>CM033737.1:14499225-15861725 GCA_019671005.1 Hibiscus mutabilis | reverse complement strand
ACGAGTAACGACCTTAGACATTACAAAAATTGATCGGTGATGGCATCTCTTTGGCAACAAACCTAGTCCCCAATTAACAATATAACAAGTTTATTTTGCATATACTTGAAAGGAACAAGTTTAGCCAAACTGAGCATCTCTTTGTTTTTGAAAAACTGCACACATGGGGTACCATGCCCATAATTCCAGCAGCTTCAGCAATTTCTGGATCTTCCTCGATATCAATTTCGATAAAATGTACATTCTGATCAAATTCATCAATCACCTGTAAATGGGCAAATTTAGTAAATGATAAGGAAAACAAAGAGTCATTTTACATGACATTAATTATAACATAGAAAATATATTCTGTCATAATACATTAGATGTCACATTCTGGTTTCACAGGGTATTTTCCTTAACAGTCGGATGCACGTGAAGCTTTTGAAACAATATGATATAGTTTTTAGCTTCTATCATAATCACACGATTAAAGATTCAGAGAATGAGATTTACGTAACCCTGAAATGTATAAAACCACTAACAAATTACCATTGAAGAATTCACCAATCAAGTCTAACTCTGCAAGCTAAGCAGCATAGAGTATTGAACATATTAGATGTATTTTACATCGGAAAGTCAAATTATAGCATTGACCTTTGACCAAATGGACAATTTTTGGATTATTGAACCTTAATTAAGTATTGTTTATGCCTAAGGACCCTTTTGTAAACTTTGAACCCTATTTAGTGACCACATTGTGAAAAAATGAAAGTTTAGGGGCAAAAGTATAAAGAATGAAGAGTTTAGGGACTAAGCCCATAATTATCCCACTTTTGAGATTATTCATATCCTACGTGGAATGCTCAGCTTAGCTTTATAAGAAGGAAAGCTTTAGCTATGAGAAAGTTAAAAATTAAAGAACGAAAAAAAAAAAGGGAAACCTTACTTGATTGTTGAAAAGAAAAGGGTTAAGCTTAGTCATCTTCTTCTTTCTCCCTTGGTCAAGCAAGCACCTCCATTGGAGGATACTTCAAGCTTGAATTTTCTCAAGTTTCTTAGCTCTAACCTATTTCTAGCAATCGGGTAAGCTAAAGCCCTCAAATTGATCATTAATTCCAAGGCTAGATCATGCTTAAATCCAAGCTCACGAAACTTAGAACCCTAAAAGTTCTCTAGGGATATCACAACTTATTCGTTATTGTTTTTCATAGCTAATAAGTTGCTATGAATCTATTAATGATATTGAAATCCTTGTGATTTCTATTCCTTTTGTAGCTCAAGAGAATCAAGGTGAAGAATCACTAAATCCATCGAATTCCAACAAGTCAAAAACAAAGGAATTGTCATCTGGGAGTCCTAAAAGCTTCGAAAGTATCGGTGAGTGTAGTCGAAGTCTCGAGATTGGCTAGGTGCCTATCCCGATTTCATAGTATTGGTCTATTGCATTTCCATCACTGAAATCAAGGTATGGATGTATGAAAACCTTGTTAAAGGTATCATTGGTAAGCTTTGGTAAGCTTATTACACTGTCATATTCATTATTGATTCATGATATTGTCATTGATAGCTTTGAAATATTGTGAAAAGCCATATTGATCATGATACACCGATATTGACAAGTTGACATTGCTATCGTTAATGTTATTGGCATTGTAATTGTTATTGGCCTAATTACTGAATCCTTGGATACGAATGAACATTGTATACAATTTGCATTCCATAGAATTCATGAGCTCATTGGTACGGAGTGGACTACGGTCCTTGAGCTAAGGCTCTATTTGGCGATGTTGGCTGGATGTGATGGTTTTGGTCTTTTTGGCGATGTTGGAGGATATTGTCCATTTATTGTTGGCGATGTTGGTTGGTAATTCGCATATCCACATTTACATATCGATCCAAGGAATTAAGTTATTGAAAATATTGTTAAAATATGATTTGTGGTGCATTTTTATTGATAAACATGCTATTGATATCATTGTTGATCATTTCATTGTTGTTGACTACCTCAATAGGCTATATAAGCCTAACACATTTCATTTCTATGCATTTTCAGGTAAAAAGGTTGTTGGATCAAGGATCGGAGCAAGAAGCATTTTGGAAGCAAGTTCACAAGTTACATGTAATGTAAACTTTGTCCTTAAACTCCTAGCAAGGTGGCATAGGGTCTAGACATGTTAGTTTAGCCCCATTTTGTGTGTATATGATGTTCACCATGTTGAAATAGTTAAAATATGAAATATGGCATGTTGAAAGTTGGTAAAATTGGCAAACTTGACCTAAAATGCTCTAATAAGTGAAATCTTGGTAAATGGACTCCAAATGCTATGAAATTTGGCATGTAGGTGGATATGATGATTAAAACCTTGTTTGTAAAATTTGGTAATATTTGGACAAGGTTAAGGCTCCTAAAGTGAGTAAAAACTAGACAAAATCTATCATTACAGGTCTGTCTGTACCGATACGGGTGATGGTGAACGGTACTGAGGAGCAATTGTGGACATAGATAAAATAGGCGTACTAGTACGGGTGGTGTCGTACCGGTACCGATATGTAGTTTTGGGTATTGTAAAACAAGGCGTATCGATATTGCTTTAGTGGTACCAGTACCCATTAATGACTCAATTTGGGTAGGGTATCGGCACGGTAGGGCCATATAGGTACCCATTAATGACTCAATTTGGGGATTTAGGGTTAGCGTACCAATACGGTGATAGACCCGTATCGATACGCAAGACATTGAGCCATCGTACCGGTACGGTATAATGCGTACCAATACTATATCTAGGTTCGAAAGAAATTTTAATAAGGACGTACCGGTACGGCCTCAGGAGTACCAGTACTGATACATGTGAGTTGGTTAAAATTAATTAACTGGTTTTAAAATCATGCAAAGTGGTCACTGAATCTTATATAGGACAATTGAAGGTGTAAATGAATTTCAAATTCATTGAAATTTTATATACAAGGTAATCAAGCATTGAATTTCACATTGGTAACTCTAATTATTGATAAAGTCTTGTAATTTACCAAATTGCAAATTGGTCCCTAAAGTTGAAAGAGTTACCGAATGACCTCTTAATTATAATTTGGTTGAATTTACACTGATCATCGTCATTCATTGTATCGAATTAACATCATTGATTCATTTTTTATTGCACAAGTCATCGTAATTAGTAAACTGATCTTCGTATTATTCACCGATAATGCTTTCTGACCCAGATTCTTGTCAGTCCAAGAAAAGGGTGTTCTATTTCTGGTATCAGAGCTAGAGTTTAGTCGATTCTAGGACTAAACTAAATTATATTGTTTTGTTATTTCATTGCGTATGCCACCTAGGAGTTTATTTGTAACCCCCTCAACCCGGCCTAGGAGCAAAACTGAATAGAGCGAGCTACATTAGGTTTAACGAAGTAAACCGAGAAGATAAAACCCGAAACACGTCCATTTTTTTCTTTTATCTTATCTAGATGCAAAGCTATTATCCTACATGTACATACTGATCTCTGGTGAAAACCCAACTCAATCGGGCGTCGAATTGACATCCAATTGATCATATTTGTGATTTAGGGACTATATTTCAATTTTGAAAAACTACAGGGTCTTAGCTCACTTTTATATTACCAACCTTTAATTAAGTAGTTTTCATGCTTACATGTTAAAAAATCAAGTCAAAAATATCATGTAATCTCATTTAATTGCATCCACATTATTCAGGGACCAAAACGTAAGAAAATAGAACTACAGAAGATTCCAATTAACCAAACTACCACCGTACCGGTACGGCAAGGGGTGTTTCGATACGCTTTCATTTTTTCAAAGCCCTAGAATTCCAGTAGCAAAAACTCATTCTGGCACGCACCCGCGTATCGAAAAGCCCTTCATGAACACACTGTACCGTATCGAAACGCCTCCCCGAGTATCAAAACACTGGCCAAACTTGCCTAGGCCCGTACCGAAATAGTTGTCCGCGTACCGGTATGCTAAGCCTGAAATGGCTTACTCGTACCAAAACATGAACACCCGTATGGTACGCCTGGACCTGTAATGCCCAATTTTGCTAGTTTAACAAGCCATGACCACACCAAAACATCCTAACATGCCCCCTAACACACATCCAACAAATTCAATGATCAAACCACACCAAGACAACCTAATCTCAATATCCATTAAGGCATTATACTTCAAATGTAAATCTAGAGGCATGCTTCCTAGAAAACCAATCAAGGAAAGCATGAAACTTCAAACCATCACCACAAATAATCATTAATGGCCATTTACAAACCAAGAGCAACAAAACAAACTTCCTCAAATAGGGAGTTTAACAAAACACCTACCAAAACAACGACGAAGCCCCATTGCCCTTATTACTTATAGTCTATACCAAAAACATACTTTGGTTACCAAGTCTTTCAAGATCCCTTGCTTCCCGCTGCCTTCCAAGACTTTAATCCTCTACATTGATGGACAAAAAGAGCGTAAGCACACTAGGCTTAGTGAGGAATGCTCAAAAACAAAACACCATCAATGCATTTAAAACCTTTTTCTCAACAACACATTGAAATCTCATTTCAATCATTCTTTAAATGTCACTTAAACATTATCATGCCTTTAAAACCATGCACTTAACACCTTTTAAAACCAACATATTAAACCATATGCAACATGTATCATTAATCAACAGCAATTCCCATTGCTCAACCTCAATTTAAGTCTTCCCATGCATAACAACCATATGCAAAGCTTAAAGAGTAAACATGTATAAATCACATTATACAACATAAACCTTTCAATGATACATCAACAATTATATTGGCTCACAAGTGATCATTAACCAAGTTCCTTTACCAAAATAGTTCATCGGATACATGGATTCAACAAGTGTTATCTCAACAGTTCAAGCCATCTCAACCGGAAATAGCGATACAATCAAAATCGTGGTACCTAAACAACTGGTACACTTTCAACCCATGGGGACACCAAACCCTTACCTCGATTAGATGCTTAATCTACTAACAGGAGTATACGGTACTGTATAACCCCTCTACCGTTAGGGTATTTGGATGGAGTTTTTGGTACACAGATCTGAACTCCTCAACATCCAAGGCGACACTATCAATCCTATGGGCGACCAACTATATCTGATAACAATTTTAAAACCGTATCACTTGCCAATATCATCAACCATTACTAGTTACCTCACTGTTTTTAACAAGCATTAACCAAACCAATTTTCCAAAGCAACAACCATGCTTTAAACCACAAGTATAAAAAATATACTTACAAGGATCACTTGCATTGTGCATCCTTCAGCATTTCATGCTTAAAAATAGTATCGCAAATACTCTAAATCATGCTTAAACAGTAGGTACAATGTAAATCAAAACAAGTGCATAAAAATCATTTTACACTAGCATGACCGAGAGAGAAAACCACATTTTACTTACTTCCAAGTTTAAACCAGCATTTCAAGCTCAGTTTAAACTCCCATCAACCTCCCCTATTTTAACCACAATACAACAGAGGATTAATGCATCTCAATGCATTCAAAACTCTGCAACATCAATCTTTGACGGATTCTCACATTTCTTTCACAATTACCCAACCACAACAACTAGAACACATCATCTAATCCTTTCCAAACACAGCCCAGTCATAATCTAACAAATAAACTCCTTCAATATCATCAATCCACACCTAAAAACAAGATTAAAACATCCAAACACTTTCAGCAACTAAACAACCGCCACAACTCCACAAAAACACAATTCTAACAACCTAAACAATTAGAGACTCAAGAGTTTAGGGATTCTATTATTAAAATCAACTTAAAAACATTATAATACATCCAAAATCTGTTTAAAATAAATCCTCAACACTGGAAAATAGTTCCAATTCAGATATCTCACTATTTCATCAATTAAACCCAATTAAATTAATTAATTCCATAGAAAAACAAAATCAGATTATATACCATAAATCAATGATCAAACACTTAGGAATATCAATAAAGAACCATTCAATAGAGGAGATCACGAACCTTACCCCTATTGTGTGATTTCTCCCTCAATTGGCTTGTTTAAAGCTAGGAAAACACAAGATTTCAATGAGGTTTTGTAAATCAAAGTTAAATAATCAATTGTAGATCAAGAATATAAATTAAAGGGATCTCTCACCTCTGGTTTTTGATGAAAACTTGAGTGTTTGGCAGAAGAGAAGTGGAGAGAAAAAGTTGAGAGAAAAGTTACGTCAATTTTCATTAAAACCAAATAACTAACTTTAATATCAAAAATCTTTTTTTATTATCCTTTAAAACACATGTTGAAATGATTTAATTGAAGGGAGAAATCACCAGCAAAAACTTGGTAAAATAGATCCTTAAGGATTTTAAGAATTTTATCCTTTTCATTTTAGTCACCTTTAAAAATAGTTTTCAAAAATCGCATTTTGGTCACTTGCCAAAATGTCACACTTCCAAATATCATTTTCCAAAATTGATTTCACCAATATTAATCATATATTAAAAGATGATTTTTAACCATTTTTCCATATTTTTATCTTACCGAAAAATCTAAGGTCCCAAATTTGACTCGAATCTCTAACCCAGTCCACCGGACTGTCTAATAAGCCTCAAAATTGCTAGGCCCAAAACTAGGGCGTTAAAACTCTCCCACACTTAAGAAATTTCGTCCCCAAAATTTACCGGGAGTAAACAAAGTAGAAACTGCTCCAACAACCTTGACTTGCGTTCTCAAGTGGCTTTCTTAACATCGCAGTGTCTCAACAACACCTAACAAGCTCAACCGTTTTGCCACATAAAACTTTACTGCTGGTATCAAGGATCTCTACCAAATCCTTATCATAAGATAAACCCGATACCAACTCAATGCCTTCCACCGGCATAACATGCGAGGAATCCAACCGATACCCCCGCAACGTCGTCACATAAAACACATCATGGAACCCCTCCAACACATGAGGTAAACCCAAACAACAAGCAACATGACCCACACGCTCAACAATGTTGTATGGTCCACCAAAACCTCGGCTAAAATTCCCTTTCAGCCTAAAATACACCACCTTCTTCAAAGCAACGCTTTCATGATCACCCGACCATCAACAACACACTCTATAACACTACGCTTCAAATCCGCGTAGGATTTCCGACAATCCAAAGCCGCTCTCAAGCCCTCACATGTCAACTTTACTTTCGCGCTGCTGCCTTACAACATGTCATACAAGGGAACATACTTTGCCCCATTTCAGCCCAAGCCACGGGCGTATGACACTTCCTAATACGCATTGCCTTGTACGGTGCCACCTGCATACTTGAATGATAAATGTTATTAAAGCAAACTCTACCAAAGGCAACTATTTTTCCCACGTTCCTTGGAACTCAGTAATACAACATCTCAACATATCCTCCAAAACCTGAATTTTATCCCAACTGACCATTCGTCTGGGAATGACATGAATGGCTAAAACTCAACCATTCACTCAAGCTCAAAACAACACCCCTAGAACCTCGCTATAAACCACAGATTTCTGTCCATACTATGGACCCATAAACATTTTATAAACACACCAACCCGACAATATACAAATCTGCCAGCTTATCCAAAGCACATATCGCAAGCATAGCTACAAAGGTGGGCACAGTTCGCAACTCAATCTACAACCACCCAATTGGAATCCTTTTTGGTTGGTGTCAAAGACAACCCAGACACAAAATCCAAGGTGATTCCTTCCCACTTCCATTTTGGTATCCTCAACAGTTGCAACAACCCGAAAAGAAACTGATGCTCAGCTTTCACTCGCTGTCATACCATGTATCGATCAACAAAATCAGCCACATCTTCCTTTAGACCAACCCAACAAGAACTGGCATGTGCTTCACAGATAAAACAACACGCTTCAACTAACATTAAGAGACACCGCTTTCCTATCTTTAAAACACAACACCCTATCATCATTAACGCGAAAATCCATCAGACTTTCTTCCCCCATAACCTGGACATGCAGTAATAACACATCATCACAAAGTTGCCCTTCTCTAATCAACTGTCCCGGATGACCTCACTTGCAATTCGGTCATCAAGTCTCTATCACACATCATACTCAACCACGTAAACAACATCATCAACTCCCCCGCAACATTCATATACAAGGCATTGCTACAACCTTAGCTCGAACGATATTCAATCATCAAACTATAACTCTTAAACAGCTCCAACCACCCAAGTTGTCAATGATTCAAATTATCATTCATTTTTTCCTAACCATGCATGATCCGTGTACACAACAGAATCCTTATCATAGAGTTGGTGTCTTTAAAACATTTAAACAACCACCATTGCGACAAGCTTCACATCATGCGTAGGATAAAAGCGCTAGTGCACCCTTAACTATCTAGATTCATAAGCCACAACTTCACTTACAATACTACAATCTCAACAAACCTCGATGCTAAAAACTGGATCTAGCAAAACCAAAAACTGTCAACTCTAACTTTGGTCGCTCAAAAACTAGCACAAGCCAATCACCTAAGAATCAATCTTTAACATCCTCTTAAAACCTTGAGAACTCCAAGAACCATATTACCAAAACCACCTACATACGCTACCTTACTTGCACTATCACACCACTGACTTCCAATCAGTCATCCGTAAGTGTGAACATATGTATGCATGATTACTTATATGCCCTCATAGATGTTTATGTGTATGTATGCAAAACCTCTAATGTCATGCCCAAATGTATGCATGTACTGACATATTTACATATACATATAAGTGTTTTTGCACTGTTCATGTTTAACTGTTCACGCTTACTAATAACATTCTCAGAACTAGAATTCTTTGCAACATCCTCAAAACTCGCACTTCCCAACTGAAGAGCAACATTCACTTCTCCCCAAAAATTCCACTAACCCGTTCATATTTATTGATCAAAACCCTTTTTTGGTGCTTCTGCTCACGGAGAGACCATCTTTAGATACACAACCAACTGACCCAAAAACTTAAGGGCTACCCAATTTTTCATAACTATGAACGCAACAAATGCATGGATCAAACCAAACGGCATAACCAAGATCTCACACTGCCATACTCCTTACGGAAGGCAAAACTAAACACAATCACATCCTTTACCTTCAATTGATAACACCCGGCTCTCAAGCCAATCTTACAAACTACTGAAGCTCTCCTAAACTGATCAACAACACATCAACTTGATCAGCCATCAAAAACCAATGCATATCCGCATCATACCATTCTTCTTTTCTACAATGACACCGACGCTGTGTTTTTCATACAACTCAATGCCAACCTCACAATCCAGTGACAAATCCAGTCATTTCCTCAAAAACACCCAAAAACTCCCATACCGCACGAATATTTTGAGCACATACTTTCTTTGACCCTGGATTCATAACATAGGCTAGGAATGCCTGACATCCAGAATTCATCATTAGACAAGAACTTAGCATTCCCACCAACAACTACCACCTCAAAATCATTCGATAACCTCAAGGATATCCTTTCGATCTCAAAATATACCACAGCCATGTGTTCGGTCAACCAGTCCATACCCAAAATCACATCAAAACCATGGAATGGAAACCATATCAAGTCCACGACAAACTCATATCCTTGAACCATCAGCGGACGCCTACGATACAACCTCCTGACCACGACTGTCTCCCCAAAAGAACTAGTCAATCTAACACCCATACTAATAATTCCAATAAGTATATCAAGCAACTGTGCATCCTCACTCAAGATGTATGAATGGGTAGAACCGAAATCAACCAAGGAATACCATAGAAAAGACTGTAAAGAGAATGCTTCTACACTCACATCAGTGTCATTGCGACCTCACAGTGCACATACACTCCAGTTGGTCCATCTTTCTCAGGCTGGACATCAACGGTATAAGTCGCAATCCTTTGCCCATCATCTCTACGGTAAAACGGTCTATGTCCATGACCACGACCTTTATACAGAGCAACAACGGGTGCACACCCTACCCACCTCCAGCCACCAAAGAATAATCACGTCTCAAATGATCGCGAGACCCACAACTCCAACAAGCATTGGCCACAACAGGTGCAGGTGCCTGACCCTCCCTGGCCAAACGCAGAAAATCTCACCTCAGATGATCTCGGGATTCACAAACCCAACAGGTGTTAAATAGAGCTCTAACCTGGGACCCTGCCCTTGGACTCTACGTCCAACAACACCTCTGCCATGCCTCTGCTCCGGGAAAAACCTTCGATCACGGTGTCTATTGACCTAACCGTCGCCAAAACTAGAATTAGCGGCTCTCTTACCAGAGATAAAGCCCTGAGACCCAGCAGCTATACCCAGATTATGCTCAATATTCTTAGCTCGCGAAACCAACACATCAAAATCTATGTAATCAACAAAGAGCATGTTTGTCTTGACCTTCTGTACGAGCTTGTAACGGAAACGATCACATCCCGTACGCTCGTCAGGAACTACCTCAGGCGCATATTGGCTCAACCTCACAAACTGCACCTCGTACTCAGTAACAAACATACTGCCCTACACCAAAACCACGCACTCTTTTTTATTTCCATCCCAGTATCTAACTCCTAGATACTTTTGCTTAAAGAAATCTTGGTAAACTCCCAATCCACGTCATTGGGTTCCATTCCCGCAGATACGCATCATCTTGTAATAGGGATACAACATATCCTATCTTACGGGTGCCAATACACCCCATTTGGTCCAAACCTGAATAACACTGGCCATCCCTATCTCGGATGCCTCGAGTGACAACCTATGATAATCAATTCCTCCCAAACTATAGGGATATTCCAACAGCAACCTCGTTCGCCCAACAGCTAGTGCAAACACACGCATTCCAACATCAACATCTTAAAAGCTCTAAACACCGCCTATAACAAGGTATCATATCACCCAACAATATCCCAACCGGCATAGGTGGTACATACTTTAGGGTGACAAACCCCCAGGAGCCACAACACTCTCCTCAACTCACTGTCCAAAGGTAACAACATCATGCGAGTTCTCACTTCTCCTCTCGGTCGTAACATAACACATTTTCTAAGGCATAATAATAATTTCAAAACAAAAATAGTCAGGCCAGCCGCGAGCAAGGATCCAAGACATCCATTTCAAAATCATAATATTTCAGACTATAATAATAAGGTAATGAGTTTCCCAAATTTCCCCCCAACATGGCATAAAGTAACCAACGAGCATATTACAATCACCGTGCATAGCAAGCAATAGGGTTTAACTCACAACAACATTGCAATAACCATACCAACTCCCAATTATCGTAAACCTGGCTCTGATACCACCAAATATAACCCCCTCAACCCGGCCTAGTCGCAAGATCGAATCGAGCGAGCTACATTAGGTTTACTAAAGTAAACTGAGAAGATAAAACTTGAAACACGTCCATTTTTTTCTTTTATCTTATTTATATACAAAATTAATATTCTACATGTACATACCGATCTATGGTGAAAACCCAACTCAATCGGGAGTCAAATTAACATCCAATTGATCACATTTGTGATTTAGGGACTATATTGCAATTTTGGAAAACTACATGGTCTTAGCTCACTTTTATATTACCAACCTTTAATTAAGCAAGTTTCATGCTCACATGTTAAAAAATCAAGTCAAAAAGATCATCCAATCTCATTTAATTGCATTCACATTATTCAGGGATCAAAACGTAAGAAAACAGACCTTCAGAAGATTCTAATTAACCAAACTAACTACCATCGTACCAATAAGGCAAGGGGTGTTTCGATATTCTTTCATTATTTCAAAACCCTAGAATTTCAGTAGCCAAAACTCGTCCTGATACGCCCCCACGTATCAAAATGCCCTTTATGAACACATTGTACCATATTGAAATGCCTTCTCGAGTACCGAAACACTGGCGAAACTTTCCTAGACTTGAACCAAAATAGTTGCCCGTGTACCGGTACGCTAAGCTTGGAATGGCTTACCCGTACTGAAATAGGAACACCCGTACCGATACGCCTAGACCTGTAATGCCCAATTTTGCTGGTTTAACAAGCCATTGACCACACCAAAACATCCTAGCATGCCCCTAACACAAATCCAACATATTCAAGGATCAAACTACACCAAGACAACCTAATCTCAACATCCATTGAAGGCATTATACTTCAAATGTAAATCTAGAGGCATGTTTCCTAGAAAACCAATCAAGCAAAGCATGAAACATCAAACCATCATCACAAACAATCATTAATGGTCATTTACAAGCCCTATTGCCCTTATTACTTATAGTCTATACCAAAACATACTTTGGTTACCAAGTCTTTCAAGATCCCTTGCTTCCTGCTGCCTTCCAAGACTTTAATCCTCTGCATTGATGGACAAAAAGAGCGTAAGCACACTAGGCTTAGTGAGGAATGCTCAAAAACAAAACACCATCAATGAATTTAAAACCTTTTCTCAACAACACATTGAAATCTCATTTCAATCATTCTTTAAATGTCACTTAAACATTATCATGCCTTTAAAACCATGCACTTAATACCTTTTAAAACCAACATATTAAACCATATGCAACATGTATCATTAATCAACAACAATTCCCATTGCTCAACCTCATTTTAAGCCTTCCCATGCATAACAATCATATGAAAAGCTTAAAGAGTAAACATGTATAAATCATATTATACAACATAAACCTTTCAATGATACATCAACAATTATATCAGCTCACAAGTGATCATTAACCAAGTTCCTTTACCAAAATAGTTCATCGGATACACGGATTCAACAAGTGTTCTCCCAAAACTTCAAGCCATCTCAACTGAAAATAGCGATACAATCACAATTGAGGTACCTAAACAACCGGGTACACTTTCAACCCACGGGGACACCAACCTCATACCTCAGTTAGATGCTTAATCCATTAATGGGAGTTTACGGTACTGTATAACCCCTCTACCGTTAGGGTACTTGGATGAAGTTTTTGGTACACGGATCTTAACCCCTTAACATCCAAGGCGACTTATTATAGTGTACTATAAATCCTATGGCCGGCCAACTATATCCGATAACAATTTTAAAACCACATCACTTGCCAATATAATTAACCATTTACCTCAATGTTTTTAACAAGCATTAAACAAACCAATTTTCCAAAGCAACAACAATGCTTTAAACCCCAAGTATATGCTTAAACAGTAGGTACAATGTAAATCAAAACAAGTGCATAAAAATCATTTTACACTAGCACGGCCGAGAGAAAAAACCACATTTTACTTATTTTCGAGTTTAAACCAGCGTTTCAAGCTCAATTTAAACTCCCATCAACCACCTTTAAAACATTCTATAGCTAGAATCCACGTTCTCACTCACTGATAAGCGAAACCTCGATTTGTCGACACAAAATCAAGAGTCTAAAGCCTCCAAAGCTTCATCGATAATTTTTGGATCAACCTCCCCTGTTTTAACCACAATACAACAGAGGATTAATGCATCTCAATGCATTCAAAACACTGTATCATCAATCCTTCACGGATTCTCACATTCCTTTCACAATTACCCAACCACTTCAGCTAAAAACATCATCTAATCCTTTCCAAACACAACCCAGCCATAATCTAGCAATCAAAATCCTTCAATATCATCAATCCACACCTAAAAATAGGATCAAAACATCCAAACACTTCCAGCAACTAAACAGCCACCCCAACTCCACAAAAACAATTCTAACAACCTAAACAATTAGAGATTCAAGAGTTTCGGGATTCCATTGTTAAAATAAACTTAACAACATTATAATAAATCCAAATTATGTTTAAAATAAATCACCAACACTGGAAAATAGTTCAAATTAAGATTTCTCACTATTTCATCAATTAATTCAATAAAAAACACAAAATCAGATTATATACCATAAATCAAGGATGAAACACTTGGGAATATTAATAAAGAACCATTCAACAGAGGAGATCACGAACCTTACCCCTATTGTGTGATTTCTCCCTCAATTGGATTGTTTAAAGCTAGGAAAACACAAGATTTCAATGAGGTTTTGTAAATCAAAGTTAAATAATCAATTGTAGATCAATAATCTAAATAAAAGGGATCTCTCACCTCTAGTTTTTGATGAAAACTTGAGTGTTTGGCAGAAGAGAAGTGGAGAGAAAAAGTTGAGAGAAAAGTTACGTTAATTTTCATTAAAACCAAATAACTAACTTTAATATCAATAATCCCTTTTTATTATCCTTTAAAACACATGTTAAAATTATTTAATTGAAGGGAGAAATCACCAGCAAAAACTTGGTAAAATAGCTGCTTAAGGATTCTAAGAATTTGATCCTTTTCATTTTAGTCACCTTTAAAAACAGTTTTCAAAAATCGCATTTTGGTCACTAGCCAAAATGTCACACTTCCAAATCTCATTTTTCAAAATTGATTTCAGCAATATTAATCATATATTAAAAGATTATTTTTAACCATTTCCATATTTTTATCTTACGAAAAAATATACGGTCCCGAATCCAACTCGAATCTCTAACTCGGTCCACCGGACCTTCTAATAAGCCTCAAAACTGCTAGGCCCAAAACCGGGCGTTACATTATTGTTGTGTGTATACTGTGACTTGCGATTAATCTGATCCTTTTTCCTTTTATAGTATTAGATGTCTGAATTCGAGAAAGCTCATGAAAAAGTTGAACATACCACAGGCTTTGACGCAAATGGCGAGGAGAAAAAGGGGAAAGACCCTCCGAATCCACAAGTTTTCTAACAAGAACCACTGAACCTCGAACTAGTACTACAAACTACTCAATTTGAGTGTTACAGGAACATGACAAAGATGTTCAAACAATTTATGGTTACTCTTGAGTCTGAGCAGTCTGCATAGTCTTCTATAGCTGCTTTCACGACCCGAGCCCCTATCGATAAGTTGGCTCAACACCGAGCTACTACATTTACAGGAAGGGCCGGTGACAACCCTGAAGTGGCAAAATATTAGCTAGATAGCACATTAGGATATTAAATAAGCAGTTACAGTGCTCGAATGAGTACAAACTAGAGTGCGACCTAGCCCTGTTGGCAGACGAGGCTCTGGATTGGTGGGAGACCACTATACTTACTTCTCCCGAGGAAACTTGTAATACCCCAAACTTTGGACTAGTAGAATGTTACATTAGAACCCTATGTTGGATTGCTATAGTTGTTAAAAATCAATTGAACCTATTATAATCATTAAGACCGAATTTGAAATAGGAAAACTTGAATAGCTAATTATCAAAGTGACTAAACCGATTCTATGTTTTAATTAGAAGGATGCATGCTAAGGATTCTTAAGTTGGAGGGCATGGACACTTGTCCAAGCATGGCCAAGATAGGTGTTGGGGGGAAGGGTTCATGACAATTGATGAGGAATTGGGATGAACAAGAAAAACAAGTTCATCATCTTCCTCCCTTCTTCCTTTAAAATAAAACTGATTTAGTGAGAGAATTGAGAGAAAGTTGAAATTTGATTCATCTTAGCTCAAATTTAAGCTTGTTCGAAAGGAGTCTAGCTAGGAAGGTAACTCTCTTGTTTTTCCCTACTTGATTCTAGTGATTTTTGTGCTTAAGTTGTAGAAGCGTTTTGGTTATAAACATGTATATCATGAGATTGCTTGAAACTAAACAAATGATTGATTGAGAGTGCTATATTTGAATATGTGTATACATGTTTATATATGGGTTACTTTGAATGAATCAATGTGTACTTGTGAAATCTATCCAGAATTGTGAATAGAGATTCGAAAATAGACTATTTTGATGAGATAAAAGTATATGTTTGAAGGCTGCCCTGTTTTGTGTACATATGAATAAATAGACTATTTTGGATTGAAATTGTATGTATGTTAGAAAGCTACCGAGTTTTGATGTATATAGGTTGAGAATAGACTGTTTTGAGGGAATAAAAATGCACATGTATGGACTGTCCTATTTTGCATATACATGAATGTAATTGGACTGTTTGGAACATAAATAAATGCAGAAGGACTGTTTTGATAGATATGTGGACTGTTTGTATGTATAAAAACATGTTAGGGGCTGTTTATGAAAGTATAAATGTATATACAAGTAATTTTAGGTGCCGTTTTGTGTGTCTAAATGTGAAGTGGACTATTTTGTTGTACTCATAGTGTAAGTACATGTTTAAGTGATTTAAAAGTATATAGATACATTAGGAAATTTACTTTGATGTACATATATGTACACATAAATAAATTGGATAGATTGGTTGGATGTATGTGTGTGTATTTGTGATTGAGTAGTTAAACTAAATGAGTGTTAAATCAAGTTGTAATACATGAATGCATGTTTTGCTATATCTAGACACACAAGGTTGTGAAGGTGGAAAGGCAAATGTAGATCACCTAGGAGATAAGCAAAAATGGATTGTTATACGAGATCAAATTTAGTTCGGAACGAACTGTGAGTGTAGTTTAAAGTCTCAGGATGGGCTTATAACCCTCCCGAGCATTGCTTATTGATTTTAGTTACTTTGAATTATGTTGAATTATGCTATGTATGAGTAAGTTTGGACTTGAGGTAAGTCATTATATGTTATACATTATAGTGTAAAATTTCTTGATCATAACAAACTAAATGTGAACTTGGTAACATACTTATAATGGGAACTATATATGACACTTGTTGAAAGTGATCTTGGCTGTGATGCCATTCGATCAAGAGAAATGAGAAATTCACATGAGGTGAATTTATACCCAAAATGAAAAAGGGGTAATGAGTTATTGATATGATATCTTTATAAGAATCTATGCTCACTCTATTATAATAAGATATTATAAATGTGAAAGCCTTGGATTCGAGTCAGTCTTAGGTATAGTTGGCATGCCATAGAGTCCATAGAACTCGTGATTAGGGTGGAATACGGTCTAGGAATATGGTCCTTATTTGGTGTCAGTAGGAGGGAAGTTTGTGGTCACTTAGTGACAGTAGAAGGGATTGACCGGTACTGTGAGTACAAACTTATTGGCGACAGTTGGTTGGGGATTCTTGTACCTAAGCTATATTTCGATTCTCAATGCTATGTTAATAAGAAAGCATTAAGTTATAAGCTAAAATGATGAAGAATTGTGATAACTTGCTTAAAAAGAAATGTGTCCCTAATGAAACTTGGATACTACTTTATTGAAAAGATATGTTTCGATTGAAAGCTTACATGATAGTGTGAATTGGTGGATTGGATATACATGGTCATTGATAATTCTGTTTGAATGGCTTGCCTTTTATGTGATAATTCATGCTCATTGATAAACTTGGTTCAATTGACTTACCTTGTTATATCTTTAACCTTGTACAAATTTGGATTTCATGAATCATTGTTTTGTAGTGAAAAGATGTCTTGATTGACTTATACTTTGAAGTATTTTAAATTACCTCACTAAGTGTTTACTTACAAACTCCTTTCACTACATTTCAGGGTAAACCTTGTAAGCTTAGCCTCTCTTGGAGCTTAATCGGATCACAAGTACTTCACAAGTGTATGTTTTGTAATGTTTTTGTAGAACTCCAAGTATGGTGGAACAATGGTCTAAATTAGTGCATATAGTTTATCCTTTTTGGCATGTATAACTTTTAAGCTATATGTTTTGTAAGGCCTATATAATATATTTGGGTGGTTGGCTGCTATTTGATGATCATAGTTGAAAGTAGATAATCTAGTAAATGTTTGGAAGTATGAAATTGGTAGCTAGGTTTTATAAGCTTGATATATTCGAATGGATGACTTATTTGCTTGTGAGGTAAGTAAAGTATGATGTAGAAAATCTTGGTTTGGAATGTTTGGTAAACATTGGTTAAGTTTACAATGGTTTGATTGTGAAAAACATAGATTTCATAGGTGGTTTGGACAAATTATACAAATGCTTGATCAAGATCGTATTAATCATTTGTTGGTAGTTACATGATAAACATAAAGATAAATGGCTAAATTTTGAATATGTAGTAACAAACATTAAGTTAAACTTGTTTCTTGACAATGAAGCTATTCTCATAAGGCTTTAGATCACTTATTTACTAATCTTAAGAGGTAGGTTATATGAAAATATAACATTTAGGAAATTTTATCTCTTGTTATGTGCTTGTTCAAATGATAACAAGTAACATCTCATTCTCGTATTCGATTACCGAATGAGCAAGAGATGTCACAGAAAAATAACATGATTTTTATTCAAAAATTTCATAAATTTAAAACCTTTGAAAATATTTATATCGACTAATACACAAAATCGGAGCTCCTTTACTTTAAAAAAAATAAATTTGACTGTTCAAAAATATCGGACGTGGAACTAAAATAGTCAAATTAATCCCATTTATACATGCCACTAAAATAAATTAAAAACCTCAAGTAGGATTTCATTACTATGGCAGCTTGATGAAAATTTCTAAACTTGAAACAACTCTTTGCTTCGTCCAATGATTCGAACCACCTACATGTGCACAATCAACACACGCTAAGTATGAACTTAGTGAGGCAATAAATGAAGTTAATAACAATAATTTAACTTTATTTGACTTCATGGCTACTTTTATATAACATGATATATGCCAATGCATCAAACTTTCACATTGCATTAGTAATGATTTACTATATGCCAATGTCATAAGACCTTCATGCTTGTCCATTTGTCATAAGATGCCATATATGCATAAATGCATCACATTCACTAGATATGTATTACCATCACGTTAATCATATATTAACATAATATAAACCAGATATAAATTTTTTACCAATATACTTGCCATTTATTCCAAAAGCTTATAAGCTTATTCACGTGTTTATTTTTTTTATTAACTAATAAACAATAGCCCAAATATAAGCCTATACCGAAGTGCTAATACACATAAGGTCGTGCTCACTATATGCACTAAGTGTCCTTTATATACACTATAGTGCTAAACCGAATATGCAGCGTGCTGCTGGACTCTATGGCATGCCAACTATACACTGTCCATCAATGACATACTTGGGCATATATTCCATATTTATTTCATCCATGGCAATGTATGTCAACATAATTTAACATTGGGCAGTTCATACCCGAAATAACATTCATAATATAACATCATATATAACTAGTGATCCATGCATTTATATTTAACTTTTGACATATTCAAACTATGTTAGCCATATGCTCCATTACATAAATATAATGATAATAAAATTTGGGTAGGCTCATCGTAAGCCATCCCAATGATGTACAAAACATCAATGTGTCATGATATGTATGCAATTGCACTTACCTTGACACTTCTTATCCCAAACTAAATTGAATAAATTAAGAGAACTCCAAGCTTGATCCTTTGCCTTATCTATTGAATTTTTGATTTCTTGGGTTTACTTGAATGCTTCACATTCATCCCTTACATGCACAAATTAATAACACCAATAAGGTATTCATTTTATAATCTGTCAGTCTGTGCTACCTTCAAAGAAATATTTATATAAAACAATCTACAACTTCAAATTTGATTCCGTTTGTTTTGACAGAAACTTGATTCGATAAGTTGTTCAACCATATAAACTAATAGCCCAAATTCAACTTGTGCAATTTATGACGAATTTTTAAAGTTGAATTCCAGTGCTGAATTTCGGAGTAAACTAGTATTCTGTTTTCTGACCTTTCATCACTTAAAAATTCATATATTTTGATATACAAATCAAAATCAGTCACCGTTTGTTTGAAAAGAAACTAGACTAAACCAGGAATACAATGATATATGGATCACTTTCTAATCATTTTTGTAGAACTTCATCGTTTTATAGCCATTAATACAAACTCCGTATGAAAATGTCATTCTTGGGGGTAAACTATTCATTTACGAGGTTAAAATACATAACTTTTGAAAATTACACTTTGGTCCCTAAACTTTTCCAAGGTTTATACTTTAGCCACAAAACTTTTAAAATTTACATTTTGGTCACTAGCCAAAAATTGGGATATTACAATTCTCCCCCTTAAGAAAATTTATCCTCGAATTTTGAACACATACCTAGTTCAAAAAGATGAGAAAACTGCTTTCTCATATTTTCTTCTCTTTCCCAAGTTGTTTCCTTGACTTTATGATTTTGCCAAAGAACTTTAACAAACGGGGTCATTTTATTCCTTAGTTTTTTGACTCGATGTGCCAGATTCTTTATCAGTTCTTCCTCGTAAGTCAAATCTGAATAAATCGCTATTTCCTCCGGGTTAATAACATGTAAATGATCTTATCGATATTCTTGAGCATCGATACTTGAAATACATTGTGAATCTTCTCCATTTTCAGAGGTAAGGCTAGCTAATAAGCCACCGGGCCAACTCTTTTCACAATCTCATATGGTTCAATAAATCTCGGACTCAGCTTCCCTTTTTGTCCAAGCCATCACACCTTCTCCCAAGGTGAAACCTTTAAAAATACTTTGTCTCCAACTTTAAACTCAATATCTTTTCTTTTAAGATCTGAGTACAACTTTTGTTTGTCAGAAACAACCTTGAGATTATCTTGAATTATCTTTACCTTGTCCTCCATTTCTTGAACAAGATCTGGTCCAATGATTTTTCGATCCTTTAGTTCAAACCAATTCAATGGTGTTCGGCATTTTCTTCCATATAATGCCTCATAAGGTGCCATCTTTATACTTTATTGGTAACTGTTGTTATAAGCAAACTCAGCTAATGGAAAATATTTTTCCCATGAGCCTGCAAAATTCAATATACACACTCTAAGCATATCTTTGAGTATTTGAATAGTCTTTTTTTATTGTCCATCCGTTTGAGGATGGAAAGTAGAATGAAAGTGTAGTCGAGTTCCCAATGCTTCATGTAATGCACTCCAAAACCTTGAAGTGAACTTTGGATCTCTATCGGATATAATAGACATAGGAACACCATGTAATCTAACAATTTCCTTAATATATAACTTTGTTAACTTATTCAAGGAGTAGTATGTTCGAACTGGTATGAAATGTGTTGTTTTAGTCAATCGATCCACAATCAACCAAATCAAATCCTTCTTACTTGGTGTTAGTGGTAAGCCTGTTACAAAATCCATAGTAACCTTTTCCTATTTCCATTGTGGAATTGAAATTGGTTGAAGTAATCTTGATGGAACTTGATGTTCTGCCTTTACTTGTTGGCAAGTTAAACATTTATCAACGAACTCGGTGATAGCTCGTTTCATGCCAGGCCACCAAAATCGACTATTTATATCTTGCTACATTTGGTTGCCTACTGGATTTGTAGTTAAAGGACTGTAATATGCCTCTGAAAGGATTTCCTTCTTTAGTTCCTCATCTTTAGGAATGTATACACATCCCTTGTATTATAGGCAACCATTTGATTTTATTTAAAAGTCTTTAGATTCGCGCGTTCAACTTGCTTCATCTTTTCCAAGCATTTCTCATCATTTGATTGTAACTATTTAATTCTTCCTATCAAGGTAGACTTAATTTGAAGTTCAACCACTATTGTACTATTTTCCTGTAATTTCAACTGAGCATTCAATGCTCTCAAAGCAGAAAATGTTTTTCTGCTAAGTGTGTCTGCTGCTACATTTGCCTTCCCCTGATGATAATCAATAACTACATCATAGTCCTTAATCATTTGTATCCACCTTCTTTACCTCAAATTAAGCTTTATTTAGGATAACAAATATTTCAAACTTTTATGATCTGTGAAGATGTAGCACTTTTCACCACATAAATAGTGACACCAAATCTTTAAAGCAAACACTACTTTAACCAACTCTAAATCATGGGTAGGATAATTTCTTTCATGAGGTTTGATTTGTCGAGAAGCATATGGTACAACCTTTCCTTCTTGTATCAATACATACCCCAAAACATTATGGGATGCATCACTATATATTATAAAATCCTTCCCAGATTCTCGTTGTACCAAAACAAGAGCTTCTGTTAATATCCTCTTTAATTTTTCAAAGCTTTCTTGACATTTATTTGTCCAAACAAATGGCACTTCCTTTCTTAATAGCTTAGTTATTGGAACAGCAATCATTGAAAATTCTTTCACGAACCACCGATAATAACCAGCTAATCCCAAGAAATTTCTCACCCCAGAGATATTCTGAGGAATTTTCCACTCTAGGATTGCTTGCACCTTTTTAGTATCAACTCGAATCCCTTCAGCTAAAACTATATGTCCAAGGAAAACTACTTCAGACAACCAAAATTTCACACTTTGACAACTTGCATATAATTTCTTTTCTCGAAGGATCTAAAGAACTACTCAGAGGTGACTATCATGATCCTCTTTGGTTTTAGAATAAACCAATATATCATCTATGAATACCAATACAAATTGGTCTAAATATGGCTGAAATACCCAATTCATTAGATCTATAAAAGATGTTGGTGCATTTGTAAGTCTAAAAGGCATTACTACAAACTCATAATGCCCGTATCTAGTTCTGAAAGCTATCTTTGGTATATCTACTTCTTTGATCTTCAATTGATGATACCCCGATCGAAGATCAATTTTAGAAAACACTGTTGCTCCCTTAAGTTGATCAAATAGATCATCAATCCTTGATAGAGGATATTTATTCTTTACCATCACTTTATCAAGTTGACAATAATCCACACATAACCTCATTGATCCATCTTTCTTTTTCACAAACAGGACTAGAGCTCCTCAAGGTGATATACTAGGTTGTATAAAACCTTGATCCCATATTTAATGTAACTAAACCTTTAACTTTATTATCTCTGTAAGAGATATTTTGTACAATTCCTTTGAAATAAGTTCAATGCAAAAGAAAACTTAAATCCTGAATTTCACTTCATGATCAGATGGTAACCCTGGCAATTCTTGAGAAAACACATCCTATTATTCATTAATAGTTGAGATACTTTCCAAGTTCACCTTTGAGTAATTATATGTTCACAACATAAGCTAGAAAGTTCTTACATCCTTTACATCCTTGGTGATAGAAGTTTCCAAAAAAATACTACTAAACCACATTGATCAGAAAAATCTGATTTTTCCCTCATCATTACAATATCCAAACTTTCTAGTTCCTTTCAGAACTATTCTTTTCGAGCAAAAATTCATAAGAAGCAATTCCATTAAGCTTACTAAAATTCAATTTCTTTGAATTACTATGGAGTAATTCTTACAAATTTAACTTACTCTTGTGCTATGTCCCAAGAGATAAGTTACTATCACATCGAGCTTTCCTTGATCATCATGATAAAGCGCTTTTTGTACCTCTCTTTTTTTATCAATAGTCTAGCAACATTGGTTTTCTATCAATACCCCACTTGAAGTCTCATACTTCAAGACTTCCCAGCTCTCTAGCAATAAAAGTCTAAGGACCTTGGGGTTGAATTTCCTCTAAAATCATATCCAAGGTTTGAAATAATAAACCTTGGTTTAATTAGGCATTTCTAACTTCACCAGCAATTTAGCATCACATTGAGCGAAAAACGATTAATGATTAACCTTGATACAACTTTTATAGGCCTCATTCTTACCCAACTGTTTGATCCCTCTACGTGATTTATCAACTTCGGACATATATAACTTTATTCAATCAATTCAATAAGCAGTTGCATCAAGTCACTCAAGCATCCAAACAGTAATTATGACATCCTAGTGGCATGTAAACACTTACGGACTAATAACAAGCTCGGTTTGGATCCAGAACCAGCTAAACTTGTAGCTCTGATACCAATAAACGTAACACCTCATTCTCGTATTTGATTAACGAATATGAGTCAGTGATGTCACAGAAAAATAACATGATTTTTATTCAAAAATTTCATAAATTTAAAACCTTTGAAAATACTTATATCGACTAATACACAAAATCAGAGCTCTTTTACTTTTAAAAAAATAAATTTGACTGTTCAAAAAATATCGGGTGTGGAACTAAAATAGACAAATTAATCTCATTTATACATGCCACTAAAATAAATTAAAAACCTCAAGTAGGATGTCATATATGTGGCAGTTTGATGAAAATTTCTGAACTTGATACAACTCTTTGCTTTGTCCAATGATTCGAACCAGCTACGTGTGCACAATCACACACGCTAAGTACGAACTTAGTGAGGCAATAAATGAAGTTAATAACAATAATTTAAACTTTATTTGACTTCATGGCTACGTTTATATAACATGATATATGCCAATGCATCAAACTTTCACATTGCATTAGTAATGATTTACTATATGCCAATGTCATAAGACTTTCATACTTGTCCATTTGTCATAATATGCCATATATGCATAAATGCATCATGATCACTAGATATGTATTATCATCATGTTAATCATATATTAACATAATATAAACCGGATATAAATTTCTTACCAATATACTTGCCATTTATTCCAAAAGCTCATAAGCTTATTCACCTGTTTATTTTTTTTATTAACGAATAAGCCATAGCCCAAATATAAGCCTATGAGGACCCTGGTACACAAGTCAAATATTCACCGAAGTGCTAATACACATAAGGTCGTGCCCACCATTATAGACATAAGGTCGTGCCGACCATATGTACTTATATACACTATAGTGGTAAACCGAATATGCAGCGTGCTGCTGGACTCTATGGCATGCCAACTATATCCTGTCTCTGAATGACATACTTGGGCATATATTCCATACTTATTTCATCCATGGCAATGTATATCAACATAATTTAACATTGGGCAGTTCATACCCGAAATAACATTCATAATATAACTAGTGATCCATGCATTTTTATTTAACTCTTGACATATTTAAAATATGTCAATCATATGCTCCAAGACATAAATATAATGACAATAAAATTTGGGTAGGCTCATCGTAAGCCATCCCAATGATGTATAAAACATCAATGTGTCATGATATGTATGCAATTGCACTCACCTTGACACTTCTTATCCCAAACTAAATTGAATAAATTAAGAGAACTCCAAGCTTGATCCTTTGCCTTACCTATTGAATTTTCAATTTCTCAAGTTTACTTGAATGCTTCACATTCATCCCTTACATGCACAAATTATTAACACCAATAAGGTACTCATTTTATAATCTGTCAGTCTGCACTACCTTCAAAGAAATATTTATATAAAATAATCTACAACTCGAAATTCAATTTCATTTGTTTTGAAATAAACTAGATTCGATAAGCTATTCAACCATATAAACTAATAGCCAAAATTCAACTAGTACAATTTATGATGAATTTTTAAAGTCGAATTCTTGTGTTGAATTTCGGAGCAGACTGGTATTTTGTTTTCTGGCCTTTCATCACTTAAAAATTCATATCTTTTGATATACAAATCGAAATCAATCACCATTTATTTTAAAAGAAACTAGACTAAACCAGGAATACAATGATATAAGCATCACTTTCTAATCATTTTTGTAGAATTTATGGTGAATTTCCAAACTTACTGTCAATAACAAAAATTCTAGGCAAATTTTATAATTCACATCTTTAGCATCCTTTAACCATTCCAACACATCAAATTAACCTTAAATTATGTTATTCCAACATTTTTCCTTTCATGAAAACTCCAAATTCAACTTGAATTCTTAAACACCAAATTAAACCCTAATTAACCAAATGGTATTCCATCAAGAATACATCAATTTCAACTTCAATCAAGCATGGAAATAATATAACATCACATAATCTTCCATAATTCAATCCTATTTCATTTGGATCCATAAACCCTAAATTATCTTTCTTCAAAATTCAAGAGTATCCTTTAACAATTCCATAAAATTTTTATACCAATTGAAAGAGAATTTCATGAAGAAAAATTTCATATTTCATAAGCTAACCCTAAATCATGGTATTTAGGGATTAAAAATACAAAACCCTAAACTTACTTTACTTTCCTTCTTGTTTTGTTCTTCTTGATGTGAAGCATGAAGAAAGATGAAGATATTTCTTTATTTTTTTATGTATGCCATTTGGCATCTTTTATTTCCATAAATATTGAAAATATCATCCAAATAGTGAAATGACTATTTGCCCTCAAATCCAATGAATCTATAATGTGCCACATGTCATCAGACTTCATCCAATGACCTAGATTTAATCTTGAGTTAGTAGTTTACCAATTTCCCCTTGAACTATATCAATTTCCAATTTTTCCCTTGAAACATACTTAAATTCCAATCTTATCCCTTGATCCAATGGCTAGGTTTAACATGGAAAAATTATCTAAATCCAAGGGCCCAAAATAAATATTACCAATTTAAGACATGGAAATGACATTTTTAACCTTACCCTATCATCCTTCAAAATATCCTGAATATTTGATTCGATCCGATTATCAGAATATATTTTCGAACTTCATCGCTTTATAGCCATTAATACAAACTCCGTACGAAAAATCCAGATAACAAGAAAATGTCATTCTTGGGGGTAAACTATTCATTAACGGGGTTAAAATATATAACTTTTGAAAATTACACTTTGTTCTCTGAACTTTTCCAAAGTTTATACTTTAGCCACAAAACTTTTAAAATTTACATTTTGGTCTCTAGCCAACAATTAGGATATTACATAACATGTGATGCAAGTTAGATTCTTAAGTTTTTCGAATGTTACCTATTGTTTTAAGTTAGTCGTTTGGTTAGTCTTTAACACTCTAGGCTTGGTTTACTTCCTAACTGGGTTTAGGGTGTTTCAAAAATGTAACCTGGAAGTTATTTCAACGTGAGTTCAGGAAGAAATATGTCAGTGAGTATTACTTGGCTGAAAGACGAGATATTTTCCTGCACCTCAAGCAAGGCAGAAGACCGACAAAATAGTACATCCACGACTTCTGCAAATATTGAGCCGAGTATATTAAGAATGAGGAGGAGAAATGTAGAATGTTCGTCGCAGGCTTGAGTGATGAACTTCGACCTTTGTTTACAGCCTTGGGAATCACTGATTTCCAGGAACTCGTGAATCAAGCCATTTCTACTGAAGCTGTACAAAGGTTACAAAGGACTAATGGGCTAAAACAATCTAAAAAGAGGCCCCAAGATGATTCTTGTTGTAACACCCTCTTCTTGGTCTGGTAGAATTTCAGGTCGAAAAGCTTTACTGGTGGGCAATACGGTGATTGGTTTATCATTTACGGTGGCTTGTATGATGAACAATGAGTTAACAGTACCAATTCAATGTAATGGATGACCATGATCAATGTAAACTTAATCAAATTAAAATTTAGGGATCATTTAATAACTTATACAAATTTAAGGCTAAATTGTAATTTTAGAAAATTACAGGAAATTGACTCCAATTAGGATTATTAATGCAAAATTCAATGTAAGGATATCTTGCGTGCAAAATTTCAGAACAATCAGAGTTTATTTGTATCTTCAATTGAGCACTATAAAAATTTAGTGACCAAATTACAACATTTAGAGACTTCCTAATTCACCTTTTTACTAACTTACTTGCCTCCGTACCGATACTCAAAGAGGCCATATCGGTACACCTATATCATGGTCGTTAAATTAGTTATAACCATTAGGGACCATACCGGTACAGGTTCATTTGTATCGGTAAGCTATGTTGGACTCAGATTCTATAACCAACCAACAATAATGAAACGCCTAGGGCGGTATCGGTACGCATACATTGACCGTTAATGTAGTTATTATCTTTAAGCCTGTACCGATAGTGTGTATGGGTACACATGGTCAACGCTTATAAGGTTAACTTTCAGGATCACTACGGTGTCGATACAATGTTGCAATATTTTTTCCAGTGACTAAGACCCGTAGCAATACGCCAGGTGCCTATCAATACGCCACTACTACTCCGACCAAATATGCAAGGCCGTACCGATATGCCATCACCTATATCGGTACGACAAGGCTTGTAATGACAGATTTTATCTGGTTTTTAATCATTTTATGTACCTTAACCTTATCCAAATATTACCAAATTTTACGAGCAAGTTTTTAACCACTTAATCTATGCACGTGTCCAATTTCATGCCTTTTCGAATCCATTTACCATGATTTCACATATTAGAGCATTATAGTCTATTTTTAACACTTTTATCAACATTCAACATGTCATATTTCATGCTTAAACTTTTTCTATATGGTGAGCATTATATACACACAAAATGGGGCCAAACTAACATGTCTAGACCCAATGCCACCTCTCTGGGAGTACAAAGGCTAGACTAACATTATATATAGTTGGTGTGACTTGCTTCAAAACACTTCTTGCTCCGATCCTTGATCCAGTTAACTCTTAACCTGAAAATGCATGGAAATGAGATGCATTTGGCTTATGTAGCCTAGTGAGGTAGTCAACAATACTAGCATGAATGTCAATAATATCATTAACATGTACAACAATGATGGTGCATCTCAAATCATGATTTAACAATAATTATGATAATTTAATTCCTTGGATCGACATGTAAATATGGATACACGAATTCCTAACCAACATCACCAACAATAAATGGTTAATATCCTCCAACATTGCCAATAAGACCAACTCTAACACATCCCACCAACATCGCCCAATAAAGCCTTAGCTCAAAGACCGTAGTCCACTCCATACCAATTAGCTTATGAATTCTATGGCATGCCAATTGTATCCCATGTCCGTTCGTATCTAAGGATTCAATACTTATGCCAATCAATAACAATAACAATATCGATAACAATAACAATAACGGTAGCCATGATAATATCAATGTAGCTTTAACAATATACCATGATCAATATGACCTTTCACAATATTTCAATGATATCAATGACAATGCAATGATTCCATAATCAACTTAACAATGTAATAAGCTTACCAAAGCTTACCAATGATACCTTTAACAAGGTTTCATATATCCATACCTTGATTCCAACAATGGAAATGCAATAGACCAATATAATGAAATCGAGTTAGGCACCTAGCCAATCTCAAGACTCCGACTACATTCACCGATAATTTTGAGGCTTTCAAGGCTATTTGTTCTTGAGCTTGGTGGAATTAAAGGGATTTGGTGATTCTTCATCTTGATTCTCTTGAGCTACAAGGAAATAGGAATTACAAGTATTTCAATATCGATAATAGATTCATAGCAACGTAATAGCTATGAAAAGCATTAACGAATAAGGTATGATATCCCTAGAACATTTCTAGGGTTCCATGATTCATAAACTTGGAATTAAACATGGACTTTGTCATGGAATCGATGAATCAATGGAGGGCTTTTGCTTACCCGTTCGATAGCAACACTATAGTATCAAGAAATTGAAAGAAAGCAAAGTTTGGATAACCCCCAACGGAGGTGCTTGCTTGAGGTGTGTGATTAGAGGAAGAAGATGATGATAGCTAAGATGCTAGCTTGGTGAAACCTTAACCAGTAAGTTTCTTTCTCTCTTCTCTTTAATTATTTAGTCCATCAACTCTTTACCCTTTTGTACTTTTGCCCCTAAACTTTCAATATTCTTAGTTTGGTCACTAAAATAGGTTTCAAAGTTTACAATGGAATCTTTAAATAATATCTCTACTTAATTAGGATTCATTAATCCAATAATTGACCACTTGGTCAAAGGTCAATACTATAATTTAACTTTCTGCTGCAAAATTTCTGGTTGCCAGAATTAAATTCTTACTAGGCCTGATTTTGGGGTGTTACACTCGTCCTCTAGTATCGTATAAGAAGAGAAAGCAACAAGGGTTTAAGCAACCATACTACCAACAACCTTCTCGATTAGGAAGCTTTACCAAGCCATAGACCATATCCCAATCTGTTGTAAGAATAACTTCCATTGAGAGTACCAGAGGTTCAAGTTGGGAATCCCAATACCCTACATGTAATTTTTCAAATGAGACATCCTGCGGGATAGTGTCGTAGATATACTGGAGCATGTTTCTTCTATGGTGAACAAGTCATTATATCAAAGATTGTCCAATGAATACATCCAAGTCTATTGCACTGACATGTACAACATCCCCTACTCAGTCCTTCAAGGGCAAGGGACAGAAACCAACTACAGTAGGAGCTTTCGGGAGGCCTGGTGGCTCTACAAGAACTCCAAGTCGACAAGAATCTAAGGCTTCAGCACAAGTTTATTATGTAAGGAGCATGGAGGATGAAGAGGATCCGAATTTTATAGCAGGTACTATTAAATTGTATTCCCATCCTATTTATAAATTGATTGATCCTGGTCCACTCATTCTTTCATAAGCACTTTGTTGATTAAAAGATTCAAGCTAGCATCCAAACCTATAGCTACCAAAATCACCGTAACAAACCCTTTAGGTGATAATGTTGTAATTAAATTGGTATGCAAGAATTGCCCTCTCATGATACAAGGGATACCTTTTCTGGACAATCTCATAGCCCTCTATATTCATGAGTTTGACGTTATATTAGGGCTTGATTAGCTTGGATAGCATCAATCTTGGGTAGACTACTAGAAGAAGAAATTGTATCTTCGAGGTTTTGGCAAGGAAAGTGACTCTCATAGACACTAGGGGTAAGAAATCATTGTTATATGTTACTACAAGTAAAGAAGAACCTCAGTTGTAAGATACTAATACTGTACAAGAATTCCTTGATGTGTTTCCCGATGAACTTTTAGGTTTACCACCCACCCGCAAAATTAAATTTGGGGTTAAATGCAACCTGGAACCACCCCAGTTTCCATTGCACCTTATCGAATGGCACTGATTGATCTTACAGAGCTTAAAGTGCAAATCCGAGATTTTTTGAATAAAGGCTTTATCCGACCAAGTTTCTCACCTTGGGGAGCTCCGATCCTCTTTTTCAAGAAGAAATACGGGTCATGCATCTTTGCATTGATTACCAGTAGTTAAACAAGCTTACCATAAAAAATAAATATCCTTTATCCAGGATTGATGATTTGTTTGATCAACTCAAGAATGCAACCGTCTTCTCCAAGATTGATTTATGGTCCGGGTACTATCAAATGAGAGTTAAGGAATATGATATGCATAAGATAGCTTTTTGTACACGGTATGGCCACTACGAATTTTTAGTTATACCCTTCGGATTAACCAATGCACCGGCTGCCTTTATGGATCTCATGAACCAGTTTTTTAGACCCTATATTGATAAGTTTGTAGTGTTGTTCATATATGACATATTGATTTATTCCAAGAATCAAGCTGAACATCGAGATCATCTTCGTGTTGTGCTTCAAACTCTTCGGGAGAAGTAGTTGTATGTCAAGTTCAGTAAGTGTGAGTTATGGCTCACTGAAGTTTTATTTCTATGACACGTTGTTTCTGCAGCGGGTATCTAAGTGGACCCAAAAAAGATTCAAGCTATAGTTGAATGAAGGCTGCCAAAGAATATTGGTGAAGTTTGTAGTTTTCTCGATCTTGCTGGCTATTACAGAAGATTCGTTAAAGGATTCTCTATAATAACAGCACCATTAACCAAGCTTCTACGAAAAGATTCCCCTTTTGAATGGACTGAGAAACAACAACGTAACTTTGATCAGCTTAAGCAAGTGTTGACTCACGCACCGGTCCTAACCCAACCTGGGTCTGGTAAAGACTATACCATATATAGTGATGCATCACATCAGGGCTTAGGTTTATAAGGAAAGTAGAAGGGAAGATGGAAAGGTTTCTGAATGGCTTAGTTTTGGAGGGAAATAAGGTTTAATGGCGTGGGATTGATGGAAAAGACGTGTGGCAGCATGGGGAATTATGTAGGGTAAGGTATAGTAGGAGAGAGAATGTGGGACTAATGATTATGGGAGAAAGTTAATGTTTTAAATACAAATATTTGTTCCCTCTTTTTTCTAAAAATGGATCCCAATATGCCAAGAAGTCTTTTTACACAATCCTAGGGAGGATCATCTATTATGTCTCTTGTGTGATAATTGCCAAAAAATAATAAAACACATTAAATAAAACCTAAACCGAATAGTAAACAAAGAATATAAAATACCTAAAATATAAAACTGTGGAAATTAAAGCAAAGTTCAAAAATAAAAATGCAAAAAATTAAAAGTGCATAAAATTAAAGGGATAGGACTGGATGCCTTGGCATCTAGTAGCGTGACTGAAGATTTGTCACGATGAACTGATGCTCCTTGATAGGTCTTCAAACGTTTTCCATTGACTTTGAAGATTGGGCCCTCTTTGAGATCCTTGACGTCTACTACACCTTGTGGATACATCTTGATGACTTGGAATGGGCCGAACCAACTAGACTTCAACTTTCCCTGAAAAAGCTTCAAGCGAGGGTTGTATGTAAGACTTTTTGGCCGTTAACAAAATGATGAGGCATCAGTTTAGCGCCATGCCATCTTTAGGACTTTTCCTTGTAGATCTTGGCATTCTTATAAGCGTCCAGGCGATGCTCTTTTAACTCATTCAACTCAAGCAATATTCTCTCTCCAGCTAGTTGGAAGTCCATGTTGATCTTCTTTATGGACCAAAAGGCTTTGTGCTCAAGCTCGACCAGTAAGTGACATGCCTTTCCATAGACAAGTCTATAGGGTGACATGCCTAGCGGTGTTTTGAATGTGGTCCGATAGGCCCATAAGGCTTCATCCAATTTCAAGGACCAGTCTTTGCGGTTTGACTTAACCACTTTCTCAAGGATCTACTTTATCTCTCGATTGGACACTTCGGCTTGTTCATTTGTTTGCGAATGATATGTCGTGGCGATGTTATGGTGAACTTCATATTTACGCAGCGCCTTGGCAATCAGCTTGTTGTCAAAGTAACTTCCCTCATCACTGATGATAGCTCGAGGTACTTTAAACTGAGTGAAGATATTCTTGTGCAAAAACCTCGGGACAATATTTGCATCATTCTTGGTTGTCGCAATGGCCTCCACCCACTTGGACACATAATCAACGTTAAGCAGAATATACAAGTGTCCACTAGAGGATAGGAATGGTCCCCTGAAGTCAATGGCCCAAACATCAAAAAGTTCAACTTCAAGGATGACTTGCATGGGTAGCTCGTTACGTTGAGAGATATTCCCCGTTCTTTGACATCTATCGCAAGCCTTGTAGTATGCATGGACATTGTAACATCCCAAAAATTAGCCCTAATCTGAAAAACCTAATTTTGGAATTCCCAATTTTAAATTAAAAAATAGAAATTCGGAATCAATTTCCAAAATTTTTAACTTTGGAGACTAATTTATAGTTTCTATAAAAATATTTGAATTTTATTTTTAAATTTATGAACTCGGGACTCAATTATGAAAATATGGACTTTAGATTAAAATTTTTATTCTTAAAGGTTCATGAACTATTTTATAATTTTTTTGAGTATGGAGGTTTAAATTATAATTATTGTTAAGTTTAGATCATTCTGAAATTTTTAGAAACTTTTAGATTGTTTATGAAACCCTAATAGAATGTGGGGATGTAACTCCAAATTTGACCTTTTATATTTTATTATTTAGATGATCATTCTCTTCAGCGTGGCTGGAGTTTATTTTAAAAACCTAAAAACTTTTTCTCAAAACCTCACATGTCGTTCGCTGGCCGACGATCCAAAATTTATTCTATTTCATTCAGGGAAACCTCTTGCACCGACAATATATTTTTTCATCATCGTCAAACAAACCAGAACCGAGTCTCGGTCGAGCCTAGAGTCTTTGTCAGCCCGTCCTTCAATCTAAGCCAACAGAGGGGAGCTTCCACCATGCGATTGCATTTGCTGACACCCAATCAGATCTGAATAAAGGTGGTACAAGCATCAATTGGAATCAAGTGAAATGACTATTGTGTTAGACTCTAACATCCTTGACTGGTCACTGTACGGTGTGTGTCTTTCCCCTAGTCATTGTTAAATTAAATGTTTCAATTATTGATTATAATCTCAGTGATATTATGTTTAATCTTCCTCGTTTTTATTTTCTAATAAATTTCTTAATGTTTTGTTTTGTGTTTAAATATATGTGTTTCCTTCTATGCTAAATATTTTTCTGTGTAATTGTGTTTTACACCATACGTGATTATTACCTGAATTATGTCTTGTATATTTGACAACATATACATACCATTTTTAAGTATGAAAAAATTAGTATTATGATACATCGAATTTATGGATTGTGATATATGTACTATGATTTTGGAACTATAATTTATGGAAATAAAGAACATCAGATTTATGGAATTATGAACTTCAGCTTTTTATGTTACATAACTGTGTTGTGATTTTAAATCATTAAATTGTGAGCATGGGTTGGGTTTGTATGGTGGAAGTAGTGGTTTCACCGTTTATGAATGATATTATACCCCTTGTGACGTAGATATCAGATATAAGTTCTTTGAGTGATTTCGGTTGAGGCTCTGCTTCTGATTGAAGCGTCAGTCTTCGGGTAATAATCTCAATACAGACTCAACGTCTGGAACAGCTCAAATCGTGCCTCTTTTGGATGACACTTAGAGTGAATCCTGATTAGATATTGATGGCGATGTAGTGGGGGTTCTAGGGAACCTTCCACTTTCTATGGCGGTTGTAGATAGGTGCATTTCATTGAGCTTGTGGCATCATATCATGTGTCATTGAGACTGGATTGTGTGTTCTTTGAGATGTTTTGTATGACCTATGTTGTGATTGTGACTAATGACATGTACGTATGTGATTTGAGATTCTGAGAATATCTTTGTGTTGTATAAATTTTACTTGAGTGTTGTATTCATTAATATGTTGTTGTCTTATATGTTTTTATCATCGGACCACACTGGTCTTCTAGCTCACCCCTCTCTTTTGTCTTTCCCTTTCAGATAGTTCTAAATGATAGTATCAATTCAGCATTCAGAGGATCCCAGTCTCTGATTTTTGGGCTTTAAGTAATTCATTAATATTTTAAATTTATTTTCAATTGTGAAATGAATCTTGGTTTATCTTATTTTTAAAAAAGAATTATCTAATTGTTATTTTATTAAGAATTACTTTTAAAATTTGTTTTGAGTTGTTTACTTGGGAGTAAAGTTTTCAACTGTGACTTTCTAAATTTGGCCAAATCGTCTAGGTTAAGTTTAGGGAGTTACATGCATTTTTCAACAAGGTTGGACAATAGAATCCAGACTGTAAGATTTTTTGATAAGTGTAGAATATTGCATATTTTTATTGTATTTTATTCTTCATTTTCTTGATATATATAATACTTAATTGCTTTTTTTGGGCTTTATTTTGGTAGGAGCTCTATTGGACTATGTTAGCCCAAAACCAACAATTGAAAGCAGAATCTGAACGTTTACTGGATGTTATAGCAGGAGTCGTGGGCACGACCTGAGGCACGACTCAGTCCGATCCGATGCAACAAATTTTGGCGATACAGTCAGTAGCTTCTAGAAGGCAGGCCAGCATTATCTCAAAGTCAAATTCAGAATTATCTTAAAGATAAATGCCTGGAGGTAAATATGAGATTATCTAGAAGATAAATCAGAACTCAAACGGAGCCACATATTTCAAATTAATTATATTTGTCTTTTGTGATAAATCTTTGGTTTAAATTTAGTCTATTATTTTAAAATATTTATGTTAGGATATTTGCTTTGATATAATTATTGAAAAATAGTTTTGGACTAAATTGAAAAGATTTCAAATATAGTTTTATGTGCAAACAACTTGAAAATAAGTTTGAGAAGTTTTTGAGAGGTTTTGGAAATGTTCTAAACGTTTTAAAGTAGCCAAACGAAAGTTTTCAACATGCCCGTACCAATACGGTATACCCCGTATCGATATAGATAAGTATTTTTGCTACTGGAAAATTCCAGAATCGAAAAACCATATTGATACGCCCCTAGGCGTACCGATACGGATAGGATAGTTTCGATACGCTTGTACGCGTATCGATCCTGGTTTCAACCACCCCAATGGCTATTTCCCAACGGTATTTTAAATTGAAGTGCGTACCGAAACGGATTAAGGCGTATGATACACCGTACCGATACGGTCCAAGGCGTTCCGATACGCACAGCCAGAATGGGCATAACGGCTAGTACCAGTACTGATACGGGTACATGCGTTCCAATATGAAAGACTGCAGAATTGTATTTATTTACGGGAAATAGAGTCTCCAAAGGCTCCAATTCAATCCAAGCGGTTTCCAACGACTAGGAACTCAATTGGGAGTATAAAAGGGACCTTCAAGCTTCAACAACAACTAATGATCTTATTATCAACAATATTATGATGAAAATTTGTTATAGTGCTTAAATTTCCTATTTTTGTAAAACAACACTTGTGAGTTTAAATGCTTATATTTGCTCAAGTATTTTAGGATTGAGTGAGTGCTTCAATTGTGCAAACATCAACCTTGTGAGAGGGGTTTTCAGTTTGCCTTGTTTTTCTCTTTATAAAGAAAGTTTACTCAAGCTTTGGGGTAGAAGCTTTGAGTGTTATAAAGGTTTCTTGGTAAGCTTAGAAAAGGGGAAAAAATCTAGAGTGAATTTGGGAAATCCTTGGGAAGCTAAGGTAGTAAATGTAGGCTTTGGTTAGAAAGCCGAACCACTCTAAAATCATCATGTTAATTTTCTATCTTTTACGTCCCACTACCATCACCCAAAATACATCTTCTCTACCACTTGGCAACACAAACGGTTGAAGGAAATTGAGTACAACAATTGGTATCAGAGCGAGGCTCAAATGAGAGGGATTAACATCCTATTGAGATGATCCAGGAAGCTTGATACAACATCAATCAACCGGTGATAAATGACATAACCAATCGACAAGCCACCATTCTTCAACGGAGAGCATTATGCATATTGGAAGAATATGATGATGTACTACATCAAGGCCATCGACTACCGTCTTTGGGACGTCGTTGAAGAAGGACCGTTTGTGCCTACAAGAAGAAAACCCGATTGTAATGTGGAAGACAAGAAGAAGATGGAGCTCAACTGCAAAGCCTTGCACATCCTCTTTTGTGCATTAGGCCCCGATGTATACACAAAAGTCACTTCTTGCGAAGAAGCCAAGGAAGTATGAGACAAGCTTGAAGTGATCCATGAAGGTGCAAATGAGGTAAAGGAGACAAAGCTTGGTCTACTCAACCTCAACTATGAAAACTTCAAGATGAGTCTGAAAGAGAAAAACAAGAGCATCTTTGACCGTTTCTCCCAAATTGTCAATCAACTCAAAGGTCCTGGAGAGGAGATTTTAGAAGAAAAGCTCATTCGAAATTTGATTTATTCACTTCCTGAATCATGAGAGAGCAAGAAGACGACCATCATTAAAGCCAAATATTTGAAAAAGCTCAAGCTTGACGAGTTCGTACGGTCTCTTCTTACCTATGAGAAGGGAGAAGGAGAAGAAAAAAAAGAGCAAGGAGTTGATGTCAACATCATTGCTCATCAATCCTCCACAAGCAACCAAGAAGAATCAAGTGAGGAGGAAGATGAAGATGAAGAGATGACATATCTCTTTAAAGAATTTACCCGATTCAAGAAGAGTGAAATGGAAGAATCCAAGAATGAATCGAAGAAGAAGATGAAGGATCCCCCGAGTGCTCTGAATGCAAGAAGACGAAGCACACCAAATACGATTGCCGTCACTTCAACAAAAAAGGATCATATTCAAAGAAAGCATATGTGGCAACAAGGAGTAATGAAGACTCCACTGATCAAGATGATGTAGCCCACCTATGCTTGATGGCCCTCTAAGATGGAGAGGTAGCTTCTAACTCATCTATTTCTAATTCTTATACTTTTGATGAGTTACAAGAGACATATGACCAATTAGTTTTTAAGTTCAAAGCTTTATTTTCTAAGAACAAAAAGTTGATTTCTAAATTGAAAAATGAAAATGATTTGCTTGTGAAAACCAATTTGGAATTTGAAGCAAAATTAAAGGATTTTGAACTTAAAGTTTTAGATTTACAAAATTTTCTTCAAAAGAAAGAAAAAGATCATCAAATTGAAGTAGATGATCTTAAGAAAGAAAAAGATTTGATTTCCAATGAACTTCAAAAGAAAAAACAATTTTGGAAAATCAAATTTTTATGTTAGATAATGAAATTCCCCAAAATTTATAAATGGTAAAATTGTAAAATCTATTTGGGTACCTAAGGGATTAATCATTTCAAAGAAAAAGGAAGAAATTGAAAATGGATTCCAAAGGCGAATAAAATTTTTGAGACTAATGCCAAAGGATCCAAAACAATTTGGATACAAAAAATTAGTTGATTGTCCTTTTGTAGGTGTGCTTGAGCCATTGATGATCAAAGTCAAACTTATGGAAGCTCTTGACACACAAGAAAGAACACTTCAAGAAGGAAGGCTTCACATCCTACCTTTGGTTCAATTATGGTAAAAATTAGTTGAATTTTATTTATTTTATTTGATTTATTTATTTTTAATTCAACTAGTTTATCATAATTGTTGGACTAACATTTGAATGATGCTTGAGCAAGGGGGGCCAATTTTAAAATAAAACTTCTTTTTGTCAATTTTTTTAACTCTCCATTGTTATTGGTCTTTAAAGTTTGAACCATTTTTTATATAACAAAAAGGGGGAAATGCTTTGAAAAATTGAATTTTCAAATGAATAAGGGAGAGCTTATAAGATTTTTAACAAATAATATCTTATTCAAATTTTATTTTTACAAATGGGGATAATCTCAAAAACAATTTTTCAAGTTGGTTTTATTATATCAAAAAGGGGAGATTGTTAGGATATTTGTTTTGATATAATAATTGAAAATTAGTTTTGGACTAAATTGAAAAGATTTCAAAAATGGTTTTAAGTCCAAACAACTTGGAAATAAGTTTGAGAAGTTTTTGAGAGGTTTTGGAAATGTTCTAAACGTTTTAAAGTAGCCAAACTAAAGTTTTCAACATGTCGTACCGATACGGTATACCCCGTATCGATACAGATAAGGGTTTTTGCTATAGGAAAATTCCAAAACCGAAAAACCATATCGGTACGCCTAGGGGCGTACCGATATGGATAGGATCGTTTTGATACACTTGCACGCATATTGATCTTGGTTTCAACCACCCCCAACGACTATTTCCCAATGAGCTTTTAAATTACAAGGCGTACCAAAACGGACTAAGGCGTACAGATACGGTCCAAGGCGTTCTGATAAGTGCAGCCAGAATGGGCATAACGGCTAGTACCTGTACCGATACAGGTACACGTGTATCGATGCGAAAGGCTGCAAAACTACATTTATTGTGGGAAATAGAGTCTCCAATGGCTCCAATCCAATCCCAACGATCTCCAACGGCTAGGAACTCAATTGGGAGTATAAAATGGACCTTCAAGCTTTAGCAAAAACTAATGATCTTATTGCCAACAATATTATGATGAAAAATTGTCTTAGTGCTTAAATTTCCTATTTTTGTATAGACAACATTTGTGAGCTTAAATGTTTATATTTGCTCAAGTGTTTTAGGATGGGGTGAGTGTTTCAATTGTGCAAACATCAACCTTGTGATAGGGATTTTTAGTTTGCCTTGTTTTTTTCTTTGTAAAGAGGGTTTACTCAAGCTTTGGGGTAGAAGCTTTGAGTGTTGTAAAGGTTTCTTCCCAAGCTTAGAAAAGGGGAAGAAATTCAAGAGAGAATTTGGGAAATCCTTAGTGGGAAGCTAAGGTAGTGGATGTAGGCTTTGTTAGAAAGCCGAACCACTCTAAAATCATCGTGTCAATTTTCTATCTTTTACTTTCCACAACCATCACCCAAAATACATCTTCTCCGCCACTTGGCAACACAAACGGTTGAAGGAAATTGACTACAAAAATTTATCCATTGTGTTATCTTTTATTTATAACTTTGTGTTATTTTATTTTGTTAGGATTCTCGGGTATAAATACTTCATAGGTTCAACATTAGAACTCATATTAGAATTTGTAATTTCCTTGGTTATTTCTATAAAAGCTTCTTTTTCATTTTTTTACTTTTTCTCTTTTATTTTTTTCATACCAATTGCTAAGCATAATCTAGTCCATGCTTAGCTAAACTTCACTTAGCCTAAAACTTTGCGATGACTCAATTCTAAATCATGACAATTGGGTTTGTACTTAACAACTCTGAGAAAGTATTATTCGATTCTCTAGAAACTAGGAGTGGTAATTGGTCATTCCTTTAAAAGTTACTACATTTTCAATTCAATAAGACGTCGTTGATTTGAAAGGTTTGGCTTGCTGTTTGGGAGTCAGATCGGTTGTTTGTAGTCCAGCTTCATGAGAACAAACTTAGCGACAGTTCGTAAGGGGAATCAAGATCGGGTTTGAATCTCAGTGAGACACTATAACTCGAGTTGGGGTCTTTCAAGACTCAAAGTGACTTAGTGCTAACAGTGACAGACGTGGTTATACCAACAAGGATCAAATTTTGAAGATGGACATGGAAATCTCGATTAATCGGAGAGAAGAGTTAGTTGCAGGGGTTGGGCCTACTGTCTGTAACCAGTGTACAATCAATGAGGGAAAATCTATTTCGATGATCGATCAAAATTAAGGCTAGCAAAGCCTAGTGCTATCTCATCATTATTGAATTCTTTATAATTTTCCATCTTATTTACCATTCATTACTTTTATTTAGCAACTATTTTATCCCCTGTTATCTCTAAAATCCCCCTATTTATTTTTTGCAGATTACTCAAACCAAGAAACACAGCTGTCAATTTCCTTAGTCCTGGTGGATCGACCCTAATTCTCTATACTACTTTTCATTATTAATTACTAGAGATTAGGATTATTTATTTGATAATTTCAGCACTTGTCAAATTGGCGTCATTGTCGGGGACTTCGACAAAGTTTCTAATCATTTCTTATTTTGATCTATGACCAAGTAATTACCTAGAGAACTAACCTACAAACTGGAAATCGAAGCGCCTGCCCGAAGATTACGAGGATAGGCTTTTTGACGTAGAAGAAAACAACAAGCATCATCGACAATAGCACCAGACTTTGAAGTAAGGACTCTTTACACTGAAGGTATACTCATTTGAAGACACAAAAGAAGACATGGTCGATCAAACTATTCGACAACTTGCTGTGGCACCTGACGAGCAGCAACCTTTGTGCATCACATTTCCAAATGGAGAGACATTGTTCGAGCTAAAAGTGGGTTCGATTCATCTTTTGCCTACCTTTTATGGTTTGCAAAATGAGAACCTACACAAATATCTGAAAGAGTTTCATATGGTTTGACTGAGTAAGAAACCACATGTAGTATCTGAAGATCAAATTAAACTCCATGCTTTTCCTTTTACTTTAGCATAATACAACCAAAGATTGGTTATTTTACTTACCGCCTGGTTCAGTTGATACATGGGCTAACATATCTCTCTTGTTTCTTGATAGATTTTTCCCTGCGGCTAGAGCAAGCGAACTAAGGAGAAGCATTGTGGGGATTCAAAAAAAAGACAATGAATCATTATAGGATTACTGAGAACGATTCTAGAAGCTATGCGCCAATTGTCTGAAGCATGGATTGATAGAACAAACCCTCTTGTGGTACTTTTATGAAGAGTTACTTTCGGTGGAAATGAAAATGATCGATACGATAAGCGGAGGATCCCTTGTTACACTGACTCCTCGTACGGCTAGGGAATTGATTTCAACGATGACCGCTAATGCTCAGCAATTTTTTCCTTCTATGAAGCAAAAATTGATAAACTTATTAATGTAGTTGAAATTTTTCTTGCGGGTAAAACAGGCCAGGCTCATTTATGCGGAATACGTACCATTCCCGATAATCAGAAAGTTTGTTGCCTAATGCTACAAAAGAAAACTATGGCATATGTAGATGCTGTTAGAAATTTCTCGGGACCTCCACAAAGGTGATACGACCCTCACTCAAACACCTATAATGCTAGATAGAGGGCCCATCCGAACCTTAGCTATGGGTTAAATCCTTAATACTATCAACCGTATCAAGCGCACCCCCTATGCATCAACAAAACCAACCCCAAAAGTCATCCCTAGAGGCCATAGTAGAAAGGCTAGCGATTAGCACAGAAAAAATCCAACAAAAGACCAAAGCACACTTTCAAGAAATTGACAAATAGATAAGTCAACTTACATTAGCTATGAGTCATTTGGAATCCAAAGGGAAATTTCCACCTCAAATGGAACCAAATCTGAGACAGGGTGCATGCTCCATTAACTTGCGAAGCAGAGCCATGATCGAATCTGAAACCAATAATGACACTGACGCCAAACATATAAAAGAAACAAAAAGAACCAAAACCTCCCGTGGAGCCACTTGTGACATCGTCATATGTCGTTCCTCCTCCATTCCTGGGAAGGCTTGCTAAGAGCAACAAAGAGAATAAAGAAAAATAAATTTTTGATGTTTCTCGAAAGGTCAAAATCAGTATTCCACTTCTCAATGCAATCAAACAAGTTTTGAGGTATGAGAGATTTCTGAAAGATCTTTTTACGAATTCGGGAATAAAAAAGAAAATTTAGGTGAGAATGTTTCTATGGTAATTCAAAGAAAAATCCCACCTAAGTACAAGGACCAAGGTATGTTCGTTAGTCCCTGTAAAATAAGTAAGGTACGCATTAAAAGGGCCATGTGCAATTTAGGTGCTTCAATTAACATTATGCCTTTATCTATTTTTAAGTTGCTTAACACGATTCCTTTAAAAGAGATAGGAGTGACGATTCAGTTAGCTCACAGATCGGTGATATATCCAGAAGGAGTCCTGGAAAATGTTTTTCTCAAGGTAAATAAATTAGTGTTTCCAACCGACTTCTACATCATTGATATGGAGGATAATTGATTGAATAGTTCTTCTAAAATTCTGCTCGGAAGACCATTCTTGAGTACAGCAGAAATGAAGATCAATGTACGAAGTAGAATACTCACTGTGGAGTTTGATGGCGAAGTGGTGAAGTTTGACGTGTATAAGGCCATGAAATATCCTAACTCTATGCCTATTGTTAGTTGTGTTAATATAATTAAACCTTCTATGGATGAATATGTTGAACATAATTTTTGCATGAGTTGTACGGGAACTCAAATGTTGGAACTATTAAGGCAACAAAATTGGATATCGCTTCTAACGTGGACTCGCGATCATCTAGAAAAGAGCTAAGTAAACATTATAATTGGATGCATTCTCAATCTAAAATTTTTCCCTCCATCTTGCAGGTACCAAAATTGGAGTTAAAATTGCCGCCAGATCATTTGAAGTACACATTTTTGGGCGAAAGAGATATCTTTCAAACAAGCTTTCAAAGCTGGACGAGATCCAAAGAAATGCTTATGTGGATGGCCGAATCTATAAGGAAAAAACGAAGGAACTCAATAATCGTAGGACTTCTCATAAGGAAGTTCTAAGTTGGACAAGGAGCAACAAATGGATGAAGTATTTCTTGCAGAGCTTGTAGTCTAAATCAAGTCTTTGAGCTAACGACGTTAAACAAGAAAGCTAATTGGGAGGCAACATATTTTCCATTTTCTCTTTTATTTTATTTTATTTTATTTTATTTTCATTACTATTTTATTTTATCTAATTTTTAATCTTCTGAATAAAGGTATAACAAGAAATTGTGAGACTCGAATGGCTTGGTCATATGGACAACAAAAATTTAAAAGGGATGATTGAGAGTTGCAATGCAACACTGTTTCTTAATTGGATGATAAATCCAAAACAAATGAAAAATTAGGAGAGGGAAGATGAGGGGCATTTTTGACTTTCTGCATCCAAAAACATTAATTAGGTTTGTTATTATTATTATTATTATTATTATTATTATTTCCTAACCCACTGTTTCATTCAATTTCTTTGCAGCCTCATAGTCCCGAACCCTCAACATCCCCTTCATCCCTAGCCAAAGCCCGCCTCCAACCACCCTAAACACTTCGCACCTCCATGCAAACCACCGCGTGCTACTCATCTCTTTCTCTGTGGTCGTGCGGCTCTCTGCCACACCATTGTACAACCCTAAGCACACAACCATCCTTCGACTACTGTCCGAAGCCCCTGCTTTTCTTTCAGCTTGCGTACCCATCTGCACAACTACGTCGCCTACATTGCTCCAGTTACCATAGAACCATGGTCCGGACAAGACACCAAGGTCTCAACCACGCTTCGGTGTTCCTCAACCAGTGGAAAATTTGATTCACAATAGCCTCTCTAATAGTCAACATCGACAGCAACTCTGAGTCGCTACCATAGCCCGCATGACGCCAACACTATCGTGATCGCTGACAAAAGCCGTGCGACACCCCTAAACCAGACCCAATGCCCACTGTCGAAACACATTCTTCTACGCTAGTAAATGATGAACCTAATTTTGTTACACCATTACTAATGTACCATTCACATTTTGGGTTTTTAGAGAACTTCGACGTCAATCCATACTCTGACAGCTTATTTTCTGAGCAGCCAAACCCACTATAGTGCCATGGCCAGGCAGTCATCACGTCGAACCGCCCCATTACCATTTTCTTGTTTTCAAGTTCAGTTGACATTCCCACGCCATCACCGCTAGACATAGAAAGTATTCTACCACTTCTCATTTGCTTTTACTTTATTTCCTCGTATTGGGGCAATACGCTTTAAGTGAGAGGGGTGGAATCGAATTTTGCCTTGCTTATTCATGATTGTTTTGATTGTCACTTTTCTAGACCAACTAAAGAGTTTTATTTTAATCCTTTAGAGCCATGCCTGAGTTGACTTGGTTACACATGTATAAGCTAGTTTGGGAACTTTAATGAATTTTATGAATGCATTTAACTTAGTGATACAGCTTTCCGTCTTGCTTAAATATGAGTTTGGTTTTGTATCGCTAATTTTTTTATGTTGTCATCAGGTATGTAGCTTCATGGTGAGACGATTGTGAGTGGTAGATCAAGAATGTGATCAGATTGGAGGCCAGGGCAAGGTGCTTGGGTTGTCATCTCGTTTCCAGTGCAAAGATCTGAGTGATGAGCCGGTGTGTAGAGTTAAAAAATTAAAAAAATAAAAAATAAAGAAAAAAAGAGAGACACAAAAGGGGAGGAGAAAAAGAACTCATACTCCACCAATCAATGCATTGTGAGTGGTGACTTGGGAAATGTGATTAAATTATGAGAGGATTCGAATGACGACCCGATGTTACAGAGTTTAAAAAATGATGAAAAAGTGAAAAATAAAACTCACACTCCAACAATCGTCCATCACAAGGAAGAAGGCTAGCCGTGGTTTGATGATGTCTTACCCCAAAATAGAACAGACAAAAATTCTACATAGTTGATTGGTGTTCATTCAGTTGACTGTTTTTGTTGATTCATTTTTATTGCCCTTATTTGATTATTTTGTTTAACTCTTTCGATCCAAGCATTTTTTTAGGATTTGAGTGAAACTTTTGAGTAAGTTTTGACTAAGACGAAAGGGTAAAAAATTAGAATATTCTTGAGGGCAAGCATTGAATAAGTGATGGGGAATTTGATAAGTGTAGAATATTGCATATTTTTAATGTGTTTTATTCTTCATTTTTTTGATATATATACTACTTAACTACTTCTTTTGGGCTTTATTTTGGTAGGAGCTCCATTGGATTATGCCATCCCAAAACCAACAATTGAAGGTATACTCTAGACCTTTATTGGATGTCATAGCAGGAGTCGTGGGCACAACCTGAGCGATAATGTAGTCCAAGTCCGATGCAGCAGATTTTGGGGATACAATCAATAGCTTCAAGAAGGCAAGCCATCGTTATCTCAAAGTCAAATTTTGGAATTATCTTAAAGATAAATGCCTAGAGATAAATATGAGATTATCTAGAAGATAAACAAAATTCAACTAGAGCCACATGTTTCAAATTAATTATATTTATCTTTTGTGATAAATCATTGGTTTAAATTTAGCCCACTAGTTTAAAAATATTTATTCGTTATGTTATCTTTTATTTAGGTTTTTGAGTTATTATATTTTGTTAGGATTCTCTAGTATAAATACCCCCTAGGTTCAACACTAGAATTCATATTGGAATTTGTAATTTCCTTGGTTATTTCTATAAAAGCTTTTTTTTCATTTTTTTACTTTCTTCTTTTATTTTTTTCATACCAAATGCTAAGCATGATCCAATCTATGCTTAGCTAAACTCCATTTAGCCTAAAGCTTTATGATGGATCAATTCTAAATCGTGAGAATTGGGTTTGTACTTAACAACTCCGAGAAAGTATTCTTCAATTCTCTAAAAACTAGGAGTGGTAATTGAACATTCCTTTAAAAGTTACTAAATCTTCAACTAAATAAGACGTCATGGATTTGAAAGTCAATTTGGCTTATAGTTTGAGATTCAGATCGGTTGTTTGTAATCCAACTTCCCATGAACAAACTTAGCGGCGATTCGCTAAGGGAAATCAAGATCAGGTTTGATTCTCAATGAGACACTATAACTCGAGTTGGGCTCTTTTAGTACTCAAAGTGACTTGGTGCTAATGGTGATAGACGTGGTTAGACCAAAAAGGATCAAATTTTAAGATGGACTTGTAAATCTCGATTAACCGGAGAGAAAAGAGATAGCTGTAGGGGTTGGACCCTACAAACCGTAACAGTGTACAATCAATGAGGGAAAATCTATTTCGATGATCGATCAAAATTAAGGCTAGCAAAGCCTAGGTGCTATCTCATCATTATTGAATTCTTTATAATTTTCCATCTTATTTACCATTCATTACTTTTATTTATCAACTATTTTATCCTATGTTATCTCTAAAATCCCCTATTTTTTTTTGCAAATTACTCAAACAAAAACAAACACAGTCCTGTGGATCGACCCTAATTTCTATACTACTTTTCATTAAACTAGATTAGGATTATTTATTTGATAATTTCAGCACTTGTCAAATTACGTCATTGTCGGGGACTTCGACAAAGTTTCTAATCATTTCTTATTTTGATCTATGACCAAGTAATTACCTAGAGAACTAACCTACAAACTGGAAATCGAAGCGCCTGCCCGAAGATTACGAGGATAGGCTTTTTGACGTAGAAGAAAACAACAAGCATCATCGACAATAGCACCAGACTTTGAAGTAAGGACTCTTTACACTGAAGGTATACTCATTTGAAGACACAAAAGAAGACATGGTCGATCAAACTATTCGACAACTTGCTGTGGCACCTGACGAGCAGCAACCTTTGTGCATCACATTTCCAAATGGAGAGACATTGTTCGAGCTAAAAGTGGGTTCGATTCATCTTTTGCCTACCTTTTATGGTTTGCAAAATGAGAACCTACACAAATATCTGAAAGAGTTTCATATGGTTTGACTGAGTAAGAAACCACATGTAGTATCTGAAGATCAAATTAAACTCCATGCTTTTCCTTTTACTTTAGCATAATACAACCAAAGATTGGTTATTTTACTTACCGCTTTGTTTCAGTTGATACATGGGCTAACATATCTCTCTTGTTTCTTGATAGATTTTTCCCTGCGGCTAGAGCAAGCGAACTAAGGAGAAGCATTGTGGGGATTCAAAAAAAAGACAATGAATCATTATAGGATTACTGAGAACGATTCTAGAAGCTATGCGCCAATTGTCTGAAGCATGGATTGATAGAACAAACCCTCTTGTGGTACTTTTATGAAGAGTTACTTTCGGTGGAAATGAAAATGATCGATACGATAAGCGGAGGATCCCTTGTTACACTGACTCCTCGTACGGCTAGGGAATTGATTTCAACGATGACCGCTAATGCTCAGCAATTTTTTCCTTCTATGAAGCAAAAATTGATAAACTTATTAATGTAGTTGAAATTTTTCTTGCGGGTAAAACAGGCCAGGCTCATTTATGCGGAATACGTACCATTCCCGATAATCAGAAAGTTTGTTGCCTAATGCTACAAAAGAAAACTATGGCATATGTAGATGCTGTTAGAAATTTCTCGGGACCTCCACAAAGGTGATACGACCCTCACTCAAACACCTATAATGCTAGATAGAGGGCCCATCCGAACCTTAGCTATGGGTTAAATCCTTAATACTATCAACCGTATCAAGCGCACCCCTATGCATCAACAAAACCAACCCCAAAAGTCATCCCTAGAGGCCATAGTAGAAAGGCTAGCGATTAGCACGAAAAAAATCCAACAAAAGACCAAAGCACACTTTCAAGAAATTGACAAATAGATAAGTCAACTTACATTAGCTATGAGTCATTTGGAATCAAAGGGAAATTTCCACCTCAAATGGAACCAAATCGAGAGACAGGTGCATGCTCCATTAACTTGCGAAGCAGAGCCATGATCGAATCTGAAACCAATAATGACACTGACGCCAAACATATAAAAGAAACAAAAAGAACCAAAACCTCCCGTGGAGCCACTTGTGACATCGTCATATGTCGTTCCTCCTCCATTCCTGGGAAGGCTTGCTAAGAGCAACAAAGAGAATAAAGAAAAATAAATTTTTGATGTTTCTCGAAAGGTCAAAATCAGTATTCCACTTCTCAATGCAATCAAACAAGTTTTGAGGTATGAGAGATTTCTGAAAGATCTTTTTACGAATTCGGGAATAAAAAAGAAAATTTAGGTGAGAATGTTTCTATGGTAATTCAAAGAAAAATCCCACCTAAGTACAAGGACCAAGGTATGTTCGTTAGTCCCTGTAAAATAAGTAAGGTACGCATTAAAAGGGCCATGTGCAATTTAGGTGCTTCAATTAACATTATGCCTTTATCTATTTTTAAGTTGCTTAACACGATTCCTTTAAAAGAGATAGGAGTAGCGATTCAGATTAGCTCACGGATCGGTGATATATCCGAAGGAGTCCCGGAAAATGTTTTTCTCAAGGTAAATAAATTAGTGTTTCCAACCGACTTCTACATCATTGATATGGAGGATAATTGATTGAATAGTTCTTCTAAAATTCTGCTCGGAAGACCATTCTTGAGTACAGCAGAAATGAAGATCAATGTACGAAGTAGAATACTCACTGTGGAGTTTGATGGCGAAGTGGTGAAGTTTGACGTGTATAAGGCCATGAAATATCCTAACTCTATGCCTATTGTTAGTTGTGTTAATATAATTAAACCTTCTATGGATGAATATGTTGAACATAATTTTTGCATGAGTTGTACGGGAACTCAAATGTTGGAACTATTAAGGCAACAAAATTGGATATCGCTTCTAACGTGGACTCGCGATCATCTAGAAAAGAGCTAAGTAAACATTATAATTGGATGCATTCTCAATCTAAAATTTTTCCCTCCATCTTGCAGGTACCAAAATTGGAGTTAAAATTGCCGCCAGATCATTTGAAGTACACATTTTTGGGCGAAAGAGATATCTTTCAAACAAGCTTTCAAAGCTGGACGAGATCCAAAGAAATGCTTATGTGGATGGCCGAATCTATAAGGAAAAAACGAAGGAACTCAATAATCGTAGGACTTCTCATAAGGAAGTTCTAAGTTGGACAAGGAGCAACAAATGGATGAAGTATTTCTTGCAGAGCTTGTAGTCTAAATCAAGTCTTTGAGCTAACGACGTTAAACAAGAAAGCTAATTGGGAGGCAACATATTTTCCATTTTCTCTTTTATTTTATTTTATTTTATTTTATTTTCATTACTATTTTATTTTATCTAATTTTTAATCTTCTGAATAAAGGTATAACAAGAAATTGTGAGACTCGAATGGCTTGGTCATATGGACAACAAAAATTTAAAAGGGATGATTGAGAGTTGCAATGCAACACTGTTTCTTAATTGGATGATAAATCCAAAACAAATGAAAAATTAGGAGAGGGAAGATGAGGGCATTTTTGACTTTCTGCATCCAAAAACATTAATTAGGTTTGTTATTATTATTATTATTATTATTATTATTATTTCCTAACCCACTGTTTCATTCAATTTCTTTGCAGCCTCATAGTCCCGAACCCTCAACATCCCCTTCATCCCTAGCCAAAGCCCGCCTCCAACCACCCTAAACACTTCGCACCTCCATGCAAACCACCGCGTGCTACTCATCTCTTTCTCTGTGGTCGTGCGGCTCTCTGCCACACCATTGTACAACCCTAAGCACACAACCATCCTTCGACTACTGTCCGAAGCCCCTGCTTTTCTTTCAGCTTGCGTACCCATCTGCACAACTACGTCGCCTACATTGCTCCAGTTACCATAGAACCATGGTCCGGACAAGACACCAAGGTCTCAACCACGCTTCGGTGTTCCTCAACCAGTGGAAAATTTGATTCACAATAGCCTCTCTAATAGTCAACATCGACAGCAACTCTGAGTCGCTACCATAGCCCGCATGACGCCAACACTATCGTGATCGCTGACAAAAGCCGTGCGACACCCCTAAACCAGACCCAATGCCCACTGTCGAAACACATTCTTCTACGCTAGTAAATGATGAACCTAATTTTGTTACACCATTACTAATGTACCATTCACATTTTGGGTTTTAGAGAACTTCGACGTCAATCCATACTCTGACAGCTTATTTTCTGAGCAGCCAAACCCACTATAGTGCCATGGCCAGGCAGTCATCACGTCGAACCGCCCCATTACCATTTTCTTGTTTTCAAGTTCAGTTGACATTCCCACGCCATCACCGCTAGACATAGAAAGTATTCTACCACTTCTCATTTGCTTTTACTTTATTTCCTCGTATTGGGGCAATACGCTTTAAGTGAGAGGGGTGGAATCGAATTTTGCCTTGCTTATTCATGATTGTTTTGATTGTCACTTTTCTAGACCAACTAAAGAGTTTTATTTTAATCCTTTAGAGCCATGCCTGAGTTGACTTGGTTACACATGTATAAGCTAGTTTGGGAACTTTAATGAATTTTATGAATGCATTTAACTTAGTGATACAGCTTTCCGTCTTGCTTAAATATGAGTTTGGTTTTGTATCGCTAATTTTTTTATGTTGTCATCAGGTATGTAGCTTCATGGTGAGACGATTGTGAGTGGTAGATCAAGAATGTGATCAGATTGGAGGCCAGGGCAAGGTGCTTGGGTTGTCATCTCGTTTCGAAAAAGATCCGAGTGATGAGCCGGTGTGTAGAGTTAAAAAATTAAAAAAATAAAAAATAAAGAAAAAAAGAGAGACACAAAAGGGGAGGAGAAAAAGAACTCATACTCCACCAATCAATGCATTGTGAGTGGTGACTTGGGAAATGTGATTAAATTATGAGAGGATTCGAATGACGACCCGATGTTACAGAGTTTAAAAAATGATGAAAAAGTGAAAAATAAAACTCACACTCCAACAATCGTCCATCACAAGGAAGAAGGCTAGCCGTGGTTTGATGATGTCTTACCCCAAAATAGAAATGGACAAAAAATTCTACATAGTTGATTGGTGTTCATTCATTGGATTTTTTTTTGTTGATTCATTTTTATTGCCCTTATTTGATTATTTTGTTTAACTCTTTCGATCCAAGCATTTTTTTAGGATTTGAGTGAAACTTTTGAGTAAGTTTTGACTAAGACGAAAGGGTAAAAAATTAGAATATTCTTGAGGGCAAGCATTGAATAAGTGATGGGGAATTTGATAAGTGTAGAATATTGCATATTTTTAATGTGTTTTATTCTTCATTTTTTTGATATATATACTACTTAACTACTTCTTTTGGGCTTTATTTTGGTAGGAGCTCCATTGGATTATGCCATCCCAAAACCAACAATTGAAGGTATACTCTAGACCTTTATTGGATGTCATAGCAGGAGTCGTGGGCACAACCTGAGCGATAATGTAGTCCAAGTCCGATGCAGCAGATTTTGGGGATACAATCAATAGCTTCAAGAAGGCAAGCCATCGTTATCTCAAAGTCAAATTTGGAATTATCTTAAAGATAAATGCCTAGAGATAAATATGAGATTATCTAGAAGATAAACAAAATTCAACTAGAGCCACATGTTTCAAATTAATTATATTTATCTTTTGTGATAAATCATTGGTTTAAATTTAGCCCACTAGTTTAAAAATATTTATTCGTTATGTTATCTTTTATTTAGGTTTTTGAGTTATTATATTTTGTTAGGATTCTCTAGTATAAATACCCCCTAGGTTCAACACTAGAATTCATATTGGAATTTGTAATTTCCTTGGTTATTTCTATAAAAGCTTTTTTTCATTTTTTTTACTTTCTTCTCTTTTATTTTTTTCATACCAAATGCTAAGCATGATCCAATCTATGCTTAGCTAAACTCCATTTAGCCTAAAGCTTTGCGATGGATCAATTCTAAATCGTGAGAATTGGGTGTGCAGTTAACAACTCCGAGAAAGTATTCTTCAATTCTACGAAAACTAGGAGTGGCAATCGAACATTCCTTTAAAAGTTACTAAATCTTCAACTAAATAAGACGTCATGGATTTGAAAGTCAATTTGGCTTATAGTTTGAGATTCAGATCAGTTGGTCGTAATCCAACTTCCCATGAACAAACTTAGCGGCGATCTGCTAAGGGAAATCAAGATCAGGTTTGATTCTCAATGAGACACTATAACTCGAGTTGGGCTCTTTTAGTACTCAAAGTGACTTGGTGCTAATGGTGATAGACGTGGTTAGACCAAAAAGGATCAGATTTCTAAGATAGACTTGTAAATACCGATTAACCAGAGAAAAGAGATAGCTGTAGGGGTTGGACCCTACAAACTGTAACCAGTGTATTATCAAGGAGGGAAAATCTACTTCGATGATCGATCGAAAGTAAGGCTAGCAAAGCCTAGGTCTATCTCATCATTATTGAATTCTTTATAATTTTCTATCTTATTTACCATTCATTACTTTCATTTATCAACTATTTTATCCTATGTTATCTCTAAAATCCCCTCTTTTTTTTTTGCAAATTACTCAAACAAAGAAACACATCTGTCATTTTCCTAGCAAAGATTAGGATTATTTATTTGACAATTTCAGCACTTGTCACCTTTGCAGCAGTCTTTTGTCCTCCAAAATGCCCTCCACATGGAGTGGAATGACAGTGGCAGAGGATGTCTTCTTGTTCTTCCTCAAGTATGCATCTCTGTATTATTTGATCGGCGTATTGCTTGAAAAGGTAGGGTTTGTCCCAATAATAGTAGCGTGTATCATGTTGGAATTTCTTTCTTCCTTGGCTGTTAAGATCACAAGGAAAAATACTACTAATAGAAAATTAACAATATCAACATACCATGGCAATGTCGTAACTTTCAAAAGTTTCTCATCAAGGAATTCCTCATTAATATCACATGAAATATCAGTACCGCATGCATTCACAAGCATGGAAAGATGGTCAGCTACTTGATTTTTAGTACCTTTTCTATCCACTACCTCAATATCAAATTCTTGCAAAAGTAATATCCACCTAATAAGTCTAGGTTTAGTATCCTTTTTAGTCACTAAATATTTAATAGCTGAATGATCAGTATGCACAATGACTTTAGTTCCTATGAGGTATGCCCTAAATTTATCAAATGCAAAAATCACAGCAAGCAATTCTTTTTCAGTGGAAGTGTAGTTAATTTGAGACTCATTTAAAGTACGACTAGCATAATATATAACATGAAAGATCTTTCTCCAACGCTGACCAGAAATGGCGCCAACATCATAATCGCTAACATCACACATAAGCTCAAAAAGTTGTGACCAATCAAGGGCCACTACAATCGGTGCAGAAATAAGTTCCTTCCTCAAGGTTTTAAACGTTGCACGACATTGGTCATCAAATTTGAATGCTCTATTCTACTCCAGCAACAAGCATAAAGGCTTTGAGATTTTGGAGAAGTCTTTTATGAATCTCATGTCGAAACTAGCGTGGCCAAGAAATCTTCGAACGGCTTTGACATTAGCTTGGGGGTGGAAGATTCTCTATGAATTCTATCTTTGCTTTGTCCACTTCGATACCCTTCTTAGAAATACGATATCCTAGGACAATGCCCTTGGCGACCATGAAGTGGCACTTCTCCCAATTAAGCACTAGGTTAGTTTCCTCACATTGTTTCAACACCTTGGCAAGGTTGCCTAAGAATTGGTCAAATGAGTCTCCAAAGACAGAAAAGTCGTCCATGAAGATCTCTCGAAAGCCATCCACCATGTCTAAAAAGATGGCCATCATGCAACGCTAGAATGTTGTTGGAGCATTGCATAGACCAAAGGGCATTCGACGAAAGGCATAAATGCCATATGGACATGTGAATATTATTTTTTCTTGGTCCTTCGGTGCTATAGCAATCTAGTTGTATCCGGGGTAACCGTACATAAAGCAATAATAGGGTTTCCCTATAAGCTTGTCGAGCATTTGGTCAATGAACAACAACGGAAAGTGGTCATTTTTCATGGCTTTGTTCAGATTTTGGTAGTCAATATAGATCCACCATCTAGTAACAGTTTTGGTTGGGAGGATTTTATCAGCGTCATTCTTGATCACGGTCATGCCTCTTTTCTTTAGCACGCACTAGACAGAACTCACCTAAGAACTATTTGAGATAGGTAGATGGTTCTAGCATTGAGCCATTGGATGATCTCCTTTATAACCATAATCCTCATGATGGGATTAAGTCTCTGCTGTGATTCTATCGAGCTGTTGTGATCATCTACAAGCAAAATCTTATGCATACACAAAATATGACATATAACCTTCAAGTCAGCAATAGTCTAACCAATAGCTTTCTTATGTTGAGAAAAGACTTGCAACAATCTATTTTCTTTATCGACTGTTAAACTAACACATATGATTATAGGTAGCGTATTATTCTCCCCTAGATATGCATACTTTAATTGTGGGGCAAGAGGTTTTAAGTTAAGTATCAGCGGATGCTCCAACGATGGCTTGGAATATTTAAATTCAGCAAAATACAAAGGTTCAAAGGACATACCTGACCTGGTAAGCACAACATTGGATTGTTTCGTTTCTCCCTTACCTTCTTCTTTAGTTTTGTGCATTGCCTCATCAAATTCAGATTGCTCCACAGCGCTAAGCACATTGCTGCAGCATTACTCTTGAAGGCTCTCATTGACTAAGGCTTCCTCACTTTACGCAAGCTGGAGTTCTTCATAGTCATCCACATACTTGAGAGTGCTGAAGACATTGAGTGTGATCTTTTGGTCGTTCATCTTCATAGTGAATTTACCCTTCTCACAATCGGTCACAATACACCCGGTCGCAAGGAATGGTCTTCCGAGGATGATGAGAGCATTATCATCAGCTTCACAGTCAAGGATAATAAAATCTATTGGGAAGACAAATCTATCTACCTTGACCAACACATCTTTAATTTTGCCCTCAGGTCAAATTTGGGAACGATTGGCCAATTAAAAGATCACTGATGTAGGTTTAGCTCGTCCTATGTCCAGTCTTGTAAATACTAATTTTGGCATCAAGTTGACACTTGCACCGAGATCGCATAAAGCACGGCCAGGGTAGTTCCAAACTATGGAACATGGAATGATAAAATTGCTAGGGTCCTTTATCTTGGGTGGTAAATCACTTAGCACAACCACGCACTCTCCTGTTGTAGTAACAGTTTCAACTTCACCCGACATCCTTTTCTTGGTCACAATCTCTGTTAAAAACTTTGCATAGATAGGCATTTAATCGATGGCCTCCAGGAATGGGACATCAATGTGCAACTGTTTAAGCATCTCCAGGAACTTCTGGAACTAGGCATCTTGTTTCTGAGCTCATCACGTGGTCTACTGGGTGCGGTAGCATCTTTGACACTATCATTTTTTCCGTCAGTAGCAAGGTCTTTCACTATATCAGACACATGAGTCGTATCTTTAGGTGCCAAAGCATTGATGGATGGCTTGCTTGGAATGGAAACAACAATGGAACCTCCCCTAAACTTGTCATCTTTGGTCAATTGGGTGCCACTACGTAGCGTGATGACATTGCATTGCTCCGCACTAAAAGTTTTAATGACTTCAGTACCACTAGGTAAACCGCCTTGAGGTCTCATATTCAATACTTGGGCAATCTGCCCAACTTGCGCTTCCAACAACTGTAAAGAAACAGTGTTGTTCTACAGGATGGATTGTTGGTTTTGCAATATAGGGGCTTATACTGTGAGCATGTCATTATGATTCTTGAGATGTGCTGACTAATCCTGCACAATAACTCTGGTAGTATCCATAAAACTTTGATATGAAGAATCAAAAGAATTAAAGTGTTAGAAACTCCCTGGTTTTGCCTTTGAGTTTTCTATTGGAATCTAGGAGGCTCTGTATTAGCATTCTGACTGGCTCATGAATTTCATGTGTTACTTCCTAACGAGTTTGTAAATGACCTATTTTGCATACCCTTTTTACTTGACTTTTGCATGTGTTCAAGCTTATTTAGTTGCATTTAGGAGTAGATTGCATATAGTTTTCATGTAGTTAGAGAGTTACACTACCTGTGTTTAAATGTTATATATTTTGGTACTTTTAATGGGAAAGGTAGTGTTTTCGTGGTGCATGCGCATGATCTATTGGAACTGGTGGAATGCTGGAGCAAAAGAGTAGCAGATCTCTTTGTAGAGCTGATGAAGCAAAAATAGTTGGAGATAAATCTAAACTTTGACCCACGTGGACTCTTTTCTGATACGAAACATTAAAAGATAGCGGGAAAACAAAGATCCTCTTAAAGGAGGCCTCACACTTTAGGGTTATGAAAGCCTAGTTTCCCCGCCTATATAAAAAAGACTTGGACGACAATTCAAAGGGAGCTCGATCTTAGACGACAATCCTTAAGTCTCAGCTATCGGAAAACCACCAAAGTTGAAGTTCTAGAGGAGTCTCCACACGATAGAAGCCATCGAGAGAGGTTGAAGGAGTGTGAGACCAGCAACAACAGTTGGAAAGCAAGGAGAAAGATCGTCCTTCATGTGTAGTTATTGTAAGAGCTATCGAGAGAGGCCTTTTAACTATTCATTTGTGGCTTAATATCGAGAGAGTTAGGTTAAACAAACGTGAACAATGGGGCTAAGCTGTTAACTTAGTATTAATCTGGCTTAGACATAAGTTTAGGGTTTCAACGACTAAAAGAGAGTCTTAAACAAATAATAGTGTTGTTAGGGTTCACGCAGACATGTATTACCTTAGCTTCAATGTTACTAACTTCTAGGCATCGAGAGAGTCAGAAGTTCATTAGAAAATCTTATCGAGTAGATAAAGATCTTAATGTTTTACGCAGACATGTATTGCCAATTGCTATAGCATTGAAATAAGTAGTCAAGCATATATCCTTAGCAATAAACCCATCTTCCATAATTATCTATTATTTGTCGCAGCATATGTTTATCTTGATCATAGCTACCTTTATTTTAATTGCACTTAGTTTTGATAAATCGACACAAACAAATGCTTGCACAAACATTCTTAAGTTTGATAACTTTATAGTTATTGATCTAATCCTCGTGGGTTCGACACTCTACTCTATCACTTTATTACTTAATTTGACGAGTATACTTGCTCTAAAGTGCATCACTATTCGACTAGCATCACTTCCCCAACTTGGGTTATAGGTGTTCGAATAGGGATTATAGGTGTAGGTGTTCGCCATCCTGGGTTGTAGGTGTTCAAATAGGGATTGTTGTTGCGGTTAGAATTCCCTACATAGCATCCAAATTCTTGTTGTTTGAGGCAATCATTCGATTGGTGTTCCCCATCACAATGCTCGCATGTGTATTGAATTACCCTAGCCTCTCGTATGTTGGATATCGGCTGCATGTTCTTGAGTAGGTTTGCAATGGTGGAGAGTTGAGCTACCACACTCTGGCATTCGTCTAATTAGAGTGTTCTAGAAGATTTAGAGATAGGATTCAATATCCCTGTAGAAAATTGATAGTCATTATTAGCTATTAGATTGAGAATTTCAAAGGCCTCTTCAAGATCCTTGTCGAGCAAAATTCCATTGGCTAAAAAGTCAATCATCATCCTTGTTGGAGCATTGACGCCATTATATAACGTCATTATTTGTATCCAATCTAGAATCTATGAATCGAGCACTTGTGCAGCATGTCTTTATATCTATCCCAACATTCATACATAGATTCATCATCTCGTTGCTTTAATGCTATAATTTTGCTCCGCTTTAGATTGTGCATGTTCGATGGATCATATCGGTGCAAAAAGTTTTTGCACAAATCATCCTAGGATGTAATTGATCTTGAGGATACAGTTTTCAACCATGCTAGGGCTCAATCACGCAAGGAGTAAGGGAATAGTTTTTGTCTCAACACATCATCAAGAACTCCCGGTTATTTAAAACAATCACAAACTTCTAGGAAAGCTTGAATGTGTTCTCTAGCATCCTCTCTTGCTGATCCACTAAATTGTCCAATGGAGTTGAACATGCTGAATATGACGGGCTTCAACTCAAAGTGAGTTGTCCCTATGTTTGGCACAACGATTGATGGATTCAGGTCATTGATAACGAGTGCAAGATTATCGCAAATGGGTCTTCTAGGTCGGGCAGGTGGTAGAACAATTGGCTACCTTCTCTATTCTCCATTGTTGGTTGCATCATCAACAATTACTCGCGCATCTATTGGTGGATCGTCGCCATTATATACGTTGTTCAGGTCGTTCTGTCAATTGTTAACTTGGTGGGGAGGATCCATTATTCTTTTTTCTTTATGGAGATTTCTCAAGTATCTTTCGATCTCTGGGTAACAAGGGATAATGGTTCCTCACGATTTGTGCATCTGGTCATGCACTGGAACGTACCTGAAAAGAGAAAAAAAAACAAAAATTAAATGCTAATAAAATAAAATCTTAAGCACAATTACTATGTAATTATCAATTGAAAATCCCCGACAAAGGCGCTAAAAACTTGATGCTTGTGAAATATGTATGCACTTTAAAGCAAGTTTACTCGTTGATCAAGTAATATAATTATAGAGTAGAGTGTCAAACCCACAAGGATTGGGTCAATAAATCCGAAGTGATCATACTTAAGAATGGTTGAGCGGGTATTGTTTTGATGGTGATTATCAAAACTAAATGCAAATAAAAGTAAGGTAGCAATGATCAAGACAAACAAATGTTGCAGCAGATATTCAGATGGTTAAGGAAGATGGGCTTATTGCCTAGAAATTATGCTTGATTATTTATTTGAATGCTATAGCGGCTGGCAATACATGTCCGCGTAAACCAATTAAGATCTTTATCTACTCGACAGGGTTTTCTAATAAACTTTTGACTCTCTCGATGCCTAGAAGCTGATAACAATGAAGCTAAGGTAATACATGTCTGCGTGAAACCTAACAACTCTATTATCTATTCAAGTTCCCCTTATTAGTGTTTGAAACCCTAAAATTATATGTAAGCCAGATTAAGACTAATTTAACATCTTAGCCTCACTATTCATATTTGTTTAACCTAACTCTCTCGATATTAAGCCACAGATCAATAATTAAAAGGTTTCTCTCTATAGCTCTTACAATAACTACGCATGAAGAACGATGAACATAATAGATAAAGGAAAAGAACTATAGCATTAAACAAAGTAATAAAAACATAAAATCTTAAAAACAATAAACCCAGCTAAAAGTATTTAGCTCATGTCTGAGCCTAAAACATCTATAATAAAAACAATTAAAAAAGTGGCAATTTATCAAGCAAGGGATAGAAAAGGGTCAAGCATCCTCGACGATCTACTCCAAGCTTTCTAACTGTGTTGCAATTCCCGCACTCCTTCAGCCTCTCTTGATGGCTTTTGTCATGTGGAGACTTCTCTAGAACTTTGACTCTGGTGGTTCTCCGATAACTGAAGACTAAGGGATGTTTTCTATGATCGAGCTTCCTTTGTTTGTGGCCCAAGTCTTCCTTATATAGGCAGGAAAGCTAGGTTTTTGTAACCCTAAAGTGCACAAAGCCTCTTTAAGAGGATCTTGCTTTCCCGCTTCCTTCAATGAGTTTCGTATCAGATGAGAATCCATGTAGGCCAAGTTTGATTCGTCTCCAACTCTTCTTGCCTCGTCAACTCCATATGAGATATATGTTTTCCTTTCTTCTCCAATGCTCCTCCAACGTTAACAGTTCCTTCACAAGCACCAAAAAAACACTACCTTCCCCATTGAAAGTACCAAAGTATATAACAATTAAGCACATGTAGTGTAATTCCCTATCTATATGCAAACTTCTCCTAAATGCAACTATATGGGCCTAAACACATGCAAAAGCTAAGTAAAAAGGGTATGCAAAATAGGTTATCTACACAGTCATCAAATATCTCCATGGATGTCAATTTGTTTTGATAATAAACCTTGTTTCTCTTAATTCTAAAATTCATAGGGAGATTTAAGATGAATTTTAGTTTTTTATAGCTTGCAGCAAATTCATCCGATTTTTAGTTACACCTCCACAGAGAACTCAAACTTCTTCACCAAGGAATCAACTTGAAAAAAGGAACTACATGTATATACATGGAAGGAAAGAACCAAAACCAATTCCATTTGCCTCGAAATAGAACTGTTTCCAAGTACCTCAGAAAATAATGAAGGTATGATATTCTTTCTCGATAAAATTTCAATTCCTTTTGTTGATGATTTCAATCTTCCTAGTGTTAAGAAGACAAAGATTAGAAAATGTACAAATCATCTCATACATAAATATATTGCATATGGAAAACTAATGTCTTCATTAAGAAACTTTACAGCTAAAATAGACAATATTCGAATCTTAAAGTCAATACAAGATGCACTAGAGCACCATAAGTGGAAGAAGGCAATAAAGGATGAAATAAAAGCTCTTGAAAGAAACAAAACATGGATTTTGACTAATTTGCATAAAATAAGGTAGTAGGTTATAAGTGGGTCTTCACAGACAAATACAACTCGAATAGAGTTCAGAAAGATTCAAGGCAAGATTAGTAGCAAAGGAATTTACACAACCTTATGGCGCTATTGATTACCAGGAGACCTTTGCACCATTGGATAAACTAAATAAAATAAGGATTTTATTATATCTAGCTATAAATGAAGACTATCCACTCTTCCAATAGGACACCAAGAATGCCTTCTTGAACGAAAACCTAGTAGAGGAAGTGTACAAGAAGATTCCTCCAGGTTTGAATGGTATTCAAACTAATAAAAGTATAGAAATAAAAAAATTATTGTATGATTTAAAACAATCTTCTAAAGCCTAGTTTGACAAATTAGCTAAGGTGGTTATTAAGAAGAGCTACAAACAATGCCAAACAGATCACACACTGTTTGTAAAAAAAAGTCACCAGAAAAAAGGTGATTCTAATAGTATATGCAGATGACATTATTCTTATAAGAGATGAAGTTCAAGTGATTCAAAGGTTGAAGAAGATGTTGATAAGTGAATTTAAAACTAAAAATCTTGGATGCCTTAAATACTTTTTAGATCTTTTAACCAAGTGTGTCATGTTGAGATGCAACCATCTGAAACCTATATTGAACCTAACATAAAATTAAGTAAAGATGACATGGACATTCCGGTAGATAAGGAACAATATCAAATATTAGTTAAAAAATTAATCTATATATCTCTCACAAGGTCAAATATAATCTTCTTAGTTAGTGTTGTAAGCCAATACATGAATGATCTTTGAGAAGAACACCTTAAAGTAGTAAATATGATAATAAGATATCTCAAAATGACACTTGAACATGGCTTAGATTTCAAGAAAAATGATGACATAAAAATAGAGATCTTCTCAGATGCAAGCTGGGCAGATGAGTTAGCAGGCAGAAGGTCCATTAGTACATATTGTTCATTTGTTTGGGGGAATTTAGTCACTTGGAGAATAAAAAACAGACGGTTTTGGCTAGAAGCAACATAGAAGCATAGTATTAGACACATGTACATGAGATTTGTAAAGGTATGTGGATACAAATATTACTAACTGAATTAAACTTAAGTTGCAGGGGTTAATTTGAGTTAAAATAGTAAAAGCCAATCAACCATCAGTGAAGCAAAGAATTCGGTCCACATTAATATGACTAAACATGTGAAGATAGATAGACATTTTATCTTTGAGAAGGTCAACAATGATACGGTAAAGACCAATTTTGTTCCTACCAAGAATCAACTAGCTGATGTTCTCTCCAAGGATCTTCCAACAACTATCTTCGATGAGTTAATCTCTAAGATGGAACTCTACAACATATACTCATCAGCTTGAGGGGAGTGTAGAATGTAGACGTGTAAAAGTCTTATTGAAAACCAGGGTTACTTAAAGTTTAATTGTAAACTAGAGTTTTACTTGGCGTAAACTAGTTAATAGTTAGATTACTGACAAAGTTTTATTTATAAGATATAGATAAGAGTCTAACTAGATTAGTCCTAACGTAATTAAAACACCTTATATCAACTTATTTCTATGTGAAAATAGAGTCAATTGCACCACATATCCCCAAACTACGACTTTCATTTTAGATTGGTCCTCAAACTTTTAAACATTTCAATTGCATTCTCAAACTATGACTTTCATTCTAAATTGGTCCCCAAACTTTTAAGCATTTTAGTTTCATCCTCAAACTTCAACTTTCATTCTAAATTGGTCCTCAAACATTTTGAACATGTTAATTTTATCCCCAAATTATTAGTATATGCTTATCATATTTTATGTTAATAAAACAATTATAAAAATTATTAATTTTCATGAAACACTGATGCATGTTATGTAATAATATGCTGTGATATAAACGATAATTTGATGATGAAATTGGAATATCGAAAAAGTTTGGGGACCAATTTAGAATGAGGGTGTAAGTTTGGAAATGAAACTAGAATGCTCAAAAGTTTGGGGACCAATTTAGAATGAAGGTCATAGTTTGAGGATGAAATTGAAATGTTTAAAAGTTTAAGGACCAATTTAAAATAAAGGTCATAGTTTGAGGACATGTAGTGCAATTAACTCGTGAAAATATCAGTGAAAAACCTTTCCTCTATCGATAACTATATTTTCTATAAAGCATACTTGACCTCACATCTTCTTGTGTGTTATACCGACGATAATGTCAATCGAGTTAAACTCAACTAACTATTACATGAGAATTATTACTTGTTCATACATGATTTTTTTCAAAAATTTTATGAAAATTTAAAACTTTATTAAATTATGTAAAAGAAACAAAATTATTTTTTCAAAATAAAGTAAAAAAATTAATATAAAGATAAAAAAAATTGAACTAAAATAGATGGTCCAAAATTTAAAATAAAATCCGGTCGAACTGAAACATGTCACCGTTAGTTGTGGACATATGGATAGTTTAAGACCTAAAAATTCTATAAAGAACAATCACATAAGATATTCTAGTGATCGCGTGTTGCAAAGTAAGGTCCACATTAACACTTAGACCCACATAATAATAAAACAATCTTTAATTTGATTAAAACACTAATATAATATAATTTATTTTCATGGGCTGTACTGTATAAGAAGTGGCGAGGGTGAAGAACATACGTTTCAACTAATTATTTAGAGGGGAAAGGAAGGAAAGAAAGAAAGAAAGAAGGAAAGAAAGAAGAGAGGGAAGACTTGGCCTTGCATTTCTCATGAACTGTGGAGTCGTCTTGGGTTTCTATTGTTGGGGTTGGGAGTTCTTAACTGCCCTTCTTCTCTTCTCCCCTTTTCTTATCCTTGATTTGTTCCTTCTCTTCTTTTCCACTATATATACATATACATATACATCTTTTTTGCTGTCTTAATATTATGGAGCCTATTATGGCAAGTTATGATAACAAGGGTTTGTTAGAATATGTTAGGAAATCAACACCACCACCATTCTTGTTGAAGACTTACATGCAGGTGGAGGATCCGACCACCGACGATGTCATATAGTGGAACGCCGACGGGTCGGGGTTCGTGGTGTGGAAGCCGGCCGAGTTTGCTCGTGATCTCCTCCCAACACTTTTCAAGCACAGTAACTTCTCTAGCTTTGTCCGGCAGCTTAATACTTATGTAAGTGATTTTCACTTAATTTCTTCATGTTAGTGCAACCGATTTTCATACTTTTATCATAAAATTCTTTGACATTTTTTCTTGTTGTTTATTTTGATTTAGTCGACTTGGTTACCCAAATAGTTTTCCTTTTCTGAATTGTTTTTTGAATATATGTGCTTTTAACTTTTGACCTTAGAACAAGAGATTTTATATATGCCTTGTCCTTTTCTTTATTATTATGTGAATGAGAAATGAAAGTTAAGAGAAAAAGACTAGTTGTAATTTGTAAGGTTATTGGTAGGGATGTCAACGGCCCGGATCTGGACCGGATCTAGCTGGACCCAGATCCATACTCATTTTCACATTCTGGATCCAGACTCGCCCCGGATTCGCAGGTCTAGAAAATTGGTACCCATATCCAAATCCAACGGATCTCACGGATCCGTGTCCAAAACGGGTCTGCTAAAAAAATGACCATTCGACCTATTTTTTAACGTAATAAAATAGTAATTGACTAATTTCACATCACATCTCCAATGGAAGAAAGATTAATTTCAATACAACTAGTAACAGAATAAAAAACGATAAACTAAAGTTTCAAAAAAAAAACTCCAGCACAATTACACAAATGTCTTTTGAATAACACAAACATTAAAAAATGTAGATCATGAAACATTCCATTGTCGCAAGCCGAATACCGCACTTCTACCTCCTTAGAGTGCTAGTCTTCATCACTGCTTAAATCATCAACGTCTTAAAACAAACAAGAAACAACCAACTAAAGAGAAAATTTTGTTTAATGAAAATAATATTTGTGAAATTTAAATATTAATATTAAGGTTATGTAATATAATAACTTTCTTCTTTATCATGTCAATGATATCCACCACTTCCGCATCATCATCTCAATCTTCATTAATAGTGGAACAAGCATGTGTTCCTTCAAAAGTGTCTGTCATAAATAAATAAAAATTACATTAAAGAATAATGTGAAATATAAAATTAAAGCAAAGGAAAGAAAATAATATTTTAAAACCAAATGTGGGTTTTTCTGTAAACGGGTCCAAGTTCGGATCTTAGTGTCAGATCCGGACCCGGATCCGTACTTTAATAAGAGGATCTAGATCTGGCCCGGATCCATCGGGTCCAAAATTTTCGAATCCATACCCTATAAAACAGATATGGATCTACGGGTTCGGGTCAGGTCCAAGATCCATTGCCATCCCTAGTTATCGGTCAAGTATGACTTTGATTAAACGTTTCTAAACATGTTTTTATCATATTTATATTATTTTTAAGGATAAAACGATATTATATTGTTTGATATGTGTATTGTACCAAGGCTAAATGTGGTATTTACGTTCCTAAAAAACGTGTTAGGGATGACACACGTTTACTAGTCAATGCTTTTTAGTTTTAATTAAATCGTATTTGGACTTGTGTTTCACCTATTCACCATAAGTTAAGTTGATAATAATTATTTTAAGAAATAATAGTTTTTGGTCTAAAATTGAATATTAGAATTTACAGTTTACAGCCAAACGAGATTAGTCTCTACTTAGATAGGTTGATTCATGTTAAAGGTTTATTAGGTATAAGTCGAAGGCTAGGGGTTAGTTAGGTATAAGTTAAATGATTAAGGGTTGCTTAGAATATAAGTAAAGAGATTAAGGCTTATTGGAATGTGGGATTTGTGTAGATGTTATTTTAGTGGTACATACCTAAGCATCTTTGGGTTGAACAAAATCTCAATGAGTGGCAATAATTATAAGCAAACCATGTACTTCTACACGTAGGGATTTCGGAAAATAGCAACCAACCGATGGGAATTTTTCAACGAAATGTTCCGGAAGGGCGAAAGTGAGCTACTCTGCAAAGTCCGAAGAAGAAAAGCATGGGTGAACAAGCAACAAAGCGGCACGGCAACTGAAGCGGCACCGGAGTGTTACGAAGATGAGAGATGTTCGTCGCCAGGATTGAACAACCTATTATACGAAAACAAGCGTCTGAAGAAGGAAAACGGGGTGTTGAACTGGGAGCTGAGGAGCATGAAGAGAAAATGCCAGGAACTTGTTGAGTTGCTGGCTAATTATGCGCAGTCGGAGAAAGAAAAAGATGACGACGACCGTAGCCCCAAGCTGTTCGGTGTGAAGTTGGAAATCCAAGGAGAGAGGGAGAAGAAGAGAAGGAGAGCCGAGATTAGTGAAAGCGCAAGCGTTTTACTGTCTCAACCTTGCAAATAATTACCACATATACCATATACATGAATATAAAGTTCAAATATATACCATCTGATATCATATTATTAAAGATGCTTTCAAAATTAATTTATGTGATTTATTTTTAATAATAAGTTATCATGTAATTAACTCACATTATATCAAGTTTTATGCTCTCAATACACCATAATATATCTATATATTTCAAACAAAATTGTATTGGTAGCAATTATCATATATAATTATATGACATTATTTACATCCATCTTTCATACTTGTTTTTTCCTGTTGGAAACAATCTTCGTGTTGTTGGAAATTTTAAAGTTAATTTACTGCTTATCTTCATCGTTTTTGTTTTCTTCTCTTTTATCCCCTCCTCTAAATTTCTTCATCAAAAATATTAAAACTAATGTAATAATGTTAAATCAAAAATTATCTAAGATAAGACTAGAATTAGATTTATGATTTGCAACAAAAATTATCTAAGATAACCAACAATTGGTTGGTTTAGCCGGATGAGTCTTTAGGTCCCTTTAAGTAAGGTTAGGGGTTCGAATTCTGATGTTGTAAATGAAAAATACTGTGTTAGGCGGATTGCCCACATATTGAACTCTACAAAATCTGATCCGAATTAATCAGTTAATAAATTAGATATCGGTGATTAAAAATACTATCTAAGATAATAATAACAGAAACGATATTGAGTTGGAATTTTCTAGTCAGAATTGTGTTTAGACCATCATGTACATCTATAATGTGAGTGTGAACTAATTAAAAAGAACATTGACATTTGCAATGACTTTTCTTATTTTATGAGCGAAATATGGATAAACAATTCTAATAATTTGGTAGTTGTTGGCTGATAAACAATTCTCATTCATTCAATTTTGTCAACTTAGGACAATTGCTAGCAGTTGAATTTCTAGCCACATCATTTTCCCCACGTCAAAGTAATTAATGTTGACAAACTCACACAAAATATTTAAAATAATATGAACCATTATTTACTTTTATTTTTTTTTCAAAGTTGATTTCAAATGTCTACTTTGACACTTTGCAGGAGTTAAGTAAAAAAATAATGAAGTTTTTTTAAAGCTTAACATGTAAGAAGTTATTGAACTTTTAAAAAATATATTAATTAAGTTTTTAAACTTTTTTTTCACCTTAATTAAGTCTTTAAACTAAGAAATTGAATCAATTAATCCCTTAAACTAAGAAATTAAATCAGTTAAGCCCTTTAACTAATTTTGAATATTAAATTGTTGATAGTTTTTTCTTTAGATTTTACTAGCATATGACACGCTACAGTTCTATTATGTTGTATTTACATATTTTTAAATATATATATAAATTTTATAAGTTTTTTTAGAATTTTAGAATTTTTAAAGAAATTTTTAAATAAAATTTTGAAACTGTCAAGTAGAAACACTGTGACACGACGCATTGCACCAACAAATACAAAAAAATATTAAGATTTAATGGTCAAAATTAGTCAAATGACTTAATTGATTTAATTTTTTTGTTCAAGGGCTTTATTGGGTGCAAAAAATTAGAAACTTAATTGAATTTTTTCAAAAGTTCAAGTGCTTTTTACACCCTTAAGCTTTTTTAAACTAGGGTAAAGTACACAAATGATAACTAAACTATCCTTAATAATTCAAAATGGTCATCAAGCTTTCAAATGTTACATAATGGGCATTAAACTTTGAATTTTGTTACAAAATGGTAACTAAGTCGTAATTGCCGTTAACTGGGTGACTTGACAGTTTGGATAAAGTTGTATAATAATACATTTAGTCCTCCATATTTATATATTTAATCAATTTGATCATAATTTAAACAAAGCCAATAAATTTAAGCTCATTACTTATAAATTCTATCAATTTAGCCTTAAACCTTAAACCTCAACCCCTAGAACCCTAAACCCTAAACCCCTAGAACCCTAAACCCTAAACCTAAAAACTTAAAACCAAACCCTGAATTCCTAAACATTGAACCCTAATTTTAAGACCTGAAATTTCTAAATTTAATTCAGTCGTGTGCAAAAGTTCCCCGTATTGAAGGATCTATCACATTTCTCAACTTTGATGGCCATTGCAGCATCCATGTATTTATCCCTTCCAAACCCACTAATCATGGTTTAATGTACTTGAAGGGGCATTTCATTCATATCTGTAAGAACCTTTTCTATGTACAAATTGACAGAAGATTATCCACATACTGAAAAAAAAATTAGCAAGGCCAAGACATTTGAAAGATGAAAGCTTTGGTAAATATAAGTCGTGTTCTTTTGTTGTGGTCTCTTCACAACCATTCAATTGCAAGATCTGGAAAGGTGCCTTCGTTTTATGTAATTGGTATTACAGAAAATATTTTCTTTTTCAATGTTTAGTTGATATATAATTAAACATGTCTTTTATTTTGTAAGTCGCATTTTTAACTTTTTTGTTTTAAACTATAAACATTAAAATAATATTATTTTATGTATTTAATATTAATATAATATTACAGTATGAGTTTTTAAAATTATTAATATTTAAAAAAATTATATTTCCTTCCTTAATCTTAATCACTTTAAATTATTTTTATATTAAAATTAGGATTAAATTGATATAATGTGTAAATATGGAGGACTAAATTTGTAATTAAACAAATTGTTTTTAGTTCGGTGATCAAAATAGGAGTGAAGTAATAGTTTAGTCACTATCTAGGTAATTTACCCTTTGTTTTATTGTGCCAAGACAGCATGTCGTTAGTTGTCTAACAACAATTAACACCCCAGTGACCAAATATTTAAAAAAACAAAAATGTAAGGACCATAACATTAGTTTTTTGAAATTATTGAGTAAAAGTGAACACATTTTAAACGAAAGTGACCATCTTGGTAATTTACCTTTGTAAATTTTAGGGATGACCACAGGATCGGGAGGGTTTTTGTCTTCTCGACCCGACCTGAAATTTAGAAATTTCCAACTCGATTCCACTATACCCCCGATGTAATATATTTTAACATGACTAATACTGATCTAGCATAAAAAAGTATAATTCGACCTCGATCCGGCTTTCAAATTTAACATAAAACCTGGCTAAACCCGATCTTTCCTAGACCAGGCAAACTTGACCCGAGAACCGAACCAATTTATCGGAATCGAAATCCAAAATCGAACTGAACACGATGACCCAAATTTTATCCAAAACCCGAAATAAACCGAACCGAACTTCAGTTGAATTGAAAACAGACCCGAACTAAATGGGCCTGAATCGATTTCCAACCGAACCGAATAGAACCAGCCAATTTCACCCGAACTGAAAAGCAACCCGAACTAAAGGCAACCCAAAATAAAGAAAATATATTAAAATAAATAAATAAAGATGAGATGTGAACTGTCGTACAACTCACCAAAAATTCAAGTATACATGCTATATAAAGTCGTATATAGGGTGGAAAAACCTAACTTGGCCTGAAAGCCTGACTAAAACTGATTGATCTCCTATTAACCCGATATTGACCCGACCCGAAATCAATAAACCCAAAAATAACCGACCCGAAATCAACTGAATCGAAAATCAGTCGACTCGACTCCTTGACCCAATACCCGAATCAAAGTCACCATAGACCCGAACTAAAACCGAACCAGACCTGAACTGAACAGAACCGAACTTAAATCGAATACAATCAAACTTGAAATGACCCAAACCGAAATGATCAAACTGAAACCGAACCGAATGACCAGTTTTCCACCTCTAATCTTTCCCAAAAAAATAATAATAATATTAAGTATATAAAAATATAGGATATATTTGGGAATTAATGGATAGCTTATAGCATTAGCTGATTTGACTAGCATATTGCATTAGCTGATTATGTAAAAGTGTTTGATAAAATTAACTAATAGTTTATAGTTGTTTGATTATTTGAACAAGCAAAATGACATATAAATGCATGATTATATTCAATACTTGTTTGAATAATATATTAGTTAGTACGAAGGATGTATGCATTAATTTCTTATTTGTGAAATTATCTCTTAATGTAATTTTACTAATTATTAAATTTAGATGTATACATCAATTTATTATTTATGAAATTATATTTAAAATATAATTTTATTAATTATTAAATTTAGATGTATATATTAGTTTTTTATTTATGAAATTATCTTTTTAATTTTATTAGTTATTTAAATGTATGTTGTTTAGAGAATTTTTTTTAATTATCAATGATAAAAGAGTCTTTACAATTCTTTTATCCAAACCTCTAACTCATGAAATCCTAAAAGGAGCTTTTTCAAATTGAGAGATTTCACCCCAATTCGATATTACAATCCTCTATTTATTAAACATCTAAATTAGCGGATTTGATTAGTCAAACCTCTAAAAATGGTTCAAACCTCTAATTTTAGTTCAAAAGATTGTTTACCGAACATGACTATAATATATATGATTATAAATATATCGGGCCGGGTCAAGCAATTATCACCCTAAACCCAAACTCTTCATGCTCGATTCGATCTTTACCAAAATGTGTCCCGCCCACCCCGAATTTGATTTTTTTTAAAAAAACTTACCTCTTTCGGATTAGGCCAGGTCAAAATCCGACGGAACTGTGATTTTTTCATCCCTACTAAATTTTAAATTTGTATTTATTACCATTTTTCTTTACTATCGTCGATTCCTAAAATTGTCTAGTCATGCGTCTTAAATTTATAATTACTATACTCAGAAATTATATGAGTTTTGAATATGATATTTAAATTATTTATTTTAATGTAAATTAAATATAATGATTTAATTTCAAATATATTAAATTAATTATTTTAATGTATAGTAATGTTGTACCTCTGCCTTTTAGTCCTTCATTGTTATTCCTTCGCATGTAGGGCTCCCGAAGCCTTTAGAATTTCTCTGAGGTGCCTGATCCATGAATAACCGTCACACGAACTATGCAAGCGTTCACTTTCGATGCACGTATAGTTAGCAGGTAGATCCTGTTAGATATCGGTCCTACGAGGATAGGTATTTAGTTGTATTCTTATGTGGCTACAAACAATTCTGTAAAGTATAAAGATTGTGAGTGTAATTGTGGCTGTAACATAAAAATAAAAGGATTGAATATAAGATTAATGTGAAAGCAAAAAGAAACAATTTAATGAAGATAAAAGAAATATCAAGCAAAGATCTGGATCTCCTCAACTGAACTTGTCAGATTACCATGTGCAACAACGCAACAACATACGATGGTTCATTTGACAAATAAAATAATAAGCTCGCTTACTGGCTTCTATTCAATTCTCAATTGATGACTCAAATATACAGATTAACCACAACTCTCGTTCGTCAGAACTACACATCGTCGAACAAGTGGATCAACTCTAGTTGTATCCTCATTCAACTCTCGTTGTAATGGCTTGTTAATCTGAACTGTCACTGCATCTCTCAATGTCAGTGATGATGTTAAACACACTCATGCAAACAAAACTCAAATCCAACAATTGAAATATGAAGAAAGCTAATAAGATTGTTTTGAACTTGAAATCCAATTTTAAACAAGTTCATAACACAGCTAAAAAGGTAAACCATCGTCAATTAACACAAGAAATATAATAAAGATTCGATAAACAACTATCTCTAAAAAGATTGAAAGAAGATAAATATATTCCTCATTGTTTCAGCACATGGATCTTGATTTCTCAAAGGGTTCTGCCTCATTTCGCCTTGGTTCTCCAGAAAAGGAAGCTTAAGCCGTCATGGGAGGAAAGCTTCGAAAGGTTGAAGATGATAGAAAACGATAATCGCGTGAGTGATTCTTCTCTCTCCTCCAAAAGTACCATTTTATAGACTGTTGAGGTAAGAACACTTGTCCTTTAGGTGATTTGTGTGACAATCTGCCATATACAATTTGTTGTAACAAAAAATACAACTGGCAGATTTATCCTTATCCTTGGTAGTCTAGACTACTGGCCGCTGTAGTGATAAAACTTCCTCTGCAAGGACATTAGTAATGCAGTGACAAAACAACAAAAAGGCATAAAATTGTATAACAAGAGCAAATATGACTTAAGTTAAACAAAATGTAATAATAAATAGGAAATACAAGAATGATGCATGAAATACTAATGTGGAGACAAAAGAATTCATAATTCGAGAGGAAATACGTGCTCTTTAGAGAGCTATCATACCCCAAACTTGAGTTTTTGCTTGTCCTCAAGTAAATTGAAAGCAGCAGGATCTAACAAAAGTTTAAAGACATTCTGGCTACTTGAATCATTTCAACCAATCAATGATTCAACTGCATCGACATGATGGAGGACTACATCAAAACTCAAACATAGATAAATGAACTAGAATTTCAACAATACATAGCATCATGCCTATCAATCTAGATTCCTCCTACCTAACAATATTTATTTAACACATACCACACATATAAAATATATTTAAATATTATTATAATAATATTTTTTTATATATAGCGAGGGATATAGATCAATGAATTCACCCTAAACCCCGATAAGTAAGATGTTGTGCAACGAACCTCCAGGAAGTACTTCATTGCCTCGACACACACTCATGCAGCGACGGCCTTTGGCCAGATTTGTTTTTCTAACGCATGCATTGGAGTGTTACCCCTTAAGCTATTATCTTATTGCACTCACATTGAAATGCCATTTATTTACACATAATAAGTTCTCATAGCATATATAACACAAGCTTAACAAGGCATAATTCATCCAAATTCAAAAAGATGATGCTAGATATCCTTTACTCAAACAAGTAAATGTATTTAAGCAGAGTTATAATGAAATCATCCAACATATATATCCAATCATCTCATCAATAATTAGAATGAACATCGAATGTAAGCAAAAGATTTTCAACACAGAAAGAACCTTGCTTTTGCTCTTTTTTTGAAATAGGGGTGTCTTTCAACTCCCAGCTGTATACCCCCAAACTTAAAGATTGCATTGTCCGCAATGCAAAAATAGAATGCAATGAAAAAAATGTAGCAACAATGATGAATGCAATAACAATAAAACTAAATGCAAGTACAATGACATTGCAGATGTAATGACAATACAATTAACAAAATAGAATTGCACTACATGGTATGCATGCCTACAAAATCTAAACACAGACTCAATCATCCATAGCTCATAAGAGAAGGAGGTGGAGTGACACTTCTTCTTCTTGCCTCTCTTTTTTTTCTTGCACTTATTCTTATATTTGTCCTTAGATTTGGAGCGCTTTCACATTTTCTCTTTTTTTTTCTGCAGAATGGCATCCTCTTTATTTTCATGCTTCTCTTATTTCTCGACATTATCGACCGTCACTGCAGTAGGATGAACTGGATGGTACTTTGTAGACCACCAATGCAAGAGGATTGCCCTCTTGTTTTATTTTTCCAAAGACCGCTTATGCCAATCTCACTGTGTCTCACTCAAGCTCTAGTCCTTCACATGTTGCATTCTCAAACTTGGATGCAATAGACTTATCTTCAGCAACAACTTTTTCATAATCAATCTTCTCTACTTGGGTACTCTCTTCCTCATCTTCCACTAAATCTTCTTCTTTTTCTAGAAAGGTAGGATGTCACAAGCTTCCGTTGTGACATTCAAATCAAAGCGGCAGTCTTTGATGATCTTGCTCGATGCTTCCTCTTTTGGTGTATCCTCATCCTCACTCACATTCTTGAAAGAATTGAAAGACTTTTTTGGGACCTCTTTTGTGGCCGCATCAGAGGAAAAAGTCATAATTGTGAATGATTGGTGGAAATTTGGGTAATTCTGGCAAAGAGACTGGGGCAACTTTACTCATTACAGTGAGGGCAGATTTATGACATATCTTGACATATGTACTATGCAAGGTCAATAGTTTGTACTATGGCTGCAACTTTCCCCAATGTGCTTGTGACAACATCGATTTTGTCCTCAATCACTAGAACTTTCAGCCATACTTCATTGCTCATAGGGATGTCCTCAATAGAAGAATCCACTTTTTTTCTTCCCTTTCTCATGTTTCGTTGTAGTGCGCAACTTGGGTGTAGGAACCTCAGTGTTTCTCACCATTCTCTTGATGGATACCTCATTAAGTGGCCTTTTTTTGGCCATCATTTCTTCATTTTACAAGGGCTTGATCCCCTTCAGATTGCACAATTGCATGATCAATGATGGAAATGCCAAAATCCTCTTCTTTATCTTAGCGCAATCAACAATCTACTTGTGGAGAATCTCACCCATGTTAATCTTCTTTCCCTTGACAATCGAATGTATCAGACACATTCGATCTAAGGAGACCATGGTGCTATAAGTTGATGGCAGCAACCTGGAATTGACAAGTCCAACCATCTTCGCTGCCTCAGGTTTAACTCATTCCGTGACATAAAATATTTTAGACTTTTATGATCCGTATATACCGCACACTTCTCACCATTAAGGTAATGCCTCCAGATTTTCAAGGCAAACATAACCGCGGAAAGCTCAAATCATGAGTAGGGTAATTATGCTCATGCACCTTCAACTGCCTAGATGCATAGGAAACTACCTTACCCTCTTGCATTAGCATGCAAACAAGTCCAACATAGGACACATCACTATAGACGACGAACTCTTTCCCTGATTCTGGCTGAATCAAGACCAGAGCTCGTGTCAAAGCGTCCCTCAGCCCTTCAAAAGCCATTTGCCTCTCATTCGTCCACTCAAAACTAACATTCTTTTATAACAACTTGGTCAAAGGAACAACTATACTGGAGAACCCCTCAACAAACCTACGGTAATAACCAGTCAACCCTAATAAACTCCAAACCTCTATCACAGATTTAGGCACTTTTCAACTCATCACGGCCTCAATTTTGTGTGGGTTAACACGAATCCCCTCGGCTGACACCACATGCCCTAGGAAAATAACTTCCCTAAGGCAGAATTCACACTTACTTAACTTGGCATAAAGCTGATTAACCAACAACGTCTGAAGCATAATCCCTAAATGCCTATCAAGATCATTCTCGGTACGAGAGTACATGAGAATATCATCGATAAACACAACCATGAATTAATCTAAAAAATCATAGAACACTCGATTCATCATGTTCATGAAAGCAACCGACGTATTGGTCAAACCAAATGGCATCACCAAAAACTCATAATGCCCGTACCTCGTACGGAAAGCTGTCTTGGGCACATCCACATCCTTCACCTTCAACTGATAGTACCCAGGCCTCAAATATATCTTAGAGAACACTGAAGCACCCTTGAACTGGTCAAACAGATCGTCTATCCTCTGTAAAAGATACTTCTTCTTTATCGTCAACTTGTTCAGTTACTGATAATCTATACACATCCGTAACATACCATCTTTCTTTTTCACAAATAACATCGGTACACCCCATGGTGAAACACTCGGCCTAATAAACCCTCAATCAAGTAGTTCCTGTAGTTGCATTTTCAACTCCATTAATTCCTTCGGGGCTAAGTGATACGGAGTAATTGATACTAATGTCGTATCCGCAATGATCTTAATGCCAAACTCCACCTTTCGATCTGGTGGCAACCCCGATAACTCTTTCAGAAAAACACTCAGAAACTCACATATCGTACGAATATTCTACACTCTCAACTCTTTCGAACTAGGATTCATAACATAGGCCAAGAAAGACTCACATCTTGAATCCATCATTCATCTTGCTTCTAAAGCCGAAACAACATTTAGCAAGAACATACCATTCTCACCCACAACCACCACCTCGAAAGCATTAGACAACTTCAGAGATATCCGTTTGGTTTCGAAATTTACCATAGCTCTATGCTCGGTTAACCAATCTATCCCCAAAATAACATCAAAGCCATGAAATGGCAACTCCATCAAATCCACAACAAACACGTATCCCTGAACCATCAGTGGACACCTACGATACAACTTCTAACCACGACCGTCTATCCAAGAGAACTGGTCACTTTAACACCCACATTAAAAATTTCAACAGGTCTAGCCAAAGACGTTAAAGAAAAGCTTGCGAGGGAGGCAACCCATGATTTAATTCTAGTTTACTCACAGTTTAATAATAATTTGTTTTTAGAGCTTTTATGTTTTCTTATATTTTAATTTTTTAGGTAAAGGGGTTAGCACTTGCAGACTAAGCAATCACTGCAGACATAGGAGCATCCGCAGCAACAAAGGCTTAGAGAACCATGCCCTTGTAGGAAACATTCGCAATCTCACATTTTCATCATCAGACAGATGCACCCAAATTGTTCACCTAAGTAATTTGTTCTCAAGGCTTACTGATGTACCATATAAAACTGCAACGGTTCAATCACTTTCCCTCGCAAACCATGATGGAATCCAAGTGTGGGGGAGGTAGCCTCGCTCTTCGTATGAGGACCATTCGTAGCATCCAAAATAGGACTCCACGCCCAAACCATCCGCACCTTACATAGCCACCTTGCGAACGAGAGAGTACTCTTCTCCCCTAAACTTTTAACTGTATATTTCTATTTGCATGCGTAGGGAACATTGAGGACAATATTCGATTTAAGTGTAGGGAAGGGTATTATTCAAATGCTAGATATAGGGTCTAATATGAGAATTTCATGCTTATTAATGAGTTAAACCTACTATTGTATGAAATTTTTGTTTTTAATCAACATGCTGAAATTTTTGAAACTTGTGATCCTAAAGTAAAACTAAGACTGATATGGGTAGTAAGCTAGAATTGATGATTTTTTAGCCTTACAAATCTTGTTTGATTAATTGATTTGATAGTCGGATGGATAGAATTGTATGCAACATAAACCCTTTTTGTGAGACTTGAGCCTTAATAAGCATACATTTTTATGCTTCATATCTTTCTTTCATTGAGTGTTTTTCAAGCATGATTAGTTTTTTCTAGAACTTGCATTGTTATACATGTTGAGGCCACACATGATTGAATTACTTGAGATGATTAAGGCACTTAGGTATGAACCACGAACCAAAAACCCTACCCTGGTATATTTGACCCCTAGAGAACTACTTTTTATCCTAAGCCTTTTGTTTGGAAATTAACCATATTACAAGCCTAAATCCTTTTTATTGATTTCCCCAATTTGAACCCAAATTTGAGAACTATATACCTTCTTGAAAATAAAGAAAGATTAAGCAAAAAGATAAAAAGAAAAAAGAAAAGAAAAAAATAAGGAAAATAAACTATTCTTGTCTTGTTAAAAAAATGAAAAAAAATAAGAAAAGACAAGTTGTGAGAACAGAGATGAATCCTTGTTCTCCTAAAGATTAATTATGCAAACGCTTGATAAGCAAGAAAGGAAGTATAAAGTTTTTCAAATTCCAAGAGCCCAAAAATCTTTATCGCTATACCGGTCCTAAGCCCCGTTACAACCTGATCAAAGACCTTTTGAATTGTGAATCGATCCGAACAATGGCGGAGAAGTGATATATTTGCGAGCTTATGGTAAGAATCTTTTACATGTTTTGACTTGAATGTTGTTGTCCCTTAAACACATTGAGCGAACAAGAGTGAATCATATGCTAGTGTGTTTGATTCTGTTCCATCCATGACTTCATGAAATTAATTGAATGACTATTTGCTTGTGCTAAATTGCAATAATGACTTATCACTATTCTCATCCTTTCTATTTACCGAATGGACCCTAGGTTTCGAAGCTTCAGTTTACTTGAGGACAATTAAAAATCTATGTGTGGGGGTATATGATAAGTCGTATATTTGCATGTTTTTATTATATAATTTCCTATGTTTTAGCACACTAATCTATCTCCAAGTCATTGTTTTGGTTCATATTTGATTTTCCAGGTGTTTAAGAGGCTAATGAATAATTCATGCATAAAAAGAGGATACTAGCATGTATTTTACACATTGGAAATTATCTTGTGGATGAGGACTACTAACATCCAGAATTTAGTATGGAGACACAAACATCCGAGTGCGAACGCGCCAATAAAGGCTATGCAGACAGATATGAAAGTAGAGTTGCAAATTAGTATAAGCAAATGCTAACATACAATGAGACGCAAGCGTTGGTTGCAAACACTAGAAACATTGCAAGCAAACGTGGCACAAGAGCATACGCTGACAAAGTGCGAACATCCGACGTGAACATCGAAATACGAGCAGAAGTCCTATTGATGCTAACATGGATAAATGTGAACAAGAGGATCGCAGACGAATAGAGTGCAATGATGATACCATTCACAAACCTTAGAGCATGAAGAACAGCTGCTAACACTAGCTGCGAACACTAAAATGACCACTAGTACGAAAGTTTCAACAGATGCAACACAAAGGAACCATGCAGAGCATACACTGATGTGTGCACCATGCGAACGCTAGGGGTAGACACACATAAGGTATCCTAGGTTGTCATGATTGCTTGGAAAAGAAAAAATCCTACATTAATTAAACTTTCACTTTATATTAAATTAGATTTAATGTAGGATTAGAGTTTGTACTTTATTATAATTCCTTCCCCTACTTGATGTATAATTCCTCATCTATAAATATGATCATGGCGGAAGAGAGAAGAAATGACTATTTACCCTAAAAAAGCCTTCTTGGTTCCATCTACTCCATGAGTAGCTAAATCCTTTAGTTATAGCTGTGTTGTTTCAAGGTTTTCAATACAATTATTAGTGAGAATTCTTCCCTCTTATTTGTTCTTCATAATTCAAAGTATTTTTGTATCTTCCGGGCTTATTTCTATTGTGTATGTTGGATTATACGTATGCAATCAACCATTCATGGATTATTGATACAAATGGTAAGAAAACCTGGACTATGGTTTTTGAAGGTATGAAATCATATATTTAGCTTTTGTGGATTATTTCTTTTTGAATATATGTGCTTTGGTCTCTTAATCACTTAATGTTATTTGATAGGTTTCATCTAAATTGGGACTATCTAAGGATTTGACCTAGATAATTAGTGTTAACAACTTATGGACTATTAGGTTGTTAGCTAATTAAAATAAGAGAACTCTTAGGTTATTTGTGGACTATCATCTAACTTAAGAACCAAGCTACTTGATTAATTATGCAGGTTATCTTTCGAAGTCTGTGATCTAATACTTGGATTGAAATACCGCGAATGACTTGGCTAGACATCACGAAACCATTCACACAACCCTTTTTAAATATTGCTTCCCCTCGATCTCTCCACATTTAAACAATATAAACCCTTATTTTTACTTTTCATTCGCACTAGTATTAGTTAGTAGAACTTACACCTTTTGACCACTCTCTGTGGGTTCGACCTTACTTACCACATTACAAATCCATATAACGTACGTAGGTATTTATTCTTGGTGGATTAGACACCCATTAATATTATCATTGCAAACCATTAACAAATAAGGTTCATTCCAATGATATTTAGTTGCATCGTGAAGAAATCTTTCCTTCTTGTGCCTAGTGATACCTAAAGGAAGTTTTTCGCACACAAGGTAATTGACAATATCAGCGTACCAAAGGTTGCGTCCATAACAAAAAGCTTTTCATCAGGAAATGTGTTAACAATTTGAAATTTATTTCCATCTTTGCTGCCTGATTCCAATCTCGAAAGATAATCGACAACTTGATTTTCTGACCCTTTTTGGTCCTTTATCTCGATGTCAAATTCTTGCAGCAATAAGGTCCATCGAATCAATATTGGTTTTGCGTCTTCCTTAGCAATAAGATCAGTAAATACTATAATTTTTGCACTGAGAAGGTAAGAACGAAACTTATCAAAAGTGAAGATTACTGCTAATAACTCTTTCTCAGCAGTAGTGTAATTAATCTGAGCTTCAGTTAGAGTCTTACTAGCATAATATATTGCATGAAATACCTTATCTTTTCTTTGGCCTAAAACTGCCCAGACAGAAAAATCAATGGCGTCGCTCATAAGTTCAAATGGTTGCTCCTAGTTGGGTGCAACGACGATATGTGCGTTCATAGGCTGTTTTTTAATTTTATTGAATACATCCAGACATGCATCATCAAAGACAAATTTCATGTTCTACTCCAGCAATAAACATAGTGGTTTTGTGATTTTTGAAAAATATAGAATAAATCTTCTCTAAAATCCAGCATGACCCAAAAAACTCCGAATGCCCTTTACATTAGTTAGTGAAGGCAATCTTTCAATAACATCCACCTTAGCTATATCAACCTCAATTCCTGCTTTAGATATTCGATGGCCAAAAATAATTCCCTATGTGACCATAAAATGACATTTCTCCCAATTGAAAATAAGATTAGTGACTTCACATTGCTGAAATACTCTTTTAAGATTTTTGACGCAATGGTCGAATTCGTTCCTATAAACTGAAAAATCATCCATAAAAGATTTCTAGGGAATTGTCAATCATATATGAGAATATTGTCATCATGCACCTTTGAAATGTAGCTGGTGCATTGCAAAGACCAAATGGCTTGCGACGAAAGGCAAATGTACCGAATAAGCATGTAAACGTTGTCTTTTCTTGGTCCTCAGGTGTAATAGCAATTTGATTTAGCCAGAATACCCATATAGAAAACAATAATACTCCTCGCCTGTAAGCCGATCGAGCATTTGATCAATAAAAGGAAGAGGAAAGTGATCTTTTCTTATGGGAGCATTGAGTCTCCTATAATCCATACAAATCCGCCACCCCGTAGGTATACAAGTCGAAATCAATTCATTAGTATCATTACAAACTATAGTGATGCCACTTTTCTTAGGAACACAGTAGACTAGACTAACCCATGCACTATCAGATATTGCATAGATGATACACACGTCCAACCATTTGAAACTTTCTTTCTTGACCACTTATTTCATCTGTTCATTGAGTTGGAGTTGTGGCTCAATAGATTATTTGCTGTTATCATCCAGCTTGATCTTATGCATGCACAAAGAAGGACTAATGCCTTCAATGTCCACAATGGTCCATGCAATAACACATTTGTGCTGCTTCAAAATATTTATCAACTTAGCTTCTTGAATTCCATCCAGAGTTGCGGAGACAGCTTCAGTTACAGTGTAGGGGTTTCTTCACTAGATGGTTTAAATGTAACCTCCTTATCCCGGCCTAGCTGAAACTGAACTAAAAAGTTCACATTAGGTTTGCCTAAGCAAACCCGAGCTAATAACCTAAACTGGTCCGTTTTTTCTATTTATCTTTTCTAGATGCAAATAATTAAGATTTTAAGTGTTCATGCTTCAGCAAAAATGTCACACTTAAATCAGATTACGAAACGGGGTTCAATTACTCATTACTTCACAATAGGGACCAAAACGTAATTTCTGCAAATTATGGGGTCTTTGTTACAATTGTATTACCAATTTGTAATTAATACAATTGGATGCTCACAAGTTAAATTTTAGCTCAAAACAATCATCCACATTCATACAATTGCATCCACAACAATTAGGAACTAATTTACAAGATTTCCAAAATTCAGCAAACAGGATAACAAAAAAATAGCATTGCGTACTGATATAGGCAAGCCTGTACCGATACGGATCAATGAAAATAATGGCTTCACGTACCGATACACCAGTGTCCATACCGATATGATGTGTTAACCTATCTGTACCGATACGACTTTGACCTGTATTGATCCCCTTTATAATTTCTCAAGACTTAGAATTCCAGTGACCAAAACGCGTACCGATACGGTACTTCGCGTACTGGTACGGTGTGTTAAAATCAAAGGTTTATACTGGTACTCAAACCCATGTACCAGCACTAACACAAATTTTCCCCAAGGCGTACCAATACGGTGGCTAGGCGTACCGATACCCTTAGCTTTATTTCAACATTTTGAGCCTCAATAGGTCCCTGCGTACCGGTCCTGAGGTACCTATACCGGTACGCAGAGGCCTGTAATGACCTCTAGGTCCAACATATGGCACTTTGGCTCATTAAAAAAAACCTTAAAACATATCTAATCACCAGACAACATCAGAGGCATGCTTGATGACATAAATCTAGCATTTTAAGTAAACCTAGCAATCTTAGCACACTCAACCACAAAGTCTATAGGCATGCTCTCTAATCAGCCTCCAAAACATAAAACATCCACATCTCAAGCACTTTAAACCTCATACAAAACCAAACCAACAAATACATCTTGCACAAATAGGGAGTTCATCCAAAAAAACCCTACCAAAACAACTTTTGATACATTGTCCTTATTACCACTATATTACGTTCAAACCATACTTCAAAAACAAGTCCTTGGAACCTTTTCCTTGCTTCCTCGTTGCCTGCAACCTTTAATTCTCTACATTGATAGAAAAGAGAGCGTAAGCACACTAGGCTTAATGAGGAATGCTCAAAAACCAACAACCATCAATGCAAGTTAAACCATTTATAAATCCTTTTGGAAACCACTATCCAAAACACTTTTAAAACAACATCGCCACATCATGCCTTGCTTAAACCATGCATTTAACATTTCCAAAACAACATATTAAACCATATGCAACATGTATCATGGATTCAACAACAAAGTCCCATTTGCTATCCTCGATTTAAGCTTTCCCATGCATACTACCAATGCAAGGCTTAAAGAGTTAAACATGTTTAAATCCACATTAAACAACATAGTCCATTTCACGATACATTGACAATTATATTGACTTACAAATGATCATTAACCAAGTTCCACTTTACAAAACATAACATCGGATACAACAAGTGTTCCCACACTTCATGGTATAACAACCGGAATCAAAGGTGCATTCCCAGCCTCACACATCGGTTGGACGTATAGCCCGGGATTTTTAGGTACAAAGATCTAAACCCATCGACCGTTAGGGTACTTGGATGGATTTTTCGGTACATAGATCAAATCCCTCTACATCCAAGGCGACTTTTTATAATGCACTATCAGTCTTATGGACAGCCAAATATATCCGATAACATTTTCAAACCTTTTTCATACCATCAGTTACCAATATAATTCATTTTATTAACAACAACTCACTATTTTCATATGCATCATCCAAATCATTTAACCAATGCAATCGATCTTGCATTAACCAATGTTCAAAAACATTAATAAACCATGCATTACCTCACAGTGCATCAACAACATTTTATAATCAAATTCTAGCATTAAACCATGCTCAATAAATGCATAAATAGTGAGTACTTAAACCATTTAAACAAATGCATAAAAACCAATTGCCAAATTGAGTTCGAGAGAGAATTCATCCTTTACTTACTTTTGAGCTTAGACCAGCGTTTCAAACTTGATCTAAACTCCCAAACACAACATTCAAACCTTTGAAAAGCTATAATTCACGTTCTCACTCACCGACACGCAAAGCCTCGCATGTTGATGTGGTAAACTTGCCTCCAAAGCTTTCGAAACCAAAGCTCAAGCTTGAGGACCAACTTCCTCTGTTTTATCCACACAAAAATAGAGAGTACATTGCATAAAAATACAATCAACAACACAACAACACAAATCCTCAACATCCTTTACCAAATTCCGCTCTACAACAACCGAAATTAACACCAAACATCCTCCAAACTTTACCCATCCATAACCTAACATCTTAACCCATCAATTAACATCAAATAACATCTAAAAACATATCAGTAACATCCTTATACCTCCAGCATTCATAAAACCCCCACAACTCCTCAAAAACTCATAACTAGCAACCTAGAAAATTAGGAATTAAATTAGTTTCGGGATTCCTATGATTAAGCCATCCTATTAACATCATTCAACATCAAAATCATGATCTATATCAATCCGAATCATGAGAAAACAGAAACAATACGAGATTAAATCAATTTCACCAATTAAACCTTGATTTAACCATTTTTCTTTATTTAAATCATCAAAACAAGTTAAATCATAAGTAAAGGGTCAAGAACTTGAGAATTTCAATAAAAAACCTTGTATTAGAGGAGAAGAGCGAACCTCACCTCAAATGGCTGCTTTTCCCCTCAATTAGAAGAATTTCATAAAAAACAATGAAAAACCAATTTGATTTTGTTAGGAAATCATTATAATCTCAATTGAAATCAAAAGATTAATTAAAAGAAGATTTTACCTGAGAAACGTCAAATTTGTTTAAGACTTTTTAATTAGCGAATTAATTCTCTAACCTTTTATATTATTTTAAAATCATTAAAAATAACTAATTAAGGGAAAAAGTCTAATATTAGAATTTAGGGTAAATAGCTCATTAAAAACTAAAAAATTTGACCCTTTTACAAAACAGTCACCAAAAATAGTTTTGAAACTTTACATTTTGGTCACTAACCAAACTTTCTGATTTTGAGACCCGTTTTTGCAAAATTGACTTTACCAAAATTATTTCTATACTAAATAATGATTTTAGATCATTTTTTCCAAATTTTTATCTCACCTGAAAATATTTGTTTCGAATTAAATCCCAAAACTAACTCGAATCCCCTAATTCGATCCAATAAACTTTCTAAACCTCCTAAAAAAACTCCTAGGCCCAAAACCAGGGCGTTACAACTCTCCCTCCTTAATAAATTTCATCCTCAAAATTTACATGATGAGAATAGATGCAAAAACTGATCAACCATGAATGACTTACTCTCCCACATGACCTCGTCAACACCGCGATGTCGCTACAACACCTTAACACGCTCAATCGTCTTGCCATAAAGAACTTTACGACTGGAGTCAAGTATCTCCACTGGTTCCTCATCATAAGACAGGACCAATGCGTTCTAGCACCTCATATGGTCCTACAAATCTAGAACTCAACTTTCCTTTACACCACCTTCTTCCAATGTAAAACTTTCAAGAACACTTTCTCACCAACCGCATACTCAACCTCTCTATGCTTCAAATACACGTAGGATTTCTACCTATCTGAAGCCACTTTCAGCCGATCACAAATAAGCTTTACTTTCTCATCCGTGTCTTTGAACACATCAGGCATGGAAACATATTTTTCTCCAGCCTCAGCCCAACACAAAGGTGTACGACACTTTCTACCATACAAGGCTTCATACGGTGCTATCTTTATACTAGCTTGATAACTACTATTGTACGCAAACTCAATCAAAGGCAATTGCTTTTCCCAGGTTCCTTCGAACTCAATGATGCAACATCTCAACATATCTTCCAAACTCTGAATCACACGTTCAGACTAGCCATCCTTCTAAGGATGATACGATGTATTAAAATTCAATTGAGTACCCAAAGATCGATGTAAAGATTTCCAAACCCTCACTACAAACCACAGATCCCTATCTAGAATAATCGACTTAGGTACCCCGTGCAACCTTACACTTTCAACAACATAAAAATCTGCCAACCTATCCAAAGTATACGTCGTATGCACTGGCAGAAAATGTGCACACTTCGTAAATCGATCAACAATCACCCAAATGGACACATATAGCTTCACTTGCAACTCAGCCAACAACCCTCCGTCACGACTCACACTCAACCTCGCAAACATAGCCCTTAACTCTACAACAACTTTTCTACTCAAAGCATTAGCTACAACATTCGCTTTACCCGGATGATACTTAATTGTCAAATCATAATCCTTCAGCAACTCCAACCACCTACATTGCCTAAGATTCAATTTATTTTGCGACATCAAATACTTTAGACTTTTGTGATCTATATATACAATACACTTCTCACCGTAAAGATAGTGCCTTCAAATCTTCAATGCAAACACCACCGCAGCGAGCTCAAAATCATGCGTAGGGTAGTTGCGTTCGTGTACCTTCAACTACCTCAATGTATAATCCACAACTTTCCCCTCTTGCATCAACACTCACCCCAAACTAATGTAAGATGCATCACTATAGACCATAAACTCTTTCCCTAACTCAGGTTGAATTAAGATTAGAGCTTGCATCAAAGCTTCCTTCAACCTCTTGAAAGCTTTTTGTCTAGCTTCCATCCACTCAAACCGTACATCCTTTTGCAACAACTTGGTCAAAAGAGCAGCAACCCTTGAAAACCCATCCACAAAATCGGTAATAATCGGCCAAACCCAAGAAACTACAGACTTTTGTCACTGACTTTGGTTGCTTCTAACTCATAACTGCCTCTACCTTTTTCGGATCCACCCGAATACCTTCTATAGAAACTACATAATCGAGGAAAACCACTTCTCTAATCAAAAACTCATACTTACTCAACTTTGCATAAAGTTGATCATCCAAAAAGGTCTTCAACACAATCTGCATGTGTGGATAATGATCATCCTCAGTACGAGAGTACACAAGAATATCATCAATGAACACTACTACGAATTGATCCAAGAATTTAAGGAAAACTCGGTTCATCATGTCCATAAATGTTGCAGGCACATTTGTCAACCAAAACGGCATCGCCAAGAACTCATAATGCCCGTACCTCTTAAGAAAAGCAGTCTTTGGCATATCTTTGTCTTTATCCCTCAACTGATAATATCCAGATCTCAAATCAATCTTGGAAAACACCATAGCACCCCGAAATTGATCAAACAAGTCATCAATTCACTGCAAAGGATACTTGTTCTTAATCATCAACTTGTTCAGTTGCCGATAGTCAATGCACATTCTCAAAGTGCCATCCTTCTTTTTCACAAACAACACCGGTGTTCTCCACGGTGAAAAACTAGGCCGGATAAAACCACGGTCTAACAACTCCTAGAGTTGCGTCTTCAACTCTTTTAACTCATTTGGTGCCATGCGATATGGTGCAAACGACACTGAAGTCGAATCAACATATGTCTCAATGCAAAACTCTACCTCCCTGTCCGGTGGCAAACTAGGTAACTCTTCTAGATATACACCCAAAAAGTCACAAAAGTACTGATATCTCTAGTATGCACTTCTTCCACATTTGGATTCATAACATAAGCTAGATATGTCTGACACCCACATTCTAGCAACTTTTGCGCTTCCAAGGCCAAAACTACACTGGATAAGAACTTAACATTGTCAACTACTACCTCATAATCATCAGCAATTTCAACGAAACGAATTTGGTCTCAAAAACGACCACAACCCAATGCTTGGACAACCAATCCATACCCAATATCATGTCAAAACCATAGAACGACTGCTCAATCAAATCAGACGCAAACATATGGCTTTCAAACATCAGATGACATATCTAATACAACTTCCTTGTAATAATTGTCTCTCTAAAAGAACTTGTTACTTGCATACCCACATCATGCATTTCTACCGGTATACCAAGCAAATGTGCATGCTCATGAAAAACATATAAATGCGTAGATCCAGAATCTATCAAAGATAAAAATAACATAGACTGCAAGGTAAAGGTACATGCTATCACGTCCATGTCATTCCTCCCTTCACGATGGGCATAGATCCTCGTCAGTACACCATCCTTGGGTCAAACTGCCACTATATGTGCCACAGTCCTCTTTCCCTCATCCCTCTATTAGAGGGTACCTCAACCGCACCCACAACCCCTAGTGGTGCAATAATAGGTGCAGTTGCCTGTCTACCTCTAGCAAGCAAAGGACAGTCACGTCTTATATGATTTGCTGACCCACAACTCCAGCAAGAATTGGCAGCCACAACCGCAGGAGCATGCCCTTCTCTGGTCCAACATGGGTAGTCTCGCCTCAAATGATCTCTCGATCTACATACCTAACAAACATTATGTGCTAACCAGACCTGAGCACCATGTCCATATGATCCTCGCCCAGCACCATCTCCACCACGTCTCGTATCTGGACAAAATCTCCTATCACGGTGCCTCTTAGATTGATCACCACTAGAACCAAAATCTGTCTCTTTTCCCTGAGCTAGAACGTCCAAAACAATGAGATAAACCCAAGTTCTGCTCAATATCCTTCACCCATGTAACCAACACGTCAAAATTAGTATAATCAGTGGCCAACATATATGTCTTAATATCCTGCACCAATCCTTATTGAAACCATTCACAGTGATGCCTCTTATCTGGTACCAACTTAGACGTATACTGACTCAGCCTCACAAATTGCACCTCATACTCGGATACTGTTATATTGCCCTGAATCAATGCCATAAACTCACGTTTCTTTTCATCTAAGTATCTAACTCCCAGATACTTCTTCGTAAAGACAGCTTGGAAGAATTCCCAGGTCACATCACTAGCTTCTATGCCCATGATCATAGTGGTCCACCAACTGTAGGCATCACCTTGAAATATAGACACAACACATCCCAGCTTACGTACATCATTACACCACATCTGATCCAAAATCCATTCTATACTGGCAAACCACTCCTCAGATGCCTCGGGTGCCAACCCTCTAAACTCAACTCCTCCAAAACTGTGCAGATGCTCTAACAACAATCCTGGATTAGCAGTAGTAGGTTCCGATATAGGTATATGGACTTTAACCATCGTGGCCTGGAATACTCTTGTCATCGCTTGAACCAAAGGCTTCATATACACTAGACCAGGTGGTGCAAGTGGTACTTGCTCCACTTTTTCAGGAGGATTAGATGGAGAAGGCGGTAATCCCTCATGATGTACAATCTTGCCCTCAACTTCCTGCCCTCCGTAGTAGCATTTCTACTAGATCGTAATTCTCTCCTCGGTGGCATCGTATGAAAACGTATCTAAGATATGATAATTACACCAAAACAAAATCAATCAGGCCAGCTTCAAGCAAGGATCCAAGACTTTCATTTTAAACCAAAATCATTTCATATCCGTAGTAATAAGGCAATTTGTCCCAAAAATACCCTAACATAGCACAATTCCAACACCGTACATGTAAACAATCACCGTGCATAGAAAATAGCATTAAACAAACATAGAAAACATCCTAATTTTTCATAAACTTGTCTCTAATACCACCAAATGTAACCCTCTTAGCCCAGCCTAGCCAAAACCAAACTAAAAGGATCACATTAGGCTTGTCAAAGCAAACCCGAGCTAATAACCTAAACCGATCTATTTTTTTTCTATTTATCTTTTCTAGATGCAAATAATTAAGATCCTAAGGGTTCATGCTCCAGTGAAAACGTCACACTTAAATAAGATTACGAAATGGGATTCAATTACTCATTATTTCACATTAGGTACCAAAACATAATTTCTACAAATTACAGGGTCTTTGTTACAATTGTATTACCAATTTGTAATTAATCCAATTGCATGCTCACTGGTTAAATTCTAGCTCAAACCAATCATCCACATTCATACAATTACATCCACAATAATCAGGGACTAATTTACAAGATTTCCAAAATTCAGCAAATAGGATTACAGAAAAACAACATAGCGTACCGATACAGGCAAGCCCGTACCGATATTGATCAACGAATATAATGGCTTCGTGTACCGATACACCTGTGTCCGTACCGATATGATGTGTTAACCAATCCATACTAATACGAATTTGACCTGTACTGATCCCCTTTATGATTTCTCAAGACTCTAAATTCCAGTGACCAAAATGCGTACCGATACGATACTCTGTGTACCGATACGGTGTGTTAAAATTGAAGGGATCGTACCGGAACTCAAACCCGCATACCGGCACCAGCACAAATTTTCCCCAAGGCGTACTGATATGATGGCTAAGCGTAACTATGCCGTTATATTTTTTCAACATTTTAAGCCTCAATAGGTCCCCGTGTACTGATCCTAAGATACATGTACTAGTACACAGAGGCCTGTAATGACCTCTAGGTCCATCATATGACACTTTGGCTCATTCAAAACAACCTTAAAACATATCTAATCATCAGACAATATCATAGGCATGCTTTACAACATAAACCTAGCATTTTCAGCAAACCTAGCAGTCTTAGGACATTCAACCACAAAGTCTATAGGCATGCTCCTTAATCAACATACAAAACATAAAACCATCCACATCTTAAGCACTTTAAACCTCATACAAAACCAAACCAACAAAAACATCTTGCACAAATAGAGAGTTCATCCAAAAAAACCCTCCCAAAATAACTTTTGACATATTGCCCTTATTACCACTATATAACGTTCAAACCATACTTCGAAGACAAGTGCTTGGAATCTTTTCATTGCTTCCTCGCTGCCTGTAACCTTTAATTCTCTGCATTGATGGAAAAGGGAGCGTAAGCACACTAGGCTTAGTGAGGAATGCTCAAAAACCAACAACCATCAATGCATGTTAAACCATTTATAAATCCTTTTGGAAACCACTATCAAAAACACTTTTAAAACAACATTGCCATGTTATGCCTTGATTAAACCATGCACTTAACATTTCCAAAACAACATATTAAACCATATGCAACATGTATCATGGATTCAACAGCAAAGTCCCATTTTCTACCCTCGATTTAAGCTTTCCCTGCATACTACCAATGCAAGGCTTAAAGAGTAAAACATGTTTAAATCTACATTAAACAACATAGTCCATTTCACGATACATTAAAAATTATATTGGCTTACAAGTGATCATTAACCAAGTTCCACTTTACAAAACATAACATCGGATACACGGATTCAACAAGTGTTCCCAACACTTCATGCTATCATAACCGAAATCAAAGGTATATTCCCAACCTCACATATTGGTTGGACGTATAGCCCACTAACGGGAGTCTTCGGTACAAAGATCTAAACCCCTCGACCATTAGGGTACTTGGATGGAGTTTTTGGTACACAGATCAAACCCCTCTACATCCAAAATGACTTTTTATAGTGCACTATCAATCCTATGGCCAGCCAACTATATCCGATAACATTTTAAAACCTTTTTCATACCATCACTTGCCAATATAAATCATTTTATTAACAACAACTCACTATTTTCATATGCATCATCCAAGTCATTTAGCCAATGCAATAGACCTTGCATTAACCAATGTTCAATAATAATTAATAAACCATGCATTACCTCACAATGCATCAACAACATTTTATAATCAAATTCCAGCATTAAACCATGCTCAAAACATGCATAAACAGTGAGTAATTAAACCAGTTAAACAAGTGCATAAAAACCAATTGCCAAACCGAGTTCGAGAGAGAATTCATCCTTTACTTACTTTCAAGCTTAGACTAGCCTTTCAGGCTTCACCTAAACTCCCAAACAAAACTTTCAAACCTTCGAAAAGCTATAATTCATGTTCTCACTCTCTGACACGCAAAGCCTTGCTTGTCGATACGGTAATCTCGCCTCCAAAGCATCCGAAACCAAAGATCAAGCTTGAGGACCAACTTCCATTATTTTATCCACATATAAATAGAGAGTACATTGCATCAAAATGCAATCAACAACACAGCAACATAAATCCTCAACATCCTTTACCAAATTCCACTCTACAACAACTGAAACTTCCTCCAAACTTTACCCATCCATAACCTAACATCTTAACCCATCAATTAACATCAAATAACATCTAAAAACACATCACTAACATCCTTATACCTCCAATATTCATAAAACCTCCACAACTCTTCAAAAACTCATAACTAGCAACCTAGAAAATTAGGAATTCAATTAGTTTCGGGATTCCTATGATTAAGCCATCCTATTAACATCATTCAACATCAAAATCATGATCTATATCAATCCAAATCACGAGAAAATAGAATCATTACCAGATTAAATCAATTTCACTAATTAAACCTTGATTTAACCATTTTCCTTTAATTAAATCATCAAAACAAGTTAAAAATCATAAGTAAAGGATCAAGAGCTTGGGAATTTCACTAAAGAACCTTGTATTAGAGGAGAAGAATGAACCTCACCTCTAATGGCTGCTTTCCCCTTAATTAGATGAATTTCATAGCAAAATAATAAAAAACCAATTTGATTTTGTTCGGAAATAATTATAATCTCAAATGAAATCAAAAGATTAATTAAAAGAAGATTTTACCTAAGAATTTTGAAGAGAAAAGAAGTTTTTGTCTGAAGAGAATTGGAGAAAAAATTCTTTTTGAGAAAAGTTAGTTACGTCAAATTTGTTTAAGACATTTTAATTAACCAATTAATTCTCCAACCTTTTATATATTTTTAAAATCATTAAAAATAACTAATTAAGGGAAAAAGTCTGATATTAGACTCTTGGGTAAATAGCTCCTTCAGGATTGAAAGTTTTGACCCTTTTACAAAATAGTCACCAAAAATAGTTTTGAAACTTTACATTTTGGTCACTAACTAAATTGTCCTATTTTGAGACCCTTTTTTGCAAAGCTGACTTTACCAAAAAAATTTCCATATTAAATAATGATTTTATATCATTTTCCCAAAATTTTATCTCACCCAAAAATATTTGTTTTGAATTAAATCCCAAAACTAACTCGAATCCCCTAATCCGATCCAACAGACTGTCTAAACCTCCTAGAAACCTCTTAGGCCCAAAACTGGGGCGTTAAATTAAAATTAGGCATTGTACAGTGCTCTAGATCTAGAGATTCAACCTGCCATTTATGTTGAACTGCAACAATGAACACTTCAACAATGCTATCACAATTCGGGAGATCCTCTTCAACATTTGTCAGCGCAGTATCTTCAACAATGAGTTTACTACGGTGATTCAAATCTTCTTGGATGATATTGTCTAGGAAATCAATATAATGACATTCCTCTATATTCCATCCAAGATCAGCATTAAACATCCCAAAAGTAACTTGATCATTATCGACATGCATTGTGAGTTCTCCTTTTGAGACACCAATAATAGCCTTTCTAGTTGCTAAGAATGGCTGACCAAGAATAATAGGGACATCCTTGTCTACCTCAAAATCAAGAATAATAAAGTTAGCTGGAAATATGAACTTATCCATCCGAACGAGCATGTCTTTAATTTTTACATTTGAATGAGTCAAAGATCCATCTACTAGTTGTAATGTGATTACAGTGGGTTTCATTTTTCCAGTACCTAACTTCTGAAAAGTTGATAATGGCATTAGATTAATACTAGCTTCGAGATTACAAAGAGCTTCGCTAAATTAGTGATTTCCTATATAACAAGGAATGATGAAGTTGCCAGGGTCTTTCATTTTTCTTGGTAAAGGAGTAGATATAAGCGCATTGCACTCCTCTGTAAGCACAGTGGGAATATGCATAAGAGCATCCACCAAGGGGATTTACACCGTAAGCTATTGCAAAGTATCTTGAAAGAATTAAAATTGATTGTCAGACTCAATATTATTGAATCTCTAAGGATAAGGTAGAGATAGAGTATCTGCTGATTGCATCGATGACTGAAATTGTGCCGACAACTTATATTGCAAAACTGGTGGTAGTGGAGTAATAACTGAAGGAGCATCATCCGTCATGCCATCCTCTATTCCATCTTTCAATATTGGGTTAGTTTTTGATGATTCCCCTCACTCTTGAAAAGATATGTGTGAGTGTTTCATCGAATAAAAAATTTTCTTGCCACTGCAGAGACTAATAGCATTGTAGTGTTCCTTACCCTTGATCACTGGGCTCTAAGTACTGCTAAGAAGTGTGCCCGATTGTCGAGAATTCATATCAGTAGGTAACTACCCCAGATGAGATTCTAGAGTATGAATAAAAAAAGTGACCTTGTACTATTGCTTTAGTTCGATAGAAATGGCTGCACATAATTTTATCAAAGAGAGCAAATGGATCAGATATAGATAATGGAGCATAGTGACTATTTTGTGATTGTATATGGGATGGTGCTCCATACTTTGATTGCGTGCCATACTGCTATTGCTGAGTCTGTGAAGAAGAATATTGTGGTTGCACCTTGTTTTGTTCTGATTGCAATGGTGCTTGTGGTGTATACTATTGTTGTGGATAATTGAAATTCCCTTGTTGCACACTAGAGTTTCCTTGAAAAGTGTTATTCTCATAGTGGAATACTTTTGTTCTTTGTGTAGAATTGGAATTTCCCCAAGATTGCCTATTCGATGTGTTGTAAAAGTTACCCATAGCATTGCGCCTCATGTTTCTTATATATCTCACATTTTCTGCATGTTGTGGGCAATCTTCATAGCTATGGTTCTCCCCACAAATCTTACAAGTGAACACATGAGTGATAGTTTGTTGAGCTAGCTGAATAAGAGTAACTTCATTTGTGCCCTCCATATTCTTGATTTTGTTGAGTTTATTGTTGAAGGTCATGGTTGGGACATCATTGCAACAATGACTTGTATCTTTCCCATGTCGAATAAAGAGTTTTATCATCCAATTGATAGTAAGCAATGGTATCATTACTCAAGCGCGAGTTCATTGCCTGTGGATTAAAGCATAATACAAATTACATTGCAAGATCATTCTATGACGTGATAGATCTGGCAGGGAGTCCACGAAACAACATGCGAGCTCTTCCCTACAAAGAATATGGAAATAATTGCATACGTAAGGCATCATCAAGAACACCTTGTTGACTAAAAGAAGTACAAATTAAAAGAAATGATTGAAGATGCCCTCTAGCGTCTTTATGTGGCAACCCCGCATACTGCCCATTCGAGTTTAGAATTTGAAATATGACCGGTTTCAACTCGAAATTTCTAGCTTGAAAAGGTGTTCGAACCAATCCTGGTTGTAAATCATCCAAATGAGGAACTACAACCTCCCAGATTGTTCTATTCTAGGTTGGTAGGTGTAACGATAGGTTTTCATAATCTTGAAGGATACCCTGATTGTTGACATGTCTTGCCATCTCACTTTGTTCTCGAAGTCTTCGTCTAAGAGTCCTTTCAACTTTTGGATTTCTTGTCCTTAAAGTCAAATAGAATTGCAAACATCAACATAAACACTAAATAATGCCATCCCTGACAACGACACCAAAACTTGATTGGTGAATAATCGTCACACGAACTGTACAAGCGTACACTACCGATGGAAGTATAGTTAATAGGTAGATCCAATTAGATAGTGATAAGTCATTAATTTGCATGTTTTTCATTTATTAAATCCTATGTTTTAGCACATTAATTTATCTTAAAGCCCTTAACTCGGTTCCTATTTGGTTTGCAGGTGTTTTTGGGCCTTAACGATGTTTTATACGTAAAAGCCGAGTTTTAACACCATTTTGGCATCATTGGGAAATCCTTCGCGTAAAACCAGTAGCATTCGCAAAATAAGGTATGGGTACATCGCACGACAGACTTTTTGACTTGGAGGACAAGCAATCCTACTACAAGTAGACTACTACTTTTACCATAATTAGAGTTGTTTAGGCTTGTTGCATTTAATTTAAAGTCTTCCCCTTTATTTCCCCCTATAAATAGAGATCAAAGGGTGAAGAGAAATAAGGGGGAAGTAGTCGAAACCCTCTCACTCTTCTTATGTCGCCGCCAACCACCATGAGTGGCTAACTCCCTGTTTTCGTTGTTAAGTGTAGTTACAAGGATACTATTTCAAGTTTTTAGTGAGATTTCTTGTTCCCAAATTATCTTCATCTTTATTCAAGTATTTTAATATCTTTTTTGCTTCATCTTCATATGTATGTTTGGCTAAATATATGCTACAACCAATTCAATGGTATTTGATACAAGTGGTAAAGAAATTCAGGTTTGATTTCTAAAGGTATGAATTCATGTTCTTGATAAGTTAACGGGTTCGTGCATAGGAAGAATGTGTGCTTTGGGTCTTTTGAGATCATTAATGCTATTTGATAGATTGTAATTCTTTAGTGGTATCTAGGAATTTAATCTTGATAATAAGAGTTAATCTTTTAATGGACTTTAATTGATTATCTAACTTAGAAGAGATTGGGTTATTTGGTGGTATTCATCTAATCTAAAACCAAGCTATTTGAGATTGATGTTGATTTATCTTTTGTGAGTCAATGATCTAAATTCTTGATTTAATATTCCAAGTTCTACCTTGACTAGAATTCTAGTTTATATTGAATTCTTCCTTACTTTAATTATTTTCCTCAATTCAAACCACAAACTCCCCCTTTACATAAATTGTTTTACTTGTGAATTTAATTTCTTAACCGCTCTATGTGGGATCGACCCTACTTGCCGCTACTACAAATCCAAAGAACAAATAGGTATTATTATTTTTTTGACGAATTCGACACCCATCAAAAAATTGGCTTCGTTGCCGGGGAGTGGTGTCAAGAAGCTAAGTTCACTTTTTATTTAGTTTATTTTCTTTTTATTCCCTTTTTCTACTTTTATACTTCGTTCTTCTCGTGCAAATAAGATTTATTTGTTCGATCCTGATATTGACAAAATCGAAAAGTGACTAAGGAAGGAAGTGAAGCAAGGTGAATAATCAACCACACCAGAAGCCGACTTGGAGAGCACTCAAACCAAAATACCCCTTGAAACTGACAGAATGGCTGAACAAACTCTTCGAGAACTCACCGCACCCGAAATCACCACACAACCACTATGCATCAATTACCAAGATCCTGAGGTACCATTCAAATTAAAATCTGGACTAATGCATCTTCTTCCTACTTTCAGGGGACGCGAGAATGAGAATCCATACAAACACTTGAAGGAATTCCATGTGGTGTGCTCTAGCATGAAACCCCACAATGTCACCGCGGATCAAGTCAAGCTACGGGCATTTCCATTCTCTCTAGCCGATCATGTGAAAGATTGGTTATATTAGATACAATCCGGATCGGTCGAAACATGGACAGACATGGAAAGGGTTTTCCTTGAAAAATATTTTCTAGCCTGAAGAGCCACCAACATTAGAAAATAAATTTGTGGAGCTCGGCAAAAAGATTCTAAGACGCTTCATGACTATTGGGAATGGTTCAAACAACTTTGTGCAAGTTGTCCGCAACATGGAGTTTTCGACCAACTACTCATCCAATATTTCTATGAGGGTTTATTACCCATGGAAAGAAGGATGATGGATGCCGCAATTGGAGGAGCAATCGTAAACAAGACTGCTGCCCAAGCCAAAAACCTCATCAACATTATGGCCGTAAAGTCTCAACAATTCGGTTCAACACATGACACAATCTCTCGATGTGTGAATGAGGTTAATATTTCTTCCCTTGAAGATAAGATTTCAAATTTAACTTCTCTTGTTCAAAAATTGGCATTAGGTAATGCAGAACAAGTCTAGGCATGTGGGATTTACACAAGATAAGATTATGCAACCGATATGTGCCCGACGCTCCAAGAAGAGAGTAGCGAGGAAGCCAATTCCATTGGAGGACCTTAAGGCCAAAAGAAGTACAATCCATACTCAAATACATACAATTCGGGCTAGAAAGACCATCCAAATTTGAGCTATGGGCAAAGGAACAATCAACAAGGTGGCTATGCGCAACCATCTTCATCGACGAAACCACCCTTGGAGGATGTCGTATACTAACTTACCTACAACCTCGAGCAATTCCAGCAAGAGATGATGTCAAGTATTAAAAGCCTTGAAACACAAGTAAGTCAAATTGCCTTATCTCCTAGTCAATCTGAATATCGAGGTAAGTTACCTTCTCAAACTATTGTGAATCCGAAAAAAAATGTGAATGCAATTACTTTCAAAAGTGGCAAGAATTTACAGGATTCTTCACCCAAGGAGGATGCATAAATGGATGAAGGGAAGGCTAGCAAACCAACAAAATTTTAGAAAACCCCTTTTCCCGACAAGGATGAAAAATCGCACAAGAACGAACAAGAAAACGGAGATGTCGACACAAGCAAGGTAACTCAGCCTATCGTTGTTTAACAGCCTTTTCCGCAAAGGTTCTCAAAGACCAAGAAAGAGGAGCAAGAAAAAGAGATTCTTGAGATATTCTGTAAAGTCGAGGTAAATATTCCATTGGTTGATGCTGTAAAACAAATCCCTTGCTATGCAAAATTTCTCAAAGAATTATGCATGAACAAGAGGAAGTTGAATGGTAACGAAAAGGTAAGAATGGGTGAGAATGTGTCTGTCGTACTTAAACAAAAACTCCCTGAAAAATGCAAAGATTAAGGTATGTTCAATATCCTTTGTCAAATCAAAAGCATTAAAATTGAAAAAGCAATGCTAGATTTAGTAGCATCTATTAATGTTATACCATGTTCTATATATTGTGCTAACAATATGGGTCCTCTTAAAGATACATGTGTAATCATACATCTTGTCGATAGGTCAATTGTTTATCCGAAATTAGTCTTGGAGGATGTTTTGGTGCAAGTCAATGGACTTGTATTTCCCACTGATTTTTATATTTTAGATATGGAGGAAAACGATTCATGTAGTCCTAATTTGATTTTGTTAGGAAGACCATTCTTGAAAACATCTAGAACAAATATTAATGTTCATGATGGGGTACTTACCATGGAATTTGATGGCAAAGTCATAAAATTCAATATCTATGATGCCATAAAATACAATGAAAATGCATGTCCATTGTTTGCTTTAGATGTTACAAACTCTCCAATGCAGGAAACCATCAAAGAACTTGATTGTGATATGACCCAAGAACACCTCCAAGCATTCAAGGACATCATACCATGGTATGCCGACATCATAAATTACCTAGTGACGAGGACGTTACCATATCATTTGTCTATGGAAGAAAGAGACAAAATAAAAAGCGATGCGAAATATTACATAGGGGACGATGTATACCTATGGAAGATAGGGGCTCATCAAATAATCTACCGATGCGTACACCAATATGGGGGCTCATTCAATCCTACAATTTTGCCACACCGAAAATTATGAAGGACACTTCGCTTCAAAGACGACGGCTCACAAGGTACTAGAGAGTGGATTTTATTAGCCTACTTTATTCCGAGATACATAACATTCTGCAAATCATGTGAGAAATGCCAAAGGAAAGGTAATGTAGAATGCCGAAATCAAATGCCACAAACACCAATTTTATTCTGTGAAATCTTTGATGTTTGGGGCATAGATTTTATCGGTCATTTTCCTTCCTTATTCAATAATACATATATACTTTTGGCCGTCGATTATGTATCAAAGTGGGTAGAAGCTAGAGCTGCTCGAACTAATGATTCAAAAGTTGTTGTCGATTTTGTTAGGAATAATATCTTTTCTAGGTATGGGACACCCAAGGCCATCATAAGCGATTAAGGGACACATTTTTGCAACAAATTCATGAAGAAATTGCTAAAAAAAGTACAATGTGGTACACCGAGTCTCGACCGCATATCATCCTCAAACCAACGGTCAAACTGAAGTCTCTAATAGAGAAATCAAGTCCATATTAAAAAAGGTCGTCAAACCCACACGTCGAGATTGGAGTCTATGTCTCAACAATGCTTTGTGGGCATATCGGACAACCTATAAAGATCCCATAGGAATGTCCCCTTACATGAGTGTCTACAGAAAAACATGTCATCTACCCGTTGAATTAGAACATCAAGCCTATTAGGCAATCAAGCGATTCAACATGAAGATCGGTGAAGCAGTGAACATAAGAAGTTGCAATTGCAAGAACTTGAAGAAATTTGCAATGATTCCTACAAAAATGCAACTATCTACAAGGAGAAAACAAAGGCCTTCCATTATCAAATGATTTCGAGAAAAAAATTCAAAATTGGGCAAAAAGTTTTACTTTACAAATCTCGATTAAAATTATTTCCGGGAAAGTTAAAATCTAGGTGGGAAGGACCTTTTATTGTCATTAACATATTTGCTAATGGTGCAGTTGAGATACAAGACATGCACACCAACAAGGTCTTCAAGGCAAACGGACATAGACCGAAACCATTTTATGAAAGATTCGTTGAGAGGAATAAAGAAAAGACCGAGTTGGAAGAACTGAGCTATGAAAATTAAAGGGAGTTACGTCTAGCCAAAAACGTTAAAGAAAGGCGCTTCTTGGGAGGCAACCCATGATTTTTATTATTATTATTATGTCCTTAGTTTAATTTTTATATATTTTAATTTCATTAATTAATGCAATTTTTATTTCTTAGGTACAAAGGACAGAAACACTCTGGAAATAAGGCGTGCCCACGCCCGCTGAAACTGAACCAGGTAGAAACACTTGAAGAATAAGGCGTGCCCACATTACAAAAATTTCATGAAAATTTTTGGAGGGAATTTTTACCGCTGGTGGGAAAAGCAAAAATTGGTGAAAATTTTTGGCTCCCCTTCCTACAAGATAGGTGCTGAAAATTTAGAAAGAATGAGGGAAAGAAAAAAGGATTTATCTTTCTCTTTTCTTAAGGATTTTCAAACACCAAAGAAAATCTCACCAAGAAATCATTCAAGCATGTGAAGAATGAAGAGTCAAGCAAGGAGGGATGGAGGAAGATACCTCGAACAACTGTCGTCGGTCGAAGAACAGCCTGAGCAGCTACCAGTTCGTGCCTCCTCTTCTCGGACTCACAACCTCCGCCGCACACATCCCTCTCAAATCAATGTTGCCTATGTCGACAACCTTACATTCATGTCATCAAAACACAAGAAAAGGTTAGCCGACATACAAAAAAGGGTCATCCAAGGCTGTAAGTACATTCATCATGAAAGTCTTTCTAGGCTTGGATTGTTAGAGAAGGTAAGAAATTACTTTCATGCAATTGGTTGGATGAATCTAGACTCTTTAGGAGAAAAGCTAGCAAAAGGGGTAGAAAACGTATTGGAAAAGTATAAAATAGTGCCAAGATGAGTCTTTTATGTGGAAGTATACACAGTCTACAAGTAATACAGCAGTAAGCTGAGTATCGATCCCACAGAGATTGACTTGGAATTAATTGTTGTGATTGTTTACTTGTCAATGGAAAAATGTTGATTTGTTTGAAGTGATTTTGAAAATAATTGAATAGAAAAGAAATGAAAGTAAAGTATAGACGTTGGCAAGGAAGGTGCTTTAATGAATGATGAGCATTGGCAGGGAATGCCTGGTTTTCACGCTATCCATGCCATGCTAGCCTTTAATAACAACTTGTCTTGGCATTGTTGGCTGAGCAGATTCAAAATTAGCAAAGCCTCTTTCGATGGTCATTGCCCTAAATTGATCATGTAAAACCCCTATATCTCTATAGTGCTTTCTTTTAGATAAACCAATTTGATTAAGATCCAATCTATACTCCTAATGGGTAGATTTCACTCCCGAAGTAAGTTCATCTACTTGAACAACTTCTATCGAAGCTTCTCTCCTTAGTATTCAACAACTTAACCGTTGTCACCCCCAAGTCTGTTAAGATATTGAGGGGCAATAGGCCAACAGTGCCAGCTCTCACTTGGCATAGTATTTAGAAAACATTAAAGTATGTCGAATAGATAAAACATTGCCAAGGCAGATTTATTATCAAAAACTAAAACATAAAACAACGTTCAACGCAAACATCCCCCACCAACTATTAGATTAGTTCATGGTGAGGGATTTCACCAAAAAACCATAAACATTTCTCAACAACATCATCATTTAAAAATAAAAATAACTAAACAAAGAGAATAGGCCAGAAGGGGGTCTCTCAATGCAGCCCTTCAATGGCTCCAAGCCCTCGGTCTAGCTGGTCGAACCACGCAGCCTTCCTCTTCCACCACTGTCATACTCTCTTCTCAAGTTGTTCGTCGCCCTTGATCGATCTCTTCCCATCCTTTAAATAAGCATGCATGGAAACCCTAGAATGAGCCTTTGAGTTTGAAATTTGACTGCGCAAGGGGTAAGGGATGTGATCATCTTATCTAGATTTGAAGTGATAAGGTGATAAGATGATCAGGTTTTCACTAGGGTTGATGTCATATGCCATTAATCATTTGGCAGTCGAGCTTGGCATTGTTCGATCCATCTGTGCCAATAGACTTGGCATCCTATTTTTTTGCCATCCTATTTTTTCAGAGTTTGATCAAATGCAATTTTTTCGCAGCTTGATCTAGTCCTATTTTTTCGGGCTAGCATTGCCAAGGGTTTTTGGCATGGCATCAAGTTCACTTCTCTGCAAACTGATGCTTGGCATTGTCTGGTCTATCTGTTCCAACAACACTCAGCATTCTCTTTGGCATATTGTGTTGCTTTTCTGTGCCAAATAATATGCCAAACCTGCAAAATTTCCAACAAAACAACCCTTCACACTGGCATAGACAGAATTCTAAACTGCTTATGCAAATGCATGATTTTAACAACCTAATGCAATTAAACGTACCTAAAAACAAGCAAAAGCATTGTAAGATTGGCATTAAAAATAGTACTTTTAGAGAGGTAACACACCCTAAACCTAACTCATTGTTTGTCCTCAAGTAATGCAAACAAATAAAAACAAAATTGAGAAAATGTTACCTCGACAAAATTTTGGTTAAAATGCCAACAAGTGCTGGCAAGCAGATTTTGGCTCTATTTCTGTCCTCAGTATCTTAGTGCAATAATGCCAAACAGGTAGTAATTCAAGTGCAGCAATATTACTCTAGCCTAAGTTCATGAAAAGTGCATGATGTGCAGGAAATATGCATAAAGTATCCTTTCACTCCCTTAGACAAATTTACTACCTTAACTTAGATTTTTTCACTTTTTTCTTTGCCAAGGGTTTCTGTTGGCATTAATTTAATCTTGCTTCGTGACACTATTTAGCATGAGAGATAAGAGGGAGCATACCACGAATCCCCACCTTAATCTAGACACCATTAGGCTTTTTCTTCAACTCATACCCTGGAGTCATTATTTTTTATCTGAGCATAGTTTCAAAAAGTCTAAGTTTGCTAAGGAACTAGATACATACTTTGTGTTAAGTGTAAGTTCAATTCCCTAAACTAGAGATCAATTGCCAAGCAAACCTCGCATAACTATTTTGCTAGCATGGCGTTGCAACTAAAGAATAAAATTTCTTCATTGGACGACACCTAGATCAAATTAAACTTGCCTAACAAGTGTTAACATTCTTCAAACTTAAACCGAGGCAAAATCTTCTTTTTTTTTCTTTTTTAGTGGTTCGATATGCATCTATTCTAGATGACCTAGATGGCATGGCAAATGGCATGGCAACAGAAATTAAACATGAAATGCATGGCATGTCATAGATGTGAAGAAATGCACACCCCCAAACTCAAGATGTGCATTGTCCTCAATGCATGAATCAACACATATATATAAAAAATAGAAAAATAAAATGCATGATCATGTAAATGTAATGCAATAAAATGTAAAGGAATTTAGGAAGAAGAGGACTCCCCTTCGGAGACTTCTTCTCGTGTGACGCGAGTATTTCTTTTCACAAATGTCCCGCAATAAAGGGGCCATTTGTTTCCTTCCTTTCATGCTTGGTTTTGAAGCGGCAGTGGAGGCTCCAACTTCCTCAATTTTCTTCGCAGGTTCTGACGCGGCAGGTGCATCGGTGGCATCAGATTGCGTATGTATAGCAGGTGTATTTGGTGACTTTGGTTTCCTTGGATTCAGATGAGGAATCAGAACTAGCGAACTCAACTTGAACTAGAGACAATGGGATTGTGGCACCGGATGGGGTATGAATTGGACTGGCTGGCATGGCATCATCGCTGACAGAGGGCTCGACAGGGAAATTTCGAAATGTTGGCACAAAGTTAGGGGATATTTTTTAAGAACATCCGTAATTATAGCATCCCCCTCCTTGTATCGTGCCTCATCTTATCATTGAGTTCTTCGGTTGTCTCTAACTTTCGGAGAATGATCTCCTGGCGATTGTAGATTTGAGACAGCATTACCAGTGAAATAGCCGGCATGGTGTCTAGCACTACCTTTGACACATTTGGCTTTGTTGTGGGCACTTTTGCCTTCCCCTTGCCTTTGTCTTTTGGCTCGACAGCGGTGAGGTTTCTCCAAATAGCAGTTGTGATTGTTGTTCCCTTGATCCTTTGATCTTTATCTGTATCAAGCTTTGGCATACCATGGAGCATGCAAATGTTAGAAATGAACAAAGAAAAGAACAAACTGCCAGTACCTCTTTCTATACATTTATAAGTTTCATCGATGACGATCTTGCCAACATTAATCTTGCGCTCCATCATGATGGAATGTAATAAAATTAGCCTTTCTTTCGAGACTGTCTCATTGTGGGTTGTAGGCATCGGATTAGCCTTTAAAAAGTGATTATATCCTCTCGGTTGATGTTTCAACGTCAGTCATTTCACCGTTCAGTGTGTCTTTGATGACACTGTCCATGTTGTGCCAGGCTCACACAAATCTGGCAGTAATTTTTTTTCTCTTGGCAACATTCATCGAATTGACATAATCAAAATATCCATCCCTTGCACTATCCAATTCAAACATAATGTTAATATACCCTTCATCAAAACGGATACACGTACCTATAATCATCAATAATGGTAAATCTTTGGTCACAAGATGGGCATAGAATTCTTGAACAATGGTGGCATAAATCTCCCCTTTTTGTTGGAAAAGTAGATTCCACTTGTGCATGTCGACTATTGCCATAAATTTTGGAGGGAATCCAATGGTTGTGTCGGTTCTCATAGACTCAACTTAGACTGGCAAGACTGGAACGGTGGCATCAGATTAGGTCAGAGTGTGGACTGGCTGACATGTCATCCTTGGCAATGAGGTAAGCATGGAACTCAAGGAATGATGGCAATGTATGGAAAGACATATCTGCGAGTGTCTTCTTCATGGCACAATCTCTGCATGAATATACTACCAAAGCATCATGTTCTACTCTTCGGCTTTCTCCAACTTCTGGAGTATGACCTCCTACATTGATATATTTGGGAAAGCATTACCATTGAACCAACTGGCAATTGTGTTGTTTATTCAACCTTGGGTGTCTTGGCATCAGAAATCAGCATGGTTTCTTGGCATAATTTCCTATCCTAAAAATCAAAGAAACTTTTCAAAAAAGAAAAAGAAATAAAACAAAACAAACAAAAAAATAAAAAAATAAAACTGAGATATCCTAAGTACTGAAAAGAAAACAACTCTCTTAAATTATTTACAATGATCATACTGGGTTGGCAAAACGTTACTGAATATCCGCAAGGAGAATGGTCTCCTTGGCATTAATCTGATTTTTTCCAGTAGTGCTTTAGTCTTTGGCCCTTGGTTGGTGGATGGTAGGTTGTGCCAATATTTGGTTTAAATAACCAATATAGAAAGCCAAAGAATTGCTTTCCTTTGATCATGCCAAATTTTTTATTACTCAATGAAAGAGAATATTTTACCATGGTGGCTTTGAACAATCGCCTTAGAAAACCGAATAATCTCTTTGCTTTCGAGGCATAGTCATCCTCATCTTGTTCTAGAATCTTCATGAAATCTTCAGTTTTGAGCCGCAGCATCTCTAGCATTTGTATTGCAGCGAAAATTTTCTATTTCAACTCTGTATTCTCTTTCATTTGGACTCCACTTTTCCTTCCAGTAACTAGCCATCTAAGCGCACCTTGTGGGTTTATTCTTCTGATGTCGATAATGGTCCTTCCTAGAGCTTGATTTTGATTGCCTAGTGTTAGCAATAATCTAGCTTCTTGGTCATCAGTTAAGTCTATGGTAATGATAGCTGGCTAAATAGACTCATTTCTAGGATAAGCATATTCGAGGTGGCTTGGCAATAGTTTCAGTTCTAGCTTTGGTGGCTCCTCAATGGATAGCTTTGGTGCCTGGATTTCTCTACCAGCTAACTCTAGTGATTCAGGCCTCATGTGGTATCTAATGACTTCATGCAGCATAGGTGGTTCATCCAATCCTTCCTTTGCCAGATCTTCATCATCCAGCTCCATGGCATCAAAATATGTTCTCTGGCAATTCAATGCCAAGTTCTTATCTAGAATGGATTCCTTCAATCCAACTACATGGCATTCTTCAGGTTTACCTGCACACTTAAGAGCTTTGTCAGCATTAAAAGTAACATTTATTTGTCTTACCAAGGTAGGGTTGGCAAATGGTGGCCCCACTGGTTTTGTCGAGGTGGTGTTGGCATCCGACTGCTATCTACCATCAGATAGCGGTATGGCATCAGATATTGGTATGGCATCATCAGCCTCTGCCTCTTCTTTCTCTACTTCCTTAGGTTTACCTGCTGGCACTGATTGCTCTTCTTGGCAAATAATCGGCTGTTTGCCTTTGTCTTCTTGGTTTGGAACTTCAGAATATTACCCTTCTGCCCTGGCATCAAACTTGGCAACATTATCTAGCTTTGCCTCGATGTTGTTGTGTTTAGGATCCTTACCCTCTAACCTCACACTCAATTGCCACTAATGAGTCCAATGTACCTATTTTTTAATACTCTTCGTCATCATAATATATTGATTCAAGTGTGCTAGGAAAAACCTGATACTCATAATGTTGATTCTGAATTCCTTGAGGAGCAGATGGAGGAAGAAAATTGACAGCTTGTTGAAGTAGCATTGCCATGGCATTCTGATCGTTACCACTAATCGAAACGTTTGCCACCTCCTGCTGCCTTGATGGAAGCTCTATTTCGTTCTCTTGAGGCATGCCATTCAAGGCATTAAGCCTTCTGACTTGTTCTTCCAAGCCTCTCACAGCATCCATGGCTCCATCAAGTGCGTCTCTATTGTAATTTGTTTGCTCTTGAGGTGGGTTGTTGTTCATCGGCATTTCTAGAGTCAATTCTACCATTGCAAACAATCTGTTGGATCCATAAAGATCTATTGCTAATTTCTCATGAAGAATGTTGCCTTGGGATGACATTTGTTTGAAGTCTGGTGGTGCAGCAAAGTTGTTGGGTGCATAAAAATAATCGTCATCTTGATCATTCCAAAAAATATTTTGTCGCTAGTTCCATCCTTGGTTGTAGAAGGAAGGGTTGTTCACATTACAGTGCCCCATGTAACAATAGGAATTACGTTGAAGGGGCAATTTTCAAACAAGTGGCATCCTCTACAATATGCACAAACAATGGGTGTTGCTTGCCTTTTGTTGAACTTGTTAGGCACTTGCATTGAAGTAATCATGTTTTTCAGTTTAAAAATATGTGCCGAGAGTGTTCTATAGGCATCCTCTTCATGCGTTTCATATCATCTTTGCTCATGGACTGCTCTTGGAGTTGGATATTGGTAGTCATAAGTGGGAAAATGTAGACAACATCATACCATATGTGGCTACACATACTCTTCTTTGTAGCTTTCCTAAAAAAGGAAAAAAATTAATGGTCAAAACAAAACAAAAGAAACAAAGTTAGTAAAATAAAAACAAAAACAAGTAAAAATTAAAGCAATAAATTCTGTCGTAATCCCAGGCAACGACGCCAAAAACTTATAGACTCTCTAGGTGAAATGCTGGCAAAAGGGGCTGAAGATGTATTGGAAAAGTATAAAACAGTACCAAGATGAGTCTTCTGCGTGCAAGTATACACGGCCTGCAAGTAATACAGTAGTAAGCTGAGTATCGATCCCACATAGATTGACTTGGAATTAATTGCTTCGATTGTTTACTTGTCAAGGGAAAATGTTGATTTGTTTGAAGTGATTTTGAAAATAATTGAATAGAAAAGAAATAAAAGTAAAGTATAGACGTTGGTGAGGGATTTAACCAAAAAACTATAAATGTTTCTCAACAACATCATCATTTAAAAATAAAAATAACTAAGTAAAGAGAATAGGCACGAATGGGGTCTCTCGATGCAGCTCTTCAATGGCTTCAAACCCTCGGTCTAGCTAGTCGAACCACGCTGCCTTCCTCTTCCACCACTGTCGTGCTCTCTTCTCAAGTTGTTCGTCTCCCTTGATCGATCTCTTCTCATCCTTTAAATAAGCATGTGTGGAAACCCTGGAATGAGCCTTTGAGTTTGAAATTTGAATGCGCAAGGGGTAAGAGATGTGATCATCTTATCCAGATTTGAAGTGATAAGCTGATAAGGTGATGAGCTGATCAGGCTTTCACTAGGGTTGACATCATATGCTTTCGATGCTTTGGCAGCTGAGCTTGGCATCGTTCGATCCATCTATTCCTGACAGATTTGGCATCCTATTTTTTCGCCATCCTATTTTTTCAAAGTTTGATCAAATGATATTTTTCCGCAGCCTGATCTGGTCTTATTTTTTCGGGCTGGCATTGCCAAGGGTTCTTGGCATGGCATCAAGTTCACATCTCTGCCAACCGATGCTTGGCATTGTCTGGTCTATTTGTGCCAACAACACTCAGCATTTTCTCTGGCATTCCTTACTGCGCTGCTTTTCTGTGCCAAATACTATGCCAAACCTGCAAAATTGCCAACAAAACAACCCTTCACAGTAGCATAGATAGAATTCTAAAATCCTTATGCAAATGCATGATTTTAACAACCTAATGCAATTAAACGTACCTAAAAACAAGCAAAAGCATTATAAGATTGGCATTGAAAATAGTACTTTTAGAGAGGTAACAATAAACTACATGACTATTACCTTTTCGATTTATGCTGAATTGTTATGGGAATTTTATGCTACTTTTGAGTTTAAGGATGAAGGGTGTGTTGATTTAGATGCTACTAATGTTATTAAATTTCGATTGATGAACAAACAATTTTCTTTATCCATTACGAAATTTAATCTTGCCATGGGCTTTATTTCTAATGACTATACACTATCTAATGACTATGTATTGAGCTTGTGTGACTATAGTGCAAATTTTGAGCCTGTAATCCTCTTCCAAGAATGGTCGACGAGCACCTCGGGGTATAACCCAAGCCACTCGAAAGATCATGAACTCAAAAATCCAGCGCTAAAATACATCCATCGATTCCTAGCATATTCATTCTCCGGTAGAGTGAACTTGACAAGCATATTAAGCAAAGCCAAAATTTTCTTCCTTTGGTGCATGGTAAAGGGGAGAAAAGTAAACCTCAGCTATTGGTTTGCGCAACAACTTACTACCATAGAAAATCAAAAAAGTAAGTCATTGATCCTTGGTTCTTATATTTGTCATTTAGCTTTCAAAGCCGACTTGCTTGCCGCCAATACTAACCTGCAGGTAGTGAGACAAATGGAACCAATCGACATCAATTGCTTACAAACAATGAAGATGCTCGATAAGGATGCAAGGTTGAACTTTTTCATGAAGTCGCCTTATGGAACCATGGAGGAAGCCTCCTCTTCGCTAGCTATCATCGTTGAGCAACGTCTAGCTCGCTTGGAATATCGGATTCAATGAGTAGAGGCGAACCAAAGGGAATTCTTCGAGCACACGGAGTTCGACCCTTCACACCCCTACACCCCCTAAACCAACACATGCCACATGAGGGAGCACTTTTCTTCCTTAACTTTTTATTTGCACACTTTTATTTTCTACATGTAGGTTAGGGAACATTGAGGACAATGTTAGGTTTACGTGTGGGGGGTTCATTTGATGTGCCGAATTTGTGCCAGAACCATGAGATTTAATTATATGAAATTGCATGCCTCATGATGAATTTGAATATTACTTTCACACGAAAATTTTTCTTGAACTTAACATGTGGAATTTTTTGAGAAAATTGGATCCCTAGGTAAAGATGAGATTGATATGGGAAGTAAAATGGGACTGATAAGATCTTGTTAGACTTGAAAATTGTTTCTCATATTAATTGATTTGATAGTCGGATGGATAAAAATTGGACACAACAAACCACTTTGTGAGACTTGAGCCTTAACAAGCATATATCTTTGTGCTCTATATTTTTCTTCATTGAGTGATTGTCAAGCATGATTAGATTACTTCTAGAACTTACGATATTATGCACGTTGAGACCACATAGGATCAAATTACTTGAGATGATTAAGGCACCTAGGTATGAACCTTGAGCCAAAAAGCCTACCTTGGTAAATATGACCATTAGAGAACCACTTTTGAGCCTAAGGCTTTTGTTTGGAAATTAAAAACATTACAAGCCTAATTCCTTTTTGTTGATTTCCCCAATTTGCACTCGAAATTGAAAAACTACATACTTTCCTTACTAAAAAAAGAGAAAAATCAAGCAAAAGAAAAAGGAGAAAATCTTGAAAAACATGGAACATAAATCAAAAAGAAAACTGTCTTGTTTGTTCAAAAAGAAAATACATGAAGTGTGAAAAAGATTGAATCCTTGTTTCTCCCAAAAATTAAATTTGTGCAAAAGCTTGATACAAAAAATAGAAAAAGGAGTGTTAAGTTCTTTGATTCAAAAAGCCTAAAAGTCTTTCTCATCACACCTTGTCCTAAACCCCGATACAACCAAATTCAAAGACCTTTTGATATTGTAATTCGATCCAACTAGTGGTGGAGATGTGATATATTTGCAAGCCTATGGTAAGTATCTTTTCATGCTTTGACTTGAGTGTTGTTGACCCTTAAACACTTTGAGCAATATTGAGTGAATCTTTTGTAAGGGTGTTTTATTTTTTTCCATCTTGACTTCATGATAATTAATTAGGATATTATCTTCTTGTGCTAATTTGCAAATCATGATTTATTACTTCTCTTATCCTTTCTTCGTTACCAAAGGGACCCTAGATCTTGAATTTCAATATGCTTGAGGACAAGCATAATCTAAGTGTGGGGGTATATGATAAGTCATTAATTTGCATGTTTTTCATAAATTAAATCCTATGTTTTAGCACATTAATCTATCTTAGTGAGATTTCTTGTGTCGAAACCTTCTCACTCTTCTTGTGTCACCACCAACCACCATAAGTGGCTAACTCCCCCTTTTTCTAGTTAAGTGTAGTTACAAGGATATTATTTCAAGTTTTTAGTGAGATTTCTTGTTCCCAAATTATCTTCGTCTTTATTCAAGTGTTTTCATATATTTTGTGCTTCATCTTCATGTGTATGTTTGGCTAAATATATGCTACAACCAATTCAATGGTATTTGATACAAGTGGTAAAGAAATTTGGGTTTGATTTCTAAAGGTATGAATTCATGTTCTTAATAAGTTAACGGGTTCGTGCTTATGAAGAATATGCACTTTGGGTCTCTTGAGATCATTAATGCTATTTGATAGATTGTAATTCTTTAGTGGTATCTAGGAATTTAATCTTGATAATAAGAGTTGATCATTTAATGGCATTTAATTGATTATCTAACTTAGAAGAGATTGGGTTATTTGGTGGTATTCATCTAATCTAAAACCAAGCTATTTGAGATTGATGTTGATTTATCTTTTGTGGGTCAATGATCTAAATTCTTGATTTAATATTCCAAGTTCTACCTTGACTAGAGTTCCAATTTATATTGAATTATTCCTTACTTCAATTGCTTTCTTCAAATCAAACCACAAACTCTCCATTTACTTAAATTGTTTTACTTGTGAATTTAATTTCTTAACCGCTCGATGTGGGATCAGCCCTACTTGCCGCTACTACAAATCCAAAGAACAAGTAGGTATTATTATTTTTTAACGGATTCGACACCCATCAGATAACGATCCCACAAGGATAGGTATCTAGTTGTATTCTTAAGTGACTACAAACAATTCTGTAACGTATAAAGATTGTGAGTGTAATTGTGGGTGTAACGTAAAAATAAAAGGATTGAATATAAAATTGATGTGAAATCAAAAAGAAATGATTTAATAAAGGTAAAAGAAATATCAAGTAAAGATCTAGATCCCCTCAGCTCAACTTGGTAGATTACCATGTGCAACAAGGCAACAACATACGATGGTTCATTTGACAAATAAATAATAAGCTCGCTTATTGGCTTCCATTCAATTCTCAATTGATGACTCAAATATGCATATTAACCATAATTCTCATTGTTCGTCAAAACTACACATCCTCGTGTAGCGACCTTTCTAAAATCGAAGGAGCATCGCTAAAAAGGAACGCAATCTGATTTTCTTTTGCTTTTCGGGAAAACATTTGAAAGAAGTGGGGAAGTCCTTTAAAATTTCATATTTTTGAAAATGAAAAACTTGGAGTCACCACCGGCCACTAAGGTAGGTTGGACACCGTAAAACCATAGATTCGTTCAAAAAAATGGGTTCAGGAGTTGGTTACATGCGGGGAAAGATTAGCACCCCCATCACGCCCGGAAATTGGTACCAAAATATATGTTGCTTTTAATTGATGGAAATTATCAAAATTTAAAACAAATTTAATTAAATGGTTCACGGTTGAATTTAGATTTTAATTAGACGGGCTTTGTCAAATTTGTAAATTCGAATTAATTAAACATTTAATTAATAAGGGTGATGACACCTCGGACCATGGATTAAACCGACATCGAATAAGCCCGACTGCTGTGTTAATTTTCGGTTCAAACTTCGTTCATTACCTTTATGCATGATACAAACAGTTAAGAATGATGTCATGACTTGTCAAAATTTTATCTCAAATTACATTTACCTTTAGACGGTAAGAATTAATTCGAATATTTGGTCAACATCCCATGAGCCAGGATTGTTACGACATAAATATCGGAATTAATAAATACCTCCTTTTTATAAGTTAAGTTAATTAACCGTATGCATATCCATTAAAATATTAGAGTCATATGAATGGCAATTAAAATGCATGACAAAGAAAAGCTTCAAATAAAGCCCTAGGCCCACTAAAGTCCTAACCTAAAAAGGCCCAAATCATGAAAATCCAATTAGTGATCTAATTATTAATTAGGTTAGTCTAATATTAACCATAAATTAATTAATTCTTAAATTAATTAATTAATTCTTAAAGAACTAAAAAATCCAAATATTTTATGGATTATCTTGAACCATAATAATTAATTCGACTAATTTTAAACTAAAGCCAAGGATTCTATTTAAAACTAATTGAATTAATATATTACGATTTCATTAAATTTTCATCTAAGTCGATATCAAATTTATTCTAAAGGGTAATTAAGAGGCGTTCAAATAATTTAATAAATTTAACATTTATCCCAATAAGCCAAGGATAAATTTAAATTAATTAAATTAATTAAATTAATACAAACCTTAAATCTAACTACGGCTCTAAAAATCTAATCCTAAATTTAATTTAATTAATTTAAATTATGCTCCAATAAGCTGAGCACATAATTCCAATTATAAATTCTAAACTAATCATAAAAGGCCTGTCCTGGTAAAACACAAATAAGTAAAGATGAAATTAAACCCGGACGAGAAATTAACATCTACACAAAAACATAAATATGTACATGAAACTTTATATGCATATAAGACATAGCATACAAAACGTACCATATATATACATTTACTACACAATAATATACACATATTACTCTTTACATATCAAACACATATACGTAATATAATGTGTATTAACGTATACATTTATTATAAAACATATCAAAACACCACTTATTATGCACTATATACACATTATGTAAAAAAGAACAACAACAACAAAAAAATATAATATAACATAGCATGTATTTCAAAAGAAAACCGACAAAGCAACAAATACCTTTAGGAATACTTTATCTCCAACTTCATATTCAATATGTATAGTCATTCAATCCCATTTCCACTAAAGAATGAAAATCGGTTGAAATAATCCAGAAGGTATCTGATGTTCTACCTTTACTTGTTGACATGATAAACATTTAAAAACTATCTCATTTATTGTTCTTTTCATGCATAGCCATCAATACTGACTTTTTAAACCTTGCTACATCTTGTTTTCATCTAGATGCATAGTCGCACAGATCCATTATTCTTTTCATAAATAATACAGGTGCGCCCCAAAGGTGACACACCTGGTCTTATAAAACCCTGATCCAGCATTTCTTGCAATTGCGCCTTCCTTTCTCGAAGCTCGGTCGGAACCATTGATATAGATACAATGCCTGGTAATACCTCTATTATAAATTCCACTTCTCGATCTGGAGGTAATCTTGGCAACTTATCAAATTTGCTATAAATTCTACTCCTATATTGATCACCAATATATTTCACCTTGAATGCTTCTTGGAAGAATACCCATGTCACTTCAGTTGCAAGTATCTTCTATCTGATATTCATCCATCGTATTTGAACATGTCTTCTTAACAGGGATACAATTCCTTCTAACTTTTCCACATCGAAACAATTTAGCTCTTCCCTTATAATTTTAACATCGTTAAACCATAAGTCAGCAGCCATCAGACCACCTTCACTATGAAATTCAGGATTTCCCAAATCTTGTATAGGCACTCCCTATTGTGCCAATGTTCTTTCTTGTTCTGATTAATCCAAAAGGTTATGGTTAACCTTATTATTACCACTATGGTTCTTTCCAGAACCTCCCATTTACTAGTTCATTTCAATCTTCTTAACTCAAATATTAATTATAACTTGTCTCCCATTTACTTGTAAAATGATTCTTTAATATTAAGAAAATCTTATCTTTGACTGTAAAAATAGTTAATCGCGTAAAATTTAAACTTTATAATTTCACATTCAGTTTTGAACCTAGATTCAGGCAGCAACTTAATAGTTTGATCCATTAGCATATAAATAATAAAAATGCTTGAAAACTGCCTAATTTAAAATCATTCAGATTCTGAATAAAATACAATTCATATCAGAGCAAGCTTCACATTTTACTATACATGCCGACTAGTAAATATCAAACAACATAAAAATTATATTACTGATACTGATGTACCTGTTTTTGACAGATGATGTTCGCTAAATTCTCCTTACTCCCAACGCTTCTCTTTTCCTACGCGTGAAACAATCACACGCTAAGTATAACTTAGTGAGGCATTATAAATAATCATAAAATAAGTATCAAAATAAATGAAAACATGGTTAAGCAAAATCATATCAAATCTTTCATATACTTATAAACAATCACATATAAGAAATGGTGAATTTCATATACATTTACTTTATAAGAAATGGTGAATTTCATATACATTTACTCTAATCCGGGAATCATATATTTCCCTAATTCCATGAATAAATTCATATTTTCATATAAAATCCTCAATTTAATAAAGTCAAACTTATAAATTTGACCCGATCCAAAAGTACCAATAATTACTCGAAATCTTTATCGGGTAGCATCTTTCATGAAAATCCTTCATTAAGCATTTATACGAATCTTTCCCACTTCTTCTGAGTCATTTTCACTAATCAAAATACTTTTATGTGACACTTCCCAAAAGGTCACCCAAAACTTTTCTCTAATCTAAGCACGCTTAACAATTTTATTCGATCAAAATTTTATATTTTCTACAGCATTCTAACCTCCAAAACTATTACCAAAATCCTTATTCTGATCGAATTTATCCTCATACTGAATAAAAATCATCTTTGGGAAAATTTACACTTGGGTCCCTAAACTTTTACCAACTTTTCAATTTGGTCACTAACTTTTATATTTTGTCATTTTAGTCACTAAGTTAGCCTTATGCCAAAATATTAGTACTAGATGACCCTTATATAACTAGTAAAATTTTCGGGGTATTACACAGAATATGTCGATCCTCCAAGTGCTAGATCCGGGGGAGCCTATCCAAAAGTATCTGAAAGGAAAAGTTTAAGGGTGTGAGCTAGGGACCTCAGTGTGTCCCAATAAGTACAAATAAACATATAATATTTCATATAAGCACAAATCATTTTAGTAAGTCATGTTATATTCCATTCATGTTTTCATTTTAAACCTAGCTATCCTCCAACCGAACATCGATGTGCAGTCCCCCATGAACTGCACCCAGAAGGTCTTACACTAGGCCCACAGGCGTAGAAGCCTACCTAAGGGTATGCCTTAGGCCCAGAAGACTTACCCTAAGCCCATTGGGCATAGGAGCTTAACCGAAAGATTTATCAGCTAAACCAGGGTTGTACCTGCAAACACTTCAAATCATATACCAATAGTGTAACCTAATTAAAACAATATGCAGAGTCATCAAAAATTAATTGGCAGACATGTATACAATTTAGAAAGGTATAAATCGGATGTCTCAAATTTTTAGATCAGAGATAGGGCATACTTTCAAACAGATAGGGTATATATGATTTCATAATAGAAAATATTCATGTTCAAATCATAAAGCAACCAAGTATATATATACATAGATATATTCAGAGAAATCATTTTAACAATTATTTAAAACAGTAATGTAGCACACACGGAACACACCTGAAAAAGTTGGTCAAAAGGGTCTATTGGATACCTGCCTCGCCACGCTCTGCAACGGTGCTAGATCGAGTAACTATAGGGGCTCGCTGATGAACGAATTGGGAGGAACTAGGCTGAGCATACGAATGATCAAACGAGTCTCGGGTGCCTAAACTTACCAAAACAGAAAGGTCACAGCCGATTCTAAAGTAGCTCCAATGAAGTTCGAAACACCGATGAACAGACTACCCAAGGGCAGGGTTTTGTTCAACTCGGCCTGAGGAACTCGTGGATGGTGGCGGTCGATGAATGGGCGGTCAAGGTGGCTGAAAAATGTAAGAAATTGAAGGTTTCCAAACCCTAAGTTCGACAAAGCTTCAAGCTTTGATTCCCGACGATCAGACTAGTGGATGGTGAGTGGATATGGGGGTTTTGCTCGGACGGGGACAAGGAACGCAGTGGTAGGGGCAGTGGTGGCCACGATGGCACGGGGGAGAAGATCAAGCGGCCGAACAATTTAGATGCTTGGGGAGATAAAGGGTCGACAGACCTCCCCTTTGGGTAGTTGGATCGAACTAAAAACCATGTTGGAGAGTGGTTGGGATATTTTAGTTTGTTTATTATTTTATTTTCACGTATAATACGGGAATAATTTAAAAATATATGGGCATAGCTAACAACCAAGAGCTTCTATAACTTAGTTGGTCGAAGCATGGGGTTGCCAACCCCAAGGTCGCGGATTTGAAACCTGGGGCCAACAATTCCCCCTTTTATTATTTTATTTAAGGTGTTACACAATAAGTGTAAGCTTTCTCTTGTGGTCTGTCCTGACAAGTCCTTTTGTCTTGAAGCAACGAGCAGTCTATGGCTTCAGAGATTTTCTAGTACACCTTCTTAGGATTTGTCTTGATGCAGTTAGTAGACTGCAATCCCAATCACCATTGTGGTCTTGGATCGTCTATGCACCGCGTCCCTTGTGCTAGTTGTAGAGGGGCACCCATGAAGTCCAAATTGTACTTGTGGTCATGTGTGGCTCCTTGCTCTCCAAGAACAACTTGTGCTAGGCTCATATATAGTAAAGGCATCTCTTTTATCCTTAAACTTTCTGCACGTACTAGCACATGAGGCAGGCAGCATTATCTTGACATTAATATGTCAAGCGCCGACAAAAAAAGGATAAAAAATACAAAACTAACCTAAAATCATGGGAAAGGCCAAATAAAGGCAAAAATATGTACAAAAGAGATGAGATCAAAGGTAAATGTGCTGTGAAAATATATGTATATACAAGAGTTATCAAGTTGCATCCAAAAATATTTTTTTATGAAACTCGTTGTGTGTTCCTGACGAGTTCCATTAATTATTTTTTTAAAATGCATGTGACTACCAAGGAAGCATGGTAACTTTGCTTGATCTTGGGATAAAAATAAAAGGAAAGAAAAGTATATGACTAGAGTGAAAAGAAAGGCAACGTTGGGAGATGGAGTATAAATTCTGGAGAAGTTACGCTGTTGGTGTCATGATATTTAGGAATGTATACTCCATCCCCAACTTTATCTTTCTTTCATTTTCATCCCAAGATCAAGTAAAGTTGTCATACTTTTGTGACAAATTTCACAGGTTTGAAAAGAAATAATAAACAATCAGAACTCGTCCAGACTACATGAGGAGTTCCATAAACAATTCATTTTCCATGAAACTCATCCCCTCCTCGCAAATCAGAAAACGAAAGAGGGGGCGTTGATTTTTTATACTTTTTTAGTTCATCTCATTATTACATCTTATATTACATATTAGAGGGACGAACCCAATCCAAAATATGATCCATAAAAGAAAATCCCTATTAAATTGATCACAAGAATACCATTTACCATACCTATTATCCCAACAATAATCTTTCTAGTAGTATCAGCTATTTATCCCGCTTCCCTCCGCATTTCATCAAATGGTCGTGATAAAGACATAAACAATCATAGATAATTATGAGATACAATCCCTCTGAATGGGATAAGAGGATTCATACTATTGTTCAATATTCTACCATTTTTTTTCTTAATTGAAGAAATAATTAGAAAATAAAACAAGTACAAAAATGTGTAATAAGCCCCAATAGAGGCCGGTAGGATTCAATTCAACATTTTGTTCGTTTAAATTTTATTGTGTCATAGCTCTATAATTAATTCGAATACACGATTAGTTCACCTCATACTATAATGAGTGTGTAGTTCCCTATATAATTTTTAATTCCCTCGTTCTATTTTTCAGTTACATTATTTCCCTAAAAACCTAAAATAAGTAAAAAAAAGGGAAAAAGAACAGTAAAATTAAAAGAAGAAAAGAAGTATGGGTCAGGAAATGGATGACAAGACAAAATGCCACCACTCAAACTGGCTAAAGTGGCCACAAACTACCGCCACTTGATCAAACTAAATAAAAACAAATTATTCAAAAAGAAAAAAAAAAAGAAACTCAAAAAAACAAGAGGAGAAGATGGTATTTCAGTTTCAGTTGCAGCTTCTTCTATTACATCCTCAAGGTTTGTAATAAACCCGGCTCATCGGTTTTTGTGCCTGAAAAAACTGTCTTCTTTCAACTCCTTTTCTGCTTCTGCTTTGGCCATCAAATGGAGAGGTATCAATAATTGCAGTTCCAACAAGTCGGCGAGAACAATGGAGGGCTTCACAACAAGAACAAGGGCATCCGCTCAACCTTTGGAGAACGCCGACGAGCTTATAGCCTCCGTCGAGACTTTCATCTTTGATTGCGATGGTCATCATTCTAATGTCTTTCCATTCTGGTTATAATGGGTTTTACTTTTCACTTCCTTTTTTTACTGGAAAATATAATATAGATGGCTATAATGGTAGTGATTAATTTTTATCCAATAATAATGCTTATTGATGGGTTTGTAGTTAATAGTGTGAACATTCACTTTAAATCCCTTTTCAGGAATTTGGTGAAAATATGATGAAAAAATTGAGTAAAATCATTATAGAAAATAGTTTTCTGGCAATTAAACCTTTAGGCAAGTTGGAAAATACCAAGAAATTCTATAGAAATGAAAGAGTCCTTTTGTTTGGAACTGATGATAAGTTATGAGTTCAATAGATAGATTTATTGATTGTCATTGATGTGACCAAAAGAATTTAATGCTATATTTTGCAGGAGTTATATTGGAAGGGTGATAAATTAATAGATGGAGTCCCTGAAACTCTTGATATGCTTCGGTCAAAGGTTTGTAATTCAGCCTGGATATATGCAAAATCAGGTTGCTTTTGTGTTTTTATAAGAAAAAAAGGCATATTTTATAGTTAACAGACATGTTGATCCTATTGTTCCTCAGGGGAAAAGGCTGGTTTTTGTCACCAACAACTCAACCAAGTCCAGGAAACAATATGGTAAGAAGTTTGAGACACTTGGTCTGAATATCAGTGAGGTTAGTCCATGAAGCTTCAGTGTTGTTGTTTACATTTAGGTGTCAAGCATAAGTTATGACTTGATTAATGATTTCAGGAGGAAATTTTAGCATCTTCATTTTCTGCTGCTGCATATCTGAAGTCCATTAATTTCCCAAAAGATAGAAAAGTAAGTGTTTTTGAATTTTTTTGAAGTTATGCGTAGCAAAACTGGAAAAAATTTAATAGGTACTAAATGTTGTTTCTTTTTTACATTCACAGTTTATTATCCCCATTATCCTATCGGTTGTATATATCCATGGGAACTTTGTTCTCACTATTCTTGCTTTCCAAATTTCACTTTCGGCTCAGCTTCCTAAAGTTTACTTTTCATTTTAAATTTGGTTATTTGATATGAATGATTATGGACTGATAGCTTATCATGATATAGGTTTATGTCATTGGTGAGGATGGCATCTTAAAGGAGCTTGAGCTTGCGGGATTCCAATACCTTGGTGGACCGGTATGTATGTGTTTCAGTTTGCATATTAGCACCAATCATTCTGTAAACATTATGGAATCTGCAAAGCTCGTATATTTATTGACCTCTCGTTAATTTGCTAAACTCTTGTAAACAGTTAAAGGATCATTTCACTGAATTAAATATGAAAATTAACAGTAATACCACAAAAGAGCAGGCTGCACTAAATTTCTTCAATCCTCTCCTCATACCACAAGTCAGCCAAAAGATGCTAATAGCTGCTGTTTGATCAATTGGATTGTAAGATTGGTATTCCTAGTCGATATGTTTCTTAACTGAACATCTTTGCTTTACTTTGTGGAGTTTGGCCTCTCTTTGATATAATGAAAATTTATACTTTTTTAGTAAACAAACTAGGTAAAAGATAATTGCTAAGTGATTGTTTATTCGATATAAGAAGAAAAAGTATATAGCAGATCCTAATATTTTGCGTTACGATTTCTCAGTTTTCCTGTTTTCAACATCATAGAAGCATCTGTTTATTGAAAACTATATTAGGCAGGGCAGCATGCCATGTATGTAACTGGCAAAACGATCCATATCGATGATAATATATATCTATTAAATTTCCCTGCAGATCATGTACTTCCAAGCTTTTTAATACTCAACTGAAAATGATCCTTGACATGTTTGATTTTGCTTGAGGAATTTTTACTGCTTTGATTCTGCACCCACAGGCTGTGTAGAGAGTTTTGGCTGAGGGATGTGGTCTAACTATACAAACCATAGCACCTGACAATCATGTCGAATTCACTCATTAGCAGCTTTTTTATGATGATCATTGTTTTAGCTAGCATCTTTTATGTGGTTTTCTCTTGCATATTTTCTATTCTATGTATTAATTATTTTGCAGGAGGATGGTGGAAAGAAGATAGAGCTAAAGCCAGGGTTTCTAATGGAGCATGATGATGATGTGAAGTCTTATCTGTATCTTTGTCCCCTTTTTTGAACTTAGCAGACCTTGAAAAATAAATTGTCTCAATGGTCATAATTTTAACTTTTTGTCTCTAAATAAACAGAGAGCAGCTTTTGAACTTTCATTTTTGCTATATAGGTTGGGGCTGTGGTTGTTGGATTTGATCGATACTTCAACTACTATAAAGTCCAGTAAGTTCTCCACTTACTTTCTAATAACACACCTGCTTGTGCACATGCCTGGCAAGCAGTTTACTTGTCCCATGAGGTTTCGCTGAAAAGGAACTCAGCTTAGAGATTTTTTAAGGAACAAGAGGATATGTATAACTAACGAGATTAAATAGATCAATGAACATTTTATTTCACATTACTGTTGATTGGTAGCTAAGGATTGATGGTTTGAGTTAACAAATGACACATTTTAATCAAAGTGAACTGCAATTCTTGGGGTTAGATTAATTCTCTGAGTTTGGGGATGAAAATGATGAGTCAAACTATCAATAGGGAAATCTTAAGAATTTCAATGACCGTACTGTAATTATTTTAACAAATAGATGCAAGATAAATATTTATGGTTTTGTTGATTTTATGAGGTTACTAATTGTTCTTTTCCTATTAATGGAGGTATGGGACACTCTGTATACGTGAAAATCCTGGTTGTCTATTCATTGCTACAAATCGTGACGCCGTCACTCATCTCACAGATGCTCAGGAATGGGCAGGTTCTATTCACTTCTCCCTTCACTGGAGCTTTGTGTTCACAAAATCTTCTTCTCTTTATGAAGCTTTGGTAAAAACTGTGTGAATACTAGGACAACTTATGAATTAATTAGTAGCTGTAACACGAGCGAGTTTGACTTGGGATACTGCTATATTATTATACATAAGATGCCATACTGGAAGTTCTAATTTGTTACTAATTTTACCATGTTTCTATCAGTTGGGATCAAACATGAAGTCAATTATAGTACAGTTGAAACCCATCAGAATTTCCTTTGTAACTGACATACAAACCAATGGAGTTAAATAGGATAGCAAAGAGTTTTCTGATTAAGACTTGTATCTTATTTCAAATGTCTCTCCTTTTCCATTTTTGGTGCCTTTCACACTTGGCTGCCTCCTTAAATAGTAGATCACTTCTCAGCCGATTGCCATCTAATTTACAAGGGCTGTGTTGATGCTAGGCTAGGCAAATGGACACCGGAAACTGTTTAATTGTGGTAAATAATAAGTATTGCTCTCTAATAGCATTGTTTACATGTTACATAACAGATTCGGCATCCTCAAATCACAGATATGCATGGTTGGTAACAGATTAGATACTGATATTCTGTTTGGACAAAATGGTGGCTGCAAAACTCTTCTTGTTCTCTGAGGTATAGCTAATCTGCATTCTCATTCTTCCTCCATTTTCAGGTTCTGCAGATTTAAAAAAGAAAAAAGAAAACCTTATGATGTTCTATACATATATAATGAAGTTCACCCCTTCCCCCTTTAATAGGCGTGACAACATTGTCGATGCTTCAGAGCCCCAGCAATTCCATACAACCTGATTTCTACACCAATAAGATCTCAGATTTTCTTGCCCCCAAGGCTGCAACTGTGTGATGATACATGGACTTAATATTCTTCATGTTTTAGTCCACTCAGCATAACTAGTTTGCCAACTACTACCATCAGACATGGAAGTCCTTGTGCAAATTCCATTGTTTCTTCCATTTTCTGCCAATGCTAAATTCATGTACCATCATAACTAGTCCTCTAACTTTGCAAGAAATACAGTATGGTCCCGATACTTGAAATGATCCTTAATTAGATACCTTAAAATAACATGAATATAGTTGAAGTCCCTAGTAATTAGATATTTATAGTTTGATCCTCAAACTTTAAGATATTTACAAGATTAGTCCCTAACTATTGAAAGTTTACAACATGATCCTTTAATGTCATATTAGTATGAAATTACATTGAGAATGGAAGGTGACTCGTGATTGAGTTGATTGAACAAGGAGGAAGAGAATTATGGTAAATCTTCAAATTGATAAATTTACAATTTAGTCTCTAACTTAAAAGAAGGGTAAATTATGTGATTATGTATGAGATCAAAATATTAAAGGGAAAATGAGCTTAATTAATTGTTTGTGATATGATTGGTTGATTGTTCTTTTAGTTTATTGTTTTTCGGTAGCATCTATGTTGGGCTTGAATTGATCAATCGAAAACTGCCAAGAGGGGTGAATTGGCTTCTTGGAGAATTCGGTGAAAATCGAAAATATGATAGACAATTTTGCACAATCATTTATAGTGGTTCAACTTCTAAATCAAGTCTGCATCCATTATCTTAGCTTACAACCACTAAGGATTTCTGAAATTCACTATCTTGAATTTATTGCCTTTGAGGACAAGGTGTAACCTTACAACCCCTATATTTTCAATGATTAAGAGAGAACAACTCAAGTTTTTCTAAGGTTGAACTAGAATCTCTCCGTTTTTACTGGGTTTGTTTGTGTAAACAATGAAGACCTCTCAAGGTGAGTGTTTAAAAGAATTAAGCTCACAAATAAAGAGTACAAATGATAAACAATAAAGTACTTTATACACTATGTGCAAGAGAAATGAAGAAAAAAAGAATTAAAGATTCTTTCTCTTGATCATTAAGCTTGGATGTGTTCTCTAACCATCTTCAAGTGTTATTGGCTTGCTTTAATAGTGTGGAATGAGATTCTTGCCGTTTATGACCGTTGGGGAATGTTTGGAGTCATTGGAGGGTGAATTTTTGATCAATTTTAAGCCTTTGCCCTTAGTGGTATCAGTACTTGAAGGAGGGTGAATTTTCAATAAATTTTGCTCCTTCAAAATATAGATGTTGCATGTCTTAAAATTAAATTTTTGGCAGTTCGTACCTGTACGCGAACAATGCGTATCGATACTCATCATACATGTACGCGGACAATGTGTATCGATACTCATCGTACCTATACGTGAATAATGTGTATATGTAACACTCCCTTCCCGGCCTGGTAAGAATCTAGGACAGAAAGTGTTACCGGAGAATAAAACGGTGAACGATACGTTACTTTTATCAAAGGTCGATACAATATTACAGAAGTAGAGAGAGAGCGGTAAGGCATTGCGTCATGAATTAGGCCTAATTAAAACTTTTATAAACTTAGGGGATCTAAACAATAGATTTTAGGGACTTGTTTAGGGTGATTATCAATTTTTTTTAACATCGATATCGATACGCCCAGGGGCTGTATCGATACGCTACGACTGAAATAACTCCCAAAATTTTCAGTGACAAATGCCCGTACCGATACACTTCAAGCAGTATCATTACGCCCATCCATTGCCGTTAAAACAGTTAGGTTCAATGGTCTCGTACCGATACAGGGCAAGTTGTATCGATACACGATGTTATTTTAATTAATTCCGTTTTACATATTCAAAAGTCCGTACTGATACGTATACAACTGTATCGAAACGCCATGACCATGACCGTTAAAGCGGTTAAGTTCACTGTACCTGTACTGATACTGGGTATCAGTACACCGATGGCAATTTATTTATTATTATTGGGTTTCGATAAGGTGTACCGGTACCGTATCAGTACCGAGCTATAGTAATTTTCTAGATTCAAAAATCCTTATCGGTATGGCTCGAGTCGTATCGGTACGCCCTTTAAGGAGAGTCCAATTATGCAAGCCCGTGCCAATATGCCACCACCCATATCGGTACGACATGATCTGTAATGCTAGATTTTATCTGGTTTATTAGCAAATTACCCGACCAAATCATGTCCAAATTCAATGAAACTTTACTAGCAAGTTTATTTAGCATAAATCTATTAGCATGCCAAATTTTAAGGTCAAACGAATCCGTTTACTATATTTTCCCCGATTTAGGCCAAATATACGTTTTAGTGCATTTTTAACCAATTTCAAAAGTCCGATTTTAGATTCTTAAACTTACTAAAAGCATACACTTAATACATGCATCCATAAAGGAAAAAGTAACTTATACAACCATTATGTCACCCTTCTAGGAGTTTGTAGGTTTAACATACTTTATTTTAGCAGCTTCGTGACTTGCCAAAAACCTCCAATACCTCGATCTCCCACTCGAAACCTTACTTACCTGAAATGCATGGAAAATGAATGCATTACGCATACTCTGCCTAGTGAGTTAGTCATAAACAATGGATACATCGAGGAATGCATTCTAACATGCTTCAATGTTTTCAATGACAATAATGACATGAACATGTACTTCAATGGCAACCTTAACACTATATCAATGATTAATAATCGATACAATAGCAATAATCAATGGCATTTTATATTGCATACCAATAAGTTTCCTTGGATTGTAAGGAGTATGGATACACGAATTCCTACGCCGCACCAAAATCAAAAGTGGTCTGGTCCCTCAGCCGCACCAATATGACCAAAACACATCTAACCTCTACCGCACCATAATAAAGGCCGTAGACTAAGGACCGTAGTCCACGTGTACCAATGAGCTCATGAATTCTATGGCATGCCAATTGTATCCAATCCTACTCGAATCCAAGGTTCGATCACAATAGTCCGGTGACAATAATTTCAATAGCAATGATTCGGTACAATGATTCGGTAACAATATTTTCATAGCAATTGATCAATAGCAATAGTTCAATAGCCATGTCTTAAAGTCAGTAAGCAATAACAATGATTCAATACAATATACAATGACAATAAATCAATACCAATATTCCTATGGCAGTATTCAATGCTCAATGAATCTGGTAACAATAATAACGATGCTACGGAACAATGAATCGATGTAATACTTACCCATACTTACCAATATAGCCATCAACTATGCTTTATGCAATATCCTTAGTACTCAAGGTTAACAATGCAATAATCAATATATAAAGGGTCGGGAAAGGCACCTAGCCTATTCCCGAGACTCCGACTACACTCACCTTAGATTCTAAAGCTCTCAAGGCTCTCGGATGATAATTCCCTTGTTCCTAGCTTTGGATGGAGATGATGGACCTTCTTTCTCCAACTCTTGAGCTAGGTAAATCAATGGGAAATGTTAGGAATCGATGTAATATTTGTGAAATCAATATTTAAACTTAAAACAGCTATTAGCTAACAAATTTTCCATGGATTCTAAACTTGAGGACATGAGTCTAGCTTAGAAGCTTAATAACTTCGACTTGAAATTAATCAATAACTATCCATGGAATCAACAATTCGTTTGAGGGCTTTTACTTATCGGACCAAGGACTATCTAATAGCGTAAAGAAATCAAAGAAAGCTTGCACAAACAAGATAGGTGCTTGCTTAAGCTTAAGGTAGAGGATGACAATAGAGGTGTTAGCTTATTTGAGGAAAAGATGGTGATGGAGGCAAAATAGGGACTCGGTGCACTATGGATAAAAGGAATCTCTTTTAAGTGTTTTAAAACACTTTATCCCTTAAAATAGGAACCGATGAAGCTTTCTTTTGCTAGAGGGTAAGCTCAATTTAATATTATTTCCTTATTTTAATACTTTAAATCCAACAATTATTATTACCATCAATTTCATCATCTTTTATCCCATATTTCCTATCAATGTGATCATCTTCACGTGAAGGATGGCAAGCTAGGATATAACTCATCCCAAAATAGGATAATTATGAGGGTTGTCCCTCAACTATTCAAAGTTTACACTTTTACCCTCAAACTTCCAATTTTCACAATCTCGCCACTACTCTATTACCAAAGAATTCAATTAGGTCCAAAGTCTATAAAGTGACTCAATTAGAGTCTGATATGGTGCAATTAACTACACAATTTAAGTTAATATAATATTTGAACCTTTTCGGTATGGAATTTTCGATCACCATAACCTAATTCTGACTAGACCGATCTTTGGGGAGTTACAACTCTCCCTTTTAAGAAAAAATCGTCCTCGGATTTTACCTTAACCGAAGAGATGAGGATATTGATGCTTCATCATCTTTTTCGGTTCCCAAGTAGCCGCTTTGACGGTATTACTCCTCTAGAGAACTTTTACTAACGATACGAATTTGTTGCAGAGCCTCTTAACTTATCTTGTAAGAATCTAAATCGGTTCTTCCTTGTAGGTCAAATCCAGTTGGATCTACACGGATTCTGGCTCGATAATGTGTAAAGGGTCAGAATGGTATTTTTAGAGCATTGAAACATGGAATACATCATGGATTTTGCTCAATTCTGAAGGTAGTGCCAAACGATATACCACAAGGCCAACTCTCTCAATAATTTCAAAAGGGCCAATGAATTGAGGACTCAACTTCCCCTTTTTACCAAACCTCAGTATCTTCTTCCATGGAGAAACTTTAAGGAAGGCTTTCTCACCAACCTCGTATTGTATATCCCTTCTTTTAAGATCAACATATAACTTTTGACGGTCGAAGGTACCCTTTAAATGGTTGTAGATGATGGTAACCCATTCTTCAGTTTCCCAAAGTAAGTCAGGGCCTGACATCTTACCTTCGTCGAGTTCAGACCAATACAAAGGAGTTCTACATCCTCTGCCATATAACGCCCCATACGGGGCCATTTTGATGGAAGCTTGATAACTATTGTTGTAAGCAAACTCGATAAGAGGTAGAGATTTCTCCTAAGATCCTCTGAAATCAATGATGCATGCCTACAACATGTCTTCCAGAATCTGAATTACCCTTTCTGATTGGTCGTTAGATTGAGGGTGGAAAGTAGTAGTAAGATCAACTTTGGAGCCTAAAGTCTCTTTCAAGGTCTTCCAAAATCAAGATGCAAACTGTAACACCCTCAACTCGGCTCAGGAGTAATCCGAATTAGGAAGTGTTGCGGAACAAGCATTTAAACAAGCATACGACATCTAAACATTTCTCAACTAAATAAGTAACCAGAAATCAAGGAAAATTAAAACTTTTTAGATATTTGATAGGTTTAAACTCAAATTTAAATCGTGTACAATCAAAAATACATACATTAAGCAATATACATCAACCACTAGATCGTAGCATGCCCTTATATTTTATGTACTTTAGATCACAAAGTTTATTACATATTTCTACATTCACATAAGATTTCTTTTCATACACCTTATTAATCTTAGAACGATTACAGACTTACATACCTCAAACCATTTCTAAGACATATCGATCAATGTTTAAGATCGTTCAGGATAACAGAAAAGCCATTGTTTAATGATCTTTAAGCTTACATATTGTATTATTTAATATTCAAACTTATTATCTAAGATTACCATCTAAGCATCACATATCACAACCAAACATGTAATCATGGTAACAAGTATTCGAACATCATGTCTAACATAGCTTAACCAACAAGCAATCATGAGGCATTATAAACCATTTACGAAAAGGTGATAGTTACGTTCAAATACTAAGATCAAAGTTATTTCAAAGCTTGAGCCAATCATATCCAGTTACATAAAACTTTCGCATAGCAATACCTTACACGTATTCGTTGACATACTTACCAATTGTTTATTTTATCCATCAATCTAATCATACTAACTATTATAACACATATAGCAAGCAACTATAAAATAATTAAAGGCCCATTACAAAGCTTTGAAAACTTATAAAGCTTATAAACATATGTAATCAAATAGGAAATTGTAATGCACAATGCATTCTTAACAACTATGTGTCTCCATCTAGGAGTTCTTAGGGAGAGTACGAACATACACCTTAACACTTGTGATCTCGTCCGAGCTCAGAAAGTACTTATAAGCAAGTTCATCCCGAAAAGCATTGAAAGGATAGAGTAAGAATAAGCTTAGTGAGGTAGCTTAAAGTGACCATTAGAATGAAACAATAATCTATCATTTCCTCAAATTCTATACAACCCCCTTTTTTAACCTACTAGGCTTGGACAAGAGGTTAGTTATTTTAGGACAAGACACACAAACAAGCACTCATTCTTATACACGATATTCGAATCAGGCATGTACATATACGCACATGATGTTCAAACAAAGCATATACAAGTATACTTGATTACTCACACAAAGCATATATATATATATATATATATATATGTCTGCTCAAACAAAGCATTTTCCTATATACAAAGGGGTGTTCGAATAATGCATGAACCTAATATACATGAGCATTCGAACAAGCATATCTATTCACCCAATTTGATATTCAACTATCAATAGAAAGACAATGAGCATAACATATCATATTCAGGAGTTACTTAACACTTAAGATATTACACGTAACATATCAAAGTCATAGTTTCTTATCACATAAGTTATCCAGCATAGCATATCATAGACAGGTGATACTTGTCACACAAGCTATCTAACATAGCATATCATGGAGATGATACTTGTCACACAAACAATCTAACATAGCTTATTATGAACATGGTTACTTTTCATATAAGTTATCAAACTAGCATATCAACACGCAAGTTACTTGGCACATAAGATAACAAACATATCATATCATATTCATGAAATACTCATGTATGTTCAAAACACTCCAATACATACTTGTTTATATGCAAAATAGTCTCGATTCATGTACACACATATATATGTTTAAAACAATCCACTACATGCTTGTACTTATCCAAAATAGCCCACTAATCATGTACATACAATTAGACATTCAAAACAGTCCACAACATGCTTGAATTCATTCAAACAGTCCACTAAACATGTATATATATAAATATACAGTGCAAAACAGTCCAAGACATGTTCATTTCTATAAAAACAGTTCACTAAACATGTATATACAAATATACATTGCAAAACAGTCCAAGGCATGTTCATTTCTACCAAAACAGTTCACTAAACATGTATATACAAATATACATTGCAAAACAGTCCAAGGCATGTTCATTTCTATCAAAACAATTCACTAAACATGTATATACAAATATACATTGCAAAACAGTCCACTAAACATGTATATATATAAATATACATTGCAAAACAGTCCAAGTCATGTACATTTCTTTCAAAACAATCCATTAAACATGTGTATATATATAAATATACATTGCAAAACAGTCCAAGGCATGTACATTTCTTTCGAAACAATTCACTAAACATGTATATACAAATATACATTGCAAAATAGTCCAAGGCATGTTCATTTCTATAAAAACAATCCACTAAACATGTATATATATAAATATACATTGCAAAACAGTCCAAGGCATGTACATTTCTATCAAAATATTCCACTAAACATGTATATATATATAAATATACATTGCAAAACAGTCCAAGGCATGTACATTTCTATCAAAACAGTCCACTAAACATGTATGTACAAATATACATTGCAAAGCAGTCCAAGGCATAGTTGGATTTAGTCAAAATAGTCTTTAGATCTTAAGCATACATATATATGTTCAAAATAGTCCAAGACATAGTTGGATTTAGTCAAAACAGTCCTTAAATCGTGAGTATACATATATATATATATGTTCAAAATAGTCCAAAATTCATGCATATTCACAATAAAATCAAACGGAATCCACCTGTTTTTTAATTCACATTTAAGCAATGAGTGATCATTCATGCTATTCTAGCTTAGCCTTTATCTATACGAAAACAATAAAAGTTTTGAATAAGCAAGTGTTGTTTGTTAATCAAGTAAGGTAAGGTTTATTAATTAAACATATTAATCTCCTTATTGTAAGTTATAGTATATACTTGGTACGGTGGCTTAAAGTAATCAATATGCACAAATGAATCAAGCAAACCTTTCATCCAAGAATACATCATAACCATGCAAGGCTCTAATTTGACAAGAAACTAGTCATCTGACTAATGACATTCGAACAAGACATGTCCTTTCATACTCTAAATTATAAAAGGATCATATAAATGGTCATTATCTATCAAGCAAGATATTATACATAGCATTTCATAAATATATTTTACTTTGGCCATTTCTTATTAATAAAGTTATCAACATATCATATTATGAACATGTTACTAATCATGTAAGCTAATAAACATAACATATCAAAAGCATATATTTCTTGTCTTATATGTTATCAAGACAATTAATCGGTTGGTCTTGCAATTTTCATTGTTTTTTTAACATAGCCTTGAGAATCAAGTAACATCCTAGGTACTCGAATCCCTAGACAACTGTCGCCAAATAAAATGGTACTCGCGGTACCGGTCAATCCCTCGTATTGTCGCCAAGTAACCACAACACTTCCCTCCTACTGTTGCCAAATAAGGACCGTAGTCCACCCCAAACACGAGCTCTATAGACTCTATGGCATGCCAACTATACCTAAGACTAACTCGAAACCAAAGCTTTACAATCTTGTCATATCTTATCAGAATCAAAGTTGAGCTTAGCTCTTTATTCAAATAATCTGATTACATCTCACATTGCTTGACTTATCAAGCCCATATACAAATATTGATCCCATAATGAGCATAGCTCCAAGGTCATATAATCAAAAGTGTATATCTTAACTCTTATTAGAGGTGAGCACAGTTTCAATTTCTTATACTTACAGCAAGGCTTAATCTTACGATGTCAAGCTTATATACATATATATATGTATATGTATATTCGTGTGCATAGAATTTAACCATATAACATGCTTTCATCCAAATTTCACATCATAGAGTACTTTCAATGAAGTACTTACCTTGTACCCAAGCTTAGCTATACTAGCACAATTTAACTTAAAGAACAAGCAAAATAAATTAAAGCAACAATGAAGATGCTCGGGATAGGTTCATTCTATCCCAAGACTTTAAACTACACTCACATATATTTCGAGCTAGGTTTGATCTTGAATTACTATTCCAGATTGCCCCTCTATAGCTTTACCCGCTTGGACCTTGTTTCCTCTACTATTCCTTGGTCTAATAATAAAACAATACATATGCATTAAAATTCTATTTACACACAAGTATGGATGCAAAAACAGTCCAAGGCATGTACATTTCTATCAAAACAGTCCACTAAACATGTATATACAAATATACATTGCAAAGCAGTCCAAGGCATAGTTGGATTTAGTCAAAACAGTCTTTAAATCTTAAGCATACATATATATGTTCAAAACAGTCCAAGACATAGTTGGACTTAGTCAAAATAGTCCTTAAATGATGAATATACATATATATGTTCAAAATAGTCCAAAATGCATGCATGACTATTCACAATAAAATCAAACGGAATCCACCTGATTTTTAATTCACATTTAAGAAACGAGTGATCATTCATGCTATTCTAGCTTAGCCTTTATCTATACGAAAACAATACAAGTTTCGAATAAGCAAGTGTTGTTTGTTAATCAAGTAAGGTATGGTTTATTAATTAAACATATTAATATCCTTATTGTAAGTTATAGGTATATACTTGGAACGGTAGCTTAAAGTAATTAATATGCACAAATGAATCAACCAAACCTTTCATCCAAGAATACATCATAACCATGCAAGGCTCTAATTTGACAAGAAACTAGTCATCTGACTAATGACATTCGAACAAGATATGTCCTTTCATACTCTAAATTATAAAAGGATCATATAAATGGTCATTATCTATCAAGCAAGATATTATACATAGCATTTCATAAATATATTTTACTTTGGCCATTTCTTATTAATAAAGTTATCAACATATCATATTATGAACATGTTACTAATCATGTAAGCTAATAAACATAACATATCAAAAGCATATATTTCTTGTCTTATATGTTATAAAGACAATTAATCGGTTGGTTTTGCAATTTTCATTGTTTTGTTTTTAACATAGCCTTGAGAATCAAGTAACATCCTAGGTACTCGAATCCCCAGCCAACTGTCACCAAATAAAATGGTACTCGCGGTACCAATCAATCCCTCTTATTGTCGCCAAGTAATCACAACACTTCCCTCCTACTGTCGCCAAATAAGGACCATAGTCCAGGACCGTAGTCCACCCCAAACAGGAGCTCTATGGACTCTATGGCATACCAACTATACCTAAGACTAACTCAAGACCAAAGATTTACGATCTTTCATATCTTATCAGAATCAAAGTTGAGCTTAGCTCCTTATTCAAATAATTTGATTACATCTCACATTGCTTGACTTATCAAGCCCATATACAAATATTGATCCCATAATGAGCATAACTCCAAGGTCATATAATCAAAAGAGTATATCTTAATTCTTATCAGAGGTGAGCACAGTTTCAATTTCTTATACTTACAGTAAGGCTTAATCTTACCATGTCAAGCTTATATACATATATGTATATATATATATATATATATATATATATATTCGTGTGCATAGAATTTAACCATATAACATGTTTTCATCCAAATTTCACATCATAGAGTACTTTCAATAAAGTACTTACCTTGTATCCAAGCTTAGCTATACTAGCACAATTTAACTTAAAGAACAAGCAAAATCAATTAAAGCAACATTGAAGATGCTCGGGATAGGTTCATCCTATCCCCATACTTTAAACTACACTCACATATATTTCGAGCTAGGTTTGATCCCGAATTACTATTCTGGATTGCCCCTCTATAGCTTTACCCGATTGGGGCTTGTTTCCTCTACTATTCCTTGGTATAATCATAAAACAATACATATGCATTAAAATTCTATTTACACACAAGTATGGATGCAAAAATAGTCAACTAAGTAATCATTATAGACACCAAGCATTTCGAAGTTCATATACACATACAAATACATTCATGCATACACATAATAATTCAAGGTGCATGTGCATACTTATGTATACTTAAACATTCCAAATCATGTATTAAACAATTCAAGACATCTATATGTACAACCAAAGTAGTCCTCCAATGTTCACATGCATACATAACAGCCCTAACACACAAACATTCACCTGTATAATTGTCCAAGGCAGTCCACTACACAGTTAAGCATCCAAAACAGTCCTTGAAAGCATGTATACATACAGAACAGTCCCTAAAATACTTGTATATAGATTCATATTTTCACAAAAAGCACCTAACATTTTTTTCATGTTCAAGATATTCCAATTACATTTATATGTACTCAAATCAGGGCAGTTTACACATGCATTCATCTACTCATTCAAAACAGTCCAATTACATACATATATATGCAAAACAGGGCAGTTCATATATGTACACATTTATTCACTCAAAACAGTCCAGTTACATACATATATATAAATGCAAAACAGCCCCCTAAATACATGTATTCTCATATAAGCATGTATCAAGACAATCATCCCTAATTTCATATCCATAATCAAATAAGCACCACAATTACATAGCCACAAGAATGCCCCAATTTTTTATAAATTCCAATCAATACCTTAACATTTCTAACTATTCTCATAAAGCACACATACATATTTACCAACAAGTACCATTTTTGCTTGAATAGAAAAGAGGAACAAGAAATGTACTTTGCTATCAAGGTGCTATTCGAACAAGGTCACCAATTTAGCTAAAATATCCAAAGATTTAAACTCTTTCTCTACACTCTATTTTTGGTCAAGGGGAGAAGGAAGAAGAAGATGAATGTTTTATTCATCTTTTCCTCTAAATGCCGATAAGTCCAAAAACCCCAACATTTGACTTCCTAAGCTTATGACACATGTGCAACTCCTTGAACTATCTTAAAATTTCCATGCAATTCCTTCAACAAATTAAGCATACAATTTAGGTCCTCACAACTTTGCCATCAAGTCTTCTTTTATTCCCGATTAGTCACAACTTACTAAATTAGTCTAATTGATGATAGTTTCTATAGCAATATAGCTAGTGGTCCATTGGGGCATACTATTATTGCTTCAAATTTCAAATTCGACAAGACATTTCTTTACTGATTGATCTCTTAAAGGAGTGAAATTACTAACACAGTTTTAAGGGTGTTACACAAATTGAGGGTCTCGATCGGAGATAATATACTTTGGCACTCCATGGAGTCGAATAACTCCTTTCATGTACAAGCTAGCTAATTTAGGAAGCCCATAATCCATTCTAATTGGTAGGAAATGTGCTGACTTGGTTAAACGGTCTACAATGACCCAAATAACATCTTGTTTTGTAGAAGTTAGAGGCATACCACTAACAAAGTTCGTGGTAATCCTCTCATACTTCCACTACGGTAAATCGATAGGCTGCAATAATCTATGAGGGACACGATGCTGAGCTTTAACACGTTAACATGTGAGACATTTGGACACAAATTCAACTATGGCTTGTTTCATGCCTAGCAACCAATATGTTTCCCAAATATCTTTATACATCTTTACAGAACTCGGGTGTACGGAGAATGAACTTAAATGAGCTTCTTTTAGAATGTCAGTACAGAGAGCTTCATCTTTGGGTACACATATTCGATTATGAAAACACAATAATCCTTCAAAATTAAGCCTGAAGGCAGAATTCACATCTTTATGCAATTTAGATTCAAGGATTTTAAGGTCGGGATCTTGATTGTGTAATGTCTTAATTCTCGATACGATAATAGACTAAACCTGAAGTTTAGCTACAAGATAATGGTGTTTCCTTAAACGGAAGTGAGCGCTAATAGCTTGAGGGGATACAAAGTAAAGGTTTTATATTGAGTTTGAAACAATAACATTGTTTAGAATTCAATAATCAAATACGATACTTACCAGGCAGAGGTTTGCGGCTGAGTGCGTCAACTACAATGTTAGCCTTGCCTGGATGGTAATCAGTGGCAAGATTGTAATCTTTGAGGAGTTCCATCCATATTCTTTCTTGGAGATTCAATTCGTTTTGAGTCAAAAGGTATTTGAGGCTTTTGTGGTCAATGAAAAGATAACATTTTTCTCCGTAGAGTTAATGCCTCCATTTTTCAATGCAAAAACAACCGCAACCAATTATAAATCATGGGTGGGATAATTCACTTTGTGTGGCTTGAGTTGTCTCAATGCATAAGCAATGACCTTGCCATCTTGCATCAGAACACATCCTAACCGAGATGCGAAGCATCACTGTAAATTGTGTAGTCCTTTCCAAACTCATGTTGGGTTAGGATCGGTGCGTATGTCAAGACTTGCTTTAACTAGTCAAAACTTTTTTGCTGGTCCTTGGTCCAAAAAAAGGGAGTTTCTTTTCTCAATAGCTTGGTCAGAGGGGCTGCTATTATATAAAATTCTTTAACAAATCTCCTATAATAGCCAACTAAACCAAGGAAGCTTCTGACTTCTCCAACATTTCTTGGTGCCTTCCAATCTAAGATAGCTTGAATTTTCTTAGGGTCCACCTGAATTCCCAAAGCTGAGACAATATGACCAAGGAAGGCAACTTCAGTAAGCCAGAATTTATATTTGGAAAACTTGGCGTACAACTGCTTCTCCTGCAAGGTTTGGAGTACAAAATGGAGGTGATATCGGTGTTCTGCGGCATTTTTAGAGTAGATCAAGATATCATCGATGAATACCACTACGAAATTATCCAAGTAGGGCCTAAAACCCGATTCATCAAGTCCATTAAAGTTGTCGGTGCATTGGTTAGCCTAAAGGGCGTTACCAAGAATTCATAGTAGCCGTATCTTATACGGAATGAGGTTTTGGTTACTGTTGCGTGCTGTGATGTACTATAAATGATACACAATCGGTGCAAGTATACACATCGAACAAGTAATAAAGTGATGAGTGAGATCATCTCCACGTGGATTAGAAGTAAATTAAGTAAAGCTTAAGCACTCAAACAGGAACAGAATATTAATTGGAAAAGCTGATATGAGTAGTTAAAAGAAATGTTGTAGCAAAAACTGTAATAAAAACTGGAGTGATACGATAAGACTTCAAATGTCCTCACACGTGCAGAAACTCTCAATGGTATGACAGGCTGGTTTATCAAGGAATCCTATGCCTAGTTCTCATGAATGACTAACACTTTCCAACTTATGAGACACTCGATAGAGCTTATATAGGTGTTTCTAAACTATCTCTAGCATGAAACTGGTAGCCAGAATGCTACGACAATACCTCTCAGCGTGAACCCTAGCAAGCTACTAACCATGAAGTTCTACTCCTTTTAGTTGCTAAAACTCTATCCTTATCTCTAAGGTGAGTTAGGGTTTTTGCCTCTCAACATCAAACCCCATTGTCCACGTAGATCTAAGCTTAACTCTCTCGACCATTAAGCATCATACAAGGGTAAAGGCTAACTCTCGAAGGCTCTTACAAACCCAAAGCAATAAAACAGTTAACAAAGCATCAATGAAAATGGAAAATGCTAAAACATTCATTTAACAGAAAACATAATCATCCACAATAAACCCAAGCCACTTAAAGTTAGCTCATGGCTGGACAAATATCATCCAAAATTATTCGTCTAATATAACCCATTTCAGAATAAAAATGTAAGAGCAAAAAACAACTAAAAGTAAAGGAAACTCCCAAGCCGCCTTGGACTGCCACGAACCACCCTAAGCTTGTTGCTTCTCTCAAAGGACAACAAGATCGTCCCTTGGAGCTTCAACAATGGAGGAAACCAAGATGAGGAAGAAGGAGGGCAGCTGCCTTTTTGCTTCTCTCTTTCTTAGCTCACCAATAACTTTTTCAGCTCCCTTTTAATGTGGGTGTCCTATCCTTTATATAGTGGGGGCTCCTAGGATTTTGTTCCCTTAATTCCTCATGTACCCTAAGGAATATTTGCTTCACATGTATGGCACAGCTGGCTGGTGGAATCACGTGTGGGGGCTGTAAAATATCTTCTTTCTTTGTCTTTTTGTACGCCCAAAAATGTTGTTCAAAATGTTGCGGCAAAATTTCCTTTCCCAGCAAAGCTCCTTTGCTCACCTGCACATCATCACCACAAAACAACCCTTTCTCTCAAACAGCACCAATCTTACGAATAATTAAAAACAACCAAAGCAACATCACTAAATGCAACTATATGCAATAAAATGAGCTTAAAACCAAACAATAACCTAAGCAAAAAGGCATGGAATGTATACTTTTTACAAGGTTAACACACCCCCAAACTTAAGCTATTGCTTGTCCTCAAGCAATGAGTATATGTGAACAAAGAAATAGCTATGGCAAAGATTAGCTCAAGACAATGTTATGGCAAAATTTCAGTCCTCAGTAAATATGGGCTTCAACACACTAGACAGTTTTGAGATTTTAAGAACTTTTCCTTAGGACAAGATCCTTTTCGTGTGTGTGCATGATTGCATCCAATCTATGCTTGACATAGCTAGAAAAATTCTAGGCCAGGTCTCTATTATACCCTAGTATTTATTAATTAAGCACAAGTTTTACTCCCATATTGTAACTTCTTTTTTTTGGAAACTGCTACGAGGGGAGTCAGCTCATCACAACTACTGTCCTTAACTCTAGATAAGCATGGAGAACATTTCATCCCTGAGCTAGTAGGTAGAGTCATCCCGTGACTACTTTCATTCACTCATTTGCTATGGCTGCCATTTATTCAAATGCAGTATCCAGGCAAACCATGCAAAGTGGAGTGTCCCTCTACAGTTATGCCAAAGCATTTATTCATGCACACAAGGGAGTTTTAATAAGCCTTTAACACTCCCATTTATCATTAAGATCATTTATACTACGACATGCAAGTGTTCTTTCATAAAAAAATTTCTAACAGTATTAAGCATAGAGAACATGAAATCGTGTAACAAATAAATCACAAAGGATCAAGCCCTAAAGCCAGTTCTACCAATCTCAATAGTCATGTATATTTACATAATCCATAGCCACAAAAATTAATTACTCATCATTGGATATCCTTAATTTATTCATAAACTCACTCTTTAAGCCAAACAAAATGCCATAGCAAAAACATGTTTTTAACTACTAATGCAAATACTTAACTAAGAGCACTAACACCCCCAAACTTGAAGAATGCAGTGTCCTTAATGCATGAAAATCAACTAAAACTAAACTAAATGCAATGCTATGGGAGGTACCTCACTATGGTCCTACTTCAATGGTGCAGTTTTGGTGGCCTTAAGCTTGAAACGTTTCTTCCTCAACGCGGCAATGGGTTCCTCATCCTCGGTTGGTTGTGCTTGCTCATCATGATCATCCTGGTCGTGCCCGTTATCCCAATCATCACTCCCTTCAGTAGGAGTGTTCCAAATACGGCTGGCAGATCGCTTGAGACGACGCCTTGCTCACGCTGTAGCATCTGGAGTTGGTGCAGGTGCAGGGGTAGGGGCAGGAGTGGTGACAAGTGTTCAAACGTACTATTTTTCTTACCCTTTTTTACTCATATTATTGTTATAATTAGGCTCATATTAGTTGAATAATTAGCCATTCATGCATTAATCCATGTTTCCTTCCATCGTTGAGCTTGATTACATAACTTGGTAATTTTTGTGGGAAAAGATGCTGCTTTGGTGTGTTTTGTGTGTATGTGCAGGATCACTTGCCAAAGCAAGGCCAGAGCTAGTTGCCAGGGCAATACATGAAGGAGACACCGAGCTAGTTGCCAGGGCAATGCATGAAGGAGACGCCGAGCCAGTTTCCATGGCAATTGTCGACAAGAGCAAAGGTGATATGGTAGTCGAAATTGATGACTAGACAAGCCCAAGATGACGTGAAGCAAAGCCCAAACCCAAAGGAATTTGATTTCCATGCAGAGATTAAGGAAGAATTAAATTCCAACAATTGCAAAAGCCAAAGGTAAAGCACCTATGCCCGAATCAACTCCTACGGAATCATTTTCTGATTTTTCAGATTCAGACGAGTCCTCTATTGCACCAACAAAGACCGCACCAATTGAATCCTCCAAGCGAAAAGCCAATGACACTGATGAAGAGGACGATGAGGACAGCCCCGTACGAGGATCGATTCCACCACCGGCAACAAGAAAACAACAATCCGTTCAAGCAAGAGAATCAAGACACCGACCAAAAGGAAACTAATCATCTACGATGATGAACTCTCGGAGTAAGTCCTCGTATGCATTTTATTTTTAGTTATTTTTATTTTTCTTTAAAGCATGCATTGAGGACAATGCATCACTCGAGTTTGGGGGGGGATTGTTATTAGTAGTTACCATGTTTAGTTACATTATCTTAAGTATTACATTTAGGATACATAAATTGCTTGCCATGCCTTTAATTGGAATAAGAATTGCTTAGATTTGATGAATATTAGATGATGACTTTGCCAATGCACTTAATTGATAGAAATTTTATTCTAGGATAACCATGGAAAAACTTAGAATTTTACTATGATGCTAAATTTGATGAAACACTGTTGTGGTTTGATTGATTTAAGGAATTCTAGTGAACTTAGGTTGATAATTAACAAATTGGGGGATTAGAATAAAAATTGGATGAATGCTAGAGGTGCCCAAAATTGGCTCTAGCATGTGCTAAAAAATTGACCACTAGAGGTGCCCCAAACTGGCTTTAGTATGTGTTAAAAAAATTGATAACTAGAGGTTCCCGAAACCGGCTCTAGTCGAATAAATTAACTTAAGAAAACTAAAAACAAAACACTAGAGGTGCCCAAAACTGGCTCTAGTTAAAACATGTTAAAAAGAACCCAATGAAGTAATTTGAAAACCTATTGTTTGCATAGAATTCAAAAAATCAACTTGCACACAACTCCGCACACACTCACAAGCATTATAGTTTGATTCCGAGTAATTCCTAAGTTTTCCGAAAAAATAAAAAGCCAATCATACTTTGTGCTCCGGTTCAGAGAATTGAAATCAAGTTCAAAGCTAAGTTTGTGAAAATTGAAGTCTTGGCAGGTAATTATGAGTTTGCATTGCTTGAGGACAAGCAATAGTTCGAGTTTGGGGGTGTGATAAGTGTTCAAAAGTACTATTTTTCTTACCCTTTTTTACTCATATTATTGTTAGACTTAGGCTCATATTAGTTGAATAATTAGCCATTCATGCATTAATCCATGTTTCCTTCCATCGTTGAGCTTGATTACATAACTTGGTAGTTTTTTGTGGGAAAAGATACTGCTTTGGTGTGTTTTGTGTGTATGTGCAGGATCACTTGCCAAAGCAAGGCCAGAGCTAGTTGCCAGGGCAATACATGAAGGAGACGCCGAGCTAGTTGCCAGGGCAATGCATGAAGGAGACGTCAAGCCAGTTGCCATGGCAATTGTCGACAAGAGCAAAGGTGATATGGTAGTCGAAATTGATGACTAGACAAGCCCAAGATGACGTGAAGCAAAGCCCAAACCCAAAGGAATTTGATTTCCATGCAGAGATTAAAGAAGAATTAAATTCCAAGAAGATAGGAGAAGTTCTAGCAGGAATATAATTATAATAAAGAATTATATTCTTTAAAGATAATTTAATTCCAACTTAACTTCCTCCTCAAAGAAGGACTTTGGCCTAGCCCTATAAATAAGATGGAGATTTCGACAATCCATGGAGAGCAAAGAGAGGGGAATTTCGACAAGTCCAAGGAGGGCAAGAGGAGAGAATTTTTGAAAAGCATCTAGGGCAAGGAGGATTTCGACAAGCCTCCTTCTTCATCCTTTTCTTTCTTGTTCGATTGGATTCATGCTAGGGATTAATTATCTTGTGTTTCTTTGGAACCTAGCCATGAACTAAATCTATTTGGCTATGGTTATTGTGTTTTGTGGTTGTGACAAACTATTGGTTTTTGTTTAGGTAATAAGAGTTTGCACTTTTCTATTCAAGGTTTATTCATTCTTGGTTCTTATTCTTTTTTGCGAGTGAATTGGGAGAGGATCTCGTGATTTCATCTATTTATCTAATATCGGGAGAGTTAGATTCAAGAAATGAATGAATATGATCTTTATTCAATCTATTGATGGTGAAGATTAATCCGGCTTAGGAATAAGTTAAGGATTTCAACGGCTAAGAGGAGCGCAAGATTGGTTGTTGTTCACCCTTGATTCACACAGGGATGTATTATCAAGGCATGCACAAGTAGCTAGAGTTTCGACTTAGGGATAAGAAGAAACCATTGAAGAACGCTCTGCCGAACCTTGAAGTTGCTGCCCAGACGCCCAAGTAGTTGCCCAGGCAACCATCGATTAGTTGCCAAGGCAACCCCGTTCTGCAAGTTGCCACGGCAACTGAGTTGCCTGTGTACTCTTTTACCAAGACGATCCAATCGGCTATCACACCTCAACTCACGATAACCTGGCCTATCTCTCTCATTCGATCTCATCTATTCTTTTACTTTATCGCTTTCTAGATTAGTTATTAGTTAAACTCCTACAATCCTTTATTTGTGTTTTTACTTTTTACAGTGCAAGAGACTAGATTCTTGAAGTGGCACCAATCCCTGTGGAGACGATATCTTTTATACTATAACTTGCGACGTGTATACTTGCACATTTGCGTAGCACTTATTACGCGCAACAAGTTTTTGGCGCTGTTGCCGGGGATTGGCAATAGCGACTTTGTTTTTATTTTCTTGCACTTTCTTTTTACTTTTCTTGTTTAAAATTCAAAGGGCTAACAAACTTTGGTTTTGCATTGGTATATGACCAGGTGAGACCAACTTCACCGTAATATCCCTTTGATCCGTAAATCGAATGAACCTTACAAAGACTTAGACGAAGGATAAGAGTAGCAATGGCTAATCAAGGCGGCAATATGAATCAAGATGTTCGGCGGGAGGAGGAGTGATTCTTGCACGAAATGTAACTATTCGAGACTATCTTGAAGAAGATCTTGATGGACTTAACCCGGAGTTGTCGCACCTGAAATTGAAGCCGACCACTTTGAGTTGAAACCGGTAATGTTTAATATGATCAACACAATAGGTCAATTTGGCGGCTCAAAGAATTGAAGATGCGACGACAACATCTGAAATCTTTCCTCGAGATTTGCAACTCGTTCAAAATACATGGAGTCACCCCGATGTCTTACGATTAAGATTATTCCCCTATTCACCGAGGATAGGGCGAAAGCATGGTTGAATAGCATTCTGCGGGATCAATAGCATCTTGGACCGATCTTTGTCGTGATTTCCTTGCTCGATTTAATCCTACAAATTTGACTAATAAGCCGTAGAACGATATTACTTCTTTTTTCGTGGCGGATGATGAATCTATGTACGAGGCTTGGGAGCGATATAGAGAACTTCTACACAAATGCCCCCTACACGGATTCCCGGTGTGGACTCAAGTAACAATGTTTTACAACGTCGTGAATACACCAACAAGGATGATGCTAGATGCCTCGGCAAACGGCATACTCCTAGATAAGTTGCCGGAAGAAGCAATGCAAATTTTAAACAGGCTGGCCAAGAATGATTATCAATTCCCATCTACTAGAAGAGGAGGAGTTAGACGCCAAGCCACAATACATGAACTAGGATCATCAGATTCAATTTCGGCACAATTGGCCACTCTAACCAAGATGGTCCAGAACATGCAAAAACCAAACAACACACATGAAGTCAAGGTAATGGATTCTTTTTGTGAGTTATGTGGTGATAACCATAATTCTTCTGAATGTATGCAGAATCCGGAATCCAGCTTCTATGTGGGGAATTACAGTCGGAACAACAATGTGATGTCCAATACATACAATCCAGGTTGGAAGAAGCACCCAAATTTTTCATGGAGTAATCCCAACAATGCTCTAAACCAGAACAATCAGAATGCACAAGCATCGGGATTCCAGCAGAATATTCCACGGCAACAGTTGCCGCAGCAACAACCGACGACATCTAGTTAGTTGGAAAATTCTCTAAATGCTTTTATGATGAAAATTGAATCTTATATGGCTGAGAATAGTAATTTCATAAAAAGAACTGATGCTTTTATTAACAGGACTGAGATGAGATTGCAAAACCAAGAGGCGGCAATCAAATCATTGGAAAATCAAGTCTGACAATTTGCTCAAAATTTGAATACTAGAGCGCAAGGAGGTTTACCTAGCGATACTGAAGTCGTAAGAGGAACTGGCCATGAGCAATGTAAGGCAATCACCACTAGAAGTGGCCAACAACTTAGAGAGGCTCAAACCCGCTCATCAAACAAAACTCCACAAAAAGATCAAGATGAACCTAGCGGTAAAGCCTCAGATGTTGAACCAGGAATTGCCGCGGCAACCGGCAATAAGCATGCCTCGGCAACCGACGATAAAGATGCCTCGGCAACTTGCGATAAGCATGCCTCGGCAACCCCAGTTGATAACGCCTCGACAACTCCAATTATCTCGGAAATACCGTCAATCAGGTTCCAAACCAATTAAAGGATCAAAGATATCCGACTTTCACCACCATTCCCACAAAGGTTGAAGCGACAAAAGCAAGAATACCAATTCAAGAAGTTTCTTGATATCCTAAAGCAAGTCCACATCAACTTGCCATTGGTGGAAGCAATTGAACAAATGCCAAACTATGCCAAGTTTCTTAAAGACATTGTGTCCAAGAGAACAAGGCTATGAGAGTTTGAAACAATTGCCGCAACAGAGTGATGCATGGCAATGTTGCACAATCGTATGCCACCTAAGTTGAAGGATCCCAGAAGTTTCACAATACTCTGTTCTATTGGAAATCACTATATCGGGAAAGCATTATGCGACCTTGGGGCTAGCATAAACTTGATGCCTAAATCGGTTTTCCAGAAACTAGGAATCGGGAAGGCAAGACCTACAACAGATTATGCTGCAGCTAGCTAGCCGACCAGATCCTATGTGCATCCAGAGGGAAAAATCGAGGACATACTGGTAAAAGTTGATAAATTTATTTTTCCCGCTAACTTTATTGTTTTGGATTGTGAAGCAGATGTGCATGCACCTATCATTCTCGGGAGACCATTCCTAGCAACAGGGTGAATGACCAGCAAGTTAAACTAAATGTGTTCCAAACACTACGGCATGCTGATGATCCAGAAGAATGCCAACTTCTTCATGCCACGGGAGAGTTTAACTTCGATGAGGAATTTAGTTACCTCGGCAACTACATTGCCGATCAAGAGAAACCTGAGGAATATGAAGAACCGGTCGATGAGGAACAACAAGAAGAGGCAAATTGGCTAGTCAATCGACCAGGTACATACTTTGAACCACTGGATTACTCAGGTAAGGAAGCTAAGCTCGAAAAACCCTCTATTGAACAACCACCAATTCTTGAGTTGAAACAATTGCCAGAGCAACTAAAATATGCATACTTAGGAACCAATAATACATTGCCTGTAATTATTTCTTCTAAGTTACAGCCTAAGCAGGAAAAGAAGTTGATCAAGATGTTGAAGCTACACAAAAAGGCAATAGGGTGGACAATTGCCGACTTGAAGGGAATTAGCCTAGCAGTGTGCATGCACAAGATTTTGTTGGAAGATGATCATAAACCTTCAATTGAGGCCCAGAGGAGACTGAATCATGCCATGAAAGGGGTTGTAATGAAAGAAATCATCAAGTGGCTTGACGCTGGCATTATATACCCTATCTCTGATAGTACATGGGTAAGTCTGGTACAATGCGTACCGAAAAAGAGAGGTATAATGATGGTAAGTAATGAAAACAATGAACTCATTCCAACCAGGACTGACCGGTTGGAGGGTTTGTATGGATTATCGAAAGCTAAACAAAGCCACTAGGAAAGATCACTTCCCATTACCCTTTATTGATCAAATGCTTGACCGTCTTGCAGGTAAACCCTTTTATTGTTTTCTTGATGGTTATTCAGGTTACAATCAAATTACCATAGCACCAGAAGATCAAGAAAAGACAACCTTCACATGCCCATACGGTACTTATGCTTTCCGAAGGATGCCGTTCGGATTGTGTAACGCCCTGGCAACCCTCCAAAGATGCATGATGGCACTCTTTTCAGACATGGTTGAAGACTTCCTTGAGATCTTCATGGATGATTTTTCTATTTTTGGTAATGACTTTGACAGCTGACTCGACAATTTAGAGAAGGTGTTGGCAAGATGTGAAGAAACTGATCTAGTCCTCAATTGTGAGAAATGCCATTTTATGGTAAATGAAGGAATAGTGCTCGGCCACAAGATTTCATCCAAGGGAATTGAAGTAGACAAAGCCAAGATGGACGTGATCGAGAGATTACCCCCACCAAGTTCGGTTAAAGGAATTCGAAGCTTTTTTGGACATGCAGGTTTTTACATGAGGTTCATTCATAATTTTTCTAAAATCACTAAACCCTTGTGCAATTTGCTTGAACAGGATAAAGTCTTCGATTTTGATGAATCTTGCACCCCAAGCATTCGAAACCCTAAAGGAAAAGCTGTCCTCGGCACCCATTGTCGTTCCACCAGATTGGACGCTACCTTTTGAGCTCATGTGTGATGCAAGTGATTTCGCGGTAGGAGCAGTCCTAGGCCAACGCACAGGTAAGACCTTCCATGTGATATACTACGCTAGTAAAACTCTTAATAGTGCTCAAGTGAATTACACAACAACGGAGAAAGAGTTACTAGCTGTAGTTTTCGCGCTTGACAAGTTCTGATCCTATTTGATTGGTACAAAGGTAATTGTTCATACGGACCATTCGGCAATCAAATATCTATTTGCTAAAAAGGATGCCAAACCTCGTTTGATTCGTTGGATATTACTTTTACAAGAATTTGATATTGAAATTAAGGACAGGAAAGGAACAGAAAATCAAGTGGCCGATCACTTATCACGTTTGGAACGCAATAGGGAGGAGGACGCGGATCTAGAGATATGCGATGCATTCCCGGATGAACAACTTTTAGTTGCCTCGGCAACCATGGACGCGCATGCCTCGGCAACCCTCGACGCCTCGGCAACCTTCGACGCCTCGGCAACCCTTGACGCCTCGGCAACCATGGACGCGCATACCTCGGTAACCCTCGACGCCTCGACAACTTGTGATAAGCATGCCTCGGTAACCCTCGACGCCGCAGCAGCCTTTGACGTGCACGCCTCAGTAATTTTTGGAGCAGTAGCCACGGCAGCACATGCCTTGGCAATACCCTGGTACGCGGATTTAGTTAATTTCCTTGTTTGTGGTATTTTACCTTATGGCATTACTCACCAAGGGAAGAAGCGGTTCCGCCATAATGCTAAGCATTACTTTTGGGACGAGCCTCTTTTGTTTAAACAATGTGCAGATCAGGTTATACGCCGATGTGTCCCTGAAGGAAAGTAACAAAATGTACTCTGAAAATGTCATTCTTCACCCTGTGGAGGACATTTTGGAGGAACTCGTACCGCGACCAAAGTTTTCCAATCCGGTTTGTATTGGCCAACATTGTACAAAGATGCCCAAGACTTTTACAAGCAATGCGATCATTGCCAGAGGACGGGCAATATCTCTATACGACATGAGATGCCACTTCAGAACATCATCGAGGTGGAATTGTTCGATGTGGGGGGGATCGATTTTATGGGACTTTTCTCATCTTCATTCGGCAACCTCTACATCTTACTTGCCGTCGACTACATGTCTAAATGGGTGGAGGCAGCTGCAGTTCCCAACAATGATTCCAAGACCGTGCAACGATTCTTGCAGAAAAACATATTTACACGGTTTGGGATGCCAAGAGCAATTATCTATGACGAAGGCAAGCATTTTGACAACAGACTAATTGCCAAGATGTTGTAACGCTTCGGCATATCACACAGGATCGCCATGGCATATCACCCACAAACCAACGGGCAAGCAGAAATTTCCAACCAGGAATTGAAAGGTATACTCGAGAAAGTTGTAAATCCCTCTAGGAAGAATTGGTCATTAAGACTAGATGACGCACTTTGGGCATATCGCACTGCATTCAAAACACCCTTAGGTATGTCCCCCTTCCAACTTGTCTATGGCAAAACATGCCATCTACCGGTGGAAATCGAACACAAGGCATATTGGGCAATCAAGACCGTGAATATGGATTGGGAAAGTGCCAGACAAAAGCGTTTGTTGGACCTCAATGAGATAGAAGAATTCCATGCACTCGCCTATAACAATGCACGAATCTACAAGGAGAAAACAAAGCGATGTCACGATAAGAAACTATTGCCGCGGCAATTCATGCCAGGGCAACTAGTTCTCTTATTCAATTCTAAGCTAAAACTTTTCCCGGGAAAGCTGAAATCAAGATGGTCGGGACCATTCGAAGTCGTCAAACCATTCTCCCATGGTGTTGTGATAATCAAGTCCATCTCGGACAACCATGAATTTAAAGTTAATGGACAAAGATTGAAGCACTACAATAGTGCCCATGTGGAACGTAACAAGGAAGTGGTCAACTTAGGAGATGCATGAGCATGCTCTCCCTTTTGATATTTTTATTTTTATTTATTTTTATTTTTATTTTTATTTTCGATTAAGTATTTATTTTTTTCCGAATTTTTTATATATTATTATTTATTATTTTTGATTATTATTAATTTTTTAGGATAGATTTTATTTTTTATTTTTTTAAGTCAAGAATCCCTTTATACATCTTTATTTATTTTCTTTTATCTTTAATCCTTATTTGATTGTTTTTGAATTGTAGGAAAAAAAGTTCAAGATAAAGAGGAGTTTTAATCCAAGTAGGAAAACATCTTCAACAAGGAAACTAATGGGCTGAATCTAAGGCTTATATAAAGCCTCCAATTCACCCTAATCACAACCCCTTGTCGTCAACTTCTCCCTCACCCTAAACCCTTTTTCGTTTTCCCCTAATCCCACCCACCTATCTTTTCTATAAAACCCATCAGCCTTAACCTATTCCTACTTTCTATCTTGCAACTTTTTAGTTTCTTTTCTTTTCTTTGTTTTTACAAAACTCACAACCAAGATCATCCAAGGCATCCAAGATTAAATTTTTAGTTCATCCAAGTTCCTCCAAAGAACCAAGATACAAGAAGTTTGCTACACCAGTGGTTCAAGAAAGATTTCAATCCAAGTTTGAAAGTCGGGAGATTCATGAAGAACAAGGCTTTGAATACTCCAACTCTCATCAAGATTTCGGCCTTAAACCATTCATCTTCGAGAGGATTGCACATCAAAAGTGGCAAATCTTTTGCCATCAACCGGAATTAGGTAACATCTCATGGGTAAGAGAATTCTATGCTCACTCACCTAATTCGGATGATCCTTATGTTTTTGTTCGTGACAAGGCCATACTCATAAGTCCCGAAAATGTCAACACCTTTTACGGGCTTTACATTGAGAAGGACGAACATCAAGCCTTCGTTGATCAAAACACTCTCAAGCAACTCGACAAGGTACTTCAAGAACTCACTCAACCGGGAACTCATTGGAACGACGGTAAATACAAGGGCACGGTAAATCGCCTTCGGCTTAAACCTGAGGCAAAACTATGGAATAAGTTTGTTAAAACTTCTTTAATGCCCACCACACACAATACTACCATTGATATACCACGTCTTTTGCTCATACATTCTATTTTGCATAATCGCATCATTAACATTGGAAAAATTATTTGTGATGAGATTTTTGCATGCAGCTCAAAAGATAAGGGTTCTCTTTTCTTCCCTTGCTTAATTTCTAATCTTTGCAAGGAGATGCATGTCCCAAGTGAGTCCACCGATGAAAAGGCCCTACCCAAGTCTGGTTGGAATCAAGCACTAATCCGAAAGCTAATGGGAGAGGCGCCGGGAGATTCGCAACCCCGGCAATCCATAATGCTCAAGCACCTAACGCCCGGGCAACTCGGCCATCAACCCCGGGACACTTTGAAGCATTTTTGCAACCATTGGTGAGCCACCTAAGGCAAATTGAAGACCGGCAACTAATGTTCATGCGGTACATGAAGGAGCACAACAATGCCATCACCCAAGTCATCCTAGAAAAGTACCCGGACAGTCGTGTGTCGTTCCTAATCTTTCCTGCTGAGATCCTTGCCCCGACAACCAATGAAGCAGTCGCCACGGCAACTGTAACAGATGATGTCGTGGCAACCTACATCGTGCCTGCACAAGCTGATGCCACAGCAACCAACCCTGAAGATGCCACGGCAACCAAAGCTAAAGACATCCCGGCAACAATTGCAAAAGCCAAAGGTAAAGCACCTATGCCCAAATCAAATCCTACGAAATCATTTTCTGATTTTTCAGATTTAGACGAGTCCTCCATTGCACCAACAAAGACCGCACCAATTGAATCCTCCAAGCGAAAAGCCAATGACACTGATGAAGAGGACGATGAGGACAACCCCGTACGAGGATCGATTCCACCATCGTCAACAAGAAAACAACCATCGCGTTCAAGCAAGAGAATCAAGACACCGACCAAAAGGAAACTAATCATCTACGATGACGAACTCTCGGAGTAAGTCCTCGTATGCATTTTATTTTTTGTTATTTTTATTTTTATTTTTTTTAAAGCATGCATTGAGGACAATGCCTCACTCGAGTTTGGGGAGGATTGTTATTAGTAGTTACCATGTTTAGTTACATTATCTTAAGTATTACATTTAGGATACATAAATTGCTTGCCATGCCTTTAATTGGAACAAGAATTGCTTAGATTTGATGAATATTCGATGATGACTTTGCCAATGCACTTAATTGATAGAATTTTTATTCTAGGATAACCATGGAAAAACTTAGAATTTTACTATGATGCTAAATTTGATGAAACATTGTTGTGGTTTGATTGATTTAAGGAATTCTAGTGAACTTAGGTTGATAATTAACAAATTGGGGGATTAGAATAAAAATTGGATGAATGCTAGAGGTGCCCGAAATTGGCTCTAGCATGTGCTAAAAAATTGACCACTAGAGGTGCCCGAAACTTTCTCTAGTATGTGTTAAAAAACTTGATAACTAGAGGTGCCCGAAACCGGCTCTAGTCGAATAAATTAACTTAAGAAAACTAAAAACAAAACACTAGAGGTGCCCAAAACTGGCTCTAGTTAAAACATGTTAAAAAGAACCCAATGAAGTAATTTGAAAACCTATTGTTTGCATAGAATTCAAAAAATCAACTTGCACACAACTCCGCACACACTCACAAGCATTATAGTTTGATTCTGAGTAATTCCTAAGTTTTCTGAAAAAATAAAAAGCCAATCATACTTTGTGCTCCGGTTCAGAGAATTGAAATCAAGTTCAAAGCTAAGTTTGTGAAAATTGAAGTCTTGGCAGGTAATTATGAGTTTGCATTGCTTGAGGACAAGCAATAGTTCGAGTTTGGGTGTGTGATAAGTGTTCAAAAGTACTATTTTTCTTACCCTTTTTTACTCATATTATTGTTAGACTTAGGCTCATATTAGTTGAATAATTAGCCATTCATGCATTAATCCATGTTTCCTTCCATCGTTGAGCTTGATTACATAACTTGGTAGTTTTTGTGGGAAAATATGCTGCTTTGGTGTGTTTTGTGTGTATGTGCAGGATCACTTGCCAAAGCAAGGCCAGAGCTAGTTGCCAGGGCAATACATGAAGGAGACGCCGAGCTAGTTGCCAGGGCAATGCATGAAGGAAACGTCGAGCCAGTTGCCATGGCAATTGTCGACAAGAGCAAAGGTGATATGGTAGTCGAAATTGATGACTAGACAAGCCCAAGATGACGTGAAGCAAAGCCCAAACCCAAAGGAATTTGATTTCCATGCAGAGATTAAAGAAGAATTAAATTCCAAGAAGATAGGAAAAGTTCTAGTAGGAATATAATTATAATAAAGAATTATATTCTTTAAAGATAATTTAATTCCAACTTAACTTCCTCCTCAAAGAAGGACTTTGGCCTAGCCCTATAAATAAGATGGAGATTTCGACAATCCATTGAGAGCAAAGAGAGGGGAATTTCGACAAGTCCAATGAGGGCAAGATGAGAGAATTTTCGACAAGCATCTAGGGCAAGAAGGATTTCGACAAGCCTCCTTCTTCATCCATTTCTTTCTTGTTCGATTGGGTTCATGCTAGGGATTAATTATCTTGTGTTTCTTTGGAACCTAGCCATGAACTAAATCTATTTGGCTATGGTTATTGTGTTTCGTGGTTGTGAGAAACTATTGGTTTTTGTTTAGGTAATAAGAGTTTGCACTTTTCTATTCAAGGTTTATTCATTCTTGGTTCTTATTCTTGTTTGCGAGTGAATTGGGAGAGGATCTCGTGATTTCATCTATTTATCTAATATCGGGAGAGTTAGATTCAAGAAACAAATGAATATGATCTTTATTCAATCTATTGATGGTGAAGATTAATCCGGCTTAGGAATAAGTTAAGGATTTCAACGGCTAAGAGGAGCGCAAGATTGGTTGTTGTTCACCCTTGATTCACGCAGGGATGTATTATCAAGGCATGCACAAGTAGCTAGAGTTTTGACTTAGGGATAAGAAGAAACCATTGAAGAACGCTCTGCCGAACCTTGAAGTTGCTGCCCAGACGCCCAAGTAGTTGCCCAACTAGTTGCACAGGCAACCATCGATTAGTTGCCAAGGCAACCCCGTTGTGCAAGTTGCCACGGCAACTGAGTTGCCCGTGCACTCTTTTTCCAAGACGATCCAATCGGCTATCACACCTCAACTCACGATAACCTGTCCTATCTCTCTTATTCGATCTCATATATTCTTTTACTTTATTGCTTTCTAGATTAGTTATTAGTTAAACTCCTATAATCATTTATTTGTGTTTTTACTTTTTACAGTGCAAGAGACTAGATTCTTGAAGTGGCACCAATCCCTGTGGAGACGATATCTTTTATACTATAACTTGCGACGTGTATACTTGCACATTTGCGTAGCACTTATTACGCGCAACAAGTGGTATCATACATCTCTTCATCGTCACTCTCAATGGTGACTGGTTCTTCTACTGGGATTTCAGGTGGTGGGGCTTCTATTGGGGCTTTTCCTTTACTTTTCCTCATTGAGCGAGGACTTGTTGTAGCATCTGTAGGGGCTTTCTTTGGTTGTGGTGCTGTCTGAGGCGTAGCTAATAAGGCTTTGGGGAAGGTTGGGAATTCTTTTGTCAGGTGCGGCAGCATCTCCCAAAAATAGGAGTTCATCACATCATCCCTCTCTTTAGCATACTTGAAAAACGTATACATGTTGCTGTGCATCATCTTCATCTTTTCCTTCATACGGCACGTGGAGGCTACTAAGGAGGCAATCCTCGCTACAGCAATTGTCTTAGCTCCCCCTCAACAGTCTCGACTGGAGCATCTTCATTAAATCCTTTAAGCCTAGGAATTTGGTCCGGGGTTAATCCTTATTTTCCCTTATGAATCTCATCCTCGCCATCCTTATACACTTATTTCTTTAGATAGAGGGTCGTAATCAAATTGGGGAAGATCAGAGGGCTCGATTTCCTCTTTACACACGCGTACACCTCATCGACAATTATCTTTCCTACTTCAATTGGTTGTGCATAGAGGATGGAGTACAAGAGCAATAGTCTGTTAAGGGCCACAATCATGTGGTGGGAGGTGGGCATCAACATGGTCTTGATGTAATGGTTCCACAGCTTTGCATGGGGTTTCAGATGCCCCTCTCTACTGTTTTGTTGGTATGGTCCAATTCCGTTCCCCTGAAGCATAAATCCTCCAAAACCTCCTTGATTGTTTGGGCATCAACCGCTTTGACAAAAGGGGTATGTTGGTCCACCACATTCTTCAGCCCATAAAACTTGTTTATTACTGCAGCAGTGAATTTGATTTGGTCCCCTCTCACGTACACCCCAGATTGTGAGGGGCTTGTGAGATGTACATAAAACTCCCTCTCTAGTTGGGCAATAATGTTGCCTGGATACCTGACAAACACTTCCCAGTCGTGTTTGTTTATGACTTCCATTACTTCGGCATCAAATCCCTCTTCCCCCTCATAAGGGAAAAAAGCCTTGTTCAGGGAAGACTTTCCTTTCCTTAATTTGTTGGAAACAGGTTTTGGCAGCGTCATCTTGAAATTTCTTAATTTAAATGGTTGGTTGTCATTGTGCAAGCTTGAAGCGCCGACGACGTTCTTGCATCGAACCATGGTTAAAGTAATGGGCAAAAAGTGTTGGGGCTAGCAGGGTTTTTGGGTGAAGTTTGGTTCGAAGGAGATGAGGAAAAGGAAGGGTTTGGGGAGAAGATGAAGTAAAGAGGGGGAATTATGAAAGGTGAGGGTGGTTTAATGGAAAAGAAAACTGACAAAATTAAGGAGAGAGAGAGTGTGTATGTGGCGGTTATAGGCGTGGGAAAGATGAAGGATGTAATGGGGATTTAATGTAAAGCAAAAAGTGGGAGAGAGAATCTAAAAAGGTCATGATTGAGTAGGGCTTTGAAAATTAAAAAGATATAGAATTCCCTTTTTTTAATGTTGCCCAAACACCTTGGAAAAGTTTGGTTTTTTCAACTTCCCTTAATAAGGTAAGTACAAAACCCTAACCCTAATTAGAAATATGCTTATTCCTTAAACCAGGCTCTCGCGTGACATCTGCAACCCTGGGAAGAAATTTGACAAGGGCTGATAAAGACAAAAGAAAAATAGAGCATAAAATAAAAAACTAAGGGACAAAGAAATAAAAGATAAATGTGATTATTTATAAACATAGGGAATATGAAAATGCTATAGCAAAATAGAAAGAGTGGGGATTTCAAACTCCCATGCATCCTAAAAAAGCAAGGAGGGCTTGTCGCGCAAGATTGGAGCTCTAGTATAGACCTTTAGTCTTTGGCCGTTAACTTTGAAGATGGTGTCATCGTCAAGGTTCTTGATGTCCACAGCACCATGAGGATAAACCTTGTGTACTTGGAAAGGGCCTGACCATCGTAACTTGAGTTTGCCCAAAAAGAGTTTGAGCCCAGAGTTGTAGAGGAGAACTCGTTGACCTTCTGTAAAATGTTGTGGCAAAAGATGCTTGTCGTGCCACTTATTTGTTTTCTCCTTGTACAGACGTACATTCTCAAAGGCTTGGGCTCTAAATTCTTCCATCTCGTTCAGCTCCAGCAACCTCCTTTCTCCAGCTAGCTGGGCATCCTTATTAATCTTTTTAATGGCCGAATAAGCTTTGTGTTCTAGCTCAACGGGAAGGTGGCATGCCTTGCCATAGACAAGCTTGAATGAGGACATTCCCAAATGAGTTTTGAATGTTGTGCGATAAGCCTATAAGGCTTCATCAATCTTTGGGGACCAGTTCTTCCTCTTGGGATTGACCACCTTCTCTAATATTTGTTCTATCTCGCGATTGGAGACTTCAATTTGGCCATTGGTCTGGGGGTGATATGTCGTAGCAATTTTGTTTCGCACCCCATATCTATGTAATGCATTGGCAATGAGCTTGTTGTCGAAGTGGGTGCCTTTGTCACTTATGATAGCTCTTGGGTCTCAAAATCTTGTGAAAATGTTCTTGTGTAACCCCCTCGACCCGGCCTAGTCGCAAGATCGAACCGAGCGAACTACATTAGGTTTACCGAGGTAAACCATAAAGAAAGAAACCGAAACGTGACCATTTTTTCTTTTATCATGTCTAAATGCAAAATCATTAACCTATATGTTCATACTGTCATTAGGTGAAAAATAAAGTCAATCGGGCATCGATTTGACATCTAACTGGCTCAATTGCAACTTAGGGACCAAATTGCAATTTGATCAAACTACAGGGACTTATCACATTTTTAAGTTACCAACCATTAATTAAGCAGGTTTCATTTTCTCATGTCGAAAATCAACTCGATTCAAACATCCAAACTCATTCAATTGCATCCACAACATTCAGGGACCAAAATGCAAGAAAACAGAACTTCACTTCCATGACATTAACTGAAATAACAGACAACCGTACCGATATGCGTGCCACCAATTGATACGGTACCTTACACAATCCTGTAATATTTTGATACAATGCAACCCGCTTCAATACGCCTAGCTTGTAGTTCGTAAATATTTGGCACCCGTACCGATACGGTATGGTAATGTTTCGGTACGCGGTTTTTGTCCAAAAAAGTAGATTCCAATAAAGAAAATCCGTACTGGTACACCCAAGCCCGTACCGAAACACCATGCTTATTTTTCCTAGCCGTACCGATACGGTCCCCCGCGTATCGGTACGCCTAGGCCTGTAATGTCATATTTAGCTAGTTTAACAAGCCCTTAACCTATCCAAAACACCCTAGCATGCTTCTAACATACGTCCAACATATTCAGGATACAATTCACAGCATAGCATAACAGAGTCAACATCAAATCAAGGCATTTTACATCAAACGTAAATTTATAGGCATGCAACCTAGGAAACCATTCAAGTAAAACATGAAACTTCAAACCATCACCAAAAACAAACATTAAAGACCATTTACAACTTGAGAGCAATCAAATAAACTTGCTCAAACATGGAGTTTATCAAAACATCTCCCAAAACAAAAATGAGTACCCCATTGCCTTTATTACTTATAGTCTAATCCAAACATACTTTGGTAAAACAAGTTTTGCTAGGATCACTTGCTCCTTGCTGCCTCCAAAGCTCGCAATTCTCTGCATTGATGGAAAATAAGAGCGTAAGGACACATGGCTTAGTTAGGTTCGCTCACAAACAAAACACCATCAATGCATTTAAAATCATTTCTTAACAACTCATTGAAATCCCATTTCAAAATCATGTTTCAACAACATTTAAAACATCATCATCATGCCCTTAAATCGTGCACTTAACATCTTTAAAACCCAGCATATTAAACCATATGCAATATGTATCATTAACCAACAGCAAGTCCCATTGCTCAACCTCAATTTAAGCCTTCCCATGCATAACAACCATATGCAAAGCTTAAAGAGTAAACATGTATAAATCACATTATACAACACAAATTTTCCAATGATACATCAACAATTATGTTGGCTTACAAGTGATCATTAAACAAGTCCATTAACAAAAGAGTTCATCGGAGACACGGATTCAACAAGTGTTCAACCAACACTTCAAGCCATCTCAACTGGAATAGCCATACAATAACAATCGCGGTACGTTACCAACCGGGTACACCTTTCTACCCACGGGGACAATAACCCCAATCATCGGTTAAACGCTTAATCCACTAATAGGAGTCTACAATATTGTTTAACCCCTCTACCATTAGGGTACTCGGATGGAGTTTCCGATACATGGATCTAAACCCCTCAACATCCAAGACGACTTATTATAGTGCACTCAATCCTATGGCCGGCCAACTATATCCGATAACAATTTTAAAACCACATCACCTGCCAATATAATTAACCATTTAACATTACCTCACTGTTTTTAACTAGCATTAACCAAACCATTTTTCCAAAGAAACAACCATGCTTTAAACCACAAGTATAAACCATATACTTACAAGGATCACTTACCATGTGCATCCTTAATCATTTCATGCTCAAATACAGTATATCAAATACTTTAAAACATGCTTAAACAGTAGGTAACATGTAAATCAAAACAAGTGCATAAAACCATTTAACACTAGCACGACTAAGAGAGAATATCCACTTTTACTTACTTTCGAGTTTAAACCAGCGTATCAAGCTAAATTTAGACTCCCATAATCCACCTTTAAAACATTCCAAAGCTAGAATCCACACTCTCACTCACAAATACGTGAAGCCTTGATTTGCTGACGCGAAATCAAGCGTCTGAAGCCTCCAATGCTACACCGTTCACTTCCAAAACAACCTCCCTTGTTTAAACCACATAACAACAAAGGATTAATCCATCTCCATGCATTTACAGCACTACAACAATAGATCATCGCGGATTCTTGCATTCACCTCACAATTACCCAACCACAACAACCAAAAACTTCAACTAATCCTTTCTAAACCCAACCCAGCGACAACCTAACAATCTAACACCACTTTTATCATCAACTAACATCTAGAAACAGAATCAAACCAACCTAACACCTTCAGCAAACACACAGCCACCATAACACCTCAAAAACACAAATCTAGCAACCTAAACAATTGGAGATTCAACAGTTTCCGGATTCCATTGAAAAACTGACTTATCAACATCATTTAACATCCAAAATATGTTCAAAAATAATTCATAACACTGGAAATCAGATTCAATTCGAATCTTTCATTATTTCATCAATTTTACCCAATTAAATCTATATAAAAAAATCAGATTATAAACCATAAATCAAGGATCAAATACTTGGAAATATCAATAAAGAACCATTTAACAGAGGAGATCATGGACCTTACCCCTGTTATGTGATTTCTCCCTCAATTGGCTTGTTTAAAACTAAGAAAACTTAAGATTTCAATGAGATTTTGTAAAACAAAGTTAATGAATCAAGTTAGAATCAATAATCTGAGTGAAAAGAATCTCCCACCTCTGGATTTTGTTGAAATTCTGAGTGTTTGGCATAAAAGAAGTTGAGAGAAAAGGTTTAGGAAAAAGTTACGTAAATTTTCTTTAAAAGCAAATAACTAACTTAGATATTTTAATCCCTCTTAATCACCCTTTAAAACACATGTTTAAAATGAATTGATTGAAGAGAGAAACCACCAGCAAAAATTTGTAATTTATCTCCTTAAGGATTTTAAGAATTTGACCCTTTTCATTTTAGTCACTTAAAAATAGTTTTCAAAAATTGCATTTTGGTTACTAACCAAAATGTCACATTTCCAAATTCCATTTTTCAAAATTGATTCCACCAAAAATCAATATATATTAAAATATGATTTTTAACTATTTTTCATTATTTTTATCTTAACGAAAAATATATGACCCTGAATTCGACTCGAATCTCTAACCCTGTCCACCAGGCCGTCTAATAAACCTCAAAACCACTAGGCCCAAAACCGGGGCGTTACAACTCTCTCCCACTTAAGAAATTTCGTCCTCCAAATTTACCTAGAAAAAACAGATGCGGAAACTGCTCCAGCATCTCCGACTTGCGTTCCCATGTGGCCTCCTCAACATCGCGGTGCCTCCACAACACCTTCACAAGCTCAACCGTCTTGCCACGCAAAACCTTATTGTTGGTATCAAGAACCTCTATTGGTTCTTCATCATAAAATAGGTCCAGCCTCAACTCAATATCTTCCACTGGCATAACATGCGAGGGATCCGACCGATACCTTCGCAACATCGAAACATGAAACACATCATGAATCCTCTCCACCTCAGGAGGTAACCTCAAACGGTAAGCGACAGAACCCACACGCTCAACGATCTCATATTGTCCAATAAACCTCAGGCTAAGCTTCCCTTTCCGCCCAAAACGCATCACCTTCTTCCAAGGTGATACCTTCAAAAACACTCGGTCACTAACAGCATATTCTATATCTCTACGCCTCAAATCCGCATAGGATTTCTGACGGTACGAAGCCAATTTCAAGCGCTCACATATCAACTTTACTTTCTCATTCGTGCCTTTTAAAACATCAGGCAAGGAAAGATGCTTCTTTCCAACCTCAGCCCAGCACACGGGCGTACGACACCTTCTTCCATACAACGCCTCATACGGTGCCATTTGTATACTAGCCTGGTAACTGTTATTATAAGCAAACTTCACCGACGGCAATTGCTTCTCCCATGTTCCCTTGAATTTAATAATGCAGCACCTCAGCATATCCTCGAGAACCTGAATCACACGTTCTGACTGATCATCCAACTGAGGATGATACGAAGTGCAGAAAATCAATCTTGTTCCCAGAGCACGATGCAAGCACATCCAAAACCTTGCAGTGAAACGTGGATCTCTATCCGAAACTATGGATTTAGGCACCCTATGCAAACGCACAATCTCATAGATGTACAGATCGGCCAACCTATCTAAGGTATACGTAGTATGCACTGGCACAAAATGCGCACACTTCGTAAACCGATCAACAATCACCCAAATAGAATCCTTCTTGGTCGGTGTTAAAGGCAATCCAGACAAAAAATCCATGGTGATCCTTTCTCACTTCCATTCTGTTATCCTCAACGGTTGCAACAACCCAGAAGGAAACTGATGCTCAGCCTTTACCCGCTGACATACCATGCAATGAGAAACAAAATCAGCCACATCTTTCTTTAGCCCAACCCAATAGTACTCTTCCTTCAACCCATGATATATCTTAGTACTACCGAGATCAATAGCAAAAGGACTAGCATACGCTTCGGTCAAAATGGTACGCCTCAACTCATCACCTTTAGGCACCACAATTCAACCTTTAAAACACAACACCCCATCATCATTGAAATGAAAATCCGTAGGATTCCCATCCATGATATCCTTCACATGCGGCACCAAACTCTCATCATGCAATTGCCTCTCCTTGATCAACTGCGACAAGGACGGTTTCACTTGCAACTCAGCCAACAATCCACCGTCACTCGTCAAACTCAAACGAGAAAACATAGCTCTCAACTCCACAACTGCTTTCCTACTCAAAGCATCCGCCACAATGTTGGCTTTTCCCGGATAATATTCAATGGTCATCTCAAAATCTTTAAGCAACTCAAGCCATCTTCGTTGCCTAAGATTCAGGTCCTTCTGGGAAATCAAATATTTCAAGCTCTTATGATCCGTATAAACTACACACTTCTCGCCATAAAGGTAATGCCTCCAGATTTTCAAGGCAAACACAACTACGGCAAGCTAAAGATCATGAGTAGGGTAATTACGCTCATGTACCTTCAAGTGCCTAGAAGCATACGCAACTACCTTACCTTCTTGCATCAACACGCAACCAAGCCCAACTTATGATGCATCACTATAAACAACGAACTCCTTTCCCGGTTCATGTTGAACCAAGATGGAGCTCGCGTCAAAGCTTCCTTCAACCTTTTGAAAGCTCGATGTCTATCCTTCATCCATTCAAACGGAACATTTTTCTGCAACAACTTGGTTAAAGGAGTTGTAACATCCCAAAACCCGGCCTAGTTGGGATTCAATTTTTGGTGATCGGAAAATTTGTTTCTGATCAAGTAAGAAAGATATTAAAATATGAACAATGGATTTAAATTGATTAATTATTGGATAATTGTTAAGTTTTGGGACTTAATCGTAAATATTGGAAATATGTGGTTATTGGTTAAAATTTAGAAATGAAACATAAAATGATATAGAATTAAGTTATGGCTAAAAGCAAGGACTAGGGATGTAACTAGACCACCTAGTGACTAAATTAAAAAGAATGAAAGTATTTTTAGTGGCTAAATTATAAACATGTGAGGTTTTGAGTTTTAAGTGTAATATATAATAGAAAGGAATGACTAAGTGCGTAATTAGACCACTTAGTAATTGAATTGTTAGAGCTGAAATTATGCTTGGTGGCTAAATTATAAGAAGGTAATATTAAATAGCTAAAGTGTAACGAAGAGAAAAGATTAAGGACTTGTGGCAAATTAACCCACAAGGTTTCTTCATAGAAAGGAAAAGTAAATAAGGGACTAGAAGTATGATTTAACCATTTCTCCTAATTTGGTTAATCATCACCCAACGTGTCTTTTGTCCCAATTTCTTCCAATTTTCAATTATATGGAGATTAAAACAAATGATATAAAGGATCATAGTCCAAATGGTGAGAAATCCAAAGTGGTAACTTCAACATAAATAGGTGAGTCACCGTTTCCATGTGTCCTCATGGAATTTAAAAGCCAAAACTTTAGCTATAAGAAAGCCACATGTTTATGATTTTTTTATTATAATAATAATAATGAGCAATATTGATCAATGTGATAAATGGGAAAATTTCTAGATTAATTCGAATGTCTAAGGAATCAAGGTTTAAGTTTAAAGTTATGAAACATGGAATTAGGGGTTAAGTTGTAAGGATGTCAAGTACTAAGTTTTAAATGCAAGGTATGAAAGAATTGATAGCTAAGTGTATAACTAGCCACTTAGTGATTAAAAGGTAAGAGTTGAAAATGTGCATAGTGGCTAAGAAAAATAAAGTAAAATAAAAGAGGGGGGAAACCCACGGTAAGGGGAAAACTTTGGCTAAGTGCCAAGTACCCCATACAATTGGAGATAGAAAATGCATGGCTGGTGAAACATGCCACTAAGAATTGTCCTCCTAAAGTCACGTAGGAAACCTTGAACTGTGCTCCAATTTATGTGGAGTATAAAAAAAATAAAAAGAGAGAAAATACACGTATATGATAGAAGTAAGATCGGTCAAGTGGTTTTGATCGTTGAGCTTGTTCTCGGAAGGAATGAAGAGTGGTAACAACACGTCAAAAATATGGATCGTGTTAAGCTATTAAGGAGTGTATATTGAAGCTGAAATCGGTAAGGAGCTTTTGAAAGTAATGACTCTAATCTTTTAATTGCTTACTGAAAACTCAGTTTTATTAAATAATTACACAAATGTGAAAGGTTTAAACATGGTATAAATTGCTCAAATTAGTAGTTACTTAAGGGATTCCTTTTTATATGAAAAAGGTTAGAATTAAGGTATCGGTTTTATGTCTGAAAGTACTCAAATTTGTCTTATAAATTACTTAGTTCTGTCTGGGGGGTCTGCAACCTTACTAATGATGAAGCTAAATAAGAGTGAAAGAGAGAAAAGATTTATGTTGTTAAAATCAAAAAGGAAAATTCAACGAAACTGATTTCTATAGCTTATAGTTTAGATTAGCAAATGACAGCAAAACTATATTGAAACCAAGCTTTAATTGGTATATATATATATATTCAAGCATTAAAGGTATGATTTTTATGATATAAAGTTTGATATAATCTTTGATAATTTTAAGTAATTATGGTCATAGCATATGAGCCCGAAATTTAGGGATTCAAATGATTTATAATAATCTATGGAAATACTTTGATTTCCAGACTCTTAGTAACTTTCCATGGATTTCTAAGTCACGATAATGTTAAGCCTAATCATTAGTAGATTGGGGATTTCCAGATCTTTGTAGATAAAGGATTTATGAGCTTAATATTGGATTGATGAAATTTAAATTAATTTCATGTTTAGATCAAGCCATGGTTATGGAGTCTTCGTTTCAGCAATGGAATCTAAGGAGGATAAAGTTCAGTCTAGCATTTTGAGTTGTTCGATGGTTTCGATATATTGGTGAGTGTAGTCATGTCAAGGGATAGGCTATGTGTCATCCCGATGCATTTGATTTGTGATTATGATGTTTGTGTGTATTTTGCTAAAGGCTCAAATAGAGCAAGCTTGTGTGGATGCTAATGGTAAGCATGGTAAGTTCAAAAGTGTTATTTGAATATGCCATATATGTGAAAGTTTGATATGAACATGATATGCTATGATATATGAAGCCTGATATGTTATGTTATGAAATATGGAGCTAAAGCTCAATTCCGATTCCGATATGTTATGGCCTACGGGCATAAAGGTAAGAAAATTTACGAAATATGTGTAACCTTAGACAATTGTGAGTTTTGGATACAATTGGCATGCCATGGGATTATTTGAGCTCGTATAAGTAAGGGATTGGACTACGGTTTGGGGCTACGGCCTATATGTGGGGTTAAAAGGATGGATTGTGTAAGGGATTTATCCGAAGCAACGGCTCAAGGCTACGGCCTATTTTCCTATATATGTGTTGGTGTAAAGGGGAGTCTGTGTATCCATTTGTTACTGTGTCCAAGGAATTGGTATGTGTTAAACTTTGCTACGATTATGCGAAATTATGATATAACATATGATGCAATTAAGGATATGAATTGATATGCATATATACACTTGATGTTTTACTCATGACATAAATGCATGCTTATGTACTCCATATTGTTAATTAAGTAACGTCAATGCATTTGTTATGAACTACCTCACTAGGCTATGTAAGCCTAACATATGTGTGTCTCATGCATTTCAGGACTTTGAAGAACCCTAGCTTGATCGTGTGGTAGAAGTTGCAAGTCACTCCAAGCAAATCCCATATATGTTATTTTTGCCTTTAAACTCCTAGCAAGGTGGCATAGGCTTTAAATATGTTTAATTAGCCCTCTTTTGTTTGTATATGTCAGCTCCTGAGTTAATATGGTAAAAACTTGGTTTTTGGTTTGTATGTCAGATGTGAAAATCACTAAAACTGGCCTATAACGCACTAAAAAGGGAAATGCTATTAAACGAATTCAAAATGCTACAAAATTTGGTAAGCTATTAAAAATGGTTGTTAATAACTTGCTGGTAAATTTTCATGACATTTGGTTAACGTTTGATATGCTAATTTGATGAAGAACCAAGAGAAAAATGCTACCACAGATCTAACCGTACCGGTACGGGTGATAGCGTATCGGTACGGGCTTACCAAAATGAACCTGAGTTAATGGGCGTACCGATACTGAAGAAGGTGTATCGGTACAGGAAATGGTCACTAAAATTTGTAATTTGGTACCGTACCGATACGGCCTCAGGGCGTACCGGTACGCATTATCAAGTTTTAAAATATGTTTTGGTCGGTCTTCGCATATTGATACCCTATATCGGTACGAGCTTAATTATTTTAACGATCTTGATAGATGTACCGGTACAGATTAGACTGTACCGGTACTGAGAAGTCGTCTAGAAACCTTTGACCTTGACCTTATGCCCAGCGTACCGATAAGGTGTTTAGCGTACCGGTACGGCTCCTCTATTATAACGAACTTATCTACTTTTCAGCCTAGTCATACCAATACGAACACTAGGTGTATCGGTACGGGTGTCTGTTAAATTAGTTAAATTGTGTAAAATGAATATTTCAGTTTTTATAGATTAGTCACTGATTAATCAAAGATAAAATTGGATAGGTAAATGACCTTTATTTGTAATGAAACTTCACCTTATTATTATTGATAAGATAAATTTTAGATTTATAAAATGAATTTCAGATAAGAACCCTTGATTTGTATAATTTACATTTTAGTCCCTAAATTTGAAAAAGTTTTAATTTGACCCCTGAAGCTAGTAATTTGATAACGAGTTGATTCGATAAATTTTCTAAGACACTAAAGTATTGTTTTGAACACTGTTTCGAACTCTGAATCAGTCTTTGATAACACATTCTGACCTGGTTCTCTACTAGGCCGGGAAAAGGGTGTTATAGGAGCAGCCAAACTGAAGAACCTTTCCACAAACCTACGGTAATAACCAGCCAAACCAAGAAAAATCCAAACTTATGTTACCGACTTAGGCACCTTCCAACTCATCACAGCCTCAACCTTGTGCAGATCAACACGAATTCCCTCGGCCGACATAACATGCCCGACGAAAACAACCTCCCTAAGCCAAAACTCACATTTGCTTAACTTGGCATATAACTGAATAGCCAACAACGTCTGAAGCACAATCTGCAAATGTCTATCATGATCCTCCTCGGTACGAGAGTATACTAGGATATCATCGATAAACACCGCCACAAACTGATCCAAAAACACATGGAACACCTGGTTCATCATATCCATAAAAGCAGCCGGTGCATTGGTCAAACCAAATGGCATCACAAGAAACTCATAATGCCCGTACGTCGTACGAAAAATGGTCTTGGGCACATCCACATCCTTCACCTTCAACTGATAGTACCCATACCTCAAATCGATTTTAAAAAACACCGATGCACCTTAGAACTGATCAAACAGATCATATATCCGCAGCAACAGACATTTGTTCTTTATCGTCAACTTATTCAACTGTCGATAATCTATACACATCCGCAACGTACCATCCTTCTTCTTTACAAACAACACTGGTGCACCCCACAGTGAAATACTCGGTCTAATAAACCCACGATCAAGCAACTCCTGCAATTGCATCTTCAACTCCTTCGGGGCCATACGGTACAGAGCAATAGACACCGATGTTGTATCCGCATAGGTTTTAATGCCAAACTCTACCTTACGGTCAGGTGGCAACCCCGACAATTCTTCCAGAAAAGCACCTGAAAACTAACATACGGTGCGAATATCCTGCACTTTCAACTCCTTTAAACCAGAATTCATCACATAGGCCAAGAAAGCCTGATATCTAAAACCCAACATTCGACTCGCTTCCAAAGCTGAAACAGCATTAAACAAGAACTTGGCATTCTCTCCAACAACCACCACCTCGAAATCATCTGACAACCTCAAAGATATCTGTTTGGTCTCAAAATACACAACGGCTTGATGCTCGGTCAACAAATCCATGCCCAAAATAACACCAAAGCCATGGAATGGCAATTCCATTAGATCCACAGCAAAAACATGGCCTTGAACCATCAACGGGCACCTACGATACAACTTCCTAACTGCAATTGTCTCCCCAAGAGAACTGGTCACTCTAACACCCACATTTAGAATTTCAACAGGTATATCAAGCAACTGGACATGCTCACAGAAGATGTATGAATGGGTAGAACCAGAATCAACCAACGAGTATAATGGTAAGGAATGTAAAGAGAAAGTACCTGCAATCACATCGGTGTCATTGCAACCCTTGCGGTGCGTATACACCCTAGTCGGTCCACCTTCCTCAGGTTGGATAGCAACGGTATGAGCCACAGTCTGCTGCCCACTATTTTGACGCTGAAATGGCCTACGGCCACAACCACGACCTCGCTGGAAACAACAACAGGTGTAGCACCCTGCCCACCTGGGGCCAACAACGGACAATCATGACTCTGATGGCCGCTAGACCCACAACTCCAACAAGCATTGGCCACAACAGGCAGAGGTGCCTGACCCTCCCTGGCCAGATACAGACAATCTCAACTCAAATGATCTCGGGATCCACAAACCCAATAGGTGTTAAATTGCACTCTAACCTAGGCACCCTGCCCCTGAACTCCACGTCCCACAACACCTCCACCATGCCTCGGCTCTGAGTAAAACCTCATGTTACGGTGTCTCTTAGCCTGACCATCGCTAGAACCAGAATCAATAATTCTATTACCCAAGCTAAAACCTCGCGACCTAGAAGCCAAACCAAGATTCTGCTCCACATCCTTGGCCTGCAACACCAACACATCGAAATTAGTGTAATCAACAGCAAGCATGTATGTCTTAAGCTCCTGCATGAGCCAGTAGCAGAAATGATCACATTGCTGGCGCTCGTCAGGGACCAACTCAGGTGCGTACTGACTCAGCCTCACAAACTGCACCTCATACTTTGCCACAGACATACTACCCTGCACCAAAGCCATGAACTCCCGCTTCATATCATCTTGATATCGGACTCCTAGATACTTTTTCTGGAAAGTACCATAGAAGAACTCTTGGGTCATATCATCAGTTGTCATACCGTAAATCGAGGTAGTCCACCATGTATAAGCATCACCCTATAACAGGAAAATAGCACAGCCCAGCTTACGGGCATCAGAATAGCCCATCTGGCCCAATATCCTCTCAGTACTGGCCAACCATCCCTCTAAAGCCTCAGGCAACAAGCCTCGAAACTTAACTCTGCCCAAACTGCGAAGACGCTCTAACAGCAAACCCAGCCCAACAACTGGTGGTGCCCACACATGAACACCCGCAATTGTTGCCTGAAAAGCATCGGTCATGGCCTGAATCAACGGTGCCATATCATTCATCCCTTGCCTAGCTGGCGCAGATGGTACTTGCTCCACTCCCTCAGGTGGGATAGGTGGGGGCGGTGGCAACCCTTGATGAGGTACAACGTCTCCCTCAATATCCTACCCAGTGGTAGCAATAATTGTACCAGATCGTAACTTTCTCCTCAGTCCTATCGTGCTAAAATATATCTAAGGCATGATAATCATTCCAATACAAAACAGTTAGGCCAGCTTCAAGCAAGGATCCAAGACTTCCATTTCAAAAATTAAAACTTTCTAGACTATAATAATAGAGCAATGGGTATCCCAAATTTCCCCCCAACAAGGCGTAAAGCAATCACCGTACATATTACAATCACCCTGCATTTTAAACATTAGATAACAATACACAATCACATTACAACAATCAAATCAACTCCCAACTATCGCAAACTTAGCTCTGATACCAACCCCTCGACCCAGCCTAGTCGCAAGACTGAACCGAGCGAGCTATATTAGGTTTACCGAGCTAAACCATAAAGAAAAAAATAGAAACACGAACATTTTTTCTTTTATCTTGTCTAAATGCAAAATCATTAACCTATATGTTCATACTATCATCGGGTGAAAGCTCAACTCAATCGGGCATCGATTTGACATTCAATTGGCTCAATTGTAATTTAGGGACCAAATTGCAATTTGATCAAACTATAGGGACTTAGCACATTTTTAAGTTACCAACCTTTAATTAAGCAGGTTTCATGTTCTCATGTCAAAAATCAGCTCGATTCGAACATCTAAACTCATTCAATTGCATCCATAACATTCAGGGACCAAAACGCAAGAGAACAGAACTTCACTTCCATGACATTAACTGAAATAACAGACAACCGTACCAATACGCGTACCACCGTATCGATACGGTGACTTACACAAGCCTGTACTATTTTGATACAATGCAACCCGTTTTGATATGCCTAGCTAGTAGTTTGTAAATATTTGGCACCTGTATCGATACGGTATGGTAATATTTTGGTACGCGGGTTTTGTCCCAAAAAGAAGATTCCATTAAATAAAATTCATACCGGTACACCCAAGCCCGTATCAAAACACCATGCTTGATTTTGCCTAGTCGTACCGGTACGGTCTCACGCGTATCGGTACGCCTGGGCCTGTAATGTCACATTTAGCTGGTTTAACAAGCCCTTAACCTATCCAAAACACTCTAACATGCTTCTAACATACATCCAACATATTCAGGATACAATTCACAGCATAGCATCACAGATTCCACATCAATTCATGGCATTTTACATCAAACGTAAATCTATAGGCATGCAACCTAGGAAACCATTCAAGTAAAACATGAAACTTCAAACCATCACCAAAAACAAACCATAAAGGCCATTTAAAACTTTAGAGCAATCAAGCAAACTTGCTCAAATAGGGAGTTTACAAAACATCTCCCAAAACCAAAACGAGTACCCCCATTGCCTTTATTAATTATAGTCTAATCCAAACATACTTTGGTAAACAAGTCTTGCTAGGATCCCTTGCTTCTTGTTGCCTCCAAAGCTCTCAATTCTCTGCATTGATGGACAATAAGAGCATAAACGCACAAGGCTTAGTGAGGAGTGCTCACAAACAAAACACCATTAATGCATTTAAAATTATTTCTTAACAACTCATTGAAATCCCATTTTAAAATCATGTTTCAACAACATTTAAAACATCATCATCATGCCTTTAAACCGTGCACTTAACATCTTTAAAACACAGCATATTAAACCATATGCAATATGTATCATTAACCAACAGCAAGTCTCATTGCTCAACCTCAATTTAAGCCTTCCCATGCATAACAACCATATGCAAAGCTTAAAGAGTAAACATTTATAAATCACAATATACAACATAAACTTTCCAATGATACATCAACAATTATATTGGCTTACAAATGATCATTAAACAAGTCTATTAACAAAAGAGTTCATCGGATACACGGATTCAACAAGTGTTCAACCAACACTTCAAGCCATCTCAACCGGAATAGCGCTACAATAACAATTAGAGGTGGCAAACGGGTCATTCAGTTCGGTTTCAGTTTGGGTCATTTCAGTTCAGGTCATTTTGAGTCTGATATTATTCGGTTCAAATTCAATTTCGGTTCGGTTTTAGTTTAGGTCTATTATGATTTGGGTCATTTCACGTCGGTTGATTTTTGGTGCGGTTAATTTTTGTTCAGTTGATTTTGGTTCGGGACAAATTCGGGTCAATAAGAGATCGGTCGATTTTAATCGAGTTTTTAGGTCGGTCAATTTTTTACACCCTATATTTAGATTTATAAAGTCAATATATTTAAATTTTTGGTGAGTTGTGTGGTTGTTCATATCCTATATTTATTTACTTCTATTAATATCTTTTTTATATTTCGGGTTGTCTTTGGTTCGGATCTATTCGGTTCGGGTCCATTTCGGTTCAACTAAAATTTGGATCAATTTTCGCTTCGGTTCGGTTTGTTTCAATTTCGGATCAAATTTTGGGTCATCATGTTCGGGTCAATTTTGGGTCTCAGTTCGAGTAAATCGGTTCGATTTTCGGGTCTCGGGTAAAGTTTGCCCGCTCTAATAACAATCGTGGTATGTTACCAACCGGGTACACCTTTCAACCTATGGGGACACCAACCCAATCATCAGTTAGAAGCTTAATCCACTAATAGGATTCTACAGTACTGTTTAACCCTTCTACCGTTAGGGTACTCGGATGGAGTTTTTGGTCCATGGATCTAAACCCCTCAACATCCAACGCAACTTATTATAGTGCACTCAATCCTATGGCCGGCCAACTATATCCGATAACAATTTTAAAACCACATCACTTGCCAATATAATTAACCATTTAACATTACCTCATTGTTTTTAACAAGCATTAATCAAACCATTTTTCCAAAGCAACAACCATGCTTTAAACCACAAGAATAAACCATATACTTACAAGGATCACTTACCATGTGCATCATTCAGCATTTCATGCTCAAATACTTTAAAACATGATTAAACAGTAGGTAACATGTAAATCAGAACAAGTGCATAAAACCATTTAACACTAGCACGACCGAGAGAGAATAACCACTTTTACTTACTTTCGAGTTTAAACCAGCGTATCAAGCTAAGTTTAAACTCCCATAAACCACCTTTAAAACATTCCAAAGCTAGAATCCACATTCTCACTCACCGATACGCGAAGCCTTGATTTGTCATTGCAAAATCAAGCCTCCAATGCTACACCGTTCGCTTCCAAAATAACCTCCCATGTTTAAACCACATAACAACAGAAGATTAATGCATCTCTATGCATTAACAACACTGCAACAACAGATCCTTACGGATTCTTCCATTCACCTCACAATTACCCAGCCGCAACAAGCGAAAACTTCAACTAATCCTTTCCAAACCCAACCCAGCCACAACCTAACAATCTAACACCACTTTTATCATCAATTAACATCTAGAAACAGAATCAAACCAACCTAACACCTTCAGCAAACACACAGCCACCATAACACCTCAAAAATACAAATCTAGCAACCTAAACAATTAGAGATTCAAGAGTTTAGGGATTCCATTGACAAAAGTGACTTATCAACATCATTAAACATCCAAAATATGTTCAAAAACAATTTATAACACTGGCAATCAGATTCAATTCGAATCTTTCATCATTTCATCAATTTTACCCAATTAAATCTATATAAAAAACACAAAATCAAATTATAAACCATAAATCGAGGATCAAATACTTGTGAATATCAATAAAGAACCATTTAACAGAGGAGATCACGGACCTTACCCCTGTTATGTGATTTCTCCCTCAATTGGCTTGTTTAGAACTTAGAAAACATAAGATTTCAATGAGATTTTGTAAAACAAAGTTAAAGAATCAATAATCTGAGTGAAAAGAATCTCTCACCTCTGGATTTTGATGAAATTCTGAGTGTTTGGTAGAAAAAAAGTTGAGAGAAAAGGTTTAGGAAAAAGTTACGTAAATTTTCTTTAAAAGCAAATAACTAAGAATTCTAAGAATTAATTGCAAGGAGAAACCACCTACAAAAACTTGGTAATTTAGATCCTTAAGGATTCTAAGAATTTAACCTTTTTCATTTTAGTCACTTAAAAACAGTTTTCAAAAATCGCATTTTGGTCACTAACCAAAATGTCACATTTCTAAATTCCATTTTCCAAAATTGATCCCACCAAAAATCAATATATTTAAAAGATGATTTTTAACTATTTTCCCACATTTTTATCTTATCAAAAAATATACGACCCTAAATCTGACTCGAATCTCTAACCTGATCCATCGGACCGTTTAATAAACCTCAAAACTGCTAGGCCCAAAACTAGGTGTTACATCTTGTGAATGAACTTTAGAACTATCTTGGAGTCGTTCTTCGGTGTAGCCACTGCTTCAACCCATTTTGACACATAATCCACAGCTAACAAGATATAAAGATCTCCAAATGAAGATGGGAAGGATCTCATGAAGTCAATTCCCCATCCATTGAAAAGCTCTACCTTCAAGATGGTTTGCAATAGAATTTCATGCCTTCGAGATATATTCCCCGTCCTTTGGCTTCTATCACAGGCCTTGCAAAATTTGTGTGCATCTTTGAAGAGTGCAGGCCAATAGAAACCAGATTGTAAGACCTTTGCAGCAGCCCGAGCTCCTCCAAAGTGACCTCCACATGACGATGAGTGGCAATGGAACTCTTCTTATGGAACACACCTTCGAATCTTTTGGTCGGCACATTGCTTGAATAAATAAGGCTCGTCCCAAAAGTAGAAACGCACATCATGTCTAAATTTCTTTCTTCCCTGGCTATTCAAATCAGTAGGCAAAATACCATTAACAAGAAAGTTAACAATATCAACATACCATGGAACTGCCGCATCAAATAATATTTTCTCATCGGGGAAGTCCTTTATTTCTAATTCTCCATTACATTTAACCTTATTTTCTAGCCTAGAAATATGATCGGCAGCTTGATTTTCAGTACCCTTTATTTCCCTCACTTCTAGGTCAAATTCTTGCACAAGAAGTATCCACCTAATAAGTCTAGGTTTAGCATCCTTTTTAGTAACTAAATACTTAATAGATGAATGATCAGTATGCACAATGACCTTAGTGCCTATCAAGTATGCTCTAAACTTATCAAATGCAAACACAACAACCAGCAATTGTTTTTCAGTGGTTGTATAATTGATTTGTGCATCATTTAAAGTGCGACTAGCATAATAGATGACATGGAAAATATTACATCGGAACTATCTAAGTGCCACTCCTACCGCATAGTCACTTGCGTCACACATGAGCTCGAATGGTAAGGTCCAGTCCGGGGGAACAACAATGGGTGCTGAGATAAGCTTGTCTTTAAGTTCCTTGAATGCGATGTGGCAGTTCTCATCAAACACGAAGGGCTAGTTTTGCTATAGCAAAGTACACAATGGCTTGGAAATTTTGGAGAAGTCCTTTATGAACCTCATATAAAAGCCAACATAGCCTAAGAAACTTCAAATTCCCTTTACAGTGGTCGGAGGTTGTAGCTTTTCGATCACTTCAACCTTTTCTTTATCCACTTCTATTCCCTTTTGTGAGATCTTGTGGCCTAAAACAGTCCCTTCGGCCACCATAAAATGGCATTTCTCCCAATTGAGCACTAAAGTTGCTTCTTCACATCGCTTGAGTACCCTTGCTAAATTACCCAAACATGACTCAAAATCATCTCCAGAGACTAAGAACTCATCCATAAAGATCTCCAAAAACTCTTCAACCATGTCCAAGAAAATGACTAGCATGCATCTTTGGAAAGTAGCTGGGGCATTGCAAAGTCCAAAGGGCATTCTCCTAAAGGCATAGGTACCATAGGGGAATGTGAAAGTTGTCTTCTCTTGATCCTCTAGCGCTATAGCAATCTGGTTGTACCCTGAGTATCCATCAAGGAAACAATAAAAAGATTTGCTCGTCAATCGATCTAGCATTTGATCGATGAAAAGGTGGAGCAAATGGTCATTCTTGGTTGCCTTGTTGAGCTTTCGATAGTCCATGCAAATCTTCCAACCCGTGACAGTCCTTGTTGGTAAGGGTTCATTATCCTCACTGCTTATCACGGTCATGACTCATTTCTTCGGTACACATTGTACTGGGCTGACCCATGAACTATTAGAAATATGGGTAAATAATTCTAGTATCGAGCCACTTAATTATTTCCTTCATCACCACCATCTTCATGACTGGATTAATCCTTCTTTGGGGTTCAACAGAATTGTTGTGACATTCTTCAAGCATAATTTTGTGCATATAAATAGTAGGGCTTATACCCTTCAAATTAGCCATAGTCCAACCTAAAGCTTTTTTATGTTGAGCTAACAGATTTATCAAGCTACATTCATGCTCGGGTTTAAGAATAGAGCAAACTATCACAGGCAAGGTATCATTGTCACCCAAATAAGCATATTTAAGGTGTGATGGTAAGGGTTTTAATTCTAACGTGGGTGCATACTCAAGTGATGGTTTCGGAGGGATAAATTCAGCAAAATCTAAAGGTTCGAAGTGCGTACCTGGGCTAGCTATGAGCAAGCTAGATTGTTGTACCTCTATTGGGAACTCCTCGAGCTCCTCATCGTCATATTCATTGAGTATTATGTAATCCTCAACCTCTAAAAAATTGCTTCAGCAAAATTCTGCATCTTCTACTTTTTCTGCAGAATCCATGTCTTGGAGGCATTGACACTCTTCTGATTCATCCACATATTTGACAGTATTAAATACATTTATGGTCACCCTCTAATTAGCCACCCTCATGGTGAATTCACCCTTTTATAGTCGATCAGAATTTGACATGTGGCTAGGAATGGTCACCCCAAAATAATGGGTGCATTCTCATCAGGTTTAGAATCGAGAATGAGAAAGTCAACTAGAAAAACAAATTTGTCCACCTTTACCACAACATCTTTGATCCTTCAATCTGGACGAACATGGGATCGGTCAGCCAATTGCAAAATAACAGTAGTAGGCCTTACATTTCCCATACCATGCTTCATAAAGACTGACTTGGCATGAGATTCACACTAGATCCAAGATCGCATAAGGTTTTTCCCACATAGTTATCTCCTATCGAGCATGGGATGTAAAGCTGCCTGGATACTTTTGTTTTGGTGGCAATTTACTCAACACAGAGTAGTACTATTTTACTGTAGCAATTTTCTCATACCTCTCGACCTTCATCTTTTTTGTGACAATATCCTTGAGTAACTTTGCATAAGTGGGCATTTGATCAATGGCCTCCAAAAATTGGAACATTGATGTACAACTTGTCAAGTATGTATACAAATTTCTAGAACTGAATATCTTCTTTTTACTTCTTCAATCTTTGGGGGAAGTGTGGTAGGGGTCTAACTTCTAGCTCAACTGGTGGCAGAGTATCTTTTGATGTAGCAATATTTGGTCTTTCACTAGTAGGTTCACTTGTTGAGTCCTCATTCATGTCTTTCTCAAGAGATGAGTCCTCTTGTAACTTAGTTTCTTCTTGCATAGTTTTAGGGTTAGAATCATCCGCTTTCTTCCCTCCAAATTTTTCTTCTTTGTTAAGTTGAAGTGAGTGCACTACACTGCTCCTTGCCATGAGGTTTAGTGACTTCAGTATCATTAGGTAAACTGCCCTGAGGTCAAACATGTAAAGCTTGCGCGATTTGACCTACTTGAGTTTCTAAAGCTCTTAAAGATGAGCTGTGGCTTTGTAGTAGTGCTCCTTGGCTCTTGATAGATGAAGCATGGTCTTGAAATAAAGACTTAGTAGTAGTCATAAAGTCTTGGAAAGTAGCTTCCAAAGAGTTGTTCGGTGAAGAAGATGAACCCTTGTTGCTATTATGCCATGGTATATTTTGCTGAAAACCTAGAGGCTCGGTCACATTCTGTTGACGATCTGAGCTACCGGTGTTATGTCCCTAATTTCCCCAAGAAATATTAGGATGCTGACGCCATCCTGGATTATAAGTATTTCAATAGGGGTTATGGTTGTTCCTATTATAGTTCCCCGCATAGTTGGTAGACTCGTGGTTATCGAGGCACTTGCTCACATGATGATTCCCATCACAACGAACACAAGCAGTAGCTACCTTCACTTCCTTCACTTCATTAGAACGTTGGAGATTCTTTAACATATATGTAATGGCCGACAATTGAGCTGAAACAGATTCATTGGCTTCTAGATCACGCGTCCCATGAGTTTTTCTCCCAGTTCCAAGTCCTGAAGTAAAAAATTGGTAGTCATTGTTTGCTATCCTATCAAGGAAATCAAATGCTTCTTTGGGTGACTTGTCCAGCAAAGTACCATTTGCTGAAGCATCCAGCATCATTCTCGTCGGAGCATTGACACCATTGTAAAACATCACAACTTGCGTCCAATCATGAAAACCATGATTCGAACAATTGTGAAGCAATCCCTTATATCGATCCCAGCATTCGTACATCGACTCGTCATCAGCTTGATGAAAAAAAGCAATATCATTCCTTAGTTGAGTGTTCATGTTGGGCAGATTATACCGCAGTAAAAAGCTCTTGCACAAGTATATCCAGGTCTCCATAGATCCAGCAGGTACTCCACTCAATCATACCCGTGCTCTGTCATGCAATGAATACAGACACAGCTTGAGTTTCAACACGTCTTCATGCACACCTTGCTGTCGAAAGGAATCACAAACTTCCAAGAATGCATGAATATGTTGTCTTGCATCTTCATGAGGCGATTTACAAATTGTCCAATAGAATTCAACATGTTGAACATCACCGGTTTAAGTTCGAAATTGGCTGCCTGAAACTCGGGAGCTACAATCCCAGGGTTGAGATAATCCAAAATAGGATTTAAATGGTCCCTACTAGCACGTGGACGAGATATGACTCCCTAATTTGCCGTAGCATTAGGATTCTCAGCTGGTTGACCTCTTTGATTTTGAACTCCAAACATGGCTCTTCGAGCTCTTTGTAACTGTCTTCTTTGTCAAAAAAAGACGTTCAATTTCAGGAACGAAAGGTGATAATGGTTCTTCAGGTCTCTCTCGGGTCATGCAACAGCACAACACCTGCAAAAAGTTAAGCAAAAACAGCAAATAAAGCTATACTAAAAAGAAGAAATAAAATGGTGCAAAACTAAACTCAAAATAACTAATTGCCAATCCCCGACAACGGCGCCAAAAACTTGTTGCGTGCTGTGATGTACTATAAATGATACGCAATCGGTGGAAGTATACACATCAAACAAGTAATAAAGTGATGAGTGAGATCGTCTCCACATGGATTGGAGGTAAATTAAGTAAAGCTTAAGCACTCAAACAGGAATATAATATTAAATGGAAGAGATGATATGAGCAGTTAAAAGAAATGTTGTAGCACAAACTGTAATAAAAACTGGAGCGATACGATAAGACTTCAAACGTCCTCACACGTGCGGAAACTCTCAATAGGATGACAGGCTGGGTTTATCAAGGAATCCTATACCTATATCTCATGAATGACTAACACTTTCCAGCTTATAAGACACTCGACAGAGCTTATATAGGTATTTCTAAACTATCTCTAGCACGAAACTGGCAGCCAGAAAGCTACAGTAATGCCTCTCAGCGTGAACCCTAGCAAGCTACTAACCCTGAAGTTCTACTCTTTTCAGTCGTTGAAACTCTATCATTATCTCTACGTTAATTTAGGGTTCTGCCTCTCAGCATTAAACCCTATTGTCCATGTAGATCTAAGCTTAACTCTCTCGACCATTAAGCATCAGACAAGGGTAAAGGCTAACTCTCGAAAGCTCTTACAAACCCAAGGCAATAAAACAGTGAACAAAGCATCAATGAAAATGGAAAATGCTAAAACATTCATTTAAACAAAAAACATAATCATCCACAATAAACCCAAGCCACTTAAAGTTTGTTCATGCCTGGGCAAATATCATCCAAAATTATTTGTCTAATACAACCCATTTCAGAACAAAAATGTAAGAGCAAAAAGAAACTAAGAGTAAAGGAAACTCCCAAGCTGCCTTAGACTACCGCGAACCACCCTAATCTTGTTGCTTCTCTCAAAGGCCAACAAGATCGTCCCTTGGAGCTTCAACAATGGAGGACACCAAGATGAGGAAGAAAGAGGACAGTCGCATTTTTGCTTCTCTCTTTCTTAGCTCACCAACAACTTTTTTAGCTCCCTTTTAATGTGGGTGTCCTATCCTTTATATAGTGGGGCTCCTAGGGTTTTGTGCCCTTAATTCCTCGTGTACCCTAGGGAATATTCCCTTCACATGTATGGCACAGCTGGCTGGTGGAATCACGTGTGGGGGCTGTAAAATATCTTCTTTCTTTATCTTTTTGTGCGCCCAGAAATGCCGTCCAAAATGCTGTGGCAAAATTTCCTTTCCCAGCAAAGCTCTTTTGCTCACCTACACATCATCACCACAAAACAACCCTTTTCTCTCAAGCAACACCAATTTTATGAATAATTAAAAACAACCAAAGCAACACCACTAAATGCAACTATATGCAATGAAATGAGCTTAAAACCAAATAATAACCTAAGCAAAAAGGCATGGAATGTATACTTTTTACAAGGTTAACAGTTACATCATATTCTTTAACTTTTATTTGATAGTACCCTGACCTTAAATCAATTTTGGAGAACATAGAGGCATCCTTGAGTTGGTCGAATATGCCATCAATTTTTGGCAAGGGATATTTATTCTTGATGGTCACCTTATTCAACTGTCGATAATCAATACACAGTCTCATAGAATCATCTTTCTTCTTTACTAAGAGGATCAGAGCTCCCCAAGGTGAGGAACTCGACTGATTGAAACCTTTATCTAATAACTCCTGAATCTAAACCTTCAGCTTCTTAAGCTCAACAGCTGTCATACGATAGGGTGCAATAGAAACTGGGGTTGTTCCAGGTTGCACTTCGATGCCAAACTCTACTTCACAAGTAGGAGGTAAACCTAGAAGTTCATCTGGGAAAACGTTAGGGTATTCACCTATGGTGTTAATGTTTTGTAGTTGAGGTTCATCCTTGGCCTCCAAAGACAAAGCGTACAATGATGGGGTTCTCGAATTCATCAAAGTGATGCTTTCTTTCCAAGGCCTCGAAGGTACAATTTCTTCTTGCAACAATCTACCCAAGCTTGATGTTTACTGAGCTAATCCATACCCAGTATAACATCAAATTCGTGAATTGGTAATGCCAACAAGTTGTCCAAAAAAAAGAATCCCTTGAATCGTTATGGGACTGAGTTTACATAGATGGCTTATGGTGACACTATCACCTAAAAGATTGATTACACTGATCTTTGTTACACTAGGCTCACAAGATAGCTTGTATTGTTTCACTAACATGGTACTTATAAAGGAATGGGTAGATCCAGAATCAATCAATGCATAGACAGGATGTGAATATAATTTAATGGTATATACAATAATGTCAGGATCATCTTCTTCTTTCTTGCTCCTCATGTGGTACATCTGTTCAAGAACCTTGGTTTTAGGTATTTATGATACCTTAGACGTACCACTAGGCTTCCCTGAAGATCCTTGTTTTGCTCCCTTACCTCGAAAAGACTGAGCAAGGGATAAAGGATTAGCCGGTACGGAAGTAGATTTGATGGTATTCTTGGGATAATCACAAATCAAATTTCCCATCTCGCCACAAAAAAAAAAGCATGCTCTGAACTTCTTACGGCATTGCCCCACAGGATGCCTGGGCTGCCAAAAATCGTAAACTGGAATTGTGTCTCTCATCCAGAACCACCAGTGCTATCAATAGAAATGGTCCTATGGAATGACTGGGTTACGACTTGAGACCTAACAATATATCCAGAATGGGAAGGCTGTGAATACATATTTTGCTTTGGACCTTGATACTTCCTCTTCTTTAAAGACTTAGGAGGACAAAAGTCATCTCGATATCTCTTCTCGGGCTTGCTTGATCCACTGGCCCTCTGAGCTTTATGTGCAACTTCAGTAGCTTTATCCTTGTTCACAAGGTCCTAAAAATTAGTAATACCCAATGCCGTGAGCATAGGGTGTAGGTCATCATTCAGTCCATTGATGAATATTCTACACTTCTCTTTCTCCTTCTTGATATATTTAGGTCCATACCTACAGTAATTACAGAAAATCATGAATGTACTGCTCCACCGATCGTCCACTTTGCTTCAAATGGAGAAAAATGTCGCGCCTCTCAGCGAGGTAATACTCATTGATATATTTCTTTCAAAATTCACGCAAGAAGAACTCCCAGGTCACATCTTTTTCAGGGACTGTGAGAATGTTAGTCTCCCACCAATAAAGCGCTTCATCAGCCAACAATGTGAAGGCACACTCAAGCTTGTGTTCGTCGGAATGCTATAGCTGCTTGGTCAGGATTCTTAAAGTATTGTCCAACCAATACTCAGCGATTTCAGGATCACCATCATCAGGACCTGTAAAATAGTAGGCCCGGTGCTGAGGTAGCTTATCAATAGGAGCTCGGGCAATCTGGACAGCAGCGGTAGAAGGTTGGAAATTCTACTTAGCCTTCATCGAGGTTATAAATATTTTGAACATGTCAACCATGTTCCTATAGCATTCGGCTTAAACAGTTTGTACCTCGGGCTCAGGGTCTTGTACCGAAGGATTTTGCAGAATTGGATGGAGATGATGGACCTTCTTTCTCCAACTCTTGAGCTAGGTAAATTAATAGGAAATGTTAGGAATCGATGTAATATTTGTGAAATCAATATTTAAACTTAAAATAGCTATTAGCTAACAAATTTTCCATGGATTCTAAACTTGAGGACATGAGTCTAGCTTAGAAGCTTGATAACTTCGACTTGAAATTAATCAATAACTATCCATGGAATTAACAATTCGTTTGAGGGCTTTTACTTATTGGACCAAGGACTATCTAATAGCGTAAAGAAATCAAAGAAAGCTTGCACAAATAAGAGAGGTGCTTGCTTAAGCTTAGGGTAGAGGATGACAATAGAGGTGTTAGCTTATTTGAGGAAAAGATGGTGGAGGCAAAATAGGGACTCGGTGCACTATGGATAAAAGGAATCTCTATTAAGTGTTTTAAAACACTTTATCCCTTAAAGTGGGAACCAATGAAGCTTTCCTTTGCTATAGGGTAAGCTTAATTTAATATTATTTTCTCATTTTAGTACTTTAAATCCAATAATTATTATTACCATCAATTTCATCATCTTTTATCCTATATTTCCTATCAATGTTCTCATTTTCACGTGAAGGATGGCAAGCTAGGAGGTGACTCATCCCAACATGGGATAATTACGAGGGTTGCCCCTCAACTATTCAAAGTTTATACTTTTACCCTCAAACTTTCAATTTTCACAATTTCGCCACTACTCTATTACCAAAGAATTCAATTAGGTCCAAAGTCTATAAAGATTGCAATTGACTACACGATTTAAGTTAATGTAATATTTAAACCTTTCCAGTATGAAATTTTTTATCACTGGAACCTAATTCCGACTAAACCGGTCTTTGGGGTGTTACAGTATCAGTACTCACCATACCTGTATGCCAACAATGTGTATCGGTACTCATTGTACTTGTACTTGAATAGTGAGTATCAGTACTTACTATTCATGAACAGTGTCATGAATAGTAATAATGCCAAATATTGTTTCCATGTTTTTAAAACCTTTAAAAATATTTTAATCAACTCAAAAAAATCTAATATATATAAAACAATTAATAGTACATATTTTTTTATGTTTTTAGAAACTTTGAAACATATTTTTCAATTTTGTTCGACTTTGAATTATTTTGGGAATATTTGAATAAGTTCAAAAACATTTTTCACATAAATTGTTATATCAAAATATTAGCTCAACAATCTCCGATCCGGTCTTCGACTAGACCGGGTAAGGGTGTTACATTTATGATTTTCTTTTTAAATAATTAAATAAAATTAAAAAGGTCACGTGTCATGCATTCACCATATGACAAATTTTATTATCTATAATTAACGGATAAAATCCTAAAATATAACAAAATAAAACGTTAGACAACTATTTTAAAAAATATATAGGCATCTAATTCAAAATATATATATTTTGGACATTTTTCAATTAAGACAATTTTAAAATATTAAATCAACTTATTTTTAAAAAATTATATTTAAACTAAATTATTTCTTCTTCTCGGTTGCAATAAAGTATTTAAATTATACTTAATTTTGATCTAGATCTATCTAAAATGGGTAGGGTTCAATTACACTAGCTCAAAACTAAGTGAGCTTTATACACTTCTATTAGTTTCTCTATGAATGATATTTCAACAATCAAACTGTTGAATTTATCAACATAATCAGGCAAATTAAGATATCTAACTATTTATTTAAAGGCTTAACTGTAAAATAAGTGCATAAACTATACAATTTTTTTTCCAATTAAGTGCCTAAACTATTTTCGGACCAAATAGGTACCAACATTTCATTGCGTTACTCAAATAAGGTTTTTCTGTCAATGGTCGTAAAAAATTATGTTATCCAATCCGAACATGATGCGTGGCCTATTTTTTTAATCTATGAATTTTTTTAAAAAATTCTAAAGTTTTAATTTTTTTTAATCAAACCTTTTAAGTTTATCAACGCTTGGTTAGAGACGACATCAAATGTTAAGAAGATGGAGTTGGAATGGTAACGTCTAGCAGAGAATCACGAAGAGGGAGGCATGATGAATAAGTTGCGCTCTATGCGGAATTACTTGCGGGTCTAGAATCGTACGGAGTTTGGAAGTATCGAGGATAGAATTGGAGTGACACAGACTTTAATTGATGACATTGATTCTAGAGTTGATCCAGGTGATTAGGAAGAGGCGTAAACTACATGCAGATTTGTGGAAATTGTACAGGCTTCGCGAGTCACTTTGAAGACAAAAATCAAGAGCGCTATGGCTACAAAGTGGAGATTGTAACATAATTTTTCCATTGGACTTCGAAGATACGAGGTCTACGTAATGATATTGGTGATTTATGGATTGATGGACATTGGGTCACGGCACCATAGAGTTTGCACAACCATTTTTATACAGCCTTTTGCAAGCTCTTTTCCAACACATCGTCTAGGGGTTCGTTGGATGCTAATTTGAAGTTTAGATGCCTAGCTGAAGAGCAAAGTCAGTCATTGGAGATGGAATTTACAAAGATAGAGGTTCGTGAGGCTATGTGGAATTGTGAGGGTTCCAAGGCACCGGGTTCGGATGGTTTTAACTTCGAATTCTTCAAGAAAGTCTGGAATTTTCTTAAAGCGGATGTGATGAGTGTGATACGTAAGTTTTACGAGACTGGAAACTTCCACATGGGATGAACTGTTCGCTTGTGACGTTAATTCCAAAAGAGAAAGTCCTATGGAGGTTGGTGATTTTCGACCAATATGTCTGTTCAATTTGATCTATAAAATACTTGTTAAGGTGTTGGCTGCGAGATTTCAGAAGGTGATCAGGTTTTTGATTAGTGACTCCCAAATGACCTTTATTAAAGGTCGATAGATTGCCGATGGTATATTGTTGGTAAATGAGGTGGTTCAGACTTTGAAAACATCAGCTTCTGATGGTGGAGTGTTGCTCAAACTGGATTTTGCAAAGGCTTATGACTGCCTAAATTGGACTTCCTCGACCAAATTCTAGCTCGTATGGGTTGCGATAAATGTTGGAGAAGGTGGATATTAGAATGTATTTGTCGAGATATTGATTTTAAGATAACTTTAATGAAAAATATTTTTGAACTTAAACAATATTGCAAAAACAATTATAAGTCCATTTAACTTTTAAAATATGTTCAGTTGTATCGGGACGCTATTCAAGGCCGTATCGGTACAGGTTGGCTCGTATCGACACTTGGGAAACTTAAAATTTCCAGTAAGTAATTTCTGTATCGGTACGGTATACGCATACCGTACCGATACTCATGATTGAGTATCAGTACCCCTGAACAAAATAATCTATTATGCTAGTTAAAGATTGGGAAATGACATGTAAGATTAATAAATTGATCAATGCCTTAACTAATGTGATAACGGGAATTAATGTAGCTAGTTAATGATGATAATTGTGTACTACTCCATAACGTATTAAAATACTCGGTAAGGTAAAATTGGCGATTAGTAACAATAGGGAGATCTTTGGGATCGTGTTGCTTGTATGTTAGGTAGACATTTGGCTGATAGAGTCTTTGGTTGTTGGGATCCGGATACCAGAGAGAGTGTTGCAACACCATTGTCAGGGGTATCAAATGTACGTTCCCGATGTTGTGTGACCCCAAGCCTAATTTGAAGATACTCGATGGTGGTTGGGTTCCGAGTATGGGTGTACGTTCCCGAGGCTATGTGACACCGGGCCTCACCCATAGTGTATGTTCCTGAAGTTTTATAACATCAGGCCTCACTCAGAGTGTACTTTTACAAGGTTGTGTGGCACCGGGCCTCACTATAGGTTTGTGGTTATGACGTTTCTACTTTTGCCTTGATAATCTATTGAGGTCTCGGTTATGGTTGGGCCTTATGTGCCTGTGTGATGATTTCTATGTTGTTAGCAAGTTTTTAGGCGATTAGCGGTAACGCCACATGATTTTTATTCTTGCCTTATTGCCCGTACTAGCTTGCATGCTTATAGTTATGATTCGCATGAAGTGTAGTAGAGTAGATGTGTACCATTGAGCTTTGAAGCTCAGCGCTGAGAATTGTTGTTTCCGTGCGTAGGCTGATAGATCGATCGTGGGCCAAGGAGCACTATCAGTATGGGATTCCAGCAAGCGATATTTACTAGAGTACAATACTTGTATTTAATGGGATGTGTATTCATAGAACCTAAGTAGAGTCTGTAAAAATTTAAATATTCGAACCTTTTATTTATAAGCTGCTTTAAATCAAAGTCTCATGCTTTTTAAGTTAAATGTTAATTTTTTTAATGTGAATGATTTACAATGATAACGATTTTTAATTTTTGGCATAAATTTTGGGTTGAATTTTGACGGGTCGGGTCGGGTCGGCAACCAATATGACATTTTAGATCCTTGAATCCGATCGGGGTGTTACAGCTATACACTAAAACAAACAAAATTATAGACAATATTAACCTAAAATTTAAAAGCTTTAAGGGCATTTTTACCCATGAGTTCGTACTAAACAAACAATTTAGCCTCTCCGCAAAAAATCACCCAATTTGGCCCTCGAACAAGTGAAACGCATCAATTTAGCCTTTTGACTAACATTGATCGTTAATGTGTTGACGTGGTCATTAACTATGCTTACGTGGCAAAAGGGAAACTTTGATTTTTTAGAGAGTTCGAAGGCAAAATTGACTTTTAAGATGTTCGTGGATTGTGTTATATTTTATGTAATATCTAAAAAAAATTAAGAAATTAAAATTTTAAAATATTTTAAAAAATTTACAACAATTTAAAAAATTAATAATAAAAATAGCAAAATAAAAAGACTATCAAAAGTTTCAAAAAATTAAGTAAATATTATAAAATAAAAATATCAGAATTTATAAAGTTATAAATTATTAAAATTTAAAAATATTTAAAAAGTATTAAAATTATTAAAAAAATAATTCAAAATTTTATATTGAAAAGTACATGACAATATAACAAAATTATAAATTTTAAAAAGAGATATTAAAAAATTGAAAAATATACATATTGTTGTGTTCAAGATTTTGTAAAGTGACAATAAAAATTGACAAACTAGTTAAGGGAGATTTTGTCGAGCGTGTAATCTGCTCTGAGTGGCTTGATACCATATGTTTCTTCCACTGAAGTTACAACTCAGATGCTTGTTGTATAGTTGTTGAATGCTTGATGCTCTTATTTAGTTAAATTCATGTGGTGTTTTTATCTTTGACTTTTGCTACACTGCAATAGCTTTGCACATCACCAACGCTTATAACAATTTTGATCCATGTATTTATTGTTTTGTTTCAATTTAGGTCATGGCTTGGCCTTAATTTTTAACGTGTAGTGTCAACTAATTGTGTTAGTGATCATTTCTTAAAGGATCACTTGTCAAGATAGTTACATGTTTCCTTAGCTGTTTTATTTGTTGTGTGTTTATGACCATTTGGCGTCTGTTTGTGTTGTGTTATTTCATAATATTTGTGTTTGATAAATACATTCTTCATATCAGCTGCACTACCCTCCATGCTAATTGTAAGTCATGCAAAATATAAAACACAATAATATAATTTTATTAAAAAAAATTGAATTTTGAATTCATTAAAATGTATATTTTCAAATATATTTTTAATAATTTTAATACTTTATAAATATTTTTAAATTTTGATTTTTTAATAATTTATAATTTTATAAATGCTCTATAAATAATTTTTTATAATTCCAATACTTTATATAGTTTTTTATAAATACTTTATAAATATTTTATGGATTTTGATATTTTAAACTTTTTATTTTCACCTCTTTTTTCAAAATTTTAAGTTTAAGGGTGTAACAAACCTTGAACTTTAAAAAAAAATCAATTAAGCCTCTGAGCTTTTTTTGCACTCAATTAAGCATTTGAACCAAGAAATTTAATCATTTAAGCCTTTTGACCAATTTTGACTATTAAATCTTGATAGCTTTTTTGGATCTATTGGTGCAGTGCATCGTATCACAATGTTTTCACTTGACATTTTCATATTTTAATTTTATTTTTAAAAAATCTTTAAAAGTTTTGAAAATTCTAAAATACTTATAAAATTTATAAAAAATATTTTTTGAAAAAAATCTATAAATGTAACATGATAGAATTGTTGTGTGTCATGTGCCAGTAAGATCTAAAGAAAAAACTATCAAGATTTTATGGTCAAAATTTGTCAAAGGGATTAATTGATTAAATTTCTTGGTTCAAGGGATTATTGATTAAATTTCTTGGTTCAAGTTCTTAATTGAGTGCAAAAAAAAATTCAGAGACTTAATTAATTTTTTTAAAGTTTAAGGGTTTCTTACGCCCTTAAACCAAAAATTTAAAGTATTTTTATTTATAATAATTAAAATTTTAAGTTTTTTGTTTAAAAATTACATGACAATCAATTAAGTCCTCGAAATCTTAAAAAATCAATTTTACCTGAAATTTACTAAAATTCAAGTATTGCCCCTTTAACAAGTAAGCATTATCATGTGAAATGTAACGTTAGTACTGTTACGGCCATATCAGCACATGAACGGTCATTGTTACTTAAAAAAATTAAATTGAGTTTGAAAACCAAATTAAATGCATTTTTTAGGGTGAATTGAATTGATTATTTGGTACAATAACCCAATCGAAAAGGTTAAACACAATACTTAAACCCTTCTCCTGTGTTTCTTCTCGCCTCCATAAACCTATTTCTCCAAGGCTTCTATTTCTCCTTTTCTTTCCGTTCTTCCCATTTCAAGTAAGTACTACTATCTTCTATCCTATTTTACTCCTGTGTTTTCTGTATTGATTTTGGAGTCGGATTCTCGTTGCAGAGAGTCGTTTGACATTTTCTATAACCCATCAAAGAGCAAAAGAGAGAGTGAGAGTGAGAGGATGAAATCGGTCGTGGGTATCAAATAAGATGCAGAAATCAGTGGTAGTAGTAGTGGATAGGCTGTTTCATCACAAGCTTTACGACCGCTACGTCAAACGCACTTCCAAGTTCATGGCTCACGACGAAAACGATCAATTCCCCCCCCCCCCCTTTTTCCTTCTTTGTTAAATGTGTTTGCATTTGGATGTCATACTAATGTTTTCTCAATACTTCAATAATTTTTTTCAAAGGTTAAATTGGATCCTTCTAGTCCGTTGAGCAAGCCTAAGCATTGGGTTATTGCTGAAATTCTCAAGCAAGCAAGAATTTATATGCCGCCGTCAATGGATACTGCTACGAACGCAAGTCTCAACAACGAAGCACCAATTTCCTCAACCCCTTGAAAGGTTGGACTCCTCTTTGTTGCAAAATTCAACATTTGAAAATCCATGACTGTTATGCATGCTGGAACAAATAAATTATATATGAAGGTTAGTATCCGAGAAAAAAAATTATCTTTTCGATGTGTTATAAACAACATTATATTGTCTTAATCTCGTGGGGCAGTTAGTTTGATCAACATGTGACTGAGAGCTATTAGCGAATATATTATTTCTAGTGCTAATATAGTTCAATGGAATAATATAAGACCTGATTAGCAATGTTCAAAATAACATGTTTGTCCCAAATCCAATACTATCTATTGATAGCCTGTATCTGCTATACATCTTGCTTTGTTGAAAAGTATCCTTTGTTTTGCACGGCCTTCATTTATGAATTATGTGTAGATGCTCCAGATAGAACTCAAATTGTGTATGAACTAATCTTAGTTTGAAAAAGCACGCCTAGGCGCGCCTAAGGCGCAATAGGCGACCAAAAAAACGCCTCAACCGGTAAAGGCGAGGCGATGAACGGTGGGCGCTACGCGGCGTGCCAGGCACCGCGCTTCTGCCAAGGCGCCACGCTTTGGCGCTTAAGGAAATTAAAATAAAACCTACGTGGGTTTTTGAAAAACCCATTTCCCAAAATTAAATTCACCCCTAAATTAGAATTTCCATCTCAGCCACTTCCCCAAATTGAACAAAATAAAAAAAAAAAAACTAAAATCGACGACAACTTCTCTCTGCATCTTCAAGCTGGAATCCAGGTATGCTTCAACAACTTTGAGTTTTTTTTCAGCTTTCTTTTTCGGTCTGTTGACCCTTCTTTTCCTCTCTCCCTCTCTCTTCTTCAATTTCTCACCCACGACAACAGCTTGGGTTTTGGTTTGCAAGTATGCTTCAATTTCTCTCTTCTCCAGTCTAATTTTTCACCCTTTTTTCCAGTCCATGTGCTTGCTTTTTGGTTTGCAGTTCCAGTCACGTCTCCACTCTCCAGTCCACATTTTCTGTAATTGATTATTTTATTTTATTTTTTGCATTTACTTGTCTATTTTACTGGAGACTACCACGTGCATACGCACTGCTATCAGTTTGGTTTTTTGTTTATTTTTGTCTATTTATTTTAGTATTTAGTTTGGTTTGGATAAGCATGTCTTCGAAAATTTTCACTGTGATTCTGATTATACCAATAAAAATTACACTAGTTTCATTTGCTGGTTCAAAGACACGGCAGATTGTAAGAAATATTAGTACTGCTATCAGTTTGTCAAATGTTTATTATTTAGTTTGGTTTGGATTAGCATATCTTTGAAAACTTTCACTATGATTCTGATTATACCAAGAACAAACTACACTAGTTTCATTTAATGGTTCAAAGATATGATGGGGAGGGGCCAGGCAAAGCATCTACCCTCCACGACTTAAATACAATTTGAGTATGTCTCATATATACATTATTCTAAAAAGCACATGGTAGAAATATAACTTTAACAAAGAATATGCTCAAAATAATCCTCAAATTCATTCCCAGCACAGAAAGAATGTTATCCATGCCATGTATCATTTATGTTATCCATGCCTTTTCTTCACTAGAATTTGGTTATTTTTATATTTATTTTTGTCTATTTATGTATTTGAATTTCAGATAATGAATTTAGGGACGATGACTTCTACTGGATCATCAGACATCTTAGATCCGACAAGAAAATATGGAAAACATGATCATACCAGTAAAAACAATTTTACCTGTAATTTTTGTGGTAAAATTTGCAAATGAGGGGTATATCGAATGAAACAACATTTGGTTGGAGGGTTTAAGAGTGTGCTCGATTGTAGTGAATGTCATGAGCATGTGAAGGAGGAAATAAAGGCTTTTATGTTAAAAAAAGGCCGAGTTAAATGCCACACATTCGATGTTACCTTCAGAACTTCATTTAGGATTGATGAATATGATGAGGATGAAGAAGAATGTGGGATATTGAATTCAAGTGGGGTAACCCAAGTCAGAAGAGTGGAAAAATATTTACCAAAAAAACCAAGGCTTAAGGGTCCAATGGATTTGTTTATCACTCCAAAAGCCAATCCAAAAAAAAGATAAGGGTGTACATGCAGCTTGTGATAAGCAACTAAAAGACAAAGCTTGCAAGTCAATTGCTAGGTTTTTCTATGATGTCGGGATTGCATTCAATGCGGCAACTTACCCTAGCTTCAAGGAGATGTGTGAATTTATTGGGCAATATGGTCCTTGTTTAAAACCACCAAGCATGTATAACTTAGAGTTCCCCTCCTTAAGAAGGAAGTAGAGAACACCCATGAAATGATGAATTGACACAAAAAGGAGTGGGGAAAAAGGGATGCTCAATTTTATTGGATGGATGGCGCTACTCGGTCGCTCAAAAAGATATTGTGAACTTTCTTGTCAACTCTCCAAAGGTTTCCATGTTCATTAAATCCATGGATGTTTCAGAAGCTGTTAAGGATACCAATATGTTGTTTAAATTGCTTGATGCCATGGTGGAGGAAGTGGGAGAGAAAAATGTGATCCAAGTGGTGACGGAAAATGCATCTAACTATGTTAAAGCCGATAAGAAATACGAGTCGGAATAGACCAAATCTTTATTGGAATTACTTGATTATTTAAATTATTTGATTATGGAAATATTTTGAATTTAACTTATCATTTTTTTAACTTGTAAGAAAAATGCTAGAGGCCAATAGACCAAATCTTTATTGGACTCCATGTGCGGCACACTACATTGATCTCATGTTAGAAGATATTGAAAATTTTCCAAAAGTCAAGAATGCACTAAAGAAGTGCATGTTCATGAATGGCTATATATATAGCCACATCTCTCTTGTAAACATGATGAGAAGATTCACAAATCAAAGGAATTGGCATAGGCCTGCGATCACTAGATTTGCAACATCGTTCATCACTCTTGCACAATTCCATAAGCAAAGGAACAATTTAAGGAAGATGATGATTTCTCAAGAATGTAATAAATCTAAATGGCCAAAAGAAACGGGAGGAAAGAAAATGGCATCTTATCTTTTGCAAGACACATTTTGGAGAAATGTACTTTATAGTCTCAAGTTGAATGGACCTCTTGTTAAGGTTCTTAGAATAGTTGATGGAGAAAGAAAACCTCCTATAGGGTACATGAAGCCATGGATGGGGTGAAGGAGGCTATTCTTTTAGAGCTTTGCAATGAAGGAGGAGTTCTACAACAATGCCTTTGAGTATATTGATAGAAGGTGGGATTGTTAACTTCATCGACCTTTACATGATGCGGGTTATTTTTTAAACCCATACCTTTATTATGATGATCCCAAGAAGGTAACAACTTATCAAGAAGTTATGGGGGTTATATGACTGCATTGCAAGGTTAAATCCAGATGGTGCAATTGAAGATAAAATTGTAACACCTGAACTTTTATTTATATATATATTAATAAAAACAGGGGAATAAAAAAGGGAAAGAGAAAAATAAAGCCATGGGGTGTTGAACCTATAACCCCTGCCTAGTAAACATAAGCCTTAGCCATTTTAGCTAATGCCTTTTTTGAGTATGGCTTTTACCCCAGCTTAATTTTAAGCTTTGCTATATGGTCTGCACCGAAAATAAATAATATGAAGAATGAAAATGTGGCTGGGGGATTTTGAACTCGTGGCGTTAGCATCTAACATCCCTATCTTAACCATTTGAGCTAGAACAACTCTTGAAGTTAAGCTGCATCAAAATTCTTTTAAACTATGTTTCTTAGTTGTACTGGAAATAATTCAAGACGATATGACTTTTCACCTGCCCAAAAAATATGGTTTATTTTTTCTAACCTCATTTCCAAAAATTTTAAAACCCTCTCATCTACCCCATCTGGCCACTGTTCTGATCACCCATGTCGTGCCCTCGTGTCACGCACCGCCGCTATCACCGAGATCGTCGCATTACACCAAACTTAGTCCCAGTTGCCATGCACGCAGTTGCCACGCTAATCGATGTTGAAAATCTTTGGAAAGCTCGGCGATAAACACTCAAAACATCATTTATTACACCTCGAATTTGGCCATGCTCCGCCGTCTGAAGCCTGAATCGCCACCAGCATCGAGATCCTTGCACCGAGGCGAACTTCCCCCTGCCGGTTCATTGTAAATAGTTGTTGGGAGAGGCTTCGTCGGAGTTTTTTGAACTATTTGGGTATTCACATATCTTCGTATCTGAGATGTTGAGGACGTCGAATGCGGGTTTGAAAGTGTTAGAATGAGGTGTTATGGGTTGATCATTGTAGCTCGAAATCAAGGTAATACATTACTACCCCTTGTATGTTTTTTTTAAATATGTTGGTGTTCGATTAATTCATGCATAATTACGATTAAGTTACCATTAAATCTGCTTAAGTTAATTTATTTATGAAATAAATGAATGGTGATCGGTTGAGGATCGAAATTATTCAGATGAGGAGTGTAATGAATCAAGAGTATTTCTGAGTTCAGCAAATAATTATTAATCAGTAAATCTTCAATTCTGATTTATCATGTTAATAAAATTAATGCCGAAAATAATTAGTTTTAAAATGACAAAATTACCCTTGAGATGTAAGATTAACAATTATACCCTAATTAAGGAAATGAACGGGAATCTACACCTGATCTAATAAGACAGTTACATTATCTGAAATCCTTGAATTATTGGGAAAGAATTCAGTATCATGATTTTATTATGTGAGATAACAAATTGCTCGGATTTGTCTCGAACACTAGATAAAATTTTGAGAATAAAAACTTTTGGAAATACTTTGGAACTCTGAGTTGATCTTAATGACCGAAATAATTGAGATAATTCTCAACATCAAATTTAGCTAATTAAATAAAATGACGGAAATGATTGAAAATACGGATAATTTGAAGTGGTTGAAATATCTGAAATACCCTGGACACCATAATTTCTAGATTAATCAAAATGACAAACATATCTTTGAGTTTTAGAACAAAAAAATTCTTTGGAAAGACTAAAAGGACCAGGATAATTCAACTACTATAAAGCCCTTAAATGATTAAATACCCGCGTGACTTGAGATATGTGAAAGCTTAGAAATTTTGAAATTTTTTATAGATGGCAAATGACCGAAATGCCCCTGTGGGTTTGAAGTCTGACTTATGAAAATCACCCATTCTTAATATGGTTACAATAATAAAGAATACTATACAAATACATATTTATTCATTAGAGGCTCGTTCTAGGATAATTTGTGCCAATGACCTGTTCAGCTATACTACACAGCTAGAATTAAATATTGAATACGTGTGAGGTGTATCTATTCGAATGCTTGAAAAGTAATGCATTGATGAGACATGGTTAATGGAAATGATTTGGAAGCCTGGCATACCGTCAGCAATCTTCAGTATAACAAATCATCGATTTACCTTATCGGGATTAAACTACGAAATTGCCCCTAAGAATTCAAATGACCAAAATGCCATTATAAGCAAAATCGATTTGAACCTTCTAATATATCCGGAGTCTTGATTAATCCTGATCTACCAGACTTCCCAAAATCTATCTCGATATATCTGAATTCTGGCATAATCATGACTTTTATCTGTCTGAAATACGTATCTATATCTGATCTGAAAAACATGTTCTATAGTTACTATTTCACTAAAAATAATTGTCTGCTTTATATCTACTGCTACAACTGCTTACTGTCTATTACTGCTATTATTACCTAGACTATTCTACTGGGTACTTGAGATATGATATGTCTTTGTAGGTTCAACCCTAATCCGGTTGGTAATACCTTCTATATCAGGTTTCTATGCTTCAGCTAGGGTAATTTCTTATGGCTTCTGTATCAGGTTCTTATGCTTCGGCTAGGGTAATTTCTTCTGGCTTCTGTACCAGGTTCTTATGCTTCGGCTAGGGCAATTCCTTCTGGCTTCTGTATCAAGTTCCTATGCTTTGGCTAGGGTAATACATTCTGCATTCAGGCATATATGCTTCAGTTACAGTGTTTTTTTCTGGACCTAAGGCATCCCCTTAGGTAAGCTCTTACGCCTAATAGGCTATAGGCTTATCGTCTGATTCTCGTGTGAACGATTAAAGAATAACTCTGTCACCTTTTGATATACCATTTCACTAGAATATTGAATCGAAATTAGAGTCTATTATTGTCGGAACATCATGACAGTGTTACGCTTTTCTTATATCTGCATGTTGCCTAAAGCATTTCCTAGTAGTTCTTATTACGTAGTTTTCTGAAGCTCGCATTATTTTTATCATCGCATGTTAAAAGAGTTTGATCATGGTTAAATGATCGAAATTAGTGTTTGAAGTTCCCTCGTCGTTGCTTGCGGAGTACGGTACTAGTACAATTAGTGGGCATGTATGTTGTGTCTTATTTTAAGTCTAAGTTTGTAAACTGTTTTCTGAATGACAGTCCTATGTATAATGATTTTCTGAAATGATATCTTAAGTAAATTTAATCTTTATGGGTTATAATTGTATTAAAAGAAAAAATATTTTATCTATGAGAATTTTTAATGTCGGTCGCTCTTGTGACCTAAATGTGACCTCCTAGATTTAGGTGTAACGCGTAACCGGGTCTAGGGAGTTACAAAAATCCTCAATGAATTAAGCACGTATCAATAGGCTCAAGGCATTTTTGGCATTAAAACGGCCATTAGGCTGAGGAAGTCAAAGTCTCTAGGTATTAAAAGTTATATTATTTTATATTTTTGTTGCTTTAAAATTACTAATTTAAATTTTACAACGTTCTTTAACAGCTGAATGGTGGGCTATGTTTGGATCTTTAACTCCCAATCTCCAAATGTTTGCTATCAGAATTCTTAGTCTCACTTGCGGTGCTACCGGTTGTAAGAGGAATTGGGGTATTTTTCAACTTGTAAGAAATTTATTTTATTTAAGTTTTCTTTCACATTAGGAAAAACTATTACTTTTTTATTATTTAATCACTTATATAAATGTTGGCTTCTCCTTGTAGCTTCATACTAAAAAAAAGAAACAGATTGACACAAGACAGATTGAATGATTTGGTCTTTGTGAAATATAATCGTGCTTTAAGGTGTCTATATCAAATAAAAGACACCACTGATCCTATCCTCTTGGAGGATATCGATGAAAGTAATGAGTGGTTACTTGGGAGAATGGAGGACAACTCCTTCGATGATGAAGGTGAATTTGTGTTTGATGATAATGATGACCTTACATGGAGTTAGGTAGGTAGAGCTGGTGGAGCTCATGATCCAAGTTATTTGACTAGATCATCAAGGGTCATAAAGGAAAGCGCTGGACCTTCCTCCAAATTTGATAAAGGAAAATGAGCAGCTACTAGTTTTGTTCCTAGAATAGATGATGAGATGGAAGAAGATATTGGTGAAGAAAATTTTGAAGGAGGTGAAGGTTATGAAGATGATGATGATTTAGAGTATGGGGTGTTAGACTTTTAGTGATTAAGTGAACTTTTTGGTGTTTGATGTTATTGTTTTAACTCCCAAATTTAGTTGTTAGGGGTTGATCTGTTTTATCTCCCATGTCTTTTTTGTACTGTTTGAACGTTTTTAGTATTAATTTATAATATCAGTTTGGTCACTCTTTTCTTCTTTTCGTTGTCCAGTGTTGAGCTTCGTCTCGGTGTCGGCTACGAGGGAGGTTTTTAATGAGGCTCTATTTTACTTTAAAACATATCTATTTTCTAAGTGAAATGATATAAAATATTTTAGTACAATTTGATCATTAAACATATATAAAATGATTATCATATTGTTCTTAATACAAAATATGCTACAGAATTAATTTATAACGCCTCGCCTACGAAAGGCTAGTGCCTAGCACCTCAACTCCTAGGACCCTTTGCGCCTCGGAGCGCCTAGCACCCTTTAAAACTAAGGATCTAATTTGTTAAATGTGATAAAATTTTAGGGTAGTGAATTGGTTGCTAATCTCCATGTTTGGTATACAACTATACATAATGATACATGTATGAGAGGGCTAATTCGTTATCTTTCCAATGCATCAATCGGATATCGGGAACTCAAGATATGTTAAATTTAGGATTTTGCTAAATTCAATCCAATAGCTCTTATATTAAGGCCTTGGACGAATTTATTAGCTCAGTTAGTGGTATTTTACAGTTTTATTTATTATTTTATTTTAAGCCTTGTATTAGTAGGACATATCCTTAATTTTAGCCTCATTTTTAGGATACTTGTTAGCCAAGTTTTTTTACTTAAGATATAATTTCATTCCTTGTAAGTCTTTAGCCTATATAAAGGAGACTTCACCCACATTGTAATTTAATTTTCTTTGATTAAAATAAAGTTCTTTGTGAGTTCATACTTACGATAAGTTCAGCTTGTATTTTTAGCCATGTTTTTAAAAACACAAGATAACTTCTTGCAAGTATGAAATAAAATAATAAATAAGGCTATAAAACACTACTATTGTGCTAATAAATTCATCCAAGGCCTTAATATAAGAGCTATTGGATTGATTTTTACAAAATCCCGAATTAATTTCCATATCCAGTGGTTTTGCTTGTGCAGTCTTCACTAAAATGATCGAACATTGATTTCCTGATGTGTTTCAAGTTGCGTTGGAAAGTTAGCTGAATGACGGCCAATCCATAAGAAGACAACTCAGCGCAAAATGCCTGGTTCCTATGTGAAAAGTTGCCGCAAGTCAGGCGATATTCCAGACTTAAAAAACAGCTTCAACTTTTTGTCTAAAAGGCATCGTTTTAACCCTCCCATGCATGTATCACCTAGGTTTGCTTCCAGGCAACTGTTTGAAGGATCCAACATCCCTTGGCGACTCCATATCACATAACTTTGATGTCATCTTTGAAATGGATTGGTTTAGCTAAGGTTGATTGTTTTAAAAGAAGGGTAGATTTTTTAAATCCCCGAAGAATGATATATTTTGCTTGTTGTTCTGTGTTGAATGTAAAAGGATGATGTGGAAGAAACTTCCTTTTCATATGACATCCAATATTTTCCAAGATGTGAAATTCTTCTAGCTGTTTTCTATTTCCGGAATATGGTTGAGAGTTGGTTGGTTTTGCCGTTTATACTTGAAGGCTGAAATTTAGATCTACTTATGGGAATTTTGTTTGGTAAGATAACAAATCATGTAGGTTAATGATTGTTATTCAACCTATATTATTCAGACTCAGGTGATGTGTTGTAAATCAATGTATCCAATAATAATATGTTCAACTTTTTTTCATTTATTTGGAGGATTCTTAGATCTTGTACTTAAGTCAAGCTATGCGTCTGACACTGAACATGGATACTTTGCAAAAAATTGAAGAGTTTCAGTAATATAACTCGAGACTTATGATTTCAGTGTCTAGCATATTGTTTCTTGCATTAAATTGTAAGGTTTAAAATTTTCACTGAAATTGAAACCATGTAAGCAAAGCCCTAGACAATATTTTGTGAATGCTCCCATTGGAAAGTGTTTGACAATGGGAAATCTCAATGTCAAAAAGATTTGCAGAGGACAGAGAAACACATGAGAGGAAACATAATAAGGAACCGTACTATTAATGTAACAATAAGATTATATCAAATTTATAAGTTAGCTCACAAATATTATTAGACCGAATTGCATGTTATTAAGATTGCAAAGTCTTTTTGATACATGCATGTGAGGGCTAAAATGATGCATTTTAGCCAAAAATCTGAAGTTGTTTTCTAAGTTCGGAATTTCAGCCGACTTGCATCGAATTTTTGGATGGGTTCGAGCACTTCTGGGTCGACATGTCTTCTTCAAACACATTCGTAGGTCTCTTTGCTTTTCAACGCATCTTGAAACACATCAATCCGACGTCGGGAGCTCAAGTTATGTTTGTTTTAGTTAAAACTGTGCGAGCAGAAATCTCTATAGGGATTTAATACGGGAATTATTATTTATTACGAATTTTGATATTTTTATTGATTATTTGTAGTTAAATTCAATCTATGATTCTTTACGAAGATATTTATATCATCTAGGATTAGATTTGTTATTTATTTATTAGTTTTTTAAGTTCGATAAAATATATTTATTTATTTTATTATTATCTTTATTTTTTCCAGTTTAAGTTAACTCTTTATTTGTAGCCTATTTAAAGGCATATTTACTTCATTAATAAAAATAATATCATGAATATTTGAGTTACAAAAATCCTTTGGCCATGGGCCATTTTATTTTCAAGGTTGATGGATTCTTCTTGTTATTTTTCATATCAGAATTCTTCTTCAACATAAGTTCTTCAAGTTCTTGTGAGGGAGATATCTTTTCACTCCTAATTGCGTCTAGGAGAGTAGGTTAGAGCCGCTTAAGGGTGTTTGCCTATTCAATTGCGATTAGGAGGGTGCCCGAGGATAACTATCTCATTTTCTACATCAAAATCATGATTTATTACCGATTTGTTGAACTTAGAGTTTGAGGTTTTTTCGGATCATATTAGTGATTTTGCTAGATTAATTGCGATTTAGAAAGTTTCTAAACATTGAGATAATTCTTGAATCCTGGCTTCTGTACCACTTTTAAAATAAAAACATTAGTTCAATTTGTTGAACAAAAAATATCTTCTACGATGTTCATTCCTCAAAAGCCAAGAAGCACATTTTATTTTGCAGTTCTTTTCACAAATTGATAACCTGCTAAAAGTAGCATTTGGGTTAGAGGTTTTGCATAGCCTCTAATAACATACGATATCTGAATTAACCATGATTCTTTTGAAGCCTGGGTTTCCCTGCTAAATTTGAGATCGTAAAAAACTTGGCGTAGATCACAAACTTCATGCTGACTTGGTGATTTGGAATTCTTTTAGAAAGATTTTGATATATATAATGCTTATGGATTTGATATGGAACTTAGTACAATTACCTTATACAATCAATTTTTAAGAGATGATATCTCTGAAACTTCAACTTTCTAATACCAAATAACTGATTAAGATTTAGTATAAAGAGAAAATAGACTGGTAGGGTTTATTTCCGAGCAAAATGTTTTCCGAAAATTAGTGCAAAAATGCTAAGCTTAGGTAGACTATGTTGACTTGATTCAACTTTTGTAGCAACAATAGCACAAATGAAAGGCCAGTAACACCACATAAGGAGGAGGCTAGGAGCAAGCAAGACCCTTCAAAGCTCATCCTGCAAACCAAACAAAAGGACTTTTATTGGATGATCTACCTGATTCTGCAGTTCCTTTATGAAGTTATGTTGTATTTAATCATTGGCACATAAACTAGGGGGCCGTATTCAAAAAATAGTGTGTGATCTTTGATAGAAAAAGTCAATAAAAGAAAAGAATTCTGATTTACTTCAAGAAAAAATGGGAGAGCTAGTAAATCATCGATGTAATCACGTGGATGCTGCCAAAAAAAACATCTCAATTAGAAGTAATTTGATTGCTGATGCTACACATTAGCAGAAAATAGTTTTGTAACTATTAGTTAGCAAGGTCCATGACATTAAGGACAGAACATATGAACCCCTTCCTGCCCTTCCCTAGGAAACTAGAAGATACTAAGTGAAAGCCTGTTCTCCAAGTGTCTAGTCTCCCCACATATGTAAAACTCTCGGCTTAATTTCAGTGTCAAATTTTCTTCAACATCAATCATCCACGACAAATATCTATTCGGTTTTACAAAGAGACATATATGTGTAAAGGCTTAATTTAAGGCTGTATATTTCTTAAAGTTTCACCGAAGGTACGTATTCCTGAAATACTTGGTCACTAGTCCTACAAGGCTTCCATTTTCTTTCTAGTGTGGAGACTTGGGATTTGGAAGATAGGAAATCAAGCTTGAGAATAGAAATTCAGAAATGCGAATTTGTAGCATGATTTCTTTTTGTTCCTTGGTCTTTTTAACATTGCTGCGAGGTGTATGAATTAAAAAGGTCTGTTGATAACCTCTTCCTCTCGTGCTTTTCTCACTTTCTCTGCTTCTTCAAATGCCTCTTTTTCCACCTGAAAGCTCCAAAAAGAAAATTAGGCACCTCTACTGAGAAACTATCTTCCAGTAAAAGGAGAAAGAGAAGGTCACACCTCTCGGTTAGCAAACACTTCATCTACCACTTGTTTTGCGCACTCTGGATCATCACAAATCAAAACATTGTCGTAAACTGAACCAGCCTTCACCTGCACGATATAGTTAAGATTGTATCGTAAATCTAGGCCATCCAAAATTAGCAAACTGATAGCTTTGTTTGTTAGAACTACCTGCCAAACTTCAATGCCACATATTTGATTGGCTTAAGCACATAGAGATCAGGATCATCTTCAAACTCTGGAGAGACAAGAATATCATTCAAATTGTTGTTGCAAATTCTCCAATCACAACTATTCTTATCATGAACAGAAACAAGGAAATATAAATATGCATTGCAGAATACCTGGATTGTCAACATAAGGAATCTTCCATTTCCCTTTATAGTCGGGGTTCTTGATTTTCTGTAGTGAAAAAGAAAGACTATCATGAGAAGCTGGTGTCAAAAAATTAGGCCTCATATTACTTGTTAGCATTAGAACAAACCTTGGGTTTCCATGGTCCTTTGTATTTGGGATTCGGTATCTTTGGTGCTTTCCAAATACCATCCTCTTCTTCATCCCAATGATCAGGCTAACCAGTGAAAATAACATGAGTTGATTGTAGAAACTCGAAATAAGAGAAATGATGGGGGAAAAAAACATAGGAGCACTAAACATATCCAGGTGCATGGCTAATGGCTTATTATTTTTGCTTCATAAGTAAAAAATCTAACCTCTTTAGCATTAGGATCAGGAAATTCTTTCGGAATCTTATCATAACCCTGCAACAGCAAAAGGTGGATAGGCATATTTAGCATTTAGAATATATATCAACCGGAAAGTCATTGAAAAGAAATATTTGATTTGAAAAGTTACCTCAGGTTTACTGGCATTGGGATCATCAATATATTCTCTATCATCCCAGTCAGCTGGCTGCAAAAGATGGAAATTTGAAGGTTTTAAATTTTGAAGCTTTAAAAAACAGACCTCCTGGAGTATGCCTTGAGTTTTAAATTTGTAACCTTTTTAGCTTTGAGATCTTTGATTCTTCGTGAGGAAGAATATCCCAGTCTGTATACATGCTGCTGGAATCCCTTTCGCGATTGTCGATGAGGATACTGTAACTTGCATCTGGCCTAAGAATGAATGTGTAGAAATGAGTCAACTTGTCTGTTTCACATTCCAGTTCCTTCTTGATAGGGTAATTCTGGCCTTGGTAAGAAAGTATAGCATGAAGCTTCTTTGTTTGTGTGCCACATATATCTGGTCCAAACATTAAGCTGCAGAGAGGATTAGTAAAAAAAATTCCCAAACAAGTAGAAAATAGGAAAGCAGTCACCGAGGAAGTATAAAATGCATGAAAAATAAAGTTTGACACAAACCTATATTTTTTATTGACATCCGGAGAAAAGCTTGATGTAACCGCCACCGCATTCGATGTCCTGCTCGAACCTTATGGAATACTGGAGGACCAATGTCCTGTTCTTATTTGTAAACTCGGGTATCTTTGCGGATATCGCAAAATGATTAGCAATTAGGAAGCACGGGTACGTTAGTTTAGTGCCGTCCCACGGACCCAATACGTCTCGGGTACGGGTACGGGTACGGGGTGGGTACGACACGACGTCCCATATTTATGGAGTACAGCTAAAATTTAATCAGGGACGGCGAAGAGCTGAAACGGACGTTTCGGGGACGGCAATTGAAGTCCACGCGCGTACCCAAGGAGTATTGAGTGAAGGAACAAGGGGTGGTCGTGACCCGGTAGCTCTGGTTCTATGAGGGAGAGATGAAGGGAAATATGAGAAGGGTTTCGTGAATAAGCAGCGGAGGAGGAAGAACTCATCATGCTTTATAATGGCCGTCGGAGTTCTGATCGCTGAGGTTCGGACGGTGACAGTGATTGGGTATGGTAGCTAGTTTGGTAAGAGGTTTGCTCAATTAAACGGTTCTGGGTTGTTTTAGGATTGGGTATGGTGGTGGGTTTTGGACTGCAAAATTTAGGTTTCCGTCATTTCAGGATTGAACAATGATCATAGCTCGACAGCCTTTAAAGGGTAAAAATATATATTTTAATACCTAGATATAGAGTTATTATTTTTTTCAATTTTATGTGTATGGCTATAATTTCTTTTAAAAAATATATATAATGTGTTTTTCTGCGTTATTTTAATACTGTATTTATATCTCAAGATTTTTTTTTTCTTTTCGATGTGGGATTAATGACCCCGCCTCTTTTTAGGCGTGATATTCTCCCTCACTCAACCTCGTGACGCCCTCGTCACAAGCTTCCGCTCTCGTGATGGGCACCTTGTCACAGTTGTCCACCCTGCCTACCATACTCATGGGCGTTCGGCGTGAAATCAGGCAGTCAAATGGTCGCTCTGATACTACTTATCACGGGGCCATTACCCTCTTCCCAAAAGACATGTCTGATAGGATGTGCAGCGCCACCGTATTTATATCCCAAGACCTCCCTTTTCTTTTTCGATGTGGGATTAATGACCCCACCTTTTCTCAGGCGTGACATAATGCTATATGAGAAAAGAAATATAGGACTATGTCCTTTGGTATTCTATCAAATTATATGGAATATATTGAGTTATTAGTTCTTTGTAGAATGTCGTTATTTAATTTTGTTTAAATTTAGTTTATTGTTTGAGATTTGTACCTTAATATTATGGGTTTTTTATAATTTTTTTTTAAATTTATTATAAATTTTAATATTTTTTATGATTATATGTATATATAATTTGTTTTATATTTGCCGTGCACTTGTCGTACCTATACCCTGTAATTTTAAAAATTGATGTTTTCTGTCCCCGCATCTGTATCAGTACAACATAGGTAGCAATTAGCCAACAGGAAAAAAAAACCATCCCATCCTATCCTCCTATGCGAACAGAGTGATGACTATAAAATTTTCGACGATGAACACAAAATAAGGACTCGTGAATTTAAATAATTATAACTATAATTATTGTTTAATACAATTATAATTTTAGTCTTTATTGTATTATAAATTTTAATAATTTATTATATATATTAAAATTTATTTTATATTTACCGTACTTATGTCTTGTAATTTTGAAATTTGTTGTTTTTCGTCTCCGTATCCGTATTTGTGCAACTTAGATTTACATCACCGGTCGTATGAATGCCTACGGAGGTGAAAACCAATATCCTCTGTTTTTAAAATGACAGAATCCATAGGGGATATGGCAGCAAGAGGAGCTTAGAACATACATTTATCGTCAGGATCTCCAGACCACTTTCCGGGGGTGTGCTTAAACGATCCTACTTTTCCCTCTGTTCTTTTCCAATCAGATTTTACCCAGCGTTTTTGCCATCCGTCTGTTCAAAAATCGGATGTTATCAATGGAGGGCAAAACAAGTTATGAAAAAAGAGAGAGAAAAAACATAAGTAAACAAACAAAGCTGATGCACTCTAAAGTTACAACAATGAAAGTATTGCTGCTACAAATTGAGGTAAAATTTGTAATGTTATTTAATAAAATAAATATTTTTTAAAATTATAAATATATTTATAATATTATTTTTAAACAATATTTTTTTAGGATAAAATATTGATAGAAGTATAAATAAATTAAGAAATTGGTGAGAAAAAAATTACAAAAGAAAAGTTACAGATGAAAGATCAAATTAAATAAAATGTAATGTTAAGAGATTAAATTGTAAAAAGAATAATTTTTTGTTAAAAATCTGGATTGAAGTTACATAAACATTCTATAGTGATGGTGAATCATGTGGTTTAAATTTTGTAAAAAAAAGATAGACATAAAATGGAGGATTATAGAGTTTTTTAACGAGGCACTCGATAGCATCTTTATGTATGATTCTTTCAATATAATCATACCATTTCACCAAAAAAAATGGAGCAGCAATTGAAATGAGAAAGTCATATAAAGTTGGGGATACTGCAAAACGAGAATTTTTTTTTCAAAAATATAAATTAAATTTAATTATTCGACATGGTTGAAGAGCATGTGGTTCAATTTTGATAAAAATAGACTTAAAATGAAAGAAGAATTAAAGAAAAAATGAAATCAATGATTAAATCGCAAAACAATAAAATTTCACTTCTTATTTTTCTAAATTGATAAATTGAACTAGATTTAAACTCAAATTCGCATGAACTATTTGAAGTGAGTCGAATAACTTAAAATAAAAAAAATGATTTTTCGGGTAAAATTTTACTCACCTAATTACTTTAATTGAGAGTCGGAACCCTCCCCACTTGAATTATAAAAATAAAATAAAATAAAATAAAATAAAATAAAATGTGGGATGATGGCCCCACTTTCATAGCTGACCAAGGCTTACATCGGGAGGAAAGAACATAACACCAGTGGATAACACTGATTAATGCCTCTTATATAGGGTCTAAAGCATACAAGCGGTTAAGTTTCTAATCCGAGAAAGGACATTGATTTTTCTTTGTTTGAAGCATACAAGAAGAAAAGACCAAAAATGTACGAATCTTACCCCAACTATCACATTCGGCTTATCACATCTACGGCAGGCTGGAAAATAAATAAAGTCTAAAATTAGCATGTTTTTCATTTTATCTTAATCTAAATATACATTTAGTATTTGAATTAAATATTTTTTAAATTGATGTTTATTTGTTTTTTATTTTTAAATTAATACTTGAATTAGACACTCGTAAATTGATACATAAATTAGGAATTTTCTTTCATATTGGTATAAAAAAATATACATTTTTATCAATTTAATCCTAATTCAAAATAATTTAATAAATTTAATTTTATATATTTAGAAATTCTATCAATATATTGTTTATAATTCTCCTAAATTATGTGTTTTTCTCTTAAAAATACTATATTAATTTCTTGCTATAGTAAAAGTTAGTAACTTGTTATATGGTAGAATACAACTATCTAACTTTGTTAGAAAAATACGTTAATCTAAAACGAATTATAAATATTATTAAAATAAATAAAAATGCATATTCATTTAAAGTAAATAATTTTCAAATTAATCAAACTAAAAGAAACGAGTTGAGGCATGCACGAACGCAGTTTTTTAAGACAAATTTTGACCACTCGTTGGTGCTTGAGTTGTTTTTATCGTCAGTCTCCCAGAATACAGCAACTGATGATCTTCAACAGTAGCACGACTGTAGAGATAACGAACGGAATCTTGCCTTTGCCTATAATAATATAATAATATTTAATATTATTGTTTTAGATTTTTTAAGAAATTATTTTTATAATATTATAATAATATTTAATATTTTTATATTTTTTAAAATATTTTACAATTTTTAAAGAATTGTGATTTATTATTTTTAAATAAATTTGAAATTTTAAAAATTAATATTTTTATATTTTTAAAAGAGATTTTAGAAATTTTAGAGCTTTTTATGTTTTTAAATATTTATTAAAATTAAAATTAAAAATTTCCTAGAAATGTAAGTTTGAGCACTTAATTGGGTGCAAAGAAAGTCCAAGAGCTGATTAATTTTTTTTCTTCAAAAGTTCAAGTGCTTAAAGTTTAAACCTAAGTTACATTAATAATATTTGTTAAGGGCAAAGAGAATAATTTGGCCATTAAATAAGAGAGCCACTTGCCTACCTCTTTTGTCTTCGTCCCTGAGGTAACGGAAAAGGGATGAAAGGTGTGATCAGCGGATAAAGAAGCTTAAGAGACTGCTATTGTGGTCCAATGCCAATGGTTTTGAGTAAGATTGAACAGCACAGAATTTGACAGGTGACACCACCATGCATGGATCATAACGGAGGACTTCAGGGGTTAAAGCCAAAGTTTTCAAAGATCCAACTTTTGACAATTATGGCTCAACAAAATGCATATAAAACTTATTTCCTTCCAATACTCAATGAACCAATAAGAATCCAATTGACTTGCAATGAAAGGAGCAGCAAAGCCCCCATTCTCATTGTTAACTCTACAGACCGGAAAATGGTGAACCAATTTGTACAATTTACACTCTCTCTAAACAATTTATATAGACATTTGAAGGCATTGTTTCAGTCCAGGTAAAAGAGAGTCACAATTTTCCGGAGATTCTTGGCTTCTTGGCATGTTTCCATCAGCAACCTACTATCATGGAAGGCAAAGCAAATGACTTGTTGTACATGTGAAATGATGTCCCTATTACAAAGCCTGCAAATTTTACCAGAGACAGATAGCATGTAAGATAAATTTTTGTCTACCAATCACAAAGATTCCCACTGGCAAGAAAACTAAGGTTATAAGTCCATACATGGCTTCACCAGTTCACAAGCAAAATGATGAGCTCAATAAAAGACTATGCACGTGACAAGCTAAGATAGTCTTCAAGCAAGTTACTGAACAAGTTTTGCACTCGATCACTGATGGATTTACTTCATCATCTTGCACTGTGTTAAGGGTTGTGATTTTATATATTTATGGTAGGTTACATGTATAGTCTTACCAGTTTACTATACAAGGCAATGGAGGATGATATCCCAAGCTATTTTAGTTTACACAGCTTATGGTGTTGAATCGAATATTACTGGTACTACTTCTCTGGGCCTCTACCAAATTACAGATAACCGTTTCTCTATGCCTCTCTTGTGTTCCCCGGTTCCTCTCTTCCCTCTTTTCCATCCAAATCATATCCAGTTGCCTCATTTCGCTTGCTCTCTATCCCTTCATCCTATGGCACCAAACTATGTGTATAATGGCAATCTATGGCCCATCAATAACAATTTAGCACAAGCTAGCAACAAATCCTCCACTTTTGCATTAATTTTCAATTAGCTTAAAAATATCTCAGCTGTCTTCATATACAGGCTTGAACTAAGTTAAAACTGAATAGTGATTAACTAGGATAAAACCAAACTGAATAGGGGACTAAGCTAACTTAACCAAAGTAAAAAATGACTGATGATCAACTTAACAAAGATTACTGTATCACATAAACGAAGTTAGAATTGCAGAATCATGAGTTTCCGCTACATGGCCAATGCTTACCAAAGCTAACAATCTCAGTTAAGTGAATGAAAACTGGCTGCTAGATTTGCACCACTTTATCATGCAACCATGTAATAAGCATCTCAGGAATTATTAAATTAACTGCCTATTGGCTTCAATTGAGATCTTGTCACAATCTCATTACTATTAGCTTGAAACCTAAAATCAATGACCAATTCCACTTGAAGGTGTGCTGAAAGTATGATCAGAAGAATAAAGAGTTACGGCAAACCTGCTGGCTTCTATCAGAGGTAGATGATCATTATAAGGCTTCTCTATCACAGTTTTGACCTGAAAATTTGAGAATTAAACATTAAATCACCCCAAACAGAAATATGCAATTTCAGCTTCACCTTCACAATTAGTTTGAGATCTTAATTAAAACATGTTTAAAACATTCAATTAATAATGTTTAATGATCTAACTGCACAAAAGGCATTGAAATTCTTCATTACAACCACCGACTCCCAGGGCTTGGACCATGGTGGCCACAATCTTCTATAAAGAAATAAAATCGGAGCTATAAAAACTAAAAATTTTGTGTCGCATTTATGCCTCATCACCTAAGACAAGATCAAAAATGTACTTTGCCAATAAAAATTTCAAACACCAATGACACTAAAGTTACAGAGTGCTTAATGCAAAAGCAGAATCATCATTAAGTTACTGCAAGCCTAGGACTGGAGATAAATGGTCAAACTAGATAACTGAAACGAACTGTGGCCATAAGCCACATCCTACATTGTTAGTGAAATAATTAAAACTTAGGTATAAGACTGTTTTCAAATGACACCAACAGCATTCGATTTATAACTTCCAGTGATCGACCAGCAGCATTGCATCAGTAACACTCAACAGAACATAATAAAAAATAGCTAGATGTTTAACAGCACAGTTTCTCAGGTTACAAGAAACTGGTCACAAATTTTCAATAGAATCTCCTTCTATGGATATAAAAAGCAACATGTTTATTCATTAAACAAACAAATCTAACAAAACGCAAGGAAATTAACAGTGTCAGATGAAGCCGTAGCAAACCAATAGCACAGAAAAGTTTCCTAAGAATGGCTTAGATGCTATTGTCACATACCTTTTCCAACAATTCCTGACTCTCAGGTGGTTGTTTCTTCAAGCTCTGTGGCAAAATTACCGTAAGCAACTCTGGTCTCTCAGCTCTTAAAGCACCTCTGATGACAGCTGCATTAGTACCTGATGCACCTGATGTATAAATATGGTTTTTCTGCAAGTCATGTTAGCAGCATGGTCAAAACAATTTTATAAGGAAAAGTATATATTTTCTTTAATAAGAAAGACTGAGACTCAACATTGCAGCTAGTATCCATATCGTTGTGCCACGTATAGAAGGATAATTAAAAACTAGAAGCATGGCACTCACAGTTATAACTAATGCATAGCTAAGAATCTCAATAAGCTCTTGGTGCATGAATCCCATGTTCCGTGTTCCAAAAAAACCAATAGCTCTAGGCCCTTGCTGCTGAATTGCTAATAACTCCTGCAAAATTTATGACCAAATATAGAAAGTTAGCAAGTAAAACAAATTCCAAAATACAAAAAATCAGTAAATGTTTTCATGCTGCAATGAAGGCTAAGACGTGAATTACATATCATTTATGATTAAAGGTCAATATATGATGGCCAAAGATCCTGTGCTCATTTAGTAGTAACGAAACAAGAGAAATTAAGTAAAAGAAATTATGGTGTTTCCAAAATTTCATTTCACAAGCTACCAATATATGACCAAATATAGAAAGTTAGCAAGTACAACAAATTCCAAAATACAAAAAATCAGTAAATGTTTTCATGCTGCAATGAAGACTTGGCTAAGACATGAATTACATATCATTTATGATTAAAGGTCAATATTGGATGGCCAAAGATCCTGTGCTCATTTAGTAGTAACGAAACAAGAGAAATTAAGTAAAAGAAATTATGGTGTTTCCAAAATTTCATTTCACAAGCTGCCAAAAGTTCTTGCAGGGCTGTATGTATATCATAAAATAAGGCTCTAAGAAAGATACACAGGTAAAGACATTTGGAAAAACTCCGTTGTTACCAATAAACTATAGGCAAAGTAGGTGCATGAGCATCCATTGTACAGGCTCAGTTCTTTATTGGTATCCGAAAAAATCAAAAACATTGAACTTAAGTGATATTGTCCTAAATAAAAATCACACACCTGCAAATAATCTACATCAGGAACCGGTTTCAGCTCCGAAACCATAACTGTTCCTGATCCCTCCACAATAGATTGGGCTTGTGTTGGAATTTGCGTCTCAGTATCTTCACCAGAACTAAATAAGCAAACCGCATTCTCCTCATCATATCTATAGCCATCCGTCTCTTGCTCGCTTCTTGTATGTCCACAAAGCCTCTAAACCAGTACATAAAAACAGAATCCCTGACAGTAAATCATTAGTGAAAACTAGCTGCCCACCAAGGGTGGTAATCAGCCGAGACCTCAGACTATAATCTTCAGACATGTTAGAAATTGAGTATCCTTAAATCAAAATATAAGAGTAGAAAGTGATGCATCTGCACATGGCAGATCATACAATTTAAACAGATTCAACAACTGGGATTGAAAACTTAATACGAAAATTTGTCAAAAAAGAATGTGATGTGGGTTAGATTGGAGTCACCAGATAATAATAACGTAATGGATACAATAAGGTTGATTAATTAAATGCGGATTTTTCAAAGTTAGAGAACCAATTAAATGGTTTTCTATTAATATTTTGGAGTTCAAAGGCAATAATCAGATAAGAAAGTGACTGCCAGTAACCAACCACAGAATTGGTGGCAAAAAGCATTCTCTTTTTTTTTTCTCACAGAAAGAATGCATTTCATCGTTTCCGTTTTCAATATTTATATTCCTCAGTTGGGATACTCCACATTACAAACAACCTAGAGACATTACCTTCCAAAAGCAACAAAAACATTTGGAGTGGAATGGAAATTAAGATGTCATAGCAAATAGAACCAGCAGAAGATCGTAATAATAATCCGCTGACCCCTTCCACCAAGTTTCTATTTCTCCCGCTCCCCAATGGTAACCGACCACCCCATATTGGGAAAGAAACGGATATTATTAATTATCGCCAGAAGTGCAATCAGTTTTGTTTCCAATATTAATTTTTTTTCTTTTGATTAGACTATTTTAAACTTACAAAATCACTGTATGAATATCTTTATAGTCATACATCATATATAAACATGTGTCGAACTCGCGAAACATATCTAAATATTACCACCTTCATCGAACACCCTTATAATTTCACATCCAACGCTACAACAATATCTAAGTCAGAAACAGAGATCTAAGCCAAATCACATCCATCCACAACTCATGTTCAGGTTTCATATACTAATATAACCTAAGCATCAAGAACTTTTTCTTCTCACAGGAACACATAGTATTTTCATACAGACAATGCTACATTCTCACCATTTCCAAAAAAAAATTGAGGGACGAATAAACAATCCAGATGACATGTTTAGATTATTTTCCCTAAACATCAGAAATCGCATATATGACTACATAGATTCATAATTCAGCCACTTCATTATATAACAAATTTAAGAAAAAATCAAGCAGAAAACTGAAAACCCCAAATTCAAAAACAAGTTAATATTGCCATTAAAAAGGAAAACCAAACAAAACAGAAAGAAGAGCTTGAAAAGAGAAAAATTGATTGAGAATACCTTTTTCCTGGAGAGAAAATGCGGGTTTCTTCTAAGAGCACACGAGTGATGAAACGAAGAGGAGAGACAAAAATTAGGGTTTGCAGAAGAGAGAAAAGAAGATGGAAATCTGGTAGGAGTTGTTAAAGGCAATAACAGCTTCATTGGTAGAGTGGTGCTCATTTGCTTATTTAGCTGATTATTCTGATCGTCTCTTTTGCTGGGCAACTTTTCTGACTGCTCCCCCTTTGCTTTTAATCTTGAGAGATTTTTTAATTAATATATATATAATTCTCTCCTAGAAAGTTTAGAGAAAGTTAAGAAAAAAGTGTTTAGAAAAGAAAGAAATTTTCTTCGAACAAAATTACTGTTTTGCATTATTTGTATAAGTTATATACCTTCCAAGTGCATTAGGTTATATATTTATTTTTATTGTGTTGTGTAGCGAATTAAAATGTTTTCTTATTTATTTATTTCTTTTATTCAAGGCCATCAATATTCTACGAATATATCACTAAGCTATGTGCCCGAAAAACACTAAGCTACATATTGAAAAAATATATTTTTAAATAGTAATCTACATATCCAATTATATATATATATATATATATATTTAATTTAACATTTTAAATCTAAAATCACCTCAGAAATCAAGTTTTAGAGATTAAGTATTATTAGAAATAGAAAATAAAAGGTAAATTTTAAATATATTAAAATTAAGAGTTCAAATTAATAAATATCTCAATTAATAATAATAATAATACATCAATAAAAAATTAGAGGAGGAGATACAAAAGTTTAAAAGCTTATTTAACGATCAACGTTGATCAAAGGGTTAAATTAATTTTTTTTAATTAAAAATTTAATTGGATACAAAAAAAAATTAAAGACTTAATTGATCTTTTATAAAAATTTAAAGATTTATTAAACTCTTAAACTAAATTAATATAATAATATATTTAATTATCAACTTTTTACCCTTTATTTTAATTTGGTCCTATTTCTAAATAATTAAATAACTTATTTCATTCTTTTTTCGATTGTCTTCTTCCTCATCCTTCCGTAACCTCAGTCATCCTTCATCACTACCACCATCTCTGGAATTCCCCTAAACTGCTTTTCGATTGATCTTTCTGGGTTGGGTATCTCAGGCGGTTTCCTATTCGGACCCTGTGTTCTCTCTCCCTTGCTAACAATAACCTCCAGGGTTCACTTTCTTCTCAAGATCTCTCTCGCTATGTTCTCATCCTCTGGGGATTGTTCTCTCAAACAACTTGTTCATTGGAGAGTTACCGAATTTCTCATATTCTTCTGCTTTATAACAACTTCACCAGCGATATTCCCCTTAGCTTCGCAAGATTTCCGTCTCTCAAAGTTCTACCATTTTTTTTAAGCAATCTGACTGACTTGGAACTCAGATACAATCCTTTTAAAGCAAGTCATTTGCCGATGAAGATCGGGAACTTGTCGAACATTGAAGTTTTATTCTTAGAAAAGGAAAACTCGAATCTCGTCTGAGACATTCTAGTTTCGATCAGAAATCTCGTTTCGTTGAAGATTCTCGATTTATAAACTAACTTTTTGAACGGTAAAATTCCAGAAGGTTCATTAATGCTAAAGAATCTGGAGCAACTTGAACTTTACTAGAATTATCTAACAGGAGAGTTTAGCTAACCTGACAGCTTTGTCACAAAACAGCATCACTGATAAATTACCGACGAAAGTCGCTGCATTGTCTCTCGAGTCACTGAATCTCAACGACAACTATTTCACTGGAGAAATTCTAGATGTTTTAGCTTCTAATCAATATCTTGTGCAGTTAAAGCTCTTTAACAATAGTTTCACCGGAGAGTTACCATACAACCTCGGTAAATTTTCTCCGTTAGACGATTTCGATGTTTCCATAAACAACTTTACCGTGAAATTACTGCCATTTCTTTGTTATAATTAAAAGAAGCTTCAAAACACTGTCATTTTAAAGAATCAATTCTCGGGGAACATACCGGAATCCTACGGTGATGGAGTTATTTTTGGGTGAAAAGTGAGGCCAGAGATGATGGCACTGATGGAGGACGGTTGGGGTTATGGGTGGAAGAGGAAGAGGAAGAAAATGAGAAAAAAAATTAAATAAGTTTTTTAAACTTTTTAGAATTAGGATCAAATTAAAATAAAGTGTAAAAGTTGAGGACTAAATTTGTTATTATACCAAATTTTATTAACTGCCACATCATTATTAGTTACATTTTAAATTGCATCGAATCAATTTGTTACATTTTTAGTTAATAACCAATTTGTAATTTTTGATAGTCAAAAGATGCAAAAAAGAATTGGAGTATAGTTGAATGACCATTTAAGTAGTTTACCCTTGATTTTTTTTATGTATTTGGGTGTTTGATAAATATAATATTTTATTTAAATTTTGATAATAATAATTAGATAACTTAGGAATACTATTAAAAAATATAACTTAGGAATAAAATATTTAAAATTGTAAACGTATCTACAGATTTAAATAATTAAAAATCACAATTATTTAGTTCTCTTATCATTCCTAAACTCATTACGTTAATTCGTAATCCGTTTTTAATTATATGTTTTCATTCACATTTAGCGTAATTATTCAATGTATTAGCGAGGAAAAAAATTCCACAAACGTCATAGTCTAAGGTTTAGGTTTAAGGGTTTAGAATTTAATAGTTGTAATTAAAATTTAAGGTTTAGTATTAGAATTTAGGATTCAGAGATTTAAACATAAATATCTAACTATATTACCCTAAAACCTAAGCATAACCTATAAAGCTTAAGGGAGCATTTGGATAGCGGAACAGAGGATTACTAAGGGGGAAATTTTTTTTTTTTCGAGAATTTCAGACCTACGTTTGGTTGGGAGGATTTTCACTAGGGGTAATATTATATTCCTAATAGTAGCGCTTTTTTGGGTTTATATCGGGAATCCTATTCCCTTTCTTTTCTTAGGTATTTGACAATTTCTTGCATTTAAGATAAAATATAAATATTTTAATCATGTCATTTCTTTTTGGGATAATTTGCTACTTTTAATTATTAAATAAGGCATAATCACATAAAAATAAATATTAAAAAAATAAGACACGAAATTAAAAACATAGAATAATAAATAAATATATAGATATTTCCAAAAAAAGATAAATATACAGGTTTTTATAAAATAAATTATATATTTTGAACGATTAAAATATCAAAATATATACTTATATTTATATAAAATCATAAAATCACTTTAAACATCTTTGTTGATTTTACTTTTAAGAATTATTATCCCGAATTAATAGTAAAAAAATTCAATTTCAACAGCTGAAAAATATAAATTTATCACATATTTCCAGAATATAAAAGAGATTGAATAATATCATTAATCTAATCTCACAATAAAATGTGAACTTAAATCTTACTTTGGATAATTTTTAAATAATTGTCATAAGTATATTTTTACTATATCTTTTACTAAATTTTAATAAAATCTTACTTTAAACCGATATTTTTCATACTATATTATATCTCATATATAAATAAATTTAATACTTATGACAATTATTTAAAAATATAGGTTTGATGTACTAGTTATATTAAAATTGTGTTACATATTTTTTCTAAAATTTACATAGTGCGACCGAAATAGTTATATGCATTTCCATGTAAATATTTTCAATTATATACGGAAGATTTAGCTTGTTTAAAGGCAAATACATCTTATCGACAGTTTGGTCAAATTTACTTTCAGACAACCTTATATTCTCTCAACCAAACATTGTCATCTCATATTTTTGCTAATTAAACCAGACAAGATAATGCAACATCCCAGTAATATGTCAAGTAATCTTACATCCCGAAAATCTTATTCTCACATGTAATCTTATATTCCGTAATCTAAACGCACCCTAAATTCTAACTATAACATCAAATTCTAACAACTCCCAAATTCTAAACCCCTAACCTCGAATAAAACTAAGGCAATTGTGACTTTTTTTCACCAATAGTATACTGGATATAAATGGCTGCACTCACTATCCTGCCCAGTCGAGTACCACCAAGATTAGGGCTGTCACCATTTCCGGGAACTCCACCAGTGTCCAAGGCGAATGCTATTTTCCAACCATGTCTTTTCGTTGAAGAACTGTTTGAAGGTGAGCAAAAACATATGAGTTGTTTACAAGAGCATTTACTAACTAGCAAGCAACCAGATATCAGCTTACAGTTAACAGTATTGTAAAGTCACAGAGGGAGAAATCTTGCTATATAGTATCATTACCAGAATCCTTCATGATCAACTCTTCTGAGAATAGAAGGCCTTCAGAAGCTCAAAATTTTAATAAAGCTCTAAGTTACCTCATTTTGGGGAATGTTGAAGAATTTAAACCAATCTTTGAAGCTTGTCCACTTAAACTAGGCTAACTGCTCCACCTCTGGATTGCACAAGGTGCAAGCATCAGACATGAACTTTCAAGGACATCATTCTCCAATACTGAAAAACCTGTCTGCATATAGATTCTTCCCACTTGACAGGCCATAAACTGCAAACGGAGAACCTACACATCAAATGTTTACTGCGGTTAATTGCAAATCACCAATTCCGACAAGCATGGCAACTTTAGTGTGTGTTCAAAATTGACAGCACTGCAAAGAGATCGCATTTTCTTCCATAATATTAGATGTCGAGCATTATTGGCGCGCCGACATTCTACATAAGAAAACCTTGTCTTTCCAGGTGGCAAGTTTCAAGTATTAAAGAAATAATGGGCAGTCAAAACAAGGCAGCAAATATGGAGTTGATGCATAATAAAATCAAAAGCAAGCCAAGGTAATTTAGCCAGATAGAAAGAGCGAAATCATTAAAGAGAATCTAGTCATTTAGGAAATTCAAGGTTGTCGACATAATCATATGTAAACAAAAAATGGAGGGTATTGCTTTAAAAACACGAGTAGGTTGCTACTTGCTAATACCACCCAATGGTGTTTCTATATGAAAATGGAAATGGTTAAACCATGAGATTTGGCATTCAAAGGTGATCACTAGTCAGCTCATAAATTCTGTTGGTACCAATCAAGAAGATGACATATTGGCCGGTCTTAACAAAGGCATGACCAAGTGCTCAAGAGGCAGTGCAAAGAAGCATTTATGTTAAACATCCTAAAATTAAGACCACATCAACTTATGACATTGAACTCATGGTACAAGTTACTTCCATTGCTAAGTCCAGAGTGATGGTAAAACAAATTCAAAGATAAAAAATCACCCTCTCAGAAGAGAAACAAAGGCTTTAATGATTGATGAAGACTTTCTTCATCCAATTGTTATAGCACTTATAAATGACTCCCCTCTTCTTTTCCTTGGCATTGGGGGGGAGCATTTCAATCTTTGAATAATTTCCCTTTATTCAACATAGAAAAGTAACAAAATCTGAGTTTATCTTGTGATGGAACAGTGTTCTCAAAAATAGTTATGGTAGATAGGAAAGCAGAATTAATCCCAGAAATGCAACTGGGTTAAAGAAATGAAAAGAAACGAAAACGAAAATGAAAATGGAATTAAACTGAAACCCAAACCTTGAATCTCTATAAATGTTGTCTTTGCAGTTTGTTAGCAGAGAGGAGCAGTCAGAGTTTCGGCAATGGAAGAAAAGGAAAAGCTAAGAAACGATAGCGATTTGAATGACCAGAAGGTAAACAGATAAAGGACAACCGTATTTTGTTTGGGGATGCCATGGATAATTTAAAACAACATTTTTTCCACGTGAATTTTCACTAGATAAAAAAGTGATATATAAAAAGTTAATTAAATAAATAATTTTTATTGGTTGAGATCATAAATGATGTGGCAGGACGAGCTTATAATATAATTTTCCGTTAATATGTAATTAACGTAAAAAAATTATGACATCTATTAACTGCATGACATGTGACATATGTCTTAATTTCATTTATTTTTTTTAAAAAAATCATAACATCTAAAATACCTCGAAATTTTATTTTTCGTAACTCCAAATCTTTCTTAATCTTTAAATCCCTCCTTTTTACCTCTGAATCAATAATCACTCAATTCTTTTATCGCCGAACTTCATTACCGATTGTCATATTTTTCTGTCAGCAAAAATTAATGAACGAAGTATCAATTAAACATCGAATAATAAAAGAGAAAAAGATACCACAAACAACAAATTAACTAGATCTTACGACTCTTGCGATAAGATAAGACTTCATTGTTATTGGTCTCAGTAACATAAGATTCGACAATGGCAAAGAATATAGAAATTTAAAATATTTTGAAAAAACAAAAATTATGGTATTTTTTTAGAAAAAAATAGGGCACGCATCAAACAATGTTTTGAATGACTAACTTTCAACAAATTGATCTTAAAATGTTAACGGAATGTAATATTAAACTCCTAAAATAAAATATTAGACACTTACTTTAATATAAAAAAATAAAATAAACACCTAAACAAAAAAATGGAGTTTAAGCACTTACTTTACAATAAAATAAAATTTTAAAATATTGAGAGGTATAAATATTCAATTAAATAAAAAATTTCAAATGCCAAAATGAAAAATGAGTCCAATTTGAAGGTTAAATAACGAATTTAAGTCTTATATAATATAAGCACCGCTCCTTTCTCTTCTTCCCCCCAAAATTCTAGTCTAATTTTCTTTTTCTTTTTCTTTTGTTCTTGATTTATCAGTGATAGCATCACTGGTCGCTACAGCTGGTAGTTTTATTCTCTTATTTTTTATATTAAATTATTGTTTTTTATATTTCAATTTTCTTCTAATTTTTATCTATCTTGTAACATATTTTTTCTCTGTTTTGTGACACGCTTTTCCTCCGCCTTGTGGCACGCTGTTGCTTTATAACACATTATTGTCTACAGTTATAGTAAATCTACGTTTATGAATACGTATTTCACGACGCTCGGCTCTGATTTGCATATTGTCAGTGATCTTCAGTAGTTTGATCTCCTTTTGTGATTCATTTGTTGATGCTGTTATATCTGTTTTACGAATCAACCTCCAAGATTATTGGTGAAAAGTAAAATAAGAAGCAACATAGTTGGGAAAAAGTCCAAAAATTTCTAATAAATCGGGATAAGAAGAAACGGTGTACTTATCAGGTAATCTTTTTTAATTATTTTAGTTCAATTTTTTTAATTATTTATCTTTTGTTTTACTTATTTTATTGTTGCCTATTAGTTAATTTTTTTATGAAAAGGGGAAAATTACCTACTTGTGCCTCATTAAAAACTTCCCTAAACATAAATGGAGGAAAAGAGTATACAAGTAGATAATGATACAACTGACAACGAGACTAGCTCGACACAACCTAACTTCTATACCCAAGCAACCTAAAACAACCAATCCGCATGCACTAAGGTCGTAACTCCATCGGTAGTATATTGAAGACAACCACCTGTACATCATTCATTCGAGCCATCTTCGCTAAACCATCAGCAACCTGATTTCCTTGGCGACACATATGACTAATTTGAATCACCCAAGCTCTATCCCGCAACTCCCTAAAATGCCATAAAAGCGCCGAAACACAAGGCTCGCGTGGATCATGGCGAAGCAGCCGCATTGCATCAATACTATCCAATTTAAGGATGATACGTCGACGACCCAACTCTCAAGCATACAGCAAGCCAACATACGCACCCTAAAGTTCCGATTCGAGAACCGAACAAACCTTAACCAACTTCGTGAATCCACTACGCCAATCACCCTTATGATCCCGAATCACCCCCGCAATAAGCTAAGCCATCCGACGCTCTTCGCGCCCCATCCGTGTTGAGCTTCACCCATCCTAGCTTCAGAGGTTCCCATTTCACCGGTCCCCTAGGAATTAAGTTAACATGGCTACAATGTCTACGAGTTAATGATCCTGCACGGATAGCCTCTTAAAGCAACGCTTTGCTGCGATCTAGAACCGGCCGATGATCCTCCATCAAATTGTCAAAAGCTACCGCATTCCTTTGCAACCAGAGGTTCCACAAAATCGCACCAAAAAATATATCCCAATTCGATTCCAAATGACTAAATGTACAATCCTTTGACAAATTCAAGAGCACCCAATCGTCAATGCTCAACGCAAGAAACTCGGTAATCCGATCAGCCCGTATAACCTCATGCCAAACCTGCAGCGCCGGTGGACACATACGCAACCCATGAGACAATGATTTTGCACCCGCACCACACACAGGACAGCTCTCGTCCTCCGTGAAATGCCACCATTTTCGCTCATCATTAGTCATAATGTTTCTTTTGCACACAAGCCAAAGAAACATTTTAATTCTAAGCAGCCCCCTGAATCTATGAATAAGCTTTCACAGCTTACCCTCCACGCTCGCATCACCTTCACTACGAACTAAATAAGCCGATCTAACAAAAAAATCCCAGAGGATTCCCCACCCCAACCTGCCGAATCCGCTGGTAAACAGGGCTTAGGCCCCCGGATCGCAGCCACACGCAACAACAAGTGCGGTAAAAAGTGCTGAAAACCATCCCAGTTCTACTCCCCAGTCGACAAAACCATATCCGCAACTGACACCCTTAGAAGCAACGCGACCTGTTCAACAGACACGTAAGAAGCCAATGGTCTGATATTCCTTACCCATAGATCAAACCAAAAGTCTATCGAGTGACCATCACCAATGTTCCACACAATATTATCTATTTATGAATTCCCCATTCTTTGTCAAGGCTAATCGCAAGATCTGAACTAGTTCTTCTCATTATAAACACATTCATTCCTCTTGGTCATGCTGATCTATCACTCTTCAAAGATATCAAACAAGCGAGCCCTTCTCATTAGGAACCTGTCATTCTTCTTGAAACCATTGATCTGCCTCTTTGTAAAAGCATTGAATAAGCAAGCTCTTCTTATTATGAACTTCCTTATTCTTCAAAAGGGTGAACTCTTCTCATTATGAGTTTCTCCTTCTTCACTGAGCGAGTTCTTCTCATTAGGAACTCTGTGTCGATCTCTTCTCATTTGGAGCTCTTGACTCTTTGCTAGGCGAATTCTTCTCATTAGGAATTATGTGACAAACTGTAACACCCTTAACGTATACTCATAGACCGAATATACATTAAAAATTTTACGGAATCATTGGAAGAAATCTTGACTTGTAAATATATTTATTTTTTTATACCAAAATTTAATTTGTAGTTTAACCTTTTCTCGGTTTTAAATTTAAAACTATGTTGTCTAGGTGCAGCTAGTTTTGACCCTGAATTTGTTTACAAAATTTATAATTGAATTATTAAAATAAAAACAATATAATTCAGGGTGAAAACTACGCAAGCTACCTAGACCCTTTTTTGATTTTAAAATTTTTACGCGTTTAGGACTAAACAACATTTTAACCATACCAAAGATTTTGCTATTGTTAACAATTCGTATTTTTAAACTTATCCAACCATAAAACATATGATTACGTTGTAAACTTATGTTGTAGACAGTTCAACTTTAAAATACTTACATGCCCACTAGTCTATCAAATTATGGTAAAGACGTACTTACTGAACTTATTGTAGTAACTTGATTTTCCCAAATTTATGCTCTTCCTCGATAGAAAATTTCCAGGAAACCTACATGTGACATAACACTAAGTACGAACTTAGTGAGGCGGTTAAACTTATTTATTTTAAAATCCTAAAATAATGTAATACAGTATGTCATATATATAAGTGCATTTTATGTTCTCTATAACATGGCAAGTATATCACAATGTACATATGTCATGTATTATATCATGGTTATGTTTTCATTATGCAATCATTTGCATATCATGTATTCTATCATGCATCATGTAACATGTCTATCATATATCAATAACATTTCTATTATGTATGTCATGTATTTCTCTGTCATGTAACATGTAACTTCTTTTTCATGTATCATGAAATCATGTAACATCTTTTTCATGTATCACGTAATCATGTAACATCTGTATCATGTATCATGTAACATCTATATCATGTATCATGTATCATGCATCATGTAATGTCTGTATCATGATACATGTAACATCTTTATCATGTATCATGTAACGTCTATATCATGTAATCATGCAACATCTGTATCATGTAACATCTTGTTATTATTATCATCGTATCTAGCTAGAGGCCCATGGAAACCTCGTAGCCTATCTGCACCGTAGTTCCTTGTGGAGTACGTACTCGAGAGGACGCTCTTTGCTCCTCATATAAGGACGCTCTTTGCTCCTTATATTAAACACCTCGTTAGTGCATTTTGCACTGTGGGCTTGGATCCCCAGGGTGTATCTTGTTTCATTTTAATCTTGTCATTATCCATATTTCATATATGCATAATGCATCATCATTTATGCAAACAATAATTCGTACCTGGTATTTCATCAAGCTTGCCATGTCAAGCATTGTATCATATCATGTATTATAAAGAAATGCAATGTCATTTTCAATGTAATGCAAACATTTAAAAATGCACTCACTTGGGCCATGTAATAGTATGCCTCACTAAATTCTACTTGAACTTTCCTTTATAGTATCTCGAATCCTCTTTGATTCGTATCCAAACTTCATTAATTACATGAATATAAACAACATTTGTTAGATTCAAATCTAACAATTTTTCAAACATGCTATCAAATCTAATCATTCGAATATACAAATTTCCTCTTTCCTTCCTTATACTGTCCAAAACTCATTTTGGTCCTTAATAACCATTTAGAACTTCCATTAATCCTTTTCAAGCTTACTAATTAACCTTAGATACAAAATGTATCAATTCTCATTCATTTTTTTGGCAGATTGCACTACCTTCAAAGAAATATTTCTATAAAATAATCTACAACTTGGAATTCGATTCCGTTTGTTCTGAAAGAAACTAGATTCAATAATCTTTTCAACCATATAAATTAATAGCCCAAATTCAACTTGTACGATTTATGACGAATTTGCAAAGTCAATTTCTAGTGCTGATTTCGGAACAGACCGTCATACTGTTTTCTGACCTTTCACCACTTAAAAATTCATATCTTTTTACTCAGAACTCAAAATCAGTTTCCGTTTGTTGGAGGGGAAACTAGACGAACAAATCTTTACATTGGCATAAAATTAACCTTCTAACCATTTTGTAGAATTTATGGTGAATTTTTAAACTTACTACCAAATCCAGTTTTCCTACACAACTTCCATAAATACCTTCAAACTTTATACTAATTTCTCCTTACTTTTCTATTTGTCAATTTGGTCCCAACACTTGATTCAAACCGTCAACTTATCACCCTTTTTCATCAAATAATTATTCAACATTGATCCCCCCTAATTTTTCCTTCTTTCCGAATTAGTCACTAAAATGCAAAGATAAGGATTCAAACTTCTTAACTTTGCAATTTAATCCTCAAATCAACATTACCACTTGAATTCTATTATTTCAACTAAAATCAGATTTAGTTCTTCTCTAAAACCTCATTTTCGAATTGGTCACTTAGCTTTGACAATTTGTCAAAGTGGTCATTAACTCGATTCAACATCGGTTTAACATTCTAACTTCAATTTCACATCTCCATCTTCACTAATAATATAAATACACTTCAAAATAATAAAATTCAAATTAGTCCTCTAACTTTCAAAATTGCTAAAATGGTCCCTATACCTTTAATTTAGGGTTTTGCTTCCAAATAACAAATTCAAGCTTACTAGATCATTTGTCCAACATCACAAACCCTAAATTAAACTTGAATCCATAAAGTCTAATCATCTTCATAATAATCAAAACATGTAGAGTTTAAATCCCAACTCAATAACATGATTTTAACATCACAAAAGCTTGATTTCAACTTGAATTTCAACATGGAATCATAAAATCTCAAAAACCCCAATTGAGTCCATAAACCTTAATTTCTTTCTCATCAAAATTCTCATCAATCAAGCATGTATTCCATGAATTATTGACATCAAAAGATAGAGCTTGAAGAGTAGAACAACTTTGCAGTTGAAAATATTACCTGAAAATCGAGTTTCAAGGCTTGAATCGAGCTTGAGAAATTTTCTCCCTTTTTTTTCTCCCCTTAGTTCGAAATATTTCAAGAAAGATGAACAATTTGGTTCATCTTTTACTTATTTAAATCAACATGTTAAAATTAAATGAATTTAAAATTCATTTAATTAGTGAAATTACTAATTTGCTCTTTTAATACAATGGCCAAGACTTAATATTATCAAAAATCAATGGACATGATTTAATCTAAGTGTAAATCACCTTCGAAAATTTCTCTCAATATTTCAAAATATTTCAAAATTGCCATCCTTGTAAATGACCAATTTGCCCTTCAACTAGTCTTTATTTACTAGTTTGCCATTCTTGTAAAAATTCAACTAAGTCTTGTTGAAATCCAACCAACTATAATAAAATATTCATAAAATAGTATTTTATGACTTTTCCATGGCTTTTGGATCAACCTCTGAAATTTTGATTCGATCTGATCTCTCGATATTCATAAAATACTTTTACTGCGATTTCAGCTTTATCGAGCTATCAGATTTATTCCAAAAATTCCATATTTCCATATTCGGAAAATGAACACTATCATCTTATAAAAATTTCCTTTCCTAAAGTCTTAGACTGAATTTTCCTAACTCAGTCTACTATTCCCATAATTATCAAAAATCTCCATAGAATAAAATTTCTCTAAGAAATCCTTTATCGATAATCCATTCGAATATTCTTTACCTTTACTGAGTCCAAAATATCGATTAGAAACACTTTTATGGGACCTTCCCGAAGGTCACCCATCCTAACATTTCCCTCGCCTGAGCACGCTTAACAATTTTATTCGATCCAAATGCAGTACCTTTTACTGCATCTTAATTCTTAAAACTGATATCAAGGTACTTATTTCGATCCGATTCACTCTTATACTGAATAAAATTACTTATTGGGGAAATTTACACTTTAGTCCCCAAACTTTTCCAAAGTTTATACTTTAACCCCAAAACTTTCAAAAATTACATTTTGGTCACTAGCCAAAATTTGGGATATTGCAATTCTCCCCCTCTTAAGAAAATTCGTCCTCTAATTTTCAATGTTTACTTGTTTCAAACAATTTCGGGTATTACTCCTGCATTTTCCTTTCAATTTCCCATGCGACTTTTTCCACTTTATGATTTCTCCAAAAGACTTTAACCAGTGGAATTTTCTTGTTCCTTAACTTTTTGACTTTATATGCCAAAATTTTCACTGATCATTATTCATATCTGGGAGTAACGCCAGTTGATAAACCACTAGTTCAACTCCTTTTAGAATCCCGTATTGCCCAATAATTATGGGACTAAGCTTTCATTTTTGAATAAAATGTAACAACTTCTTTTAAGGTGAAACCTTTAAAAACACTTTGTCCTTAACTTCGTACTTAACATCCTTCTATTTTGTCTGCATAAGCCTTTTTGTTGATCCGAGGTAGCCTTGAGATTATATTAAATAATTATTACTTTATCCTCTATTTCACGTGTCAAATCAACCCTTCCAACTTTTGGGTTATACCCAACATTTTGATCCTGTAGCTCAAACCAATATTTCTACTAACTCATTCATGTGTCAAATCTAATTACATCTTAATTTATTCAGGAGTGATGACATGTAAATAATTTAGCCAATGCCCCTAAAACATAAGTACATATACTATAGATTTTTGCTCACTTCTAGAGATAAGACCCATTAATATACTCTTGGTCCAACTCTTTCACGATTCCTTGAGGTATAACAGTTCTGGAAGAAAGTTTTTCCCTTTTTCACCTATACAAGTCATCCTTCCTCGAATTGATACTTTTCTTCATTTTCTCTTCTTTTAGCTTTAATTGATAACATCTTGTCCAAAGATCAACTTTCTTTTTACATCTTACTTCTACATTTCATATAGATAGCCAATTTATCTTAAAATTGGCTTTAGAATTCTCAGATTACTAGCTTTAGTTTTAGCTTTACTAACAAACAGTTATTAAAATTTCTTATAATTCTTGTGCTATACTTCAAATAATTTATTAGCAGTCATACTATAATTCTTCAAATAAAATTATTCCTTGTCATACCGGCTTAACCCACTGATCTCACACTTTTTCTCATAAACAATGTAAGCACTTTATCAAAGCTTAGAAATCAGTGGAATCATTTTATTATGAACTAATCACTGCCTCTAATTTCTAACACCCTTCTAGGAAGTAAAACTACTTCCTTTGTATCAGTATTTCTTCTTCTATAGGACTTTTATCATCCTCAATCTTCAAATAAACAATCATAACTTCTCTTTTTCTCTGACATTTAAGGCTCTCAACAGTTTAAACATTTAAACAACCAATGTTTTATTATATACAGATGCCGAAGGTTACAACCTCATAGGTACTTCTTGTTCTTGTACTTAAGCTCCTTACTACACCAATAGTTCAATAAAAATAGAAATCAGAACAAGTTCATACTTCATTTCATTATTACTGTTACGGGTATCTTTATAATCCTTGTGATTCGAGACTCTTATTCTTGTCTATAAACACTTCTAGGGAAATTTTTATTAGTCGAAACAATCCTCAACTAAACACACTTCCTTTGACTTCATTAAGGAACTAATTTCTTTTAAAAAAAATTTAAACGTTTCTTCTTATAATCACTTCTACCTTGTGCACAAATAACCAACTTGTCTTAATTACACTTCAAATTTCTGAGATGATACCTTCATAATACCCTTGTGATCAGTGTAACTAGGACACTTCTTACCATTCCAATGGAATACCTTTTTATGATAGTTGAGTAAGTAGCATAATAATAATAATAGATAAATTCTACAAAAAAACATTTATAATATCCAGCTAATTTCCAAGAAACTCCAAACTTTAGAGACATTTTCCGGCGCCTCCTATTCAAGAATAGATTGTACTTCATTGGAATTCAACTCTTATTCCTTTAGCCAATACTACATGTCTAAGGGAAATTACTTCTGATAACCAAAATTCATATTCAGAAAACCTTACATAAAACTGGTTATCTCTTAATATTTATAGTACCACTCAAAAATGATAATCATGCTCAGCTTCTATCTTTAAGTATACCAGAATATTGTCCATGAAGACTACTACTACAAACTGGTCTAAGTAGTATTGGAATACCCTATTCATTAACTCCATGAATACAACAGGGGCATTTACATGTCCAAATGGCATTACCAAAAATTCGTAATGTCCATAACGAGCCCTGAATGCTATCTTTGATACAACTTCTTCTTTGACCTTGATTTGATAATAACCCGACAAAGATCTATCTTTGAGAACATTGTTGCACCTCTAAGTTGATCAAATAGATCTTTAATCCATAGTAGTGGATACTTGTTCTTAATAGTTACTTTATTCAACTACCGGTAATCTATACATAATTGTAGAGAACCCTCTTTCTTCTCTACAAATAATACCAGAGTACCCCATGGTGATACACTCAGTCAAGTGTAATCCCAATCTAGCAGTTCTTGCAATTGAGCTTTTATCTTTCTTAGCTCAATTGACACCATCCTATGTGGTGCTATCGATACCGATTCAATTCTAAGATAGACATCAATCCCAAATTGTGCCTCTCTATCTGGAGGTAATCCAATAACTCATCCGAAAACATATTTGAAATTTTCACATAATTGGGATATCTTTAATCTTCTTGGGTGACATCTGTATAATCATTACATAAATTTAACACGCCTTATATCCATTTACTTAACAACCTCTGAGCTATTGTCGTAGAAATCACTAACTCTAAACAGTCATTTCTTTCTTTCACATTTACTTTAGAACCATCAGGTTCTTGAAGCACTAACCCTTTTTTTTACACACCACTTCTACATCATATGCAGATAGCCAATTCATTCCAAAGATAACTTCAAATTCATGAAATGGAAGTTTCATTAATTCGCTGGGAACTTAATCCACTGAATTACTAACGGACATTTCGTATATATTCTAGTCACCCATTCACTATGTCCAAATGGATTACTAAAAATCACATCACTTCCTTAAAAGGTACTAACTTTGTGGCATTAGACCACTAAATACGAACATGTTCCCTTAGCAGGATACAACTTCTTCTAACTTCTTAGTATATAGACAGTTTAATTCCTCTATAGCATGACTTTAACATCTTTATGCCACAAATTGGCAATTATCGGACCACTTTTTCCATTAAATTCAGGAGCTCCTAACTTTTAAGCTCCTTAACAATCGACACCCTTACTGGTGCAGATACCAGGCTGGTGCAGGCACAAGGGTCTTAATTCTACTAACCACAACCTTTAAAGCTCATACTAAGGTTTCATATTTTTGTGCTAGAGTTCTATGCTATACGAGTGGCTCTACTGAGGTAAGAGCTAGAGATGGAACATTCTGTATTTCATTACTTCTAATTTGGGCCTCCTTTTGGTCTCAATTATCAGATGTCTAACACAGTTCAACAATACTTAACATTACTTATTTTTACTATAACTTATTCATTTTATTGAGGAGCATAATCAAGTTACACAATAGTACGTCAGTAACATGACATCCTAGGGGCATGTATTTAACATCAAATCATATTAAACTTGATTTAGCCTCCAAAATCGGCTAAACCAGCAGCTCTGATACCAATAAATATAACACCCTGAATGTATACTCATAGATTGAATATACATTAAAGATGTTACGGAATCACTGGAAGAAATCTTGACTTGTAAATATATTTAATTTTTATACCAAAATTTTATTTGTAGTTTAACCATTTCTCGGTTTTAAATTTAAAATTATGTTGTCTAGGTGCAGCTAGTTTTGACCCTGAATTTGTTTACAAAATTTATAATTGAATTATTAAAATAAAAACAATATAATTCAGGGTGAAAACTATGCAAGCTGTCTAGACCCTTTCTTGATTTTAAATTTTTTACGCGTTTAGGGCTAAACAATATTTTAACCATATCAAAGATTTTGCTATTGTTAACAATTCATATTTTTAAACTTATCCAACCATAAAAGCATATGATTACGTTGTAAACTTATGTTGTAGACAGTTCAACTTTAAAATACTTACATGCCCACTAGTCTATCAAATTATGGTAAAGACGTACTTACTGAACTTATTGTAGTAACTTGATTTCCCCAAATTTCTGCTCCTCATCGATAGACGATTTCCAAGAAACCTGCGTGTGACATAAGACACACGCTAAGTACAAACTTAGTGAGACGGTTAAACTTATTTATTTTAAAATCCTGAAATAATGCAATACAATATGTCATATATATAAGTGTATTTCGTGTTCTCTATAACATAGTAAGTATATCACAATGTACATATGTCATGTATTCTATCATGGTCACGTTTTCATTATGTAATCATTTTCATGTCATGTATTCTATCATGTAACATGTCTATCATATATCAATAACATTTCTATTATGTATGTCATGTATTTCTCTGTCATGTAACATGTAACTTCTTTTTCATGTATCATGTAACATCTTTTTCATGTATCACGTAATCATGTAACATCTGTATCATGTATCATGTAATCATGTAACATCTGTATCATGTATCATGTATCATGTAACGTCTGTATCATGTATCATGTAACATCTGTATCATGTAACGTCTATATCATGTAATCATGCAACATCTGTATCATGTACCATCTTGTTATTATTATCATCGTGTCTGGCTAGAGGCCCATGGAAACCCCGTAGCCTATCTACACCGTAGTGCCTTGTGGAGTACCTACTCGAGAGGACTCTCTTTGCTCCTTATATTAAACACCTCGTTAGTGCATTTGGCACTATGGGCTTGGATCGTCAGGGTGTATCTTGTTTCATTTTAATCTTGTCATTATCCATATTTCATGTATGCACAATGCATCATCATTTATGCAAGCAATAATTCGTACATGGTATTTCATCAAGCTTGTCATGTCGAGCATTGTATCATATCATGTATTATAAAGAAATGCAATGACATTTTTAATGTAATGCAAACATTTAGAAATGCACTCACCAGGGCCATGTAATAATATGCCTCACTAATTTCTACTCGATCATTTCCTTTATAGTATCTTGAATCCTCTTTGATTCGTATCCAAACTTCATTAATCACATGAATATAAACAACATTTGTTAGATTCAAATCTAACAATCTTTCAAACATGCTATCAAATCTAATCATTCGAATATACAAATTTCCTCTTTCCTTCCTTATATTGTCCAAAACTCATTTTGGTTATTAATAACCATTTAGAACTTCCATTAATCCTTTTCAAGCTTACTAATTAACCTTAGATACAAAATGTATCAATTCTCATTCATTTTTTGGCAGATTGCACTACCTTCAAAGAAATATTTCTATAAAATAATCTTTAACTCAGAATTCGATTCCATTTGTTTTGAAAGAAGCTAGATTCAATAATCTTTTCAACCATATAAATTAATAGCCCAAATTCAACTTGTACGATTTATGGCAAATTTTCAAAGTCAATTTCCAGTGCTGATTTCAGAACGGACTGCCCTATTGTTTTCTGACCTTTCACCACTTAAAAATTCATATCTTTTTACTCGGAACTCGAAATCAGTTTCCGTTTGTTGGAGGCAAAACTAGAAGAAAAAATCTTTACATTGGTATAAAATTCATCTTCTAACCATTTTGTAGAATTTATGGTGAATTTTTAATCTTACGGTTAAATCTAGTTTTCCTACACAACTTCCATAAATAACTTCAAACTTTATACTAATTTCTCCTTACTTTTCTATTTGTCAAGTTGTCAGCCCCTCATTCCTCTTTCGCCGTACTCCGGCAACCTTTTGGTTGTTTGTCAGCACCGGGATTCGAATCCCAGCCGTCGTAGGCGATGCCGACCAACGCTCCGATCACCATTTCTGCCACCATCCAAACTCCGATCATCCTCTTCCCCTCACCGGCCATCATGGTACGATTTTCGGCCACCACAGGGCGATTTCCGGCCACCGTCATTCGAACCCTAAAACCCCCTAAAAATCCAATTTTCAACCCTAGAACCCTAGATCTACCCAGATCCGATAGGATCCCCTTCTTCCCCGGCCTAAACTACCCGTAAACCTCTCTCTTCAACTCCACCGTGACCTAACTCTTCGGCCGCCATTCAAAAACCCCGATCTCATTTTATTTATTTTTATATTATTGTTTTTTATATGCGTGCAAACTAACAATTTATCTCTGTTTTGCAGGAAATTAAAGCGGAAGGGAAATATACCTTTCCTCAGGTGGCCGCGATGATTCTGACCGATGAGCTTCCTAGTGACCGTCAAGCTTCTCGGCGACCGATGAAATTCCCGACAGTTGTTCACACTCTAGGCGGTTCAGCTATCCCGAGGTGAGCTTCTCTCTCCTTATTATTAGTTTATTATTATTATTTATTATTATTAATTGTAGTTTTATTAATGGCTTCATTATTACCCCACTGACATTTCTCTCTCATATTTATATAGGGTCTGACCGCTGACGTCACAAGGCCATATTAGCGGGATAAAGAAAACCATAATCCGTGGGCTTGAGTTTCGGCCAATCTGAGACAGCCACGAGTCCTTTCTGGGGTAAAATCTGGGCGGGAAAATAGGCTTTAGATCAGTTTTGTGTTTGTTTGGTGGGTTATAACCGAAAAAGAGAGGGAAAACTTGTATTTAAATTGGGCCTTCGGTTTTTGTATAGTGGGCTTTGAGGATTTTTATGAATGTAATTGGACACTTTATGTAAATAGACATTTGGACTGGTTTTGGGTTATTTGTTTATTTATCTATTTATTTATTATTTATCTATTTATTACTGGCCTTATTTACTTATATATTCGAACCCCCGGATAAAATACAGGTATGGCAATTCCTACTAACTTTGACACGTATCAATGCTCCCCCGTTTGGAAGCAATCCTTGCCCTCAAGGATCAATAAAAAAATCTATAGCAACACCCCTCGAAGATCAATTGTGATGACTCGAAATTTTCTTCAAGTAATTCGACAAAATATTCTCAAATGCTCTTTTGGCCTTGGTCCAAAACGATTCATAAACTGAGAGTAATGTTTCTATGGCTACAGTGGTAAGCAAATGTCCCCCGGGATAAAAATTTCTCCTAGCATGTTGATCAACTTCGATGCTCTGAAACGACGATGGTCCAAGTAAACCTCAGTTCAAATCACGTAATCCCACATTTAAATCCATATCAAGATATTGAGTCATGGGCCTTTGCCACGTTTCGGATGAACATAATTTGGATAGACATACTTGGAGTTCAAAGAACTCAAATAAGTCCTAATCGGATCTTGCTCTCCAATTGGTACAACATAAGGTAGATTCAAATTACAAGTCAATTAATTTCTTGGACGGTTCAACATTAGTCACCAAAGTCAATTTTGAATTCTCTAAATCCGTAGGCAGATGGTTTGGTTCGGCTCGACATTTCTAATCCAATTACCAATGAAATGATTTCTAATTGGTTCAACAATACCAACCTTTCGAAAGATTTCAAGTAGGGAAAACTTAGATGTCGTGGTAGCTGTCGCACTGACAACTGTTGAGGCCTTCGCCACTGATGATAGAGGGGGTGCCCTAGTAACTTCATCAGCCCTGTGCCAACCTCCATTATTTTCCATGGATTTATCCTTCATTGACGCTGAAAGACTCTTAATTGGATTGTTTGATCCCGTAGAACTAGCCGCCGGTACTTTTGAATCCTTCTTTTAGACCAGCACTTCACCAACTTTAACGACAACATCAACTTCATTTTTTCTCAGAACCAATTCATCGAGTACCTTGACTTCGTGAGAGACTCTCAACAGGGAGTCTTGCCTCGTCCCAGTAGGACTTGTCAATCCTGCGTTGTTAGCAAACTGAATATCCATCTACCATCATCCATCATAAATATTACGACATTGAAGAGCAATTCTAGCTGATATTGTGTGTCGGCGTTCTTGATATTGGATTAGGACTTGAAATCCAAATGAACATCTTTTCTATTGGAGTCAGTCTCCTAAGATGAACATCATCTTTTTTTTCCATTAAAACCAGTCGTTAAATTTAATAATTTAAGAAAACTTATCATAACCTAAAAGCCACAAAAAATTTTCATTAATTTTGTATCCAATAATAACTTTACTATTATTTTAAAAAACAACATTATTATTTCAAAATAATAATAATAATAACAATATTATAAATAGATAAGGGTAAAGTATACATATGATCACCGAAATTTTAGGTCACTTTTATTTTGGTCATTTCCGTTAACTTCGGATAAAAAAAGCTGACGTGTCATGCTAAATTTCTTTCTTGCTATGTTTTTTCTCCGACTAAACCTAAAAGTTCACCTATGTTGTCTAAATGCATTTTTGTATCTGATGGTAATTAGGTAACATAGGTTCAAAGTAAACTCACACCAAAACCATTAGCTTCTTTTTCCTCATCCAATTCGAGGAATTGCAAAGCTCTCCTACCACTATCCACTGCTGTTACTGCAGCAATTCAAATCGACTCCCATTCAATTCAAATCTAAAGAAGAAAAGAATGATGAATTTATAAAGTAATTTTTATCAATTTTACAAGAAGTAATTTTAAGCAGCCTTTCAATTATTTTCTGATTAATGAGGCTACCATCTACGATGAGGACATGAACTTTATCTGAATTAAAAATTTAAAAATTGTAACTGTCGATCTCCTCCGCCCTCTTTAGCCAAGTAACAACGTCGTTCATTGCCATCCCAGCGAGGACACAAACCCAAAAATTTCTCTTGAAAAAAAAGAAGAAATAGAGCTGTAATTTTCATAAACATGGTTACCCATTGCTTTATGTCAGACTCTCTTTTTATATGCTATAATGTTTGTGTTTGAATTTCAATTTCTTAATGTATTAGTACTACTTTTTATTTTTGGTTTTTTCTCTCAAATAAATCTTCGAATGTATATTTGTTCTTTGACAACATGAGAAAAAATAAAGCAAGAAAAAAAAAAAAGAAAAGAAAAACGTGACTCGTCAGTATTTTTAACAAAGTTAATGAAAAAAAAACTAAAATAAAAACAAATTAAAAATTAGATAATCAAAATAAAAATACCCTAAAAATTTGGTCTCTCCCCCAATAAATAAATAACAAGAATTACGGATGAAATGCTCTCAACATTGCTACCATAAAACTAGCTCATTGCAAGAGAGAATCAAACGGTCGGCCAAAAACATTATAAAGCGGAAAAAAGAAGGCAGAAGCAAACGGTCCAAAGTCCAAGTTCCAAATCAAACCTCCATCTCTTTTCTCAGAGACAAAGGGAAGAAAGATAAGAGCAGCTGGGAACATGGGCATTCCGATTCTGATTCTCCCACTGCTTTTCTTATTCCTGAATCCACACGTTTCTTATGCTCAACATGAACACCAAACTTCCTCGTTTTCTTCGCATATAACAGTCGTAGATGTAAAAGACGGCCCGGATTCGGTTGTATGGGTTGTTCAGCTCTCTGATCTCCATTTCAGTGTTCACCATCCTGATAGAGCCATCGACTTTAAAAACCTTGTGCCTGCTGCCCTTTCCATGATTAACCCATCTCTTGTCCTCATCACTGGTGATCTTACAGGTTTTAATTTATGGGTTTTTTTAGCTTGATGGGATTTTCATGTTTGAGCACTTATTTTATTAGAAATCATGTTCCTGAATTTTGGGTTTGGGTTTGTTTTTCTTTTTCTCTTAGTTGACTTTGGGTGTGAAATGGAAGGAAATAGTATGTACATCTTTCTTAAGAAATTTGGTTTACAATTTCTATGGATTTAAATCTTTATATGCGAATATAAAAATACAATGTCCTTTGTTTCAATAGGTTGTTTATTGAATTTGGTTGAAATGAGGTAGTATTTGGTAAACAGCCTGTTGATGTATATTGTGTCTTGGAAATTTAGGTGTTAACTTGGATTGAACTGGAAACTGTTTTAATTTTTCAACTAATTAAGGGTTCAGTTTAGAAATTTTATGTGCATGTATGAGCTTCCCACCTCTGTTTATAATATTTTACCTTATAGATGCTGCTGCTATTAAGGCAAATAGCTTGGGCAAAATCTTGGAAAAGACATAGCAATGTGCCACAATGTTAATGCTTTGCTGTGCTATCATGTCTATCTTTTCTATCTACTTGCATCTCACTGTACCATGAGTGAAAACATGAGAGCAGATGAAACTCAGGCCATCAGTGGTAAATAATTCTATTTTTACCCATTTACAGAAGATTGTATAATATTCTTCCAAAAAAAAAGTTAAAAAGGAAAAAAAGAAAGCATCTACATGTACTTCATTTTAAAAGTACTAGTGTGGTTTCTATTGTTTTCTCCCACTGGAATTAAGTGACAAATTGGCTCAGATCCCAGAATTTGGATAGTGTAGGCTTTTCTTGATCCTGGAAGTTCAAACCTGTTCCATCTTTTTCGAGTCCCTTTTTTCTATTCTAATAATAACTTGCTGATGTAAGAACTTAAGGTCGCAAACGTTCATCCAAGGTTTATAGGATGGTAAATTCATGAAACTCTGCATTAATCAGAATTATGATTTTCGCATCAGTAACTTGTTACAATATGACTTGAGTCAACAGCGTATGTTGTTTGTATATATGTTTATGGTGTTCTCAGCAACTGTAATGTTGTTAATAGGGGTGTGCATTATTCGGTTTTAACCGAATTAACCGACCGAACCAAATTTTTTTCGGTTAATTCGGTCGGTTAATTTTAGATAAGTTCGGTTAACGGTTAATTTTTTTTGGAAAATTCGGTTCGAAATCGGTTAATTAACCGAATTAACCGAAATTATTATATATTAAATATTATATATATTACATATATTTATTTTTGGTCATTGAACTTTTAAAAATTATAAAATGATCATTAAATGGTTTGATATATTATAAAATGTTCATTAAACTTTTATCAAATTAGTATAAAATGAAAGTTTTAGTGACTAAAAAAGTCATTTTAGCATAATTTAGTGACCAATTGTGTAATTTACCCAAAATTTTATAACAATTTCGGTTAATTCGAAAACCGACCGAATTAACCGAAATAATTTCGGTTCAGTTAATTCGGTTAAGGCTAATTCGGTTCGGTTAACGGTTAAAGTTCTAAAAATTTCGGTTAATTTGGTTATGGCTAATTCGGTTCGGCCACCGACCGAATTAACCGAATGCACACCCTTAGTTGTTAAGGGTGCCAAGCATACTGTAGGTGCTAGAACACTTGCATTGCTAATGCACAAGGCTTAAAAAAGCTCAACGTGAGTGAAATAAGGCATAATGCTTATAGGCATGTCTTATTGTATGTGTGTCTTTGTATATATATAATGAGATTAATATATATAATTAGGAGAATTAACTCTAAATTGTGATTTAGTTCATCGTACAAAACATGCCATTTTTTCTTCTTTTGTTGACAAATATGCATGATTTCCTTGTGGTCCCATGTCTAGTGTTGAATAGTAAAAATATTGAGAGCTAAAATGTTAACATTATATTCTTCCTTAATAATAAAGGTACATCTAATGACAATATATATACAAATTAAAGTAAAACTTCAATCAAATGTGCCTATTGCCTTACAAAAGAAGTGTGCCTAGGTGCTCTAGGTGTGCTGCTAATCAAATGTGCTTCACTTGAAAGGTTCTGAAGCACTTTTTTGTTTGGCACTAAGGTGCGATGTCTAGGAATTTCTATACACATGCCTTCACTAGACTGACTAACTTTATGATCACATTGGATGGTTCATATTAAGTAATATATTTTCTACCAACAGAAGGGAAAAGCAAGGATTTGTTAATAATGAAGCAAAATGAAGAGGAATGGGTGGAATACAAGAACGTAATGGATGATGTTGTGAAAAGAAGTGGACTTGATAAGAACATCTTCTATGATCTTAGAGGGAATCATGATAATTTTGGTGTACCAGTGATTGGTGGCTCATTAGATTTCTACTCAAAGTATAGCATCAACGGGCAATTGGGAAGGAGTGGACATGTAAATAGTGTCACACTCACTCTTCAGGTCTCTCTCTCTCTCTCTCACACACACACATTTTATATATGATTTATGGTTTTATCAAGAAATAAAATGTTAGATTTTTAACTGGAAATATAGGTCTCATTTGTTTTTTCATATCTGAAAATTATTAGGATTTTTGTGCTGCCTGACTGATTTGCTTTTAATTTTTTTTTCAGGTAGCTTTATTTCAGATTAATGGTTAAATTTCAAATTCATGTAAATATTACTATTGCTGGTTTTCATATGTGTAAATATTTTCTTTAATCCATGGCTTGATGCAGTTTGCTCCACTTATCTGCTGATAGTTAAAATCTGCATGAGAAATGTGCATGGAACTCTAATTTTTCACTTTATGTTTCTCATTATATAATATGACTATGGGTTCAAAATCTCTTATCAGATTGAAAACTTCTATTATGAGTTCTGAGGACATAGGCTCTGATGCTTGTTATTGTTAGTCCATTCATTCTATTTTAAACTTGGCAAATGTTTTGGTTATTTATCTTATTAGTTTGTGTCATCCCCAGGCTGGTAGACAAAAATATCTGTTCGTGGGTTTGGACAGCACAATGTCTGTTGGCTTACGATGTCCAACTAATCTTTTTGGGCATCCAACTGACCAACTTTTGACCGAAATAGATTCAGAGCTATCACAATGGGATTCACAACCACTTAAACCAATGAGCAAGATATCTTTTGGGCATTTTCCTCTTTCATTTTCAGCATCCTCTCAATCTGGGAAAACACTGAAAGATATTTTCCTTGAGCATTCCCTTTCCACTTATGTATGTGGGCATCTTCATACGAGATTTGGAAAGAACTTAAAAAGGCACCACTTGTCAGGTCATAGTTTTCTCTCTTCACAGAAGTTTTTCCAGTTTAATTTACATCAAATACCATCAGAAGGCGGTAAGAATTGTTCATTTGGAGCCCCGCCTGTTGAACAATTTTGGGAATGGGAAATGGGTGACTGGAGGAAGAGTAGAGCCATGCGAATCTTAGCCATTGATAGAGGTCATGTTTCATTTGCTGATATTGACTTTAAATCAGGGTCCAAAAGGACTATTATATTACCAACATTTCCACTTGACTCGCGTTTCATGTCAACATCTTCATCGCACCACGAGTATGAATGTAAACATATGCTCCCTTCATCTTTTGAGACAGTGAGAGCTCTTGTGTTTTCTGTTTCTCCAATTGTGTCAGTTGTAGCTAAAATCTATGATGCAATAAATGGAAATCTTGAGACTGTTGTGGATGCATCAATGACCAAGGTTGAAGATGAATCCTCCAGGGGAGATCTTTATGTGGTTCCTTGGAATTATAAAGCATTCCAAGACCCATCAGCTGATAGATTCTGGCTGCAAATAAAAGCAACAGATATCATGGGCCAGACAACTATGACTGAACTAAGACCATTTTCTGTAAACGGGCTTCATGGTAAGGTATCATGGACTTGGAAGGAGTTTTTTGTCATGGAATGTCAATGGGCAGCCTTGTATTTCCCAATTCTTTGGTTGGCTCTGTACTTTCTACTCTTAATCCTCCTTATCCCTAGAGCTTTTCTCTTTTTTTCAAGGAAACAAATAACTTATAAGAATGTTCTTGCTGCAAGAGGTTTAATAAGTGTCATAGGATTGGTTTTGCAAGAGCTTTGCAGGGTTCCTATTGCATGGTTTGGTTTTCTGGGATGCATATTCTACCTGATTTTGTTTCCCTGGTTCGCTGGACAAGTTTTTACTGATGGTGAAGATAGGGAATACATGACATACATGGGCTGGGTAGTGAAATCTTCCAATAATAAGAGCAATCATGATTATATTGGATCTCCTGATGTGATGGTTGTTGTTCTTCCTCATCTCTCCTTTGTGGTCTTACCGGCTATTTTCTCCGCCGGAGCTCTGGCAGCTGATAGAGCTGTGCATAGAGACAAGTTTCTAGCAATTTCTGCAAAGAAAAAAGATGATAATAGCGGACTGGATAAGTCTGTTAGAAATGATTCCCTAGGCAATAGAAGATCAAAATTCCACTTTGGTGCGCATTGGATACGGTTAATTCTTTTGGTTCTTTGCTTGGTTATCTGTTGGAAGCATTTCAAGGTAAGTCGTCTAACCCCAATCAGGCTAAAATGGAAAAAATTGAATCTTAAGATACTTGATGCATATTGGTTCTGCCCCTCGGTATCATTTCCACTAAAAAATTGTGGGAATGAATCACATAAACACGGTTACCTTTTTCCACAAATGATAGTTGTAACTGTGAGTATTATATGCTTCATTATATAATTTTAAAATATTACAGCAAATGATTTAGTTGGTTAACCTTTTAAATCTTCTTGTCTGCTAATATTTTTATAAGTTGATGGAGCTCACTCGATACACATGTTCAAACTCATCTAGGAAATATTATGTAATGTTTTCTCTTACACCTACTTATATATATATATTCTTACAGAATTGCAGATCCCTCATGAATGCTTATGAGATGAATCCGTTTTTTCATTTTCCGGTGTATGCTCTTGCAATTCCACTATTGTTGGTTTATGTTATCCACAAAACTAAGAGGAATTAACAAGTACGTTTGGTTTTCTCTTCTCCATTTTTTTTACATGCTATGTCACAGGAAACTGTTGGTAACATGGCATGAACACATCTGCTATTATACTTGGCTTAATCTTTGGCCTAAAACACACTCCATCTGCTGCCTGCAGACGTGAACTGCTTCCGCTTTATCATCGTAGGTGGAGCTCAAAGCACATTTGAAAGTATCTGGAAGATGATTCCAGCATTAACCAAGTGGAAAACTTGGCTGAAGAACACTTGGTTTAGTTGATAATGTAGTGCTAGCTTGTTGGCTAAAGTAATACTAACTGACCATTAACAAGGGAAAACTTTGGAAGATCTATTCGATATGGATATTGAGCCTTTGTGTTCTGATTACAATTTTGACATGTACCACAGTTGAAGTCAAACTGTGTTTCTGAAGCCACTCGATACTACAGATTACATACGGTTCAGATTCGGTTTGGTTCAACACAACTTTTAAATAATAATAATAATAATAATAAATCACTAGTCCCATTCATAATAGGAGTGCGCAAAATAAATCGTAACCGTTAACTGGTATAACCGTTAAATTTTACCGGTTAATTATCCTACCGTTAAGGTTAAACGGTTTCGGTTAACCAACCGCTAAAAATAATGGTTAATGGTTAACCAATAGGTTAACCGTTATAGAATTATTTAGACATAAAATGAAGTTTGTGATTAGAATTTCTCTATTTAAATATTTTTTCTAGAAATTTTAATATAATATTTATCGGAGAGATAATTTTATTATTCTCAAAAGAATTTGTGAACATGTGAAAAAAATTATAATAGGTTACAAGTTCAACTGTTACAGAACCGTTAAGCAATAGTTAACTACTATAGCGGTTTACCGTTTAAAAATTTAATGGTTAATCATTTCTTAATGGTTAGGTTATGGTTAAATAACAACTATAACGGTTAACCAACCATTTATGTTAAACGGTACATTTAACTTAAAAAATTCACATGTATAACATTGAGATTATGTTACAGGATAGTATCCTTGATTTTAGGGATTTACTTTTTTAAATAATTGATTCCTTAATCTTATGAATTTATATTAGCATAATTATTTTTCTTAAATATTTTCTATTTATTTGTTCGAGAATCTTAATCGATTATGAACTAAGTTGATGCTTATTTTGGGCGACACCAAACAAGGAGGTGGAGATGGTGGTTGAAGGAAGGTTTGGGGCAACGTCTAGTGGTTCACCCGTCGTGGGATTGGTCGAGAGCCACAGAGGACCATGGTTGGTCGTTGAGTCAGGAGGTTCACCCCTGGTTGATTTGGGAGCAAGAGCCACGAGTAGTTTAGGGACAGTGGCCGGGCGGTGGTTGACGATAGTCAATGGTGGTTCACCCATTCTGATGTGGGCGGAGAGCCGTTGGTCGTGGTTAAAGAAATAAGCGAGGAAGATGATCAATGTGATATGGTCGTGATAGCCCTTGTAGTGAGCTGTATGAGTGTTGGAGGTCATCTCGATGTCTTCGATCTTGGGGGTATTTATATCCCCTTAGAGCTCTAGATAGAGTGACGCTCGACGGTACCGTGCCAGACCTAGTGATGGCTATTGATGGGCTGACAAGCTGTAGCTCGGTCAATCTTGATGGCTGTCTTGTCTTGGCGTAGTGGCTGAGTGTGGGAGCCTCCGAAGGCTGATGGGTTGGGAGGGAAACTCCGGGCTCCGCGATGTTTAGAGCGTGGCGCAGTAATGGGGTGGGCGGAGAGTCACAATAGTTTTCTAGAGATGTTGGGCGAAGGCACAACACAGTCCCCCCTCTAGTCGAAGGAGTGCCATAAAGTGGCACGAAACTAAGACCGAAAATATCGTTTGGTTTTTGCCTATAAAAGAAAACTTTCCTCGGTATCAGCAGAGCCACTATCATGACGGTTGCGGTTTCTAGGCGTTTGTGCTCGTGTCATCACCTAAGTGGTTTGAGGTGGGGGTGACTTGGGTTTTTGCTTTTCGTAATAGATCACACCTCTTTATAAATTTGAGGCATTTTTTATCCTGAGCTCTATTTGCATCTTCTTCTTTCTCTAAAGTTTTATATTTCTCTTTTTCTTTAGGCTTTTTGTCAACACTTTGGCTAGAAAAAATGGTTGGAAGCACTAAGTTGATTGCCAAGAGAAAGGGGTCAGTTGCGAGGACGGTAGAGGAGAATCGATCTACCGAATTGATTGGTCCTGAGATCGAGTTTCAGACTAGAAATATTGAACCTGTTAAATTGTTGAAGTGTCGTGGCCTACAGTGGTCGAGATTTGAGTTCGACTTTGAGGTCCTGGCTGGAAAGGTCAGCCTGAGTGATCATGGCTTTGGGGTGGATGGATTGTCAAAGTGGTTCTACTTGCTGCTCTATTTGCTAGAGGCAGGATTCCATCTATATAACATCCCCTTCACGGCCTGGTAGAAATTCAGATCGGAATATGTTACCGAAGAATAATACGGTATTCGGTGCAGTAAATTGTTCAATAGTTAGAGATTTGATGGAGAATCGATAAGCAAAACATTGCATTATTCAAACAATGAGGTTGGTATTTCATTATGATACTGAATTACTAAATTTTGGACCAATCTTAAACTTGTACAAGCTTTAGGGACTAAACTTTAATTTTGATAAATTAAGGGTCCATTTCAGGAATTAAACTTACTACAAGTAATTTGAGCTATAGAAAATGTCTCTGTAAATTTTCATATCGATTGGAGTTCATTTACTAGCCCAATTTAACCTTACAAGTATTAGTGAGCAAACTGTAACATTCCAAAATTCATTTTAACTTTGTTAACAGAATTAACGGTATGGGTATCGGTACGCACTGGGGCCGTGCCAATACACTTCAGCTGAGTTCGATAAGTTAGTTAATGCAATATAGGGGTCATACCGATTCGAGTCCCATCGTATCGATACGCTAAAGAGTTGTAAAACGGTTACAAAACACTTCACACGTATCGATACGGGGTATCGGTATGCGATGCCTTATTTCACCATTTCAGAACTAAGTGACGAGAGGGAGTACCGATACGTCTATAGCTCTATCAGTACGAGGTTAACTATACAAGGAATGGATCGGCACACCTATACTCGTACCGATGCCTAGCTATAATTCCAAATTCTAGATTCAAGAGCCCGTACCGGTACGGGCCAAGCCGTATCGGTATGCCCTCTATCCCGTGCTTAGTTATACAAGCTTGTACCGATACGCCACCACTCGTACCGGTACTACAGAGTTTGTAATGCCAATTCTTATATGGTTTATTAGCAAATTGCCCAACCAACCTTTATTCAAATTCAATGAAATTTTACCAATAAATTTGTTTAGCCTAAATCTAGTAGCATGTCAAATTTTAAAGCCAAATAAATCCGTTTACTATGTTTTCCCTAAATTAGGCCAAATATGCATTTAACCACTTTTGACCAATTTTCAAAAGTCTCATTTTAGCTTATTAAACATACCAAAAGCATACATGTATCTATATAGTCAAAAGTAACTTATACAACCATTATGCCACCATTCTAGGAGTTTGTAAGGTTGACTTTACGATAACGACTTGATGACTTGTCTAAACCTCAAGATAACCCGATCTCGACTCCAACCTTTGCTAACCTGAAATGCATAGAAAATGAATGCATTAGGCATACTTTGCCTAGTGAGGTAATCATAAACGATACAAAATGTAATGAATGCGTCAATATCTTGCTTTAATAACATCAATAGGAGTAATATGTAAATATGTCCAAACTTATACTCAATACAATAACAATAAACAATGCAATGACAATAATCAATACAATAGCAATAGTTAGAAAACTATAATAGTCAATAACAATAGGATTTCCTTGGATCGATGAAAAGAGTGTGGATACGCGAATTCCTACGCCTTACCAAAATGATAGTGGTCTTGTCCCTCCACCTCACCTTTATGACCAAAACACAACATACCTCTGCCTCACCACAATAAAGGTTGTAGCCACCCGTACCAATGAGCTCATGAATTCTATGGCATGCTAATTGTATCTAAAATCCACTCGAATCTAAGGTTCAATAACAATAGTCCAATAACAATGTTTCAATAGCAATGATGCGATACAATGATTCGGTAGCAATATCTCAATAGCAATGGATCAATTGAAATAATTCGATAACAATGATTCAATATCAATATTCCAATAGCAATGATCCAATAACAATATTTCAATGGTAATATTTTGGTGACAATGATTCAATGCAATGTTTTAATAGCAATATGCAATAGCCAATGATCGTTATTTCTATATGAAAATATTTCAAAGATTTTGATGACAATAATAGCGATGCTATGAACTATGATTCGATGCAATACTCACCAATACTTACCAGCCTGGCCTCCAATAATGTTTTATGCAAAATCCTCAATACGAAAGGTTAGCTATAACACTAAAAAAGGGTTTTGGGGGTGGGGAGGCTCGAACCCAAAACCTTTCCCACCCTAAGCCGTGTGTTAACCATTAGGATAAACCCTATTTCTAATATGGAATTATAGCATATATCATTTGAGTAATTCTGGCTATAGAAATCTGGTATTTAATAAACCGACCAAACCCATAAACCACATTTATTACAGCTTTTATTACAACCCCTTCTCTATCTCATCTCTCGATCTTTCTCCCTAAATATCGTCCGACCACCGTGCTTCGAACCTCACTGCCGCACCGTGAGACTCACCACCGACACCAGGAGAACCGTCTTCTTCTCCAGAGCGTTTCCCCTCCATCTACGCGCATCCACCGATTGCCGTTCGTTGCATAGAACTGTGAGAAGGTTCGGTAGAACCCTAAAAGCTACCATTGTCGATTCAGCCACCGTCCGTCCTCTTTAGCCGATGATCAAGGTCCCATCATGTTCTCCTCCTCAAGACGAGCATAACCGTAGTCACCGATTATCGTTTAGTCACCAGGAGAGCCTTTATCAGAGTTACGCTATTTTTCGGTCGGAATTGGCGCCATTAAAGGTCATCAGAGCATTTTTCGGTTATCGAGATTCTTCTGATTGTGCCGCAGATCAGCCCAGCTCGTCCCGGTCAGTCCAGCCGCGAGACCCTATTATTACTCGTTCCAAGGTATCCCCTTGGGTAGGTGTCGTGGCTACGGCCCGAGTAAATTCTTACGGGCCCAAGGTATCCCCTTGGGTAGGTGTCGTGGCTATGGCCTGAGTAAATCCTTATAGGCCCAAGGTATCCCCTTGGGTAGGTGTCGTGGCTACGACCCGAGTAAATCCTTACGGGTTCAAGATATCCCCTTGGGTAGGTGTCGTGGCTACGACCCGAGTAAATCCTTACGGGCTCAAGGTATCCCATTGGGTAGATGTCGCGGCTTCGTCCTGAGTAAATCCTTACGGACCTAAGGTATCCCCTTAGGGTGGCTCCTAATGCCCATCGGGCTTAGGATAACTCCTTACGGATGTAGCTCAGTGGGGAGCTGCATATTGGTATACGATTGGAGGGTAGATAGGTTGTATGTATACCTTTGGTTGCCCTTTTTCACGATGATACTTTTATGCATACTTGAGATATTGAAAATGTTTTTATTGTTGCACTTTTGGGAGCACACCGGGCTCTATAGCTCACTACTAAACTTCTCTTTTCATATTGTTGTTGATAGGCCACCTGGTACCTGACACTTGGAGGATCGGCACATTGGATTCTACTAGATTGTAATGTTCTTATCCACCATTTATTACGAGGGTGACATGTGCCATTTATTTGGGTTTATTTTGTTAACTTTTATGCTTGGCGATACTTCAATATTTATATTTTGATGATTACTATTATCCATTTTCACTCATGGTCATTTTTATTAAACTTGAAATAATGGCCAAATTCCTTAAAAGTCTAAAAATTTTCTATAATCGATATAAGAAAGGTTTTAAAAAGGCAAATGTGATCTACTATGTTGTGTCTTCCGTATAGGCCGGTGTAGGGGGTTACATTTGGTGGTATCAGAGCTTTTGGTTTTATAACCTCGGACTATGAAAAGGTTCTACATTCAAACATCGATTTGAAAGGTTTTAAACATAAAGTTATATATGAGGTCATGTCACCGAGTTATATAAATATGTTTTACTGTGCTCGATTCTCCAATGTCGAAATTGATTCCATACTCTTTCTATTTGTAGATCATTATCTTTAGATCATTCGATATGAGTACCAGAAGAGGTAGTCGACCGGTCCGTAGGCGGGGTCGTCTAGTTAGATTCGCAGACCCTATTGATGAGCCTACGGTAGATCCACCTATTCCTGTAGATATACCCACTCTGGCTGATCCACCTGCTCCTGCTGGTCCTTCTGTTCCTGTAAGGCCTTCCAGTTATAGTGGTCCCGCTATTTCATCTAATCCACTACCGACTACTGGAGCTGATATGACTACACCCGTTAGGGGAGCTACTGACACCAGACCTGATGTTATGATCGGGATTACTGATGATGCCCTTAGTAGGTAGTTTTTAGAGCTAATCCGAGGAGCTATTCGAGTATCAGGCATGTTACCAGAAGTTTCCCTCACCCAGACTTTGATATCTCATGGAGACAGTATATTTTTTGGATCTCTCAGTGGGCCACCTACTGCAGTTGAAGACTGGCTATATGACACTGAGAGGTGGATGGATCAGTTGGGATTAGATCCAGTTAAGAAGTATCTGGGAGCTGTATCGATGTTGAATAGTAATGCCCACACCTGGTGGGAGTCGATCGTTAGCAGTGTGCCTCCAGATAGATTGACGTGGGACTTCTTCAAAGAGAGATTCATGAGCCGTTTCTTGGGAGAGCACTACCTGAATGAGAGGCGTAAGGCATTCTAGGACTTAGAGCAGGGATCTATGTCAGTGGCAGAATATGAGATGGAATTTTTAGGACTGCTAAAATATGGTACATGTCTAGTAGCCACTGAGGAGGACTGTTACCGTAAGTTCCTGACGGGACTTAATTATGAGATACGTCGGAGGATTGCTACACATCATGATAAATATTTTGAGGCCCTAGTGAATCGGGCCAGGACTACTGAGGAGCTCGAGTTGCTTGAGGCTGGTCAGAACAGGAAAGACCAGAGTTAGGACTGCAATAGAGACCGAGGACGGGACCAACCTAGTAGGTCATCTGGTTCTGGGTCGTCACGTCCGGGTAAGAGGGCCCGACATGCACATTCTCAGAAGGGAAATGATAGGCCAGGATAGACAGCGCCCACCACTTCAGCAGCTACTAGAGACGGTTCATCTAGGTTTTCTTCTATTCCTCCTTGTACACATTGTGGGCTCTGACATATAGGAGAGTGCAGGAAGCTGACATGAGCGTGTTTCTGTTGTGGGTCTCTAGATCATTTCAAGAGAGACTGTCCACACCCTCCTCCCACTGAGCAGATTTCAACTCAAACACTTACCTGATTTCAGACTCTGACTCGTTCACAGGTATCTGGTCACACTCCAGCTAGAGGTCGATCACAGGGTAGACCTTCGGGTTCCGTTGCTAGATTTGATAACAGAGGCATATCTTTTCAGAGTGGAGGACCTTCTATGACTAATGCCAGGCAGCCTGCCCTGATTTATGCTACTAGACGTCAGGAGGACAGAGATAAGCCAGATGTGATTGCAGGTACCTTTACCATTTATTCTATTCCATACTTTGCATTACTTGATAATGGCTCTACACATTCATATGTGTCGAGATCCGTAACCTGAGACATTCAGATTCTGGCTGATATCACAGAGAATTCAGTTACAGTCATGAGTCCGGTTAGACAATCAATGGTTGTGAACAAGATATTCCGTAGTTGTTCGTTAGAGGTTCAGGGAGAGATATTTCTGGCCGATCTTATGGAATTGTCTCTAGAAGAATTTGACTTAATTCTCGGTATGGATTGGTTAACCAAGAACCGAGTCACACTGGATTGTGAGTCCAAGAGGGCAACTTTGAAAGTACCGGATGATCGGATGGTTACTCTAGTGGGTGAAAGATGGGGTTATCTTTCCAATGTGGTATCATACTTGACTGCCGATAAGATGGTTTAGAAAAGATATCAGGCATTTCTTGCTAATATCTTGAACACCAATGGCTCTTTGGCTAAGATTGAAGAAACTCCGGTAGTGAAGGAGTTCTTCGATGTATTTCTTGAGGAGTTATCCGGTTTACCTCCTGATAGAGATGTTGAGTTTGAGATAGAGACTCATCTGGGTTCAGCACTGATTTCTATGGCCTCGTATCGTATGGATCTGAAAGAATATAAGGAGCTAAAGATCCAGTTACAGAAGCTCCTTGATCAAGGGTTTATTCGACCCAGTTCCTCACCATGGGGAGCTCCAGTCCTTTTCGTCAAAAAGAATGATGGTTCCCTCAGATTATGCATAGATTACCGGAAGCTTAATCAGATCACTGTCAAGATAAGTATCCTCTGCCTAGAATTGATGATTTGTTTGATCAGTTTAGGGGAGCTTCAGTTTTCTCCAAGATCGATATGCGCTCTGGGTATTACCAGCTGAAGGTGAAAGGGACAGATGTTGCGAAGACTGCTGTTCGCACTCGTTATGGGCACTATGAGTTCTTAGTGATGCCATTTGGGCTTACTAATGCCCCTGCAGCTTTCATGGACCTGATGAATCGGGTGTTTCGACCATTTATTAACCAGTTTGTGGTGGTATTCATTGATGACATTCTGGTGTAGTTGAGTATCACCCCGGAAAGGCCAATGTAGTTGCTGATGCTTTGAGCCGCAAGACTATTTCTGATTTGAGATCTCTTTTCGCCAGGATGAGTATTTATGATGATGGTAGCTTACTGGCAGAGTTACAGGTTAAACCGACCTTAGCTGAGGAGATTAAAGCCAAGCAGCGCCAGGATAGTTCTTTTGCTTCGGGTTATCTGAAGAAGGTTGAGCGAGGATCCACATCTGTTTATACTTTTGATCGGATGGTGTTTTATGCTTGAGGTCGATATTGTGTGCCTGGTGACCCCAACCTTAAGCAAACTATTCTTAGTGAGGCTCATAGCAGCCCCTATGCCATGCATCTTGGAGGAGATAAAATTTACCAAAATTTGAAAAAGAGATACAAATGGGTCGGAATGAAGAAAGACATATATGATTTTGTAGCCAGATGTCTGACATGCGAACAAGTAAAAGCAGAGCATCAACACCCATCTAGGTTGCTGCAGCTGATTAAGATTCCCAAGTGGAAATGAGAGCGTATCACCATGGATTTTGTTACAGGATTACCCCAGACACCCTCTAAAAGGATGCTATTTGGGTGATTGTTGATAGACTCACGAAGTCTGCTCACTTCATTCCAGTTCGGATCGATTATTCTATGGATCAGCTGGCCAAGCTGTATATTGCCGAGATTATCAGATTGCATGGAGTGCCTCTATCTATCATTTCTGATCGTGAACCCAGGTTCACTTCCCATTTTTGGATAGCATTGCAGACGACCTTGGGTACTCGTTTTAATTTTAGCACTTCCTTTCACCCGTAGACTGATAGGTAATTAGAGAGGGTGATTCAGATTTTAGAAGATATGCTTCAGGGTTGTGTGCTTGATTATCGTGGTAGCTGGGAGGATTTTCTACCGTTTGCTGAGTTTGCTTATAATAATAGTTACCAGGCTAGTATCCATATGGCACCTTATGAGGCCTTGTATGGTCGTAAGTGTCGTACTCCGATTTGCTGGACAGAGTTATATGATAGAAAGACTCTAGGCCCCGAGTTGATTCAAGAAATGGAGGAAACAGTTAGATTGATTCGGAGCAGACTGAAAGAGGCTTTTGATAGATAGAAGTCTTATGCAGATCGAAGGCGATAGGATATCGAGTTCGAGTAGGAGATCAAGTCTTTTTGAAGGTATCCCTATGGAAGAAAGTCATGAGATTCGGACGTAAGGGTAAGCTGAGTCCAAGATACATTGGGCCATACCGTATCCTGAAGAGAGTTGGGCCAGTTGCTTATCAGCTTGAGTTACCTCCCGAGCTTAGTCGTATTCATGATGTATTCCATGTGTCCATGCTAAGGAAATACCATCCAGATCTAGGGCATGTTATTCAGATTCATGATGTTGACTGAGACCAGTTTATCATATGAGGAGGAGCCTATTTAGATTTTAGATTCGGATGAAAGAGTTACGAAAACCGGCGCATTCGATGGTTAAAGTTCAATGGAGTAATCGTCGTCCTGCAGAGGCTACTTGGGAGACAGAGGAATCTATGAGAGAGCAGTATCCACATCTTTTTGACTCAGGTAAATTTCGAGGACGAATTTTTTTTAAGGAGGGAAAAATTGTAACACTAGAAAAAAGGGTTTTGAGGGTGGGGAGGCTCGAACCTAAGATCTTTCCCACCCTAAGCCGTGTGTTAACCATTGGGTTAAGCCCTATTTTTTATATGGGATTACAGCATATATCATTTGAGTAATTCTGGCTATAGAAATCTGGTATTTAATATACCAACCAAACCCATAAACCACATTTATTACAGCTTTTATTACAACCCATTATTTCTCATCTCTCGATCTTTCTCCCTAAATATCGTCCGACCACAGTGCTTCATCCCTCACCGCCGCACCGTGAGACTCACCACCGACACCAGGAGAACCGCTTTCTTCTCTAGAGCGTTTCCACTCCATCCACCAGTTTCCATTCGTCGCAGGAAACGGTGAGAAGGCTCAGTAGAACCCTAAAAGCTACCATTGTCGATTTGGCCACCGTCCGTCCTCTTTAGCCGACGGTCAAGGTCTTATCGTGTTCTCCTCAAGACGAGGATAACCGTAGTCACCGATTATCGTTTAGCCGCCGAGAGAGCCTTTATCGGAGTTGCGCTATTTTCTGGTCGAAATCAGCGTCATTATAGGTCACCGGAGCTTTTTTCGGTTATCGAGATTCTCTTGATTGTGCCATAGATCAGCCCAGCTCGTCCCAGTTAGTCCAGTCGCGAGACCCTATTATTACTTGTTCCCACACCGTTGAGCGAGACGTTGGTGGTCATTAGATCACTCAGACGCCACTTTTTGAGGTGTGTTCCCTTCTATGTGCTATATACGATTTTAAATATGAAATAAATATTTTTATAAGTATGCGTAAAAATGGTAACCATGATTATAACATGTTTGTATATGCATATCGTGTATGACTTCGCATGACATGCAACATGAATTATATAGATAGGGTTAACATGAATATGACATGTAATATGGTTGATCATGATATGATGTTAATGATATGGACATGATACATAGGGACATATACGGGATATTATATGGAGTGTATGTAGGTACAGCCTTGATCAAGCTGGTAAATCCTTACAGGCCCAAGGTATTCCCTTGGGTAGGTGTCGTGGCTACAGCCCGAGTAAATCCTTACGGGCCCAAGGTATCCCCTTGGGTAGGTGTCGTGGCTATGACTCGAGTAAATCCTTACGAGCCCAAGGTATCCCCTTGGGTAGGTGTTATGTCTACGGCCCAAGTAAATCCTTACGGGCCCAAGGTATCCCCTTGGGTAGGTGTCGTGGCTACGGCCCGAGTAAATCCTTACGGGTTCAAGGTATCCCCTTGGGTAGGTTTCGTGGCTCGGCTCGAGTAAATCCTTACGGGCTCAAGGTATCCCCTTGGGTAGGTGTAAGTGGCTCGGCCCGAGTAAATCCTTACAGGCTCAAGGTATCCTATTGGGTAGGTGTCCCGGCTTCGACCTGAGTAAATCCTTATGGACCTAAGATATCCCCTTAGGGTGGCTTCTAATGCCCATCGGACTTAGGGTAACTCCTTACGGATGTAGCTCGGTGGGAGCTGAATATTGGTGTCTTGTTGGAGGGTAGATAGGTTGTATGTATACCTTTGGTTGCCCTTTTTCATGATGATACTTTTATGCATACTTGATATATTGAAAATGTTTTTATTGTTGCACTTTTGGGAGCACACCGGGCTCTATAGCTCACTACTAAACTTCTCTTTTCATATTGTTGTTGATAGGCCACCTGGTACCTGACACTTGGAGGATCGGCACATTGGATTCTACTAGATTGTAATGTTCTTATCCACCATTTATTACGAGGGTGACATGTGCCATTTATTTGGGTTTATTTTGTTAACTTTTATGCTTGGCGATACTTCAATATTTATATTTTGATGATTACTATTATCCATTTTCACTCATGGTCATTTTTATTAAACTTGAAATAATGGCCAAATTCCTTAAAAGTCTAAAAATTTTCTATAATCGATATAAGAAAGGTTTTAAAAAGGCAAATGTGATCTACTATGTTGTGTCTTCCGTATAGGCCGGTGTAGGGGGTTACATTTGGTGGTATCAGAGCTTTTGGTTTTATAACCTCGGACTATGAAAAGGTTCTACATTCAAACATCGATTTGAAAGGTTTTAAACATAAAGTTATATATGAGGTCATGTCACCGAGTTATATAAATATGTTTTATCAGCTCGATTCTCCAATGTCGAAATTGATTCCATACTCTTTCTATTGTAGATCATTATCTTTAGATCATTCGATATGAGTACCGTAAGAGGTAGTCGACCGGTCCGTAGGCGGGTCGTCTAGTTAGATTCGCAGACCCTATTGATGAGCCTACGGTAGATCCACCTATTCCCGTAGATATACCCACTCGGGCTGATCCACCCGCTCCTGCTGGTCCTTCATTCTGTAAGGCCTTCCAGATTATAGTGGTCCCGCTTATTTCATCTAATCCACTACCGACTACCGGAGCTGATATGACTACACCCGTTAGGGGAGCTACTGACACCAGACCTGATGTTATGATCGGGATTACTGATGATGCCCTTAGTAGGTAGTTTTTAGAGCTAATCCGAGGAGCTATTCGAGTATCAGGCATGTTACCAGAAGTTTCCCTCACCCAGACTTTGATATCTCATGGAGACAGTATATTTTTGGATCTCTCAGTGGGCCACCTACTGCAGCTTGAAGACCGCTATATGACACCGAGAGAGGTGGATGGATCAGTTGGGATTAGATCCAATTAAGAAGTATCTGGGAGCTGTATCGATGTTGAATAGTAATGCCCACACCTGGTGGGAGTCGATCGTTAGCAGTGTGCCTCCAGATAGATTGACGTGGGACTTCTTCAAAGAGAGATTCATGAGCCGTTTCTTGGGAGAGCACTACCTGAATGAGAGGCGTAAGGCATTCTAGGACTTAGAGCAGGGATCTATGTCAGTGGCAGAATATGAGATGGAATTTTTAGGACTGCTAAAATATGGTACATGTCTAGTAGCCACCGAGAGGATCATTACCGTAAGTTCTGACGGGACTTAATTATGAGATACGCCGGAGGATTGCTACACATCATGATAAATATTTTGAGGCCCTAGTGAATCGGGCCAGGACTACTGAGGAGCTCGAGTTGCTTGAGGCTGGTCAGAACAGGAAAGACTAGAGTTAGGACTGCAATAGAGACCGAGGACGGGACCAACCTAGTAGGTCATCTGGTTCTGGGTCGTCACGTCCGGGTAAGAGGGCCCGACATGCACATTCTCAGAAGGGAAATGATAGGCCAGGATAGACAGCGCCCACCACTTCAGCAGCTACTAGAGACGGTTCATCTAGGTTTTCTTCTATTCCTCCTTGTACACATTGTGGGCTCTGACATATAGGAGAGTGCAGGAAGCTGACATGAGCGTGTTTCTTGTGGGTCTCTAGATCATTTCAAGAGAGAGACTGTCCACACCTCCTCCCACCGAGCGATTTCAACTCAAACACTTACCGATTTCAGACTCACTCGTTCACGGTATCCGGTCACACTCCGGCTAGAGGTCGATCACGGGTAGACCTTCGGGTTCCGTTGCTAGATTTGATAACAGGGCATATCTTTTCGAGTGGAGGACCTTCTATGACTAATGCCGAGCAGCCTTGCCTGATTTATGCTACTAGACGTCAGGAGGACAGAGATAAGCCAGATGTGATTGCAGGTACCTTTACCATTTATTCTATTCCATACTTTGCATTACTTGATAATGGCTCTACACATTCATATGTGTCGAGATCCGTAACCTGAGACATTCAGGGATTGGCGATATCACAGAGAATTCGATTCTGATCCATGAGTCCTAAGTAGACAATCAATGGTTGTGAACAAGATATTCCGCAGTTGTCCGTTAGAGGTTCAGGGAGAGATATTTTCGGCCGATCTTATGGAATTGTCTCTAGAAGAATTTGACTTGATTCTCGGTATGGATTGGTTAACCGAGCACCGAGTCACACTGGATTGTGAGTCCAAGAGGGCAACTTTGAAAACATCGGATGATCGGATGGTTACTCTAGTGGGTGAAAGACGGGGTTATCTTTCCAATGTGGTATCATACTTGACTGCCGATAAGATGGTTTAGAAAAGATATCAGACATTTCTTGCTAATATCTTGAACACCAAGGGCTCTTTAGCTAAGATTGAAGAAACTCCGGTAGTGAAGGAGTTCTTCGATGTATTTCCTGAGGACTTACCCGGTTTACCTCCTGACAGAGATGTTGAGTTTGAGATAGAGACTTATCCGGGTTCAACGTCGATTTCTATAGCCTCGCATCGTATGGCTCCAAAAGAATATAAGGAGCTGAAGATCCAGTTACAGGAGCTCTTTGATCGAGGGTTTATTCGACCCAGTTCCTCACCTTGGGGAGCTCCAGTCCTTTTCGTTAAAAAGGATGGTTCCCTCAGATTATGCATAGATTATCGGAAGCTTAATCAGATCACTGTCAAGATAAGTATCCTCTGCCTAGAATTGATGATTTGTTTGATCAGTTTAGGGGAGCTTCAGTTTTCTCCAAGATCGATATGCGCTCTGGGTATTACCAGCAAGGTGAAGGTGAAAGGGACAGATGTTGCGAAGACTGCTGTTCGCACTCGTTATGGGCACTATGAGTTCTTAGTGATGCCATTTGGGCTTACTAATGCCCCTGCAGCTTTCATGGACCTGATGAATCGGGTGTTTCGACCATTTATTAACCAGTTTGTGGTGGTATTCATTGATGACATTCTGGTGTAGTTGAGTATCACCCCGGAAAGGCCAATGTAGTTGCTGATGCTTTGAGCCGCAAGACTATTTCTGATTTGAGATCTCTTTTCGCCAGGATGAGTATTTATGATGATGGTAGCTTACTGGCAGAGTTACAGGTTAAACCGACCTTAGCTGAGGAGATTAAAGCCAAGCAGCGCCAGGATAGTTCTTTGCTTCTGGTTATACAGCAGGTTGAGCAGGGATCCACATCTGTTTATACTTTTGATCAGGATGGTGTTTTATGCTTCAGAGGTCGATATTGTGTGCCTGGTGACCCCAACCTTAAGCAAACTATTCTTAGTGAGGCTCATAGCAGCCCCTATGCCATGCATCTTGGAGGAGATAAAATTTACCAAAATTTGAAAAAGAGATACAAATGGGTCGGAATGAAGAAAGACATATATGATTTTGTAGCCAGATGTCTGACATGCGAACAAGTAAAAGCAGAGCATCAACACCCATCTAGGTTGCTGCAGCTGATTAAGATTCCCAAGTGGAAATGAGAGCGTATCACCATGGATTTTGTTACAGGATTACCCCAGACACCCTCTAAAAGGATGCTATTTGGGTGATTGTTGATAGACTCACGAAGTCCGCTCACTTCATTCCATTCGGATCGATTATTCTATGGATCAGCTGGCCAAGCTGTATATTGCCGAGATTATCAGATTGCATGGAGTGCCTCTATCTATCATTTCTGATCGTGAACCCAGGTTCACTTCCCATTTTTGGATAGCATTGCAGACGACCTTGGGTACTCGTTTTAATTTTAGCACTTCCTTTCACCCGTAGACTGATAGGTAATTAGAGAGGGTGATTCAGATTTTAGAAGATATGCTTCAGGGTTGTGTGCTTGATTATCGTGGTAGCTGGGAGGATTTTCTACCGTTTGCTGAGTTTGCTTATAATAATAGTTACCAGGCTAGTATCCATATGGCACCTTATGAGGCCTTGTATGGTCGTAAGTGTCGTACTCCGATTTGCTGGACAGAGTTATATGATAGAAAGACTCTAGGCCCCGAGTTGATTCAAGAAATGGAGGAAACAGTTAGATTGATTCGGAGCAGACTGAAAGAGGCTTTTGATAGATAGAAGTCTTATGCAGATCGAAGGCGATAGGATATCGAGTTCGAGGTAGGAGATCAAGTCTTTTTGAAGGTATCCCTATGGAAGAAAGTCATGAGATTCGGACGTAAGGGTAAGCTGAGTCCAAGATACATTGGGCCATACCGTATCCTGAAGAGAGTTGGGCCAGTTGCTTATCAGCTTGAGTTACCTCCCCAGCTTAGTCGTATTCATGATGTATTCCATGTGTCCATGCTAAGGAAATACCATCCAGATCTAGGGCATGTTATTCAGATTCATGATGTTGACCTGAGACCAGATTTATCATATGAGGAGGAGCCTATTTAGATTTTAGATTCAGATGAAAGAGTTCTGAGAAACTGGCGCATTCTGATGGTTAAAGTTCAATGGAGTAATCATAGTACTGCAAAGGCTACTTGGGAGACAGAGGAATCTATAAGAGAGCAGTATCCACATCTTTTTGACTCAGGTAAATTTCGAGGATGATTTTTTTTAAGGAGGGAAGAATTGTAACACTAAAAAAGGGTTTTGAGGGTGGGGACGCTCGAACCCAAGACCTTTCCCACCCTAAGCCGTGTGTTAACCATTGCGCTAAGCCCCATTTCTGATATGGGATTACATCATATATCATTTGAGTAATTTTGGCTATAGAAATCTGGTATTTAATATACCAACCAAACCCATAAACCACATTTATTACAGCTTTTATTACAACCCATTATTTCTCATCTCTCGATCTTTCTCCCTAAATATCGTCCGACCACAGTGCTTCATCCCTCACCGCCGCACCGTGAGACTCACCACCGACACCAGGAGAACCGCTTTCTTCTCTAGAGCGTTTCCACTCCATCCACCAGTTTCCATTCGTCGTAGGGAACGGTGAGAAGGTTTGGTAGAACCCTAAAAGCTACCATTATCGATTCGGCCACCGTCTGTCCTCTTTAGCCGACGGTCAAGGTCTCATCGTGTTCTCCTCCTCAAGACGAGCATAACCGTAGTCACCGGTTATCGTTTAGCCATCGAGAGAGCCTTTATCGGAGTTGCGCTATTTTCTGGTCGAAATCAGCGTCATTATAGGTCACCGGAGCTTTTTTCGGTTATCGAGATTCTCTTGATTGTGCCATAGATCAGCCCAGCTCGTCCCAGTTAGTCCAGTCGCGAGACCCTATTATTACTTGTTCCCACACCGTTGAGCGAGACGTTGGTGGTCATTAGATCACTCGGACGCCACTTTTTGAGTGTGTTCCTTCTATGTGCTATATACGATTTTAAATATGAAATAAATATTTTTATAAGTATGCGTAAAAATGGTAACCATGATTATAACATGTTTGTATATGCATATCGTGTGACTTCGCATGACATGCAACATGAATTATATAGATAGGGTTAACATGAATATGACATGTAATATGGTTGATCATGATATGATGTTAATGATATGGACATGATACATAGGGACATATACGGGATATTATATGGAGTGTATGTAGGTACAGCCTTGATCAAGCTGGTAAATCCTTACAGGCCCAAGGTATTCCCTTGGGTAGGTGTCGTGGCTACAGCCCGAGTAAATCCTTACGGGCCCAAGGTATCCCCTTGGGTAGGTGTCGTGGCTATGACTCGAGTAAATCCTTACGAGCCCAAGGTATCCCCTTGGGTAGGTGTTATGTCTACGGCCCAAGTAAATCCTTACGGGCCCAAGGTATCCCCTTGGGTAGGTGTCGTGGCTACGGCCTGAGTAAATCCTTACGGGTTCAAGGTATCCCCTTGGGTAGGTTTCGTGGCTCGGCTCGAGTAAATCCTTACGGGCTCAAGGTATCCCCTTGGGTAGGTGTCGTGGCTACGGCCCGAGTAAATCCTTACAGGCTCAAGGTATCCTATTGGGTAGGTGTCCCGGCTTCGACCTGAGTAAATCCTTATGGACCTAAGATATCCCCTTAGGGTGGCTTCTAATGCCCATCGGACTTAGGGTAACTCCTTACGGATGTAGCTCAGTGGGGAGCTGAATATTGGTGTACTGTTGGAGGGTAGATAGGTTGCATGTATACCTTTGGTTGCCCTTTTTCATGATGATACTTTTATGCATACTTGATATATTGAAAATGTTTTTTATTGTTGCACTTTTGGGAGCACACCAGGCTCTATAGCTCACTACTAAACTTTTCCTTTTCAGATTGTTGTTGATAGGCCACCTGGTACCCGACACTTGGAGGATCGACACATTGGATTCTACTAGATTGTAATGTTCTTATCCACCATTTATTACCAGAGTGACATGTGCCATTTATTTGGGTTTATTTTGTTAACTTTTATGCTTGGTGATACTTCAATATTTCTATTTTGATGATTACTATTATCCATTTTCACTCATGGTCATTTTTATTAAACTTGAAATTATGGCTAAATTCCTTAAAAGTCCAAAAATGTTCTATAATCGATATGAGAAAGGTTTTAAAAAGGCAAATGTGATCTACTATGTCGTGTCTTCCGCATAGGCCGATGTAGGGGGTTACATTAGCGATGCAATAATCAATATCCAATAGATCGGGAAAGGTACCTAGCCTATTTTTGAGACTTCAACTACACTCACCTTAGTTTCTGAAGCTCTCAAGGCTCTCGGATGACAATCACTTTGTCCCTAGCCTTTGAAGGAGATTATGGCCCTTCTTTCTTCAACACTTGAGCTAGGTAAAAATAATAGGGAGCTGTTAGAATTAATTCTATGAATTTGAAATCAATACTTGAGCTTAACATAGCTTTCAGCTAGTGAAACCTCCATGGATTTATGCTTAAAAAGCATGGGTTTAACTATAGTCTTCAAAGGCTTAATCTTGAAGTTAAGCTTCAATAATCCATGGATTCATAAAATTGTTTGGGGGCTTTAGCTTACCGAATCGAGGGCTATACAACGGCGTAGAGAAATCCAAGAAAACTTGAATAAGGAATAGAGGTGCTAGCTTAAGCTTTAGGTTGAAGATGACAATGGAGCTGCTTGGGGAAACTTGTGAAAAGATGAAGAAAAGGAGAAAGGAGAATGGGAGGCTCAGTGGTGTATATGGAGGCTCTTTAGATAACTCAAACTCTTTTACTTTATTTGCCAACCTTTGACATCATCTCATAGAAATCCCACATGAAGTAGGTGGCATGCTAAGAGGTGAGTCATCCTTCAAATGGGAAATTTACGAGGGTAGACCCCCAACTTTCTGAACTTTGCACAATTGCCCCCAAACTTCCAATTTTTACAATTTAGTCACTAAATTGTTTCTAAAGAATTGAATTAGGTTCAAAGTCTATAAATTAACTCAATTAGAGTCCAATACGGTATATTTGACCACATGATTAAAGTCAATGCAATATTTGGACCTTTCTGATATAGAATTTTTGATTGCCGAAACCTTATTCTGATTATATCAGTTTTAGGGGACTTACAATCTACCTTTGCACAAATTTTCTCGTGGAGTGCTTGAGGTTTACGAGGTGGGCCTAGGGTGGTTGGCCGGGACATCTTGGTAGATCATCATAGGCTATATAATCCAGTGTTCATAGCGCAAATGGGTTCCATCGGTAAATGTGTTGAGGGATCTCTTTAACCTGAGTCCGTTGATCTCCTTGAATTCTGCTGGTATGTTCAATTTGGCGAGGAGGCAAGGAAAATGGCATTTTTTGGGGGAGCCAATTGTCGGGTGAGATGGTTCTTTGAAATTGGATCGTTCTAAGTTTGTGAAGGTAACTAGGAAGCTTCATGGGGGGTTTTGGCTTTCATTTAAGGTGGAGGAAACTTGGAGGAGATAAGAGGATCTTTCGGTGCTGGAGAGAGAGAGGCTGAGTAGGATTCCATTTTAAGCAAGGGCGGCTGGTTGAAGGTAGGGAAAGATATAACTCTCTAGAATGTTTTTGATACGTGTTTGCGGCGATTGAGCCCTAATGGATATAAGGCTCGCCAAGTCAAGGAGGGTTACACTCTTTCTCCTGATGTGTTGTCAGCGAGGAAGGCCTGGCCTTTTAACTGGAAAGATATCGTGGCCAAGGTGTTGGTTGGTACAATCATATCTCTCTTTTCATATTTATTTATTCAATTTCATACAACCATATCTCTCTTTTTTTATATAAAAAATAATTCAAATATTTATAGTACATAATAACAATGGAGTGTAATATAAGATAAAAAGTTTAAGAACAAAATCTTCAAAAAAAGAAAAGCTCCCCCTTAATAAAACATTCTATTTGAAATTTGGCTCAAATACTTACACTTAAAAATTGAATTTCAATAAGAGTCAAATCACTTATAAGCACAAGAGAAATTCAATTAATCCAAGACTTACAAAGCCTTCGTGCAACAATATGAATGAAATATGTTAAGGCATATGTGCATAAAGATTAATCAAAATATAGACGACCAAATGCACAATTAAAGATATTAAGGTTAGAGATTACTCATCATTCTTCATTTGTGTGACTAGAGAATTTTACAAATCTTTGTTTTTCCCACCATTGCTCCAACACATCTACGAGAGACAATCAAGCATATTTTGGTATCCAAATTACGTTGGATCCATTTACATTAATTTCAATATCTCTAGTTTCTTTCGGAACTCATACTTGTCTAATCTTATAAGATTTTCATTTCTTTATAGGACAAACGTGTATATCATGACAATGGCAATGTGAACATTTTGCCATTTTTGAGAAAGATGAATTATTAAAAATATATATTTTTTCTTTTGTTAAGCTTTCAAGCTTAACTTTTAGATCAAAATTTTCTTTCTCAAAAACTTTGCATCTTATTTTTGAAAGCTTTAAATCCTTTTTAAAAATTTCATTTTGGCTTTTAAAATATAATTTTGTTTTCAACAGAAAATCATTTTCATTTTTAAAACTTGATTTTTTTGTATTTGGAATTTCTGGCATCAAATTTCGAAACTAATTCATAATATGCATATTGTAATTCACCAAAATAATATAAATATAATTCACCAGAGTTAGAAGATACCTCGGACTCATCGAGAATCATTAAGCACTCCACCTTCGGATTTGAGATGAGGTTTGCACTTGATGAAGCATCATCTTTCTTCCCTTCTTTCTCATAGAGTTTTTCAAGTTTCTCCCATATATCTTCAGCACATTTGTATGAGGAGAATCTCTTGGAAATATCTTCATTAAGACCACAAAGAAGAGTGCATACTATAATCACTATTTTTATCCGGGGTGTCAACCCGTTTTTTTTTACAATTTGAAATAACGGGATTGGGTTTATTACCTTTTTATATATTATTAATTAATGTTATATCTATTAATGAAAACGCCAAAAAGTATTAATATTATTAATATACTTCATTTGTTATTAATATTTTTTTTATTATTACTACTATTAGAATATTTTTATGCCTATATGATACCTTTATTTGAAAAAAAGGAAAAAGAAGAAGAAAAAAACACAAAAATATGATTACTATTTGCTTTGGCTAGTATTATATTTTGCAATTATTATTATTAATTTGGTTTCGTTTTATTATTATGTTATTATTATTACTTATTACTACTATGTTATGTTTATTACTATTATTATGTTATTATATGATTATTTGGTTCGCTTTGTTATTTCTTTATACTATTATTAGTATTGTATTATTATTATTTATCATTACCATTATCATTATTATTATATAATTATTATTATTAAATAAAAATAAAATATAAAAACAGATAACTAAATAATAAAAGCCCAATTGTTTAATTTTAAACTGCCCATTTACAATAAATAAAAGCCCAATAATAATAAATATTAGTAGTGGCCCGATAAGGCCCAATATCTAACCAAACCCTGATGCCCTAATCTGATCCCTTGTTCCCTTATGCTCAGCCAGTTTTCCACCGTCAGATATGGAATAGATCTGACGGTCCAAATTAAGCACCGAAAGGAAACCCTAATGCAGCTGCCCATCTGCCCCAGCGCTGCACTCATAACAGCCATTGGATCTGGAGATCTGAACGGATGATCCAGATTGCAAGAAATACTCTGGAACCCTCATGCGCCCAGGCGCGACTTTTCAACGCCCTTCACGCGCGCGTGCACCGCACGCTCGGATGCTCCAGATCTCTACGCGCGCCTTCTCTCTCTGGTCCCCTCCTCCTCACCAAGCAGCCACGATTCATGCAACCAAAAATGAACAAGCATTAGCAAAAGGACACTAATGGCAGAGGCAACAAAATAGGAAATTTTTAGGGGAATTTGGCAGATTTCAGAAGCAATTCTAACAACAAATATTTTTCTGTTTTGCATGTAACCTTTCGATTATAAAACTGAACAAAAACATTGTAACAAACGGTTCGAAAAGAAATACAAAAAGAGTCTTCAGATGTATCATTTCTTTTCTTTTCAAAGCATAATCATAGAAAAAACTAGGGTTTAGTTTTTTTACCTCCGGTCATTTCGTCTTTCTCGCGTCGATTGTCCTCCCTGGCCGGTGATAAGCCTACCAGCCTCCTCAAAGCTGTGCAAGGTGAATCAGTGGGGAGACAAAAGGGCAAAAGAGGGTTTTTTTGACTTTTTGTCTTCGAAAGGGATTTTCGTGTTTTAACAAAAAAGAGGATTTTTGGGGTTTTTAACAAAAGAAAAAGGGATTTCGTTTCTTTCTTAGGAGCTAAGGTCAGGTTTGAGTTTAGGGGGAGGAAAGAGCCATTTTGGCTCGTTTAAGGTTTGTTGGCCGCCGTCGAACGGTGGTCCACACAGCAGAAGGGTGACCACTTTCTGGGTTTGTTTGAGGGCATATGAATTTTCCAGAAATGGCAACGTATATTAAAAAAGGGTTAGAGCTGAATTTTTGCCTGAAAAGCTTCGTATGTACCCTCTTTATTTTAAAAACGGTCTATTTTCAACATAAACCCTTCCGCATCCTGATAATTACGCGTGGAAGGATTTTCGCCTTTCATAATCACATTCCATGTCCCCTAAAATTTTTCCAAAAATGCAATTTCACCCCGATTTAAAACATATTTGATTTATTAAAATGGTTTAATCCACTTCGAGTTATTTCGTGTCTTTGAAACATCTTTTTAGCCATTCTGTTTTTGTAAATTCGCCTCGTGGTCCCTCAGAGTTTTCAAAACTTTTTATTTTCGCCCTTTTATTCCTAAATCAGATTTTCGATGGGTTAATCAACCTTTCAATCCTTGAAAATTTGTTTTTGGTTTGATTTCGGTCCAGATTCCTGTGGTTTAATCCCGAATGTACCCCTGGTCTTTCAGTTTTGTCTCATTCTCACCCCTTTTGGATTGTATATTTATTTGTTAGCCTTGTACTTTATTTTCTTTGAATTTCAGCCCTTCCTTGCTTGTTCGTTTTTATTTATGTTTTGTTTTTTTTTCTTTTTAGTTTATGTGTTTGTATTGGCTTCCCATGTATACATATTTATACGATACATGTGTGTTGTGCTTTTGTTTTTTATCGTGCCTTATATATGTACATATTTTATGCGTTATTATGCTATGTAATTAATATCTAATATGGTATACGTAGTTAGTTGGTTATATATATATATATATCTTTGTTTTTATATATATTTGCGCATGTGTTTGTTTTTTTATTACCATCATTCTTTCTTGTATATATATGTATATAGGTTGTTTATGAAATATATATACTTACTAGTGTATATCGTATAGCATATGTTTCATATGTTATGTCATACATATATACGTATGTTAATTCTTGCATGGTGCATTCTTGTCTTATTCATGCTTTTATCATTCCCGTATTCATGCCTTGTTTAATTTTGCATTCGGATATTAAAATATGTTAATGCGGTGTCTTGTTATTCGGGGGTAAATGCGGCCAGTGTCAAATGTAGTGATGGTGGTCTTGCTGTTTACTTTCGAATAACAAGGACCTTAAAATTTACTCGCACGTATAACTGGATTTTAATTTAATCACCATCTTAATTCAGAAAGTTTAATATTAATAAAGTAGTAATTATTTGTTTTCTTTTTACGGTACCAATTTTTGGGCGGTATGGGGTGCCAAACTCTCCCATCCGTAACCGGCTTTCAAACGAATCTCTGGTTTTTATGGTGTCCGGCCCACCTTAGTGGCCGGTGGCGACTCCAAGTTTTATTGTTTTCAAAATACAGATTTTTTTAAAGAACTCCCCATTTTCCAGATATTTTCAAAAATAAAAGGAACCCAATTACTCATTTTCTAGTGATCTCGTTCGAATTTTAAATCGATGAATTTTTAAAAAGGTCTCTACACATACCCTTGGCATTTATTTGTGTCTTCCTTGTGTCATTGATACTCAATTTTTTCTTCTTCTTAGGAACTTCATGTGACCATCTTCGATTATCTTCTAAACATCAAGATCGGATGTTTGTATGAAATACCTCATTAAATTTCTCCATTGGAAGTATGAAACTCCTTTGAAGAGTGAAAGACACAAGATAAGGTGGCCTTCTTCAAAAATTGTCATTGTAGACCTGCTAGCAATTTTCTTGGAATGACAGTTCGAGCTTGACGATCTTTACTCCCACTTGTAAGAACTTCGATTGAGACTAGACTATGATACCAATTGTTGGGCTCGAATCGATCAACCAAAAACTGCCAAGAGGGCTTGAAAATGCTTCTTGAATTAATTTGTGTAAACTAAAATAAAATGGACATTTTTGCACAATTGATTTATAGTGGTTTGACTTCTAAACCAAGTATGCATCCACTACTTTAGTTTACCACTAAGGATTTTCCAATTCACGAAAAATTAATTCCTACCTTTGTGGATAAGGCGTAACCTTATAACCCCTATCTTTTCAATGGCTAAGATAGAATCACGCTAGTTTTTCTAAGGCTAAACTAGAACATCTCCCTTTTACAAGGTTTGATTTGGGTAAACAAAAATGCCTCTCAAGGTGGGTCTTTACAAAGATTGAAGCTCACAAGAAAGAGTACAAATGATAAACAACTAAAGCACTCTCTACACTATGTACAAGTGAAATTAAGAAATAAAGATTTAAAAACTATTCTCTTGATCATTTTGCTTGGATGTAAGTCTTACCATCTTAAAGTGTCACTGACTTGTATTTGTAGTGTGGAATGAGTTTCTAGTTGTTTATGGTCGTTAAGGATGATTTGGAGCCGTTGGTAAGTGATAGGAGTGCTTGGCGTAAATGTGGAAGCAATCCTATGCGCTATACTCGATCAAACAAGGTATGGGCAGCTTTCTTGAATTTCAAGAGAAACTAGTTAGGTGTTTCTTGAAAATTCTGAAAACAAGAATCAAAAGTTAAAGAAAGTAGATGAAATAGATAAATTAGATGAAAACTAAGAAGAATTAAAAAAGAAAGGTAGATAAAGATAGAAAAACAAATATGAAAATTCTGATTTGAATTTTGATGGAGATGGCGTCAATGGAGGTTGATGAAGAAGATGAAGATGGCGTTTGAATTTGGTAGATGTCTGGCGGAACCCTCCTACTCGCAATTGAATTGGCAACCTCTGTGATACGGCTCTAAATGACTCGGAGTGTGAAGATCCTCAATAATCTCGAAGTACTTGAAGATCGATTTGCTTCTAAAACACAAGATAACTTCTTGCAAGTATGAACTCTAAGAGAACTTTTCCCTTTTCGATCAAAATCTTAATTACAATGTGGGTAAAGCCTCATTTATATAGGCTAAAGACTTGGAAAACAAGTAGAGTTTTTCTCCTAAAACAAGGGTTAAAACAATGAACGAAACTCTATCCTAAATAAACTTTAATATTTAAATTTTTTCTTAAATCATGAAGAAATAATATAACATAAATAAATAGAAAGAGTCTTGGGATGAATTGAATTACAAATAATCAATAAAATAATTAAAATTTCGTAATAATTCAAAAATCTCGTAATAATCTCGTATTCAATTTTCTGCTTGCACAGTCTTTGCTAAAAAAATAGACGTATCTTGAGTTCCCGACATCGGATTGATGCGTTTCAAGATACGTTTGAAAAGAAACTGAACGATGGCCAATATTGAAGAAGACATCTCGACCCAAAAATGCCCAGATCTTTTTCGAAAAGTCATCTCAATTCGGCTTATGCTCCAGCCTTGCAAAATAGTTTCAGTTTATCTAAAATACATCTCTTTACACCTCCAACACATGGATTGTTTTAGTCATTTTTGCTTGCATAAAACAACTTCAACTCCTTGTCCAAGATAATTTATGTTACCTTTAACACCCTCGACCCAGATGCCACATTTTGGCCTCAAGCCCAACCCAAAACCATAAAATTTCTCAAAAACATTCAAAACCAATAGTTGAAAATATGGTTAAATAATCAAAACGGTACAAAAGAGCTCCAATTTAAATTTAAAATAGTTGAACATTCAATTTGATTAATACAATTTAAAAAATAAAGATTACAAACTCCAGCACTTTAGGTCCTATACTTACAAAGCCCACTAAACACAAGTACTGTACTCTGGAGATCACCATATGCTAGAATCACGTACTGATAGTGCTCTTCGATCCCACTATCCAACGATCAACCTACGCACAAAAACAACGATTTCGAATGCTGAGCTTACAAAGCTCAGTGGTACATATCTACTCTACTATACTTCATGCTAATCATAAACATAAGCATGCAAGCTAGTACAAGCAATAAGGAGAGATAAATAAACTTGTGGTGCTACCACTGGTCGTCTAAACACATAAAAATAGCTTGTCGGGTTCAAATTTGGCAAAAAAGACTGTGCCAATAGACTTAGAACGTCAAGAAATCCCCGAGTAATGTCCCCTTAAAAAATTCAACTATGGTAAAAGTCAACGGTCAATGGCGGCTTGGTCAACGGTCAATTCGGCTTGGCTCGATCAGCGATTGGGTCTGTAGCTCAGTCAATGTGGCTCAGCTTAGAGTCAACGCAAATTGACTTGATAGCTCGACTCGGCTGCTCAGCTCCACTCAGCTTGGCTCAGATGGCTTCAACCACTCAAGATGAAGCCTACTTGCGGCTACGAGAGAGTGGGGCGCGTGCGGCGGCTTTCGATGGCCGAACGACGGCAAAAAACTCTAGCCCGACATGTTTTTGGTTGGGGAATCTGATGGTGGCCTCTATTTTTTATTTTGAACATTTGAACATGGTTAACTTGCTAAACCCAAATCTTTTTTTTCTTTACCCCCTCCAACGATAACTTCGACTGCAATTCTGAGACCACCAACCGACTCATCTAGATGAGATAAACGTGATGGTGTTGGAGGTGTCAAAAGTGAACACTCCAATGACTATAAATCAGACATGGAAGCTTGATGAAAGAAGAGAGAAAAATGAGAGAAAAGGAAAAAGAAAAAGAAAAAGAGAGAGGAAAATCTAATTTTTCCTTCCTCTCCCACCTCACTCTCTTTCAAATAAACTTTCTAAAATAATTATTTTATTCTTTAATGCCCACTTTAAAGATACAAAATCCGAATTTGAGACCTGGTTACTGATCCAAAAAATCGTGTCGTTACATTACCCCTCATGCATGTATCAATCCCCACTCTTAAAAAAGAATCGCCCTCGAATCTAAACCGGTGATTGAAGGTAGTTCATCAAAGTACCATGGAAGAGAAGTCATCTTGAAGGATCCTTGTGCCAAGTGTCCTTTTGCAATGTGATTTACGAGTTCATTCTCATTGGCAGCGTCATTATCATTCTTCTTTTGGTCGCAAGGTAACTTATTCTCATCTTCAAAATTGTTATTAATGCTAGAAAAGGAATCACAAGCATAAATAGAATTTTGAAAACAATTAATTGTACCTTTTGATTATGGGGTACTGTAATACCCCAATATTATCTTAGTGACTAAAATGCAAGGAATTTAAAGTTAGTGGTTTTAGTTCAGTGACTAAAACGTAAAATTTTAAAGTTTGGTGGCCAAAGTGAAAAGTTAGAAAAAGTTTAGGGACCAACATAGTAATTTTCTCAATAAAAAATTTTATGGAAAAATGAATAGTTTATCCCGGTATAAGAATTTTGGTGGGAATCAGATTTTTGGTATGAGATTTGTGTGAAAAGCTATAAAGGGAATAAGTTTCAGAAATTTATTCGAATGATTATCGAACTCAGAAGATTATGAAAATTTTATGAAAGCCTTAGAAAGAATTTAGGAATATGATAGTATAGTTTTTGAATCGTTTTTATTCGATTTAAATTCGATTCTATGCAGTATTTTGGTAAAATAGGTGAAAATGACATTTTTGAAGATAAGGTGGTTCATTAAGGGCAAAAAGGTCATTTCACCCTTACTTTATGAATATTATTGATTAATTTGGATAAGAATAAACAAGTGTTGAGTTATGATTGGTTATAATTCAAGGGTATAATGGTCTTTTGACTATTAAAGAATTATTATTATTTAATTTGGTATATATTATGCCATTTGGAATAAAATAAGAAAAGAAAAGTTGGAATTTTCTCCCATCTTTCTCTCTTGCCGTGAAGCTCTAAGAAAAGGGGTAAGCAAATTTCAATTCCATTTTTAAGCTTTTTGGATTGGTTTTAGGGTTAAGATAAGAAATAAGAAATTGTTCTTCGTCAAATTCTCTATCATTTGGTATAAGTTTTGCATAGTTTCCATGTCTCTAAGTTGAGTTTGGTGATTTGGGTGGAGAAGAACATGATTGAAACTTATGTTTTAATGGTTGTTCATGTTAGAAATAAGCTTATGATGTTGTTTCTATGGTTCAAATGATGGAAATTTCAAGGAAAATGGTTAAGTGACCATTCGGTTAGATTAGGAAATTAGGGGAAATTATGGCAAAATTATTTTGATGATGGAAATGATGAGAATGATGTTATGCAAGCTTGATTTTGTTGTTTTGATGAAGAAATAATCATGTTCTTGAAAGATGGAAAAATTAGGGTTTATGCCAAGTATGGAATTTAGGGACATGATTGAAGAAAGAATAGTTTATTATGATCATATAAGTTGTTTGGAATGAAAATCCCTAATTATTTTGCATTAGGGACCAAATTGTAAATTTTGGAAAGTTTATGGACTTGGTTGTTAAGATTGTTTTTGAAGTGTATTGGGTTGAAAATCGAGTTAAGTGACTTGGATGTTGATTTTGAAGTTTATTTTAACTTTTGGACCATTTTGTGAATTTTGGAAAATTCAAGGACCATTATGTTAATTTTTAAAGTTTGGGTCCTAAAGTGTGAATGGTGAGAATTGTAAGGATTTGGCTTGAAAATGATGTTTGGAGGCTTAAAAGTGTCCTTAGGGACTAAAATGTAAATTTTGGGAAAATTTGGAAATTTAAAGAATAGTTTAAGAAATATTGGTTCGAATATAGAAATTTTATTGGATCAATTTTTGTAAATAATGGATAGTTATTCATTTACTTTCTATTATTTTATATAGATTGAGTATATTCTAACATATACTTTGAAATGGTATATGTTATTTTGACGTAGATTCCGATACTAATCGAGGACGTGTTAGTAACAAAGGAAAAGAAAAGGTTCGAGATTGAGATCTAATATTAGAGGCATTACAGGGCAAAAGTGAGTGCATATATGTTTTTAGCATGGTATTTTATTTTAATGATTTACAAATTATGGAAGTATACCATGAATATTATAAAGCATATTGCGGTATGAACTGCTCCAATATAAAATGTTTTACGTGACGTATGTATGGATATTGTGTTATTTGCCCTTAATTGCAGGAATTGTTTTTAAGGTTGCCCTTGGTAATGTAAAAATATATTACTCGATTATGGATTAGGTGATTTAAAGGCACCATCAACCATATAAGTTGGTTAGTTGGTTTAAAGGCACCATCAACCATATAAGTTGGTTAGTTGGTTTAAAGGCACCATCAACCATATAAGACATTCTACGAGTTAATGACACTTGAAGCGTATTATAAAGTTATTGACACTTCAATGTGTATCATAAAGTTAACGGACTTTAAAGTGTCATATATGTTATAGGCACTTTATTGTGTCTGCAAGCAATAAAGAATGGTACTTTTAAAGTACTTAATATTTACCTTGGGCTATATTATGGTATTATGAAGTATGTATTTTTTTTTTATAAATATCAGGTTTTTGGAAAGTATCATGCATTATAAAGATTTTATATATGTTACTTATTTATGCCTCACTAAGTTATACTTAGCGTGTATTTCTGTAATACGCGTAGGTAAACCGGAGTAGGATTGGACGGAGCTGTTGCATCAAATCTTTTGTGAAGACATAAAGAAACCGGCCTGCCTTGTAATGATTTCGTTTATGTATAATGAATAGTATGTGATATGTATAATTTCTGCGTTTTTATGTTAGAATTTAGTTTTAATGTTATTGTTTTCCATAAGTTAATTGAAATTTTGAAATAGCCCTGATTTTTAAGGTAAAATAATTTTTAATTTACTGTGATATTTCCGACTCGTGTTTGGTGTACGAATACGGGAAGGGGGTGTTACAGGTACCTTCGTAGGTGTTTGTCGTTTGATGATGATCAACTTCTTCTTCATAACATGGCAAGGTGGCGTATTCCATATATTCTTCAAGATAGATAATTTCTTCCTCGTCATAGGGAAAGGTTAAACTCTCGATAGTAAAATTTTCCCCATGTTTTTCAGAAGAACAAATTCCTTCCTCATCCTTGGATCTTGTGTGTATTGGCTCTTGTGGAACATCCCACTATGCTATGTTGGTTTTCGATTTTCGATTGATGCGTTCTAGAACTTGTGTTAATTTTTGTAAGTAATCGGCCAAGGATTCAAGGGTGTCTTGTTCGTTGCTTTTCTTTTCTCTGAAACGTGTAACATGTCTCAAATGTTGCTATTTATACTTATCTTCATCACGATTGTATCGAGCATAAGTAGAACGTCATCGAGGCTGCTCAACATAATAATCATCATATCTAGTATGAGTAGATCATCGTCAAAGTTCATCCCATATATCATCTTGATCAAAACTAGAATACCCTCGATATAGCTTCGGTACATGTAGCGCGTTATGCAATTGCTCTTTGGAAAGATATTGCAACGTGTTATTTGGTGGTCTTTTATGTGACATCCTGAAAATTCATAAAAAAAAAATCTTCGTCATTGTTCACTCCAAGAAAGTTTTGTTGAAGGTCCTACTAATGAATCATAATGTGCTTTAAGAATCCAAAAAAAAAAGGTAAGACACCAATTGAATATATAGTTGCAAGGTGAAAGAAAGATATGCAACTTTTAGTCCTACTAACACAAGAAAACAAGAAAGTGTTAGATGATGTATAGGAAACAATCAAAGCTAAAACAAAAGAAAACTAATGGTTATGTAATATCCCAAATTTTGGCTAGTGACTAAAATGTAAATTTTGAAAGTTTAGGGGGTCTAAGTATAAACTTTGGAAAAGTTTGGGGATTAAAGTGTAAATTTACCCCGCAAGTAATTTTATTTTGTATAAGAGTGAATCGGATTGAAATAGGTACCTTGATATTGGTTTTAAGAATTAAGATGCAGAGAAAGGTACTGAATTTAGATCGAATGAAATTGTTAAGCGTGCTCAGACCATAGAAATACAAGGATGGGTGACCTTCGGGAAGGTCCCACAAAAGTGTTTCTAATCGATATTTTGGACTCATTAAAGGTAAAGAATATTCGAATGGATTATCGATAAAGGATTTCTAAGAGAAATTTTATTCTATGGAGATTTTCGATAATTATCGGAATAGTAGTCTGAGTTAGGAAAAATTCAGTCTAAGACTTTAGCAAAGGAAATTTTTATTAGATGGCAATGTTCATTTTTCAAATATGGAAATATGGAATTTTTTGAATAAATCTGATAGCTCGATAAAGGTGAAATTGCAGTAAAAGTATTTTATGAATATCGGGACATCGGATTGAATCCAAATTTCAGAGGCTGATCCAAAAGCCATGGAAAAGTTATAAAATACCATTTTATGAATATTTTATTATATTTGGTTGGATTTCAACTAGACTTAGTTAAATTTTTACAAGAATGGCAAACTAGTAAATAAAGAATAGTTGGAAGGCAAATTGGTCATTTGACAAGGATGGCAATTTTGAACTATTTTGAAATATTAAGGGCAATTTTGGAAGGTGAATTAAATTTGGATCATATCATGGCCATTGATTTTTGATAAGATTAAGTCTTGGCCATTGGATTAAAAGGGAAAATTAGTAATTTCACTAATTAAATGAATTTTAAATTCATTTAATTTTAACATGTGGATTTAAGTAAGTAAAAGATGAACCAAATTTTTCATATTTCTTGAAATATTTTGAACTAAGGGGAGAAAAAAGTGATAAAATTTTCAGGCTCGATTCAAGCCTCGAAACTCGATTTTCAGGTAATATTTTCAACTGCAAAGTTGTTCTACTCTTCAAGCTCTATCTTTTGATTTAAATAATTCATGAAATACATGCTTTATTGATGAGAATTTTGGTGATAAAGAAATTAGGGTTTATGGACTCAATTGGGGGTTTTGAGATTTTATGATTCCATGTTGAAATTCAAGTTGAAATCAAGCTTTTGTGATGATAAAATCATGTTATTGAGTTGGAATTTAAACTCTACATGTTTTGATTATTTTGAAGATGATTAGGGTTTATGGATTCAAGTTTGATTTAGGGTTTGTGATGTTGGACAAATGATCTAGTAAGCTTGAATTTGTTATTTGGAAGCAAAACCCTAAATTAAAGGTATATGGACCATTTTAGCAATTCTAAAAGTTAGAGGACTAATCTGAATTTTATGATTTTGAAGTGTATTTAAGTTATTATTGAAGTTGGAGATGTGAAATTAAAGTTAGAATGTTAAACCGATGTTGAATCGAGTTAGTGACCATTTTGACAAATTGTCAATGCTATGTGACCAATTCGGAAATGAGGTTTTAGATATGGACTAAATCTGATTTTAGTTGAAATAATAGAAATCAAGTAGTAATGTTGATTTGAGGACTAATTTGCAAAGTTAAGAAGCTTGAATCCTTATCTTTGTGTTTTAGTGACTATTTCGGAAAGAACAAAAAATTAGAGGGAATTATTTTTGAATAATTATTTGATGAAGAAAATGATACATTAGTGTTTTGAATCAAGTAAGCGGACCAAATTGACAAATAGCAAAGTAAGGAGAAATTAGTATAAAGTTCGAAGTTATTTATGGAAGTTGTGTAGGAAAACTGGATTTGGCAGTAAGTTTGAAAATTTACCATAAATTCTATAAAAAATGGTTATATGGTGAATTTTATATCGATGAAATATTTATTCGTCTAGTTTCGCTTAAAACAAACGGTGATTGATTTCGACTCATATATCAAAATATATGAATTTTTAAGTGATGAAAGGTCAAAAAACAGAATAGCAGTCTGTTATGAAATTCAATACTGGAATTCGACTTTGAAAATTTGCCATAAATCATACAAATTGAATCTGTGTTATTAGTTTATATAGTTGAAAAGCTTAACGAATCTGGTTTCGTTTCCAACAAACAGAAACTGATTTCGAGTTCCGAGTTAAAAGATATTAATTTTTAATCGAATAAAAGTCAGAAAAATTACATAACAGTTTCTGTTAGGACAGCTCTGTAAACGTGAGTTTGATGAATTTTCATAATTTTTGTAGATTTTATTAAATTATGTGGCTTATACCATTAGAACCCTTATCGAATCTAGTTTCTACGGTATAAAGGAGATTAAGATTCAGTATGTATTCTGCCCTGTAGAAGTAAATCTTTGATGGTAGTGCAAGTTGACAGAAAATGGAAATTGAGACAATTTGTGTCTAATGTTGGTTAGCAAGCTTGGAGGAACTATTTGAAGATCACAATGGTCATTAGGGACCAAAAATGAGTTTGTGAACAGTATAAGGAAGGAAAGAAATTTATGGAAAATTTTTATGTTGAATGATTAAATAGCTTAAGTGAAATATTGTTAGAAGTGAATCTAACAAATGTTTATTTATATTCATGTGATAAGTGAAGTTGGATTCGAATAAAAAAAAAAGGTTCGAAGTACTATAAATGAAAGGATCAATAGAGCTTAGTGAGGCATATTAATAAATGGTCAAGGTGAGTGCATTTTTAAATGTTTGCATTACATTGAAAATGGCATTGCATTTCTCTATAATACATGATATGATACATTGCTCGACATGGCAAGCTTGATGGAATACCAGGTACGAATTATTGTTTGCATAAATGATGATCTATGTTACCATGAATATTTATGATGAAGCATGAAATATGAAATGTTTATATGTATGATTGATTATGATGTTGAGTTAATGATGAAAGAAATGCTCAAGTATTGTGTATGAGAGTCCATGGTATAGTTGGCACGCCATAGAGTCTTTAGCAGTTGCACCCTTATGTTCATGTTATCAAACAGATATTGTGACAAAATGATTGTGTCACATGCACCCTAGGGATCTACGCCCACTGTGCCCGAGTGCACTGTCGAGGTGCTTCATGTTTATGGGGAGCAAAGAGCATCCCCGAGTACGTACTCATATTTACGTTTACGTCAGACACTACGGTCTCATTTCAAGATGACTCGCGTACCTGGATCTCATATAGCGTACTTTGGGCAATGATAAAAGAATCATGTCATGTAAACGAATCAAGTTACGTATATGAACCATGTCATGGATATGAACCATGCCATGTATATGAAATATGTCATGTATATGAACCATGCCATGAATACGGGACATGCCATGTATATGAATTTAACCACGTATATGAATCATGACATGTATATGAATTATGCCAAGTACATGAATTATGCCATGTATACGAAGAATGTCACATATTTATGAAATATGCTATGTATATGAATCATGACATGTATACAAATTATGTTACATTTATGAATTATGCCATGTACACGTATCATGTTATGTATATGAATTAAGTCATGTATATGAATGATGTCACGTATATGAATCATGCCACGTATATGAATTATGACACGTATATGGATTCTGCCATGTATATAATTCATGTCATATATATATGAATTATGTCATTAATATGAAGTATGTCATGTATATGAATTATGTCATGTTTATATAAACCATGCCATGCATGTGAATTATGCCATGTGTATGAAATATGCCATGTATAAGAACTATGCCATGCATATGATTTACTTGGTAATAATGGAGTATTGGAAACTAGACTAGTTAGAAAATTATGACTGGCACATGAATATTGACTGACTATGAAAACCTTGTTAGTACGATACTACCTTAGACAGAAACCATGCTAGGTTAATGTATAACATGTATTGCTTTATTTTACATTTTGATAAATAAGATTATTGCCTCACTAAGTTTGTACTTAGCGTGTGTTTTATTTCATACGTAGGTTCTCCGAAAATAGACTAGCAAGGAGGAGTTGTTAATTGGGAAGATCAAGTTACTATCTGTAAGTACAGTACGTACATCTTTAACGTAATTTGATAGACTAGTGGGCATGTAATAATCTAAATGGGTAAACTATTTTGTAAGTTTAAGTTTATAACGTATTTATACATTGTTATGGAAGTATGGACTTAGAGAAATGATTTACTATTAATAACTATGAATTTTGACGTAGTTAAATGTTGTTTAACCCTGATCGCGTAAAAATTTGAAAATCAAGAAAGGGTATAGGCAGTGTACATAGTTTTCATCCTGAATTGTATTTTTATTTCAACAACTCAATTATGAATTTTATAAATCAATTCAGGGTCAAAACTAGCTGCAATAGACTGACATAGTTTTAATTCAAAACTGAGAAAGGGTTAAACTGCAAGATGAATTTTGGTATAAAAAAATTTACAAGTCAAGATTTATTTCAATGACTCTGTAATATCTTCAATGTATATTCAACTTACAAGTATACGTTAAGGTTGTTACAGGTTAAGAATAAAAGAAAATTAGAAAAACTCGAAAACCCTAGAATTGTGCAACAACTTGATCTACTTTGTTCGAGGTGTTCCCAAAGTCCAAAAATACTAAAATTTTGTGTGATGCGTCCTCAATTGTAGTAGATATGGTCTGGAAATTTTGGGATCAAAATTCCTTCGTTTGGTTTTTTCGATTTTTCTATTTTTTGACTTTTTTTTACCCAAAACCATTAAAATCTTCCCCCAAGAATTGTCCCAATCTAATACCAAATGATAAGCATGTTTGGCATGGATGTGTAAGCAATCATGTGTGCTAGACTCGATCAAACAAGGTATGGGCAGCTTTCTTGAATTTCAAGAGAAACTAGTTAGGTGTCTCTTGAAAATTCTGAAAACAAGAATCAAAAGTTAAAGAAAATGGATGAAATAGATAAATTAGATGAAAAATAAGAAGAACTAAACAAGAAAGATTGGAAAAGATACAAATAAAAGATAGAAAAACAAATTTGAAAATTCATATTTGAATTTTGATGGAGATGGCATCAATGGAGGTTGATGAAGAAGATGAAGATGGCGTATGGATTTGGTAGATGTCCCGCAGAACCATCCTACTCGCAATTGAATAGGCAACCTCCATGATACATCTCTAATCGGTCCTCCTAACCGCAATTGGATGGGCAACCCAGAGTATGAAAACCCTCAACAACAAATCCCGAAGAACTTGAACATCGATATGCTTCTAAAACACAAGATAACTTCTTGCAAGTATGAAATCAAAGAAAACTTTTCTTTTTTTTTTTGATCAAAATCTGAATTACAATATGGGTAAAGCCTCCTTTATATAGGCTAAAGATTTAGAAGACAAGTAGAGTTCATCTCCTAAAAACAAGGCTTAAAAATTCGTAAAGAATTAAAATAACATAAATAAACACTAAGAGTCTCAGGATGAATTACAAATAGTCAATAAAATAATTGAAAATTCCTAATAATTCAAAAATCCCATAATAATCCCGTACTCAGTTTTTTGCTTGCACAGTCTAAAACGAACGTATCTTGAGTTCCCAACACCGGATTGATGCGTTTGAAAGGTAACTGAACTATGGTAAATATTGAAGAAGACATCTCGACCCAGAAATAACCGGATCCCATTCGAAAAAGTCATGTCAAGTCAGTTGATGCTCCAACCTTGCAAAACAGTTTCAGTTTATCTAAAATACATCGCTTTACACCTCCAATGCATGGATTGTTTTGACCCTAGTTTCTTGCATCGAACAACTTCAACTTCTTGTCCAAGATAAGTAATGTTATCCCTCTCATGCATGTATTGGGAAGCCATAAAGTCAAGTTTTAAATGCCCACCTAGACAGAGGTATCGAAACCTTTGTAGAGGTTTTGAAACCTTCAGGGGTTTTAAAAGAAAACTAGTCGTTGTGGCCCAGAGGTGTGGAAACCTTTGTGAAAGGTTTCGAAACCTTTTGCAAGGTACGAAAACCTTAGCCTAGGTTTTGATTCCAAAACCTTTCTGCCCACATTGTTTCAAAATCACCTAAAGGGGAATCGAAACCTTCATTAAAACACTAAAAATTGACTAGATTTTGACCTTTTGAAGATATATTCAATATAGGTTTTTAGTCAAAATATTTTAAACATATTTTTCAAGTTTTGTGGACTTTGAATTATTTTTGCAATATGCGAATGAGTCCAAAAACATTTTTCACTTAAATTGTTATATCAAAATATTTATCTCAACAAAATGACTAATGCCTGAACATATTCACTTATAAGCATTCCTTTTACGAGAATATCTTAAGTGATCAATTAACGTTACTGATTTTTTTATTCACAACAATTTTGAATATATCATTACAAAATTAAGAATTTGGTAATTAAGAATTTCTTAGCACTGATATATTTTATTTTTATTTATGGTCCAACGACCCTCACAATTCTTTAGTCATTTTAAACATTGTACACTTCATAGCATTCATCATATAAGGCTTTGAGAATTCAGTACATAGAAAAATAAAGTTCTTCCATGCTTTGATTCAAGACCTCAATCAGAATCAACACTCTAGATTATGTTGAACAGAATCAATAACCAATGTTACTTCCAATAACAAATTCTATTTAAACAAATTTGTCCACTTTATTTGAAAAGTGATCAAGTAAACACGTTAAAATGGAAGGATTTAAAAATCCAAACACAAATTTATTTTACAAGATCTCAATTTGCAAACAATTTATTTTACAAGATCTCAATTTGCAAACAAAATAAGATTCTCAATAAATAAATACAATGATTTATTTTCTAGATTCCCAATAGAATAATGATTTATTTTCTTTTTCAAAATAGAGTCATATAGGATTTCCAAGAAAATAAATTCAACGATTTATTTCCTTTTTGAAAATAGAATTATGCATGACTCCCAATAATATAAATTTAAGGATTTATTTTTTTTCCCAAAATAGAATCATACAGGATTCCCAAAAAACTAAATTTAATGATTTATTTGCCTTTTCAAAAAAGAATCATACAAGATTCTCGAGAAAATGAATTCAACGATTTATTTCTTTTCCAAAATAGAATCATACAAAATTCTCAAGAAAAATAAATTCAACGATTTATTTTCCTTACAAAGTTAGAATCAATGCAAGATTCTAACGGAGAAATAAATTTAGTGATTTATTTCTCTTCTATCTTATGTTAAACAACGGGATTAGTAGCACTAAAACCTGAAACAGAGATATCAATGCAACCTGTTTCTGTTTAACAAACAAAAATCAAAAGAAACTAATCCTTTTATTTTAATTTCATTGATTCTTGTTTGGAAAGGAAGATCGAGTAAACCTCTTAAAACGGCAGGAATTAAATCTCGAAACAAATTACTTACGAGATATTAGTTTCCAAAACAGATCAAGATTTCATCTGAATATCTTGTTTGTCTTTATAAAATTTCTCCAAAGAAATTATTAGTACGAGAATAAAATTCATAGTGTTTTAAAAAAAACACATACAATAATAATTATCAGCTATAATAATTATCATTATAACACAAGATATTTTATATGTCATATTTAATATTGGCTTTATCTAACATATGCATACATGCTTAGGTAAAGGATCATTTAAGTGCTTGAATTAAATACAAGATTCTATTGAAAAAAATATATATCATTTGATGTATTACAAAACCCTAAAAGATTCCATTAAAATGAAAACTTTCATTTAATGTATTAGAGTTTAAGGTTTTATAGTTTATGATTTAGGGTTTTAGGGTTCATGGTTTTAAGATTTTAGGGTTCATGGTTTTAAGGTTTTAGGGTTCATGGATTTTAGGTTTTAGGGTTTATGATTTTAGGGTTTGTTGTTTTATGATTTTAGGGTTTAGGATTTATGGTTTTAGGGTTTAATATTTTAAGGTTTAGGGTTTAATAATACATTGAATGATAGAATTTTTTAATAAAATTTTGTATTTAATCCAAGCTCTTAAATAACCCTAATCTATTCATATATGCATAGGTTAGACAAAGCCTTTAATATTTAATATTAATGACCAAAATTATAAGGTAATATTTAAGGATTACCTTAATAATACATGAAGTAAGATTTTCCTCACACGTAAATAAATGGTTGATTATCATACCAGCGTTAGGAAATAATTTATGTTCCCATATATGCATAAAGCATATAACATTAAATATAGAAGAATTTTTAATCAAGGCAAAATTTACCTTATGCCAAGAAACATTAATCAAGGCAAGAATCCACGAGGGTAACCCAAGGGTTTTTGATTGCACAATACATATGTGCATAATGCATGGGGTGGAGGGAGGGACAGGGCATGAGCCACGTACTTGGCTGTGCTGCTGTTGAGTTCGGTTGTGTGTCAGTTGGACGTCAAGCCATGGTCGGAGAAATGATAGGATGCATAGCCGAAATCTCGAAAAGAAATTAACAATAAAATTTATCGTGGTATTAACCTTTGCATTATATACCCTTCTCTTTGTCTTCCCTACCGCCGAAAATTAAAGAAAAGAAATTGAATTGTGTTGAACCTAAAAAGTTTACACAGTATTTATAGAAATTTTATTATTAAAAAGTTTTGACCTAATTAAACATTTAATATTTGAGAATCAATGAGACTTTAAAGAGCAATTTTTAAATTATTATCTGAACTAAAGGAATATTTTAATATTCGATAATTATTCAATACACAGGCGGCGTAAACAAATTTTTTTCACAAGTACCTTAATTTTAGGGTTTAGGGTTAGATTTTAGGCTTTAAAAGTTAGGGGTTTAGGTTTAATGGTTTAGAACCGATAGGTTATGTTTAAAATTTAGGAATTGAGGTTATAATTTAAGGTTTATAAGTTAAAACCTAAATTTTTAATCGTATTACACTAAGCTCTAAACTCTAAGGTCTAAACCTCAAATTCCAACCACAACCCCTAAATTTTAGACCCTTAAACCTAAATTCCTAACTTCTAAACCCTAAAATTTAACCTTAAACGCTAAAGCCAAGGCGCTTGTGGAAACTTTTTGTTTCCACCACCTATGTATTGAATATTAATCATTTAATATTTATCCTTTTAATAGCAAACAAAATTTAGAGAATATATGTTCTTATTTGAGAAAAAATTATTTCAGATTCGGGTTAAAATGTGTGCAAGCCCACATAGAGTCAGACCGGTCCGGACATTCACGTTACTCACGTTGTACATCATTGCACATTTACCCACCAACCATTGGTTCTAGATTTTTCCTCAACAATATTTGGATCAATTTCTCATTCAAAGCTCCAAAAATATCAAACTTTTTCTAACACATAACATTTACGTATTTGTATAGATCGATAATACATCACTTTCATATAGGGATGGCAAAATTACCCGTCCCCGACCCGACCCGGTGTGCCCCGACCCGATCGGGTTTTTTCTTATGATTTTCGGGGATCGGGGCGGGACGGGTATTTAAAAATGTAAAGTCGGGGCGGGGCAGGTTCAGATATGATATGAAAAATTCCCTGCCCCGCCCCGGTATTTTTTATTATTTTTATTATATTTATAAAAATACCACTATATATAAATACTTTTAGGAGTTTCAAGCTATTTTTTTAGTTTGTATTTATCGTAAATTTTTGTTAGATATTGTTCGAATTTTAACATATCTGATTCTAAAAGTCAATGGTTCGAGTTTATTTTTTTAAATATGTATTTTTTTTCTTCATATGAGTAATTTAATTGGTTTTATTTTATTTTTTGTATAGTTTAAAGTCTGTGAAATTTATATTTTGTAAATATAATGGTCGTTCGATCGAATTTAACATTTATCGTCGACGGAATTTAATATATTTTTTTCATTTTTGGGTCGGTTCGGGACGGGGTCGGGTTTAGAGTTTATAAATCGGGGCGGAGCGGGGTCGGGTTTTGGGATTAATATATCGGGGCGGCCAAAAACCCGCCCCGTTGCCATCCCTACTTTCATATACGTTGTTAACCATGTACCTGATGGCTGTTGCTCATCAAATTCAAATTCGTCTGAATACCTGAAAAACTTTCTTACGATAGCCGAATGCGTAAACCAACTGATCAGTGAATAAGCTATGATTGATAAGCAATTTTTGAACTAAGAGAATTGTGGATTTGAATGTCGAATATCCGAGTGCTTCACTCATATTTACAAATACTATATAATAATAATAATAATAATACTATCAAATTCTAATTCGTCTGAATCATCGTCGTTCACTGTCACGGGCGGCCAAATAGGACCAAAAGTTCATCAAAGCTTCCCCTTGGCGTCATGAATCCAAATCCTAGATCCATTCCCTCACCAATTCGCCCCAAATGTCACAATTTTGGTCTAAAATCCTTCGACTTACCGTCTTCCAGTATACTATTTTGGTTGTCCAATCGGCCTAGTTCTAAGGTATGTTGTTCTGCTTTTCTCTTCTCTTACTCTCATCAATGGGATTGATTAACGGAAATTTCAGTCGCTACGAACGAACTCTAGTCGAAAGCTAAGACACCTAACGTTTCACTTTTTTTTCCTTTGATTCATTCTGTGGATTGGGTTTCGATTGTGTCGTCTTAGTAGCCTAGGCGAAGGGTCTGTGTCGTCTTAGTAGTAGCCTAGGCGAAGGGTCGGGTGATCAAGGACATAGCCAAAATTTAAGGTGGGGGACAAAACATAAATGTTTGAAAATGGGCGACAAATTAATAAATAAACAAATTTTAAAAAAATTTAAATAAGAGAACTAAGGTGAAAAAAAAATTCTTCGGGGACGGGAGACAGCCCCTCCCCACCCCCTTAATAGTTTCGTCTCTGCGGGTGATGGTGACGACCGATGAGAGGAGGTTCGAGGGATGGCTAGTTTTGTTCTATTGTTAATGTGATATTCAATGGCAGCAGGGGCGGATGGACATGTACTTTTAGGGGTGCAATTGCACACCCATTTCGGGTTTTTTTTTTTGTTTAGTGCATGGATGAAAAAAATAAAAAATCTGCATACCCAATTGAAAAAATATTAGTTTGGCGTATAGATGAGGCTCAGAGTCGAGCAACGATAGAGAGATGATCGAGATGGTGGGTCTTAAAATCAAACATGTTAGAAAATCAGTTTTCACCCAACTGTTTATAAAATTTGCAAACGTAATTTATGCAGGTATGTAATATAAGAATTCCCATATAACAAAACTGTCATTACCAGTAAACAAAGGTTTTCCACTCCGTACATCAGCATGCAACCTTTAATCTGGATCCAAAAATAAGATGCAAAACCACGTCCCCGGCACTACATAGTAACACCCAACTCCATACACAGAAATAATGGTAAATTGCATAACATCAAAGGAGGTGCAAGCAATGTGTACAAGCACTTCAACAGTTGGCTAATATTGCCATAATGATCGTATCTTGATATGGACAGAGCCAACACTTATTTTCTAGTTGCATAGTTTTACCATTGACCTATACATCCCTTTCGGACCAGTAGCATACCTTTTTTCCCTATTGATCAACTTACACATCAGCAGCCTTCTCAATAGATGAAGCCTTCAAACTACCATTCATTTTGGCACGTTTAGCTTCCGCATCTTTTACAGCTGCCTTGATTGCATCTTCTGCAAGCATACTGCAGTGCAGCTTAACTGGTGGAAGTGAAAGATGTTTTGCAATCTCCCTGCAGTTTTACATACAACACAGTGACAAAGTTGCAGCCCAGCATGAATACGTTTTATTGGAAGAAAAAATTATAAATAAATAAATTGAACATCGGTGCCAAAAGGAAGAACAGAGACATGTCTACCCTGCACGCCAGATCATAAAAAAGATTACAGCATCCTTTGAAATCTATCTTATATTTCCTTTCCTCATATATTCTACCATGCATTATCCTTCCAACTTATTCATTCAAATATATGTTATGCATTGGCCTCAAAACTAGATGGGAACACCATCTCCTGAGCGTTAGGCTCAAAGGTAGATGGATTATCCCACACACACAAGAGCCCAATTAAAATCCTATCTTCCCCAACTTAAAAACAACGGGAAAACACCAGTTGGCTGAACAGGAAAGCAATGCATTATGTAATGCATACCATGTAATCACCTTAAAACTTAAATTTGGATGTTCTTAACTCACCTATCTAGACAATCATATAATTACAATTTAAGCCTACGCTTGTTGCAATGAAAAAAAATCACAACAACGAATATTTCTTCTCATGACCAAATGTAATTATTATATTGATCCTGATGATAGTTAAAATCATAATCTGTAGATTAATTACACAAAAGGCTCAATAAAAAACGGACGGTAGACAAGGCTTAACCTTTATGCACAAACTCTCTAATCACTAAGAATTATTGACACCATTAGGCCTTAAATTCATTGTGAATACCGAGGGAATAAAGAACACCCTAGAATTACAGACAGTTAACAAAGCACAATAAAAAAATCATACCAAAGCAGCAAGTAATCCCAAATGCAGACATGGTTTAATGAAAGACCGGCCAAACAATTGTAAGAAAGGAAGTTCAAAGAATGGGATAAAGAAAATGATCTATCCATGGCATTCTATATTTCAAATATAATGTTCAATTTAAATAAGAAAAATAACAGAATGTGAGAACAAATTAATTAGTAATAAACAGATTCCACTTAACTAGTTTCAAAGATAAAATATGAAAAGGAATACTACAAAGTATCCTTGGAGATTGAAGTTCGAGATAAGGCTTACGTGTTTTTAATGGTAAGAACTTCATCCATACTTTTCCCTTTCACCCATTCAGTAGCTGTAATATGAAAAAGCCCTAAGTTCCCACAAATCTCCACAAAAATTGAAGGCCGTTTGAAATAAACTCACAAGTACAACATATAAAATAACATTAATAAAACAGTTTACAAGTTTCAACATTGCAGACAAAAGAAATAGACATTTTTTCAGTTGGTTTTTGATAATCGCTTTTTCTGCTTTCAAAAATCAACTTCATACAACAAATCAACAATAATTTAACATATTTATTCCTTATTAAAGTAAAATCATGCATTTTCTTTATGAAAACACATTTATTTAATTTATTGACATAAGTATTTGCTTTTGTATAAATTGACTACTTTTCTTTTGTTTTGGACTGTAAGCGAAATTTTAAGTTTCAAAACAATAACCTGTCCGCTCTTCTTCCTACTCTTTTTGGTCAATTTCCCACTGAAATCAGACATAATTCCATCACAGCGCATGTGAAATTTTAAATTTGGATTTGGAAATTAACTTAATAGAGGAAAACAAAAATTACCTAAATGAATAAATATCACAGCACAGATTAAAACAAATTAGTCCCGTATATCCCAATAACCATAAGCATTAAGGAAAAGAAAAATGGTGACACACCGACTGAAGAAGACGCGATAGCGGACCCACAACCGAAGGTTTTAAAGCAAGCATCGACAATTTTCCCTGATTCCTCGTCGATTTTGATTTGCAGCTTCATAACATCACCACAAGCCGGAGCCCCCACCAGGCCGGTACCGACGTTTGGGTCGTTCTTATCGAAGGAGCCAACGTTACGAGGATTGTTGTAGTGATCGATGACATTCTCGTGGTAAGAACGAGGCAGAACCTGAAGGGGACACGTTAGGAAATCCCGTGACGGTGTCCCGAGCAGCCTATTTGCCACCAGCCTAAGCATTTTCGCCGTCGATTTTGTAGTGAATGAGCTTTTAGGGGTTGAGCTAGGGTTTGGATTTTGGAACTTTAAAATTGTACGCAGATGATATATTGAGAGCGAGCTTGAAGGGTAAGCTACATGGGACACGTGGAGGGCGAAGGACATAATCTGGAGTCTGGACTTTGAAAGGTTTTAATTTAATATATCATTAAATCAAGGCTTAAATGAAAAATAAATGCTTAAAGTATGCATTTTTAAAATTTTAGGTACTTAAAGTATATTTTTATAAAAATAAGTGTTTAAAGTTTCAAAAGTTATAATTTTAGGTGTCTAAAGTATTTTTTTGTTTAGGTGCCCAAAGTTTCAAAAGTTATAATTTTAGGTACCCAAATATGCCATGTGTCGGGCATTGATTGGTTAAAAATTTTGTTTAACAGCCATTAACGGTCATACACCTAAAATTATAACTTTTGAAACTTTGGGCACCTATTTTTACAAAAAAATACTTTAGGCACGTAAAGTTCAAAAGTAGTATACTTTGGGCACCTATTTTTCATTTAAGCCTTAAATCAAAGGTAAAGTACTAGACCCAATGTCATCCAACTATAGTCGTGTTCCTATTTTAGTCACCCAATTATTTTTTTTGACAAAATCATATCTAACGTTGCATTTTAATTATGTTTTGGTTTATCGTTTAAATTTTAACGGATATGATAACATGGACTGATATAATAGTAATTTTAGTTCCTAAAACTTATACATTTTACCAATTAGATCCTAACTCGAAATAGTCTATCAAATATTTAGGTCAAATCACAAATTTCCCATCCTATTTCTATAACGAGTTAAATTTCAAAATCTGAGGGTCGGTTTAACTTGGGTCGTTGGCCTCGTGTGTTTGGGTCTTTGGGGTGCTCAATAGAGCCTTAGTGGGCTTCTTTTGGTTGTTGGACCAAGGGCCTTGGCTTAGTTGGTGATTAAAGAGATGAGGAAAGGGCAAGGAGGTAAATTCCCCAATTTGAAAGGAAGAGAGAGCTAGTTCTTTATTGTCTCTGCAAAAAAGTTGGGGTCTGATCTCACATTGTCTCCCATTTCCTCAATCTCTCTTCTTCATCCTTTTCCTAAAGCACCAAGAGTAAAGGTTTGATCTTTTTTGTTTTGGAGGCAAATCCTAGAATTTGAGTTTGAGGTAAGTTGTTCAGCTTTCAACGATTTATGAATCAAGGTAAGGATTGTTAGAAATGGTGGAGGAAGATATTCTTGGGTTTAGAGGGGGTTTAGAGAGAAATGAGTTAATGGTGGTTTTAATCTCGTTTCCTAGCCCCCAAGTGTAAGTTTTAGTCGGTCCCTTATTTCCTGCAAAGTTGTAATTCATTTTACAACCTTATGTGTAGTGAAAGAAGTTGGGATTTCTTCCAAGGAGCTTGAGAAGAAGAAAACTTGAAGAGTTGGCTTGGAGCTTCTTTTTTAACTTTTTAATCAAGGTTAGTACACTACTAACTCCTTGGTTTCATGCATATTCTAAGGATTATGCTTTGTGTGCTTAAATTTGGTGTTTGTGGTTGATTTGGAGGTTAGAGACCCTTTTTAATGGCATAGTCTGGATTTGAAGGTTAATGGTTAATGGTTAATGGATTTGAAGGTTAGATACCCTAAACACTCTCATAAGATGTAGGATCGAGTTTGAAGGTTAATGGTTGTGAATTGAGGGCTTGGGAAGTGATTTTCAGAGCCTAGAAAGCTATTTTTGGGCTTCGGTATCAGTACGTGGGAGGCGGTACCGATACCTTAGTGTTATAGGTTTAAAGAACAATGTTTTATTGGATGAACTGAGAGAGGGGTACCGATACGGTGTTCAACCTGTACCGGTACGCCATGCAAGCTAGTATCAATATGGGTCGACCCGTACTGGTATGTTATAGTTTTGAGAAATTTCAGTGAGCTCAATTCGTATCGTACGCATGACTGTACCAGTACCCAAAGGGTACCGTACTGGTACATAAGGGCCAATACCGGTACCTATTGTGTAGTAGGTCCGAAAATTACGTTTTGAGTTTGAAGGGCTTATAATTTGAAGACTATGGCTCAATGGGCTTCTAATATGGTAAAATAAATAGTAAAACTGAGAAATCAAGATTTAAACCTCATATACGAGCATAGTGTGTAAATACTTGGTAAAGCCTTGGGTGACTTGTTTGTAATAGTAACAATAGGGATCCTTGGTAGATCGAGTATTGTTGTGTACCAAGTAAGGGCACCTGTGTGGTAGAGTTACCTTGGTTGTTAGGATCTGGATACCCAGAGAGCGTGTTGCAACACCATGAGATGAGATTTCAGATGTACGTTCCCAAGACTGTGTGACACAGTGCCTTATCCGATGATACTCGATGAGAGATTTCGAGTACGAGTGTACATTCCCGAGGCTATGTGACACTGGACTCACTCCAGGTTTGTTTGGTATGATGCATATGTGCTTTGTAAAATTAATGCATCATTGTTGTTTTGTTATATGTTTAGGCGGCTAGAGGTAGCGCCATATGTTTTTATTTTGCCATGATATCATCTTTAGCTACATGCTTATGTTTATGATTTGCATGAAGTATGGTTTAGTGGAAGTGTATCCACTGAGCTTCGTTAGCTTAGCGTTCAGAATTGTTGTTTCCATTCGCAGGTTAGTAGGTTGGCGTGCATTGTTGGAGCACCATCAATGTAACCCCCTCGACCCAGACTAGTCGTAAGACTGAACCGAGCAAGCTACATTAGGTTTACTGAAGTAAACCGTAAAGAATTAAGCCCAAACCTGACCATTTTTTATCCTGTCTAGATGCAAAATTATTATCCTACATGTACATGTTAATTCCTTGTGAAAACTCAAATCAATCGGCCGTCGAATTGACATCCAATTGACCATATTGCCAAATCAGAAAATTACTAGTATTGAATCATTTTTAGATTACCAACCTTTAATTAAGCAGATTTTATGCCTACATGTCAGAAATCAGCTCAAAAGGGTCATTCATACTCATTCAATTGAATCCACCACATTCAGGGACTAAAACGTAAGAAATCAGAACTTCAGAACATCCCAAATAACTGATTTAACGGTAGTCGTATCGGTACGATTACTCCCGTATCGATACGCCCTTGCTGATTCAAAACTCCACTTTTCCAGTAGCCAAAATTCTTTCTGATACACCCCCGCGTATCGAAACACCCCTCAATTTAACACTATGACGTACCGAAATAGGTACCCACGTACTGAAACGCTGGTCTAAATTGCCTTGGCCAGTACCGAAATGATTACCCGTGTACCAGTACGCTAAGCCTAAAATGGCTTACCCGTACTGAAATAGGGACACCCGTATCGGTACGCCTGGACCTGAAATGTCCATTTTTGCTTGTTTAACAAGATTTTGATCAATCCAAAACATCCTAACATGTCCTTAATACACATCCAACATATTCAAGAATCAAACCACACCAAGACAACCCAACTTCAACATCAATTCATGGCATTAAACTTCAAAAGAAAATCTAGAGGCATGCTTCCTAGTAAACTAATCAAGTAAAGCATGAAACATCAAACCATCACCACAAAAAAATCATTAATGGCCTTTTACAAACTAAGAGCAGCAAAATAAACTTGCTCAAATAGGGAGTTTAACAAAACATCTCCCAAAATGACAACAGAACCCCCATTGCCCTTATTACTTATAGTATATACCAAAAACATACTTTGGTTAACAAGTCTTGTTGTGATCCCTTGCTTCCCACTACCTTCCAAACTCTTAATTCTCTGCATTGATGGACAAAGAGAGCGTAAGCACACTAGGCTTAGTGAGGAGTGCTCAAAAAACAACAACACGCCATCAATGCATTAAAACCGTTTCTCAACATTACATTGAAATCTCATTTCAAACATCCTTCAAAACATTATCATGCCTTTAAAACCCCTCTACCGTTCAATGATACATCAACAAATTATATTGGCTTACAAGTGATCATTAACCAAGTTCTTTTACCAAAATAATTCATCGGATACACGGATTCAACAAGTGTTTACCCAACACTTCAAGCAATCTCAACCAGAAATAGCGATACAATCACAATCGCGGTACCTAACAACCGGGTACACTTTCAACCCACGGGGACACCAACCCCTTACCTTGGTTAGATGCTTAATCCACTAACAGGAGTATACGGTACTGTAAAACCCCTCTACCATTAGGGTACTTGGATGGTGTTTTCGGTACACGGATCTAAACCACCTCAACATCCCATATGACTTATTATAGTGCACTATCAATCCTATGGCCGACTAATTATATCCGATACACCTCCCAAACCTTATCATACCATCACTTGTCAATATAATTTATTTCTTTATCATTTACTCACTGTTTTCATATGCATTATCAAAATCATTAAACCAATGCAATTAACCTTGCATTAAACAATGTTCAAAAACATTAACAACACTTGCATTACCTCAGAATGCATCATCATCTTTCTAGAATCAATTTCCAGCATTAAACCATGCTCAAAACATGTATATACTGTGAGTAATTTAAACATTTTAAAACAAGTGCATAGAAATCATTTGCCAAACCGAGTTCGAGAGAGAATTCATCATTTACTTACTTTCGAGATTAGACCAGCGTTTCAAGCTCGATCTAAACTCCCAAACACAATTTTCAAACCTTTGAAAAGCTGTTAAACACGTTCTCACTCACTGATACGTGAAACCTCGATTCACCAATGCAAAATCAAGTGTCTGAAGCCTTCAAAGCTTTACCGATCACTTCTGACTCAACCTCCCCTATTTTAACCACATTACAACAGAGGATTAATGCATCTCAGTGCATTCAAAACATTGCAACAACAATTCCTCGCGGACTTCCACAATCCTCTCAAAATTACCCAACCACAACAACTGAAATCATCACCTAATCCTTTCCAACACAACCCAGCCACAATCTAACACTTCCATAATCATCAATTAGCACTAAAAAATATGATTAATTCATCTAAATACTTCCAGCAATTAAACAGTCACCACAACTTCACAAAAACACAAATCTAACAACCTAAACAACTAGGGATTCAAGAGTTTCGGGATTCCATTGTTAAAAACAACTTATCAAAATAATAATACATCCAAAATATGATTAAAATTAATCTTCAACACTGGAAAACAGATCCAATACAGATCTTTCACTATTTCATCGAATTCACCCAGTTAAATCAATTAATTCAACAAAAAACACAAAATCAGATTATAAACCACAAATCAAGGATCAAACACTTGGGAATATCAATAAAGAACCATTCAATAGAGGAGATCATGGACCTTACCCCTATTGTGTGATTCCTCCCTTAATTGGCTTGTTTAAAGCTAAGAAAGCACATAATTTAAATGAGGTTCTGTAATTACAAATCAATAATCTGAGTAAAATGATCTCTCGCCTTTGATTTATAATGTAAACTTGAGTGTTTGCAGAAGAGAAGTGGAGAGAAAAGTTACGTCAATTTTCTTTATAGTGATAACTAACTTTTTAATAACCAAATTCCCTTTTAATTAACTTTTAAAACACATGTTAAAAAGACTTAATTGATAGAAGTCACCAACAAAAACTTGGTAAAATAGCTCCTTAAGGATTCTAAGAATTTGATCCTTTTCATTTTAGTCACCTTTAAAAACCAGTTTTCAAAAATTGCATTTTGGTCACTAACCAAAATGTCACACTTCCAAAACTCATTTTCCAAAATCGTTTTCACCAATATTAATCATGTATTAAAATATGATTTTTAACCATTTTCCACATTTTTATCTTACCGAAAAATATTTACTCCTGAATCCGACTCGAATCCCTAACCCCGTCCACCGGACCATCTAACAAGCCACAAAACCGCTAGGCCCAAAATCGGGGTGTTACAATTAGGACTTCAACATCGACTTTTGTCTGAGTACAATACTTATATTGTGTTGGGCTATGTATTCATAGGGTCCTATGTTTGTATTGTAACTCTATTTTGAATTTTAAATCATGAGTCAAATGCTTTTAATTATGCATTTTAAATGGAGCTCCCATGTAACGTTTTTCAAATACTTATTTATGTTGAAACATTTGAACTTGATGGTTTTCATGGAGAATGAATGTGTCTAGGCTAAACTAGGTTGGAAATTTTATGGTAATGAATTGGGCTCAAGACCCAAATGTGACAGCCGGGTCGATAGTGTTATAATTTCTTCTTCCTCTTGCAGCACTCCTATTTTCCCCTATTCTTCTCTTCACTGATCATTCATCTCTCCTGTCAAACCCATGCCCAGAAAAAATTCCAAATCTTATAAAAGATAGAGGTTTTTTTTTTCAAATCGATTATGTTGGCAAATTTAAACTTATTTTGCAAAAAAATACTCAAATCATCTCATCGCATATGGTATATTTCGTAAAAAAATAGAAATGAAATTGTACCAAAAAAATCAAATTGCATCCTTTAAGGGCTCACCGTTTTCTATGGAAATGCAACAAAAGGTAAAGAAATTAAGCCACTTGTATATACCTATGTTCACACTCTCTATTTTTGTATTATTTTTCTTTCACTCAATTCCCCATTTATAATACACTAATTCTTTCTTCTTCTTTTTTCCTAGTGGATTTGCGTTATCCTTTGATCATTTCATTAGTTTCAACTTACCTCAAATTTTGTCACTAATCAACAAGTTTTCTTTTCTTCTTCTTATTATTCTTAAGCTATCGTTTGCTTTGATATTTCTCAATTGTTGCTTGTATGTTTTATATTTTGTTCAATTTTACTGATTTTTAAAATTTTTAATTTTATTATATCTTGATCTAATTAATTGGTTTTCTCATGATGAGAATTTGTGATATTATTATTGGAAATTTATTTATCATTATCTTTTTGGTAAAATGCAGTTGAAAAAAATCTTCTCTGTAGAGATCTACTTTAGAGACAATTTGAATTTTATGGGTTTGATAAGGGAGATGAATGATCAGTGAAGAGAATAAAGAGGAAAGAGGAGTGTCTGAGAGGAAGAAGAAATAAGATGGGAAATTTGTGGTTTGACCCAAATATTTGATGGACTATTTCGAATTAGGACCTAATTGGTAAAATATATAAGTTTTGGTGACTAAAATTATTATTATACCAGTCCATGTCATCATCTCTGTTAAATTTTAAACGGCCGGTGACCAAAACAGAATTAAAACGAACCGTTAGTGACGATTTTGTTAAAAAAAATAGTTGGGGTGACCATAACAAGAATACGTTCATAGTTGGGTGACCATGGATGTAATTTACTCTTAAATTAATAATTTTAGATACTATTATTTTAATTTTAATTGATTTGTTTTTATTTTATAATATTATTCTATAATAGTCAGTTTATTTATTCAAAAGCATTTCTTTAAAATTGAAAGTGGAATAAAGAAAAATTAGCTAGTCGTAGCTTTACAATATTGAGGACCTTCAACATCTCTAGAAAGAGGAGCACGAGTACAAGTCGGTGGAGTATCACGTAGCATCATGTCAAACTGTGATCGAGCAACATACTTAACCATTGCATTAGTTGATCAATTAGATTCACGGGGTATCCAGATAAATTCCAGCAGCCAAGCTCTTCGACGAAATATGGCGATCAATGCAACCAAGACGAACGTCATAACATCCGAATCATTCATGAGGGTAATAACATGGGAGCTGCCATATTGGATTTGTAGCAGCTCAAATTCATACTGTCAAGCGAGACTTAGACCTTCAAAGATAGCCCAAAGCTCAGCATTAAAGGCATTAGTAATGTCGATGCATCGACCAAATCCTGCAATCCAAGAACCTGACGCGTCACGTAACAACCCACGTATAGAACAATAACCAGTAGAGGGATGAACCACACTTTTTTACAGCAATGCTAGGCACCTAAAATAAACTTTTCAAATTCACTTTTTCACCCATTGTTCTATTGGTAAAATTACTTCATACGAGGCATTAACACTAACAAGACAATTTAAACAAATAATCAAGAAAGGGAACAAATAACCGTGTCTTGGTAAACACTGTCTTAGAAGCGAATTCGCCCTGATGCTTGTAATCACTATAATGGATGAACGCACCCTGAAGTTAGCACGGTCTATACACCCGAAAACCGAAACGAAAAAAGATGGTAATACTCTTCTCTAAGAACTTGGAAAAAAAGCTTAGAAAAGATGTTGAAAACTCTCGTTTAAAAATATAGAGAATATAACAAATGTATTTGTATTGATGTTATAAAATGAGATGATTTGCCCACTATTTATAGGGTGAACAGTGAGGTAAAAAATGTACGTAAAATACAAAATTAAAATCATTAAAAGTCATGTTTTCGAAACGTTACAATTCATCAAAATTTAATGAATTTACAACAACAAACAATGTGTTTTGATTGCCCCTTAAAGACTTCAATGCAGTTGATTTCAACTTGTTGTAATGAATCTTAAACGCATCTGCAAACATTAAGGTTAGAATGAAGTAGTTGAACAGCTAGAGGGACATGATTGTTGTTGTTATGGCTTTTCAACAGCTGGTAAATAACAAAAATTCATAGTCATTTGCTTCAATATTGAGCATTTCCATCATTCTACCACTAATATGAAGGAATTATTTTTGTAAAATTTAGAAATTTTGAAGTTTAAAAGTGAGACTGGCCGCTTAAGCACTAGTGAACGTATCTAGAACTAGTATAGAGTGAAAATGAGTAATTCTTTATCTTAACAAGTAAACGAATCTAGAACTTGCTAAGATAGGAGGGACCTTATAACACACGACTAATCTCATTCATCCACTAAAGTCCTCGATAAATCAACATAAATTATATGTATATTATATATAAAGCTATAATACTTCAGGATTCTAATAAGTGTACTAGAAAGACGAGCCAACGTTTTTCATAGAAGGTGGCTAATCCTTCTCACTTATATAAGTAATTTCATCAGGTTTATCTTAGCATAAACCACCCAGATCAAGGCTATGAAATTATTAAGGGCTTTTTAGTAAGCTCAACCTCACAAAAAAATAGGTGAATTATTCAAGTTCATTTAGAAATGAATCGCCCAAACTCTAGGATAATAATTCATTAAGAATAAAAACTCAACATAATCTATTGGTGAATTCAATATGTCCTTCTCAAATAGGATCACCCAAACTCTTTGTGAAATGCCGCAATATTTTCTTAGTGACTAAAATGTAAAGAGTTAAAGATTGGTGGTTTTAGTTCAGTGACCAAAATGAAAATTTTAAAAGTTTGGGGGTCAAAGTATAAACTTTGGAAAATTTTAGGGACTAAATTATAATTTCTAAAAGTTATGTAGGTTAACCCTGTAAATGAATAGTTCACCCCAAGAGTGACATTTTCGTGTTACTCGAATTTTTTATACAAAGTGTGTATTAGTGGTTATAAAGCTTTAAAGTTCGTAGGAAGAAAATTTGGAAGTCGTATTGAGTGAAATCCGAATAATTGGATCGAATAATTGCCATAAATAAAAATCTAAGATATTTTGGATCATGGACGGTTAGATTGGAACCAATTTGGTTCAATTTTAATGGAATGAAAATTTTTAAGTATTATTGTAAATAAAGACTAGTTGGAGGGCAAATTGGACATTTGCCATGGATGACATTTTTGAAATATTTTGAAACTTTGAGGGCAATCTTGAAAGGTCAAAATATACATGGATGAGATCTTGGCCATTGATTTTTGATAAGATTGAATCTTGGCCATTAGATGAAAAGGGTAAAGTAGTTTAATTCATTTTATTTTAAACATGTGGATTAATATTAAAGATGAACAAATATCATCTTCTACACACCAAGGGTTGTTCGAATAGCAAAAAAAAGAAGGGAAAAGTAGAGTTTTCAATTTTCAAGTCCCAAATTGAAGAAATCAAGGCTAGTTTCAAGCAAACTTGTTTTAGGTAAATTGCTCTACACTCGATTTTCTTCATTTTGATAGTATTTTTGCATGATAAAAGTCAAGTTGGTTCATGATCTTGGATGAGGATGATTATGATTTTGATAGAATATGATGGAATAGAAGTAGTGTTGTGTAGAATTGATGATATAGCCATGAAATCAAGCTTGAATTTAGATTACTTTCTTGTATGAAGTTATAAACCCTAACCCTAGGAATTGGGGATTTTAGTTAGGGAATCAAATTGAGGATGATATTGAATGTATTATGATGTTAAAAGTTCAATTAATGTTAGATTAAATAATTTCCCCAATTGAAGTTATAGGGAATATTTTGAAAATTTGGAGAAATTATTGAAAAATTTATTTTAGCTCTTGAATTGATGAATTATGGTTGAAATAGCATGAATTGATGTTTAAGGATCAAAATGAAATTTTTTAGAAGTACAAGGACTAATTCGACAATTTGAAGAAAATTAGGGATTAGTCTTGAATTTATGAAAAGTTTAGGGATTTAATGTTGAGCTTGTTTTTGAAGTATTTTATGTTGGGAAATTAAGTAAAGTGATTGGAATGTTGATTTTGGAGTTCATATTAACTTTGGGACCATTTTGAAAGATTCAGTTACCTTAGGGGTCAATTTGTAAATTTTTAAAGTTTGGGTCCTAAAGTGTAAAGGATGAGAAATATAAGGATCATACCTAGAATTTATGGTTTGAAGGTTAAAAGAGTCTTTAGGGACTAAAATAGAATTTTTGGGAAAAGTTGGAAATTTAAAGAAAAGTATGAGAAATAGCGGTTCGAATATAGAAAGATTTATCGGATAAAGTTTATGTTTGATGGATAGTTAATTATTCACTTTCCATTATTGTATATGGAATGAGTATGTGCTAACATATACTTTGAAATGATATATGTTATTGTTGGTGTAGATTCCGATAAAAATTGAGGTCGTACTAGTACGCCCAGAAAAAAAAAGTAGTTCGAGACTGAAATCGAATAGTAAGGGTAGATACATTGCAAGGCTAAGGTGAGTGCATACATGTTTTTAAATGTATGTTTATTAACATACTAAAGGGAGACTTGATATAAGTCACCCAAAAAGGTAAAGAATTTTTATAAACAGCATAATATGTTTTTGGCATGCTACTTTATTTTACTGATTTAAAAATTATGGCATATTTTATGATCACAAATGTTTTTATAGCATGATGCGTGATGAACAAGTTATTTGATACGATTTTTAAATGGCAGTATACCATGAATGTTATAAAGCATATTGGAGTATGAACTGATCCAGTATGAAGATGTTTTACATGATATATGTATATGTGTATGGAATTTGGTTTACTTGCCATTATTTGCAGGAATTGTTTTTCAAGTTTGCCCTTGGTAATAAAATGTCGAGTGGGATAATATTGTGGTGTACCATTAAGAGTATTATAAAGTCATTGACACTTCAAGTGTATTATAAAGTAACGGACACTTGATTGTGTCTTACAAGTATGTCAAGGATAATACTTTTCAAGTACGCAACTCGAATATTAGACACTTGATATTTACCTTGGGCTATATGATTGCACGAGATAACATATGTTTTTATGTTAAAGAATGAATACGGTATGTTTTCTTGCATAGACATTCCTGCATTACAAAGTATGTGATTTTAATGATTATCATGTTTTGAAAGTATCATGTATTTATGAATGTTTATATATGTCACTTACCTTATGCCTCACTGAGATATACTCAACGTGTAGTTCGGTTGTACACGTAGGTAAACGGAAGTAGGAGTGGAACTTTGCATCACTGCCTCTTTTAGGAGTACCGAATCGACATGTTAATTTCAGTACTTATGACATCCATGCTTTTGTGTTTAATATTAGCATGTATTGTCTAATCCTGTCTTTCTGATAAAGTACTTTAATCGGCCATGTAATAGTGTTATTAACCTTTTATGAACGTTAAATATGTTTATTATTACATGCTTTGATATGATTATCTTATTTATATAAAAAGTTTTATTATCGGGTATTAAATTATTATTTTATTTATAAATTAGATAAAGTTAAGTGTGCTTGAACTAGGGAAATTTCAAGATGGGTGACCACTTGGGAAGTTATTTTAAAAGTTTTAAATTATCCCGATTTTTAAGATAAAGGACAATTTTAAAAGTCTGTGACATCTCTGACTCGTGTTCAATGTACAAATACGGGAAGGGTGTTTACATTTAATTGTATTAGAGCTACAGGTTTAACCGGCTCTGGAGTTAAAATTTAATTTGATAAAAGTGTTAAAGTGTGTACATGCCACTAGGATGTCGTATTTACTTGAAAATGATACTTGTTTGATTGATGCAATTGCTTATTAGTTAAATGTATGTTATGAGTACAAATGTCAGAGGGAATCGGATCTCGACATGCTACTCAACAAGTGGGGCCCGAGAATGCCCCAAAAGTAGGGGAAGAACTACAACAACATGTTCAACAGGAGGTTGGTGCACGGTCCCAGGATATGCCGGTGCAAGATCGGGGTACGTTTCTGCAAGCCCTGGACGCGATAATTAATAGACCTCATCGATTTTCTATTCCAAAGGAGTTAAAGAAGTTGCAGGCTCCTGATTTTAAAGGCGACGTCGACGGGGATCCTATGTCGGCAGATATTTGGTTAAATGACATACAGATAATATTGTCTCGGATTAGGTGTGATGAACGAAGAAAGCTGGAAGGAGTTGTTTCCTTGTTGAGAAAGCAAGCATTAGTATAGTGGAACAATGTTACTGCTCGTGTTCGAGAAGAGGTGAACTGGTAGTTTTTGCTCCGTGAGTTTAGGAGGAAATATATTGGAGATGCCTTTATTCGGGAAATGAGGCAGCGGTTCTTGGACCTTAAACAAGGAGATCGCTCAATGTATGAATATGAATGCGAGTTTAATCGATTAAGTAGGTTTGCCTCTGAATTGTTACCGGATGAGAGAGCCATTACTGATAGTTTTATAAGCGGATTAGATGGGAGATATCAATAGGTGCTAGTGGCTATTATTCCCAAGGACTTCCAAGAAGCAGTTAATAGAGCCAAAGTAATGGAGATTGTCCGGGAAAAAGCTGAAAAAGAATCATAAAGCCAGAAAATGAGTGCTGAGACATCTTTTGCTTCGCGATCATCAAAGCGGGGTAAAGGATATCCCCAGCAAGGGAAATCTGGATTTTCATCATCTCGGGGACAAACAAGTCAAGCTGGAAAGTTCATAAATACTACGAAAATAGCAAGGAATTTTAGAGATAGACAAGGTCCTCCCAAATGCAAGGATTGTAACAGAAAAGATTATGAAGAGTGTCGGAGGATTACAGGAGCCTGTTTTAATTGTGGAGAAATAGGACATTTTGTTCGTGATTGCCCAGCTTGGGAGGACAGATCATTTCAAACTCAAAGATCCGTTGGTATGTAAAGAGGCCGAGGATCTGCAGGATCATCCAGAGCGGGTTCTTGAAAAGAGACTGAAGCTGTCGTGGATCGAAGTGATAGAGCTTCAAAAATGGTATATCACCTCCGGGCACAAGATGACAATGGTGATAAAGAAGAACCTGATATTGTGACATGTATTTTCCAACTCTATGGTCAGCCTGTATTTGTATTGATAGATACTAGATCTTCACACTCTTACTTTAGTTCTAGGATAGTTCGGGAAAGAGGAATTCCTTTAGAACTAACTCAGAGTGACGTGATAGCCATAAACCCTCTAGGCCAAAGTGCTCGGGTAACTAAAGTAAGCATGAAATGTCCGCTTAAAGTTAAAGGAATTGAATTCCCAGCTGACTTGTTGGAACTGCCTTTTAGTGATCTTGAGATTATTTTGGGCATGGATTGGCTTCATGCCTATGATGTTACAGTAAAGTGCCACCAACAGCAGTTGATTTTAAAGACTACAGATGGCTCGAAGATTGTAGTATTGGGCGAAGGGTCCCAATGTATAAAGAATGTAATTTTGGCTTTTAAAGCCAAAATTACATTGGAGCGGGGTTGTAAGGCTTTTCTAGCCCATGTAGTGGATACTAAGAAAATTAACAATGACGTCAGTGTGATTCTGACAGTTCAGGATTTTCTTGAGGTATTTCCGGAAGAGTTACCAGGATTACCTCCAGAGAGAGAAGTACAGTTTGGAATTGAGGTTATTCCTGGTACTGAGCTAGTATCCATGACTCTATATAGAATGACACCTGCAGAATTGAGGGAATTAAAGTCACAGTTGCAGGAGTTATTAGATAGAGGATTCATTCGTCCTAGTATATCACCATGGGGAGCTTCGGTGCTTTTTGTTAAAATGAAAGATGGTTCACTATGATTGTGCATTGATTACCGACAGCTGAACAAGGTGACCATAAAGAACAAGTATCCATTGCCGAGAATAAAAGATTTGTTTGATCAATTAAAAGGAGCAGCAGTATTTTCTAAGATTGATCTTCTGTCTGGTTATTACCAATTGAAGGTCAATGAGGAAGATATTCCAAAAACAGCATTCCGAACGAGGTACGGGCATTATGAATTTGTTGTGATGCCATTTGGCCTTACAAATGCTCCAACAGCATTTATGGATTTAATGAACCGAGTATTTCAGCCATATCTCGATCGATTTGTTGTAGTCTTCATTGATGATATATTGGTGTACTCGAAGACTAAAGAGGAACATGATATGCATTTGAGAATAGTATTACAGATTTTGAAAGAGAAGAAACTGTATGCTAAGCTCTCAAAATGTGAGTTCTAGTTGTCTGAAGTGGCTTTCTTGGGTCACATTGCTTCAGCTGAAGGGATTAGAGTGGATCCTAAAAAGATACAAGCTATTGTGGAGTGGAAAGTTCCCAAGAATATTACTGAAGTCCGTAGTTTCTTAGGACTTGCTGGATATTATCGATGGTTCGTGAAATTTTTTTCGATAATAGCTGCTTCACTTACAAAGTTATTGAGAAAGAATGTTTTTGATCAGATAAAGAAAATTTTGACAGAAGCTCCAGTATTAGTACAACCCGAATCGGGAAAGGATTTCACCTTGTATAGTGATGCATTTCATAATGGATTGAGGTACGTACTAATGCAAGAGGGAAAGGTGATTGCTTATGCTTCTCGACAATTAAAACTACATGAAAGAAACTATCTGACTCATGTTTTAGAGCTGGCAGCTGTAGTTTTTGCTCTAAAAGTGTGGCAACATTATCTTTATGGTGAACGTTGTCACGTATATACAGATCATAAAAGTTTAAATATTTGATGACTCAGAAAGAATTGAATCTACAGCAACGAAGGTGGCTGGAGCTGATAAAGGATTATGATCTAATCATTGATTACCACCCAGGCTGAGCAAATGTTGTAGCGGATGCTTTGAGTCGGAAAACATTTGCTACATTACGAGCTTTAAATGCGCAATTAAAAGGGAGATCTGATGGTTCGTTGTTAGTAGAGCTACATTTGAGATCATCATTACTAGATCGAATTAAAGAAAGTCAGCAATGAGATGAAGATTGCAAAACCAAGATAAAGCAAGTGGAATCAGGTGGAATTAAAAATTTTGAGATTCATCCTCAAATAGATGGTCCCACAATGGAAGTGAGATAGAATAATTCAAATACTTGAGGATATGTTAAGAGCATGTATAATTGAATTTGAAGGATCATGGGAAAAATACTTTCCATTAGCATAATTTGCTTACAACAATAGTTATCAAGAATGCAAGTATTCAAATGGCACCTTATGGATAGCTCTTTATGGTCATGGGAAAAATACGAAATTTGCTTACAATAATAGTGCATATCACCCTTGAACTGGTTTGAGTTGCATGATCGCAGTTGATTATGCCATATATGTTGCAAGAGATGGAGGAAAAGGTTAAGATTGTGCAAGGCAATCTTAGAAAGGTTGTTGATTGACAGAAATCTTATGCATATTTGAAAAGAAAGGACATTCAGTTTGAAGCTGGAGAAAAAGTATTTTTGAAAGTTTATCCTTGGAAGAAAATAATAAGATTCAATCGTAAAGGTAACTTAAGTCCCAAATATATTGGACCGTATGAAATACTAAAAAAGGTTGGTCCTGTGGCATATCAGTTAGCTCTTCCACCGGAGATGAGTAAAATTCATAATGTTTTCCATGTTTCGATGCTCCGGAAGTATAGATCAGATCCATCACATGTGATTGCACCGGAGGAAATTGAGTTATAATCAGACTTGACATATGAAGAAGAACCAGTAAAGATACTAGCTTATGGTGTTAAAGAATTAAGGAATAAGCAAATTCCATTGGTGAAAGTCCTTTGGCGCAATCACAAAGTGGAAGAAGCAACATGGGAAACAAAGGATGCAATGGAAAAGCAGTATCCACACTTGTTTAAAACATGTACGTTTTGAAAATTCGAGGACAAAATTTCTTAAGGGGGAGAATTGTAATGCCCCAATATTTTCTTAGTGACTAAAATGTAAAGAGTTAAAGATTGGTGGTTTTAGTTCAGTGACCAAAATGAAAAATTTGAAAGTTTGGGGTCAAAGTATAAACTTTGGAAAAGTTTATGGACTAAATTGTAATTTCTAAAAGTTATGTAGGTTAACCCCGTAAATGAATAGTTCACCCCCAAGAGTGACACTTTCTTGTTACTCAGATTTTTCGTACGGAGTGTGTATTAGTGGCTATAAAGCTTTAAAGTTCATAGAAAAAAAATTTGGAAATCGTGTATTGAGTGAAATCTGAATAATTGGATCGAATAATTGCCATAAATAAAAATCTTAGATATTTTGGAACATGGGCGGTTATATTGGAACCAATTTGGTTCAATTTTAATGGAATGGCAATTTTTTAAGTCTTGTTGTAAATAAAGATTAGTTGGAGGGCAAATTGGACATTTGCCATGGATGGCATTTTTGAAATATTTTGAAACTTTGAGGGCAATCTTGAAAGGTCAAAATATACATGGATGAGATCTTGGCCATTGATTTTTGATAAGATTGAATCTTGGCCATTGGATGAAAAGGGTAAAGTAGTAATTTTACTATGTAAAATGAATTAAAAATTCATTTTATTTTAAACATATGGATTAATATTAAAGATGAACAAATATCATCTTCTACACACCAAAGGCTGTTCGAATAGAAGAAAAAAGAAGGGAAAATAGAGTTTTCAATTTTCAAGTCCCAAATTGAAGAAATCAAGGCTAGTTTCAAGCAAACTTGTTTTAGGTAAATTGCTCTACACTCGATTCTCTTCATTTTGATAGTATTTTTGCATGATAAAAGTCAAGTTGGTTCATGATCTTGGATGAGGATGATTATGATTTTGATAGAATATGATGGAATAGAAGTAGTGTTGTGTAGAATTGATGATATAGACATGAAATCAAGCTTGAATTTAGATTACTTTCTTGTTTGAAGTTATAAACCCTAACCCTAGGAATTGGGGATTTTGGTTAGGGAATCAAATTGAGAATGATATTGAATGGATTATGATGTTAAAAGTTCAATTTTAATGTTAGATTAAATAATTTCCCCTAATTGAAGTTATAAGGACCATTTCGAAAATTTGGAGAAATTAGGGGAAATTATTGAAAATTTTATTTTAGCTCTTGAATTGATGAATTGCGATTGAAATAGCATGAATTAATGTTTAAGGATCAAAATGAAAATTTTTAGAAGTACAAGGACTAATTTGGTAATTTGAAGAAAATTAGGGATTAGTCTTGAATTTATGAAAAGTTTAGGGATTTAATGTTGAGCTTGTTTTTAAAGTATTTTATGTTGGGAAAATTAAGTAAAGTGATTGGAACATTGATTTTGGAGTTCATATTAACTTTGGGACCATTTTGAAAGATTCGGTTACCTTAGGGATCAATTTGTAAATTTTTAAAGTTTGGGTCCTAAAGTGTAAAGGATGAGAAATATAAGGATCAGACCTTGAATTTATGGTTTGAAGGTTAAAAGAGTCCTTAGGGACTAAAATAGAATTTTTGGGAAAAGTTGGAGATTTAAAGAAAAGTATGGGAAATTGTGGTTCGAATATAGAAAGCTTTATCGGATCAAGTTTATGTTTGATGGATAGTTAATTATTTACTTTCCATTATTGTGTATGGAATGAGTATGTGCTAACATATACTTTGAAATGGTATATGTTATTGTTGGTGTAGATTCCGATACAAAACGAGGTCGTACTAGTAGACCCGGAAAAAAGTAGTTCGAGACTGAAATTGAATAGTAAGGGCAGATACATTGCAAGGCTAAGGTGAGTGCATATATTTTTAAATGTATATTTGTTAACATACATGTTATAGGAAGACTTGTCATAAGTCAACCTAAAAGATGAAAAATTTTATAAAGCATACATTTTTTGGCATGGTACTTTATTTTTATGATTTAAAGATTATGGCATATTTTATGATCACAAATACTTTTATAGCAGTATACCATGACACATGATGGACAAGTTATTTGATACGATTTTTAAATGGCAGTATACCATGAATGTTATAAAGCATATTGGAGTATGAACTGATCCAGTAAGAAGATGTTTTACAAGATATATGTATATATGTATGGAATTTGGTTTACTTGCCATTATTTGCAGGAATTGTTTTTCAAGTTTGCCTTTGGTAATAAAATGTCTAGTAGGATAATATTGTGGTATACCCTTAAGAGTATTATAAAGTTATTGACACTTCAAGTGTATTATAAAGTAACGAACACTTGAATGTGTATTATAAAGTTATAGGCACTTGATTGTGTCTTACAAGTATGAATGTAGTATTTTCATAAAATTTATATTTAGGATTGCACTTGATTGTGTCTTAAAGAATGAATACGATAAGTATGTCAAAAGGATAGTACTTTTGGATATCATGTATTTATGAATGTTTATATATGTCACTTACCTTATGCCTCACCGAGATATACTCAGCATGTAGTTCGGTTGTACAATATTAGACACTTGCATCACTGTTGATATTTACTTTTGTGTTTAATAGTGGCATGTATGTTGGCTAATCCTATGATTGCAATAGAGATAACCTTTTATGTTTATTATTATTACATGCTCTGATATGATTATATTATTTATGTAAAAAGTTTTATTATCGGGTAATAAATTATTATTTTATTTATAAATTAGATAAAGTTAAGCTTGCTTGAACTAAGGAAATTCCAAGATGGGTGACCACACGGAAGTTATTTTAAAAATTTTAAATTACCCCAATTTTTAAGATAAAGGACAATTTTAAATGGAAACCGAAAAAATGGACAATTTTGCACAATCAATTTTAGAGTGGTTCGACTTCTAAACCAAGTCTACATCCAATACCTTAGCTTGCCACCATTATGAATTTCCAATTCACTAACAATGAATTCTTGCCTTTGTGGATAAGACGTAACCTTACAACCCCTATCTTTTTAATGGCTAAGATAGAACCACTCTAATTTTTCTAAGGCTAAACTAGAACCTCACTCCTTTTCAAGGTTTGATTTGGGTAAACAAAAATACCTCACAAGGTGGGTGTTTACAAGATTTAAGCTCACTAAATAAGAGTACAAAGAATAAACAATGAAGTACTCTATACACTATGTACAAAAGAAATGAAGAAATAAACACTATTTCTCTTGATCATTTAGCTCGGAAGGTGTAGTCACCTTCTTTAAGTGTCCTTGGCTTGTATTTGTAGTGTGGAATGAGATTATAGCCTTTTATGGCCGTTGGGAAGACATAAAATCAAGCATTTAATGCTCTCCTTCATATAAGTTTCGAAACTTCTCAAAGAGTTTTGAAACTCTTTGAGTCGGATTTAAAAAATCGACTGTTGGAACTCAAAGTTTCGAACCTTATACAAAAGTTTTGAAACTTGAAAATCGTTTGTAATCAGAAGTTTGGAAACTTCTGCAGAGGTATAGAAACTTCTATATAGAAGTTTGGAAACTCTTGTAAGAGTTTAGTAACTTCTGATAAGTTTGGAAACTTCTGATAAAGTTTGGAAACTTTGTTCTAGGATTTTCAAGAATTAAATAGTTTTGACTTTGTGAAAATGTTTTAAGATGAGGAATGAGCCAAAGCACTTAGAAAACATTTTAAACATATTTTTCAAGTTTGTTGGAATTTGAATTACTTTTGAAATATTCGATCAATTCCAAAACATTTTTCACTTAATTTATTATATCAAAATATTAGTTCAAAAATTCGTCATAGAGATAGGCAATAATGTACACTATGATTCTTTTCATGATTTCGTTTCCACGTTGAACTTAGACAAACTAAGTTGGATTTCAATCATAAATTCCGAGCTTTAGGATTATCCCCCTCGACGAATATAGAACCAATTTTTGACTTAACCCTACGGTAAGCATATCAACTAGGTCCCTTCCGACTTCACAAACTCTAAAGATCGTACTATGTTTTCTATTAAATGACTCACTGATTCATGTCTTATGTGAATGTGTTTTTTCCTACCAATGTACGCTTGGTTGTGAGCCACACATAACTAGGGATGGGCATTTTACTAGACTAGGTCGGGTTACGACTCGGCCTGATCGGGTTAATTTTTTTTGTAGAAGATTTGGGTTCGGGTCGGGTTTTTATTAAGGGTGATTTCGGGTCAAGTCGGGTTCGGGTTTAGGGTGAAAAATATCTGACTCGATCCAAGATTAATAGTGTAATTTCCCATATATTTTTAGGGATATTTGCAATAATGTTCCCTCTTTATATATATATATTTTTTACAATTAGGTCATTAAAAATGATTTTTTTACAATTAGGTCCCTAAAATTTATTTTTTTAATAGATCGGGTTAGGACGGGTTCGGGTTTAAGTATAAATTTTTTGGATCGGATCGGCCAAAAACTTGACCCGACTCGTGCCCATCTTACACATAACACTGACTGTGAATCGCATAACAAATACATCAAAGGGGTCAGTTTACTTGACAAAGAAATTTCTGCCACCAAAATTTTGAACCACTCGTTTCCTGTCATTTAGGTTCTACTAATTACTTTTATACTCCAAAGTGAGTGCTTCATTTTTTGTTTCATAAACTCATGTCTTCTCTAGTAAGCTTGATTATTACACCACACATTAGATAGTTTATGACTGGAAATAACACAAAGAAAAAAATGTAATACTTTCTCATAAGAAATTTCAATACTACTAGGCCTCTTGTCTGACTAAGTCAAGAGCTATAAGCCAGACACCTTAGTGGAGCTAGTACAACATATCTTACAAACTTTCACAAAAGTTTCGCTACCAAAAACACATACCCACTAGTAGTGTCTCACCACTACATGATTAATTACCCAGCTTCTATCACATGATCCTTTTAGGATTTTCAGGTATTATTATCGATAATTATAAACTCCAAGTTATAATCTTCTGTAAATACTTAAGATTTTTTTCTATATACATTACTTGGATTGTGGGTATGTCTATTGTAATAGTTGCCAGGTCAAGTATAAAGCTCTAAATAATTTTAACATTCCACAATGTAAAACATTTGATTCCTATATTTTTTTTATTAAAAATCTTATGCTAAATTTAAAGAGATGTTTCAAGAATCACTTCAATACCAAAAATTTTCTAAAGAAGACTTTTACTCAAATTATTTTTTAATCAATTTTAGTAATTTTAATTTTTAAGATTCCTATCATCTTATCAAGTTTTGGACATTCATAATCTTGAGAGAGCAAAAATTCTCTTAGTGACATGCAATCTACTCAAATATCGTATTTATGCATATAAAGTAAAAATTTATATGTTACACAACATATTGCATGAAACCATCAGTTTCATACACCCGCACACTTTCTAACTTTTTTAAGGTAGAACTCAGCCCCTAAACACAAGGTGTCTTAGTCAATGTGTAAATAAATTTTCTCACACATTTACTCGATCATACTAGAGTAGTGTCATAATAGGTTTCATTATAAAACTCTTACTAAGAGTAATCATGACTTGTTTACGTAGGTTGACATTCTCAAAGTCTTATAAAATTCTTTTTCTTTCATTCAATACAATAATCAATCATTATGACCATCTCATTTAGAGGGAATTTCAATATTTAATGAGTTTTTCGATTTTTTCTAATAATAGGTAAATTAACTCAAGTAATTTACTCCTTACATTCGATGGTCCTTATTGATTTACATCGACGACCTAAATACAACTCTATCAACCATAAGGCATAATGCCAAGAATATTCCTTAGCTAACTATGGAAAGAATCTCCTATGTTCACATGGAGTGTTCACATAGGTGTACATAGATAAGTCTTATTGGATCTTCTCACGGATCGGGTCAGTCTGATGGTCTATCATATTCTTATTCATATTAGTCAAAGTGTATTTGACTTAAAGAGACCGCAAAATATTATCACATATTACGATCAAAAAGTTTTTATCTAACATGATTATCTAACTCTACCCTTGACTTTTTTCACCAAGTGAAAGAGTGTCATATTATCAATAGTATTTAATAATTAGAATAATGAGCAATAGTAATGAATAGTGCACCAAGTAGATTTCCATGAAAGATAGGTGGTGAACTAGGCACACTTAAATACCAAGTCCTTCAAAAAATCAATCATAAACATGCAGTTCCATATTATCACACTACTTTCCAATAAAAAATTTAAGAATTTTTCTTCCCCTGTTAGCAATATGGTCTCTTAATATTTTATACTAAACACTTTTTACTCACAATTGTATCTTATTAAGCATACTTAAGATAACGCTCACTAATTAAAGGCTTAATATAAATTCACGTGATATAAAGACATGAATTAGCATGCATCAAGTCTTAGGTAATCTAACCTTATAGATAGATCTATAATTTTAAGTAGACTTTATTCATTCTCACCATGCTCGTAACTTTAATCTTTTGATCATAATCTAAATTTTTTCGCGATAGATATTTCATATGAATTAACATCTTTTTAAAAACTTGTTAATTCTAGTATCATAGAAGATTCCACAAGATTAGCCTTTGAGAAATAATTTACTAACAATAATAAAATACTTATCTTTAAAGTCTCATATATTTCTCAAGATATTTCATGAACTTGAACAGTTTCCTTGATAAGGATATTTGATTTGGAGAGCTTTCCACCCCTGTGTCATTGACTCATCCCTTCTCTGAGTTAACCAAATTTGGACATTTGGAGATTTCGTCTGATAGACGGATCTCTACTCATCATCTTTTCATTCTAAATATAATTTTTAGAAAGAAATTATTAGTATAAAAATTAACATTAATTAGTATAATTAACAACAATAAATGAGATCCTCACAAAAAAAGTTTTACACTATTAAGCCCATAATCAGAACTGTTTAAGAAAATATCAAGTGGTTACTTACACTTATAGCCATTAAACACATGGGTTGAAAAATGGTTCAATCTCCCTCCGCTATATAAAATTTTAAAACATTTAAAGCTTGCTTTAAATAACTCAATTGAAAGTCATTTTATAAATTAGGTCCTTCTTGTGTTTCAAATGATTCTTATTACAAAGATAATAATAGAATTTAAAACCTATTGAAAATGCTAGATCACTTGTACCATTAGACGGCTTTTGAAAATACCTTATCAATTTATTTAAAAGCCATTCAAATGGAGATTTTAAATCATATTCAACATCGCATTCAAGAAACATAGCAACCACCATATGTCTCTTTATCATATCTTTATTGAAATACATAAAGTTTATAAAATTAATGTATGTCTTAACTATGCAATTAATCTATCAAAATAAAGTTTTAAATCATATGCCATGTAGTGCTATAAGCATTTAATATCACATTTTTATAGCAAAATCGTAGAATTGGAGTCACCCTTGACTTTTCCCGATTCTAAGCTTTGAGCATGCTTAATTTATGTCTTTTCAAAAGTTAGCACTCATAGTCATATCACATTGCCTTAAAATCATTTAATAAAAATGGTTATTAAAATTTTTTAAAGTAGATTTTGAAACATAATTTTAAAAACTCGTTTAACTTTAAAATCTGCATTAGCATAATTAAATATAAAGAACCATTCTTCCAGAATAATCAGAAAGATATTACCTCGAACATAGTTTCTGATTTTTATAAAATTTCATCGACAAAACGAGGTGTTAGCACTGACAAGATAATTTAAACAAATAATCAAGAATAAGAACAAATAACTGTCATGGTAAACCACTGCTTTAGAAGTGAATTCTCCCTGATATGTGTAATCGCTACAATAGACGAATACCCCTGAAGTTAGCACAATCTCTCCGAAGATTCGTACACCCAAAAATTAGAGCGGACAAAGGTGGTATTGCTCTTCACTAAAAGCTTGGAAAAGATACGAAAACTCTCGTTCAAAAATATAGAGAATATAACAAATGTATTTGTATTGGATGTTATAAAATGAAATGATTTGCCCACTATTTATAGGGTGAATAATGAGGTCAAAAATGTCCAATGTAAAACACAAAATTAAAAGCGATGTTTGTAAAACGCTATAATTCATCAAAATTCAATGAATTTACAACAACAAACAATGTTTTGTAATTTCCTCTTAAACGCTTCAATGCAGCTTATTTCAATGTGCTGTAATGACTCTTAAACGCATCTGCAGTCGTTAAGGCCAGAGTGAAATAGCTGAACAGCTAGAAGTAGGGATGTAAAATCAGGTAATCGGACGGGTTTCAGTCAGGTCAAATCAGATACGGGTTGTGTTGATTAATTCAATGGTTTGACTCGAGTCAGGTCGGGCCTGCGTCAACTCAGATTCGGGTCATTGACAGGTTGATTTCAAATCAGATTGAGTTTGGGTTCGGGTCGGGTAAGTCTCAATTCAAGCCAAAATGGTTCGGGTTAATTAAGGTTCAGATATGCTTCAGGTCGGGCAACGTTCAGGTCAGGTCACATCGTTGACGGATAAAATTCAGTTCGGGTAATATCGGTTTCTGTTGAACTTCAAGTCAGGTCTTACCATGTACAAAATACAAATTGACTTCGAGTCTGGTAATTGCGGGTTAATTTTGGATAAAAATAAAATTTTATGGATTAATATCATAATATGAACCAAAATATCCCTTAGGGATGCCACTATATGTTAGAATTTAAAAAATATATAATTGTGACTAAATTGAATTAAATTAAACTTAAATTAGGATTAAAATGAAAACTTTTAAATGGGTAAGGCCTTAAAGGGTAATTAATCTATAACCTAAAATGTGGCGGCAAAAAGTAAATTAATTATTTAATTAAAAAATTAAAATTAAATGGGTAAATTGCAATCTGGCTTGCAATTTGGAATTTGGAGGGAAAAGCCCGCCTATTGTTTTATTAGGTTAGGGAAAATTTAAGTTTTAGTCCATATAACTTTAAAAGGTTTTTATTTAAGTCTCAAATTTTTACTTTTAGGTTTTAATTTAATCAAGTCCCAATTTAGGTTATAATTGAAATTAGAGTTTTAGAATTCTTATAGGGACTTATAATTTATATGGTTTGGACTAAATTACAAGAAGCATAGGGTTTGATTTAAATTACAAAAAAATAAAAAAAAAATATGGGTCAATTTTAGGTAAAAGTAATTTTTAGGGACTAAAATGAACAAAAATATCATATTAAAAATATTAGACTAAATTACACAATTTAAAAATAAATAAAGATTAATTTTGAATAAATAAAGATTTGTAGGGAATTAATTGAACACTAAACTCCTAAACCCTAAATTTTATCCCCAAACCCTAAACTAGTCACATAAACCTATAAGCTATAACCCATAAAGAAGTGTAATCACGTACACATATGAGATGTATTCGCATTACATATATCGGTATAAGCTATAGACCATGGATGCATATACTATAGACTATACTAATAAATTAATAATAATATCATCACATATGATATATTATATATAGATTATAGACTATATAACACTTTAAAATAAATCTTATACACTAAGCTAAACCCTAGACCTTAAACCATACAAATTAATCTAATAAACCAATAACACTAAACTACAACATAAACCCTAAACTATTAATACTAAACACTAAATCCTAAACCATAAACCTTAAGCCATAGAAATTAATCTCATAAACCAATAACCTAAACTACACCATAAACCATTAACACTAAGGCATAAACCCTAAACCCTAAACCAAAATTAGGGAGCAATTTCACAATTTTACCATAAAATATTGTCTAAAACCAAAATTAGGGACCAATTTCACAGTTTGAAAGTGGAGAAATTTGAGAGTCCAATGACCAATTTCACAATTTCACCATGAAATATAGCATAAAACCGAAATTAGGGACTAATTTGACAATTTAAAAGTGGAGAAATTTGAGAGTCTAATGACCAATTTCATAATTTTACCATAGAAATAAATAGGAATCAAAATTAATCTCATAAACCAATAACCCTAAACTAAACCATAAACTATAAATCATAAACCTTAAGGAATCAGAATTAATCTCATAAACTAATAACCCTAAATTAAATCCTAAATCATAAACCAATTTTGACTAAAAATTTTAAGGACTAAAAATTACCGTGGGGACGGAGATTGCTATATACGAAGTTTGAACCGTGGGGATACTTGTGACTACATCGAATTAGACTAAAACTTAAAAATGAATATCAAGACTAAAATGCAAAACTGTAAACACGATAAGATCTAAAGGGTAATAATCTATAACCTAAAAAAATGGGCTACTTCTTTCCCTCTAAAATTTGCCATCTTAATTAATATGCTTGGCGGTTGGCACTTGGCAGCAGTATTTTTTCTCCTTTTTTGACCAATTGTCGTTTTTCCTTTTTTAATTAAAATGAAATGATGAATTTGGAGGGAAATAGCCATGCGTGTTCTTTTTTGGTTAGGAACAATTAATTCTTTTAGCCTTTCTAACTTTAGAAATTTTTTATTTAAGTCCTAAATTTTCACTTTTAGGTTTTAATTCAATTGAGTCCCAATTTAGGTTAATTTAATTGAAATTCGGCATTTAGTTTTAGAATTATTTTAATTAGGTCTATAATTTATGCTTCTAGGTTTTAATCTAGATCAATTAGATTCTAGGTTTAATAAGTTAATTCAATCCGGCCATTATTATTATTATTATTATTATTACATATAAACTTTGATTTAATATAATTATACACATAAAATTTTGATTTTGATGTAAACATGTACACATGAAAGTTGAATTGGAATTAATCTTATAAACCAATAACCCTAAACTAAATCATAGACCATTAATACTAAAGGCTAACCACAAACCTTAAGGAATCAAAATTAATATCATAAACCAATAACCATAAACAATAAAACCATTAATACTAAACCATGGACCTTAAGGGATCAAAATAATCTCATAAATCAATAACCCTAAACTAAACCATAAACCATAAACCATTAATACTAAATCATAGACCATAAACCTTAAGAAATCGTAACTAATCTCATAAACCAAAAACTCTAAACTAAACCACAAACCATACAACCGTTAATACTAAATCATAAACCATAAACCTTAAGTCATTTTATATAATCTAATTTCTAATCTAATAAAGTTAATAATCAATAAATGAATCATTTAATAAAGTTAATAATCAATAAATGAATCATTTAATAAAATTAACGACTTTAATGATCATAATTAATAATTTATTTTAAATTTCGAAGAATTATTTTCTATTAACTTTATCGATCCCAAGTTATTAATTTAATAAAAATTTTAATTTATAAACATAAAAATAAACATATTAATTTAATGATCATAGTTAATCATGTACCTTAAGTTGTGAAGATGTATTTTGTCACACTATAATATAATAAATTCATAATCTCATAACTTCATCAATTGTAACTTATTAGTTATTACAAGTCAGGTAAATATCAGATCAGTTTAATAACAAGTCAGATCATTTACAGGTTGAGTCAATTACAGACCAGGTTCATAATAGGTCAAGTTGATAATAGGTTGGGTAATATCAGTTATTTACCATGTTAATCTCAGGTTTGTGTTCATATCAGGTGGGATGCAGGTCGGGTTTGATTATCTCATTATCAGGTTGAATTTGGGTTCAGGTCATTCTCAGGTCGGTTCAGATTCAAAATTTCCAGGTCTAACTCGAGTCTAGGTCAACACCAGTTAAGACTCAAATCGATTTTGGATCACCACCACCTCGGGTCACATGCAGTTCTGACTCAACTTGGTTTTAGACAGTTTTGTAGGTCGGGTTAGCTTTTGTACATCCTTAGCTATAGGGACATGACTGTTGTTATTATGGCTTCTCAACAACCTATATATCAGCTGGTAAATAAACAAAATTCAAAGTGATTTGCTTCAATACCGAGCATTTCCATCATGTTCAAAAGCACTTTTGCACCTTACTTTTCAAAAGAAATGCTAAACTAGTTCAATAAGAAAAGTCTAAACTATATTTTCGTTTTAGTGCTAAGTGTTTATTTATTTTTTTCTTAGATATTGTGATTGAATTTTTTGTTTCATGATATGTGGCCTTTTATTTTTTATTTCACGATCTATGGTGGTTGCTACAGTACCGGGAAAGTCGTTGGGACTACATGTCAACTTCAAGCAAATAAAGGGTAAGTTGGCCTACAGTTATGCCGACTTCAGACCATAAGCAGTACTCATTGCATGTCACTTCAGCAAATCTCACTGGTTACAATATTGTTTTGATATTAGTCATCATGGATAATGAAATAAATGAATAAATAAATAAATAATCAAAACATATATATAATATTTAGGAGGAATTACATAAATATTGGTTTAGGGGTTTGTTTTTTTTTTCAAAATATGGTCTTTCTATTTTAATTCTCAAAATATTGCATTTGTTATAGTACCCTAGAAGTCGGATTCAACAGAATCCGACTTTGAACAGTAAATTCCAAAAATACCCTTAAAGTCGAGTTTAGGAGGATATGACTTCAGGCAACTTTTAGGGGTTTTTGAGAAAACACTGTTCAAAGTCAGATTCTGTTGAATCCGACTTCTAGGGTACTTCAGCAAATGCAATATTTTGGTAATTAAAATGGGAATGACCCTATTTTGGAAAAAAAACCTAAAGCTATATTTGAGTAAAAATTCCTAATATTTATTTTGTTATCTTTTTAAATTTTTTTCATCTTGTTAATATTCAAGAGTTGATTTGTTTAAAAAATGTGACGTTGAATCATTGCTTGACATGTGATTTTGATTATTTTTTATTTTCAAAATTTTAAAATTTTCAACTTAAAAAAAATCTTAAAATTTCAAAATTTCTCACAAAAATCTAAATTCACAAAACACCCCAAAATCTCTAACTTTAAATTTCAAAATATCTCTTATGTCGATGTTGCTCGCCACTGTCATCACAATGAAGTTTCCCCCTCCCAGTGACATCGTTCGTGCTTCAATTGGAAGCTTTCAAGGTTTGACGTCCTATCAACACTCAATTTCCTGTAACGACCCAAATTTTAGAACTCGTGGGTGAGTTCATTGAGCCGCGGGCTTGGCAAGTGCTGAGGTTGTAGGCCTATTGGGTGCCAGAGAGGGCTTTAGTGGGCTTCCTTTGATAATGGTCTTGAGTTTTAGTTTTGTGGGTTGGGTAGGAATAAGATAGAGGGGTATGATGGTAAATTCCCTAATTTTGATGAAGGGGATGGGATGAGTTCTTTATTTTCTCTACAAAAATGTAATGGGGATGATCTCATTTTGTTCCCTTTACCTCCCCATCTCTCTCCTTCATTTATTCCTCATAGACCCAAATCTAAATACTCAATCTTTGTCTTATTGAGTTAAATTCTCGGAATTCAAGTGAAGTGTATTGAAATATACATCAAAGGATCTATCAAAAAGGTAAGAATGGATAGAAAAGGTGGTGAGTGAAGAAAATGGATTTTGATGAGGGTTGGAGAAGATGAACGAGAATAGAAGATTTAACCACTTTTTGTTGTTAAATTCTTCCTTTATCACCTTTATCCCTTCTAGCAATATTGTAATTCATTTTGCAATATTTAGTTGTAGTGAAAGAGGTTGGAAAACACTCCAAAGAGTAAGAGAAGAGGAAGGCCTAAGGATTTGAGCAAAGGGCAGCATTTCCAGCTTTTGGAGAAAGGTTAATACACTTCCAACTCCTTTTGTTTCATGCACATCCTAAGGATGATGCCTTGTGTGCTGGATTTGATGTAATGGATGTTAAATGCTTGTTAATGGAAAAATCCGAATTTGGTGTTAAAACTTGTGAAGTAGAAAACCACCTAAAACCACTCCCATAACATGTAGGTTTATTTTGGGGATGTTTTTGGACCATTTGATGACCCTTAGGTGATTTTCGAGCTCTAGACTCGAAGTTTTGGGTCGAGTACTAGTACGAGATGAACTCGTAGCGGTATCTTATGTAAAATCCTGATAGCCTTGATGAACTAGAGAGGAGTACCGATACGAGATTCAACTAGTATCAGTACGGGGCTCAAGGCATACCGGTACGGGTCGTCTCGTATCGGTACTCACAGTCTCATTGAAAATTCTAGTGAACAAACTTGGTACCGATACGCGCAAGAGTGTGTCGGTACCCAAAGTTGGTTTCCCACTGAAGTGCCCAAGTATAGGTACGTTAAAGGTAAGTACCGATACCCAATATACCATATCAGTATACGAGATTAGGTATTGATACCCACTAGGCAATCTACCCAAGACTTATCATTTTAAGCTAGTGGGGCCGAAAAATTATAGGATTTGGTCAAATAAGCTTATAATGCAATAAAATGAGTTGTAAAACCGAGAAACCAAGAATTCGCCCTCTCCTATGACCATAAAATTTAATAATTTGGTAAGAACTTGGGTGACTCGTGTTCTTGTAGCAAGTATAGCAATTCTTGGGGATTATGATGTTGTTGTGTTCTTTGTGAGCACTTGTACATTTGAGTCACCTTGATTGATGGGATCCGGATAGACCTGGCAAGCTAGACCCGAGACCCAAAACCGTAATTAATTTTCCCGACTTGAGACTCTATATAGACCCGAACATTACGGTCTAAACTTGACCCGAACTCGAACCAAAACTGACTCAAAATTTACTAATAAAAAAATCAATCCAAACCGAAAGTAACTGAAACCGAAATCAACCCGAACCGAAAGCAACCCAAACTAGAAATCAACCGAGCCAAAAGTAACCCGAACCGAAAATCAACCCAACTCGAAAGCAAACCGAACCGAAAGTAATTCGAACTAAAACCAAATCGAGTTTAATTTACCCAAATTTGATCCAAACTGCACATCAACCTGATTTTGACCAAATAATTGAGCCAAAATGAACTGATAAGTTATTTTTTTAAATTTTTTTAGTAGTATGATAATTAGTAAATATGTATATTTTATTCTCCTTTTTTATTATATTACTGATTAGCAACTAGCTTTAGTAAAAATTTAATGGTTTAATATATCTTTTCTCCTTTAAAAGAAAATCTTCATTCGATAATTTTCATTTAAAAAAATATTTGATAGGAAGGATTATAAAATAAAGTTACTCTACTTTACGCCAACTTTCACACACACACACACATATATATATATATATAACTTTTTTACTTTTAATTATTTATTTGGTTTAATATTTTATTTAATTTATGATATTAATTAAATATCCAAGTCAAAAATTTGAATATCCAATTAAATCTCAAATAATAAAAATGTACCTAAATTGATTTTAATCCATAAATAAAAAAATATGATAAAATTATATTTTATTAAATAATTTCCAAATAGTTTAATTCTAATGAGCAATCAATTGAAACTCAATAATGAACACAGTACGAAATTCAAGTTTTAAACTTTAACAAGCCTTCTAGGTTGAGTTTGTGTCAGATTATTACCTCTTAATGATGGTTTAATTCAAAATGTTGAACGATCAAGAGTTAAAATTGAGCCCCAATGATAAGATTGACAGTATATATATATATATATATATTTATGCAAATATATCAATAATTCTATATATACTCAATTGAATACATAACTTACTCTGTAACCCCCTTGACCCGGCCTAGACGCCCAACCGAATCAAGATGGCCACATTAGGTTTGACGTAGCAAACCGAAGAGATTCAACCAACCCGATCCATTTTTTTATCTTATCTAGATGCCAATTATTAATCCTACATGTTCATACCGATAACAAGTGTAATCCCAACTCAATCGGGCATCACTTTGACATCCAATTGATTCCGTTTACCACTTAGGGACCAAATTGTAATTTGAAGAAGTTACAAGTCAAAAATCCATTTTTAAATTACCAACCTTAGATTAGTCAGGTTGCATGCGTATGTCTCATATTCCAACTCAAACCAATCATTTTAACCATGTACTAATGCATTAGCAAGATTCAGGGACTAAAATGCAAATCAAGCAAAATTGTGAGGCGAAGCAACAAAAAATAGCCTTGAGTATCGGTACTGGTGTTACCGTACCGATACGCATAAAGATGCACCGTACCAGTACACCACGACCCGTACCGATACGCAATAACCAACTTACCTAACTTTTGATTTGTTTTAACATCCGTACCGGTACGCTTACGTGGGTATCGGTACAAGGGTTTGGGTTTAAAAAGTGAGATTCCATAGGCTAGAACGTGTACCGATACTCCTTGCCTGTATCAGTACGCCAGGCCAAAATTACCTAGGCGTACCAGTACTCCCTTACGCGTACCGATCCCTCAGGCTAGAAAATGCCTAGCCGTACCAATATGGTTCCCCGCGTATCGGTACGACTGGACCTGTAATGCCACAAATTACTGATTTTTCAACCCAAAAACATTCTTAAACCATTCCAACATGCTTATAACACCATACCAACATGCCAAACATACCATAAGCAACCTAGCAACACAAATCTAACAGCACAACAAGGCTTCATGCATCGAATGGAAATACATAGGCATGCTTCCTAAAGTTGCATCCATACAATATACCAAAAGACAATCCAGCACCAAAATTAATCTTTAAAAGCCATTTACAAACCAAAAGCAACCTAAGAAACATGCTCAAATAGGGAGTTCCCCAAAACATCTCCCAAATCATAACAAGTACCCCATTGCCCTTATTTATTATAGTCTAGTCTCTAACATACTTTGGAACCAAGTCTTGCCAAGATCCCCTTGCTTCTTGCTGCCTTCCGGAACTTTAATTCTCTGTATTGATGGACAAAAGAGCGTAAGCACACAAGGCTTAGTGAGGAAAGCTCAGAACAAAACACCATCAATGCATTTAAAACCATTTCTCAACATCATCTTTTAAAACATCATGCCTCTTTTAAAACATGCACTTACAACATTAAAACCAGCATATCAAACCATATGCTACATGTATCATTAACCAACAATAAGTCACATTGCTAACCCTCTACTTAAGCCTTCTCATGCATTGCTACCAAATGCAAAGCTTAAGGAGAAAACATGTATAAAGCACATTATACAAAATAAACCATTTCAATGATACATTAACAATTATATTGGCATTCAAGTGATCTTTAACAAGTCCATTAACAAAAGAGTTCATCGGATACATAGATTCAACAAGTGTTAACCCAACACTTCAAGTCATCTCAACCGGAATAGCGATACAATCACAATCGCGGTACAATAACAACTGGGTACGATTCCAATCGAGTACACTCTCAACCCACATGGATACCAATCCCTCTCATCGGTTAGATGCTTAACCCACTAATGGGAGTATTCGGTATTGTTTAACCCCTCAACCATTAGGGTACCTGGATGGAGTATTCGGTACACCATATAAACCCCTCAACATCCAAGGTGACTTATTTTACAGTGCACTCAATCCTATGGCCGACCAACTATATCCGATAACAATTTTAAAACCACATCACTTGCCAATATAATTAACCAAATAACATTTACCTCACTGTTTTTAACAAGCATTAAACCATGCCCTTTCCCAAACAACAACCATGCTTTAAAACACAAGTATAAACCATACTTATAAGGATCACTTACCATGTGCATCCTTCAGCAAAACATGCTTAAAAACAATACATCAAATACTTTAAATCATGCTTAAACAGTAGGTACAATGTAAATCAAAACAAGTGCATAAAACCATTACAAACTAGCACGACTAAGAGAGTAAACCCACTTTACTTACTTCTGAGTTTAGGTAAGCATTTCAAGCTCTACCTAAACTCCCAAAAACCATCTTTAAAACATTCCAACACCGGAATCCACGTTTTCACTCACCGTTACACGAAGCCTCGATTGCCCGACGAAAAAAACGAGTATCTGAAGCCTGCTACGCTTCTCCACTTACATCCGGATCAACCTTCCCTGCTTTTACCAAAAAACCATAGAGGATTAATGCATCATAATGCATTCTAAAAACAACAACTACAATCATTCTCGGATTCCCACAAAACTCTCACAATTAACCCTCCACAACAACCAAAAACATAACCAAAACACTTCGATTCATAACCCAGCCAACATCTATCAACCTAGCACCAATTTTATCATCAAAACACATCTAAAACAGAATCAAAACAACCTAACACCTCCAGCAACCAAACAACCACCACAACTCCACAAAAACACAAGTCTAACAACCTAAACAAATAGAGATTCAAGAGTTTCAGGATTCCATTAACAAAAACGACTTATCAACATTATTATACATCCATAATATATTCAAAATCAATCTACATCACTGGAAAAACAGATCCAATTCAGATCTTTCACTATTTCATCAATCTTACCCAATTAAATCAATTAATTCAATATAAAAAACACAGAATCAGATTATAAACCATAAATCAAGGATCAAATACTTGGGAATATCAATAAAGAACCATTCAATAGAGGAGATCACAAACCTTACCCCTATTGTGTGATTTCTCCCTTAATTGGCTTGTTAAAACTAGGAAAACACAAGATTTCAATAAGATTTTGTAAATCAAAGTTAAATAATCAATTGTAGATCAAGATTTTGAGTAAAATTGATCTCTCACCTCTGGTTTTTGATGAAATATGAGTGTTTGGCAGAAAAGAAATGGAGAGAAAAGTTACGTCAATTTTCATTAAAACCAAATAATTAACTTTAATATCTAAAATCCCTTTTAATTAACTTTTAAAACATATGTTAAAATGATTTAATTGAATAGACAAATCACCAGCAAAAAACTTGGTAAAATAGCTCCTTAAGGATTCTAAGAGTTTGACCCTTTTCATTTTAGTCACTTTAAAAACAGTTTTCAAAAGTTGCATTTTGGTGACTAGCTAAAATGTCACACCTCCCAATCTCATTTTCCAAAATTGATTCCACCAAAATTAATCATATATTAAAACATGATTTTAACCATTTTTCCATAATTTTTCCCACATAAAAAATATACGATCTCGAAACCGACTCGAATCTCTACTCCGGTCCACCAGACCGCCTAATAACCCACTAAACCGCTAAGCCCTAAAATAGGGGCGTTACAACTCTCCCCCTCTTAAGAAATTTCTTCCTCTAAATTTACCTAGAGGAAACATGTGCTGAAACTAATTCAACATATCCGACTTTCGCTCCTATGTGGCCTCCCCAACGTCGCAGTGCTTCCACAACACCTTAACCAGCTCGACCGTTTTGCCATAGAGCACCTTACTGCTGGTATCAAGAATATCTACCGGTTCCTCATCGTAAGAGAGATCCGATCTTAACTCAATCTCTTCCACCGGCATGACATGCGATGGATCTGACCTATACCTCCGCAACACTGAAACATGGAACACATCATGGATCTTCCCCAACTCCGGAGGTAACCTCAACTGATATACAACAGGACCCACACGTTCAACAACCTCGTATGGTCCAATGAACCTCGAGCTAAGCTTCTTTTTTCGCCCAAAACACAACACTTTCTTCCAGGGTGACACCTTCAAAAACACTTTATCACCCACAGCGTACTCTATATCCCTACGCTTCAAATCCGCATAGGATTTCTGACGATCAACAGCTGCTTTCAAGCGCTCACATATCAACTTAACCTTTTCAGTGGTGCCTTTCAGAACATTAGGCATTGACACAAACTTTTCCCCCACTTCTGCTCAACATACGGGCGTACGACATTTTCTACCATACAATGCCTCATAGGGTGCTATTTGTATGCTAGCATGATAACTGTTATTATAAGTAAACTCCACCAACGGCAATTGCTTCTCCCACATTCCCTGGTACTCGATAACACAACACCTTAGCATATCCTCAAGAACCTGAATTACGTGCTCCGATTAGCCATCCGTTTGAGGATGATAAGAGGTACTAAAACTCAACTGGGTCCCCAGGGTACTATACAAACTCACCCAAAACCTTGTGGTGAACCACGGATCTTTATTCGAAACTATAGATTTGGGCACTCCATGAAAACGCACAATCTCAGAAATGTACAGCTCGGCCAACCTATCCAAGGTATACGTAGTATGCACTGGCACGAAATGCGCACATTTCGTAAACCGATCCACAATCACCTAAATGAATCCTTTTTGGTCGGCGCAAAGGCAGCCCAGACACAAAATCCATGGTGATTCTTTCCCACTTCCATTCCGGTATCCTCAACGGTTGCAACAAACAAGAAGGAAACTAATGCTCAGCCTTCACCCGCTAACAAACCATACACCGAGCCACGAAATCAACCACATCTCTCTTCAGCCCAATCCAGTAGTACTCTTCTTTCAACCCTCGATACATCTTAGTGCTACCGGGATGCATAGCAAAAGGACTAGCATGCGCCTTAGTCAAAATAGTACGCATCAACCCTTCATCTTCAGGTACCACTATTCGACCTTTGAAACACAACACCCCATCATTGTTGAAATGAAAATTCGTAGGATTTCCATCCCTAATATCTTCCACATGAGATACCAAACTCTCATCGTACGGTTGCTTCTCCTTGACCATCTGCGACAAGGAAGGCTTCACTTGCAACTAAGCCAACAAACCTCTGTCATTCGTCAGCTCAACCGAGCGAACATAGCTCTCAACTCCATAGCCGCTTTTCTACTCGAAGCATCCGCCACAACATTGGCTTTTCCCGGATGATACTCAATGGTCAGATCATTATCCTTAAGCAATTCCAACCATCTACGTTGCCTAAGATTTAGCTCCTTCTGCAACATCAAATATTTCAAGCTCTTATGATCCGTATAAACCACACATTTCTCACCATAGAGGTAATGCCTCAAAATCTTTAAGGCAAACACAACCGCTGCAAGCTTAAGATCATGGGTAGGGTAGTTACGTTCATGCACCTTCAACTGCCTAGATGCATACGCTACTACCTTACCCTCCTGCATCAACACACAACCAAGCCCAACATACGATGCATCACTATAAACAACGAACTCCTTCCCCGATTCTGGTTGAACCAAGACTGGAGCTCGCGTTATGGCTTCCTTTAACCCTTCAAAATCTTGTTGTCTATCCTCTGTCCACTCAAACTGAACATTCTTCTGTAGCAGCTTCGTTAACAGAGCCGCCAAACTAGAAAACCCTTCTACAAACCTTCGGTAGTAACCTGCCAAACCAAGGAAACTCCTAACCTCTGTCACAGACTAGGGCTCCTTCCAGCTCATTACAGCCTTAACCTTTTTCGGATTGACACGAATTCCTTCGACCGACACAACATGCCCAAGAAACACAACTTCCTTAAGCAAAAACTCACATTTGCTTAACTTAGCATACAACTGATTCTCCATCAACTTCTGAAGCATGATCCGCATATGACTATCATGATCCTCCTCAGTACGAGAATACACAAGGATATCATCGATAAACACAACTACAAACTGATCCAAAACTCATGAAACACTTTGTTCATCATGCCCATAAAGGTAGCTGGAGTATTGGTCAAATCGAACGGAATCACAAGAAACTCGTAATGCCCGTACCTCGTATGAAAAACTATTTTGGGCACATCTACCTCCTTCACCTTTAACTGGTAGTACCCCGACCGCAAATCTATCTTGGAAAACACCGAGGCTCCTCTGAACTGATCAAACATGTCATCTATCCGCGACAAGGGATACTTGTTCTTAACTGTCAACTTATCCAGCTGCCGGTAATTTATACACATCCGTAACGTACCATCTTTCTTTTTCAAAAACAACACCGACACTCCCCACGGAGAGATATTGGGTCTTATAAAACCCTGATCCAACAACTTCTGCAACTGCATCTTCAACTTCTTCAATTTCTTCGGGGCCATGCGGTACGGAGCAATGGATATCGGTACTGTACCCGCAAAGACCTCGATGCCAAACTCTACCTCACGATCTTGTGGCAATCCTGGTAACTCTTTCAGAAAAACACCCGAAAACTCGTACACGGTGCGAACATCCTGCACCCTCAACTCCTTTGATCCAGGATTCATAACATAGGCCAAATAAGCCTGACATCCCGAATCCAATATCCGACTTGCTTCCAAAGCCGAAACAATATTGGACAGAAACTTGGCATTTTCACCAACAACCACCACCTCATAATCATCCGCCAACCTCAAGGATATCCGCTTAGTCTCAAAATCCACCACAACCTGATGTTCAGTCAACCAATCCATACCGAAAATCACATAAAATCCATGAAATGGAAACTCCATCAAGTCCACAGCAAACACATGTCCCTGAACCATCAGCGGACACCTATGATACAACCTCCTAACCACGACTGTCTCCCCAAGAGAACTAGTCACTCTAACACCCACATCAAGAATTTCCACAGATACATTAAGCAACTCAGCATGCTCACTCAAAATGTATGAATGAGTAGATTTGGAATCAACTAACAAATACAACAACAAAGACTGAAGGGTAAAAGTACCTGCAATCACATCAGTGTCGTTGCAACCCTTACGGTGCGTATACACCCTAGCTGGTCCACCTCCCTCAAGCTGGATAGCAACAGTGTGAGCCACAATCCTCTGTTCTATATTTCGAGCCAACAACAGACAATCACACCTCTGATGGTCGCCTGACCCACAACTCCAACAAGCATTAGCCACAACAACCGCAGGTTCATGACCTTCCCTGGCCAACCGCGGGCAATCTCGCCTCAAATGATCTTTGGATCCACAAACCCAACAGGTGCTAAACGGGGCTCTAACCTGACACCTTGTCCCTGAGCTCCACGTCCCACAACACCTCCACTATGCCTCGACTCTGGGCGAAACCTCCTGTCACGGTGTCTCTTGGCCTAACCACCACTATAACCTGAATCAGCAACTCTCTTCCCTGAGCTAAAACCTCATGATCCAGAAGCCAAACCCAAATTCTGCTCCACATCCTTGGCTCTCGAAACCAACACATCAAAGTCGGTATAATCAGCAGCAATCATGTATGTCTTAACATCTTGCACAAGCCCATAACGGAAACGATCACATCGAGTACGCTCGTCAGGAACCAACTCAGGTGCATACTGACTCAACCTTACGAACTGCACCTCATACTCCGCAACATATATACTACCCTGCACCAAAGCCATAAACTCACACTTCTTCTCGTCCTGATATTAGAATCCCAAAAACTTCTTCCGGAAAACCTCACAAAAGAACTCCCAAAACACATCCTTGGTCGCCATACCAGATATCGTGGTAGTCTACTATGCATAAGCATCACTATGCAGCAGGGAAACAACACAACCCAAATTACGAGCATCGGTATAATCCATCTGGCCCAGTATCCTCTCAGTACTGGCCAACCAACCCTCATAAGTCTCAGGCAAAAATCCTCGAAACTCAACTCCGCCCAAACTACGAAGAAGCTCAAGCGGTAACCCTTGCCGCTCAACAGGTGGTGTTGGCACACAAACACCCGCAACTGCTGCCTGAAACACACCAGTCATAGCCTGAATCAATGGTGCCATATCACTCATCCCTGGCCCAGCTGGCGCATGTGGTACTTGCTCCACTCCCTCAGGTGGATTAGGTGGGGGCGGTGGCAACCCTCCAGGAGGTACAACTTCTCCTTCATCGTCCTGCCCAACGGCAGCATCAGTCGCGCTAGATCGCAACTCTCTCTTTTGTCCCATCGTACTAAAATATACCTAAGGCATGATAACCATTTCAAAACAAAAACAATCAGGCCAGCCTCAAGCAAGGATCCAAGACTTCCATGTCAAAAATTAAAACTTTCCAGACTATAATGATAAGGTAATGGGTACCCCCAAAACTTTCCCAACATAACATGTGGCAATCAACATTCATATATCAATCACCTTACATATCATCCAACATACATACAACAATCAACATTCATATATCAATAACCTGGCTCTGATACCACCAAATGTAACCCCCTTGACTTGGATACACGGATACAACATAAACAAAAGAGTTCATCGGATACACGGATTCAACAAGTGTTAACCCAACACTTCAAGCCATCTCAACCGAAATAGCGATACAATCACAATCGCGGTACAATAACAACCGGGTACACTCTCAACCCACAGGGATACCAATCCCTCTAATCGGTTAGATGATTAACCCACTAATGGGAGTATTCGGTACTGTTTAACCCCTCAACCATTAGGGTACTTGGATGGAGTATTTGGTACACCGTATAAACTCCTCAAAATCCAACGCGACTTATTTTACAGTGCACTCAATCCTATGGCCGGCCAACTATATCCGATAATAATTTTAAAACCACATCACTTGCCAATATAATTATCCAAATAACATTTACATCACTATTTTTAACAAGCATTAAACCATGCCCTTTCCAAAGCAACAACCATGCTTTAAAACATAAGTAAAAACCGTACTTACAAGGATCACTTACCATGTGCATCCTTCAGCAAAACATGCTTAAAAACATTACATCAAATACTTTAAATCATGCTTAAACAGTAGGTACAATGTAAATCAAAACAAGTGCATAAAACCGTTTCAAACTAGCACGACCGAGAGAGTAAAACCACTTTACTTACTTCCGAGCTTAGGTAAGCATTTCAAGCTCTACCTAAACTCCCAAAAACCATCTTTAAAACATTCCAACACTGGAATCTACGTTTTCACTCACCGTCATGTGAAACCTTGATTCGCCGACGCAAAAACGAGTATCTGAAGCCTCCTACGCTTCTCCACTTACTTTCGGATTAACCTTCCCTTCTTTTACCACAAAACCACAGATGATTAATGCATCATAATGCATTCTTAAAACAACAACCCCAATCCTTCTCAGATTCCCGCAAAACTCTCACAATTAACCCCCACAACAACCGAAAACATAACCAAAACACTTCGATTCATAACCCAGCCAACATCTATCAACCTAGCACCACTTTTATCATCAAAACACATCTAAAAACAGAATCAAAACAACCTAACACCTCCAGCAACCAAACAACCACCACAACTCCACAAAAGCACAAGTCTAACAACCTAAACAAATAGAGATTCAAGAGTTTCGGGATTCCATTAACAAAAATGACTTATCAACATTATTATACATCCATAATATGTTCAAAATCAATCTACATCACTAGAAAAACAGATCCAATTCGGATCTTTCACTATTTCATCAATCTTTCCCAATTAAATCAATTAATTCAATATAAAAAACACAAAATCATATTATAAACCATAAATCAAGAATCAAATACTTGGGAATATCAATAAAGAACCATTCAATAGAGGAGATCACGAACCTTACCCCTATTGTGTGATTTCTCCCTCAATTGGCTTGTTTAAAACTAGGAAAACACAAGATTTCAATAAGATTTTGTAAATCAAAGTTAAATAATCAATTGTAGATCAAGATTCTGAGTAAAATTGATCGCTCACCTCTGGTTTTTGATGAAATCTGAGTGTTTGGCAGAAAAAAAGTTGAGAGAAAAGTTACGTCAATTTTCATTAAAACCAAGTAACTAACTTTAATATTTAAAATCCCTTTTAAAACACATGTTAAAATGATTTAATTGAAGAGAGAAATCACCAGCAAAAAACTTGGTAAAATATCTTCTTAAGGATTCTAAGAATTTGACCCTTTTCATTTTAGTCACTTTAAAAATAGTTTTCAAAAGTTGCATTTTGGTCACTATCCAAAATGTCACACCTCCCAATCTCATTTTCCAAAATTGATTCCACCAAAATTAATCATATATTAAAACATGGTTTTTAACCATTTCCCTATAATTTTCCCACATCGAAAATATACGATCCTGAAACCGACTCGAATCTCTACTTTGGTCTACCGGACCGCCTAATAACCCACTAAACCACGAAGCCCTAAAATTGGGGCATTACATACTCAACTCGAATTGACTTAAAGATCTGGAGATTAGATTAAAATAAAAAACGAACATATCTAATATTGACCAAAATGAAAACTGATCCGTTATTAACCTGACCCAAAAAATCAACCGAATCGACATTGACCCGAACCGAAAGCCAACCAATCTAATATTGACCCAACCCAAAAAATCAACCAATCTAATATTGTCATGACCTAAAATTCAACCAAACAGATTTTGATCTGACCCTACCCGAGAGTGTATATACCTGATCTAAATCCGAATCAAACCCAATCCTACCCGAATCGAACTTGAATAGAATACGACTCAAACAAAAAATCAATCTGAACTTAATTGACCCAAATCGAATGACCCGATTTCCACTTCTAGATTTGGATACCTAGTGAGAGAGTGTTGCAAAACCATGGTAGAGATGCTGAATGTACGTTCTCGATGATATGTAGCCTTAGGTATCGTTCAAAGATACTCGAATGAGGATTTCGATTATAGAGCATACATTCCTAATCTTATGTGGCCTTGGGTCTCACTCAAAGTGTGCATTCCTGATGCTGTGTGGCCTCAGGTCTCCCTCAGGTAATACAGAGTATAGAGTGTATGTTCCCGATGCAGTGTGGCCCTAGGCCTCACTCCAGGTTTGTAGTATGATTCTTATGAGGTGCTTTATGATTTCATGCTATGTGTATATTGTTTTCTAAGCATGATTTTAGGTGACTTGTGGTAGTGCCATGTTGTTATTCATTTGTCATGCCATCTATTCTAGCTACATGCTTATGTTTATAATTTGCATGAAGCATGGTAGAGTAGAGGTGTATCCACTAAGCTTTATGAGCTCAGCATTCAGAATCGTAGTTTTTGTTTGTAGGTTTTTAGGTTGTAGTGTGGCATTGAAGGAGCCCCATTAGAGTATGACTTCATCTCATCAATGTGTTCGAGAGTACAATACTTAGATTTGTTGGGCAATATATTCGTATGACCTTAATTTTATGTTTGTAACTCTTATTTTAGATTTATTTGACCATCTAGAATGATTTAATTATTTTGTTTTTAAATTAGAGCTCATTTTGTAAATTATTTAACTATGTCTTAGCGTTCTTTTTGAAACGTTGATGGATTTATGAAAATTAAATGTGGATTAGGCTAAACCAGGTCAAAATTTTCTTACTTGCGGGTTGGGCTTCAGGCCCAAATGTGATGTTGGGTTTAGAGCATCACATTTAGTGGTATCAGAGGCTAGGTTTAGCCGGTTCTAGGAAAACCCCAGGGTAGTGTAGAGTCAAAAAATAGTACATGCCCATAAATCAAAGTTGTACTTAGTTTAAGCTAAATATTCAATGGTGTAACCCATTTGTTGCTTGTGCAGAACTTGATTATCCCTAGAGGAGAGCGAGATCGTGATGAGAGTTGGGGCTCCCGTGAGGGTAGTTATGGCGAGGAATACGTTATGCACCGAAGAGATGATGAAAGATGAGAGAAGTCGAGGAGCCAACTATTTTCCCATCTACATCAGGCCCTTCACCATATTTTAAGGATCATTCCTAGGTCTTCAACTACCTCTCATAAGGCTCCTATTGAGATACTCTGTCATAATGGTGCCACAGAGTTCCTTGGTACGAGATAAGATAATCTGGTTAAAGTAGATCAGTGGTTAAGAAATACTTGTTAGATTTGAGGACAAGCTGTCATGCATTATTTCTCTTTTGAAGGATAATGCTCAAGAATAGAGGGTGAACGAGTTTTGAATTCGTTAAAAATAAAATACCTACTTGTTCTTAAGGATTTTTAGTAGTGGAAAGTAGGTTCGTACCCATAGAGAGTGGTCAAAAGGTGTAAGTTGCTAGCCTAGTTTAATTGTGTGAATGAAAAGTAAAAAGGGGTTTGTTTTGTTGTGTAATTTTTTGAAGAGAAAGCAATAACTAAGGTTGAGTTGTGCGAATGGTTTGGTGATGTCTAGCCAAGTCGTTCGCGGTGTTGCAATCCAAGTATTAGATCACAGACTTCAAAAGATAACCTGCATAATTTTTAAAGTAGCTTGGTTCTTGAGTTAGATGATAATCCATAAATGACCTAAGAGTTCTCTTCTTTTAATTAGCTAACAACCTAATAGTCCATAAGTTGTTAACACTTATTATCTAGGTTAAATCCTTGGATAGTCCATTTTAGATAAAACCTATCAAATAACATTAAGTGATTAAGAGATCAAAGCACATATATTCAAAAAGCGATAATCCAAACAAGTTAAATATACGGTTTCATACTTTTAAAAACCATAGTCCAGGTTTTCTTACGGCTTGTATCAATAATTCATGATCGGTTGATTGTGCACGTACAATATAACACACACAATTGAATAAGCCCTGAAGATATAAAAATACTTTGAATTATGAAGAATATTTAAGAACAAGAAGTCTCACTAATAAATGTATTGAAAACCTAGAAACAAACTGGACTAGAACTAAGAGTTTAGCCACTCATAGAGTAGATGAAAGCAAGAAGGGTTTTCTAGGATAAATCGGTGGTATTTTCTCTCTTCCCCTATGATCCTATTTATAGGCAAGGAATTATACATCAAGTAGGGAAATGGGTTATAATAAAGCACAAACCCTAATCCTACATTAAATATAATTTAATATAAAGTGAAAGTCTAATTAATGTAGGATTTTTTCTCTTCCAAGCAACCACGACAACATAGGATTCTAGGCTTGTGTACACTTTTGCCTCTAGCATCCACGTGAAATACATGTCAGCGTTCAGTGTTCACATAATTCCTTCACTCTTATACATTCGTATATCAGGACACATCTGTTCGCAAGGTTCTATTGTTTGCAGCCAACGTTCGCCTCTCATTGTATATCAAGCGTTCGCATGTACTAGTCTGCAACTCTACTTTCACGCCAGTTCCCATGGTTTGCATTGGTTCATTCGCACTTGAATGTTCACATCTCTACTTCGTATTCTGGCTATTCCCAGCCTTTGTTCGTAGGCCATTCTCCAAAGGGTAAAAACTATGCTAATATATTTTTTTTATGCATGGAATATTATTTAGCCGTTAAAACACCCTGAAAGCCAAATAGGAACCAAAACAAAGACTTGTAGGTAGATTAGTGTGCTAAAACATAGAGAATTATATAAGAAATACATGAAAATATACAACTTTTCAGAGGGAATATGAAAGTTATGATAGTAACCTAACCGACCCACATGGGATGACTCTCTCAAGGAGTTTGAGAGGAAATACATTGGAGAAGCCCACATTGATAGTTTAAGTGATCGGTTTACTCATTTGGTCTAAGGGAACCGGTCTGTCTTTGAATATGAACATGAGTTCTTGCATATGAGTATGTATGCCCAGAATTGGTTGCTACTGAAAAGATGATGTAAAAGAGGTTTCAAAGAGGGTTGAGGAAAGAGATTCATGTGTATTTAAAGGCCAACCCACCGAAGGTGTTTTATAACTTGGTCACTAGTGTCAAATCTATTGAGCAAGTTCAAGGTATGACCTATAGTCAAATTGGTAGGCATGGAGGCTCGAGTGGAGGGAATCATACCCACTCCAACCAGTCATAGTCTTACTCCCAGTGGAATATGGGTCATTAGAATCAGAATAGGGGAGTGTCGAATCAACCTACAAGGTTAAATCATAGTTTATTGATTGTTAAAGGTTTAATCCCTCATCTTCGGCAATGAGTTCTGAAGATTCGATGAAAGGGTCAACCTGTTTGTGGTCATTATGGATGTAAGCACTATGTAGAGTGCTATGTGAGTGTTAGAGTGTGCTATGGTTGTGGATCGCTTAATCACTTTGAGAGAGACTATCCATCGGTAGTTGACACAATCCCAGTTCAGAATCAGAGGACTTCTCTCACAGCTTAGAGGGGTCAAGGTTTTGCCACATGAGAAATAAGCCACATGTCTGGGCATCATAGTAGGGGCACTATCTAGTACACTACTAGGGCATTAGCGAGGCAGTATACAATCAAGGTTCAAGAGTACTTTGAGGCTACCGAATTCATCTCAGGTACATTTACCTTGTTTTCTATTCCTATTGTTGCCTTGGTAGAATCTAGGTCTACCCATTCCTATATTCATAGTGGGATTTCTCAACAGTGGGGTATTTCTGTCGAGGACCTTGAGATAAGAGTCTGTGTGACTAACCCTTTGGGATATGTTGTGTTAGTGGATAAACTGATCTAATGGTTCTGTCGTTCTAAGAGTTTGATGTTATATTGGGAATAGATTGGTTGTTTGAGCATGACGTGAGTTTAGGGTGTAGAGCAAAGAGTCTTAAGCTTCGTGGTTCGGACAAAGTAAACTAATCATGAAGAGTGAAAAGAACCATTGTCTTTCCAACGTGGTGTCAAACTTGGCGGCACAAAAGATAATTCAACCGGGTTATGAGGCCTTCTTGGCTCACATAGTAGATACAAGAGTTAAGAGTCTAATGCTTGGGAGCCTTCAGCCCGTTAGAGAGTTCATTGATGTAATTTCGGAAGAGTTATATGGATTACTTTTGGATCATGAGCTAGACTTTTCAATTTAGGTGATTCTAGGTACGACCCCGATGTCTATTGCTCCGTATCGCATGCCACCGATAGAATTAAGAGAGTTAAATAATCAAATTAAAGAGTTGCTGGAGCAAGAATTTATCCAACCAAGCATCTCACCTTGGGATGCTTCGTTCTTGTTTGTTAAAAGGAAAGATAGCTCGATGAGGTTATGCATCTACTATTGCTAGCATAAAAAATGACGATGAAGAACCGTTATCCTCTTCCAAGAATAGATGACTTATTTAACTAGTTGAGAATTGCTCGGGTGTTCTCAATACTGACTTGAGTTAACATTATTACCAGTTAAAAGTAAGGGATAAAACATCCAGAAGGCAGCATTTCGGATGCGGTATGGCCATTATAAGTTCTTGGTCATGCCTGTTGTGTTAACCAATGCACTTGCTGCGTTTATGGATCTAATGAACAAGATTTTTCATCCCTTACTTTTAATTGGTAATAATGTTTGGAGGATGAGCATGATTATCACATTCATGTCGTTCTTTAGACTTTAAAAGAAAGACAACTTTATGCCAAATTCAACAAGTGTGAATTTTGGCTTTCTGGGGTGGTGTTCTTGGGCCACTATTAGCTCTTCAAAAGTAATGATTTTTATGATTATTTCAAATGCTTTTGCTTGCCTTTAAGTAGATATGTTTGCATTTAGTTGTTAAAATTCATGCATTTGCATAAGGAGTTAATAGCTATTTTGTTGCTAGTGTGAATGGTTGTTTTGCTGGTTTTGATGCAGGACACATGCAGGCATGGCAGAGAGGTGCTAGCAGAGATCGCAAGAAAAGAAGCAAGAGAATTGCTGAGTAGCAGTTGGCATAGATTGACCAAACAATTCCAAGCTCGACTGGCAAAGAATTGGTGTCTGATGACCGGTCAAAGTAGTCGTTGAACCCTATACACGTCAGCCCTAGGATTCAAATTGGGATAAGAGGATACCACATCTTATCCCTTCGCGCATTCAAAATTCAAACTCCAAAGCTTATCCTAGGTTTTTCACGCAAGCCTATTTAAAGGAGTTCAAGCCACCACATGGGGGAGATCGAAAGAGATTCTACACCGTGGTGAATTGAGAGGTGACTTGGTCCAACCAGCTAGGATCGAGAGCTCTGGAGCAATCAAAGGGATGCATCGACAGATCTCTTTCTTGCCCATTCTCTTAGTTTTAATTTTATTTGAATGGTGTTGTTAAGATACGATAGTTGGTTAGGGGATGTTTGCGATGAACGCTAATTTTATGTTTGGTTTTTAATAATTTAAAATGCTTGGCATTATTTTCTATCTGCTAGTACTTAATTTTCTTAAATCCTTTGCCATACGACAGTTGGCATAGTGTGCTTATTGCACCTTAATATCTTAACAGACTTAAGGGGCAATTGCTAGATACTAAGGCAAGAAGCTTTGAAAGAAGATGTTCAAGTAGATGAACTTACTTTGGAAGTGAGTCTACCCCTTAGGAGTAAAGATTGAAACTTAATCGAGTTAATTACTGAGAAGCTTCACTATAGACATATAGGGGTTTTATCGTGGTTAACTTAGGGTTTTGCCACCGACAGAGGCAATACTACCTTGAATCTGCTTGGCAATAAAACCAAGGCAGGATATTATTAAAAGCTGACATAAGTAGGGTGAAATCCAAGCATCCCTTGCCAACGCTCATCATTCAATTGGACACTTTTGTTGCCAGTCTGTTTTTATTTTTCGCTACTTTGTTTTTGATATCTTGCAACCAAAAGTCCTAATCATTTCAAACATTTTTTTACAAAACAAGTAAACTTAAGCAAATAAGTTCTTGGTCAATCCCTGTGGATTCGATACTCAGCTTACTGTTGTATTACTTGCGGACTGTGTATACTTGCACGCATAATACCCACCTTGTCGTTTTCTTGTACTATTACTCTAAATATTCAATCGTTTGCCAAGTGTTAGCAAAAGTCGACAAGTTTTTGGCGTTGTTACTGGGGATTGCGACAAAATTTATTATTTTGTTTTTAATTGTTTTATTTCTTTTATTATTTCATTTTATTTACTTATTTTAACTGGCATATGACCAGAAACCACCTTTTGGTGGAAGATTGTCCATACGACCCAGAAATTGAAAGAACCTTACGGAGGTTAAAAAGAAAAGCTCGAGAGATGGCACATCGAGGCAATAGAGGAGCCGATGGTAACCCAAAAAATCAAGGAAATCCACCAAACCACAATGGGATATCGGTCGCACCTACTGCCCCACCCGTTAATGTGGAGAAGGAAAGACCTATCCGAGAACACTCGACATCGTACATAGACAATTTGATGCCATGATTGATTGGTCCAGAGGTAAATACACAGAATTTTGAACTTAAACCAATAACGATACAAATGCTTTTGAATGAAGGACAATTTGATGGAGCTCCTACTGGAGACCTGAGGTAACACTTGAAGTAATTCATAGAAGTTTACCATCTATTTCAGCAGCCTAGAGTGTTGGAGGATACAGTGAAACTGAAATTATTCATATTTTCCCTGAGAGATAGAGCAAAAACGTGGCTTAGTTCTTTGCCAACTAGTTCTGTTACCTCATGGGGAGATCTATGCCAGAAATTTTACTACGATTCCATCCACCTAAACTCACTGCCAAGCTAAGGAGCGAGATCATTACGTTTAGGTAGGTTGACGATGAGACCCTATATGATGAATGGGAAAGATTCAAGGACCTGCTGAGAAGGTGTCCCATGCATGGATTCCCAAATTGGACCCCGATGGAGACCATCTACAATAGACTCAATACTCATGCCAGAACTATTGTTGATGCTTCGGCAAATGGTTCACTGTTGGACAAGAACTATACAGAGGTAGTTGGCATCCTTGAAAGGATCTCAACTAATAATTCCGAGTATCTTGCTACCAGACTAGGGACCAGAACTAAAACTGGAGGAAAATTAGCACTAGATGAATTAACATCCATCCACGGTAAGATTTCCAATCTTACTAGCATGGTGAGAACTTTGAAAAAGAGTAAAGAATCTCAAGATATTAAGATGTTAGAGCCATTCTACATAATATGTGGGGAGGACCATTACATGGAAGATTCCCCTGCCAACCCTAAGACGGTAAATTTTGTTGGCAATTTTAATCGTAATTATAATGCAAATTTTAAAACTTACAATGCAGGATGGTAATCAATACAATGCCTAGCGTCAGAATAACAATGTCCAACAAGGATTCTATCAGAACGCTACGCCATTGAGGGCCCAAAGCAATTTTTATGCGGGACAAAGAAACAATCAGGAGACTTTAACAGAATTTATGGAGAGGAATGATGCAACTGTTCAGAGTTTGGCAACGTCTATGCGAAACTTGGAGATTCAGATCGAACAGATTGCCAATGAACTTAGCAATCAACCCCAGGGAGCATTGCCAAATGATACAGAAGACGCTCGACAGAGAGGCAATAAGCAGTGCAAAGTTGTAACCTTTTGGAGTGGAAAACAATGTGAGATTGAGATACCTATCAAGTAGTCAGCCAATTGCTAAGAGAAAGGACTAGTAGATGAACCAAAAAAGTAGAGAAGAAAGAAGAAGACATAAGCGATGCCAAACCTTTGTCCAATGCCAGACCTCAGTCGGATGCCAGCAAATCCTTGGCAAAACTAGTAGAGTCAACATGTGCTTACCCACCTCCACCATTTCCACAAATACTACAGAAGCACAAGCAGGATCAGTAATTTAAGCGCTTCTTTGAAATTCTTAAGCAGTTGCAGATTAAAATATTGTTAATAGAAGCTCTTGAGCAAATTCCAAATTATGTTAAATTCATGAAGGACATTTTGTCCAAAAAGAGGAAATTGGGCGATTTCGAGATTGTAGCTCTCACTGAGGGATGCAGTGTAATGATACTCAATCGATTGCCACCTAAGCTGAAAGTTCAGAGAAGTTTTACTATTCCTTGTACCATTGGCAATAGATTCATGGGTAAAGCACTGTGTGACCTGGGAGCCAACATCAATTTGATGCCAATGTCTGTTTTCAAAAAGCTCAACATCGAAGCAAGGTCTACCACCGTAACACTTTAGTTGACAGACCGATCTTTTCCACATCTTAAGGGTAAGATTAAGGATGTGCTGGTTGATAAGTGTTCAAAAGTACTATTTTTCTTACCCTTTTTACTTATATTATTGTTAGACTTAGGCCCATATTAGTTGCATAATTAGCCATTCATGCATTAATCCATGTTTCCTTCCATCGTTGAGCTTGATTACATAACTTGGTAGTTTTTGTGGGAAAAGATGCTGCTTTGGTGTGTTTTGTGTGTATGTGCAGGATCATTTGCCAAAGGAGATGCCGAGCTAGTTGCCAGGGCAATACATGAAGGAGACGCCGAGCTAGTTGCCAGCGCAATGCATGAAGGATACACCAAGCCAGTTGCCATGGCAATTGTCGACAAGAGCAAAGGTGATATGGTAGTCGAAATTGATGACTATACAAGCCCAAGATGACGTGGAGCAAAGCCTAAACCCAAAGGAATTTGATTTCCACGCAGAGATTAAAGAAGAATTAAATTCCAAGAAGATAGGAGAAGTTCTAGTAGGAATACAATTATAATAAAGAATTATATTCTTTAAAGATAATTTAATTCAAACTTAAACTCCTCCTCAAAGAAGGACTTTGGCCTAGCCCTATAAATAAGATGGAGATTTCGACAATCAAGGGAGAGCAAAATAGGGGAATTTCGAAAAGTCCAAGGAGGGCAAGAGGAGAGAATTTTCGACAAGCATCTAGGGCAAGGAGGATTTCGACAAGCCTCCTTCTTCATCCTTTTCTTTCTTGTTCGATTGGGTTCATGCTAGGGATTATTTATCTTGTGTTTCTTTGGAACCTAGCCATGAACTAAATCTACTTGGCTATGGTTATTGTGTTTTGTGGTTGTGAGAAACTATTGGTTTTTCTTTAGGTAATAAAAGTTTTCACTTTTCTATTTCAAGGTTTATTCATTCTTGGTTCTTATTCTTGTTTGCGAGTGAATTGGGAGAGGATCTCGTGATTTCATCTATTTATCTAATATAATTAATCCGGCTTAGGAATAAGTTAAGGATTTCAATGGCTAAGAGGAGCGCAAGATTGGTTGTTGTTCACCCTTGATTCACGCAGGGATGTATTATCAAGGCATGCACAAGTAGCTAGAGTTTCGACTTAGGGATAAGAAGTAACCATTGAAGAACGCTCTGGAGAACCTTGAAGGTTGCTTCCTAGACGCCCAAGTAGTTGCCCAACTAGTTGCCCAGGCAACCATCGATTAGTTGCCAAGGCAACCCCGTTGTGCAAGTTGCCACGGAAACTGAGTTGCCCGTGCACTCTTTTACCAAAATGATCCAATCGGCTATCACACCTCAACTCACGATAACCTGGCCTATCTCTCTCTCAATTGATCTCATCTATTCATTTACTTTATTGCTTTCTAGATTAGTTATTAGTTAAACTCCTATAATCCTTTACTTGTGTTTTTACTTTTTACAGTGCAAGAGACTAGATTCTTGAAGTGGCACCAATCCCTGTGGAGACGATATCTTTTATACTATAACTTGCGACGTGTATACTTGCACATTTGCGTAACACTTATTACGCACAACAAGTTTTTGGCGCCGTTGCCGGGGATTGGCAATAGCGACTTTGTTTTTATTTTCTTGCACTTTCTTTTTACTGTTCTTGGTTAAGATTCAAAGGGCTAACAAACTTTGGTTTTGCATTGGTATATGACCAGGGCGAGACCGACTACACCAGAATATCCCTTTGATCCAGAAATCGAACGAACCTTACAAAGACTTAGACGAAGGATAAGAGTAGCAATGGCTAATCAAGACGGCAATATGAATCAAGATGTTCTAGCAGGAGGAGGAGTGATTCTTGCACGAAACAGAACTATTCAAGACTATCTTGAAGAAGATCTTGATGGACTTAATCCAGGAGTTGTCGCGCCTGAAATTGAAGCCGACCACTTTGAGTTGAAACCGATAGTGTTTAATATGATCAACACAATTGGTCAATTTGGCGGCTCAGCAACTGAAGATGCACGGCAACATCTGAAATCTTTCCTCGAGATTTGCAACTCGGTCAAAATATACGGAGTCACCCCCGATGTCTTACGATTAAGATTATTCCCCTATTCACTGAGGGATAGGGCGAAAGCATGGTTGAATAGCATTCCTGCCGGATCAATAGCATTTTGGACTAATCTTTGTCGTGATTTCCTTGCTAGATTTAATCCTACAAATTTGACTGATAAGCTTCGTAAAGACATTACTTCTTTTCGACAGGCAGATGATGAATCCATGTATGAGGCTTGGGAGCGATATAGAGAACTTCTACACAAATGCCCCCTACACGGATTCCCGGTGTGGACTCAAGTAATGATGTTTTACAACGTCGTGAATACACCAACAAGGATGATGCTAGATGCCTCGGCAAACGACATATTCCTAGATAAGTCGCCGGAGGAAGCAATGCAAATTTTAAACAGGCTGGCCAAGAATGATTATCAATTCCCATCCACTAGAAGAGGAGGAGTTAGACGCCAAGCCACAATACATGAACTAGGATCATCAGATTCAATTTCGGCACAATTGGCCACTTTAACCAAGATGGTCCAGAACATGCAAAAACCAAACAACACACATGAAGTCAAGGTAATGGATTCTTTTTGTGAGTTATGTGGTGATAACCATAATTTTTCTGAATGTATGCAGAATCCGGAATCCAGCTTCTATGTGGGGAATTACAATCAGAATAACAATGTGATGTCCAATACATACAATCCAGCTTGGAAGAAGCACCCTAATTTTTCATGGAGTAATCCCAACAATGCTCTAAATGCTTTTATAATGAAAACTGAATCTTATATGGCTGAGAATAGTAATTTCATAAAAAGAACTGATGCTTTTATTAACAGGACCGAGATGAGATTGCAAAACCAAGAGGCGGCAATCAAATCATTGGAAAATCAAGTCGGACAGTTTGCTCAAAATCTGAATACTAGACCGCAAGGAGGTTTACCTAGCGATACTGAAGTCGCAAGAGGAACTGGCCATGAGCAATGTAAGGCGATCACCACTAGAAGTGGCCAACAACTTAGAGAGGTTCAAACCCGCTCGTCAAACAAACCTCCACAAAAAGATCAAGACGAACCTAGCGGCAAAGCCTCAGATGCTGAACCAGGAATTGCCGCGGCAACCGGCAATAAGCATGCCTCGACAACCGATGATAAAGACGCCTCGGCAACTTGAGATAAGCATGCCTCAGCAACCCCAGTTGATAACTCCTCGGCAACTCCAGTTGTCCAGGCAATGTCGTCAATCAGGTTCCAAACCAATGAAAGGATCAAAGATATCCGACTTCTACCATCTTTCCCACAAAGGTTGAAGCGACAAAAGCAAGAATACCAATTCAAGAAGTTTCTTGATATCCTAAAGCAAGTCCACATCAACTTGCCATTGGTGGAAGCAATTGAACAAATGCCAAACTATGCCAAGTTTCTTAAAGACATTGTGTCCAAGAGAACAAGGCTAGGAGAGTTTGAAACAGTTACCGCAACAGAGGGATGCATGGCAATGTTGCACAATCGTATGCCACCCAAGTTGAAGGATCCTGGAAGTTTCACAATACCCTGTTCTATTGGAAACCACTATGTCGGGAAAGCACTATGCGACCTTGGGGCTAGCATAAACTTGATGCCTAAATCGGTTTTCCAGAAACTAGGAATCGGAAAGGCAAGACCTACAACAGTTATGCTACAGCTAGCCGATAGATCCTATGTGCATCCGGAGGGAAAAATCGAGGACATACTGGTAAAAGTTGATAAATTTATTTTTCCCGCTGACTTTATTGTTTTGGATTGTGAAGCAGATGAGCATGCACCATCATTCTCGGGAGACCATTCCTAGCAACAGGGAGAACCTTGATCGATGTTGAAAAAGGAGAACTCACAATGAGGGTGAATGACCAGCAAGTTAAACTAAATGTGTTGCAAACACTAAGGCATGCCGATGATCCAGAAGAATGCTAACTTCTTCATGCCACGGCAGAGTTTAATTTCGACGAAGAATTTAGTTGCCTCAGCAACTACATTGCCGATCAAGAGGAACCTGAAGAGTATGAAGAACCGGTCGATGAGGAACAACAAAAAGAGGAAAATTGGCTAGTCAATCGACCAGGTACATACTTTGAACCACTGGATTACTCAGGTAAGGAAGGTAAGCTCGAAAAACCCTCTATTGAACAACCACCGATTCTTGAGTTAAAACAATTGCCAGAGTAACTAAAATATGCATACTTAGGAACCGATAATACATTGCCTGTAATTATTTCTTCTAAGTTACATCCTGAGCAGGAAAAGAAGCTGATCAAGATATTGAGCTACACAAAAAGGCAATAGGGTGGACAATTGCCGACTTGAAGGGAATTAGCCCGGCAGTGTGCATGCACAAGATTTTGTTGGAAGATGATCACAAACCTTCAATTGAGGCCCAGAGGAGACTGAATCATGCCATGAAAGGGGTTGTAATGAAAGAAATCATCAAGTGGCTTGACGCCGACATTATATACCCTATCTCTGATAGTACATGGGTAAGTCCGGTACAATGTGTTCCATAAAAGGGAGGTATAACGGTGGTAAGTAATGAAAACAATGAACTCATTCCAACCAGGACTGTGACCGGTTGGAGGATTTGTATGGATTATCGAAAGCTAAACAAAGCCACTAGGAAAGATCACTTCCCATTACCCTTTATTGATCAAATGCTTGACCGTCTTGCAGGTAAACCCTTTTATTGTTTTCTTGATGGTTATTCAGGTTACAATCAAATTGCCATAGCACCAGAAGATCAAGAAAAGACAACCTTCACATGCCCATACGGTACCTATGCCTTCCGAAGGATGCCGTTCGGATTGTGTAACGCCCCGGCAACCTTCCAAAGATGCATGATGGCGCTCTTTTCAGACATGGTCGAAGACTTCCTTGAGATCTTCATGGATGATTTTTTTGTTTTTGGTAATGACTTCGACAGCTGTCTCGGTAATTTAGAGAGGGTGTTGGCAAGATGTGAAGAAACGAATTTAGTCCTCAATTGGGAGAAATGCCATTTTATGGTAGATGAAGGAGTAGTGCTCGGCCACAAGATTTCATCCAAGGGAATTGAAGTAGACAAAGCCAAGGTGGACGTGATCGAGAGATTACCCTCACCAAGTTCGGTTAAAAGAATTCGAAGTTTTCTCGGACATGCAGGTTTTTACAGGAGGTTCATTCATAATTTTTCTAAAATCACTAAACCCTTGTGTAATCTGCTTGAACAGGATAAAGTCTTCGATTTTGATGATTCTTACACCCAAGAATTTGAAACCCTAAAGAAAAAGCTTACCTTGGCAACCATTGTCGTTCCACCAGATTGGACGCTACCTTTTGAGCTCATGTGTGATGCAAGTGATTTCGCGGTAGGAGCAGTCCTAGGCCAACGCACATGTAAGACCTTCCATGTGATATACTACGCTAGTAAAACTCTTAATAGTGCTCAAGTGAATTACAGAACAACGGAGAAAGAGTTACTAGTTGTAGTTTTCGCATTTGACAAGTTCCGATCCTATTTGATTGGTAAAAAGGTAATTGTTCATACGGACCATTCGGCAATCAAATATCTATTTGCTAAAAAGGATGCCAAACCTCATTTGATTCGTTGGATATTACTTTTACAAGAATTTGATATTGAAATTAAGGACAGGAAAGGAACAGAAAATCAAGTGGCCGATCACTTATCACGTTTGGAACGCAATAGGGAAAAGGACGCGGATCTAGAGATATGCGATGCATTCCTGGATAAACAAATTTTAGTTGCCTCAGCAACCATGGACGCGAATGCCTCGGCAACCCTCGACGCCTCGGCAACCATGGATGCACACGCCTCGGCAACTCTCGACGCCGCAGCAGTCTTTGACGTGCACGCCTTGGCAATTCTGGGAGCAGTCGCCACGACAGCACATGCCTCGACAATACCCTAGTACGCGAATTTAGTTAATTTCCTTGTTTGTGGTATTTTACCTTATGGCATTACTCACCAAGGGAAGAAGCGGTTCCGCCATGATGCTAAGCATTACTTTTGGGACGAGCCTCTTTTGTTCAAACAATGTGCAGATCAGGTTATACGCCGATGTGTCCCTGAAGAAGAGCAACAGAATGTACTCTGGCAATGCCATTCTTCACCCTATGGAGGACATTTTGGAGGAACTCATACCGCAGCCAAAGTTTTGCAATCCGGTTTGTATTGGCCAACATTGTACAAAGATGCCCAAGACTTTTACAAGCAATGTAATCGTTGCCAGAGGACGGGCAATATCTCTAGACGACATGAGATGCCACTCTAGAACATCATCGAGGTGGAATTGTTCGATGTGTGGGGGATCGATTTTATGGTACCTTTCCCATCTTCATTCGGCAACCTCTACATCTTACTTGCCGTCGACTACGTGTCTAAATGGGTTGAGGCAGCTGCAGTTCCAACAACGATTCCAAGACCGTGCAACGATTCTTACAGAAAAACATATTTACACGGTTTGGGATGCCAAGAGCAATTATCAGTGACGAAGGCAAGCATTTTGACAACAGACTAATTGCCAAGATGTTGCAACGCTTATCACACAAGATCGCCACGGCATATCACCCGCAAACCAACGAGCAAGCAGAAATTTCCAACTGGGAATTGAAGGGTATACTCGAGAAGGTTGTAAATCCCTCAAGGAATGATTGGTCATTAAGACTAGATGACGCACTTTGGGCATATCGCACTGCATTCAAAACACCCTTATGTATGTCCCCCTTCCAACTTGTCTATGGCAAAACATGCCATCTACCGGTGGAAATCGAACACAAGGCATACTGGACCTCAATGAGATAGAAGAATTCTGTGCACTCGCCTATAACAATGCACGAATCTACAAGGAGAAAACAAAGCGATGGCATGACAAGAAACTATTGCCGCGGTAATTCACGCCAGGGCAACTAGTTCTCCTATTCAATTCTCGGCTAAAACTTTTCCCTGGAAAGCTGAAATCAAGATGGTCGGGACCATTCGAAGTCGTCAAACCATTCTCCCATAGTGCTATGATAATCAAGTCCATCTCTGACAACCATGAATTCAAAGTTAATGGACAAAGATTGAAGCACTACAATGGTGCTCATGTGGAACGTAACAAAGAAGTGGTCAACTTAGGAGATGCATGAGCATGCTCTCCTTTCAATATTTTCTTTTTCCTTTTATTTTCATTTTTATTTTTAGGAGATATTTTATTTTTCTTTATTATCTTTACTTTTCAGGTTTTCTTTGTTTTCTTTTTCACAACAAGACTCACAACTACTATGCTAAGGAAATTTACTGCCGAGATCCTTGCCCCGGCAACCAATGAAGAAGATGCCGCGGCAACCTACATCGTGCCTGCACAAGCTGATGCCACGGCAACCGGCCCTGAAGATGCCACGACAACCAAAGCTAAAGACATCCCGGCAACAAGAAAACAACCATTGCGTTCAAGCAAGAGAATCAAGACACCGACCAAAAGGAAACTAATCATCTACGATGACGAACTCTCGGAGTAAGTCCTCGTATGCATTTTTATTTTTATTTTTCGTTATTTTTATGCATGCATTGAGGATAATGCCTCACTCGAGTTTGGGGGGATTGTTATTAGTAGTTACCATATTTAGTTACATTCATCTTAAGTATTACATTTAGGATACATAAATTGCTTGCCGTGCCTTTAATTGGAACAAGAATTGCTTATATTTGATGAATATCCGATGATGACTTTGCCAATGCACTTAATTGATAGAATTTTTATTCTAGGATAACCATGGAAAAACTTAGAATTTTACTATGATGCTAATTTTGATGAAACACTGTTGTAGTTTGATTGATTTAAGGAATTCTAGTAAACTTAGGTTGATAATTAACAAATTGGGGGATTAGAATAAAAATTGGATGAATGCTAGAGGTGCCCGAAATTGGCTCTAGCATGTGCTAAAAAAAATTTGATCACTAGAGGTCCCCGAAACTGGCTCTAGTATGTGTTAAAAAAAATTGATTGCTAGAGGTGCCCGAAACCGGCTCTAGTCGAATAAATTAACTTAAGAAAACTAAAAACAAAACACTAGAGGTGCCCGAAACTGGCTCTAGTTAAAAAATGTTAAAAAGAACCCAATGAAGTAATTTGAAAACCTATTGTTTGCATAGAATCCAAAAATCAACTTGCACACAACTCTGCACACACTCACAAGCATTATAGTTTGATTCCGAGTAATTCCTAAGTTTTTCGAAAAATAAAAAGCCAATCATACTTTGTGCCCCGATTCAGAGAATTGAAATCAAGTTCAAAGCTAAGTTTGTGAAAATTGAAGTCTTGGCAGGTAATTATGAGTTTGCATTGCTTGAGGACAAGCAATAGTTCGAGTTTGGGGGTGTGATAAGTGTTCAAAAGTACTATTTTTCTTACCCTTTTTACTCATATTATTGTTAGACTTAGGCCCATATTAGTTGCATAATTAGCCATTCATGCATTAATCCATGTTTCCTTCCATCGTTGAGCTTGATTACATAACTTGGTAGTTTTTGTGGGAAAAGATGTTGCTTTGGTGTGTTTTGTGTGTATGTGCAGGATCATTTGCCAAAGGAGATGCTGAGCTAGTTGCCAGGGCAATACATGAAGGAGACGTCGAGCTAGTTGCCATGGCAATTGTCGACAAGAGCAAAGGTGATATGGTAGTCGAAATTGATGACTATACAAGCCCAAGATGACGTGGAGCAAAGCCCAAACCCAAAGGAATTTGATTTCCATGCAGAGATTAAAGAAGAATTAAATTCCAAGAAGATAGGAGAAGTTCTAGTAGGAATACAATTATAATAAAGAATTATATTCTTTAAAGATAATTTAATTCCAACTTAAACTCCTCCTCAAAGAAGGACTTTGGCCTAGCCCTATAAATAAGATGGAGATTTCGACAATCAAGGGAGAGCAAAATAGGGGAATTTCGACAAGTCCAAGGAGGGCAAGAGGAGAGAATTTTCGACAAGCATCTAGGGCAAGGAGAATTTTGACAAGCCTCCTTCTTCATCATTTTCTTTCTTGTTCGATTGGGTTCATGCTAGGGATTATTTATCTTGTGTTTCTTTGGAACCTAGCCATGAACTAAATCTACTTGGCTATGGTTATTGTGTTTTGTGGTTGTGAGAAACTATTGGTTTTTGTTTAGGTAATAAGAGTTTGCACTTTTCTATTTCAAGGTTTATTCATTCTTGGTTCTTATTCTTGTTTGCGAGTGAATTGGGAGAGGATCTCGTGATTTCATCTATTTATCTAATATCGGGAGAGTTAGATTCAAGAAACGAATGAATATGATCTTTATTCAATCTATTAATGGTGAAGATTAATCCGGCTTAGGAATAAGTTAAGGATTTCAACGGCTAAGAGGAGCGCAAGATTGGTTGTTGTTCACCCTTGATTCACGCAGGGATGTATTATCAAGGCATGCACAAGTAGCTAGAGTTTTGACTTAGGGATAAGAAGAAACCATTGAAGAACGCTCTGCCGAACCTTGAAGGTTGCTGCCCAGACGCCCAAGTAGTTGCCCAACTAGTTGCCCAGGCAACCATCGATTAGTTGCCAAGGCAACCCCATTGTGCAAGTTGCCACGACAACTGAGTTGCCCGTACACTCTTTTACCAAAACGATCCAATCGGCTATCACACCTCAACTCACGATAACCTGGCCTATCTCTCTCTCAATTGATCTCATCTATTCATTTACTTTATTGCTTTCTAGATTAGTTATTAGTTAAACTCCTATAATCCTTTACTTGTGTTTTTACTTTTTACAGTGCAAGAGAATAGATTCTTGAAGTGGCACCAATCCCTGTGGAGACGATATCTTTTATACTATAACTTGCGACGTGTATACTTGCACATTTGCGTAGCACTTATTACGCGCAACACTGGTAAAGGTAGATAAATTTATATTTCCAGCTAATTTTATCATTTTAGATTATAAGGCAGACATGAATATCCCAATCATATTGGGCATACATTCCTTGCCATAGGTAGAGCCTTAATTGATGTTCATAAAGGTGAACTTACTATGCACATGAATGACTAACATGTTAAATTTAATGTATTTCAAGCTCTTAAATGTACAGATGAACCATAGGAATGCCAAGCTGATGAGATAATGAAGTCCATTTTCACTATGGACGTGGCACAGCTGTGCCAAGACACTGATAATGACGCCAAAGAATTAGATGCTAAAATTAAGACGAATAAAGACACTGAATGATCAACTTTAGAGAATAGAGCTGCTAATTACTTTGGACAACCAGAGCCGTTAGAGCTAGTGGGCAAAGAAATCAAGGCAACTAAACCATCCATCGAGGAGCTAACAGAATTGGAACTAAAACTATTACCAGACAACCTTAAGTATGCATACTTAGGTAAACACTCTACTCTGCCAGTGATCATTGTTGCTGATCTATCTAATGATTATGAAAAAAGATTACTGGAAATTTTAAGTAAATATAAGCAAGTTCTGGATGAACCTTGGCCATATCTGAGGAATAAGCCCCACTATTTGCATGTATAAAATAATGTAGGAAGAATATCATGGCAAAACAATTAAGGGCTAGAGAAGACTGAACTTGAGAATGAAAGAGGTAGTTAAGAAAAAAATTATCAAATGGCTAGTTGTTAGGATAATCTATCCCATTTGTGATAGCTTGTGAGTCAGCCCGATGTAATGTGTGCTAAAGAAATGTGGCATGATTGTAGTTCAAAACAACAATGATGACTTGTTCCTTCTAGAACTATTACCAGGTGGAGAGTGTGCATGGACTATAGGAAGCTGAATAATGCCACCAAGAACGACCACTTCCTTTCATCAATCAAATATTGGACAGACTGGCAGGAAAGGCATTCTATTATTTCCTAGACGGCTATCCAGGTATAATCAAATTGCCATCGGTCTAGAGGATCAGGAGAAAATAATATTCACTTGTCCATATGGGACATTCGCCTTTAGGAGAATGCCCTTTGGATTTTGTAATGCTCCAGCAACATTCCAACGATGTATAATGTTTATTTTCTCTGACATGATTGAGAACAATCTAGAAGTTTTCATGGATGACTTCTCAGTGTTTGGAAAAACATTCAAGGAATGCCTTCAGAGTCTAGAGCTTGTTTTGAGGAGATCTATTGAGACTAACCTAGTCTTGAACTGGGAAAAATGCCATTTCATGGTGAAGGAAGGCATAGTTCTCGATCACAGAGTAACCAAGAGAGGCCTGGAAGTAGATAAGGTGAAGGTGGAGGTAATCAAATAGTTGCCACCTCCTACATGTGTAAAGGTATCAGAAGTTTTTTGGACATACAAGTTTTTATTTTCGTTTCATTAAAGATTTCTCAAAAATTTCTAAACCTTTATGCTTTCGTTTAGAACAAAATGCCACTTTTGCGTTTGATGATTCTTGTTTAAAAGTGTTTCATGAACTTAAGGACAGATTGATTAATGCCCCCATAGTCATGGCACGAACTGGAATGAGCCTTTCAAGCTTATGTGTGATGCCATCTTTTATGTTGTTGGAGTTGTTGGGATAAAGGCGTGGCAAGATTTTCCATACCATTTACTATGTCAGCCGAACATTGAATGAAGCCCAACTCAACTACATCACTACCGAGAAGGAATTTCTCGTGGTTGTATTTGCATTTGATAAGTTCAGATCTTAGTAGGTAACAAAGTTGTGGTGTATATAGATCACTCGGTATTAAAATACCTATTGGAAAAAAAGGATGCCAAGCCCAGACTAATCCGATGGATGCTTTTGCTGCAAGAATTTGATCTCGAGATTTGAGACAAGAAGGGGAGTGAGAAATCGGTAGCTAACCATTTACCACGATTAGAGTATCACCTTGAGGAAAGAAGAACCATTACCATTAGAGATGAATTCCCTGATGAATACTTATTTACAGTCGATTCTATGCCATGGTACGCTGACATAGTCAATTGCCTAGTAAGCAATATTTTGCGACTGAATTTGGCCAGTAACGTCAAGAGGCATTTTTTGCGAGATGTTCGGCAATATTATTGTGATGAGTCAATTTTGTTCAAACAATTTGCCGACCAAGTGATCCGTCGATGTGTGCCAGAAGAGGAGCAACACAACATTTTGCAGCTATGCCATGTAGCACCATATGGAGGATGCTTTGCTGGTATAAAGACCACTGCCAAGGTGATGCGATTAGGATTCTTTTGGCCTACGCTATTTAAAGACCCTCATTAATTTGCCAAGGCATGCGATCGATGCTAGCGGTGGGTAATATCTCTATCAGACATCAATTGTCACTTCAGAATATTATAACAGTAGAGCTATTTGACGTATGAGGAATAAATTTCACGGGTCCTTTTCCCCTATCGTTTGGCAATCTATATATTCTTGTGGCCATCGATTATGTTTCAAAATGGGTTGAAGCAGTTGCGCTACCAACGAATGATGCCAAGACTGTTGCCAAGTTCCTGTATAAGAATATGTTCCCTAGATTTAGTGCCCTCAGAGCTATCATTCATGATGGAGGTGCACATTTTAAGTGCAATTGAATCTCTAGAGCTCTGTGCAGGTATAGAATCCAGTAACGTATTGCCACAACTTACCATCCCCAAACAAATGGCCAAGCAGAGATCTCAAACAAAGAAATCTAGAACATTCTAGAAAAAACTATGAATCCAACGAAGAAAGACTAGTCTTTGAGACTAGATGATTTCTTGTGGGCTTATAGAACATCCTTTAAGACTCCATTGGGAACTTCTCCTTATAGGCTCGTGTTTGGGAAGGCACGCCACTTGTCAGTGGAATTAGAGTGTAGAGCTTATTGGGCAATCAAAAAGCTCAACATGGAGTGGAGATGTAACCCCCTCGACCCGGCCTAGACGCCCAACCGAGTCGAGAGACTATATTAGGTTTGCCGAAGCAAACCGGAGAAAGGTTACGAAAAGTCAATCCATTTTTTTATCTTGTTTAGACGCATAATTATTAACCTACATGTACATACTTGCAGCGGGTGAAATAATAGAGGAAACGGATCATAGGAAGACCTTCAATTGCATAACATACACTCCAAGGACTAAATTGCAAAACTCGACAATTTTGGGGACCAATGCTAAAATTTAGGTTACCAAACCTCAATTAATCAGATTACTTGCCAACATGCAAAATTTCAAGTTAAAACGATCATCCAAGCTCATACAATTGCATTCACAAATCATAGGGACCAAAACATATGGAAATAGAACTTCAGAATATGCCAAACTAAACGATTTAACTACCACTGTACCAGTATGGCCAATGGTGTTTCAATACACCCTATTATTTTAAATCCCCGAATTTCCAGTAGCCAAATACCGTTCTAATATGCCTCCATGTATCTAAACGCCTCTCACAAAACCCTTAGACCGTATCGAAACGCCTTTCACCATACCGAAACGCTGACTAATTTTTCCTTGGCCTGTACCGAAACAGTTGTCCGTGTACAGGTACGCTAAGCCTGAAATGGCTTACTCGTACCAAAACAGGGACGCATGGACCTGTAATGTCTATTTTCACAAGTTTAAAATACTTTTGAACATAGCAAAACACCCTAGCATGGTCTTAACATACAACCATCATGTTCAGGGATCGAACCACACCACAACAACTCAGGTTCAACATCAATTCATGGCATCATGCATCAAATGGTAAACTAGAGGCATGCTTACTAAAAAACCAATCAAACAAGGTATGAAACTTCAAAACCATCACAAAAACAATCCAAAATGGCCATTTACAATCCAAGAGCAGCAAACCAAACTTGTTCAAATAGGGAGTTTAACAAACATATCCCAAAACAACAATAGAAACCCAATTGCCCTTATTACTTGTAGTCTAGTTCCAAAAACATACTTTGGTTACCAAGTCTTGTTGAGATCCCTTGCTTCCCGCTGCCTTCCAAACCTTTAATTCTCTGCATTGATGCACAAAGAGAGCGTAAGAACACAAGGCTTAGTGAGGAGTGCTCAAAAACAACACATCATCAATTCATTTAAAACCATTTTCCATCAACACATTGAAATTCCCATTTCAAACAATGTTTATCAACGTACAAAACATCATGCGTTTAAAACCATGCACTTTAACACTTTTAAAACCAGCATATTAAACCATATGCAACATGTATCATTAACCAACGTCAAATCCCATTGCTAAACCTCAATTTAAGCCTTCTCATGCATAACTATCATATGCAAAGCTTAAAGAGTAAACATGTATAAATCACATTATACAACATAAACCTTTCAATGATACATTAACAATTATATTGGCTTACAAGTGATCAATAACCAAGTACCATTTCCCAAAATAGTTCATCGGATACACAGATTCAAACAAGTGTCCTCGCAACACTTACAACCCACGGGAACACCAACCCCACTCATCGGTTAGACGCTTATTCCACTAACGGGAGTTTACGGTACCATATAACCCTTCGACCGTTAGGGTACTTGGATGGAGTTTATGGTACACGAATCAAAACCCCTCAACATCCAAGGCGACTTATTATAGTGCACTATCTATCCTATGGCCTGCCAACTATATCCGATAACAATTTTGAAACCACATCACTTGCCAATATAATTAACCATTTACCATTTTCGTCATTGTTTTTAACAAGCATTAAACCAAACCACTTTTCCAAAGCAACATCACATGATTTAAACACAAGTATAAACCATATACTTACATGGATCACTTACCACGTGCATCCATCAGCATTTCATACTTAAAAAGTATCTCAAATACTTTAAATCATGCTTAAACCGTAAGTAACATGTAAATCAAGACAAGTGCATAAAACCATTTCATTATAGCACGAACAAGAGAGTAAGACCACTTTTACTTACTTTTGAGTTTAAACCAGTGTTTCAAGCTAAGTTTAAACTCCCATAAATCACCTTTAAAATATTCCAAAGCTGGAATCCACGTTCTCACTCACCGATACGTGAAACCTTGATTCGTCGACGTGAAATCACACGTTCGAAGCCTCAAACGCTTCACCGATCAGCTCCGGATCAACCTCTCTTGTTTTAATCACATTGCAACAAAGGATTAATGCATCACAATGCATTCCAAACACACAACAACAAATCCTCACGGACTTCCATAATCCTCTCACAAATACCCAACCACAACAACCGAAATCATCATCTAAACCTTTCCAAACACAACCCAGCCACAATCTAACAATCTAACACTTCCATAATCATCAATTAACACTCAAAAACAGGATTAAACCATCCAAAACTTCCGGCAACTACACAGCTACCAAAACTCCACAAAACACCAACCTAACAACCTAATCAAATAAAGATTCAAGAGTTTCGGAATTTCTTTGTTAAAAATGACTTAACAACATTATAAAACATCCATCATATGTTTAAAATCAATCCTCATCTCTGGAAAATAGACCAATCTGGATCTTTCACTATTTCATCAATTAATCCCAATTAAATCCATTAAATCAATATAAAAACACAAAATCAGATTATAAACCATAAATCAAGGATCAAAACTTGGTAATATCAATAAAGAACCATTCAATAGAGGAGATCAAAGACCTTACCCCTATTGTGTGATTTCTCCCTCAATTGGCTTGTTTAAAAGCTAGAAAACACAAGATTTCAACAAGATTTTGTAAATCAATGATAAAGAAACAATTACAAATCAAGAAATTAAGAATATAAGTCTCTCACCTCTAGAATTTGATGAAAACAAAAGTGTTTGACAGAAAAGAAGTGGAGAGAAAAGTTGAGAGAAAAGTTACGTGAAATTGGTTTAAAAGAAATAACTTTAATATCCAAAATCCTTTTTAATTAAATTTTAAAACACGTGTTAAACTGATTTAATTGAAGGGAAAAATCATCAGAAAAAACTTGGTAAAATAGCTCCTTAAGGATTCTAAGAATTTGACCATTTTCATTTTAGTCAACCTTAAAACATATTTCAAAATTTACATTTTGGTCACCAACCAAAGTATCAGACTTCCAAATCTCATTTTCCAAAATTGATTTTACCAATATTAATCATATATTTTAAAATGATTTTAAACCATTTTCCATATTTTTATCTTATCGAAAAAATATACGACCCTCAATTTGACTCAAATCTCTAACTCGGTCCACCGGACCGTCGTAATAAACCTTAAAAATACTAGCCCCAAAACCGGGGCTTTACAACTCTCCCCCACTTAAGAAATTTCATCCTCAAAATTTACCTAGAGGAAACAGATGCGAAAACGGCTCCAGCATCTTTGACTTGCGTTCCCACGTGGCTTCCTCAACACCGCAGTGCCTCCACAACACCTTAACAAGCTCGACCGTCTTGCCACGCAGAACCTTCTTGCTGGTATCAAGGATCTCTACAGGTTCCTCATCATAAGATAAATCTGGTCTCAACTCAACATCCTCCACTGGCATAACATGCGATGGATCTGAACGATACCTCTGCAACATCAAAACATGGAACACATCATGAATTTCCTCAAGCTCGGGAAGTAACCTCAACCGATAAGAAACTAGACCCACACGCTCTACAACCTCATATGGTCCAATAAATCTCGGGCTAAGCTTACCCTTACGTCCAAACCGTATCACTTTTTTCCACGGTGAGACCTTCAAAAACACACGATCACTAACCGCATACTCAACTTCCCAACACTTCAAATTCGCGTAGGATTTCTGTCGATCAACAGTCGCTTTCAAGTGCTCACAAACAAGCTTAACCTTTTCATCCGTGTCTTTCAACATGTGTGGTAAGGAAACATGCTTTTCCCCTACCTCAACCCAACATAACGGTGTACGACACCTCCGGCCATACAACGCCTCATACAGAGCCATCTGGATACTCTCCTATAACTATTATTATAAGAAAATTCAACCAAAGGTAATTACTTCTCCCAGGCTCCCCGAAACTCGATAATACAACACCTCAACATGTCCTCCAAGACCTGGATAACACGCTCAGTCTGTCCGTCCGTCTGAGGATGATACGCGGTACTGAAATTCAACCTTGAACACAAGGCCTGATGTAAACATCTCTAGAACCTTGCCGTAAACCTCGGATCTCTATCCGAAACAATGGACTTAGGTACCCCATGTAACCGTACAATCTCAGCGATGTACAAATCAACCAATTTATCCAACGTGTACGTCGTATGCACCGGTAGAAAATGTGCGCACTTCGTAAACCAATCAACAACCACCCAGATGGAATTCTTTTTAGCCGTTGTCAACGACAATCCTATCACGAAATCCATGGTGATTCTCTAACATTTCCACTCTAGAATTCTCAATGGCTACAACAACCCGGATGGAAACTGATGCTCAACCTTTACAAGCTGACATACCATACACTTGGATACAAACTCCACCACATCTTTCTTCAAACCAAACTAATAATAACTTTCCTTCAAATCACGATACATTTTGGGACTACCGGGATGCATAGCAAAAGATTTGGAATGTGCCTTCGCCAAAATAGTATGCCTAGCTCCGCGACTTTCGGCACTACTATTCGGCATTCAAAGCATAAAACAACATCATCATCAAAATGAAACTCTGATGGCTTGCCTTTCAATATGTCCTTAACATGAGGAACCAAAGAATCATCGAACAGTTGCTTAGCTTTGATCATTTGCGACAACGTAGGCTTAACTTGCAACTCAGCCAGGAAACCATATTCCCGCGTTACAATCAACCTTGCAAACATCGCCCTAAGCTCAACCACAACCCTACGACTTAACACATCCGTAACAACATTGGCTTTTCCCGGATGATATTTGATTGTCAAATCATAATCCTTAAGAAATTCCAACCATCTACGTTGCCTAAGGTTCAAATCCTTTTGAGACATCAAATATCTCAAACTTTTGTGGTCCGTGAAAACCACACACTTATCACCATAAAGGTAATGTCGCCAAATCCTTAAGCCAAACACTACGGTCGCAAGTTCCAATTCATGAGTAGGATAGTTCTGCTCATTAACTTTCTGTTGCCTCGATGCATAGACCACCACTTTGCTCTCTTGCATCAGCACGCAACCCAAATCAAAGTACGATGCATCACTATAAACCACAAACTCCTTCCCTGACTCGGGTTGAGTCAACACAAGAGCATGTGTCAAAACTTTCTTCAACTTCTCAAAACTCTGCTGCTGCCTCTTCGACCACACATAAGGAACATTCTTCTACAACAACTTCGTCAACGAGGATGTAATACTAGAAAACCCTTCCACAAAACGGCGATAATAACCAGCCAACCCAAGAAAACTACGCACCTCTGAAGCTGTCTTAGGTTGCTTCCAATTGAGAATAACCTCAATTTTCTGTGGATCAACACGAAAACCCTCCACAAATACCACATGACCAAGGAACATCACTTCATTGAGCCAAAACTTGCACTTGCTCAACTTGCCATACAACTGACTATCCTTCAAAACTTGCAACACGGTCCGCAAATGATGATCATGCTCCTCCTTGGTACGAGAGTACCGATTATATCATCGATGAAAACCACCACAAACTGATCAAGGTACTCATGAAACACCATGTTCATCATATCCATAAAAGCCACCATGGTATTTGTCAAACCGAATGGCATAACCAGAAACTCGTAATGTTCGTACCTCGTACGAAATGCGGTCTTATGAACATCCACATCCTTAACCTTCAACTGGTAATACCTGACCTCAAATCAATCTTCAAAAACACCACCGCTTCTCGAAACTAGTTAAACAAATTATTGATCCTCGGCAACGGGTATTTGTTATTCAGTGTTAACTTATTTAACTGTCGGTAATCTATGCACATACGCAATGTAACATCCTTTTTTTCACAAAGAGAACCGAAGCACCCCAAGGCAAAACACTCGGTCGAATGAACCCATGATCTAACAACTCCTAGAGCTGCAACTTCAACTCTTTCAACTTCTTCGGTGCCATCTAGTAGGGAGTAATTGACACCATCAAACATAATCTTCTCTGCTCGAGTAGCCGAAACAACATTGGACAAGAATTTCACATTCTTTCCAACCACCATAACTTCATAATCATCGGCCAACCTCAAGGAACCCCTTTTAGATTCACAATCCACCACCGTCTTGTGCTCACTCAACCAATCCATACCCAAAATAACGTCAAAACCATGGAATGGCAAATCCTTTAGATTCGCGGTAAACTCATGCCCTTGAACCACCAAAGGACATCGCCGATACAACCTCCTGGTTGTAACCGTTTCTCCAAAAGAACTAGTTACCAACATGCCAGTATCCAGAAACTCAACAGGAATAGTCAACAATGATGCTTGCTCACTTACGATATATGAATGAGTGGATTCCAAATCAATTAAAGAAAACAACGATAAAGATTGCAAGGTAAAGGTACCTTCCATCACATCCGTGTCATTACACCCCTCACGATGAGCGTAAACTCTAGCCGATCCACCACCCTTAGGCTGGATAGCAACGGTATAAGCCACAGTTATCTGCCCACCATCTCTGTGCTGAAATAGCTCACAGCCTCAACCACGACCTCTTTGTGGAGCAACAACAGGTGCAACACCCTGCCCACCTCCTGCTAATAAAAGACAATCATGTCTCAGGTGGTCACCAGACCCACAACTCCAACAAGCATTAGCCACAACAGCCACATGTGCCTGACCCTTCATGGCCAAACATGGACAATCTCGCCTCAAATGATCACGTGATCTGTAAGCCCAACAAGTGTTGTACGGAGCTCAAACCTAGGCACTATGTTCCTGCGCTCCATGCCCAGGAAATCCACCACCACGCCTCTGATCCAGGCAATACCTCCTATCACGGTGTCTATTGGCCTGACCACCGCCAAAACTGGAATCAGCCGCTCTCTTACCAGAGTTAACACCCCGAGATCCAAAAGCTAAACCAAGATTCTGCTCAACATCCCTGGCTCGCGTGACCAACACATCAAAATCTATATAATCAGCAGTAAGCATGTATGTCTTAACATCCTGAACCATCCCGTAACAAAAATGGTCACATCACTTTCACTCGTTAGGAACTAACTCGGGAGCATACTGGCTCAACCTCTCAAACTGTACCTTATACTCAGAAACAGACATACTGCCCTGCACCAAAGCCATAAACTCTCTTCTTTTCGTCTTGATATCGGACACCCAGATACTTCTTTCGAAACACACTACAAAAGAACTCCCAAGACACATCCGTGGTTGCCATCCCATTTATTAGAGTTGTCCACCAGCTATAGGCATCTCCTTATAGCAGGGACACGGCACAACCCAGCTTATGGGCATCCAAACAACCCATCTATTCCAGAATCCTTTTTGTACTAGCCAACTAGTTTTTAGACGCCTCTAGTGCTAGACCCTGAAACTCAACTCCGCCCAAACTACGAAGAAGTTCTAACGACAAACATTACCCAACCACTGGTGTCGGCACTTGAACACCTGTAACTGCTGCCTAAAAAGCACCAGTCATGGTCTGCATCAACAACTCCATATTGCCCAACCCTGGCCAAACTGGCTCAGGTGGCACTTGCTCCACTACCTCAGGTGGATTAGGTGGGGGCAGTGGCAACCCTCTAGTAGGTACAACATCCTCCTTATTTCCCTGCCCAATGGCATAAGCAATTGTACCAGATTGCAACTCTCTCCTCGGTCTCATCGTGCTAAAAATATATCTAAGGCATGATAAACATTTCAAAACAACACCGTTAGGCCAGCTTCAAGCAATGATCCAACACTTCTATCTCAATTCAAAACATTTCAGACTATAATAATAAGGAAATGGTTTCCCTTATTTTTCCCCAAAATGGCATAAAGCAATCAACATACATATCACAAACAACGTACATAGCGGACAATAACTATAACCCACTACTTCATCACAACAATTATACCCATATATATATATATATATATATATATATATCAATATTCATATTCAATCACCGTGTGTAACAACAATGGTACACAATCAAGAAACAACATCCCAACCTTTCGTAACCTGGCTCTGATACCAACAAATATAACCCCCTCAAACTCGCCTAGACGCTCGACCGAGTCGAAAGAACTGCATTAGGATTGCCGAAGCAAACCAGAGAAAGGTTACGAAAAGTTGATCCATTTTTTATCTTGTCTAGACGTATAATTATTAACCTACATGTACATACTTGCAGCGGGTGAAATAATAGAGGAAACGGATCATGGGAAGACCTTCAATGGCATAACATACACTCTAGGGACTAAATTGCAAAACTCAACAATTTTGGGGACCAATGCTGAAATTAAGGTTACCAAATCTCAATTAAACAGATTACTTGCCAACATGCAAAATTTTAGGTTAAAACGATCATCCAAGCTCACACAATTGCATTCACAAATCATAGGGACCAAAACGTAAGGAAACAAAACTTCAGAATATGTCAAACTAACGATTTACTACCACCATACCGGTACGGCCAATGGTGTTTCGATATGCCCCATTATTTTAAATTTCCAGATTTCCAGTAGCCAATTACCGTTCTGATACGCCCCCGTGTATCGAAATGCCTTTCAAAAAACCCTTAGACCGTATCAAAACGCCTTTCATCGTACCAAAATGCTGGCCAATTTTGCCTTGGCCCGTACTGAAATAGTTGTCCGCGTACCAGTATGCTAAGTTTGAAATGGCTTACCCGTACCGAGATAGAGACACCTGTACTGGTACGCCTGGACCTGTAATGTCCATTTTCACAAGTTTAACATACTTTTGAACATAGCAAAACACCCTAGCATGCTCTTAATATACAACCATCATGTTCAGGGGTCGAACCACACCACAACAACTCAGGTTCAACATCAATTCATGGCATCATGTATCAAATGTAAACTAGAGGCATGCTTCCTAGAAAACCAACCAAACAAGGTATGAAACTTCAAAACCATCACCGAAACAATCCAAAATGGCCATTTACAATCCAAGAGAAGCAAACCAAACTTGCTCAAACAGGGAGTTTAACAAACATCTCCCAAAACAACAACTAAAACCCCTCCAAAAACATAATTTGGTTACCAAGCCTTGTTGAGATCCCTTGCTTTCCGCTGCCTTCCAAACCTTTAATTCTATGTACTAATAGACAAAGAGAGCGTAAGCACACAAGGCTTAGTGAGGAGTGCTCAAAAACAACACATCATCAATGCATTTAAAACCATTTTCCATCAACACATTGAATTTCCCATTTGAAACCATGTTTATCAACGTACAAAACATCATGCCTTTAAAACCATAAACTTTAACACTTTCAAAACCAACATATTAAACCATATGCAACATGTATCATTAACCAACAACAAATCCCATTGCTAAACCTCAATTTAAGCCTTCCCATGCATAACTACCATATGCAAAGCTTAAAAAGTAAACATGTATAAATCACATTATACAACATAAACCTTTCAATGATACATTAAAAATTATATTAGCTTACAAGTGAAATAACCAAGTACCATTTCCCAAAATAGTTCATCGGATACATGGATTCAAACAAGTTTCCTCGCAACACTTCAAGCCATCTCAACTGGAATAGTGATACAATCACAATCGCATTACATTACAACCGGGTACACTTACAACCCACGGGAACACCATCCCTACTAATCGATTAGACGCTTATTCCACTAATGGGAGTTTACGGTACCATATAACCCTTCGACCGTTAGGGTACTTGGATGGAGTTTATGGTACACAGATCAAAACCCCTCAACATCCAAGGTGACTTATTATAGTGCACTATCAATCCTATGGCCTGCCAACTATATCCGATAACAATTTTAAAACCACATCACTTACCAATATAATTAACCATTTACTTTATTGTTTTTAACAAGCATTAAACCAAACCACTTTTCCAAAGCAACATCACATGCTTTAAACACAAGTATAAAACCAGATACTTACATGGATCACTTACCACGTTCATCCATCATCATTTCATACTTAAAACAATATCTCAAATACTTTAAATCATGTTTAAACAGTAAGTAACATGTAAATCAAGACAAGTGCATAAAACCATTTCATTATAGCACGATCGAGAGAGTAAGACCACTTTTACTTACTTCCGAGTTTAAACCAGCATTTCAAGCTAAGTTTTAAATCCCATAAACCACCTTTAAACATTCCAAAGCTGGAATCCACGTTCTCACTCATCGATACACGAAACCTTGATTTACCGTCGTAAAATCACACGTCCGAAGCCTCCAATGCTTCATCGATCACCTCCGGATCAACCTCCCCTATTTTAAACACATTGCAAAAGAGGATTAATGCATTACAATGCATTCCAAACATATCAACAACAAATCCTCACGGACTTCCACAATCCTCTCACAAATACCCAACCACAACAACCGGAATCATCATCTAGACCTATCCAAACACAGCCCAGTCACAATCTAACAATTCTATATTCATCAATTAACACTCAAAAATAAGATTAAACCATCCAAAACTTTCAGCAACTACACAGCCACCAAAACTCCACAAAAACACCAACCTAACAACCTAATCAATTAGAGATTCAAGAGTTATGGAATACCTTTGTTAAAAATGACTTAACAACATTATAAAACATCCATCATATGTTTAAAATCAATCCTCATCTCTTGAAAATAGATCCAATCCAGATCTTTCACTGTTTCATTAATTAATCCTAATTAAATCCATTAAATCAATATAAAAAGAAACAAAATTAGATTATAAACCATAAATCAAGGATCAAATACTTGGGAATATCAATAAAGAACCATTCAGAAGAGGAGATCACGGACCTTACCCCTATTGTGTGATTTCTCCCTCATTTTTAATTAACTTTTAAAACACATGTTAAAATGATTTTGTAATCACTCATTTTTATCTAATTTGTAATTATCATATTATTGTATTAGTTTAATAATTAATATATCATTGCATGTATACGTAATATATTTTATGTATGATTAATGTATGTAAAGTGTGTGATGTGTGCATGTATATCATAAACTATGTATGAATACATATTAATAATTAATATGGTGTATGTGTATCACATATGTATTTACATTTTGTACGAGCGCATTGTTTATACGTATAATGTGTGTGGATGTTTATGTTAATTATGTGTATGATTATATATGCATGTATGTTAGTATGTTATATTAATTAATGTTTGCAAGTGTGTTACACGTATGTGTGTGTGTGCATATGTACGTTCGTATGTATTATCGTATTGTTATTGTTATTATTATTATTGTTATTATTAATATTAATATTATTATTATTGGACTAATATAAAATAGGATCCAAAAAATATTATACCCAAATATGAAGTCCAGTCCAAATTTACAGACCCAAAATAATAATAATAATAATAATAATAATAATATTGTTACAGGGCCCAACTGGCCAAGACTAAACCGGCTAAAGAACCTTAACCCATCTAATTAACTAAACCCTAATCACTATTTCTTTTTTTTTGCGCGGCTAATCATGAGCGTTGGATCAAATTTTGATCCAACAGTCACGATTGAAGGGAGAAGACCCTCCAGCTGGCGCGTGTAGCTCACTCGGGGCTGTTGGACTTCCACGCACGCATGGTGTGCATGCGCTGACCTTTTAGATAATCATACGCCATGTGTCATCATCTCCATCAACCACCAGAAGCGATTGTGATTGTTCGTGCTCCAAGTGATCCCAGCCATTGGATCAAATCTGATCCAACGGCCAGGATTTAGTCTGGCCAAACGACACCTCCACCATACTGTCTCCACCATACCGTTTTGCCAACCACCACTCAGAGTTTGCCAGAAAAACACAAAAAATAGGGTTATCAGTACCAAATCGAAAAAGACCTGTAATATATTTTATGTTCTACCAAAAAAAGCAGAGATTAGGGTATATGTATCAAAAAAACAAAGATCTGTAAGAGCATTCAGACCAGTTTCAAAAAATACAAAAAAATCAAGATTTCCAGTGGTAATCCTCTTTCTTATTCTTTTCTCTTGCATGCATCGAAAACATAGGAATAAGTAAAAAAGAGGGGTTCAAGCTTTTTACCTTCTGGCCATTGCCTCCCCTCACCTGTGATAAGCCGTCAGTTTTCAAAACTGAACACGGTGAACTGAAAAATGAGGGGTATTTTTATCTCGGTTCATAAAAATAGACTTCCAAAAAGGGTTTGTTTCAAAGAAATGGCTTCGGTTTTGTTTCAAAAAAATAGGGGAACTAAAAGGCTCGATTTCAAAGTAAAACCGGATCTGTTTATGAAAAAATGGTGTTTTGTGACCTTTTTGTAGTCACCAACGTCGGTAAGCAGCGGGCGACGACGGCGTGCACTGTGGAAGCTCGCTGGTTTCTAGAAATCACGACGGTTGGAATAGGTTTTAGTTTAAAGATGATGGTTTTGTTTCTGGATTTTAAAGAGAAATGAGGCTTTCTCCTAAGGTTTTTAAAAAAATGATAAATGGAGGAAATGGAGCCGAGTAGGTCATTATATAGGGGATCAATATTGTAAAAATGGTCTAACTGCGTTATAAGTCCCCCCGCATCTCTTGGTTTTTCAGTTTGAGTTTGCCCCTTGGTCAAATTACAACCCGGGTCCCTCTTGCTTTTTGAAATCCTTCAATTTTGTCCTAAAATTAAACTGAATCAGTTTCAAAATGGCAAAATTACACACTTCATCCTTTCGTGTTTTGAGTTTTTTCACCCTGAGCTTGCCGCATAGGTTTATTACAAGTTTAGTCATTGCAGGTTCATTCCGGTTTATAATCCGATCCCCAAATGTTTTTCTTTTGTTTTTTAATTTTTGCCTTAAGTTGTTTTTATTATTCCATTTCGCCCCTTTTTCATATTTAAATGTTTATTCCTTTTATTTTATTATATTTTTAGCATGTTCATGTTGCTCATCATATTTATGCATTTTGTTTATATCGTGCTTATTTATGTTCTTTCGATGTGTTGTATCATGTTTTTAGTTTTTAACTTATTTGTTCGTATTATATGTCTTTTTCAACGTGTTATGTTTTAATTTAATTTGTATATCGTGTCCGTATGTTAGAATGCTTCTCTTGTTTGTTTGTTTTGTATACTACATTACATGTTAATCTATGGCATATTTAGGTTTGTTAATATCATGTTTGCCATGCCCATTTTGTGTCCTAAATTGTATGTCGGTGTTGTGATTTGGTATATTAATTTTAATATCATTTTGTTATATTACGCATGTATTTTGTGTCATATGTTAAATGTCAAGTTTTTTTGTGCTAGTATGTTATCTTGATTTGTTAATTTAATATCATATTTTATGTCATGTCATGTCATGCATATTGCATTTGTGTTTATTATGTATTCTAGCATGTTTTATTTTTGTTTTGCATTTTGGGTCACATGTTAAAAATGGGTGATTTTTGTTACATATTAATATCGTGATATGTTTTAATTTATGCATATATATTGAGTCATATGTTAAGTATCAAATATTAGTTTTTATTCTAACATGTTGTTTTGCTTCATTAGTTTAGTATCATATTATGCCAAGTATAGATGTCATGCATGTGTTATAGTTGTGGTTCATTTTAATGTATCTAAGCATGTTAGATTTAATTAATTAATTTAGGAAACATGTTTTTATTTTTCGTGTTTATTTCTTTGCTTTGTTTTTTATCATGATATGTTATGTTTTTTTTACTCATGCATTTATTATTTTTGTTTAATGTTGTAATATTCATATTTTATGTTTTCTATCATGTCAATGTAAATTGTATGTTTATATTTTGTTTTCTAAGATTGCATAACGAGATATTAATTGCCAATGCGGTGCCCTTTTATTCGAGTTTAAACGTGGCCAGTATCAAGCTCAGTGACAGTGGTTTATCAGTTTACTCTCGAATAATGGGGCCCTTAAAATTTACTCGCACTTATAACCGAATTTTAATTTAATCGTCACTTTAATCTGGAAAGTTTAATATTAATAAAGCTGTAATTATTAAAGTACCAATTTTGGGCGGCGTCAGGGGTGCTAATCCTTCCCCATCCGTAACTGACTCCTGAACCCAACAGTTTTCAAATCTTTGGTTTTACAATGTCCGGCCTACCTTAGTGGCCGGTGTTGACTCCATTTTTTAAAATAAAATACGGTTTTTAAAACCCCATGGAAGACATATTTTCAAATGCCTGAAAGACCCACAAACACTTTAAAACCTCGTTTTTTAGAGGAAAAAGGTATATCGCTACAGATGGCGACTCCGCTGGGGACATTTCTTGTTTTTTTCAAAAACAAATGAGAGTAAAGCTTTTCAAATAATTACTACTTTACTAATATCAGAAGTTTCGGATTAAAGTGACTATTAAATTAACATTCGGTTATAATTGTGCGCTTATTTTAACGCATTTAAAATTTGGCATATAAACCCGTCATTTTTAAGTGGGGCAAAACGCTAGTGCTTTCGTGAGGATATCGTTCCTCCGTATGGGCCTAGCAATGTACCTTTGGGGCTCGAGTACCTTATGCTTTCGTGAGGATATCGTTCCTTCGTAGGGGCATAAGCGAATGGGCCCCCCTGAATTGAACCTGGTTGAAAGGAGTCTATAATGGGTGATGATCGGAGGCCTTGCTGCCCTTAGTAGGGGACAACAATGACAGTTCGGGTGCCTCTTAGCACCAATACTGCATGTAGAGAATATAGAAAACCCACCCTTTTAGAGCCATGCGGTTAAACTAGGTGTTTTAGACGGGATGTAAAAAGGGTTGTTTTGTTTGCTTTATTTAATTTGCCCTTTTTGTTTGTGTATTTATTTATTTTATCCGGTACTGACTCGTTTTTTTTTTTTGCTTTTTTTGCATACATCACTGCATTTGCATTACATAAAGGTACTGGATAAAGTGGTTTGCCCGATCAGAAAAATCTTTCATCATGGAAAAAGGTATCTTAAGAAGGATGACCTCAACTCAGTTATCAGACACTGGTCAGAAGTCAATAAGAGGATCCAAGGTAACAGTTTGCCGAGCGAGCGCATATTGGGGCATACTTACGTGAGCCTACAACAGAATGACCTATGGGATCTTACAAGGATTTGGGAAGGATAGGATCGAAGATTGCAAGACTTATTCTGTGATAGTTACAGCGACATAGCACAGTTGATGTATGTCCGAGTCAACCAGTCGTTACTCTGAGCCATCTTCCAGTTCTGGAACCCTATTTTTTGTTGCTTCACTTTTAACGGGCAAGATATGATGCCTACGATAGAGGAATACATGGCCCTACTTAACCAAAAGAATGTCCAGGAAGATTGAATCTACGCGAAGCCGCCGAGGAACTAGAATTACTCTTCGAAGCTCAAAACTTTTACCGGAATGAGCGACGATTGGGTTAATGGACTGATCCAGGTCCGAGGAGACAACCTAGCCTTATATTGGGAGAGTATCCGAGACATCATACCAGCGCACCCAGATGAGGTAAAGAAGATGGACCTATTTGCCTTAGGGATATAGGGTTTGATCATTTTCTCGAGGGTTATTGGAAACATCGATGTAGCCATCTTGGATCTGTTTGAATGCATGAAGCGGAAGGTAAACCCGGTACCAGTGATTTTAACTGAGACTTTTGTTCCCTTGAGTGCGACCCAAAAACATGTAGAGGGGCATATCTGTAGAAGTCTTCTTTTCTGGCTCCAAAATCTAGACCCTTTAATTCTCGTGAAAGTAGTTCAAAAGGGTGATTACCAGCGGAACCAGTACCTTTATTTGCATACATTCTTGCATTGCATCATGGCATTTGCATCATTATACATGAATTTATCTATCTTCGCAATGATATTGATAGTATAAATATTGTGGCAGTGAAACTAAAAGATAAGCCGCAACTATTTCGCATCCATACTTTACCCAGTTCCAAAGCAAACTAATGTAGGACAAAATAGTCAGTTTGGAAAAAAGACGGGAGGATTTGGAAGCACATTTCAATGAATCTAAACAGTGACTCAGCGAACAGATCACTCTATCACAAGATGCGATAGTATCCTAGTTAACCATATTACTAGGAAAAAGATATGGGAAAAAAAGGTCAATGACGAAGTCGCCCATGAGCCAGAATGTACCGCATCTCGCAGTAAGGTTCAACCAAAGACGCCAGGTCCTGCTAGGAGAATATACATTGACCCTGTTGGGGTATCTGCTAGTCTTTTGGAAGGGGCATCTGAAAACCAACCCATCGATACAGAGTCACTCTATGAAGAGGAGGTGCCAGATCTGAATTTGGTCGAGAAAATTAGAACTGAAGTGGAAAAGAAATGGGAGTAAAGATTTCGCCTCATGGAAGAGAAGTTTAGAGCACTGCGAACTACAGATGAACCAGGGAACGAGGCCAGTGATCTGAGCTTGGTATCTAACCTTGTTCTACCACCAAAATTCAAAACTCCTGAATTTGACAAGTATGATGGAACTTCGTGTCCTTCTGCGCATATTACCATGTAATTTCGGAAGATGACTACTTTTGTAAAAGATGGAAAGCTTTTAATCCATTGCTTCCAGGATAGTCTAACTAGGGCAGCCATCCGGTGGTACAATCAATTAAGCCGGGTAGATATCAAGTCTTGGAAGGATCTTTCAAAATCCTTCATAGATACAAGCATATAACATATATGATCCCAAATCGATTCGTGCTGCAAGGTTTAAAGCAGATGCCTGATAAGAATTTCTGTCAGTATGCTCAACGATGGCGAGATATGGCATCTCAGGTTCAACCCCCGACTCAAGAAAGTGAAATTACTCTCATAATTGTGGATACATTGGAGGGAGTGTCGTATGATCATCTGGTAAGCCACCATGCCGACAACTTTGCAGACTTAGTCATGGTTGGAGAGCTCATTGAAGATGCAATTAAGAAGGGGAAATAAGAGATCCCTACAGCACAGTTCCTCAAAAGGAAGAAGATTCTCATGTTCGTATGGTGAGTGCTCGCCCAATCAGTCAGCCCTAGGGTCGTCCTCGCAATCAGTCTTCACGATACGTAAAACCTGCAAAGGTATTCCATCCCATTCCTATAACCTATACTGAGTTGCTTTCGATGCTATCGAAAAGAAGCTGCTAGCCCCTGTCCAACCAAGCCAAAAGATCCTCCATATCCGGTGGGGTATGATGTCAATGCGGTATGTGATTACCATTTGGGGAGTACAGGCCACACAACTGAAAATTGTGGAGCTCTGAAAAATATGGTCCAAAGTTTGATCGAAGCCGGTCATCTGAAGTATTAAGGACAATGGCAGATATGAATTTTGGGGATGTGCTAACTTCCCAGTTAGGTGTTTAACTAGATTTTATGCTTTTCAAAGGTAATGCGAAGTCAGCTTTACTATTTTAGGCCCGAAAAGTAGTAAAGACATTTTGTAGGGGCATATGTCTTGTAAAATGATATTTCTTTCGCATATCATTTTTGTGAACGTTTAGCAAGCGATTTTCATTCTTTGATTCGTTAAAACATTTCACTCATCGGTAGGGGTTAGTTTTTGTTTTTCCATGTGCATACTCATATTTTTGCACAGAAAATACATGTATCCGGCTATTGTGTCCCTGTGTATCAATTGCATGAGGGACATCATTTTAACCTATGTGATTGGTTTTGAGCAACCTGCATCTACTGGAAATCATAGGCTGCGGAGAAGACGAATTTGTAATTACCTTCCAAGTTATTTTGGTCAATCTTTAACGACCCCACTTAAGCATAATTTGCTATGCTTTGAATAAAAAAAATAAAAAATGAAAAAGAAAAAAAAGCACCTCCCACGTTTAAAATGAATAAGAGAAAAAATCCTAAGAAAAAGCACTCCAATGTTCAAAGCCTGGTAATAGGCACATTCGAAGCCTGGTAATAGGCATGTTCGAAGTCTCGGATAAGAGTGTGGCAACTTTGGGGCACTCCTCTGAAGCAATAAGATGGCAATGCGCCATCTAACAAAGAAAAAAGAAGAGAATAAGAATAAAGGAAGAAAATAAAAAGAAAAAGAGAGAGAAGAAAAATCGCTTCGTGAGTGATGGTAATATTTTCGTCTTATGACAATGCTGAGTAGCTCGGGGTATTGTTGTTTGCTCCATCAATATTCTTGAGCCAAAAGAATGTGATGAGTTGAATTCCCCAAACAAAAAGGAAATGAGCCAAAAAAAGCCCAAAATAACTCGGAATGTATTTCACATTTTCATATAACAATTCAGCTTTTCAGATAACAAGTCGGATAAAAATGAGTGCTTATGATCTTTGCTTTGTTCCCATTCCACGAGAACAGGCAAAGAGGGGCAACTGTAATCACTCATTTTTATCTGATTTGTAATTATCATATTAACGTATTAGTTTAATAATTAATATATCATTGCATGTATACGTAATATATTTTATGTATGATTAATGTACGTAAAGTGTGTTATGTGTGCATGCATATCATAAACTACGTATGAATACGTATTAATAATTAAGATTGTGTATGTTGTAGCGATATCCCTTTTCTTTTTTTATGAGTGTTTCGCTAAAAACTAGGTGTTTTAAGAAGTTTGGGGTCTTTCGGGTATTTAAAATAATTAATATGGGGTTTTAGAAAAAATCGTGTTTTATTTAAAAATGGAGTCGCCACCGGCCACTAAGGTAGGACGGACACCATAAAACCAGATATTTTAAAAATGTTGGGTTCGGGAGTCGGTATGTAAACTTAACAAAAAAACATTATAAACAAATATTTACGAAGACATAGAACTAAAAACATAAAAACATAAATATAATAATATTAAAAAACAAAAATGCATGAACAAAAATAACATAACATGTCATAATAGAAAAAAAATATAAACATGAACAAGAAAAAAACATGCTTCCAAAAACCAAATTAATTAATTCTAATAGGCTTAAACGCATTAATACGAACCACAACTAAAACGCATGCATGACATAAACAAAACATGATACTAAAATGACAAAACAAAGCAATATACTAATATAAAAAATAATACTTAATACCAAACATATAACGCAACATACGGGCATATTACAAACCTAACATGTAACAAATAAAAAAAACATGACATCATGTAATAAAATATCACATTAACATATAACCTAAAATGAAAAATAAAACACAAAGGAGCACATATAGACACGATAAATAACTAAACTAAACATGATCAATTAATAAATCTCATGTATGCAACATGAACAAAAGGTTAAAAGATAAATTAACATGGTAATGTGCATGATATGAAAACATAAATAAATATACGTATATGCCAACTAAAATACATAAAAAAAGAAAGAACCATATAAACATGATATGCAAACTAAACTAAAACATACCACATAAAACAAACACGTACACAACAAGATCAAGTAACAAAACATAAAATCCTAACATAACTTATCTAAAAAGATATAAATAAATATGACATAGAAAACACATAGGAATCATGATGAGCAATTTAAACACATCGAAAACACATAATAAAACATAATGGCATAAGTATTTAAAAAAGGAAATGAAAAGAGGGGCTGAAATGAAAATAAAAAAACAGAAAAGAGAGAAATTAGAAGACAAAAAAACATGATTTAGGGACTTAATTAAAAGCTGAAGTAAACTTTAAAGGACCATATGTGTAAAATGACCAAGGGGCAAGCTCGAAGCAAAAGTTTTGAAAACGCAGAGGGATTAAACAGGTAATTTCACCATTGAAACTCTGATTTTATTAAATTGAGGGATGAAATTGAAATGAAATTGAAATGAAATGAATAGGGACTGATAATGTGAATTACCCATGCGGCACGCTCAAAACGGAAATAGAGCTAAGAAGGGGGATTTATGCAGTAATTACACCATTTTAAAAACCTTAAATGCCTATAAAAAGGATTAACCGGTAATGGTTTTGAACTTTTTGGTTCATTTTTTCCTTAAGAATTAAAACCCCTTTTGTATCCCTTTATCCATATGGAAAATTTGAAAACACAACCCCAATTTCCAGAAACTAGTGGTACCTCCACTGCCTGCCGCTGGTAGTCAACGCCGGCGAGCCAAAAAAACTACCAAAACAACCCTTACTTCAACCCAAACTTGAATCCAAACTTAGATTCTAAAAAAACTCCCCTTTTACCCAAGTCTAGGAAAATACCGAAAAAAACCACATTTCTTTTAAAAAACTGAGACCAAAAGAAACATCTCCCTCTTTATCCGGGTCACCACAGGGCTTGTCGCTGACAAGGACATATTCGCAAACGGCGAGGGTAAGACTCGACTTTACTTGTTTTTGTTATTAATAGAATTTTGTTTCAAAATATGCAAGAATGAGATGAGAGATTACCACTGATTTTTTTTTGCTTTTCTTGTTTTTTTATTTCCAATCTGAAAAACTGAATATAAATGGTGCTTTTGTTCGGATCTCTATCCAGTTAGGGTACATGCATCATATAAAAATACAACCTAATCCAATGTTGATGTCATTGCCCCATGCTTTGATCTGACTTTCTCCATTTTTGGTGTTTTTTGGAATGTCTTGGTTGGTACGGCTGGTGAGGGATCGCACGGCGACAGCGGCAGAAAATTCGGTGAGACGTCCACGTGGCAGGATATTAAGAGGCGTACAGCCATATTTGATCTGAGCCGTTGGATCAAATATGATCCAACGGCTAAAATATAGCATGGATTGAACGGTCAAGATCATTTCTGGAGAAGCGTGAGATGACGACGCATGACCCTTGGAAGCTAGATGATCGGGCGCGCGTTTGGCATGCGCGCGTGGGAAGTCTAATGGCCAGCGCGTAACTTCACGCAGCAGATGAAGTGGTATTCTTCCTTTGATCTGGGTCGTTGGATCAAGTCTGATCCAGCAGCTCAAATGAGGCGGCTGCAAAATAAAGATGGGGTGTTAGATTAAACTAGGGTTTTTATCAGATATGGGTTAGGATTTTAGCTATTGGGTTTGGGTTCTGGCCGAATGGGCTTTGTAAAATAATTTGGACCCTTTTTTATATATGTAAATGGACTGGACTCTAATAATATGGGTTTTTAATATTATAACTTATCTATTTTAACCCATTTAATATGTTAACAAGATAATAATAATAATAATAACACATACATTAATGTACATATACTTATACATACATACATAGACACATTTAATACATCAGTAATATTAATGCAATAAATACACATGCATACATTGCATGTGCATCCACAAGTATGCATATCAAATTCACACATGCAAACATAATAAGTACATACATTCATGCATACATTTACATACATTCAATAATATAATTACATTAGATATAATTACATTAATACATTTACACATATTATCACACATGTACACATACACATAATAGCAACAATAACATATGCAAACATATATACATATTACAACATGCACTAATATGTACATCTAACATATAATAATTAATATAATTACCTAATAATATTTACAACCCGGACAAAAATGAGTGATTACAGTTGCCCCTCTTTGAGTGTTCTAGTGAAACGAGAACAAAACAAAGACCAAAAAACACTTATTTTTGTCCTACTTCCTGTTCTCGGCTTTGAAATCACATGTTCTTCGGGAACTTTCTGCTCTTCCTCGGCCAACTCTTCATGATTTATTCTCTTCAATGCCCAAATTTTTACTCGACTCGACATTCAAAAAGAAAGCTTGGCATCTTTGACATCATGCCCGAAGGTCTTACTAATGGCCCAAAAGTCTTATCACCATGCTCGAAAGACTTACCAGTGGCCCAAAGGACTTATCATCATGCCCAAAGGACTTACCGATGGCCCGAAAGACTTAATATCTGGCTTTACGCTACTATGGCTACCGTCATCTAGCCTCACGCTACTATGGCCGCCTCATCATGCCCGAAGGTCTTATCGATGGCCCGAATGACTTATCACCATGCTCGAAAGACTTACCGGTGGCCCGAAGGTCTTATCATCATGCATGAAGGTATTACCGATAGCCCAAAAGACTTAATATCTGGCTTTATGCTACTCTGGCTACCGTCATCTGGCCTCACGCTACTATGGCTGCCGACATCTGGCCTCACTCTACTATGGCTGCCATATCATGCTTGAAGGCCTTATTGATGGCCCTAAAGACTTATCACCATGCTCGAAAGACTTATTGGTGGCCTGAAGGTCTTCTCATCATGCCCAAATGTCTTACTGATGGCCTGAAGACTTAACATTCGGCTTTACACTACTCTGGCTACAGTCATCCGGCCTCACGCTACTATGGTTGCCGTCATCTAGCCTCACGCTACTATGACTGCCACTTTCTTTATTTAGTAAAATCTACTTCTTAAAACTCTTTGATAATTCTTCAACTGCCCGTCTAAAACAAGCAAAAAGGCATGCCTCTATCTGTATGATGCATGCAATATAATGCTTTCTTTTTTTCTTCTTCTTCTTTTCTTTTTTTTTCTTTCTTCTCCTATCTTTTTCTCTCACTGTCTTTTTTTTTCTTTTTTCTTCTTATTTACTCTATTTCTTCTCTTTTTTCCTCTTTTCTCCCTATCTCTCTTTTAAATATGTTTTTTAAAATTCTTATGCCCTGAAAAGTCATTTTTCAGATTTCTTTATTTCCTTTCTTTTTGCAATATGCTCAGTTTTAATCTTCATTTTCATCAAATCTTTCTTTTATCAATTGAATACCCGCTTTTGCTTTCTTGCACAAGCAACTGTCATTCTTCTTTGGGGTCTCTACCTACTTCACAAATAAGCTCATTCTAATCTCTATATCATTCTTGTGTAGAGATTCTTCCATTCTTCATGTTCTGCGTTGCCCCACTCAATCATGAGTTCAGCTATTTTCCAATTCTTTGACCCCAACATTCGGAGTATTTGTCAGTTTCAACATTAGGGTGAGCAAAATGCTTCCATGCTCTAAACTTAGTTTCTAAATTCGATCTTCTTGCTGCTTCTTGACGGGAACCATCTCTCGATCCCTATGCTCTAACTCTTTGAAGAATCAATGTTTATCTCTTACCTTTCCCTGTATTTTTCAACCTCATTCTTGTCCCAGTTCGTTCTTCATTTCCTTGAACCCGCCAAGGCACCATAGCTTAAACCCGCTTCCTGCTCTTGAGTTGTCTAACACATATATTCTTGTCATCATTTTTATCTTACACATGGAGGTCGTTTCTCTGGTTAGGTGGCTAATAGTACACGTGACCTTGTGTTCCGGATCTTATCTCTAAAGCAATACATAGAAATCTTTGTTGCTTTAAATTGTCAATTTGTTGATTGACATTCCACTGAAGAATGTTATTTAGATTAACATACATGATCTTGAAATCAGTAGAATAGGAACTCTGGATATCAAGTGCAAGAGCGTCTTAGATTCAACCGTTCAGCGATCATTTCAAGCATAGCTTGAGTCCATAAGGATTTTGAATGTTGTGGCGATTCAAGGCTGTGAAGTCTTCCCAGATGCTCAATTCATCCTCATGATTACTGCGTCGCTGCAGAATACTACTCTTTCTCAATTCTTATTGTTTGCTCTGCCCTGAAAGGGTGGACTTGTTTGACCACTCGAGCGCATAAATATTACTCTAAGAATAAAGTTCTAGGTGGGTGGGTGTGTTTTTAATTATACTTATGTTATTGTTCATTTCTCTCTCTCTCTCTCTCTTTTCCTTCTTTTTTTCTCTTTTTTTCTTTTTTTCTTTTTTCTTTTCATGCATTTATCATTATCTTTGAGGAAATCAACTCGTCACAGTCTTTTTTCTTGAGGATAACGATGGAGCAAACAACATTACCCCAAGTTACTTGGCATAGTCACGATTTGAAAATATTATCATCACTCATGAAGCTAAGGTTTCTTGACTTGGATGGTGTACTGTAACCTTATTACTTCAGCGGAGTGCCCCAAAATTTCTACACTCTTATCCGAACAAGCCTATTACCAAGTTTCAAACATAGAAATGCTTTTTTATTTTTTTACCTACTAATATTGTTATTTTCTTTTATTCCACACATACGTGTCATGTTTTGATTTTTTAACCTTTTTAGTGCATAGAAGATTACGCTTAGTGTTTCAATTTCAAGCAACTCTACATGGTTAACATTTGGAGCTCTTTTTTCCTTGAACGTCATTGAAAGAGTAATAGTCTTGCTTTGCTAACCAGAGACTGTTGGGGAGATCACACCTCATCGTTATCACAACATCCAACTAAGGTCACATCTTGCAATTGATATCCAGTGTCCTACGACGGTGAGAAAAGATACACATCTGTGTGCTTTCAATAACATTGTATGTTAAGCAAAATGGGTTCTTCATTGGAATGAAAATCAACAAACATGATGCATGCCCCTTCATAAAAGATTTTTACCATGTGTGGGCCACAGGTAGTAAAGTGGATTCCTTGTATCACTTCAAGAAAGTCTTCTAATGCGAAGACATCTCTGCTTTCCCTAGCACTATGTGAACTTGCCCCCATCCTTGGTTTTCCACTGCTGGATCAGTTCTTGTGTCAAGGTCCCGGTATTGATCAGCTTCTTGATCTCCTCCAGTAAAGGTCTACACTTTCTAGTGGGATGCCCTGGTGCCCCCATGTGGAATTCACATGTGCTACTCGAGTCGAAGCTATGGGCAGATGGATCAGGTGTAATCTTCATCAGTCTGGGAACAAGATAGCGACCTTCTACCAAATAAGGCCATATTTCTGATATGGATACTCCGAACACTTCCAAGTTTGCACTCGTCCGAGGAATTTTCCTTGATGACCCCGAAGTGTTGTTCTATCTTCTTTTACGGCTATGAGAACCTTAGAGGTGACACTCGTTTACTTATTTGTCTTCATTTACCTTCTCTTACGTTCGGTCCTTAGACTTAGACCCTAATTTTCCTTATTGGATTGTGTATTCTATCCTCTCTCCAATCGTCATAAAATCCTCGAATCTGCTTCTTGATCTCTCAAAGATCATATCGAATAAATGAGAGGGAAGTGTTACAAGGAACAGAGGATTCAACTCTTCTTCTACTATAAAAGGCTGGACTTGGGTTGCCGAACATCTCCACCTTAGTGCATATTCCCTGAAGCTTTCATTTGGTCTTATTTTCTCATTCTGAAGAAACTGACGATAGGGCGCTAAGTCTAAAGCATATATGTACTAACTCAAGAAGGCATTAGCAAGGTCACCCCATGACTGAATTTGGTTTCTGCTCAAACGGTTATACCATACTGCTGCAGGTCCCGTCAGGCTATCATGGAAGTAGTGGATTAACAACTCTTCATTCTTCATGTATCCCTCTATTTTTCTACAAAACATGGTCAAGTGAACCTTCAGGCAGCTAGTTTCGTCATACAGCACAAATCTGGGAATCTTGAAATCTGGAGGAATGACCAAATCAGGGACTAGGCATAGTTCCCTCGTATTAAAAACATCTATTTTTTTCTTTATTCTTTAACTCCTCAATTCTTTCTTCTAGCAGGTCAAGCCTCGACTCCTTAGTTCATTCCATTTTCTCAACTAGTCCACTGCCATCGAACCCCAGAAATTAAATGATGAAGTGCCATGTAACGATAAAATCATTAAACAATTCAAAGGACGTGCCGCAAGTGATTTGGCCCCATAGAACATCTTTCATTCAGACCAAAAGCTTTTATTACGTCAGGTACTAGGATTTTACAGATAGCGGTGAGATCTAGCTCCTAATTTCATGACCTCATTCAATAGTCTCATTAGCTTTCCTTCGCGGTCCAACGCGGGATCCATATTCTGGCTTATCGGCGCTGCTGCATCGACTAAATCTGCTACCTGTTGGGCCACTTGTCGCGCTTGAGTCATAACAATCTCCATGTCTTTGTCTTTCTCCTGTATTTTCTGCTCGACCTTTTGTAGCTTGACAGTTACTTCTTTGAAACTTTCATACTCGGTCTGCTTGTACGCTTAAGCTCGAATCTCGCTGGTACGTAAAGAAGTCTTGAGCCTTTCTATTTGTTCTTTGAGTGATGCGTTTTCCATTTGAAGGTCTTGAGATTCCTCCCCTTTCTACTGTAGAATTGATTTTAGGATCTCATCCATAGCCAGACTACTTTCCAACTCACTTTGTAGGATGTCGCGTTGGCTCTCAGCTTCTGTGATAATGATCTGGCTTTATTTTTACTAGTCTTGCATTTCTACTTCCAGCGTTCCAAATTGTTCTTCAGCTGAATCATGCCATTAACCCATTCTTTAGAGGTGTCACCTAGACCAGCATTCTTGAATTCAAAGTGCAACTTCTGGTACTCGTCTTGTATACTCTTCGGTTTCTCGCTCAGATCATACCTCTCCTGCTTGAGCTGGCTGTACTCAAATGCAAGTTCATCTCCCGCGATGCTTTTACTCTCGGCTCTTGAATTTGTCTCATTTGAGTGATCCACTTCTATGTTACCCGAACCTTGGACTGGGTAGTGACCCTTCTTCGACTTTGCCCCTCGGGCAATGGCTGGCTCATTGTAGAACCTGGGTTATCCGTCTTCGAAACCCAAAACTCCCATCCTAATAAGATCTTGAGCTCTATTTTTCAGGGCTCCGAAGCTCTCAGTGTGATGACCCGAACCCCCTATGTGGTAGCTGCACCAGATACGACTGTTGTAACCCTTCGGATAAAGAGGTCTCTTTGGTACATACTTCACTAGTATGATAAGATTCCTTTCAATGAGCAACGGAAGCAGCTCGGTGTATCTCACTGGTATAGGACTATGCCTCTTTACGTTATTTGATTCCCCGGCTTCTCTTATTCTTGCCTCTGTTTCCTGGGTATCTGCCCCAGATGTACTACATGTCTGTTTCTTGAGATTGATCACAAAAGGATTCAACTTGTCGTATTTAACAGTGTTGTCTATCTTGACATTCTGACCTTTCTGTTCGACATTATGATCTTTGATCGATTCTTCTCTAAGTTTGACAGGTTGCTTACCTTTCATCATAGCATTTATCTGGTTCATCATCTCGGCCATTTGCTTCTTTAACTCATGTACTCCACCTCGCTCGTTACCAGAACTGACACTACTTGCTGAATCTGACATGGAGTCTCTGAACGATCCTTCTTCTACTATCCCCGATCTAGCCCCGGAATGGAACTCTAGAACCGAACCCTCTATCGTCAGGTCAAAGAACCCTTGGTCCATCATGAACAATCTCTATTACGGGAGAAACCACTCGGGAATCAATACCCTATGTAATGTGAATACGATGATATATGCAAAAATAAAACAAAAACAAAAAAGAAAACAAGTCAGTACCGATTAAAATCTATAAATACATATATAAAGGGTCAAATTAAATATGATAAACAAACAAAACAACCCTATTTACATCCCGTCTTAAACACCTAGGTTATCTGCATGGCTCTAAAAGGGTGGTTTTTTATGTTCTCTACATGCAGTGTTGGTGCTAGAAGGTACTTGAATTGTCCTTGTTGTCCCCTACTAAGGGTAGCAAGGCCCCCGATCATCACCCATTATAGGCTCCTTTCAACCGGGTTCAATTCAGGGGGACCTATTCGCTTATACCCATACGAAGGAACGATATCCTCACGAAAGCATAAGGTACCCGAGCCCCGAAGGTACTTTGCTAGGCCCATACGGAGGAACGATATCCTCACGAAAACACTAGCATTTTCCCCCCACTTAAAAGGATGGGTTTATATGCCAAATTTTAAATGCGTTAAAATAAAAGCGCACTTATAACCGAATGTTAATTTAATAGTCACTTTAATCCAGAACTTCCGATATTAGTAAAGCGGTAATAATTTAAAAAGCTTGACTCTCATTTGTTTTTGAAAAAAACAAAACATGTCCCTAGCGGAGTCGCCATCTGTAGCGATATCCCTTTTCTTTTTTTTACGAGTGTTTTGCTAAAAATTGGGTGTTTTAAGGTGTTTGGGGTCTTTCGGGAATTTAAAATAATTATTCCGCGGGGTTTTAGAAAAACCGTGTTTTATTTAAAAATGGAGTCGCCACCGGACACCATAAAAACAGAGATTTTAAAAATATTGGGTTCAGGAGTGGGTATGTAAACTTAACAAAACACATTATAAACAAATATTTACGAAGACATAGAACTAAAAACATAAATATAATAATATTAAAAAAACAAAATGCATGAACAAAAATAACATAACGTGTCATAATAGAAAAAACAAAATATAAACATGAACAAGAAAAAAGTATGCTTCCAAAAACCAAATTAATTAATTCTAATAGGCTTAAACGCATTAATACGAACCACAACTAAAACGCATGTGTGACATAGACAAAACATGATACGAAAATGACAAAACAAAGCAATATACTAATATAAAAAATAATACTTAATACCAAACATATAACGCAACATACGAGCATATTACAAACCTAACATGTAACAAATAAAAAACATGGCATCATGTAATAAAATGTCACATTAACATATAACCTAAAATGAAAAATAAAACACAAAGGAGCACATATAGGCACGATAAATAACTAAACTAAACATGATCAATTAATAAATCACATGTATGCAACATGAACAAAGGTTAAAAGATAAATTAACATGGTAATGTGCATGATATGAAAACATAAACAAATATACGTATATGCCAACTAAAATACATAAAAAAGGAAGAACCATATAAACATGATATGCAAACTAAACTAAAACATACCACATAAAACAAACACGTACACAACAAGATCAAGTAACGAAACATAAAATCCTAACATAACTCATCTAAAAAGATATAAATAAATATGATAGAAAACACAATTGAATCATGATGAGCAATTTAAACACATAATAAAACATAATGGCATAAGTATTTAAAAAAGGAAATGAAAAGAAGGGCTGAAATGAAAATAAAAAATAGAAAAGAGGGAAATTAGAAGACAAAAAACACGATTTAAGGACTTAATTAAAAACTGAAGTAAACTTTAAAGGACCAGATGAGCAAAATGACCAAGGGGCAAGCTCGAAGTAAAAGTTTTGAAAACGTGGAGGGATTAAACAGGTAATTTCACCATTGAAACTCTGATTTTATTAAATTGAATGATGAAATTGAAATTTCTTAGAAATGAAGAGGGACTGATAATGCGAATTACCCATGTGGCACGCTCAAAACGGAAATAGAGCTGGGAATGGGGGATTTATGCAGTAATTACACCATTTTAAAAACCTTAAATGCCTATAAAAAGGCTTAACCGGTAATGGTTTTGAACTTTTTGGTTCATTTTTTTCTTTAAGAATTAAAACCCCTTTTGTATCCGTTTATCCATCTGGAAAATTCGAAAACACAGCCTCAATTTCCAGAAACTGGTGGTACCTCCACCGCCGGCCGCCGCTAGTCGGCACCAGCGAGCCAAAAAAACCACCAAAACAACCTTTACTTCAACCCAAACTTAGATTCTAAAAAAACTCCCCTTTTACCCAGATCTAGGAAAATACCGAAACAAAAACCACTTTTCTTTTAAAAACTAAGACCAAAAAAACATCTCCCTCTTTAGCCGGCTCACCACACGGTTTGTCGCCGGCAATGAGATATTCGCAGACGGTGAGGGTAAGACTCGACTTTACTTATTTTTGTTATTAATAGAATTTTGTTTCAAAATATGCAAGAATGAGATGAGAGATTACCACTGAAATTTTTTTGGCTTTTCTTGTTTTTTTTATTTCCAATCTGAAAAACTGAATACAAATGGTGTTTTTGTTCAGATCTCTATCCAGTTAGGGTACATGCATCATATAAAAATACAACCTAATCGACTATTGATGTCATTGCCCCATGTTTTGATCTGACTTTCTCCATTTTTGGTGTTTTTGGCATGTCTTGGTTGGTACGACTGGTGAGGGGTCGTACGGTGGCAGTGGCAGAAAATCCAGCGAGATGTCAACGTGGCGGGATATTAAGAGTCGTACGGCCAGATTCGATCTGAGCCGTTGGATTAGATCTGATCCAATGGCTAAGATCTCGCATGGATTGGACAGTTAAGATCATTTCTAGGGAAGCATGAGATGACAACACGTGGCCCTTGGAAGCTGGATGATCAGGCGCGTGTTTGGCACGCGCGCGTGGGAAGTCTGATGGCCAGCACGTAACTTCACGCAACAGATAAAGGGGTGTTCTTCCTTTGATCTGGGTTGTTGGATCAAGTCTGATTCAACGGCTCAAATGAGGCTGCTGTAAAATAAAGATGGGGTGTTAGATTAAACTAGGGTTTTTATCAGATATGGGTTAGGATTTTAGCTATTGGGTTTGGGTTCTGGCCGAATGGGCTTTGTAAAATAATTTGGACCCTTTTTATATATGTAAATGGACTGGACTCTAATAATATGGGTTTTTAATATTATATCTGATCTATTTTAACCTATTTAATATGTTAACAAGATAATAATAATAATAAAACACATACATTAATGTACATATACTTATAAATACATACATAGACACATTTAATACATCAGTAATACTAATGCAATAAATACACATGCATGCATTACATATGCATCCACAAGTATGCACATCACATTCACACATGCAAACATAATAAGTACGTACATTCATGTATACATTTACATACATACAATAATATAATTACATTAGATATAATTACATTAATACATGTACACATATTATCACACATGTACACATACACATAATAGCAACAATAACATATGCAAACATATATACATATTACAACATGCACTAATATGTACATCTAACATATAATAATTACTATAATTACTTACTAATATTTACAACCCGGACAAAAATGAGTGATTACATGTGTATCATGTATGTATTTACATTTTGTATGAGCGCATTGTTTATACGTATAATGTGTGTGAATGTTTATGTTAATTATGTGTATGATTATATATGCATGTATGTTAGTATGTTATATTAATTAATGTTTGCATGTGTGTTACACGTATGTGTGTGTGCATATGTACGTACGTATGTATTATCGTATTGATATTATTATTATTATTATTATTATTATTATTATTATTATTATTATTATTATTATTATTATTATTATTATTATTATTATTATTGGACTAATATAAAATAGAATCCAAAAAATATTATACCCAAATATGAAGTCTAGTACAAATTTACAGACCCAAAAATAATAATAATAATAATAATAATAATAATTTTTTTGTTATAGGGCCCAACTGGCCAAGCCCAAACCGGCTAAGAAACCCTAACCCATCTAATTAACTAAACCCTAATCTCTATTTCTTTTTTTTTTGAGCAGCTAATCAAGAGCTGTTGGATCAAATTTTGATCCAAGGTCACGATTGAAGGAAGAGGACCCTGCAGCTGGCGCGTGTAGCTCACTCCCAGGGTTGTTGGACTTCCACGCATGAGTGGTGTGCACGCGCTGACCTTTTAGATAATCATACGCCACGTGTCATCATCTCCATCAACCACTAGAAGCGATCGTGATCGTTCATGCTCCAAGTGATCCCAGCCATTGGATCAAATCTGATCCAACGACCAGGATTCAGTCTGGCCGAACGACACCTCCACCATACTGCCTCCACCATACCGGTTCACCAACCACTGCTCAGAGTTTTCTAGAAAAATACAAAAAATAGGGTTATCAGTACCAAAACAAGTAGAGATCAGGGTATATGTATAAAAAAAACAAAGATCTGTAAACAAGACATGTAATATATTTTATTTTCTACCAAAACAAGTAGAGATCAGGGTATATGTATAAAAAAACAAAGATCTGTAAGAACATTCAGACCACACCAGTACAAAAAATACAAAAAAATCAAGATTTCCAGTGGTAATCCTCTTTCTTATTCTTTTCTCTTGCATGCATCAAAAACATATGAATAAGTAAAAAATAGGGGTTCAAGCTTTTTACCTTCTAGCCGTCGGCCTCCCCTCACCGGTGATAAGCCGTCAGTTTTCAAAAATGAACATGGTGAACTAAAAAATGGGGGGTATTTTCATCTTGGTTCATAAAAATGGACTTTCAAAAAGGGTTTGTTTCAAAGAAAGGGCTTCGGTTTCTTTTTGAAAATGTAAGAACTAAATGGCTCAGTTTTAGAGTAAAACCGGATCTGTTTATGAAAAAAAAGGTGTTTTTGTGACCTTTTTGTAGTCGCCGGCGCCGATAAGCAACGGTTGATGACGGCATGCATGGTGGAAGCTCGTTAGTTTCTAGAAATCACGGTGGCCGAAATAGGTTTTAGTTTAAAGATGATGGTTTTGTTTCTAGATTTTAGAGAGAAATTAGGTTTTCTCTTAAGGTTTTTTAAAAAAAATGATAAAGGGGGAAATGGGAGCCGGGTAGGTCATTATATAGGGGATCAATATTGTAAAAATTGTCTAATTGCGTCATAAGTCCCCCCGCGTCTCTGGGTTTTTCAGTTTGAGGTTGCCCCTTGGTCAAATTACAACCCGGGTCCCTCTTGCTTTTTAAAATCCTTTAATTTGGTCCTAAATTAAGCCGAATTAGTTTCAAAATGGCAAAATTACACACTTCATCCTTCTGTGTTTTGAGTTTTTCCACCCTAAGCTTGCCGCATGGGTTTATTACAAGTTTAGTCCTTGCAGGTTCATTCCGGTTTATAATCCGATCCCCAAATGTGTTTCTTTTATTTTTTAATTTATGCCTTATGTTTTTTATTATTCCATTTGGCCCTTTTTCATATTTAAATGTTTATGCCCTTTGTTTTATTATATTTTTAGCATGTTCATGTTGCTCATCATATTTATGCATTTTGTTTATATCGTTCTTATTTATGTTCTTTAGATGTGTTGTATCATGTTTTTAGTTTTTAATTTATTTGTTCGTATTATATGTCTTTTTCTATGTTTTAATTTAATTGGTATATCATGTCGGTATGTTAGCATGCTTCTCTTGTTTGTTTGTTTTGTATACTACGTTACATGTTAATCTATGGCATATTTAGGTTTGTTAATATCATGTTTGCCATGCCCATTTTGTGTCCTAAATTGTACATCGGTGTTGTGATTTGGTATACTAATTTTAATATCATGTTGTTATATTACGCATGTATTTTGTGTCATATGTTAAATGTCAAGTTTTTTTGTGCTAGTATGTTATCTTGATTTGTTAGTTTAATATCATATTTTATGTCATGTCATGCATATTGCATTTGTGTTTTTTATGTATTCTAGCATGTTTTATTTTTGTTTTGCATTTTGGGTCACATGTTAAAAATGGGTGATTTTTGTTACATATTAATATCATGATATGTTTTAATTTATGCATATATATTGAGTCATATGTTAAGTATCAAATATTAGTTTTTATTCTAACATGTTGTTTTGCTTCATTATTTTAGTATCATATTATGCCAAGTATAGATGTCATGCATGTGTTATAGTTGTGGTTCATTTTAATGTATCTAAGCATGTTAGATTTAATTAATTAATTTTGGAAACATGTTTTTCTTTTTCGTGTTTATTTCTTTGCTTTGTTTTTTTATCATGATATGTTATGTTTTTTTACTCATGCATTTATTATTTTTGTTTAATGTTGTAATATTCATATTTTATGTTTTTTATCATGTCAATGTAAATTGTATGTTTATATTTTGTTTTCTAAGATTGCATAATGAGATATTAATTGTCAATGCAGTGCCCTTTGATTCAAGCATAAACGTGGCCAGTATCAAGCGCAGTGATAGTGGTTTATCAATTTACTCTCGAAAAACAGGGCCCTTAAAATTTACTCGCACTTATAACTGAATTTTAATTTAATCGTCACTTTAATACAGAAAGTTTAATATTAATAAAGCTATAATTATTAAAGTACCAATTTTGGGCGGCGTGGGGGTGCTAATCCTTCCCCATTCGTAATCAACTCATGAACCCAACAGTTTTCAAATCTCTGGTTTTAAGGTGTCCGGCCTACCTTAGTGGCCGGTGTCGACTCCATTTTTTAAAATAAAATACGGTTTTTAAAACCTCACGGAAGACATATTTTTAAATGCCCGAAAGACCCACAAACACCTTAAAACCTCCTTTTTTAGTGTAAAAAGGGATATCGCTATAGATTTAATTGAAGGGAGAAATCATCATAAAAAACTTGGTACAATAGCTCCTTAAGGATTCTAAGAATTTGACCATTTTCATTTTAGTCACCTTTAAAAATAGTTTTCAAATTTTACATCTTGGTCACCAACCAAAATGTCACACTTCCAAATCTCATTTTCTAAAATTGATTTTACCAATATTAATCATATATTTTAAAATAATTTTTAACCATTTTCCATATTTTTATCTTACCAAAAAATACGACCCCGAATTCGACTCAAATCTCTAACTCGGTCCACCAGACCGTCTAATAAACCTCAAAACCGCTAGGCCCAAAACTGGGGCGTTACAGGAGAGCTGTCGGTGCAAAACGCTTATTGGACATAAATAAAATGGAGAAATTCAGAACGTAAGCATATGAGAATGCCAGACTCTACAAAGAAAGAACAAAATAATGGCATGAAAACAGGTTATTGCCAAGGCAATTTGAGATAGTCCATCATGTCTTGTTATTTAACTCGAGGCTAAAGCTGTTGTACATAAACAAAATAGAGTGGAGAGCTGCCGGTGTAAAATGCTTATTGGACATAAACGAAGTAGAGGAATTCAGAATGCAAGCTTATGAGAATGGCGGACTCTACAAAGAAAAAACAAAATGATGGCATGACTACAGGATATTGCCAAGGCAATTTGAGATAGGCCAATGTGTCTTGTTATTTAACTCGACGCTAAAGTCGTTGGACATAAACAAAATAGAGTGGAGAGTTGTCGGTGCAAAATGCTTATTGGATATAAATGAAATGGAGGAATTCAGAACGCAAGCTTATGAGAATGCCAGACTCTACAAAGAAAGAACAAAATAATGGCATTAAATACGATATTGCCAAGGAAATTTGAGATAGCTCAACATGGAGTGGAGAGCTGCCGGTGCAAAATGCTTGTTGGACATAAACGAAATGGAGGAATTCAGGACGCAAGCTTATGATTATGCTAGACTCTACAAAGAAATAACAAAATGATGACATGACAACAGGATATTGCCAAGGAAATTTAAGATAGGCCAATGTGTCTTGTTATTTAACTTGAGGCTAAAGTTGTTTCTAGGTAAGCTCAAGTCTATATGGTAAGGAACCTTTGAAGTTGTGAAACCATATGCTCATGGAGTAGTAGATATCAAGGATTTGAAAATGAGAACAATTTTCAAAGTAAACGGCACAATATTGAAACACTATTTGGAAGGCACTAAAATTAATGCCAAGGAGGTTACCCTCTTGGCAGAGGTTCCATGAACGTCATCATCATGGTTTGGTTTTTGTATATTTAGGTTATATGTTTTTATTTTAGTTATTTTTCATTTATTTTCCTTTCTTTTATTTTTATCTTCCTTTTGCTGCTTTAAAAGGTTTTTGTTGAGTGGATACAAGAATTTGTTGCCAGATAGAATGCCAAAGAAGAGGATTGGCAGAGGGCGATAAGAAAATTTTGGAGAGGAGATTTATCTTAGCCGTCCAAGGCTTGATGAAGCTCGGCCCAAGAGAGAATGATTTTTTTTGCTAAGTATTGAATTTGACCCTAGCCGCCCAAGGTGAAAAGCTAAAATTCAAAATTTAACCTAATCATCTTATCTTCCCCGCACCGTCTTATCACTTTACCCCTTATCACATCACTGTTTATCTTCTTCAAACACGCTAAACCCTTATCATTATCTCGACTTAGCCGGCCAAATTAAAAACACCATTTAAAATAACTTTCCCCTCTTGCATCGATACACATCCTAACCCCTGATGTGATGCATCACTATTTACGGTGTAGTCTTTACTAGACTCAGGTTGGGTTAAGACTAGTGCATGTGTCAACACTTGCTTAAGCTGATCAAAATTGTGTTGTTGCTTCTCAGTGCATTCAAAAGGGATATCCTTCTGTAAAAGTTTGGTTAATGGTGTTGCTATTATAGAAAATCCTTTAACAAATCTTCTATAATAACCAGCGAGACCCAAAAAATTACGAACTTCACCAACATTCTTCTAAGGCCTCTACTCCACTATAGCTTGGATCTTCTTCAGATCTACATGAATACCTTCAGTAGAAATTACGTGTCCCCGAAATGAAACTTGAGTGAGCCAGATGTAGCGAAGGTCCCGCTAAATAAAAACGATGATGTATGAAAGGTTTTTTTTAAGGTGTTTGGATATAAAATATTTATTCCGTGGGGTTTACAAAAACCTCATAAAAATGGAGTCGCCACCGGCCACTTAGGTAGGCCGGACACCATAAAACCAGAGATTCGAAAAGACAGGGCTCGGGAGTCGGTTACGGATGGGGAAGGATTAGCACCCCCACACCGCCCAAAAATTGGTACTTTAATAATTACCGCTTCATTAATATTGGATTTTCCGGATTAGAGTGACGATTATTTTAAATTTCGGTCATAATTGCGAATATATTTTAAGGGTCCAGTTATCCGAGGATAAACGTCCAACCACTATCACTACGCTTGATACTGGCCCCGTTTACGCTCGGATAAAAGGACTCCGCATTAACAAGTTATATCTCGATATGCAATCTTAGTGGCAAAAACGTAAAACATGGCAAAACATTTAAACATAATAAATATTGACATACCAGAATACTAATTTAACACGAATAATATTTTAGACTAAAACATGTATATACATATTATTCTAAATAATAGATAAAAAAACAACTATCATATGTCAAAAAAAAAAAAGCAGGAACAAGTATATATAGACGAACAGATATAAAAGATGCATACTAGCAATAAAACATATTTCAACATATACGGGTCAACATATTGTATAAAAAGGGTAAATATACTAACATGTAGCCCTAAAACATAAGAAAGCACACACATATAAAATACAAAATACGTCATGTACGAACCAATTAAAACATAACATGCTTGATACGATAACCTGGATAAAAACATAAATATTATATTTAACACATATATGCATAAAAACATAAAACGAGTCATATACGAGAGACATAAAATAAAATAATATCAACATATACGATTATAATACGAACAATAATATTTACAAAGAAAACAAGCACTGAAATGAAAGGAAAATGAAAGTCAGTGGCAGAAATTAAAGAACAATAATATGTAATTTAGGGACGAAATTGCGAAACAAACGAAACCTAAAAGGACTAGAACTGTAATTAGACCAAGGGGCAGACTCAAAGTAAAAATTCAAAAAACGCGGGATGGTTAAGGGCGTAATTTTACCATTCAGAAACTGATTCGGTGTAATTTAGTGACTAAATTGTGACCTTTTGAAAAATCAGAGGGACTGGGACTGTGATTATACCATGAGGCAAGACAAAAATGAAAATATTGAAAACGCGGTGGGATTAAGTGTGTAATTTACCCATTTAGTAAAATAATAACATCTATATAAGGGCTATTTTCAGACCGAAACCGAGTTTTGCCCATTTTCGTTTCATTCTTCAGTTTCCCAAATAACCAGCGTTCATCTTTTCTCTCAAATGTTCTTGAGAAACCCAGAATCCGGCGGCCGGCCGCCGTATTCTCCGCCGCCGGCCGCCTCTGACCGGCGCCGGTAGGCTCACAAAATACCCCAAAACATTCCTCTTGTCGTCCTCAATACGAATCCATGGTTGGATTCAGAGGATACCCTTTCTTTTACTCTAGATCTAAGAAATACGAACCCAAAAAATATATATATATATATATATTTATATTTTTTAGACCAAAACACAACTACAAAGAGTCTTCTCTTCCCTTTAGTTCACCAGATCTGGCTTGTAGAAGCCGAGAGGTTTGTCACCGAGAGAAGGAAGACCCACAAACGACTCGGTAAGACTACTTTCTTTTATTTTTTATTTTATTTCTGTTTCGTATATGCATGTAAAGAAATAAGTAAGAAAAAGAGGTAAGTGTTTACCAATGGACCTCTTTTTTGATTATCTCGACTGGTTACAAGTTTCTCGTTTTACAAGCTCTCTGTTTTTTTTTTTGTGTTACTACTCTCTTTTTTTTGCTAATCTTTTTGCTTGCTAAAAATTGCTGGCCCCCTCCCGTTACAACAGCCCCGTTTCATATATATTATTGCCTCTGTATTTTGGTTGCAACTTGTATCTTCTTTTCCAGATCTGACATTTTGTTTTTTGTCTTTGGCATAATCTGAACGCGGGGACTGAATATCGGCGCGGTGGCGGTGTGGTCATTCTGCCAGAGGCCAGACGCATTTTCGGCCGTTAGATCAGATCTGATCTAACGGTCGAGATGGCTTGAAGAACGATCGGCTGGATGAAGCCTCGATCGATGAAACGCGGCGAGATTTCGCCACGTGGAGCTCCGCGATCGAGGAGTCGAAACGCGTGGATCTTACGCGTGGGATGTTAAAGCGTCGTAGCGTGGACCACACGCGCGCGTGGCACTCGAACGGTCCATACGTGTGGAGCACGCGCCCGGCGATATTTTGGACTTCCATTGCATTGTGGCGTTGGATCGGATCTTGATCCAACGGCCCCGCGATCCTACCCTACACATTGTAATTGCAATTAGATAAGATTTAGATTTGGGCCAACCGGCCTTGTAATGTATTTGGACTTGGACCGTAATTTTATATGGGTTTAATATATATTTAATTTTTTCATTTTACCAGCCAAATAATAATAATAATAATAATAATATTATAACAACAATACATGTATATACGAAAATATATACTTATATTATACAATCATTAATTAATATAATATTCTAGTATACGTCACGTATAACCATACATATAATTAACATAACATCTATATATTAATCAAATACGCTCATACTCTAGATACATACGAGACATACATACACCCCTAATACGTATACATAGCTTATACATGCACACACCACCTTATATTAGTAACATTCATATAATAAATATACATGCAATATTAATATATTTACAAGTAAAAATGAGTGATTATAGTTGCCCCTCTTTGCTTGTTCTCATGGAATGGGAAACAAAGCAAAGATTCATAAGCACTCATTTTTATCAGACTTCCCTGTTTGTAGCCTTGGAAAAACGAATTCTTTTGGACATTTCCGCTCTTCCTTGGCTGAATCTTTAGGCTCGTAAGTTCTTCCTATATAGAGCTTTGTCACCTTCCGATCTTGGAGATATAGGCTCTTTCGTCATAGAACCCTTTGCTCTGACATCCCGAATTATGAGTCATTCCTTTCATTTTGAGACAATAAAGCTTGGAGTCCTTCCTATATAGAACTCTTTGCTTTCAACGCTGATTTCTCCTATATAAAACCTTTTGCACCGCTGATGGATTTTTCTCACTGGGAGTTCTTTTTGAGATTTTAGATTTAGGGTTCTCTCTCTATGGGACCTTCCACTAGGGCTTGAAAATGCAGGTTTTTTTTTTTTACAAGGCTGTTGCCATTTTTGGACCTATTTTTGGACCTATGCTCACTAAGACTTACTAATGACCGATCATTTAACCCATGCTCGAAGACTTACTAATGACCCAACATCGGATTTAACACCATGCTCGAAAGACTTACTTATGGGGACTCAAGGACTTAACATCGTGACGAAGGACTTAACACCACGCGAAAGACCCGGATGGCCCGAAGGATTTAATATCGTGCGATCCAATGACGGTTTAATACCGGATCGACGACATGGGTGTTGTTTTATATGGGGACTCACGTTGATATGCTGCCACATCATGCCCGAAGGACTAACATCGTGCCCCCGTTTTACCAATGACCCGAAGGATTTAACACCACGCTCGAAAGACTTGTTTTATGGCCCGAAGGACTTAACATCGTGCCCGAAGGATTTACCAATGACCCAAAGGATTTAATATCTCGGATCGGACGCCGACATGGCCGTTTTACCAATGTTTTATGAGGACTCACGCGATATCTTTGCCACATCATGCCCGGCGAAGGACTTCTGATGACCGAAGGATTTAACACCATGCTCGAAAGACTTACCGATGGCCCGAAGGACTTAACATCGTGCCCGGAGGATTTACCAATGACCCGAAGGATTTAATATCTGGATCTAACGCCGACATGGTGGTTGTTTTTTATGAGGACTCACGCTGATATCTTTGCCACATCATGCCCGAAGGACTTACCGATGACCGAAGGATTTAACACCATGCTCGAAAGACTTCTTGATGGCCCGAAGGACTTAACATCGTGCCCGAAGGACTTACCAATGACCGAAGGATTTAATATCTGGATCTCGGCGCCGACATGGGACTCATTTGTTTTATGAGGACTCACGCCGATATCTTTGCCACATCATGCCCGGCGGACTTACCGATGACCTGAATGATTTAACACCATGCTCGAAAGACTTACTTTGGCCCGAAGGACTTAACATCGTGCCCGAAGGACTTACCGATGACCCGAAGGATTTAATATCTGGATCTGCGGCACGCGACATGGCTGTTGTTTTATGAGGACTCACGCCGATATGCTGCCACATCATGCCCGGCGAGGACTTCTTGATGACCGAAGGATTTAACACCATGCTCGAAAGACTTACTGATGGCCCGAAGGACTTAACATCGTGCCCGAAGGACTTACCGATGACCCGAAGGATTTAATATCTGGATTTGACGCCGACATGGCTGTTGTTTAATGGACTTTGGTAAATTCTTCAATAATTCTTCAAATACCTATTTAGGAACAAGCAAAATTGACATGCCCCTATCTATATGATGCATGTAATGTAATGATTTCTTTCTCCTCTTTTCTTTTCTTTATGTCACGAAAAGTTATTCTTGATTTCTCTTATTTCTTTTCCTTACATGGTATGCTCAATTTTGATCTTTATTTACACAAATTTTGCTCAATGGGCATCTGCTCTTGTTTGTTTGCACGAGCACCGCCTTTCTTCTTGGGGTTTTACTGCTTCTTCACCAACAACGCTATATCATCATGTGTGCGGAGATTCTTACTATTCTTTACATCTGTTATTGCCCCATTCGTTCGTGCTTGGATATCTTCCCGTTCTTTTGACCCAATATTCTGAGTATTTGTTAATTTCGTCATCGGGGTGAGCAAAAAGCTTCTTAACCTCAATCTTCTTGTTGCCTCTTGACGGACACCATTCCTCGATCTTTGTGCTTTAATTATTTGGAGACTCAATGTTTATATTTATTATTATTATTATTATTTTCCCCACTTTGTAAGCTCATTCTTGTCCTGTTTCGTCCTTCATTTTCTTGAACCAAACAAGGCATCTTGGCTGAATTCGCTTCTTGTTCTTGTCTTTGTCGACACCTATACCTCTGTTATCATCCTCATTCTATGCATTGTGATGTCATTTTACAGTTAGGGGCTCCTATAGTATCCGCCTCCTTGTGTTCTGGATCTTACCCCTAAAGTAATACATGGAAATTTTTGTTGCTTTGACTTGTCAATTTGCTGATTAGTGTTCCACTGAAGGGTATCATTTAGATTAACATACAAGATTTTGAAAACACAGCATAGGAGCTCTGGATATCATGTGCAAGAGTGGCTTAGATTCAACCACTTGATAATTCAAAGATGTGAGGTCTTCTCTGGTGACTCGGTTCATCCTCATGATTACCGCGTAGCTGCAGAGTGCTACTCTTTCTCAATTCTCATTATCTACCCCCCCGAAAAGGTAGGCTTGTATAACCACTTGAGCGCAGAAATATTACTCTAGGGATAAAGTTCTGGGTGGTGCGAGTATTAATTTTTCCCATGATATCGCCTATTTTCTTTCTTTTCTTTTTTCGTCTCTTTTTTTGTTTTTGTTTTTATTTGAGGAAATCAATTCGTCACAGTCCTTTGTCTTGAGGACAACGATGGAGCAAACAACTCTGCCCCAAGTTACTCGGCATAGTCACGATTAGAAAATATTACCATCACTCATGAAGCTAAGGTTTCGTGAATTGGATGATGTATCTCCACCCTATCGCTTCAGCGGAGTGCCTCAAAATTTCCATACTCTTATCCGAACAAGCCTATTACCAGGTTTCGAACATAGGAGTACTTTTTATTATCATTTCATTTTCATTTTCATTTCTTTTTTTTCTTTTTCTTTTCTTTTTTTTCTTTCTTTTTTCTTTTTTTTCTTTTTTACTACCTGGAAGATTATGCCTAGAGTTTCAATTTCAAGCAACTCTACATGGTTAACATTTAGAACTTTTTCGTCCTTGAATATCATCGAAAGAGTAATAATCTCGCTTTGCTGACCAGTCCGGTGAGGAAGATCACACATCATTGTTATCACGATATCTATCTAATGTCATCTCTTGCAATTGATATCTAGTGTCCTACAACGACGATAAAATATCTATGTGCTTTCAAAAACATTATATGTTAAGCGAAATGCATCCTTTATTGAAAACAAAAACCAACAAACATGCCCCATCATAAAAGATCTTTGCCACATGGGGGCCATATAGAGTTGATCCCTTGTATTACTTCAGGAAGGTATTTTAATGTAGAGACATCTCTGGCTTCTTCAGTACTATGTAGATTTGCTTCTCATCCTTGGTTTTCCACTGCTTGATCAGTTCTTGTGTCAGGGTTCCATCATTGACCAGCTTCTTGATTTCCTCGATAAAGGTCTACATTTTTACGGTGGGATGCCCAGTGCCCCCATATGGAATTCACATGTGCTACTCGAGTCAAAACTATGGGCATCTGGATCAGTGCACTCTTCATCGGCCTAGGAACAAGATAGTGACCCTCTACGGATGAGGCCAAATGTCCGAGATAGATGTTCCAAACACTTCCAAATTTGCGCTCGTCAGGGGATTTTCCTTGATGACCCCAATTTGTCGGTCTATCTCCTTCTTTTTACGCCCACGTGAACCACGGAGATGACACTCATTTACGTCTTCATCCTTATCTATCTTATCTTGATTCGGTCCTTAGACTTAGACCCCAATTTTCCTTCTTTGATTGCATATTCTATCCTCTCTCCAACCGTCATGAAATCTTTGAATTCGCTTCTCGATTTCTCAACATCACATCGAAGAAAGGAGAGGAAGCGTTGCATGAAATAGGGGAGTCAACTCTTCTTCCGCTATAGGGGCTGGACTTGGGTCGCTAGACATCGCCACCTTAATGCATATTCCTGAAGCTTTCATTTGGCCTTATTTTCTCATTCGAAGAAACGTCGACGAGTGCTAAATCTAAAGCATATTTGTATTGATCCAAGAAGGCATTAGCGAGGTCACCCCATGACCTAACTTGGTTTTTCTGTTCAAACGGTTATACCATCTCTATTGCTGGTCCCGTCAAAGCTATCATGGAAATGGTGGATCAACAATTCTTCGTTCTTCATGTATCCTTCCATTTTTCTACAAAACATGGTTAAGTGAATCTTGAACAGCAGCTGGTTCCGTCATCTGCTGCGTAAATCACGGGAACTTTGAAATCTGAAGGAATGACCAAATCAGGGACTAGGCAGAGTTCCCTCGTATTGAAGACCTTTATCTTCTCTTTCTTCTTAAGCTCTTTCTCGATTTTTTCTTCTAACTGGTCAAGCCTCGACTCTTTAATTCGTTCCATTTTCTGATTAATTCTGCCATCGAACCCCATGTATTAAATGATGAAGTGCCATGTGATGATAAAACAATGCAAAAATATGATGCAAATGCAATGCATGAATGCAATAAAGCATTGATTCCGTAAGTGATTTGTCCTTATATAACATCTTTCATTCAGACCAAAAGTTTCATTACATCCGGTATTAGGGTTTTACAGATATCGGTGAGCCCTGGCACCTAATGTCTTGACCTCATTCAACAGTCCTGTCAGCTTTCCTTCGCGGTCCAATGCCGGATCCATATTCTGGCTTATTGGTGCTGCTGCATCGGCTAAATCTGCTATCTGTTGAGCTGCTTGTCGGGCTTGAGTCGTAACCATCTTCACGTCTTGGTTTTTCTCCCGTATTGTTTGCTCGGCTTTTTGTAGCTTAACGGTCATTGCCCCAACACGAATCTCACTGGTATGTAAAGCAGTCTCGAGCCTCACTATCTGTTCTTTGAGTGCTACGTTTTCCATTTGGAAAGCTTGTGATTCAATCCTTTCCTGGTGCAGACTTGATTTCAGGATATCTTCCATGGCCAGACTGCTTTCCAACTCGTTTTGGATAAAGTCGCGTTGGCTCTCAGCTTCTTCCAGCTTCTTTAATAATGATCTGACTTTATTCTTACCATTTTTGCATTTCTGCTTCCAGCGTTCTGAACCGTTCCTCAGCTGAATCATACCATTGATACATTCTTCCGCGGTGTCACCCAGACCGAATTTCTTGAATTCAAAGTGCAGCTTCTGATACTCGTCTTGCACATTCTTAAGATTGTGCCTCTCATGCTCGAGCTGGTCGCTCTTCTGTGCAAGTTCATCTTACGAGACGCCTTTATTCTTAACTCCTAACTTTATCCCGCAGGTGACCTACTCTTGTGTTACCTGAACCTTGGGCTAGGTATTGTTCCTTCTTCGACTTTGCCCTTCGGGCAACGGCTGACTGGCTGAAGAATCGGGGTTGTCCGTCGTCGAAATCCAAAATTCCCATTCTGATAAGATCTCGAACTCTGTCCTTCAGGGCCCTACAATTTTCAGTGTGATGACTCGAATCGCCTATGTGGTAGCTGCACCGGACACGACTGTTGTAATCTTTCGGATAAGGAGGTTTTCTTGGTACATACTTCATTGGTATGATAAGGTTCATTTCGACAAGCAACGGAAGTAACTCGGTGTATCTCATGGGTATAGGATAATGTCTTCTGATGTCATTAGATTCTCGAACTTCCCCTGGTTTTGCCTCTGTTCCCTGGGTATCTTCCCCAGATATGCTATCTGTCTGCTTCTTGAGATTGATCACAAAGGGATTCGATTTGTTATATTTAACGATGTTGTCTATTTTGATATTCTGACCATTTTGTTCCACATTCTGCTCCCTGACCGAATCTTTTCTGAGTTTGACATGCTGCTTGCCTTTCATCATGACATTCATCTGGTCCATCATCTCGGACATCTGTTTCTTTAGTTCTTGTATTTCATCTTGTTTGTCACCAGGATTGACACTGCTTACCGAATATGTTCTGGTGTCCTTGAATGGTTCTTCTTCGGCTGTCCCCGGTCTAGTCTCGGGATGGAGTTTTGGAATTGGACCCCCTTCCTTTAGGTCAAGGAACCTTTGGTCCATCATGAACAATCTTCTATTATGGGAGAAATCACTCGGGAATCAATGCCCCCTTTTGTAATCTGAATGCAATGGTATGTAAAAACAAAGCAAATGAACACAAGTCGATCTGGGACAAAAATGATAAGTACATAATAAAAGGCAAATTAAATGCGATAAGCAAACAAGACAATCTATTTACATTCCCTCTAAGACATCTAGGTTATTCGCATGGCTCTAACAGGGTGGATTTCTATGTGTTCTCTACATGCAGTTTTGGTTCTAGGAGGTACCCAAATTTTCCTCGCTGTCCTCTACTAAGAGTAGCAAGGCCCCGGTCATCACCCATTATAGGCTCCTTTCAGCGGGTTTAGTTCGGGGAACCCGTTCGCATGCCCGTCTGAAGGAGCGATATCCTTACAAAGCATAAGGTACTTGAGCCCCAAAGGTACTTGCTAGGCCCATACGGAGAAACGATATCTCCACGAAAGCATTAGCGTTTTCCCCACTTAAAAAAGAGCGGGTTTATATGCCATATTTTAAATGCGTTAAAATAAGCGCGCAATTATGACCGAATGCTAATTTAATAGTCACTTTAATCCGGAACTTCAATATTAGTAAAGCGGTAATTATTTTAAAAGCTTGACTCTCATTTGTTTTTTCAAAAAAAAAAAATAGTCCCAATAGAGTCGCCATCTGTAGCGATGTCTTTTTATCGCTAAAAAAAAACAAGGATTTTTAAAGGTGTTTTGAAAGGTGTTTGGATATAAAATATTTATTCCGTGGGGTTTACAAAAACCTCATAAAAATGGAGTCACCACCGGCCACTTAGGTAGGCGGACACCATAAAACTAGAGATTAAAAATACGGGGTTCGAGTCGATTCACGGATGGGGAAGGATTAACACCCCACACCGCCCAAAAAATTGGTACTTTAATAATTACCGCTTCATTAATATTGGATTTTTCGAATTAGAGTGAGCGATTATTTTAAATTTCGGTCATAATTGCGAATATATTTTAAAGGGTCCGATTATCAGGATAAGCGTCCAACCACTATCACTACGGCAATCTGGCCCGTTTACGCTCGGATAAAAGGACTCGCATTAACAAGTTATATCTCGATATGCAATCTTAGTGGCAAAAACGTAAAACATGGCAAAACATTTAAACATAATAAATATTGACATACGAATACTAATTTAACATGAATAATATTTTAGACTAAAACATGTATATACATATTATTCTAAATAATAGATAAAAAAACAACTATCATATGTCAAAAAAAAAAAAAGCGGGAACAAGTATATATAGGCGAACAGATATAAAAAGATGCATACTAGCAATAAAACATATTTCAACATATACGGGTCAACATATCATTATAAAAGGGTAAATATACTAACATGTAGCCCTAAAACATAAGAAAGCACACACATATAAAAAATACAAAATACGTCATATGCGAACTAATTAAAACATAACATGCTTGATCTGAATAACCGGATAAAAAACATAAATATTATATTTAACACATATATGCATAAAAACATAAAAGCGAGTCATATCACGAGAGACATAAAATAAAATAATATCAACATATACGATTATAATATGAACAATAATATTTACAAAAAAAAAAACAAGGACTGAAATGAAAGGAAAATGAAAGTCGGTGGCGAAAATTAAAGAACAATAATATGTAATTTGGGGGCGAAATGCGAAACAAACAAAACCTAAAAGGACCGAACCATAATTAGACCAAGGCGGACCCAAAGTGAAAAATCCAAAAACGCGGGATGGTTAAGGGCGTAATTTTACCATTCGGCGATTGGGTGTAATTTAGTGACTAAATTGTGACCTTTTGAAAAATCGGAGAGGACTGGGACTGTGATTATACCATGCGGCAAGACAAAAATGAAAATATTGAAAGCGGTGGGATTAAGTGTGTAATTTACCCATTTAGTAAAATAATAACATCTATATAAGGGCTATTTTCAGACCCGAAACCAAGTTTTCCCCATTTTTCGTTTCATTCTTGATTTCCCAAATAACCAGCGTTCATCTTTTCTCTCAAATGTTCTTGAGAAACCCGAATCCGGCGTCGGCCGCTCCATGCCGCCCAACAGCAGGCCGCGTAGGCTCACAAAATACCCCAAAACATTCCTCTTGTCGTCCTCAATACAGAATCCATGGTTGGATTCAGAGGATACCCTTTCTTTTACTCTAGATCTAAAAATCTGAACCCAAAAAAAATATTTTTTAGACCAAAACACAACTACAAAGTCTCTTCTCTTCCCTTTAGTTCACGGATCGGCTTGTAGAAGCCGAGAGGTTTGTCACCGAGAGAAGGAAGACCCACAAACGACTCGGTAAGACTACTTTCTTTTATTTTTCTGTTTTTTATTTCTGTTTCGTATATGCATGTAAAGAAATAAGTAAGAAAAAGAGGTAAGTGTTTACCAATGGACCTCTTTTTTTATTATCTCGACTGGTTACAAGTTTCTGGTTTTACAAGCTCTCTGTTTTTTTTTGTTACTACTCTCTTTTTTTTTGCTAATCTTTTTGCTTGCTAAAAATTGCTGGCTCCCTCCTAAAAAATCCTCCCGTTACAACAACCCCGTTTCATATATATTACTGCCTCTGCTTTTGTTGCAACTTGTATCTTCTTTTCGAGATCTGACATTTGCTTGTTGTCTTTGGCATAATCTGAGCGGGGGGCTGAATATCGGCGCGGTGGCGGTGTGGTCGATTCTGCGGAGGCGGGCGCATTTTCGGCCGTTAGATCGGATCGATCTAGCGGTCGAGATAACGAAGAACAATCGGCTGGATGAAGCCTCGATCGATGAGGCGGCGAGATTTCACCACGTGGAGCTCGCGATCGAGGAGTCGAGCGGCGTGGATCTTCTGCGCGTGGTGGGATAAAAAGTCGTAGCGTGGACCACAGCGCGCGTGGCACTCGAGCGGTCCATACGTGTGGAACACGCGCCCGATATATTTTGGATCTCTGGTTGCATCGTGGCGTTGGATCGGATCTTGATCCAACGGCCCACGATCCTGCTGCACACATTGATAATTGCAATTAGATAAGATTTAGATTTGGGCCAACAAGACCTTGTAATGTATTTGGACTTGGTGTAATTTTATATGGGTTTAATATATATTTAATTTTTTCATTTTACCAGCACAATAATAATAATAATAATAATAATAATAATAATAATTTTTTTTCATTTTACGGCTAAATACATATATATACGAAAATATATACTTATATTATACAATCATTAATTAATATAATATTCTAGTATACGTCACATATAACCATACATATAATTAACATAACATCTATATATTAATCAAATACGCTCATACTCTAGATACATACGAGACATACATACACCCTAATACGAAGGACTTCGCGATGACGAAGGATTTAACACCACGCTCGAAAGACTTCTGATGGCCCGAAGGACTTAACATCGTGCGAAGGACTTACCGATGACCGAAGGATTTAATATCTGGATCGGCGCCGACATGGCTTGTTGTTTTATGGGGACTCACGCTGATATCTTGCCACATCATGCGAAGGACTTCTTGATGACCGAAGGATTTAACACCACGCTCGAAAGACTTCTGCGATGGCGAAGGACTTAACATCGTGCCCGAAGGACTTACCGATGACCGAAGGATTTAATATCTGGATCGGCGCGACATGGCTGTTGTTTATGGGGAGACCGAAGGATTTAATATCTGGATCGGCCTTCCGACATGGCTGTTGTTTTTATGGGGACTCATGTTGATATCTTGCCACATCATGCCCGAAGGACTTCTGATGACCGAAGGATTTAACACCATTCTCGAAAAGACTTCTTGATGGCGAAAGCCGTTCTTGTCATTTTTAGATCCACTTCATTTTCTTGAACCAACAGGCATGATAGTGGAATTCACTTCTTGTTCTTGGTATCAAACACTTATACCTCTTGTTATTATGGAATTACATGCATTGTGATTTCTTCTGGTTAGAGCTCCATGGTATCCATCCTTGTGTACGGATCTTACCCCCAAAAGTAATACGCCCATTTTGTTTACTTTAACATCAATTTGCTGATTGGTGTTCCTTTGAAGGTATCATTTAGATTAACATACAAGATTTTGAAAACACAACATAGCGTAGGAACTCTGGATATCATGTGCAAAGTGGCTTAGATTCAACCAACTTGGTAATTCAAAGATGTGAAATCTTGTGGTGACTCGGTTCATCCCAGCATTCTGCCGTTCTTTGCAGTACTACTCTTTCTCAATTCTCATTATCTACTCCGCCCCCAAAGGTGTAAGGCTTGTATAACCACTGGCCTTGAAATATTACTCTAGGAATAGAGTTAAGGTGGTCGCGAGTCTTAATTTTCCCATGATATGCCTTTATTTTCTTCTTTTTTTTCTTCTTTTCTCTTTTTTGCTTTTATCATTATTTGAAATCAATTAAATCCACGTCAGCATCCTTGAGGACAGCGATGGAGCAAACAACAACCCCCAGTTGCTCGGCGTAGTCATGATTGAAAATATACCATCACTCATGAAGCTAGATTTCTTGAATTGGATGATGTATCTCCTTTATCTGACGGTAGTGCCTCAAAAAATTTCCATTTCTTATCAGACAATAAACTATTACAGGTTTTGGTCACTATAAGTATTATTGTTCTTTAATTTTCATTTTCTTTCTTTTCTTTTCTTTCTTCTCTTTTCTCTTCCTTTTTTTGTTTTGTTTCTTCTTTGCTACCTAAGATTATGCTGAGTTTCAATTTCAGCAACTCTATATGGTGACATTTTAACTTTCATCATGAATATCAGGTAACTGTAATAATCGCTTTGCTGACGAGTCGGTGGGAAGATCAACATCATCGTTGTCCAAAGCTCTAACTAATGTCATCTCTTGCAATGCAAATCGCGGATCTCTACAATGGCGATAAAATATCTATGTGCTTTCCAAAACATTTATATGTTCAAGCGAAATGTGTTCTTTATTGAAAATAAAATCAACAAACATGCCCCGTCACAAAGATTTTTTTTTGCCACATGGGGCCTCGCCAGAGTTGATTCCTTGTATTACTTGAGGAAGGTGTTTACAATGTAGAGAACATCTATAGACACAACTGACCTTATGTAGATTTGTTTCGTCGCTTGGTCTTTCCACTTACATAGGAAAGTCGGCTCTTGTAACGAGGTTCCATCATTGGCCCGACTTCTTGATTTTTCCTCCGATGGAGTCTACGCATTTTCTAGTGGATGCCCGGTGCCCCGTATGGAATTAGCATGTGCTACACAGTCAAAACTATGGGCATCTGAGATCGGGTGCACTCTTATACTTCAAATTGCGCTCATCAGAGAATTTTCTTATTAATACAGATAACCGGTCTATCTTCTTCTTTGCGTACGAACTGCGAGATGACCTCCATTTGCCTCACCATCACTTATCTATCTTATCTTGATTCGGTCCTTAGGCTTGGGCCCCAATTTTCCTTGTACGATTGCGTATTCTATCCGCTCTCCAATCGTCATGAAATCTTGAATACAAACACCGATTTTCCAACGCCATGAGAAATAAGCGAGGCGTTGCATGGAACAAAGTCAACTCTTCTTCGCCTGGGGGGCTGGACTTGGGTCGCCGGACATACGCCCTATAATGCATATTCCTGAAGCTTTCATTTGGCCTTATTTTCTCGGTGAAAAGCGTCGACATGGTGCTAAATCTAAAACATATTGTATTGATCCAGAAGGCATTAAGCGAGATGCCCATGACTAACTATTTATTCAAATAGTTATATATATTCTTCGATATCATGAAGTAGTGGATCAACAATTCGCCGTTCTTCGCTGTATCCTTCCATTTTTCAAAACATTGTTAAGTGAATCTTGAAGGCATTGGTTAAATCATCTTGCGCGGATCATGCGAACATGGCTCTGGAGGAATGACGGAATCGAGGCCAGCAGAGTTCCCTCGTATTGAACATTTATCTTCTCTTTCTTCTTAGCTCTTTCTCGTTTTTTTCTTCTAACTGGTCAAGCCACCGCTCTTTCAATTCGTTTCATTTTTCGATTAATTCTACCATCGAACCCCCATGTATTAAATGATGAAGTGCCATGCGATGATAAAACAATGCAAAATATGATGCAAATGCAATGCATAGATGCAATAAACTGTTGATTCCGTAAGTGATTTGTCATATATAACATCTTTCGTGGACCAAAAGTTTCATTACATCCGGTAGTTTTACGGATGGCGGTGACCCACGGCACCTAATGTCGCGGCCTCGTTAATCAGTCAGTCGGTTTCCTTGGCGGTCAATCTTGCGGATCCATCGTGCAGAAACTGTGGTGTTCTTCGTCAGCTAAATCTCTTCTGTGTTGAGCTGCCCAGTAGGGCTTAGTCGTAACCATCTTCGTATCTGGTCTTTCTCGTATTTTTGCTCGGCCTTTTGTAAACCTGCAGTCGATTACTAAAACGGATCTCATTTGGTCGTAAAAAATCTCGAGCACTCCTATATCATTAGCAGGTGCTCTGCGTTTTCGTTTGGAGGCTTGATTCATTCTCTTTCACAGTGCGGACAGTTTACAGGATATCTATAGCTGATTGCTTTCCAACTCGTTTGGATAAAAGTCAGCGTTGTACCGGCTTAACGGTAACAACGATAGATCGATTTTATTCTTACTATTCTTGCATTTACGCTCCGGTGTTCTAAGCGGATTCTTTAGCTAAATCATACTTTATCCGCTTGGTGACCTACTTCTATATTACGAACCTTGGGCTGGGTATTGACCTTCCTTGACTTTGCCCTCCGGAACGGTAATGTTAGTTGAAATCGGGGTTGTCGTCTTGATCAAAATTCCCGTTACGATAAGATCTCGAACTCTGTCCTTGGGGCCCTACAATTTTTCAGTGTGATGACTCGAATCGCCTATGTGGTAGCTTGCACAGGACACACTATTGTAATCTTTAGGATAAGGAGGTTTTCTTGATACGAACTTCATTGGTATGATAAGGTTCCTTTTCGACAAATGGGAAGTAACTTCGGTGTATCTCATGGGTATAGGATAATGTCTTTTGATGTCATTAGATACCATAAAACCGTAGATTCAAAAAGACAGGTTCGGGAGTCTGCACGGATGGGGGAAGGATTAGCACCCCACACCGCCCAAAAAATTGGTACTTTAATAATTACCGCTTCATTAATATTGGATTTTTCAATTAGAGTGACGATTATTTTAAATTTCGGCCATAATTGCGAATATATTTTTAAGGGTCCAGCTTATCCGAGGATAAACGCCCAACCACTATCACTACGCTTGATACCGCCCCGCTTACGCTCGGATAAAAGGACTCGCATTAACAAGTTATATCTCGATATGCAATCTTAGTGGCAAAAACTTAAAACATGGCAAAACATTTAAACATAATAAATATTGACATACTGTAATACTAATTTAACATGAATAATATTTTAGACTAAAACATGTATATACATATTATTCTAAATAATAGATAAAAAAACAACTATCATATGTCAAAAAAAACAAGGCAGAAACAAGTATATATAGACGAATGTATATAAAAAAAGATGCATACTAGCAATAAAACATATTTCAACATATACGGGTCAACATATCGTATAAAAAGGGTAAATATACTAACATGTAGCCCTAAAACATAAGAAAGCACACACATATAAAATACAAAATACGCTATGTACGAACCAATTAAAACATAACATGCTTGATACAGATAATCGGATAAAAAACATAAATATTATATTTAACACATATATGCATAAAAACATAAAACGAATCATATACGAGAGACATAAAATAAAATAATATCAACATATACGATTATAATACGAACAATAATATTTACAAAGAAAACAAGGATCAAAATGAAAGGAAAATGAAAGTCAAGTAAGTAAATTAAAGAACAATAATATGTAATTTGGGGGACGAAATTATGAAACAAACAAAACCTAAAAGGACCAGAATCAGAATTAGACCAAGGGGCGTACTCCAAAGTGAAAAATCCAAAACGCGGGATGGTTAAGACGTAATTTTACCATTCGTAAATCGATTCGTGTAATTTAGTGACTAAATTGTGACCTTTTGAAAAATCGTAGGGACTGGATCGTGATTATACCATGCGGCAAGACAAAAATGAAAATATTGAAAACGCGTGGGATTAAGTGTGTAATTTACCCATTTAGTAAAATAATAACATCTATATAAGGGCTATTTTTTCAGATCAAACCAAGTTTTCCCATTTTCGCTTCATTCTTCGCTTCCCAAATAACCAAGCGCTCATCTTTTCTCTCAAATGTTCTTGAGAAACCCAGAATCCGGCGGCGGGCCGGCCAGATTCTCCGCCACCGCCATCACGACCGGGCGCGCGAGGCTCACAAAATACCCCAAAACATTCCTCTTGTCGTCCTCAATACGAATCCATGGTTGGATTCAGAGGATACCCTTTCTTTTACTCTAGATCTATGAAATACGAACCTAAAAAAAAAAAAAATTTAGACCAAAACACAACTACAAAGAGTATTCTCTTCCCTTTAGTTCACTGGGATCCGCTTGTAGAAGCCGAGAGGTTTGTCACCGAGAGAAGGAAGACCCACAAACGACTTCTGTAAGACTACTTTCTTTTATTTTTCTCGCTTTTATTTTTCGCTTTCAGATATATGCATGTAAAGAAATAAGTAAGAAAAAGAGGTGTTGTTTACCAATGGACCTCTTTTTTTGATTATCTCGACCGTTACAAGTTTCTCGTTTTACAAGCTCTCTGCTTTTTTTTGTGTTACTACTTTTTTTTTTTGCTAATCTTTTGCTTGCTAAAAATTGCTGGCTCCTCCTAAAAAAAATCCTCCCGCTACAACAACCCCGCTTTCATATATATTATTGCCTCTTTTTTGTTGCAACTTGTATCTTCTTTTCCAGATCCGACATTTGCTTGTTGTCTTTGGCATAATCAACGCTGGGACCGAATATCGGGCGCGTGTGGTGGTCATTCGCGCTGCAGGCCGACGATTTTTCGCCGTTAGATCGATCCGATCTAACGGCCGAGATGGCTTGAAGAACGATCGGCCGGATGAAGCCTCGATCCGATGAGACGGCTTGAGATTTCGCCACGTGGAGCTCCGCAATGATGAGTCGAACGCTGCGGATCTTACGCGCGCGTGGGATATTAAAGCGTCCGCTAGCGGGACCACACGCCACTGCGCACTCGAACGGTCCATACGCGCGTGGAACACGCGCCGACAGATATTTTTGGATCTCCTGTTGCATCGTGGCCGTTGGATCGATCTTGATCCAACGCCCACACCACCGCATTACAAGAATTGCAATTAGATAAGATTTAGATTTGGGCCAACCGGCCTTGTAATGTATTTGGACTTGGACTGTAATTTTATATGGGTTTAATATATATTTAATTTTTTTCATTTTACCAGCACAATAATAATAATAATAATAATAATAATTATAACAACAATACATGTATATACGAAAATATATACTTATATTATACAATCATTAATTAATATAATATTCTAGTATACGTACGTATAACCATACATATAATTAACATAACATCTATATATTAATTAAATACGCTCATACTCTAGATACATACGAGACATACATACACCCCTAATACGTATACATAGCTTATACATGCACACACCACCTTATATTAGTAACATTCATATAATAAATATACATGCAATATTAATATATTTACAAGTAAAAATGAGTGATTACACCAGAACTCACACTTACTGAACTTCGCATATAACTGCTTCTCTCGAAGGGTTTGGAGTATAACACAAAGATGGTCGCGGTGTTCAGCTTGGAATAGATCAAAATGTCATCTATAAATACTACTACAAACTTATCAAGGTAGGGTCTAAAAACCAGTTCATGAGATCCATAAAGGTAGTCAGTACATTAGTTAACCCAAAGGGCATAACCAAGAATTCATAGTGGCCATACCTTGTACAAAAAGTTGTCTTGGGAACGTCACATTCTTTAAATTTCATTTGATAGTACCCAGACCTTAGGTCGATCTTAGGAATGACAGTTGCATCATTAAGCTAGTCAAACAGGTCTTCAATTCTAGGTAAGGGATATTTATTCTTGATGGTGAGCTTATTTAATTGTCGATAGTCAATACAAAGATGCATTGACCCATCCTTCTTTTTACCAAAAAGGACTGGAGCTCCCAAAGGTGAGGAACTTGGTCGAATAAAACATTTATCTAACTTGTCTTGAATCTGTACCTTGAGCTTGATGAATTCCACTGGTGCCATTCGATAAGGTGCAATAAAAATCGGAGTGGTTCCAAGTTGTACCTCAATCCCAAATTTAACTTCACGGGTGGGTGGTAAACATGGAAGCTCATCGGGAAATACATCAGGGAATTCTTGCACAATATATATATCTTGCAATTGAGGTTCTTCCCTACTAGCAGCAGCATGTAGTAATGATCTCTTACCCCTAGAGTCCATAAAAGTTATACTTTCCTTGCCAATACCTCTAAGATACAATTTTCTTTTCGAACAATCCACTCAAGCTTGATGCTCTCTGAGCCAGTCAAGCTCTAATATAACGTCAAACTCGTGGATCGAAAGGGCCATGAGATTGGATGAAAAAAGATATCTCTTGAATCATAGGGGACAATTTTTGCATATTAAACAAACTACAACACTATCCCCTAAATGATTAATTATGGTGATTTTGGAGGCTATAGGCTCAAATGTTGACTTAAATCTTTTAATCAACACAGTACTTATAAAGGAATGAGTGGATATAGGATCAATCAATGCATAAACAGGGTAAGTATACAGTTCAATAATATCTGCTATAATGTATGGATCCTCATCCTCTTCCTGGGGCTTACCAGATATTACCACCTTTTTGTCAAGGCTTTCTCCATCATAACTGCCCTAATCACAGAGTTGTTAAAATCTTATCTGACGGAAGCCCCAATTTTGATGCAACATGAACTGCGAAAGGACTAAGTGGTTTTCAACGATGCTTCGTTGAGTGGGCTTAGTTGCGTCCTCATACAAGAGGGTAAGGTGGTTGCTTACGCCTTGAGATAACTTAAGCATCATGAACAAAATTACCCTTTGCATGATTTGGAGCTTGTTGTGGTTATCTTCGCATTGAAGATTTGGAGGCACTATCTGTACAGAGAAAAATGCTACATCTACACCTACCATAAGAGTCTAAAATATCTGCTCACATAGAAAGATATGAACTTGAGGCAAAAAAGATGGATTGAGATGTTTAAGGACTATGATTTCATCATAGAGAATCATACTAGTAAAGCTAATGTTGTGGCTAACGCTTTGAGTCAGAAGTCTATGTCAGACTTGAGGGCGATGTTTGCCCGCTTGAGGATGACCAAGGATGGAGGTTTGTTAGTTGAGCTTCGAGTGGAACCTACCTTGGTACAAGAGATCAAACGAACGCAAGTGTTAGATGGAGAGTTAGTGGCTAAGATCGAGATGGTCCAGCGAGGTGAGACGTTTAGTTTTGAGGTATGAGATGACAGGATCTTGTACTTCAGAGGCCTGTAGTGTGTTATTGCTTAGAAGATTTGTGAGATCAAATTTTTCCTAAAGTACATCGTAATCCATTTGTTGTGCACCCGAGTAGCAACAAGATGTATCAAGACCTTTGTCACTTCTATTAGTGGACAAGTAGGAAAAGAGATGTGTCAGAGTTTATGACCAGATGCCTAGCTTGTCAAAAAGTTAAGGCTGAACATCAGGTTTCTTCAGGTTTGCTCTAACCCATTCAGATTTCGAAATGGAATGACCATGGACTTTGTGACAGGTTTGTCATTGACCCAAAGGAGGCATGATGCCATTTGGGTGATTATATATCGTTTGACCAAAATCGCTTATTTTTTACATGTATGTATGGAATTCATGTTTTAGAGGTTGGCACGTCTGTACATCCAAGAGATTGTGAGGTTATATGGAGTGCTATCGTTGATTATTTCATATAGAAATCCTCGGTTCATAGCAAGACTGTGGAAGAAAATTCATGAAGCTTTGGACACTATATTTCATTTTAGTATAGCTTTTCATCCTTAGACTGATGGTCAGTGTAACACCCCTTACCCGGTCTAGGAGAAAACCGATTTAAGAAATGTTACTAAGCAAAAAAAACAAAACATACATAAGACTTCATAACACATCTCAATTACGCATGTAATCAGAAATCAGGGGAATTTAAAACTTTTTAGTTACTTACAAAGATCAAGACAACAATACATCACATACCAAAGCAGATATGCTTACATAATATACATATCAAACCATTTCTAAGATATTTTGATCAAAGTTTAGGATCGCTCAGTGTAACAAAAGAATCATTGATTAATGAACTTTAAACTTACATGTTATATTATTTAAAACTCAAACTTATAGCCTAAGATTATCATCTAAACATCTCATCTCATATCACACCCAAACAATATACTATGATCATAAGTGATCGGATATTATGTCTAACGTAGCTTAACTAACAAGCAAACATTCAACTTCATATTTCGCATAGCTTAACATACAAGCAATCATGAGGGTTTGTAAACCATTTACAATTAGGTGATAGTTACGATCATTTTCTAAGATCAAGTTATTTCAAAGCTTGAACTAATCATATCCAGCTACATATAACTTTCACATAGGAATACTTACATGTATCTGATGACCTACTTACTAATTATTCTTTTTAACCTTCAATCTAATCGAACAGATTATGTTACCTTTTTAAGGTTAACACAGGTTAATAGATATACATATAGACACCAGCTCACATACACACATAACATTAAGGTGGTTTAATGACTTAAGGCATGTATAGTTATTTGAGCAACCATACTATCATACTAATTATTATAACACGTATAGCAAGCAATTAAGAAGTAATTATAGGCCCATTACAAAGCTCTGAACACTTGAAAAACTTATAAACATATGTAATCAATCAGAAAATTGTAATGCACAATGCATTCTTAACAACTATGTGCCACCATCTAAGAGTTCTCAAGAAGAATACAAACATACACCTTGACACTCGTGATCACGTCCAAGCTCAAAAAATACTCATAGACAAGATTAACTTGAAAGGCATTTAAAATAATAGAGTAAGCACCGGCTTAGTGAGGTAGCTCTAATAACAATAAGAAATTCTAGTTAAATGTTTTGATATTTCAAATCTATTCTTTCGCTCAAGATTGTTAATTTAGACTTGCCTCTAGCTTGATCGTAAGCAAATCCATTATGATTTAACGTCGTATAGTTACATAGGACCTCACTTGGCATATCATGGATTTATCTTCACTAATACCCTCAATTATCCAGCTTAGCCTCTCAATATCATGGCTTGTTCACTACATATAAGGTTCAAACTTAACACCTTAAAGTTATATATTACTTGTCTAGTAAGATATTGAGTAATTTCTTGTCAATTCCTGATTAGGAGATACGTGATTATAAACAAATTAGTTTTTATGTCATGTACATACGTACGTCTACTTAATCAATCCACCATACTTTTGTATTTCTATGATAATATTCCAATAGTCATGTACACACACTTATATATATAGCAAAGCATTCCAAACACACTCAATTCTATCCAAAAACAATCCAATTAACATGTATACATACTTATACACTTGCAAAACAGTCCCAACATATTCAATTATGTTCAAAACAGTCCAATTAACATGTATACATACTTATACACTTGCAAAACAGTCCCAACATATTCAATTCTATTCAAAACGGTCCAATTAACATGTATACATAATTATACACCTGCAAAACAATCCAAATATATTCAATTCTATTCAAAACGGTCCAATTAACATGTATACATACTTATACACTTGCAAAACAGTCCAAACATATTCAATTCTATTCAAAACGGTCCAATTAACATGTATACATACTTATACACTTGCAAAATAGTCCCAACATATTCAATTGTGTTCAAAACAGTCCAATTAAACACATATATACAAATTCACAATCAAAACGGTCCATGGTATGTTCAATTCGATTCAAATCTATCCACTAAACATATAATTTCAAAACAATCCATTAGACATTCGTATTCATTAACGCATATACTCACGAACAGTTTCAATTTATTTTAGCAATAAAAGTACGAAAGTCCTAACTCCAATTCCACTATAAGATCAAATGATGATTCATTTATATTCTTAATTTATTTTAAGCAAATTTATTTTAGCAATAAAAGTACTAAAGTAGTTTAAAGCATGTACATCAATCAAATGACCAGAACTCTCTCAATAAACATATAACTCAAATTCAAGGAAAAGACATACATATCTTTCAAGTTACCCATGTGATTCAATCTAATACCCGAATCAATGATCAAATTAAGTATATTCCCTGACATGAATTAGTCATTTACATACTTGCAAAACATAACTTACAAGAGTTTAGCAACCAACCTTATTTGTGAACCAATTATAAATACATTTCTTCTTACACAAGTTATTTCCTTATCTCAAGGTTTATCTTACGAATCCTCATGATTTCTTTTTAACATAGACTTGTACTCAAATATATACATAAGTGTAATCAATTAATTCTTTAATTATACCTGGCATACAAGATTTCAAGTCTAACACATCAAAATCAAGGATTACTTAGCATACAAGACATCAAATTTATCATATGAAGATCATGTGATATTTGTCTCATAAGTACACGAATCCCCAACCAACTGTCACCAAACATAATGGTACTCGCAGTAACGGTCAATCCCTTCTACTGTCGTTAAGTGACACAACACTTCCCTCTTACTATCGCCAAATAAGGACCGTAGTTGTTAAGTGTGTAAAAGTACTATATTTCTACCCTATTTACTCTTAATTATTGTTAGACTTAGGCTCATTCTAGTTTCATTTTTATTCATTTATGCACAATTGCATTGTTTCCTTCACTGTCATGTTTGATTACATAATTCGGTTGATTTTTGTGGAAAAGATATTGCTGGTATGTGTTTTTGTGTGTGCAGGATCTAATTACTGAAGCAAGTAGGAAATTGTCGAAGCAATTGAGGATAAGAAGAAGGGAGATGCTGATTTTTAGAGGATAAATCCAATTAATTCAAATTAATTTCAAGAAGCAATGATAAATCCTAGAAAAGTTGGAGTTCTATGAAGAGATCAAAAGGAGATTAAATTCCAAGAGTTTATGAGGAGTTTTTGGAAAATAAATAAATAAAAGAGATTTATCTCTTTTATATTATTTAATTCCAACTTAAATTTATCCTTCTATAAATAGAATTTGACCTAGCCATCTCCTATATAAGGGAAGACAGGCTGACACTTTGAGAGAACACGAAAAGAGAAGGCGAATTGGGAGAGAAAATTAGGGTTGTCGACATCTTCTTCTTCTTTATTCTATTTGATTCAAGTTAGGTAGATTTTATCTTGTATTTCTTTTGCACCCAACCATGAACTAAACTTTACTTGGGTTGGGTTATTGTGTTTTTGTGGTTGCAAAAACGTTTGGATTTGTTCAGGTTTTTGAGTTGCAATTCAATTTTAAAGTTTATTCATTCTTGGTTCTTAATTTTGATCGCGAGTGAATTGGAAGAGGATCTCGTGAATTCATCCATTTATCTAATATCGGGAGAGTTAGATTCAAGAAATGAATAGCATGGTTTTCATACAAACGAATATTCGTGAAGAATAATTCGACTTAGGGATAAGTTACAAATTTCAACGGCTAAGAGAAGCGCAAGAACGGTTGTTGTCCACCCATGGTTAACGCAGTGATGTATCACCAAGGCATGCACAATTAACAGTGTTTTGAGTTAGGGATAACGAGAAGCCATTGAAGAACGCTTCGCTGAACTTTGAAGGAAGTCACCCAGTTGCCCAGGCAATCGCACCATTCCCCGTTGCCCAGGCAATTCGACTGATGCTAATTGTTAAGACGATTGAGTTACTCTTGCAATCAATTACCACAATGGTCCATTCAATCATCACACCATAACTCACAATAATCCGGCCTACTCTCTCAATTCGGTTTCCTCTTTCTTTTATTTCAATTCTTTAGATTTAGTTTACTTTATCTTAATTTATCATTACGATTTAATTCTTTAAACATTTGTAGTGACTTAAGCAAAGTGGCCCAAACCAATCCCTGAGGAGACGATACTCGATACTTATCATTTATTACTTGCGACGTGTTCACTTGCACCATTTGCGTAGCGCTCAAAACACGCAACAGTAGTCCAGGACCGTAGTCCACCCTAAACATGAGCTCTATGGACTCTATGGCATGTCAACTATACCTAAGACTGACTCGAGACCAAGGCTTTCAAATTTATCATCTTTTATTAGAAACCGAGTGAGCATAGCTCCTTATCATGATACCGTATCAATAATCTCATTACCCTTTTTCAATTTGGGTATATATTCACCTCATGTGAACTTCTCATTATAGATGAGCATTGCTTTGTATTCTTATAAACATGCCACCAAGGCTTATTTCATAGTATGTCACAAGTTCAACCACATATTTCATTTGGACAAGGATATATTAAGTGAACATAGATCATTGTTATTCATTTCAAAGGTAAGCATAGCTTCAAATTTCTTATACTTAGAATAAGGCTTAAGTCTTATCATGTCAAGCTTAAACATATGTACATTTATATGCATAAAAATTCAACCATATAACATGTTTTTAACCAAATTCATATCATTTAATAGAGTACTTTTCAATAAAGTACTTGCCATATATCCAAGCTTAGCCATACTAGCACCATTTGACTTTAAGAGCATGCAAAATCAATTAAAATAAAATAAAATGATCGGAATAGTTTCACTCTATCCGAGACTTTAAACTACACTCACAGTTCTATCCAAGCTAGTTTTGCTCTCGTATGAAAATTCCTTTTTGCAAATCTCCTAAGTGATCTACCTTTGCCTTTCGACCTTCACAGCCTCGTGTCTAGATATAACAACATGTGCATTCATGTATTAGAACTTGATTTAATCATTCATTTAGCTTAATTACCCAATCAAAAATACACACATACACATTCGACCAAACTGTCCAATTTAATTATGTGTACATACGTGCACATCAAGGTCAATTCCTAAATATATCTACATACTTTTAAATTGCTTAAACATGTACTTACACTATGAACATAACAAAATTGTCCACTATACATTTAAAACACATAAAACAGTCCCTAATTTTACTTGTATATACATTTATACCTTCAAAAACAGCCCCTAACCCGTTCTATTCATATAAACAGTCCACCATTTTTCTTATACATGTAAAACAGTCCTCGTGCAATATTAACAACCTTATTTGATCTCAATTCCTTAGATTCGATTATTAACAATCTAATGACTCTGAATTTTAGATTATTACCACAATTACTACTTATAAAATAACATTTTGAGCCTATCTCAATACCATTCAAAACATGTAACGCCCCGGTTTTGGGCTTAGAGGTTTAAGGCTAGTTAGACGGTGTGGTGGACCGGGTTAGAGATTCGAGTCGAATTTGGGAGCAAATATTTTTTTGAAAGATAAAAATATGGAAAAATGTTTAAAAATCATATTTTAATATATTAAAAATATTGGTGAAATCAATTTTAGAAAATAAGCTTTGGAGGGGTGACATTTTCGCTAGTGACCAAAACGCAACTTTTGCAAACTATTTTAAAAAGGTGACTGTTTTGTAAAGAGTCAAAACTTAGAATCTTTAAGGAGCTATTTTACCATTTGGTCTAATCTGAGTTTTTCCTTAATTTGGATTATTTTTAAAAGGTTTTTATTAAAAGGAATTAAAAGAGATTTAGTTAAGGTGGTTATTTTCTCTTAAAACAAAATTTGGTGTAACTTTTCTTTTCTTATATTTTCTCTCAAAACACTCTCGGCCAAACACTCATTTTCCATCAGAGATTTAAGGTAATGATCTTAATTTTTTAACTCCTTTATTTGCTAAATGATTTCTCAAGTTGTTTTCCAAAAGTCTCATTGGTTTTCTTTGTTTTTCAAGTGGAAAAAAAAACCATCCAATTAAGGGGAAACTCATTCATTGGAGGTAGGTTCATTCTTCTCCTCTAATGAAAGGTTCTTTACTGAAATTCCCAAGTTCTTGGCTCTTTACATATGTTTTCTAATTGGTTTTGCTTAATTAATTATGGATTTTAGCTTTGAATGAGGTTTAATTAATGGATCTTGTGATTTTCGATTTGGATCCGTTTTTCCAGAGTTGTGGATTGATTTCAATCATATTTTGGATGTATTATAATGTGGATAAGTTGTTTTTAATAATGGAATCCCGAAATTGGTTGGATCTCTAATTGTTTAGATTGTTAGTTAAGGGTTTTTGGGTTGTTTAAGGGGATTAATCATTGTTGGAAGTAAAAGGATGTTGTGAATGAGTCTCTAGATCTTAATTGATGAGGTTTGAAGTTTTGAATCGTTATATTATGGCTGGGTTAAGATTGAGTAGTGTTTGAGGTTGATTTCGGTAAGTTTTGGATGAGATTTGGGTGGGCATCTTGAGAGGTGCGGGTTTTGGTTTGAAACAAAGTGTTGGATGCATTTTAATGCATGATTCCTCTGGTTTTGTGTGATCGAAACAGGTGATAATGAAGGCGTAGCATCTTAAGGTGGTTCTAGGCTTGTCGGGAGCTTGTTTCGCGGTAGCAAGCAAGGCGAAGTGAAATCGGTGAGTGGAAACGGTTTTAAAAGTCTTTCAAAGGTTTGAAAGTGGATTTGGAAGTTTATGATAAATTTGAAACACTTACCTAAACTTGGAAGTAAGTTTCCCTCCTTTGCTCTTTAATATTGGTTCGGATATGAGCATGTGTGATTCATGTTTTAGTCGTAAACATGGTTGATATTGCTTGCTGTAAATGCATGGTTTTAAAGTACATATGCATATGTTTAAAAGAGTTTTGAATGCTGGTGGGAATTGGTTTTTATTTCGATCGGGAATGTTATATTGCTATGGCAATGTGATACGCATATGTGGGATTTTGTGAAATGCATTGTAAAATAGTGTGTTTAAGGTTTTATAAATGATATATTGGTTATGTGACAAGGTGAGAAAACATTCAGATATAGTCGGCATGCCATAGGATAAAGTGCACTATAATATGTTTAAAATCGATCGTGGGTTAAGAGTTCTTGAGGTATAGCGGTCGGCTACTCGAACAATGTTTATCACTTGGATTGAGCGGTCGGTTCCCCTTGTTGATGTAAAGCTTGCGGTCGGCAAGGTTGTAAAGTCATGCGGTCAGCATGGGGTAGACTTGATGACGGTCGGTCATTAAGGGAGATCTGTGTATCCGATGTATAAGTTAACAGTCAGTTAACTAAGGATTAGCGGTCGGCTAATCAAGGATAATGGTCAACTATCCGGGGTCACTATAATTGCCTATATATGAGATTTCTATTGATGAACTTTGTTTATAATGCTTTGGGATTTAAGTATGGTTTATGTTTATAATGCTTTGGGATTTAAGCATGGTTTTGTATTTGATGCTTTGTGATCTAAGCATGTGTATATATATATATATATATATGAATTTGCATATGGTCGATATGCATGTTTTGGAATGGAATCATTGGGCTTGATTAGGTTGTAAGCATGGATTAAAAACAAGTGTTATTTTCAAAGGGGTTTTAATGCATCATTGTTTTAAGAGCATCATGACTAAGCAAGTGTGCTTAAGCTCTGTTTTCCCTAATGATGCATAGCATTAAAGCAAGGAGGCAGCAAAGGCAAGGATAAAGTGATCCCAAGATAAGACTATTTGAGTATGAACTCAGTTTTAGTTTTCGGTTAATAAGGCAATGTGTTCACCTCAAATTTTGGGATTTGTAATTCTGTTATTCCCTGGTTTTAAGAATGTTTAATGCTTTAATTTCATAGTTTGATTGAGGTTGTTATGCCTTATGTGCTTCTTATCTAAGGTTGATGTTATACGGTTTCCTAGGTTTGCATATAGACAGTTTTGCTTGATTAGCATGCTTTGGTGATCCTAAAACGTTGAATATGATATAGAAATAATGTTAGATTGATGTTTGTGCTGAGTTTGGCCTGTTTGTGCATTTTGGTATATTTGGTACCATGGTTTAGGAAGCAACCTTTAGAGTGATTCTTTGGATTTGTGTGACATGTTTGGCTATGTAATTTTGGCATAGATGTGAGATTGTGCCAGTATGGATGTATGTATGCATGAATGCAAGTTGATAGGACTCAAATGTATCTAGATTAGAATGAAAAACCAGCTAAAAATGGCATCACAGGCCCAAGCATACCGAAACGCAGGGTACCATATCGGTACGGCTAGGCATTTCCAAGTAGGGTGTTTCAGTACAGGAGATGGTATTTCGATACGGTATTGAGCTACTAGAATTTCACTTTTTAGAAGGGATCCCGCGTACCAAAACAGTAGTTCCCCGTATCGGTAAAATGTTTAACGTATAAAAAGAAATTTTACTTTCGATAGGGCGTACCGGTACAGAACTTGGTGTACCGAAACATTGTGTTTCATACCATTTTGATACAGGCCTTGGTGTACCGAAACGATGTATTTCATGCCGTTTCGATATGGGCCTTTGTGTATCAAAACGGTGGTAGTTAATTATATTAAAATGACATTGCAAGCAGTTTTGGTTTCTTTCATTTTAGTCCCTGATTCTTGTTTTGTCAATTGAATGTGCGTGGATGATCGTTTTAATTCAAATTTTGACGTGATGGCATGAAATCTGACTAATTGAGGATTGGTAACTATAATTCCTATTTTGGTCCTTAAAATTAACAGTTTTACAATATAGTCCCTGTAAAGTGTGGTTTGTGATTGGTAGTTCTCCCGTGCTTGGTTTTCTTTGAAATTTCAACCGCTACAAGTTTGTTCATGTAGGATTAATAATTCGCATCTAGAAAAGATAAAGAAAAAAATGGATCGACTTTTCGTAACCTTTCTCTGATTTGTTTCGACAAACTTAATATAGCTCACTCGGTTTGGTCGGGCGCCTAGGCTGGGTCGGGGGGTTACATTTGTTTGTATTAGAGCCAGGCTATGAAAGGTTGGGATGTTGTTGATTGGTTGTGTGATCATGATTGTTATGCACGGTGGTTGTGGATATGTTTGGTGCTTGTTTTACATCGTATTTATGGTGAATTTTATACCGTTAGAATCGTTATCGAATCTAGTTTCTCCAGTATAAAGGAAATTAAGATTCGATACGTATTCTGTCCGGTGTAAGTAAATCTTTAAAGGTAGCGCAAGTTGCCAGAAAAGAGAAATTGATACTTTATGTATCTAAATGTTTGATAACAAGCTCGGAAGAATTATTAGAAGTTCAGAATGATCATTAAGGACCCAAAATGAGTTTTTGAACAGTACAAGGAAGAAAGGAAAAACATTTGGAAATTTTATATTCGAATGATTATATTAAAACAACATGTTTATGGTGATGTTGGATTTGAATCTAACAAATATTTTATCTTATTCATGTAATAAATGAAGTCAAGTCCAAATCAAACAAGGTTCGAGGTTCTATAAAGGAAATGATTGAGTAGAATTTAGTAAGGCTTGCTAATAAATGGCTCAGGTAAATAAAGATGAAAGTGAGAAGAGCATTGCATCAATATTGGAAAGCTCAACAGGTAATCACAGTAATGAAATCCTAATTAAGGTTTGATTTTTGTAGTGGCATGTATACTTGCTAAACCTACTTGAGTTGTGTTTGGTCTTTAAAGTTTGTTATGAGTTCATGATAATTGGCATTTCTAGAAAGATTCAAGGTTAAGAATAACCTTAGGCGATGAGTTTCCTACTAAGATAGTTGATTTATGATTTGAAGCTCAGATAAATAAGTTATGCCTTTTTAAATAAAGTTAAGCGTGCTTGGGCTAGAGAAATTTTAGGATGGGTGACCATGAAGAATTTTTATGAAAGTTTTAAATTACCCTGATCATTGAATAAAGAAGTCATAACATTTCTGACTCGTATTCAGTGTACAGATACGGGAAAGGGTGTTACAATATTGGGGGAATAATTAGGAACACATTGCCTATTACCAAGGTTTTAAAATGTTTTATAAGATGGTCTTGGATCCTTTGCCTTGTGTTGGCCTGACTTTAATGTGTTTGATGCTTTTGTTAGCATGGCTCAACGTGAGATGCGTTCTATGGCTGATAGTGCTGGTGTTGGGCAAAATAACGCTGAGGAAGAGAATCCCACTAATATCTTACATCCTCCTCCTTCGTTGGTTCTGCCTATTGATGTTGGGGCTAGTGGTGCGCCCCAGGCTCACCAAGTGCCAGTATTTGGTGATTTGACTCTGTTAGTTCAGGCGATAACGGGAGCTTTTCAATCAGCGATGGCTGGAGTGCATGCGCAAGCACCAGCACCTACTGTGGCAGTTAACCTATGATTACCATTGGAGCGTCTTTGCAGTTTAGGAGGTGTTGAGTTTAGGGGTCTGAGACCTAAGGCAGTCGAAAGATGGCTAGAGAGTACGATTCGTATTTTGGATCAGATGGGTTGCAATAATGAGCGTAAGCACCGTGTCACTGTTGCATGGTGATGCTTATCATTGGTGGATGACCACAATCACCAATATTCCGGAGGCATATGTAACTTGGGAGTTCTTTCGAAGAGCTTTCAAGAAGAAGTATCTTGGTCCTCAGTATCTGGATACAAGGAAACGTGAGTTTATGGCCTTGGTTCAGGGTGGTATGACAGTGGAGGAGTATGAGGTAAAGTTTGTCCGATTGAGTCAGTACGCCACGGAGTTGGTTCCAGATGATCTTGAAAGGTGCAACAGGTTTCATTATGGGTTGGTGAAGGATATCAAAACGTACATGTTGGTTGCGGACTATACAGATTTTGATGTGCTTGTGAACCGTGCTAAGAATATTGAGCAGTCCTTGAGGGTTTCGGGACAAGGTTCGGGTGTGGGCTTGAACAAGCGAGGATTTAAATCTAGCTATTTTTGGAAGCAGAATAGGAGGTTTCGAGATAAGAGGCTTAAGACGGATCACATGCGAGGTGGTGGCCATCGTAACCAAGGTGTTCGTTTTGTAGCTGAGTGTGAGCGTTGCGGCAAATGCCACACAGGTGAGTGTTGGGGAAATACCTTGAGTAGTTGGATATGTGGATCTCCTGGTCACGTGAAGCGTGACTGCCCTCGTACTATGGGCGATGCACTAGTTCGGGCTGTTGTACCTGCCAGGGGCCGAGGTCGTGGCAGGGATAATTTTTAGAGGCGCGAGAATGGACAGAGAGTTGTGGCTTATTTTGTTGATGTACAACCGGAGAATAGTGGGCCAACGCAAATCTATGCTCACCGTGAGGGGCACAATGACATTGATGTGATCGTAGGTACTTTCACCTTTCAATCTTTGTCGTTGTTTTCTTTGATTGATTCGGGGCCTACGCATTTATATATTATGAGTGAACATGCATCATTGTTGAATGTTCCTGTTGAGATCTTGGATGTTGGCATGTTGGTAACTAGTTCTTTTGGGGAGACAATTACAACAAGAAGGTTGTATAGATGTTGTCCTTTGACGGTGCAAGGTCATGAGTTTGCTGCAGATTTGATGGAGTTGCCATTTCATGGTTTTGATAATATCTTGGGTATGGATTGGTTGAGCGAACATAAGGTGGTGGTGGATTGTGAATCTAAGAGGATTTCTTTGAAGTTGGCCGATGATTATGAAGTTGTGGTGGTTGGCGAGGATGTAAAGTTCTTGTCTAATGTAGTTTCGGCTACTCGAGCAGAGAAGATGATGTTTGATGGCTGCCAAGCTTACTTGGCTATTGTTATTATCCAAAAATCAAGGGCATTCGTGTGTAGGACATTGGGGCTGTGTGTGATTTTCCTAAGGTTTTCCTGAAGACTTGTTGGGTTTACCCCCGGATAAGGAGATGGAGTTTCATATTAAGACATACGAGGGTACAAGACCGGTGTCCATTGCTCCTTATAGGATGGCACTGAATGAACTGAAAGAGTTGATGTCACAGCTTCAGGAGTTGTTAGACCATGGGTTTATTCGACCGAGTGTTTCTCCGTGGGGTACTCCTCTTCTCTTTGTGAAAAATAAAGATGGATTGATGCGTATGTGGGTTGATTATAGCCAGTTGAATAAGTTGACGGTGAAGAACAAATATTCGTTACCGCGGATTGATGACCTGTTTGATCAATTTCATGGGGCAACAGTGTTTTCGAAGATTGATTTAAGGTCGAGGTATTACCAGTTGAAGGTGAAGGATGTGGATGTGCACAAGACCGCATTTTGTACGAGGTACGGGCATTATAAGTTTTTGGTAATGCCGTTTGGTTTGATGAATGCCCCGGCGGCTTTCATGGATATGATGAATAGGGTGTTCCATGAGTACCTTGATCGGTTTGTGGTGGTTTTATCGATGATATTCTCATGTATTCTCGTCTGAGGAAGAGCACCATCAGCTTCTGTGGATAGTTTTGCAAATCTTGAGGGATAATCAGTTGTATGCTAAGTTGAGCAAGTGCGAGTTTTGGCTCAAGGAGGTGATGTTTCTTGGACATGTGGTAACCGCGTTGATCCACAGAAGATTGAGGCTATTCTCAATTGGAAACAACCTAAGACCGTGTCAAAAGTGCATAGTTTTCTTGGGCTGGCTGGTTATTATCACCGTTTTGTTGAAGGGTTTTCTATTATTGTAGCTCCGTTGACCAAGTTGTTGCAGAAGAATGTTCCTTTTGTGTAGACGGAGAAGCAACGGCAGGATTTTGAAAAGTTAAATGAGGTTTTAACATAAGCTCCTATGTTGATTCAGCCAGAATCTGGGAAAGAGTTTGTGGTTTATAGTGATGCATCGTACGTTGGTTTGGGGTGTGTGCTGGTGCAGGATGAGAAGGTTGTGGCCTATGTGTCGAGACAGTTAAAGGTTCATGAGCGCAACTACCCAACTCATGATTTGAAGCTTGCTGCTATGGTGTTTGCCTTGAAGATTTACCGACACTATCTTTATGGTGAAAAATGTGTGATCTTTACGGATCATAAGAGTTTGAAATATTTGATGTCTCAAATGAATTTGAACCTTGGGCAACGAAGGTGGTTGGAGTTGCTTAAGGATTACGACTTGACTATTGAGTATCATCCTGGTAAAGCCAATGTTGTTGCAGATGCGTTGAGTCGTAAGGTGGTGGTTGAGCTTAGAGCGATGTTCGCGAGGTTGAGTGGACACGGGAATGTGGGTTGTTGGCTGAATTGCAGGTTAAGACTATGTTGTCACAGTTGATAAAGGCTAAGCAACCGTTTGATGATTATTTGGTTCCTCATGTTAAGGATATAGCATATGGTAATCCGACGGATTTTCATTTTGATGATGATGGTGTTTTGTGCTTCAAGGGTCGAATAGTGGTGTCGGAAGTCTCGGAACTTAGGCATACTATCTTGATGGAAGCACATACTAGTCCATTCGCTATGCATCTTGGTAGTACCAAAATGTACCTTGATTTAGAGGAAAGATACTATTGGGTTGGTTTGAAAAAGGATGTGGCAGAGTTTGTGTCCAAGTGTATGGTGTGTCAGCGGGTTAAAGCTGAACATTAGTTTCCATCTGGGTTGTTGCAACGTTTGAGGATTCTGAAATGGAAATGGGAGAGAATCACCATGGATTTTGTGACAGGGTTACCGTTGACACCGGCTAAAAAGAATTCCATTTGGGTGATTGTTGATCGATTTACGAAGTGTGCACATTTTCTGCCAGTGCATACGATGTATACCTTGGACAAGCTAGCGGATTTGTTTATCTCTGAGATTGTGCGTTTGCACGGGGTACCAAAATCCATCGTTTTGGATAGAGATCTGAGGTTAACATCAAGGTTTTGGAGATGTTTACATCAGGTTTTGGGTTAGAGGTTGAGTTTTAGTACTACGTATCATCCTCAGACGGATGGGCAGCCTGAGCGTGTTATCCAGGTCTTGGAGGATATGTTGAGGAGTTGTATTATTGAGTTCCAAGGAACCTGGGAGAAACATTTACCATTGGTTGAATTTGCTTATAATAACAGTTATCAGGCGAGCATACAAATGGCACCATTTGAGGCATTGTATGGTTGGAGGTGTTGTACGCCCTTGTGTTGGACTAAGGCAGGGGAAAAGCATGTTTCCTTGCCACATGTGTTAAAGGACACTGATGAGAAGGTTAAGCTCGTGTGTGAATGCTTGAAAGCGGCTGTGGATCGGCAGAAATCTTACGCGGATGTGAAGCGTAGGGAAATTGAATATGCGGTGGGCGATCGTGTGTTCTTAAAGGTGTCACCGTAGAAGAAGGTGATGTGGTTCGGGCGAAAAGGTAAGCCTAGGCCGAGGTTTATTGGACTGTATGAAATCATTGAGCGTGTTGGTCTGGTGGCTTATCGGTTGAGGTTGCCTCCCGAGCTTGAGAAAATACATGGCGTATTCCATGTATCCATGTTACGGAGGTATCGGTCAGATCCTTCGCATGTTATGCTGGTAGAGCACATAGAGTTGAGACCAGATTTATCCTATGATGAGGAGCCAGTGGAAATCCTTGATTCCAGCTGCAAAGTTCTACGAGGTAAGACGATAGAACTGGTTAAAGTCTTGTGGCGACATCGGAGTGTCGAGAAAGCTACTTGGGAAATCAAGGCGGATATGTTGGAGCAATTTCCGCATCTTTTTCCTACAGGTAATTTTCAAGGATGAAATTTTTTAAAAAGGGGAGAGTTGTAACACCCCGGTTTTGGGCCTAGAGGTTTAAGGCTAGTTAGACGGTGTGGTGGACCGGGTTAGAGATTCGAGTCGGATTTGGGAGCGAATATTTTTCTGAAAGATAAAAATATGGAAAATGTTTAAAAATCATATTTTAATATATTAAAAATATTGGTGAAAGCAATTTTAGAAAATAAGCTTTGGAGGGTGACATTTTGGCTAGTGACCAAAACGCAACTTTTGAAACTGTTTTAAAAAGATGACTATTTTGTAAAGAGTCAAAACTTAGAATCTTTAAGGGGCTATTTTACCATTTGGTCTAATCCGAGTTTTTCCTTAATTTGGATTATTTTAAAAAGGGTTTTATTAAAAGGAATTAAAAGAGAATTAGTTAAGGTGGTTATTTTCTCTTAAAAAACTTTTGGTGTAACTTTTCTTTTCTTATATTTTCTCTCAAAACACTCTCGATCAAACACACATTTTCCACAGAGATTTAAGGTAATGATCTTAATTTCTTAACTCCTTTATTTGCTAAATGATTTCTCAAGTTGCTTTCCAAAAGTTTCATTAGTTTTTTTTGTTTTTCAAGTGGAAAAAACCATCCAATTATTGGGAAACTCATTCATTGGAGGTAGGTTCGTTCTTCTCCTCTAATGAAAGGTTCTTTACTGAAATTCCCAAGTTCTTGGCTCTTTACATATGTTTTCTAATTGGTTTTGCTTAATTAATTATGGATTTTAGATTTGAATGAGGTTTAATTGATGGATCTTGTGATTTTCGATTTGGATCCGTTTTTCCAGAGTTTTGGATTGGTTCAATCATATTTTGGATGTATTATAATGTGGATAAGTTGTTTTTAATAATGGAATCCTGAAATTGGTTGGATCTCTAATTGCTTAGATTGTTAGTTAAGGGTTTTTGGGTTGTTTAAGGAGATTAATCATTGCTGGAAGTAAAAGGATGTTGTGAATGAGTTTCTAGATGTTAATTGATGAGGTTTGAAGTTTTGAATCGTTATATTATGGCTGGGTTAAGATTGAGTAGTGTTTGAGGTTGATTTCAGTAAGTTTTGGATGAGATTTGGGTGGGCATCTTGAGAGCTACGGGTTTTGGTTTGAAACAAAGTGTTGGATGCATTTTAATGCATGTTTCCTCTGGTTTTGTGTGATCGAAACAGGGGAGAATCAAGGCGTAGCATCTTAAGGTGGTTCTAGGCTTGTCGGGAGCTTGTTTCGCGGTAGCAAGCAAGGCGAAGTGGAATCGGTGAGTGGAAACGGTTTTGAAAGTGGATTTGGAAGTTTAGGATAAATTTGAAACACTTACCTAGACTTGGAAGTAAGTTTACCTCCTTTGCTCTTTAATATCGGTTCGGATATGAGCATGTGTGATTCATGTTTTAGTTGTAAACATGGTTGATATTGCTTACTGTAAGTGCATGGTTTTAAAGTACATATGCAAAGGTTTAAAAGAGTTTTGAATGCTGGTGGGCATTGGTTTTTATTCCGGTCGGGAATGTGATATTGTTATGGCAATGTGATACGCATATGTGGTATTTTGTGAAATGCTTTGTAAAATAGTGTGTAAAAGGTTTATAAATGATATATTGGCTATGTGACAAGGTGAGAAAACATTCGGATATAGTTGGCATGCCATAGGATAAAGTGCACTATAATATGTTTAAAAACCAATCGTGTGTTAAGAGTCCTTGAGGTATAGCGGTCGGCTACTCGGACAATGTTTATCAGTTGGGTTGAGCGGTCGGTTCCCCTTGTTGAAGTAAAGCTTACGGTCGGCAAGGTTGTAAAGTCATGCGGTATGCATGGGGTAGTCTTGATGATGGTTGATCATTAAGGGAGATCTATGTATCCGACGTATAAGTTAATAGTCGGTTAACCAAGGATTAGCAGTCAGCTAATCAAGGATAGTGGTCGACTATCCGGGATCACTATAATTGCCAATATATGAGATTTCTATTGATGAACTTTGTTTATAATGCTTTTGGATTTAAGCAAGGTTTATGTTTATAATGCTTTGGGATTTAAGCATGGTTTTGTATTTGATGCTTTGGGATCTAAGCATGTGTATATATATACGGATTTGCATATGGTCTATGTATGTTTTGGAATGGAATCATTGGTCTTGCTTAGGTCATAAGCATGGTTTGAAAACAAACGTTATTTTCAAAGGGGTTTTAATGCATCATTGTTTTAAGAGCATTCTCACTAAGCAAGTGTGCTTATGCTCTCTTTTCCCTAATGATGTAGAGCATTAAAGCAAGGAGGCAACAAAGGCAAGGATAATGTGATCCCATGACAAGACTATTTGAGTATGAACTCAGTTTTAGTTTCTGGTTAATAAGGTAATGTGTTCACCTCGGATTTTGGGATTTGTAATTCTGTTATTCCCTGGTTTTAAGTATGTGTAATGTTGTGATTTCAGAGTTTGATTGAGGTTGTTATGCCTTATGTGCTTCTTATCTAAGGTTGATGTTATATGGTTTCCTATGTATGCATATAGATGGTTTTGCTTGATTGGCATGCTTTGGTGATCCTAAAATGTTGAATATGATATAGAAATGATGTTAGATTGATATTTGTTCTGAGTTTTGCCTGTTTGTGCATTTTGGTATGTTTGGTACCATGGTTTAGGAAGCATGCCTTTAGAGTGATTCTTTGGATTTGTGTGACATGTCTGGCTAGGTAATTTTGGCATAGATGTGAGATTATGCCAGTATGGATGTATCTATGCATGAATGCAAGTTGATTGGACTCAAATCTATCTAGATTCAAATGAAAAACCAGCTAAAATGGCATCATAGGCTAGGCTTACCGAAACGCAGGGGACCGTATTGGTACGGCTAGGCATTTCCAGGAAGGGTGTTTCGGTACAGGAGATGGTGTTTCGATATGGTATTGAGCTACTGGAATTTCACTTTTTGGAAGGGAGCCCGCGTACCAAAACACTAGTTCCCCATATCGGTACGATGTTTAACGTATAAAAAGAAATTTTACTTTCGATAGGGCGTACCGGTACAGAACCTGGTGTACCGAAACGATGTGTTGCATACCGTTTCGATACTGTCCTTGGTGTACCGAAATGATGTGTTTCATGTTGTTTCGATACGGGCCTTTGTGTATCGAAACGGTTAACATTGCAGGCAGTTTTGGTTTCTTTCATTCTATTCCCTGATTCTTGTTTTGTCAATTGAATGTGCATGGACGATCATTTTAATTCGAAATTTGACGTGATGGAATGAAATCTGACTAATTGAGGATTGGTAATTATAATTCTTGCTTTGATCCTTAAAATTAACAATTTTACAATCTAGTCCCTATAAAGTATGGTTTGTGATTGGCGGTTCTCCCGTGCTTGTTTTCTTTGAAATTTCAACCGTTGCAAGTTTGTTCATGTAGGATTAACAATTCGCATCTAGACAAGATAAAGAAAAAAATGGACCGACTTTTCATAACCTTTCTCTAGTTTGTTTCGGCACACCTAATGTAGCTCAATCGGTTCGGTCGGGCGCCTAGGCTGGGTTGAGGGGGTTACAAAACATGGTATACCTATGGGACAATAAATTGTTTTAGTTTTACACTAAATTATATATCAAGACCTCAAATCACATTCAAGCATGCTTTATATACTTAACAGGGCATCATCCGAACACCCAAGCATTAAAGGACTCATTTCAATCAATGTAATCATCCTAATTATGTTGCAATATCACAATGTGCGATAATTTCTTCACATGTATCATTCAAATGAAACCAGGATTTCACTATGAACACATATTCAAAACTCACAAGAGAAATTATAACATTCTAGCAAATTACACACATGGTTTAAACTCAATGCATGAATTATAAAAAAAATGGTCTAAGAAGAGTTCATATCATGAATTTGATTTCCTAATCAATCCAATAACATATAACAAGTGAAAATCAATAGTCAATTCTTAATTTAAACTTTAGTAAGGAAGAAAGGAAGAACATTATAACCTTTCTCCCTAAGCAAAACGACTAGAAAAAGAATCAAGGAATTGAATCCACAAGCTTCAACCTCGAGCTGTCATGGCAAGGATTTCCTTCTTTCATTCTAAGGTAATTCGGTTAACCAAAGGGAGAAGATAATATCTCTCTTTCTTCTTTAGCCGAGACCCATCCACCTAACCCTTCTTGTTTTTGGACAAATGTACAAATCCTTGTACAATTATATTCTTAGCGTGCAATTCCCTAATTTAGCATGTTAATTGGCTTAGTCCTTAGAATATAAACTATCTCTTCTTTTGTCTATTTCAATTTGATCCTTATTCACTTAATTGATTTATCAAAAAGCAATTCAATACATTTGGATATCATTTGAACTTGAAGCATACTTTTAGACCAATTTGTAGGGTGTTACAATTGTCCTCCCCTTAAAAGAAATTCGTCCTAGAATTTCCGCAGAACACAATTTAGAGGGTTCTTACCTATCCAAACGTAATACTTATGCAGTCGGTAGCATTCGAAAATTTTATTATTCTCGGTTCATCCTCACACTACTTCCTTCAACGAAGGAGCCAACCGGGATCTCATTACCTGGTCCTAAAAGTGCTTTAAACATTTCTATTAATCATTAATACACAAAAGAGCTTTTATCATACACAAATCACAACTCATCAAATTTAACTCCTAGGTGGCACATATAACAAATGATGATGCAACGAGTTCCGATTTAGTCTGAGAATCAGCTAAACCTAAGCTCTAATACCAATTGTAACACCCCTTACTTGGTCTAGAAAGAAACCAGTTTAAGAAGTGTTACTAAGCAAAAAAACAAAACAGACATAAGGCTTCATAACACATTTCAATTACGCATGTAACAAAAAATCAGGGGAATTTAAAACTTTTTAGTTACTTACAAAGATCAAGACAACAATACATCACATACCAAAGCAGATATGCTTACATAATATACATAGCAAACCATTTCTAAGATATTTCGATCAAAGTTTAGGATCGCTCAGTGTAACATAAGAATCATTGATTAATGAACTTTAAACTTACATGTTATATTATTTAAAACTCAAACTTATAGTCTAAGATTATCATCTAAACATCTCATCTCATATCACACCCAAACAATATACTATGATCATAAGTGATCGGATATTATGTCTAACATAGCTTAACTAACAAGCAAACATTCAACTTCGTATTTCACATAGCTTAACATACAAGCATTCGTGAGGGTTTATAAACCATTTACAATTAGATGATAGTTACGATCAAGTTCTAAGATCAAGCTATTTCAAAGCTTGAACTAATCATATCTAGCTACATATAACTTTCACATAGGAATACTTCATGTATTCGATGACCTACTTACCAATTATTCTTTTTACCCTTCTATCTAATCGAGCAGATTACGTTACCTTTTTAAGGTTAACACGTGTTAATAGATATGCATATAGACACCAGACCGCATACACACATAAAATTAAGGTGGTTTAATGACTTAAGGCACGTATAGTTATTTGAGCAACCATACTATCATACTAATTATTATAACACGTATAGCAAGCAATTAAGAAATAATTATAGGCCCATTACAAAGCTCTGAACACTTGAAAAACTTATAAACATATGTAATCAATCAGAAACTTGTAATGCACAATGCATTCTTAACAACTATGTGCCATCATCTAGGAGTTCTCAAGAAGAATACGAACATACCCTTAACCTCCAAGCTCAGAAAATACTCATAGGCAAGATTAACCTGAAAGGCATTTAAAATAATAGAGTAAGCACTGGCTTAGTGAGGTAGCTCTAATAACAATAAGTAATTGTAGTTAAATGTTTTGATATTTCAAATCTATTCTTTCGCTCAAGATTATTAATTTAGACATGCTTCTAGCTTCATCATAAATAAATCCATCCTGATTTAACGTCGTATAGGTACATAGGATCTCGCATGACATATCATGAATTTATCTTCACTATACCATCAATTATCCAACTTAGCCTCTCAATATCATGGCTTGTTCACTATATATAAGGTTCAAACTTAATACCTCAAAGTCATACATTACTTGTCTTGTAAGATATTGAGTAATTTCTTATCAATTCCTATGTAGGAGATACTTGATTATAAACAAATTAGTTTTTATCTCATGTACATACGTACGTCTACTTAGTCAATCCACCATACTTTTGTATTTCTATGATAATATTCCAATAGTCATGAATGCACACTTATATATATAGCAAACCATTCCAAACATACTCAATTCTATCTAAAACAGTCCAATTAACATGTATACATACTTATACACTTGCAAAACAGTCCCAATATATTCAATTATGTTCAAAACAGTCCAATTAACATGTATACATACTTATACACTTGCAAAATAGTCCCGAACATATTCAACTCAATTCAAAACGGTCCAATTAACATGTATACATACTTATACACTTGCAAAACAGTCCGAACATATTCAATTCAATTCAAAACGGTCCAATTAACATGTATACATACTTATACACTTGCTATACATACTTATACACATGCAAAACAGTCCAAAACATATTCAATTCAATTCAAAACGGTCCAATTAACATGTATACATACTTATACACTTGCAAAACAGTTCGAACATATTCAATTCAATTCAAAATGGTCGAATTAACATGTATACATACTTATACACTTGCAAAACAGTCCGAACATATTCAATTCTATTCAAAATGGTCCAATTAACATGTATACATACTTATACACTTGCAAAACAGTCCAAACATATTCAATTCTATTCAAAACGGTCCAATTAACATGTATACATACTTATACACTTGCAAAACATTATGAACATATTCAATTCTATTCAAAATGGTCCAATTAACATGTATACATACTTATACACTTGCAAAACAGCCCGAACATATTCAATTCTATTCAAAACGGTCCAATTAACATGTATACATACATATACACTTGCCAAACAGTCCAAACATATTCAATCCTATTCAAAACGGTCCAATTAACATGTATACATACTTGTACACTTGCAAAACAGTCCCAACATATTCAATTTTGTTCAAAATAGTCCAATTAAACACATATATACAAATTCACAATCAAAACGGTCTATGGTATGTCCAATTCGATTCAAATTTGTCCACTAAACATATAATTTCAAAACAGTCCATTAGACATTTGTATTCATTCACGCATATACTCACGAACAGTTTCAATTTATTTTAGCAATCAAAGTACTAAAACCCTAACTCCAATTCCACTATAAGATCAAACGATGATTCATTTATATTCTTAATTTATTTTAAGCAAATTCTTAGCATCTTAATTGTTTTGTAAGATCACAATACAAAGTAGTTTAAAGCATGTACGTCAATCAAATGACCAGAACTCTCTCAATAAACATATAACCCAAATTCAAGGAAAAGACATACATATCTTTCAAGTTACCCATGTGATTCAATCTAATACCTGAATCCATGATCAAATTAAGGATATTCCCTAACATGAATTAGTCATTTACATACTTGCAAAACATAACTTACAAGAGTTTAGCAACCAACCTTATTTGTGAACCAATTATAAATACATTTCTTCTTACACAAGTTATTTCCTTATCTCAAGGTTTATCTTACGAATCCTCATGATTTCTTTTTAACATAGACTTGTACTCAAGTATATACATAAGTGTAATCAATTACTTCGTTAATTATACTTGGCATAAAAGATATCAAGTCTAACACATCAAAATCAAGGATTACTTAGCATACAAGACATCAAACTTGTCAGATAAGATCATGTGATATTTGTCTAATAAGTGGTCAGATAGTTTATTTATTAGGATTGCAAATTCCATTATTTCACTTTTAACATAGCCTTGAGAATCGAATTACAGCCTAGGTACACAAATCCCCAACCAACTATCGGCAAACATAATGGTACTTGCAGTACCGGTCATTCCCTCCTACTGTCGCCAAGTGACCACAACACTTCCCTCCTATTGTCGCCAAATAAGGACCGTACTCCACCCTAAACATGAGCTCTATGGACTCTATGGCATGCCAACTATACCTAAGACTGACTCGAGACCAAGGCTTTCACATTTATCATCTTTTATTAGAAACCGAGTGAGTATAGCTCATTATCATGATATCGTATCAATAAGTTCATTACCCATTTTCAATTTAGGTATATATTCACCTCATGTGAACTTCTCATTATAGATGAGCATTGCTCTGTATTCTTATAAACATGCCACCAAGGCTTATTTCATAGTATATCACAAGTTCAACCACATTTTTCATTTGGACAATGATATATTAAGTGAACATAGATCATTGTTATTCATTTCAAAGGTAAGCATAGCTTCAAATTTCTTATACTTACAATAAGGCTTAAGTCTTATCATGTCCAGCTTAAACATATGTACCTTTATATGCATAAAAATTCAACCCTATATCATGCTTTTAACCAAATTCATATCATATAATAGAGTACTTTTCAATAAAGTACTTACCTTATATCCAAGCTTAGCCATACTAGCACCATTTGACTTTAAGAGCATGAAAAATCAATTAAAATAAAATAAAATGATCGGAATAGTTTCACTCTATCCAGGACCTTAAACTACACTCACAGTTCAATCCAAGCTAGTTTTGCTCCCGTATGAAAATTCATTTTTGCAAATCTCCTAAGTGATCTACCTTTGCCTTTCGACCTTCATAACCTTGTGTCTAGATATAACAACATGTGCATTCATGTATTAGAACTTGATTTAATCATTCATTTAGCTTAATTAACCAATCACAAATACACACATACACATTCGACCAAGCTGTCCAATTTAATTATGTGTACATACGTGCACATCAAGGTCAATTCCTAAATATATCTACATACTTTTAAATTGCTTAAACATGTACTTACACTATGAACATAACAAAACTGTCCACTACACATTTAAAACGCATAAAACTGTCCCTAATTTTACTTGTATATACATTTATACCTTCAAAAACAACCCATAACCCGTTCTATTCATATAAACAGTCCACTATTTTCCTATACATGTAAAACAGTCCTCGTGCAATATTAACAACCTTATTTGATCTCAATTCCTTCGATTCGATTGTTAACAATCTAAAGACTCTAAATTTAAGATTATTACCACAATTACTACTTATAAAATAACATTTTGAGGCTGTCTCAGTACCATTCAAAACAGGGTATACATATGGGACAATAAATTGTTTCAGTTTTGCACTAAATTATATATCAAGACCTCAAATCACGTTCAAGCATGCTTTATATACTTAACAGGGCATCATCCAAACACCCAAGCATTAAAAGACTCATTTCAATCAATGTAATCATCCTAATTATGTTGCAATATCACAATGTGTGATAATTTCTTCACATGTATCATTCGAATGAAGCCAAGATTTCAATATGAACACATATTCAAAACTCACAAGAGATATTATAACATTCTAGAAAATTACACACATGGTTTAAACTCAATGCATGAATTATTCAAGTGGTCTAAGAAGAGTTCATATCATGAATTTGATTTCCTAATCAATCCAATAACATATAACACATGAAAATCAATAGTCAATTCTTTATTTAAACTTTAGTAAGGAAAAACATTATCACCTTTCTCCCTAAGCATGTCGACTAGAAAAAGAATCAAGGAATTGAATCCACAAGCTTCAACCTCGAGCTGCCATGGCAAGGATTTCCTTCTTTCATTCTAAGGTAATTCGGTTAACAAAAGGTAGAAGATAATATCTCTCTTTCTTCTTTAGCCGAGACCCCTCCACCTAACCCTTCTTGTTTTTTGGAAAAATGTACAAATCCTTGTACAATTAAATTTTTAGCATGTAATTTCCTAATTTAGCATGTTAATCGGCTAAGTTCGAGCTAGTTATTCGAATTTTGGAGCATATGTTGCGTTGTTGTATTATTGATTTCAAGGGGAGTTGGGAAGAGCATCTTTCACTAGTTGAATTTGCCTATAACAACAACTTCCAATCGAGTATCAAGATGGCTCCCATCGAAGCCTTGTATGGGCATAAGTTTAGAACATTGTTGTATTGGACAGAACTCAATGAGAGAAGAATAGTAGGATCGGGATCTGGTCTGATTCAGCAAACTGAAGAGAAAGTTCAAATTATCTGTTGAGATAAATATTTTGATATAAAATATAAGAAAAATGTTTTTGGACTTAAACATATTTCAAAAATATTTCAAAGTCCATAAAACTTGAAAAATATGTTTAAAATATTTTACTTTGTTCCTATATCGAATATATCTATTAAAGTCAATTTTTAGCCGGTTATAAAAGTTTTTAATGTAGGTTTCAAAACCCCCTATAAGTGGTTTTGAAACCATTAAGGCAGTAAAGCCTAGAAACCAAACCTGGGAAACAGGTTTTGAAACCCCCGTCAATGTTTCAAAACCCCCTACCTGGTTTCTAAACCAAGCCCCTATAACGACTAGTTTTTCATTTGAAAACCCCCCGGGTTTCAAAACCCCTACAATGGTTTCAAAACCTTTGTGTAGGTGAGCATTTAATGCTTAGTTTTAATGGCTTCCAATGGCGCCAAAACATCCCCAACAACCATAAACGCCAAGAATATCATTTCATACTATAAAAGCAATCTTGGGACACTTAAAGATGGAGAGATCAAGAGAAATAGCTTTTAAGTATAAACCAAACCTGGAAAACTGATTTCGAAGCCCCTCCCTGGTTTTGAAACCCCCTGCCTGGTTTCTAAACCAGGCCCCTGTAACAGCTAGTTTTTCATTTGAAAAACCCCCAGGTTTAGAAACCCCTACAATGGTTTCAAAACCTCTATGCATATGAGCATTTAATGCTCATTTTTAATGGCTTCTAACAGCTCCAAAACATCCCCAATGGCCATAAACGGTTATAATATCATTCCATACTATTAAAGCAAGCTTGGGACACTTGAAGATGGAGAGAGACAATATCCAAGCTTTATGATTAAAAGAAATAGCTTTTAAGTCTTTATTTCATTATTTATCTTTTATATATTTTATAGAGAGTGATCTTCATTGTTTTTATTCTTTACACTCTTGTGAGCTTCAATTCTTGTAAACACCCACCTTGTGATGCTTTTAATGTTTACACAAATTACCTTGTAAAAGGGAGAGGTTCTAGTTTAGCCTTAGAAAAACTAGATTGGTTCTATCTTAACCAATAAAAGATAGGAGTTGTAAGGTTATCGCTTTTTCCTAAAAGCAAGAATTCAAGGTAATGAATTAAGAAATCCATAGTGGTGTGCTAAGGTAGTGGATGTAGACTTGGTTTAGAAGTCGAACCTCTCTAAAATTATTGTGCAAAATTGTCTATTATTTTTTCAGTTTTTACCAATTCATTCGAGAAGCAATTTCAACCCTCTTGGCGGTCTTCGGTTGATATATTTGAGCCCAACATTATCAAAGAAAGATTGCAAGTGACGTTTGATCGTCAGAAAACTTATAAGGACCAAAAGTGTAAGCACATTGAGTATGAGATAGGCAACAAGGTACTCCTCAAGATGTCACCATGGAAGAGAGTAATCCATTTTGGACGGAAGGGCAAGTTGATTCCAAGGTTCATTGGACTTGTGCGGTCTTAGAGAGGGTTAGACCCATGGCTTATCGTTTAGCTTTACCTACGAAGATAACACGCGCACATAATATCTTCCATGTTTCTATGTTGAGGAGTTACCATTATGATCCTTCATATGTTATCCCGCTTGAGGAGATTTAGATTAACACATATTTAACCTATGAAATAAAGCCGATAAGAGTCCTTGAAAGGGAGTTAAGGAGCTTCTCAACAATTGAATACCTTTAGTGAAGATGTTGTGGATGAATCATGAAGTTGAGGAAGCCACGTGGGAAGTTGAGAAGGACATGAGATTGCTTTACCCGTATTTTTTTCCTTCAGGTAAATTTTGGGGATGAAATTTCTTTAAGGATATGAGAGTTGTAACAACCCAGATATCGAAATTAGTGGGTCAGTTCACTGAGCCGCGGGCTTGGCATGTTTGGTTGAGGTTGTGCGCCTACTAGGTGCTCAAGAGAACCTTAATGGGCTTCCTTTGATAATAGGCTTATTTTTAGCCTTGTAGGTTGGGTAGGAAGAAGATACAGAGGTACAGTGGCAAACTCCCACATTTTAAAGAAAGGGATGGAATGAGCTCTTTATTTCTTAGGATAAATATAAGGGGGTGATCTTATTTTGTTCCCTTTACCCCTATCTCTGTTTCCTTTATTTCGTCCTCATAGACCCAAATATAAATACTCAATCTTTTCTTTTTTGAGTTAGATTCTCAAAATTCAAGTGAGGGGTATTGAAATCTACATCAAATGATCTATAAGAATGGATGGAAATGGTGGTGAGTGAAGAAAATGGGTTTTTGATGGGGGTTGGAGAAGATGAACGGGAATGGAAGATTTAACCAAGTTTCTTGTTGTTAAATTCTTCCTTTATCCCTTCTAGCAACATTGTAATTCATTTTGCAACATTTTATTGTAGTGAAATAGGTTGCAGAACACTACAAAGAGCAAGACAAGAGGAAGGCTTGAGGATTTGAGCAAAGGGCTGCATTGCCATCTTTTGGAGGAAGGTTACTTGTAACCCCCTAGACCGGCATGTGCGTAAAGTCTGACTCGGGGAGGTCACATTCCTTACAAAAAATTTAATCATAAAAATTATTTGAAAGTTTAAAGGCCAAACCAAGTAATAAAGTGATCCCATACATAAATAAGTTAAGGTAATCAGTAAAATCTTCAACAAAATATGATTACATCATCAAAACTATAACGGCAATATAAAAAGTACACTAAAACAAAATATAGGCTCATGTCACCCAATAAGACAGTTTGGAAGATAAAAACATTACATAAAAATGTATGAGCTGAATGTGTAGATCCTCGAAGTGCAAAGTCCGAGAAGCCTATCCAAAAGTATCTGAAAGGGAAAAGATTTGGGTATGAGCTGTGGAGCTTAGTGTGTTCCAACAGTGCATAAAAACATTATATTTAATTTAGATAGACATGAATCATTTCAGTAAAACATATAACAAGAGCAACCAAAGTTTTTCCTATAAGTCTTTCTACCCTCCATCCATACTACAGGATACGATTCCCTAAAACGGTATCGTACATATATATAGGCATTAACACGAGCCTATTGGGCTTTGGTACCATCCTAAGGGAATACCTTAGGTCCGGGCAGAATTACCTTAGCCGAAGCATAGGAACCGAATACGGGCGAAATTACCCTAGCCGAAGCATAGGAACCTTATATAGGTAGAATTACCAGCCGAATCAGGGTTGAATCTTTATAACTTCATATCATAACCCCAAGTACCCCGTTAATTTAGTACAAGTAGTCTTATAATATGTAATAATTAATAACCATATTCATGATCCAATAACAGTAACCCTAAAGCATACTTGTCATATCAGGTACTAGGGCATGCATCAAACTTACAATACAATCATGCTTAAATTTGAAGACAAGTTTCATTTATACAAAATTACCATATCAATCATGTGCACATGATCAATTTCATAAAACATTGTATAAAACATTTTATAAAACATTTAAATAGCATGTAAAACAATCATATAGCACACAAAGAACACTCCTCAAAAAGGTCATGTAGGTCAGATAATCTATTAGGCACTGGAACCACGCTCAGCTGTAGTGTTGGAACCTAGATCGATAAAAAGATCAAGATTACTACAAGAATCATATTTTCACTAGAACTATTAATTGAGTATTTAAAGCCATATAGGTCACTATAGGTTACGAGGTTGAGCAGAACGAGACGAGCTAGGCTGAGCGTAAACACAATCAGGTGATCCGTGAGTACCTTTAACCAACAAAGATCTTTATCAGTCCTTATTCAACTATAATTACCTTTAAATAAAATACTTGATAAAATGTATGTTAAGGTTTAAGGTCAATTTTGGAGGCTTCCGGGTTAGAATTTTAGTAAACAAGATTCATAAACGGACTCAGAACGTCAAAAATATATAATAGGAGTTTTCAGAAAATTTGACTTTTTGGTCAAAGTCAAAGTCAACACTGACATCAGTATGACGTTAGCAGTCAAAGTCAACGATCACAATCAATGATTAAAGTTAACAATCAAAGTTAACTGAGTTGACTCAGATGAGTTGACTTGGACGGGTTGACTCGGACGAACTGACTCAATCAGGTTAAACGGGTCAAATTTAGATTGGGTTCAGGCTAGACTGAGTCATATCAGGTTAGACCGAACCGGTTTATTGGTGAACCGGTCACGACAGTCAAAAATTACATCAGACGATATGTGGGGCTCACACGCGACCTTACACGGCCGAAAAAACGTCCTAAAATTCATATTTTTGACCGAAAATAACCGCAACACACCCAAAATTCCTGAATCACTCAAAACTCAACGAAAAAACAACCCATACCTTACCGAACTTACTAAAACTGCCAAACACCAATGGAGCTCAGGCGTTGATGGTTGGATGATCGGTGGCTATGGTCAGACTCACCTCAGGGAGGGGAAGGCGGTGGTGCCACAGGCGCTCCAATAGACGATGATTTTAGCCAGAAAACACAAAAAACGATGGCGAAAACCCCTAAGTTTGAAGAACCTTTAAACTGTTCTTCACAACAAAAAGTAAAGCCGATCGGCGTATGGTTTGAGAGGGTTTGTTCAGGCCCGATGGGGAGTATTTTTTGCACTAACGGTGAGCAATACGGTGTGACCATGAGGTAGATCGATCGACGACAGATAAAGGGTTTAGGTAAGAGGAATTTTGTGTATTTTTCATCCAGATTTGAAATAATATGGTAGTTGAAGGGTCTCAAATCTGATATATTTATTTGCATGTTAACTGGAAAAAAATTGAGTTATTATTTATTTATGGTAAACTATATCAAAAGTAGAGCCTTGGCTTAATTGGTTACCTCTCTTGCTTGTGCAGCCAAGGTCACTGGTTCAAACCCCCTTGGCTGCAATTCCCCTATTTTTTCATTCATTCATTTTATTTTCATTTTCTTCTCCTTTTTTATTATTAGCAGGTGTTACAACTCTCCTCCTAAAAAGAAATTTTGTCCTCGAAATTTACTTGTGCTGAACAGGTGTAGAAACTGCTCTCTCATAGATTACTCAGTCTCCCAGATGGCCTCTGCAGGAATACAGTTATTCCACTGTACCTTAACCATAGGGATGCATCTATTTTTCAAAACTCTATCATCAAAATCCAAAATTTGCACAAGCTCATTCTCATACGATAAGTCCGGCCTCAGCTCAACGTCTTGAACCTGAATAACGTGACTCGGATCCGGATGGTACTGCCTCAACATAGATACATGAAATACATCATGGATACGGCTAAGATGGGGAGGCAACTTGAGCTAATAAGCAACATGCCTAACTCTCTTCAAAATACGGTATGGCCCGATGAATCTTGGACTCAGCTTGCCTTTGTGCCTAAATATCATAACTTTCTTCCACGGAGATACCTTTAGAAAAACTGGATCCCTGACACTAAATTCGATATTTTTCCTCATCCGATCTGCATAAGACTTTTGTCTATCAAAAGCCTCTTTCAGATGATCACGGATCAATCTGACAGTCTTCTCAGTCTCTCGAACCAACTTAGGACCCAAAGTCTTTCTATCATACAACTCTGTCCAACAGATAGGAGTACGACATTTGCAGCCATATAGAGCCTCATACGGTGCCATACGAATGCTAGCTTGGTAGCTATTATTATATGCAAACTCTGCCAAGGGCAAGAAATCCTCCTAACTACCACGAAAGTCGATCACACATCCCTACAACATATCCTCAAGAATATGAACCACTCTCTCTAACTGACCATTAGTCTGAGGATAGAAGGACGTACTAAAATTTAGACGTGTGACCAAGGCTTCCTGAAGGCCTTTTTAAAACTGAAAGGTGAATCTCGGATCTCGGTCAGAAATGATAGACAAAGGCATGCCATAAAGCCTAACAATCTCAGAAATATACAATTTAGCCAGCTTTTCAAGAGAATATGTGACTCAAACATGAATAAAATAAGTTGTCTTAGTGAGTCGATTAACAATCTCCCAGATAGAATCCTTTTTAGAAGGAGTCAGGGGCAATCCGATAACAAAGTCCATCGTGATATGTTTCTATTTCCACACAGGAATCCTAATAGGCTGCAAAAGACCAAAAGGATGTTGATGTTCTACCATAACTTGTTGGCAAGTCAGACATCTAGCCACATAATCTGAGATATCTTTCTTTATACCAACCCAATAGTACCTTTGTCTCAAATTTTGGTACATCTTATCCCCACCGGGATGCATAGCACATGGGCTACTATGAGTTTCATAAAGAATGGCTCGCTTCAAATCGGCATCGTCAGGCACACAATAATGACCCTTAAATCACATAACCCCATCCTGATCAAAGGTATAAACAAATGTAGATCCCTGTTCAACCTGATGTACGACATGAAGTAAGAAACTATCCAAAAATTGTTTAACCTTAATTTCCTCGACCAAAGTCGGTTTAACCTGAAACTCAGCCAGCAAACTACCATCATTATATATACACATCATGGGAAATAAGGACCTCAAATCTAAAATAGCCTTCCGACTTAAAGCATCAATAACAACATTGGCCTTCCCTGGGTGATACTTCACAATCATAATTTTTAAGAAGCTCGAGCTATCGATGATGTCTTAGATTAAGCGCTTTATGTGTAAAAAGATATTTTAGGCTCTTGTGATCTATATGGATATAACATTTTTCTCTGTAGAGATAGTATCTATAAATCTTCAAGGCAAAAACCACAATAGCCAACTTCAGATCATGAGTAGGATAGTTACACTCGTGTGGTCTCAACTGGCGTGATGCATAAGCAATCACCTTCCCATCCTGCATTAAAACACATCCCAGTCCATAGTGTGAAGCATCACTATAAATTGTGAAATCCTTCCCAGACTCAGGCTGGGTTAAAATTGGAGCTTGTGTTAAAGCTTTCTTCAATTTCTCGAAACTCCCTAGCTGAGCATCAGTCCAGATAAATAGAATATTCTTCCTCAATAGCTTTGTTAGAGGGGCGGCAATGATGGAGAAACCCTTAACGAAGCGTCTATAGTACCCAGCTAAACCCAAGAAACTGCAGATTTTATAAATATTCTTGGCTTGTCTCTAGCTCACAATGGCCTCAATCTTGCTCGGATCAGTCGAATACCTTGAGCCTATACCACATGCCCGAGAAAAGTCACCTCGCTAAGCTAGAATTCATATTTACTCAACTTAGCATACAAATGATGCTCTTTGAGAGTCTGAAGAACAATTCTCAGATGCTCAGCATGTTCAATCTCAGACCGAGAGTAGACCAAAATATCATCAATAAACGCCACTACAAACTGATCTAAATAGGGCCAAAATACACGATTCATAAGATCCCTTAATCTTCAACTGGTAATAGCCAGATTGAAAATAAATCATTGAGAAAACAGAGGCTCCATGAAATTGGTCGAACAAGTCATCGATCCTGGTAGAGAGTATTTGTTCTTGATTGTCAGCTTATTCAGCTTTCGATAATCAATACACAGTCTGAGAGATTCATCCTTATTTTTAACAAACAGAACTAGAGCTCCCTAGGGTGAAGAGCTTGGTCAGATAAAGCCTCGATCAAGGAGCTCATGCAACTGAATCTTCAGCTCCTTAAGCTCCTTAGAAGCCCTACGATAGGGATTCATAGAAATAGGCATATATCCTAGATAAGTCTCAATCTCAAACTCCACGTCTATATCCGGTGGCAGTCCAGGTAACTCTTCAAGAAAAATATTAGGAAACTCTTTCACTGTAGGAATTTCCTCAATCTTGGATAAGAAGCCCTTCGTATTAAGAATGCAAGCAATAAAGGTCTCATACCCTTTTCGGATCATTCTGTTGACAGTTAAGGCAGATACTACATTTGACAGATACTTTCGCCTCTTACCAATTAAAACAATTGTCAACCGTAAGAAGTCTTCAAAGTTGCCCTCTTAGACTCACAATCAAGATTAGCCCGATGTTTGGCCAACCAATCTATATCAAGGATCAAATCAAACTCTTCTAACGGTAGCTCTATCAGGTCAACTGAAAAGCTCAGTGTTGATTTAACACAATGAGTGCCAATACATACTAGTTGGTATCGGTACTGTCTATTAGGGGTGTCGGTACTCCTACAAGTATCAATACTAATTTCTCTCTCGATGTTTTGAATGATATTCGATATTGGTACTACTCCATGAGTACTAGTACTGATCCTCTCGGTACTAATACTCTACCTAAGCAACGTTACTAAAACTCACCTCAATGTTTTAAATAAATTCCCATGATATCGGTTCTAACCAACCAATATCAGTGTTGATGAATCAAGTACCGATATTGGTTGAAGCCAATATTAGTATCCCTCTCATGATTTATAAAAGTTCATCATGGTACAAGCAGTATTAGTATTGGTTCATCTAATACCAGTACTAAATCCCAAAATATGTATTATAAGGCTCTAAACTTAATCCAAATTTGATGTATTGAGGCTTTAAATCAATTCTACAACTTATAAAATGTAACACCCCAAAAATACCCCCAATTCAAAAATCTAATTTTGAAATCCCTAAATTCAAAACCCTAAAAATTGGGAATTTAAATATGAACCATAATTAAGAAATTTAGCAATTACTTGAATTTTAAACAAATTTAGTGACCTTTTTATAAAGAATTGATATTAGGTACCTACTTTGTTAACCCTAGAAAAAAACAAGGACTTACCTTGTAATTTATCCAAAGGTTTGTATATATATATATGTTACGTTCAACCTTTTATGTTCAACCTTTTCCCTGCAACATTCTTTCACTGGTGTACAGACGCATATTCCCTTCTCCATCTTTGAATAGTTCAAAACGTATCTCCTTTTTTATTTAATTCGATCAAACCCTGGTGAGTCTATTGCATCGCACAACCTTAATTGTTATTTTCCTCTGTCTTATGGATGACATCGACTTGAAGAAGATGAATTACCACCTCATTCGCCTATTCGGTCTGATCGTGCACGTACCACGAGAACTATAAGTGGGTATTCTTTTAGATTAGGATTAGTGTTTGTGATGTTTAGTTTGGTGGCATAGTGTTATATTTTGAGTTTTATATTATAGGTTTTGATTCGATTAGATCCAAATGTGAGAGGAGTTCTTTGCGGCATTAGAGGTATTGCTGCTTGAGGTGTGTCTTCTTTCGGTGTTATAAATAAATGATTTTTATATGGTTTTATACCTTGCTTGAGTATGATCTGCATTATGGCTTGTATGGTTGACCTCATATACATACGATTTTAGAATATATTTTTAATTATGATTTATGAAATATTTGATTTACGAAACATTGAAATTTACGGAAACCAAGATTTATGGATTTGTGGATTATGATTTATGGATTTATGACTATGATTTATGAAGTATGTTTTATGGAATACCGGATTTATGGAACTATGTTTATGAATTTGAGTTTTAAACATCATATATGTGTGAGCATGGGTTGAGATTTGTATGGGGAAGTTCAGTGGTTTCACCCTTTGGGCTGAATTTCACTTCGGATGGTGGACGTAGCGAGGAGGTAATGAGAACCTTCCTCATCTTTGGCGGACATAGTTGGGTGCATTGCATTTCTCTTGTGATATTGTACCATTTGTTTTATGTTTTAAAGAATTTTAAGAAAATATTACTATGTTTTATGATTATGGTTTTTCTTGCACTTTAGAGACACACTAAGCTCTTTAGCTTACACCCCCATAGTTTCTTCTTTCAGATACTCAGACTCTTTTAGGTGACTAGGTACTTGAAGCATCTCATTTTTATTCAGATAATTTTTAATCATCAGTATGAACTATTTTATTTAGCCTTTCAGAGTATTATTTTACGATTTGGGATATTTATGTAAACGAACTTTTTGACATCAGATTTTTGGATTATGTTTCCGTATGCATCTTCATATTTTAATTATATATTTTACTGAATATTCAGAATATGTTTTAATGGTTGAATTTCATAAATTATTGAGATATTTTATGATTATTAATATTATTCAATAATTGCTTTGTTTTATAAATAAGTAAACCTAAAATGTGTTACTTGAGGGAAAAGTTTTCAAACGCGACCTTCTAGATTCGGCTGATTTTTTTGGGTTGGGTTTAAAGGTTACATAAAAGCTATTAGAGATTGTTTTATACCATTTTACTCATTATTAACACTAATTACTAAGTTAAGATCATCCAACATGGGTTTTTTCTCTAAAACACCTAAACAAGCATACAAAGCATCATATTTAGGATGTTCATGACGCACTTCAAAATTGGAAGTATACTAACCTTGAATCCTAACTTGAAATGAAACTCTTTGCTCCAAAACATCAAGCATTCTCTTCGTTCTTGGTCTTGAAATGTTCTCTCACTTCTTTCACTAGAAAAATGAGTTGTAAATCAAATTACAACCTTGCGGGAGATGAATGAAAGGTAATGAGATTATTTTAACAACTAAAAACGAGATTAAAACCTCCATATATTTCCTCTAAACCCCCACCAAAACCTTAAGAACTCAACTTACAACCTTGTAAATATTTTAGTCTCTAAATGATGCTCTTGATGAGTACGTCGCAAATCTTGGATTTCTTCAACATATATGGGTGGTTTCAAAGGAAAATATTAGAGCTTTAGGATGAGAAGATGAAGTCACTTAGTTTTAGCCACCCTTTTAACTATTGTTTTATTTTTTTATTCTTTCATGTGTATATATATTATCTAAAATCTATAGGACATAAAAAACATATAATAACCAGTCCATGTAAATATAAGATCCATTTAAAAAAGAACAGTCTGATTACAATAATAAAGGCCCAATTCGGCCTGAACCTAAACTAAAAACCCTAGGCCCTAATATGCTTCTTCCTTGCGCAGCCAACTTATCACCGTTGGATCAGATCTGATCCAACGATCAAGATCAAGACAAATACCCCTCGTTCAACTCCCCACGCACGCTTGAAGACCACGTGCTAGACTCTTTATCTTTTATGACTCTTCGGCTCTAGCAATTGCCACCGTGTTTAATGTCGATCATCATATTCCATCGTCGCCACCATTTCCTCCACTCATTCATGACATGCAAGAAAAACATAAAGGGACTAAGATTAAGAATCTGAATCAAATCAAACTAAACAAGGAAAGAAATTGATCAAAGCTTGTGAAAAGAAGAAAAATCAAACCAATCCAGGAAAGAAATCGGCCAAATCGTGAAGATTCTATGTTTTTTTGTTTTAATTCGGGAAAGATATCATAGATTCTTCCATTTTATTCTTCATTGTATTCGGCTATAAAAGCCAAAGTAATTCACCAATGTAACAACACACACGATTTACAAGGAGCAATAAAAAATAGCAGCATCATTTGAGGTATATTTTTCTTTATTTTATTACTTTTATTTTGAGTCAAACTAAAAAAGAGAAAAGACCATTTACTGATTTAGAGCCATTCGCCGTCATTAGAACATGCACGCATGCTCGTCGAAGTAGTGAATGAAGGTTGATTCGAGGGAAAAGGACTAGGCTTTGAGGAAAGTTAGGTTAGATCCAGTCGGATCTGGGTTAGATTAGAACAAAGGACACCAAGGGTTCTTTGTGGTGTTCTTGGTTTTTGGGTATTTGATCAAAAAAAATAAGAATAGGTGAGGGATTTAGTGTTTGTGAGGATTGAAATATATTTTTGGTGAATAACATGCGAAGAATAGTGAGGGGGTGAGTGGTTTTGATCTGAAATTGTGAGGATTTCTGGGTAAAAGAATCCCGAAACTCTTGAATCTCTAATTGTTTAGGTTGTTAGAATTGTGTTTTTGTGGAGTTTTGGTGGTTGTTTAGTTGCTGGAAGTGTATGGATGTTTTGATCCTATTTTTAGGTGTTAATTTATGATATTGAAGGAGTTTAATTGTTAGTTTATGGCTGGGTTGTGTTTGGAAAGGATTAGATGATGTTTTCGGTTGTTGTGGTTGGGTAATTGTGAAAGGAATGTGAGAATACGTGAAGGATTGATGTTGCAGTGTTTAAAATGCATTGAAATGCATTAATCCTCTGTTGCAATCTGATTAAAACATGGGAGGTTGATCCGAAAGCGATCGGGGAAGCTTTGGAGGCTTTAGACGCTTGATTTCGCGTCGACGAATAAAGGTTTCGCGTATCTGTGAGTGAGAACGTGAATTCCAGCTTTGGAATGTTTTAAAGGTGGTTTATGGTAGTTTAAACTTATCTAGAAACGCTGGTTTAAGCTTGGAAGTAAGTAAAAGTGGTTTTTCTCTCTCAGTCGTGCTATAATGAAATGGTTTTATGCACTTGCTTTGATTTACATGTTACCTACTGTTTAAGCATGATTTAAAGAATCTGAGGTACTATTTTTGATCATGAAATGATGATGGATGCACGTGGTAAGTGATCCATGTAAGTATATGGTTTATTCTTGTAGTTTAAAGCATGGTATGTTGCTTTGGAAACGGTTTGGTTTAATGCTTGGAAAGGCAAGTGATGTGGTTTTAAAATTGTTATCGGATATAGTTGGCAGGCCATAAGATTGATAATGCAATATAATAAGTCACCTTGGATGTTGAGGGGTTTTGATCCGTGTACCGTAAACTCCATCCAAGTACCCTAACGGTAGAGGGGTTATATGTTACCGTAAACTCTCGTTAGTGGATTAAGCGTCTAACCGATGGAAGGGGTTGGTGTCTCCGTGGGTTGAAAGTGTACCCGGTTGTTAATATACCGTGATTGTGATTGTATCGCTATTTCGGTTGAGATGGCTTGAAGTGTTGCGAGGAGACTTGTTTGAATCCGTGTATCCGATGAACTATTTTGGTAAAGGAACTTGGTTATGATCACTTGTAAGCCAATATAATTGTTGATGTATCATTGAAAGGTTTATGTTGTATAATGTGATTTATACATGTTTACTCTTTAAGCTTTGCATAGGGTTGTTATTCATGGAAAGGCTTAAATTAAGGTTAGCAATGGTACTTGTTGTTGGTTAATGATACATGTTGCATATGGTTTAATATGCTGGTTTTTAAAGATGTTAGGTGCATGGTTTTCAAGGCATGGTAATGTTTTACATGATGTTTAAAAGATGTTTGAAATGGGATTTTAATGTGTTGTATGAAAATGGTTTTAAATGCATTGATGGTGTTTTGTTTTTGGGAGCACTCCTCACTAAACCTAGTGTGCTTACGCTCTTTTTGTCCATCAATGCAGAAAATTAAAGTCTCGGAAGGAAGCGGGAAGCAAGGGATCGGTATAAGACTCGGTAATCAAAGTATGCTTTGAATTGGACTATAAGTAATAAGGGCAATGGGGGGTTTCCTTTGTTATTTGGGAGATACTTTGTTGCACTCCCTGTTGAGCAAGTTTGTTTAGCTGCTCTTGAATTGTAAGTGGCCTTTATGGTTTGAATTTGGTGATGGATTGGAGTTTCATGTTTTACTTGTTTAGTTTTCTAGAAAGCATGCCTCTATATTTACAATTGAAGTATGATGCATTGTGTTGATGTTGGAACTAGTTGTTTTGGTGTGGTTTGATTCTTGAATATGTTGGATGTATGTTAGGGGCATGTTAGGATGTATTGGTTTGGTCAAAAGCATGTTAAACTAATAAAAGTGGACAGTTCAGGCCCAGGCGTACCGGTACGAGTGTTCCTATTTCGGTACGAGTAAGCCATTCCAGGCTTAGCGTACCGGTATGCGAGAAACTATTTTGGTACGGGTCTAGGAAAATTTGGCCAGTGTTTCGGTACTCAATGAGGCGTTTCGATACGGTACAATGATTTCATAAAAGGTGTTTCGATACACGGAGACGTATCGGAACAGGTTTTAGTTACTGGAATTCTGGGGTTTTATAATAATAAAGGCGTATCAAAACACCCTTGTCCGTACCGGTACGGTGGTAGTTATTTTGGATATTTTGGATTATTCTGAAGTTCTGTTTTATTGCATTTTAGTCCCTGAAATTATGGATGCAATTGAATGAACATGTATAATTCTTTTGAGCTGATTTTCGACATGTATACATGAAACCTATTTAATTAAATGTTGGTAACATAAAAATGAGTTAAGTCCCTGTAATTTTATAAAATAGCAATTTGGTCCCTAAATTACAATTGAGTTCAATTGGATGTTAATTCGACTCCCGATTGAGTTGGGCTTTCACCTATGATCAGTATGTACATGTCGGTTAATAATTATGCCTCTAGATAAGATAAAAGGAAAAAATGGATGTGTTTCAAGTTTCATCTTCACGGTTTACTTCGGTAAACCTAATGTAGCTCGCTCGGTTCGATCTTGCGACTAGGCCGAGTCGAGGGGGTTATAAAACCCCAAAATTAATCCTACATATTATAGGAGGTGTTTAGGGTAGGTTTCTATTAATTTTAAAAGTTTTTAACAACAATTCACACTTTCACCATTAACACCCAAATAGGGAAGTTCACGCATACTAAACTACCAAATTAACATACAAGGCATCATGTTTATGATATACAGGAAAACAAGGGAATTGGAAGTGTACTAACCTTCCTTGCAAGCACAAGAAAACAACCCCCTTAACACTAGCTTCAAGCTTTGCCTTTGCCTTGAGCCTTAGAATGTTCCCCTACTTCTTTGATTACAAAAGATGATGATAACCATGTTACAAAATTATTAGGGAGATTAGGAAGCTAAAAACATGAATTAAACCAAGAATGGAGCCTCCAACACCCTATTCCCGTTCTTCCTAAGAAAAACCACCAAAACCTCTTTTATCACCATTTTCAACCATTTTTACCTTGATTTAGAGATCTCTAGATGCTAAACAAACTTTTCTCCTTGACCAAAACATGATTCACACTCAAGCTTTAAAGATTTCACCTTGAACATTCAAACTTTGGGTAGGAGATGAAAATGGGTGAGAGATGGAGCAAGAGGGACAATGGTGACTTTACCCATCTTACTATTCTACAAAATTTTAAGTAGCCACCAGCCCTTTTTCTTCCAACCATGTTTTTATCATATTAACCCTCTCAATTTCATCCTAACCCAAATCCAATTCAACCTAAGCAAGCCCAACAACAATAGGCCAGCCCAAAAAGACACCCAAAGCCTTATATTTCAGCCTAACCTCGTGGCCTAAACCTTGGGTTAACATGGCCCTCAAATTTTGAAATATGGGTCGTTGCATTATTACTTTTATTTCGAAACATAAAAGAAAAGGAAAGAGACCATTTACCGATTCAGAGTTGTTCGCCATTGTCGGAAACATGCATGCATGCTCACTAGAGTGGTGAGTGAAGGTCTGTTCAAGGGGAGAGTGACTAAGATTTGGGAAAAGTTGGGATAGATCCAATCAAATCTGGGTTAGATTAGAACGAAGGACACCAAGGGTTCTTAGTGGTGTTCTTGGGGTTTTGGGTATTTGATCGAAAAAATAAGAATAGGTGAGGGATTTAGTATTCGTGAGGGTTGAAACATGTTTTTGGTGAAAATGCAAAGAACAATGAGGGGTGAGAGGTTTTGATATGAAATTGTGAGGATTTTTGGGTGATGGCGTTTGTTCTTGAATGGGATTGAGAGAAAAGAGGGAATGAGGAGATAGAGGTAGAGAGTTTTTAAAAAACTGAGGGAGAAGGGAAAATATTTTGGATGAATAGGGTTTTATACCACGAACCAACTCGAATCACATGTTGACTCGCGCCCATCTTTTTCGGGCTTCTCATCACAGCTCTCCACTTTTTCATTTCATGCAGTTCAGTCCTTTTTCCTCTTAATTTTGCTTTTAATTTCGATTTTTGTTCATTTTGGTCCCTTTTTTAATTTTATTTCATTTATTCATATTTATCTCATGTTTATTGTACTATTAAGTTTAGTTTAATTTAGGGCCTTTAGTTTTAATCATTTAACTAGGTTTATAATTTTATAGAGCCTTCATTAATTTAGGTTTGTAATTTAAGCCATTTAAACTCTAGTTTGAAACCCTCTTAATTTAATCCTAGGATTAGTGCTTAGTTACTTAATCAATTTCATAACAATTGCACCTTTAGGTTAGTTCTTTAGATTTATCCTTAGCTTATCTTCTTAATGTAGTCTCTAAATAATGTAATCTCTTAATTGTTGCCGTAGATTTAGTCTTAAATAATAGATTTGGTAACTTTTGGGTAATTTATCATTAGAGAAATCTCTCATAAGTTAAAACTTGTTGGGATTAGCTTTTCTCTTTAATTAAGATAAAACCTTTAGAATTTAAACTATATACTTTAGAATTCGTTAATTATGCATGTACTCGAATTATGTTAGGAAATATTAAGATAAAACAATTGTACGGTGCTAATCATTCCCCACACGTAATCGTTCCCCTGAACCTAAGATTCGAAATCTCTAGTTTCTTTTAAGTTTTTGGTCTGCCCATTTTAAAAATACCGGTGGCGACTCCTTGTTTTTATCTTACACCGGGTCTAGGCCGCAATAGAAGAGAATGTGGCTCTTAAAAAATGAAGAAGAAAGAGAATGAGAAAGAGGGTTTGGGTGATTAAAGCAAGATGATCTTGTCTCACTCCTCTTTCACACTATTAAAACAAGAAAACCTTCATTTTAAAAATTTGGTCTAATGGTAACATTAAACCTTCCTTCTCTTGTCACAGTTTTGTCACTTTCCAACCCAATAGCCCAACCTAAAGCCCAATAAGGTTTTCTCCTTGACCCGATAAGCTCAATTACTCAACCTAATCCGTAAGTCCAAACCTCAGGTCAACGTTAACCCATTGACTTAGAAATCCATGTCGTTACAACACTTCTTATAATTTGTAAAATTATATTTCATGTTTTTTTAATTCTTTCTAAACTTTAAAATATTCTAATTGAATCTCAAAATATTAACATTGTACAGTATCAATCATGTTATTTCGTCAACGTCGCCATTAGTTCGAGCATTAAATATTTGTTAAATCGGATATGAAACATATTTAAAATATTTAAGTTAAATTGCAAACACGTGTATACCTACTGCATAAATGACTTAAATCTAACGTCGTTAAATAAAGAAGTGGTCATTCTAAATCTAAATGGCATTGCCTTTTTTAACACATCAATCTAAGTTAATCTTACGATATGTATATAGGCTTACAATTTGATCCATATACTTAGAAACGTTTCACATTAGATTTAAAATGGAAGCTTCCTACATAACTTGATTGATATAATTTTAAAATTTTGACATTTTAAAGTCTAAAGATCAATTTAGAATTTAGACGATAGTTTAGAGATGCTTGGTGTAATTAGCCTTTGTATACAATATATCAAAGTAGATGTATTTAGACATGACAAACTTGACCCGAGATCTGAGATCTTAACTGATTTACCCTATTAGAGACTCGATATCAACCCGAACATGATGATCCGAATTTGATATGAAAACCGAACCGAATCAAAATGAATTTTAGTTGAATCAAAATGGACTTGAACCAATTTTCAACCGAACTGAATGAACCTGAACAGAAGGTAACCCAAAATAAAAAAGATATTAAAAGAAATAAAGAAAAATTAGATGAACTTCCGCACAACTCACCAAAAAGCTACATATACTTGCTTTATAAAGCCATATATGGGTGTAAAAAGCTGACCCGACATGAAAATGATGATCTCCTATTGACTCGATATTAACCGACCTGAAATCAACCTAATTGATACCCAAACCGAATCACCACAGACTCGAATCGACCCGAACCGAAACTAAATTAAAAATAGTCAGACCTGAAATAACCCGAACCGAAACCGATCCGGATGAGCCATTTGCCACCTCTAGATGTATTTAGGACTCTTATTCCCTACTTTACCAAAATAGAGAAGTTAATCCCTTTACTCTAATTTGTCATAGTTTGATCTTCGTACTTTATAAAAATTATGAAATTAGTCCAATTGGGTAGCACAATTAAAAATTACTTTTAAACCATTGACTTGAAAAAGCAACAGTTCAATAATTTATATAAAATAATAATAAAAAGAAGCATTTCAAGTTCATTCGTTTATTGACGGTTGGACTAACTTCTTATTTTTGCTAAAGTACAAGACCAAATTCTCACAAAATAAAGTTGAGGGACTAACTTCTCAGATTTTATAAACTAGAGTGATAGAATTTAGAATTAGGCCTACTAAAGCCAGGATAATATTGTAAATATCATACACATCTGGGAGATTTTTTAAATTTAATGACAGTTATAAAAACCAAAACCCTAGTTCCGCAATCTTCAGTTTGTTTAGGCCGACGAAATCGACTATAAAAACTAAAACCCTAGTTTCGCCTCCCTCTTGATCTTCATTTCGTCTGGGTCGACGAATCGTGAAGCTTGATTTCTCTAGAGAAATCTTCAGTTGGAATATCTTTTCTTGTTTCGTTTGAAGGAAAAAGAGCTTATAAACTGAAACCTGTGAGTGTTCTTACCGTTTTAAGTTTTGATTACTGTATTTTATTGTTAATTTTTTTACGCATCTGTTACATGTTGTCTAGATTTATTGAAGACATTGTATTCATATTTATCGTTTTATTTTAGTTTATTTGGGTTATTTTGTGCGTATCTATTTTCATGTGTGGGATTTTGTTTAGGTTTTTTATATTTATTTTTCTAGCAAATTGAATGTTTGTAACTTTTTATTTGCTTACCAGGGTTTTAAAAAGCGTTCGCGGCCGCATTTTTGGGCGTTTCGCGTTTATCGCAGTTGCGAACATAATGGATGTTATTGCGGTTATTGTGGGTGTCGGCGGTCATGATTTTTTTTAAAATTCTCACATCTTATTGTAAAATATAATAATTATAAATATAAATATAAATATAGACAAACGACTAAGTCAGCTTGAATTCTCACTCGAGAAGATCAAATTATTTCAAGGCACTAAGAACGTTGAATTGTTCTAAGCAGAAGCAAACTATAGAGAAGACAACTCAAGAACAAAGAAAGAAAGCCAAGAACACTCAAAAACAACACAGAGAGTTTTAGAGTGAATGTTTTGATTACTCAGAAGATGAATGATACAAATGAGGTGGGGAAGGCCCCTATTTGTAGTTGAGTATCCCTAAATTCGACGGTCCCTAATGATTTACATCGATGGCTATGATCGAAGTCCACCAACCACAATAGAATATTCCCTAGAATATATCAACTATCTAAGGAAACAAATCCTATGTTTACATGGAAAGTTTGCATAGGTCAAAGTGGTTGTCTTCTAGAATCTTTCACAGATCGGGCTATGTCTAATGGTCTTTTTAGGCCCAAAATCTCCGTTAGAACCTCTTGGACAACCATGCGTACATGAGACTCGGACTCGAGCTGATGGTCCGTGACAATATGGTCAAGTATTGTTCACTTTGATTATAGAGTTAAAGAGTTTAACGGTTTCGTATCAAGTCTTACAAATATGAGTCGTCTTTATTATGTTAAGAGGTACATACATATAAATGGTGTAGAATGAAATAAACTTTCCTGGTGTAGTATCATAAACAGCTGCAAATGGTTCTTTTAACTCAAAATGTAAATATTCAAAAAAACAAAATATAAATATTTTTTTATAAAACAAATGTATTTTAATTAGTTAATAATTTCTATTATAATTAATATATTTTTTTAGAAAAATAATATAATTAACTTAAAGTACGATTTAAAATAAAGGCTTAATAACAACATAGGTGTTCAAACTATACATGTGGTTCACTTTTGGTGCCTAACCTATATTTCACTCTAAATATATGCCTAAAGTTTCATTTTGATCATTTGAAGTATCTGACTGTTAAAAAAACGTTGGCCAATTAAAATATGATACGTGACATGTTTTAATATATATTCTAATAATGTTTCAAATTAGTCGATTGGGGTAGTGGTCGCTGGTTATAGCTTCGATGGTGAGCAAAGTTCAAATCCCAGAGATGATACCAAAAGTTGTTTTCTTTTTCTTTTTAATTTTAGGGACTAGTTTAAAATAAGAGTCATAGTTTGAAGATTTATTGTGCAATTAACTCTAAAACATCCATAAATCAAGCTAAAAAATCAATTTTAGGGACTAACTATTATTTATCCTAATGTTGACAATAATGTAAATAGAGTTGACTAACCGAAAAGAATGGATAATACGTGTGTTACTTTAGCCCAAACTTTTCAAGTCCATTGAGGCCCAAATAATTCTTAAAATACAGTTCATGTCTGATATTTATTTCAATCTTCCCCACCATCTCAATATGAAACTTGATAGTTTTACTATATGTTGCACGAATACGGATATGGGTACAGGGACGAATACGGGGATGAGAAACAATAATTTTCAAAATTATAAGTATGAGTACGATAAGGGTACGACAAGTGTAAAAAAATTCAATACATATAATCATAAAAAACATTAAAATTGATAGTAAATTAGAAAATCTAATAATTTTCATTGATTAAAATGAAAATCCAAGTTAAATTCTCATTAGTTGTGGCGGTCTCTCCTTCAATTAAAATCTAATGATTTTATGATTCCTTTAAAAAATATTAACAAAAAATTATAATTTCCTATCTATTTTTTAAAATATAGTTTTGTTGCACTTAATATTTTTTTTCAAAATTTTTATTAAAAAATATTTTAAATCAAATAATATTTTAAAGCTATGAAAATTAGTTTATTAAAATAAAAATATTTTATACCCTAATTTTGCGTTTTCTATTTCCTTTTTTTGTCAACCACTTCCCCCCAGTTCAACATAAACAAAACAATGTAGTTTTAGGATTCTATGAAAATGTTGTCGTAAGGGTTAAAACCCATTTGCAGCTGTCATTTTTTATTCTTTCTTCTTCCTTGACTATTGTTTTTTCATCCTCTTTCTCTGACTGTTTCTTCTGTTGCAGTTCTCAGTCGTGTTCCAACTTGAGATTTTAACACATTGGGTACGAGCGTTTAGTAAAAAACGCTTCCCCAAAACGTCCCATTCGATCTCCCAGCCAGGAATTTAAAAAGTGTTCGCGGCTGCGTCGCGTTTATCGTGGTTGCGGACATAACGAATGCTATTGCGATTACTACAGGTATCGCGGTCGTAAATTTTTTTAAAATTCGCATATCTTATTGTAAAATATAATAATTATAAATATAAATATAGAAAAATCACTTTTCATGATGTTTAGAGTACTTTCTAACACTTATAAACTTATAATAGTATGATAACATAATTTTACAATCATTAAAGGACTAAGTTGAACAAAAAACAAAGTTTACTCTATAAATTTAGATAAAATCAAAGACTAAACTAACAAATCTTAATGGTGGCGATTGCCCTGGCTGAAATAAATAAAAATAAATTTAATTTTTGAGAAAATAATAAAACGATAATAATAACCAAGTAATAATAATAATAAAGAATATTATATAAGTAATTAAAATAACTATAATAAAATAGATAATAAATGTACCACATAATATATAATATATAATGAGTATATAAGTTTATAATATTATATTTATTAAATATAATAAATATATTTTTAACCGAAATTATAATAAATGTACAATATAATATAAACAATAATTATAATATTCAAGTGGTTAAGAAATTAGTGTCGTTTCCAATATGCATTATTCTTTCCTTTCCTTTTTTAGGTTTTTAGGTAGTGTAATGTCGATTTCCAAGACCCATTTAATTTATTTTCGTTGATGTTTGTATTTTGTCTTGAATCAAGGCCCTTGATGGATATATTCTTTTTAATTATAAAATTAACTTTTATCATTTAAACGCTAAAAAATATCTTTTTACTTCTTCTTTTCACTTTCTAGAATCTTACTCCTTTTTTCTTTCCTTTCTTTTATCTTTACAACCTCATCGCGTCGCTTTCATACCATCATTCGAATGATCATTCGGATCTGGTGGACGACGCTTGGATCGCCGATAATAGCAGGAAATACCACTTGAAATCGTCTTTTGAAGATTATATTTTTTCTTTTTTTGAGAAAATATATGTATTTTTTCTCTGTTGATCGTTAACAAGATAATAATTGGAATAGCGGTCCGTTATCACCGCAATTGGACGTTACTCGTTAAATCGCGGCCGCAATCTGTTGTTTTTGGTGTGAATCCGATTCCTAAGGCAATTTTCGGCGATATCGATTTTGGATTGCAACGATATCGCTATTTAATAGTCGCGATCGTAGTTGCAGATCGTTTTTTAAAACCCTGATTTGGTGCTTAATTAATCTATAATTCTGAGGTCAGTAAAAGATTTATGTAAGTATATATATAGATAAATTGTATTTTAGCTCTTATAATTGAAAATGCCTCTTTGTTATTTTGAAGCTAAGGATTTATTGCGAATTCTGTTTGAGCAACTTCACAAGATTTAGTTATGAGAAGATCAAGGATTTAAATCTCGGTAACGGTCGCATTTTCAGTCGCGTCATGGCTATCGCTGTTGTGGACATAAGGGAAACTATTGCGGTCATAAAAAGTTAGAGTATTTTCCAACACTTATTATAAAATATAATAATTATAATCATAAAAAGTTACTTTTAATGATTTTAGAGTGTTTTCCAACAATTATAAACTTACATTACTGAAATTAAAGGACTATATTGAACAAAAAATAAAGTTTACACTCTAAATTAGGAAAAATTCAAGAGCTAAAATAACAAAGATAAAAAGTGGCATGATTGAAATGGAAATTAACCTATACCCTTAAAATCATACTGGCATCTCATAATTTAACCTTTTATTTATTGGGTCAAATCCTAGCTGTCGATTTCAATTGGAAATCCTTAATGGGCTTTTTTTATCAAATTAATGGGCTCTATCATAACCCAAGGGGTTTTTTAAGGGTAAACTTTACCGGATGTCCCTTTTTTTGGTCCGCGTTCTATTCTGGTCACCCATTTTGAAAACAAGGTTATTCTTGCCACTTTTCGATCTGTTTTATTTTGGTCATTGTGCCGTTAATACCCGTTAGTTTGATGACGTGACACGTTAGTCAAAAAAGTTAATTTCTAATTTGACCCTGAACTTTAAACAAAATATTAATTTGACCCCTAAACTCTCTCAACCTCACTTTTATCCCAATACATATCAGATGCCAACCTAATTCACAAAAAGAATAACTTGAATTTGAATAGAGATGTAAAAAGTAACATAAAAGACATTCTCTATACATAAAAATCAAAGTTGATACATGAAATTTATACACATAGATTAAGCAAGAATGATAACAGAGAAATCAGACCACGGTATCAGCCAACATATTTCTTACTTGCAGCATTTTAGTAGAAAGTAACAGCAAACAAGTAGTCACGTAAATAGGCAAACAAGAAGATATTCTTGAATGCATATTCCACGTCCCTAAGCGCCTATGTCCCCTTAAGCCTTGCGTAAGGAATTCAAATGCACATTGAGCATGCAAGTGGGTATACATGAAATTCAATCAATTTGCAAGCTCCAACGGAGGCCCAAGTACAGCAGTTGCATGCTTGTCTAAACTTGACCAAGTGTATTACACTGGAAAGCTCAGCCTATGTACCTTCATTGATTTAGAGCATCAGATGAATAAGAGATGATTGCATTCAAGGACAATAATTACAAATCCAAGCAGTGTCAGTAGCCATTGCCTTGACTTGCAATGAAAGGTGAACCCTAATTACTACAGAGAACTACATTTGAACTCCGTGTGCCTTCAGAGCAAGTTTCACTGTCATTTACATCAAACATTTCGAAAAGAAAACAAGTAATGACTTCAATAATGGTGCAATTAAATATGAAAAGAGAAAGGGATCACAGAGTTCAAAATATTTTTGGAGCTCATGCTCCTAAATTGGTACTGGCTTTCTCCTAAATATTGCAAGAACTAATCATAAGAAATGCTATGCTCGTGGTAAAATAAAATAGCACAACTATGACATACAACATATTGTTTCATATTCCATAAGGCCATAAATAAACTCATATATAAGAATTTGAAGAGAGTTTAGGGGTCAAATTAATATTTTGTTTAAAATTTATGGTCAAATTAGAAATTAACCATTTTGACTAACATGCCACGTCACCAAACTAACGGGTGTTAACGGTACAGTGACCAAAATAAAACAGATCAAAAATATAAGTGGCAAAACATAACCTTTTTCAAAATAAGTGACCAAAATAAAATACGGAACAAATAAAAGGATCTCTTTTAAAATTTACCCTTTTTTAATGATAAAAAAACCTAAACGCTCTTTATTCTTCATTTTATCTTTGGCTTTCAAACCCTAAAAGGGTTGTTTTCACGCCGTCGTCATCAGACCAGCATCTAGAGCCGCGCGATTTCACCTCTTGTCGTCGGCGCGCCGTCAATCCCCTCTCCTCAACGTCGACCAATCCTCTCTCTGTAAGTCTCATCAGCTCGCCTCCCTTTACACGCTCACCCTTTACTACCGTTATTTAGCGATATCCGTTAAATTGCGGCCGGGATCCACCGCTACTAGTGTGATTCCGCGTCCCATTGTTGTTTTCGCCGATAGCGGTTTCGGCCGGCGGCGTTACCGCTAAATAGCGGCCGCTATAGCAGTCGCGGGCCGTTTTTTGAAACCCTGTTGCTTACCGTTTTTCTTGAATATAAGGAAAAATATCTCATAAATACGTGTGTTGTATTTGTTTTGACCAAAGCAAACAGTTATCAGATGTCTATTAAGCAATGGTTTTAAGTTTTTGTCAAAGTCCTTTTAATTTAGCCTAACTCAACTTGGTTTTGCTGCAGATCAATAGCAAAAATGGTTCAATATAATTTCAAGAAAATCACTGTTGTCCCAAATGGGAAGGACTTTGTAGATATTATTCTCTCCCGCACCCAACGGCAAACACCGACTGTTGTCCACAAAGGGTATGCAATTTCCCGTCTCCGCCAGTTTTATATGCGCAAAGTGAAATACACTCAACAGAATTTTCATGAGAAGCTTTCAACAATAATTGAGGAGTTCCCCCGCCTTGATGAAATCCATCCATTTTATGGTGATCTTCTTCATGTCCTCTATAACAAGGATCACTACAAGCTTGCTCTCGGCCAGATAAATACAGCTAGGAATCTCGTTAGCAAGATTGCTAAAGATTATGTTAAGCTATTAAAGTATGGTGACTCACTCTACCGATGCAAGTCCCTTAAGGTTGCTGCTCTTGGTCGTATGTGTACTGTCATAAAAAGGATTGGCCCTAGTCTGGCTTACCTCGAGCAGATTAGGCAACATATGGCAAGGCTGCCATCTATCGATCCAAATACTCGAACCGTCTTGATTTGTGGGTACCCAAATGTTGGTAAGAGTTCATTTATGAACAAAATCACGAGGGCTGATGTGGACGTCCAACCTTATGTTTTCACTACCAAGTCACTCTTTGTGGGTCATACAGATTACAAGTACCTCAGGTATCAAGTAATTGATACACCTGGAATTTTGGACAGGCCATTTGAAGATCGAAACATTATTGAGATGTGCAGTATCACAGCATTGGCTCACCTAAGAGCTGCAGTGTTGTTCTTTTTGGATATTTCTGGGTCGTGTGGGTACAGCATTGCCCAGCAAGCAGCTCTTTTTCACAGCATTAAATCTCTCTTTATGAACAAACCCTTGATCATTGTTTGCAATAAGACTGATCTGCAGCCGTTGGATGCCATATCTGAGGAAGACAAGGAGTTGGTCATGGAGATGAAAGCTGAAGCCATGAAGACTGTGACTGGTCAAGGAGGTGAGCCTGAAAATGAAGAAGGTGTGCTATTGACTATGAGCACTTTAACTGAGGATGGAGTGATTGCAGTGAAGAATTCAGCTTGTGAAAGGTTATTGAATCAGAGGGTTGAATTGAAGATGAAATCGAAAAAAATAAATGACTGCCTTAATAGGTTTCATGTTGCATTACCGAAACCGCGGGACCAGAAGGAGCGGCCTCCTTGCATACCTCAGGCAGTTTTGGAAGCTAAAGCTAAGCAAGCTGCAGAGGAGAAGAAGGGGAAAACTGAAAAGGATTTGGAGGAGGAGAATGGTGGTGCTGGTGTATACTCTGCTAGCTTGAAGAAGCACTATATATTGGCAAGTGATGAGTGGAAAGAGGATGTACTGCCTGAAATTCTTGATGGTCACAACGTGTATGACTTTATTGACCCAGATCTCTTGTTAAGACTTGAAGAACTGGAGCGTGAAGAGGGTCTTCGACAAGCAGAGGAGGAAGCTGATGACTTTGAGATGGATGGCGAAGAATTATCACCTGAAGAGCAAGAAGCACTAGCTGAGATCAGGAAAAAGAAAAACTTGCTTATTCAACAGCATAGGATGAAGAAAAGCACTGCAGAAAGTCGGCCTGTTGTACCAAGAAAGTTCGACACAGATAGAAAGTTCACAACGAAGAGGATGGGCAGGCAGCTATCTTCTTTGGGGCTTGATCCCTCTCTTGCGATTAATCGTGCTCGTAGCAAGTCGAGGGGCCGGAAAAGGGAGCGATCTGTTGAGAGGGGTGAGGCTGATGGTGGTGATACAATGGATATAGATGGCAACCAAGCTAGCAAAAAGCTACGCCTGAGGTCTATGTCTCGGTCCAGGTCACGATCAAGACCTCCCATTAGTGAAGTTGTACCGGGAGAGGGCTTGAAGGATTCTGCTCAAAAGGTCAAGGCCATTAAATTGGCAAAGAAATCTGTTAAGAAGAGGAACAAGAATGCTCGTCGTGGAGAGGCTGATAGAGTTATTCCTACGTTGAAACCAAAGCACCTGTTCTCTGGGAAACGTTCCACTGGAAAGACCGACAGGCGTTAAGACATGTAAGTCCATCGCATGCATTCTCTCTTGGTTTAATGATGCGCCATCAACCATACATTCTCTGTGCATGGTGTTTTTATTGTTATTGCGATCTGGAGGCTTAAGTCATGGATTTATAACTTTGGAACAGTTACTATAAGGATCGTTTGAATGTGAATGAACATGGAATACGATTAGGACTTCATTGCATGAATTGCCGTTCTACTTCTAATCACTTGAACTGTTCATTTTACTTTGCGTGCAGGAGGTCAAATTATTTGGGGGAGAAAGAAGCTTTACTTTGAGCGTTGAGAAACCTTTGTTTTCTCTGTGTTTTTTTTTTAATTTTGTTGGTCATTCTTGAGATTGTGGCTATCTATGAGTGTTTACGGCATTATTCAGTTTTAAATTTGGAGACGCTTGAAATTTTGGTAGTTGCTTGTATTTTACAATTATATGCAAGCAGTTTACATTCTATTATAATTTACAAAATATTTTCGGGATGATGCTATTATTGCTTAGATTAATAGTTATTTTAATAGTCTAAAAGTAATTACAAGGTAGTGTATATATTTATTTCAATTTTAACCATTCATTTAATTCGATCATTTTAAATCATTGTAAATATTAATAAATTAAAAGTTTAAATTGAATTATTATAGTAAAATATCTGAAATATGAAGAATAATTAAAATAAAAAATCTATATTTACTATCTATGTAATTACTAATTTTATCTGGTCTTTGACCAAGTTTGTTTTATTTTGATTATTATTATTATTATTATTATTATTATCATTATTGCCATTAAAATTTAAAAAAATGAATTTTAAATAAAAACCCAATTAGAATAAAATATCAATCTATTATAATATAATCAGTCTTTTTATTTAATATCCATATATATGTATATATATATATTTGGCTCATGCCCTAACCCTATTTTAATTAAACCCTAATCTAATAATCAAAACTCTAATTCTCTTATCTTTTGCGTAGTTAAGAGAGAGCCGTTAGATCAAATTTAATCTAACGGTCCAAACAAGAGTAAAATTGGCCTTTGGCCTTTTCCACTCACGCGTGGAGATGACACGTCATAACATTTCGTAAACTGTGTGAGAGACACGCCCATTTTAAATCCTTCTAGCGTTCAGATGTGTGCCTCATCGCCTTGGAGCAGTAGATCCAAGACGTTTGTTCTCAACCTGTCTTAATCATTCGATCTGGTTTTTATTAACGGCCATGATATGTCTTCATACTAGAGCCTCTACCGTGGCAATACTTTCTCTGGTCTTTCAATTTTTTCCAACGGTCACCTCGCACAAAAAAACAAGACAAGAGAATGTCAGATGATTCTTCATCATTTTAGCAAAATAGCACATGAATACAAATAATGGGAGAAAAAACAACCAATAGGATTTTAATTTTAGATTTTTTATCTATAATCATGTAATATAACAAGGTATATAAAGAAAAGCCCTAAACTATTGTAAGGATTCGACAATCAATACAAAAAGAGAACTCTTATTTTCAGAGGTATTTTTTTGATTCTTCACTTTTCATTTCGATAAAAGGAAAAGAGAAAAGGGATTAGGGTTTATCTGTCTTTAATCTCGGGCTGCTTCGTCGTTCGAGGGGATTAAGGTTGGTGTCGTCGATGAACAATATCTATTGCGTGTTTTGAGTGCTATGCAAATGTGTAAGAGAACACGTCGCAAGTAATAATGTGATGAATATAGAGTATCGTCTCCACAAGGACTGATCTGGAGGACTTGGACTCTTAACTCATTGCACTAAAATAAGAGAATAGTTGTGATGATAGATGGTGATAGAAAAAATAAAACAAATAACTAAAGATTGTAAAGGAAACGAAGTAATCAATGAGAGAGTTGGTTGGATTATTAGGATTGAGAGTATGCCGATTGAGTTGCTTTGGCAAGTTGAATGCCAGAGGCAAGTGAAATGCTGAGGCAAGTAGATTGCCGTGGCAAGTAATTACCCAAGCAAGTAGTTTGCTAAAAGTAAGACTCTTTGTCACCAGTGAAATGCAATCGCAAGTTGTTGAGTCAGGACTCTTCTCGGCAAATGGTTGCCTTGGCAAGTTAATTGTTGCGGCAAGTGCGATGTTGTGGCAAACCAGTAGTGTCTCCAATGCTCGACAGAGTGTTCTTCACGTTATTTCTAACTTAAAGGGCTGACGCTTGTGCAAATCTTGGTGATACGTCTGTCACACGTTATTTTACCAAGAATGAACGTCTTTCCTTAAACTCTTGTTAGCCACTTGAAATTCTCCCCATCGCCAAGCTCCTTCACTTTGTCACTTTTCGAAAACTTAATTCAAGAGGGAATTGATTTCCTTCAGCCCTCACAATTTAGAAAACCTGGATTCAATTCAATTCGTTGATCTCCATCTCACAATGTTAGAAAACCTGGATTCAATTCAATCCGTTGATCTCCATCAACTCTCGTAATGTTTGGAAATCAACTTGGTTGAAAAACCTTCAATGGCTGTCACTTCATTAGAATGATTCCTTCTCACTCTCACTTCATTAGAATGATTCCTTCTCACGAATCCTTCATTAATCTCGCTCTCCCTTGTGGTGACTTCCTTCTCACGAATCCTTCATTAATCTCGCTCTCCCTCATTAATCTCGCTCTCCCTTGTGCTGTCACCGATATATCAATCAATGATTCTCACTCAATGTTTATCTCTAAACTACTCAATTTGCAAGTGTAATAGCCTATTTTCGACCGATTATTTTGGTTCGAATAAACAATTAAACCAAAATCCATTTAAATTAAAAATCCAAAAAAATCCATAAACAGTCCAAGAAATAGTCCATTTACAATTAAACCCATTTCCAAAACAAGCCCAAAATATCCTAACATGTCTACCATTTACAAATGAGCCCATTACACCAGATCCAATCTACCTAAATAACCCATTCGGCATACACACTCAACCGACCCAACCCGGTTTACCCTACCCAAAACCCGTTTGACCTCAACCCGACCCGTTTATAGACCCGGATAACCAAAAGCCTAACCCAGATTAATTTCCCCACAAACCCTCAACCGCTGCCTCTTCATTTCTACCCTTCCAGAATATTTCCGGGAACCCTTGACTGCCCAGCTCCCTGGCCACGTCGACTCCACGACAGCACCGCCAACTCTACCTCGGCGGACACATTGGCGGACACATTGGCGGACACGCATGCCCTAGCCACATACGGCCAAAGACCACTGGTCCCCTCCCCGTACGAACTCAGACCTGCAACAATAACAAAAGAATTCAGACATGCAACAGCCTTTTTTTCCTTTTGATTTTACCCATGTAACTCAGGCTATAAAGCCGAGATCGAACATGTAAAAGGGACGGGCATTTCATATCAATACAAAAACTGCTCAAATCTATTCATTCTTTGGATTACACAAATACAAAAAGAAAATCATAAAAGGGTTTTTACCTTGAGGGGAGGTCGGTCGCCCGTCGCCGGTGCTCCCTCCTTTCGCATCTGAGTTTTGTTTTTGTTTTTTTTTAACTCGTTTTTTATATAGAAGAAAAAAAACAAGTTTTTAGGTTTCGGCTTTTGGGATTTTGAGGAAGAGGATCCGTTTTGTTTCCTATGCCGAGGTTGAATCTTTTTTTAAAAAAGGGGTTCAAAATTTTGAAAAAATCTGATCTAAACCCAAAATTGAAAGTTTTTAAAATCAAAATCATTTTTTCAGGCCCTAAACTCGGATTTCTAAATCGAAAATAAAAAAATTAGAAAAGAAAAAATTTCGAGCTTATCTGTTGCTTGAGAAGAAGGTTACCGTGTAGGCTCTTGGAGCGGCGCTAGGTCTGGCCGCCGATGAATGACCATAGCTTGAGTCCTGGTTTCATTTCGAAAGAGGGGATGAACTTTTGAACTTTCTTTTGATTTCGTTCTTTACCAGGAGTTGAATCTGGTTTTGTCTTGTCTTGTCTTTTCTTTTCATTTCTCCTTTCATTAGGTGCCGTTTTCCCTTTTTTTTCTTTTAATTTTATTTATTTTTTCTTTACTAATTTGCTTTCCCTATAAACACGTTTTGGGATTATGTGCAGTGGAAATCTTTTCCCCCTTTTATATATTTTTTCTTTATATATATATTTATAATTAGTTGGTTATATATTTTTAATATAATCGCCCTGATTTTTACGTTCCCTTTTCTATTTTTAAATTTTTTTTACATATAATATATATATATAATAGTACAACTCTTTTCAATCTTTTCTCCTTTGTTACATTGTGTGTCTTGGGGCATGTTCCTCATAAATCTCAGCAATTGCTTTTCTTAATATACATATTTATTATATATTATATTTGTTATGGTATTTATATCATATAATATATAATTTTTATATGTTATATAATATATTATGTATATTGTATGATATCTATAATATATATTATACACTATATGCGTATTATATATATTAATGTTATATATTATATAGTATTACTTATATTATATTATATTATATGATAGTACAATATATATTATTGTTCCTTTATTTTATTTTACGTTCGAATCAGCCATCTAACCCACTAACTTCTAATATTTAATTTTTTTGCATTTATTTTCTGCTATTTACTTTCCGCTTTTATTTTATTGTTTGATCCAGTCTTTTTCTGGATTTTTTTTATATTTGATCCGTTCTTTTTTTAGATTTTTTTATATTCGATCCAATAAGATTCAGATTTCTTTTATATTCGATCCAGTCTTCTTTTTTTTGGATTTTTTAATTTTTGCATTTATTTACTTCGATTGTATTTATTTTCCTGTATTTTTATTTATTTATTTATTTATTTATTTATTTATTTATTTATTTGCTTATTTAGTGACATACATTAATTTGACATTCATTTAACTTTTAATATTTAATTTCATATCATTAATTAATTAATCTAACTTCTAAAAATGAGGTATTTATTAATTTCGGTATTTGCATCGTAACAATCATGGTTCATTTGATGTTGACCAAATATTCGAATTAATTCTTACCGTCTGAAAGTAAACCTTAATTTGAAATAAAATTTTGATAGTTCATGACATCATTATTAACTGTTTGCATCATGCATAAAGGTGACGTACTTGAGTCGAACTGTAAATTAACACGGTAGTCGGGTTTATTCGATATCGGTTTAATCTACAGTCTGATGTATAATCAGCCTTATTAATTAAACGAATAATTAACGTGGACCCATTAATTTGATTAAGCTCGTTCAATTACGGTTTATATTCGATTAAGAATAGTTAATTAAATCTAATTTTGAATCTCAATAATTTCCATTGATTAAAAGCAAAGTCTGTTTTGGTACCGATTTTTGGGCATGATGGGAGTGCTAATCTTTCCCCACACGTAGCCAACTTCCAAACATGTTTTTAAAGAATCTCTGGTTTTTATGGTGCCCGGCCTACCTTAGTGGCCGGTTCGTTTTCAAAATAAAAACATATTTTCTAAAAATAAATCCCTAAAATCAATTCTTCCCCAATTTTTACAAAAAATTTTCAAAAAAAAAACAACAAAATTTCAAAACACAAAACCAAAAGTATTTTTCCTTTTTAGCGATTCCGAATTCGAAACTTTAAACTTTTGAATTTTAAAAGGGTCGTTACAGCTGGCGACTTCGCTGGGGACAATTTTTTAGAGTTAAGCCAAAAAACTTATGTTGCTTTTATTTATGGAAATTTTGAAATTCAGGTTAACTTTAATTAATTTGTTCTTTCTCGAAGATACGTTTTAATTCAACGGGCTTCAATAATTAGTGGTTTTGCATTAATTATTCATTTAATTTTTAAGACATCACCGACATGTGTTGCATTATACACATCAAGCTCTATACCTGAGTCGTCCCTTAAGTGGGAGTGAAACGCCACATACCCATGTGAGCAGCCCTCCACGGGTCGATAATTCACTCCCGGAATCCACGCCTTTTAACACGTGAGCAGCCCTCCACGTCAGTAGGTCGTGCTTTCGCTCGAACCAAATCCAATTCGCAAGCCTGTCATGGGCCAGAATTGAAGTTCTTGTTATCTTAGTAGATAACAAGATAGGTTCGAGTTCCCATCTCTAAAACCTAAACTGCATGTGTGAGAATCTAGAAAGCCCACCACTTTAGAGCCACGCGGACAACCATAAAAATCTAGAATTCATGTTGTTAGGCCGTTTTGGTGTATTTATTCGGTTCTTATTATTTACTGTATATTTGTATACTAAAAAATTCTTCTTGTTTTGCTTGCTTATTCATATTTGTGCATATGCATGACCTTCCACATAAAGTGTTGATTCGAGAACAATTCAAAATTGAGGACTTTCATAATGGAAGAAAGAGTCCAAAATGACGAGTTAAAGAATTTTTGAAGCCCGAGTGGGGCAAATGCTAATCTAACTGTGCATTATATGACAGTCATCATGGGACTCGATCTTTATTATGAAAAGTCGCTCAACGAGAATGTTCGTCGATCAACACTTTTGCATCCATTTGTACATTATCAATTATTTCTCTCTACCCATCATAATTACACTCAGCATTAACTTCACTCATTCGCATCACACATTAATTTCATTCATTTGTACGACAGTTGCATTGTGCATAAATCTCATTTAGTTGCACGGTAGTTGCATCATACGAGCATTTAGCATAAATTTCATTCACTCACACATTTGTCGCATTCAACATTAATTTAATCCATTCACAAGGTAATTGCATTCAACATTAATTTTGCTTATTGGCACAATAGTTGCATCGTACAAGAATTTTCATGGTAATTGCATCACATGAGCATTTAGCAAATAATCTCATTCACTTGCATCGTAGTTGCATCACAACATCTTAAAATACTAGTTTTTATCCACTTGCATCAACATCTTACATCCATATATTAACATTGTGTTTAGATGCATACATTCACCATCACACATGTTCAAAATAAAAAGCCAGCCATGTTCGACAAAGATGATGCCCCAACCGGCGAAAAGGAGGGCAAGCCTCATCACCCATATTTGCAATTTTAACAGTGTAAGTGAGTCCGCATTGGGAGCACCCGAGCACCCCCTCGGTAAGTTTACATCCAAAAATAAAAAAAGCCCGAATGTGGTTTAAGCTTTTGTAAATGGCTTAAGGCCATATATTCGAAGTTTCAATAAAAAGATGCAAATTATTTTCAATTCTCTTCACTTTGTGTATATATCTGTCTATTGGGTCCCCGCATATTAATTGTACAAGGGACATTGACTTTGACTCGAAGGTTTAGCCCGAACAACCTGTGTCTAATTGAAATACTAAGCTGCGGAGATTACGAATGTGACTCGCATTTCACATTAAGGACCAAAAACAATAACAAATCAATGCAATTTAACGTTCAAAGCTTGGTAACAGACCTTTTTTCAAGAAACACATTCAAAGCATGGTAATAGGCATTTTCACTAAAAACCACTTCGAAGCCTGGTAATAGGCATTTTCAAAAATTAATCAAAAAACACTCCAATGTTCGAAACCTGGTAATATGCATTTTTCGAATAAGAGTGTTGAATTTTCAGGGCATTCCGCTGAAGCCCATTCTAATCAGAACCCTTCGCTTCATGAGTGATGGTAATATTTTCAAACTATGACAATGCCGAGTAGCTCGAGAATTTGTTGTTTGCTCCCTCATTTTTTTCAAGCCAAAAGAATGTGATGAATTGAACTCCCCAAACAAGTAAGACTAAAGTGAATTTGCCAAAGGCAAGGTGGTCAGACACCGAAATAAATTAAAATGCACTTTACATTTTTAAACATCAATTCAGCTTTTGAGGTCTCCTAGACACAAGATTTGTTTGGGGCAATCATCGGTAAACCATTTCAATGTTGTTCGTGCACTTAATATTCGAGGCATTCAATACAGTTTGATATATTTACAATCTGAAATGAAAAATGCAAAAAAACTCAAAAGTTCATGGACCAACCATAAATGAGTCCTCAAATTACTGCCTCATCTCAATAAGGCATTCACTAGTCGACCTTTGCCTAGAAAGGTAACATCTCAAAGATTGGGGCATCAGCCATAACAGCCTATCTAGTCTTCATAAGATCGAGCCACCAATATAACCAGAAAGTTATAGGGCATCCCCTTTGAAGTCAACATCGTGGCCAACTGCATTGCATGCCATTCATATCAATATCGTGCCATTTAACTCATCATGCATTCACATTAAATACATTCATTACACATCAAGTTAGATGTATTCATGCCAAGTGTATTTGCTTCACTCGTACATAAGAAAATAAGTTCAGGACAAGAAGCTTCAATCATGGTGAACAATAACAAATTGGTGAATTTTTAGCCACAAAGGGAAGCCGAACCAACAAAGAATTTAATACCTCAAAGAATGAGTGTAACAACACCCACCATGAAATGGTGGACCCTCAAAGCAAAAGAACCCAAGTCTAAACTCAAACTCCGATCGAACAATCACTAACTATTATTTATTTTTATTTTTCAGGTTTTACCCTATCGTCAGTGGTGTAGTGGATCTATTACATTTATTCTTTGATCATGACTCACCGTCAGTGATGTAGTTTGATCAAACATTTCTCTTTAGATTTCGACTCTCCGTCAATGGTGTAGCGAATCAGCCTCTATTCTTGAGATCTTGACTCATCGTCAGTGGTAAAGTGGATAAAATCACTCTTCTGATCATGTCTTTTCGTCAGAATTGTAGCATGATCAAATCTCCCTTCTGATCATGCCTCTTCGTCAGAGTTGTACCTTGATCGCCACTAACTTCAGATTATGCCTCTTAGTCAGAGTCGTAGCTTGATCACCCTTGATCGACCCTAATTTCGATCATACCTCTTCATCAGAGTCATAGCTTGATCGTCGTCAACTAACTATTCAAATCATCCCTCTTCCTCAAAATTGTAGCTTGATCACAATCTAATCAGTGGATCATACATCTTCGTTAAAGTTGTAACTTGATCCAATCTCTCAATCTCGTCAGTGATTGCATAGCAAGATCACTCATACTTAAACATTTCTTTATCCCATCTCTTTTAACTTTACAAGTTTTAAATAAAATAAGTGAATACTCGGTCTGAAACATTTTTTTTACACTTGCAAGCTTTATCTCTCTGGATAAAAAAATAAATGAGTCGATCAAATTTTAACTCTCCTTCAGTGGTCAACAAACAAAAATCCCATTTCTCCAAAAGTTAAAAGATGAATTTGAGACAAGTTCCATTTCTCCAAAAGTTAAAAGATGAATTTGTTAGAGTTGAATGAAGAATTGTGCCAGAAGAAGTGCTCATGTTCAACCGAACAAAAATAACTATTTTTTAGTCTTTACTCTATTGACGTTTCACAACAATGAGCAAAGAAAGACAACTATAATAACCTATTTTAGTCCAGTTATTTTGGTTCGAATAAACAATTAAACCAAAATCCATTTAAATTAAAAAACCAATAAAATCCATAAACAGTCCAAAAAATATAGTCAATTTACAATTAAACCCATTTCCAAAACAAGCCCAAAATACCCTAACATGTCTACCATTTACAAATGAGCCCAATACCCCAGATCCAATCTACCTAAATAACCCATTCGGGATACCCACTAAACCGACCCAACCCGGTTCACCCTACCCAAAACCCGTTTGACCCTCAACCCGACCCGGTTTATAGACCTGGATAACCAAAAGCCTAACCCTAATTAATTTCCCCACAAACCCTCAACCGCCGCCTCTTAATTTCTACCATTCCAGAATATTCTCGGTAACCCTCGACTGCCCAGCTCCCTGGCCACGTCTACTCCACGTCGGAGCCACGACAGCACCACCAACTCTACCTCGGCGGACACGTTGGCGGCCACGCATGCCCTAGCCACATACGGCCAAGGACCACTGGTCCCCTCCCCGTACTAACTCAGACCTGTAACAATAACAAAAGAATTCAGACATGCCACAGCCTTTTTTCCTTTTGTTTTTACCATTGTAACTCAGGCTATAAAGCCAAGATCGAACAACATGTAAAAGGGACGGGCATTTCATATCAATACAAAAACTGTTCAAATCCATTCATTCTTTGGATTACACAAAATAAAAAGAAAATCCTAAAAGGGTTTTTACCTTGAGGGGAGGCCGGTCGCCCGTTGCCGGTGCTCCCTCCTTTCGCATCCGAGTTTTGTTTTTGTTTTTTAACTCGTTTTTTTATATAAAAGAAATAAACAAGTTTTTAGGTTTCGGCTTTTGGGATTTTGAGGAAGAGGATCCGTTTTGTTTCCTAAGCCGAGGTTGAATCTTTGTTTAAAAAAGAGGTTCAAAATCATTTTTTCAGGCCCTAAACTCGGATTTCCAAATCGAAAATAAAAGAAATAGAAAGGAAAAAGTTTCGAGCTTATCTGTTGCTTGAGAAGAAGGTTGCCGTGTAGGCTCTTCGAACGCTGCGAGCGGCGCGAGGTCTGGCCGCCGATGAATGGCCATAGCTTGGGTCCTGGTTTCATTTCGAAAGAGGGGATGAACTTTCTGTTGTTTTCGTTCTTTACCAGGAGTTGGATCTGGTTTTGTCTTGTCTTGTCTTGTCTTGTCTTTCCTTTTTATTTCTTTTATTTCCCCTTTTCATTAGGTGCCGTATTCCTTTTTTTTTTCTTATGTATTTATTTTATTTTTTCTTTACTAATTTGCTTTCCCTAGAAACACGTTTTGGGATTATGTGCAGTGGAAATCTTTCCCTTTTTTAACTTACTTTTTCATTATATATATTTATAATTAGTTGGTTATGTATTTTTAATACAATTGCCCTGCTTTTTACGTTCACTTTTCTTTCTTTCTTTTTTTTTTACTTATATATAATAGTACAACTCTTTCCAATCTTTTCTCCTCTGTTACATTGCGTGTCTTGGGGCACGTTCCTCATAAATCTCAGCAATTGCTTTTTTAATATACCTATTTATTATATACTATATTTGTTATGGTATTTATATCATATAATATATAATTTATATATGTTATATAATATATTATGTATATTGTATAATATCTATAATATATATTATACACTATATGCATTATATATATATTACTGTTATATATTATATATTATTATTTATATTATATTATATGATAGTACAATATATATTATTGTTCTTTTATTTTATTTTACGTTTGAATCAGCCATCTAATCTACTAACTTTTAACATTTAATTTTCTCGCATTTAAATTTCGCATTTACTTTCCGTTATTTAATTTTCACTTTTATTTTATTGTTCGATCCGGATCTTTTTTAGATTTTTTTATATTTGATCCAGTTATTTTTTGGATTGTTTTATATTCGATTCAGTCTTATTCTGGATTTCTTTTATATTCTATCCGGTTCTTTTTCCGAATTCTTTAAATTTCACATTTATTTACTTTGATGGTATTTATTTTCCCGCATTTTTATTTATTTATTTGCTTATTTTGTGACATACATTAATTTGTCATTCATTTAACTTTTAATATTTAATTTTACATCATTAATTAATTAATTAATCTAACTTCTAAAAAGGATGTATTTATTAATTTCGGTATTTGTATCATAACAGTCTTGGTTCATTAGATGTTGACCAAATATTTGAATTAATTCTTACCGTCTGAAGGTACACTTTAATTTGAAATAATTTTTTGATAATTCATGACATCATTATTAACTACTTGCATCATGCATAAATGTGGCATACTTGAGTCGAACTGTAAATTAACACGGTAGTCGGGCTTATTCGATGTCGGTTTAATCTACAATCATATGTACAATTAATTAAATCTAATTTTGAATATCAATAATTTCCATCGATTAAAAGCAACGCCTATTTTGGAACCAATTTTCGGGTGTGGCGGGGGTGCTAATTATTCTCCACACGTAACCAACTCCCGAACCTGTTTTTAAAGAATCTCTGGTTTTTATAGTGCTCGGCCTACCTTAGTGGCCGGTGGCGACTCTATCTCTTCGTTTTCAAAATAAAAACACATTTTCTAAAAACAAATCCCTAAAATCAATTCTTCCCCAATTTTTACAAAAATTTTTCAAAAAAAAAACAACAAAAATTTCAAAACACAAAACCAAAAGTATTTTTCCTTTTTAGCGATTCCGAATTCGAAACTTTAAACTTTTGAATTTTAAAAGGGTCGTTACAGCAAGAACAAGAATTGAATCAACATTCTGCATTTAACCTTAAACCAAAATCAAATCATTCGTACAAAATCAAATCAAAACCTAATAACCCAAACCATCTAAGTTTAGTTCATGGTCGGGTGAGAATAAAATACAAAGAAATATTTTCCCAACATGAATGGTGATGTGCGATTAGAGAGATGAAAGAAGAGAGAATATGAGCTCCTCAATCTGATCACTCCCACGACCGGGTTTCCCTTAATCTCTCTCTCGATTCGATTTCCCCCAATTTCCCCTATCTTTTTCTTCATGTGTTTCGATCCTTTAAATAGGTGTGGATGAGAGTTTGTTGTGTGAGAATTTGGTGGAAATAGGGCTTCCATTTTGAATTTCAAATCTGAGAGATAATGTAGTTGATAAATAAATAAAAAATGTGGATTTATCTTTTGCATTTGAATTGGGCGGTTGGAGATCCTAACCGCTTTGATCCCTTCAATGCCATGATAGACTTCGGCAATTGGTTCGGCAATTCTTCTTGCACACAAACGAACAAAAGAGCAGCATTTTTTCCTACAAAAAGTAATAAAATGCATGGCCAAACACATTGAACTAGGAAACTATGAACTTATGCATGAATGACTACAAATGCAACTAAAATGAGCTTAAGTCTAACAATAATGTGAGTAAAAAGGGTAGGAAAAACAATACTTTTACACATTTATCAGACCCCAAGCTCGAACTATTGCTTGTCCTCAAGCAATGCAAAACTAACCATCGTCTGCCAAGGCATTTACCAAACACAAACAAGTTGCATGCCAGACTTCAATCCTTAGAACCGGGGCAACTAGCATTAATTACCTTTGTAACTTTAAGCAAAATATAAAATAGATTACTCAAAATTCAGTATGATGCAAGTGAAGTGTGTGCGTAGTCATGTACAAGTTAATCATAGGAGTTCTAAGCAAAATCTTAGTTTTATTAACTTGCCGAGGCAAACGATCTAACTAGAGCCAGTTTCGGGCACCTTTAGCATTTTTTTGTGTGTACTAGAGTCGGATAGGCACCTCTAGCATTTTTAAAATCCCTAAGACTAGAGCCAGTTTCGGGTACCTCTAGCAAGGGTTCATTCATCATTTTTTTTATTTTTTCCCCGCTAGAGCCAGTTAGGCACCTCTAGCATTTTTTTAATATTTACTTACCTAAGGTTCACTAGGTTCTCCTAAATTAACAAGTCACAACAGTGTTTATTAAAGTTGCATCGTAACAAAATCCTAAGCAACTTTCCATGCTAAGCCTAGAGTCAAAAGTTCTCTTAACCTATGCCATGGCAAATAAATCGTCATCAGATATCACAGCAGATTATTAACAAGTTCAGTCAGGTAAACTATCATGGCAAGTGACACTAACTAAAAACAAATGAATGCAAATGCAACTAAACATGAAACAACCAAGACAATCCCCTCAAACTCTAGGAAAGCATTGTCATTAATGCATGAAAACAAAAACAAAAAAATAAGGATTCAAATGCTAGTCGGAGAGGTCATCACCTCTAGCTCGTGGTTTCCTGGTGGCTATGTGTTTAACACGCATTCTAGTGCGTGCTGGTTGTTGTCTTGCTGGTGGTGCAAAGGTTGAAGCTTCAGTCTCATCTACCTCTTCCTGCGGCTCACCCATCGTGTCAGATTCCTTAAATGGTGAAGCTTTAGCTTCGTTGATTTCTGTGGTAGTTCATCCGATTGTGAGGACATCAACAGTGTGGAAGTGGTGTCTTTAAAATCTGCAGGATCAATAAATGGTTCATTTTGCATAGGTTCAATCACTGATTTTTTACCTTTATCTTTAGCATCAGTTACCGTGGCAGTTTCCTTTTCGGGTGGGCCAGACTTGTCAGCCTTACTTGCCGTGGCAAGTAACTCTTTAGGGAACACGAAGAATGGTGCTTGGCAATTGGAGTACTTATCCAAGATGATTTGTGCTAGTGAAACATCCCAATCCTTGATATACCGTAGGAGCTGCATCTCTCGCTCCTTTATGCGCTCTAACTTCTCCAAAAAAGGGCGTATTAGATCACCACCCCTTGAGAACTTGCCGAGGTAAACTCTTTTGGTGCAGTGTTTTTTGTCGCATCATGTGCACCTACTAGGGCAACTGGGACAGTTGGTTTTGGTCGTGGCATTCCTTCTTGCATCACTCGCATGTACTATGCCTTTGTCCACCTACTCCGCTTTGGCAGTCGTTCATCGATTGGCTCGATTGGTACCTTTTCTTTCTCATACAAAATAGTTATTAAATTTGGAAAATATAAGGCTCCTATGTCCTTTTTATTGCATGCATAAATTTCATTCACAATTATTTGCCCAACATTGATAACACGCTTGTGAATAATAGAGTGCAACAATAACAATCGAGACAACGAAACAGTGGTGTTGTGTGTGGTAGGCATTAAACGAGTCTTAATAAAATTAATCCACAATTTAGCTTCAGGTTTTAGCATAATGCGGTTTATCATTCCCTTGAGTTCTCCCTTGTTCTATTCCGTTCCTTCCAAGGTAAGATCCTTCAAAACTTAGTCCATCTTCTTGCGAGTCACATTCTCCACGAACATTGCATGTTCATCTTCTTCAAAAAACAATCCATAATAGGCGTTGATGGTAGTAGCATCAAGAAGAATGACCCTACTACGTACAAATACAACCAGGTTATCTGGACTAGAAACACGAGAGTAAAATTCCCTTGGCATATATGGACTCCTCAAGACTGAAACTCAGGTATGGCATGTCATAGGCAAAACCTTACTCCTCCCAAACTTATCTTGCTGCAAACTTCGCTTCGAACCGTTTTTGCACGGCCGCCGTGGCAAACTTACGGTATGATGATTGTGGTGTGTGTGAGGGACAAATTTCATCCATGATTTTGAGGTTTGTAGACATGATTTTGATTCAAGAAGAAAAAGAAAAGAAAAAACTCAAGATTTCAAAAATGGAGAAAAGGAAATGGGAAGAAGATGAAGTGAATATGAGAGAATAAATGAATGTGAGAGATAGAAGGCTGGTGTTATAATGGTGAAGTGAATGATGAGTGATGGAAAGGTGAAAGGGTGAATGATGTCTCACCAATGGGTGAAAAAGCATAAAATGATGAGAAGGGAAAGAGTGGTGCGGCTAGGGTAGAAAATAAATGAGATAATTATAAGGTTTGAGCAAAATTAGGTATTTAAACCTATAATTACCCGCCGACCCTTGATTTCTCTTGAAAAAAAATTCCAACACTTCTTCAATTCTTCTACAATTTAAACTATTGACCTAAAAAAGAGAATAAAATAATAAAGATTAAAATAAAAAAAGAAAATAAAAGAATGGATAAATAAAAAGAGAAAAGATTCAAATTTAAAATTCAAAAAGAAATAAAAGAGATAACACAATTTAAAATTCAAAAACAACCTAACTAACCGAAAATAACAAATTAAAATTTTAAAACCAAAAAGTATAACTAACCGAAAATTTTAATAACCAAAATAAATAAGAAAAATCCCAAAACAAAAAAAAAATAACAAAAATCCAAAAATAACAAGAAAAATAAAATGAAAAATCCTTAGCGAGAGCATTTTCATGCATCTCTTAAGGAGATTGTGAGCTTGTCTCTCTCAACATGGCTTCCAACATAGTGCTTTAATCTTAACAACTGCTCATCCAGGAACGTGTCATGAATCTCCACGTGGTCATCATCTTTGTTGCTCCCTTCAAGTTTGGATAAATGATCGGCAACTTGGTTTTCTGTTCCTTTCATATCCTTAACTTCTACATCAAACTCTTATAAAAGCAAAATTCATCGAATTAAACGAGGTTTAGCATCTTTTTTAGAAATTAAGTACTTAATTGCCGAATGATCAGTATGAACAATTAATTTCGTGCTGATTAGATAAGGGCTAAATTTGTCAAATGTGAATATAACTGCCAACAATTCCTTTTCCGTAGTGGTGTAGTTCAATTGAGCATCGTTAAGTGTTTTGCTAGCATAATATATCACATAGAAAGTTTTACCTTTTCGTTGACCCAAGATAGCCCCCCACTACGTAGTCACTTGCATCACACATTAGTTCGAACGGCATAGTCCAATCTAGTGGAACAATTATAGGTACCGTGGCAAGCTTCTGCTTTAGCTCCTCAAATGTCTTGGCACAATATTCATCAAACTTGAAAGCTCTATCATGTTCAAGCAAATTACATAGAGGTTTAGAAAAATTATGAATGAACCTTCTGTAAAAACCTGCGTGCCCAAGGAAACTTCTGATTCCTTTGACTGAGTTATGTCGCGGCATTTTTTCAATCACGTCCACTTATGCCTTGTCCACTTCTATGCCCTTGTGAGAGATCTTGTAACCCAACACGATGCCTTCATTCACCGTGAAATGGAATTTCTCCCAGTTTAATACTAGGTCAGATTCTTCACATCGTGTCAATACTTTGTCCAAATTGCCAAGGCAATTATCGAAACTGTCCTTGAAAACTGAGAAGTCATCCATGAAAATTTTAAAGAAATCCTCCACCATATCTAAGAAAATTGCCATCATACACCTCTGGAAAGTTACTGATGCATTGTAAAGTCCAAATGGCATTCTCTTAAATGCATATGTGCCGAATGGGCAAGTGAATGTGGTTTTCTCCTGGTCTTCTAGCGCTATGGCAATCTGGTTATAACCTGAGTATCCATCAAGAAAATAATAAAAGGTTTTCCTGCGAGACGGTCAAGCATCTGATCAATAAAGGGTAAAGGAAAATAGTCTTTCCTAGTAGCCTTATTTAACTTACGATAGTCCATGCAAACTCTCAATCATGTGATAGTCCTAGTAGGAATATGTTCATTGTTTTCATTGCTTACCACAGGCATACCTCTCTTTTTGAAACACATTGTACCGGACTTACCCAGAAGCTGTTAGAGATTGGGTATATGATACCAACGTCTAGCCACTTTAAGATTTCCTTTATCATAACTTGCTTCATTGCTGGGTTAAGTCTCCTTTGGGCTTCAATGGAGTTATTGTGGCCCTACTCTAACAGGATCTTGTATGTTCATACTACTGGGCTGATCCTCTTCAGATATGTGATTGTCCAACCTATTGCCTTTTTGTGCAGCATCAATACATTGATCAATTTTTGTTCATGTTCATGCTGCAACTTAGAAGAAATAATTATAGGCAAGGTATCGCCCCTCCCAGATAAACATACTTTAATTGCTTTGGAAAAGGTTTTAATTCTAAAATAGAGGTTTGCTCAATAGAAGGTTTCTCGGGTTTAAATTCTGTATTTGAAAATTCAAAGGATTCAAAACTCTTACTTGGTTGATTCACAACCAATTTACCTCATGTTGCTTTATAGTGTTTAGCTCGGTCTCCCCTGTCTCTTTTATTTCAGAATTGACAAGAGAATTACCGAGGCAATAGTCATCTACATCGAAGTTAAACTTTGTCGTGACTTCTATTGCTTGGCATTCTTCTGGATCGTCGACATCTTTGAACATTTTCAACACTATGAGTATGACTTGCTGCTCATTCACCCTCATGGTGAGTTCTCCCCTTTCAACATCGATCAAGGTCCTCTCTGTTGCTAAGAATGTTCTCCCAAGAATGATGGGTGCAAACTCATCCGCTTCACAGTCCAAAACAATAAAATCAACAGGAAAAATAAGCTTATCAACTTTTACCAGAATATCTTAAATTTTTCCCTCGAGATGCACACATGATCTATCGGCAAGCTGCAACATAATTGTGGTGGGCCTCACATTGCTTATGCCTAACCGCTGAAATATGTATTTGTGCATAAGATCTATGCTTGTTCCAAGGTCACAGAGCTTTTTTGATATAATGCTCGCCAAAGGAACATGGTATTGTGAAACTACCTGGATCTTTAAGCTTAGGGGGCAATTGGTTGTGCAACAGAGCCATGCATCTTTTCGTCAAGGTAACTATCTCAAAATCGCCCAACCTCTTACGCTTTAATACGATTTCTTTAAGGAACTTGGCATAATTCGATATCTATTCGATTGCCTCAACCAGTGGTAAGTTGATGTGGACTTGTTTAAGAATGTCAATGAACTTCTTAAACTAGTATTTATTCTTCTGCTTTTTTAACCTCTGTGGAAATGGTGGTGGCATTCTGTTTTCTTTGTCTTTACTAATCTCGACTGAATTGGCTATTTTAGATGGACTTGTCGTGGCATATGGAATCACCGTGGCATTCACTTTTGAAGACTCTTCTTTATCAGTCAACGTATGCTGATCCTCCTCAGGTTGGATAAGATCTTTACCCACATTTGCTCCGCTTCTGGTGGTGATTACTTTACACTGCTCATGGCTTGAACCTTGTGCAACCTCATTATTGCTGGGCAAGATTCTATGTGGCCTCGTGCTTAAGGCTTGGGCAAACTGTCCAACCTGAGTTTCTAAAGACTTGATTCCTACTTCTTGATTCTGTATTCGAATTTTTGTCCTGTTAATAAAAGAGTCGGTCTTTTTTATGAAATTGCTAGTTTTAGCCATATAAGATTCAGTTTTAAGCATAAAAACATTGAGAGTGATTTCCAAAGAACTAGCTGTTGATTGTTGCTGCGGTAATTGATTCTGTTGCCGTGACATGTTCTGTTGGAATCCTGATGCTTCAGTATTCTATTGAGATGTATTGTTGTAGCCTTTTTTATTATTCTATGAGAAGTTTGGATGCTGCTTCCATCCAACGCAAAATTGGTTTTTGGGTTCTGTGGACACTCAGAAGAATCATGGTTATCATTACAAAAATCACAAGATAAATCTACTACCTTTACCTCATGTGTGTTGCTGAGATGCTGCAGATTCTTAACCATATTGGTTAATGCAGCCAATTGTGCTGAGATGACATCAGTTGAATCAAGCTCAATTGCTGTGGCATATCGCCTTGCTTGTCCCTTCCTAGCGGTTAGAAATTGATAGCCATTATTGACAAGTCTATCAAGAATCTCAAACATTTCCTCTGGTGATTTATCTAGGAGTGTTCCATTTATCGAGGCATCTAGCATCATCCTCGTTGGTGCGTTGACTCTATTGTAGAACATCACTACTTGCGTCTATTCTCGAAATTCATGTATGAGACACTTGTTAAGAAGCTCTTTGTAACGATCCCAAGCCTCATACATCGATTCGTCATCTGGTTGATGGAAAGAAGTGATATCATTAGGCAATTTATCTATCATACTAGTAGAATTTTACCTGACAAGGAAACTTCGGCATAGATCTGTCTAAGATTCTAGAGTTCCTGGTGATATGCTGTTGAACCATGTTCTTGCCCTATCCCTCAGTGAATAGGGAAAAAGTCTAAGGACATCCTCATGGACTTCTTGCTGCTTGAAAGAATCACAAACCTCTAAGAAAGATCTTAGCTGTTGCCTAGCATCTTCGTTTGCTAAGCCGCCAATTTGCCCAATTGAATTTAGCATATTGAACATTACGGGCTTCAATTCAATGTTTATGGCTTGAATCTCAAAAGTAGCAATTCCTGGATTGAGATCACTAAGGTCTGGTAGTAAGTGATCTTGAATGGGTTTATTTTTTACTCGAACTAGTTGATCCGCTACAGCTGCATTGCCTTCTACTGCAGTATTTTGATTGCCATTATGTCGCCTCGATTCTGGGCTTAGGTGTTTTCAAGGTTGGTTCGAGGGTTCGATAGGCCAATTTTAGAGATTCGAGTTGATTTCAGGATTAATTCAGATTAAATATTTTTGAAGGTGGTAAAATTGTGGAAAAATACTCTAAAATTATTATTAAATATATTAATGATTTCTGTAAAGTCAATTTTGGGAAATGAGATTTGGAAATGAGATATTTTGGGTTAGTGACCAAAATGAAAATTTTGAAAACTATTTTTAGTGACAGTTTTGCAAAAGGATCAAAACTTTGAATATTTAAGGAGCTAATTATCCTAGATATTTTCAACAGATTTCTCCCTTTAATTAATATATTTTAATTGAGTTTTAAAAGGTTTTATAAGTGGAGGGAATTAATAAATCATAATTTTAGACTTTTAACAAAAATCACGTAACAACTTTGCAACTTCTTTCTCTCAATTTCTCTCCAGCCAAACACCTTTCTAACTTCAATTTCTTCAGGTAAAAATTAGAGGTTTTGATTTCCATTTGTTTTCCTAATGCTTTTTCATCAAATGCTTATTGTTATTCTCTTGATTTTCATGTTTTCCTAAGCTATTAAGCGGAGAAATCATCATTGGAGGTAAGGATTAGTTCTTCACCTCTAATGAAAGGTTATTTACTGAAATTCCCAAGTTCTTGATCCTTTACAATTGTTTTCTAATGTGTTTTGATAGTTTGATTGTTGGAAATTGTATTAAATAAGTTTTGATTGGTGAAGTTGGTATATTTCGGATTGGATCTATCTTGCTGGGTTTATGATCAGATTAGATCTTGTTTTTGATGTTTAATTGAGTTAATAACTTGGTTTTAATGTTATAATCCCGAAACAAGTTGGATCTCTAATGTTTAAGGTTGTAAGTCAATGGTTGACGTAGTGTTTTTCGAGCTTGTGCTTTGTTGGTAGTAAAATGATGTTGGAAAAGGGTTTTTAGATGTTTTTTGATGAAGTTTGATGGTTTGAATCGTTATATTATGGCTGGGTTAAGTTTTGGAAGGGTTTGATGATGTTTTCGATATGTTTCAGATAGTTTTTGAGTGGGCAACTTGAGAGTTGCGGGTGATTGTTGTTAGGCAATGGTTTGAATGTATATTGCTGCATTTGTCTTCTGGTTTTATGTTGTTAAAACAGGGAATAATCAGAGTAACGAAGTTTAACATTGATCGTTGCTTGCCGGGAACTCGATTCGCATTGGCGAGCAAGGCAAAGTGTATCAGTGAGTGGAAACTAGTTTAAACGCCTTTAAAAGGTTTGATAAAGGTTGTTGGGAGTTTAGGGTAAGCGTGAAACGCTTACCTAAACTTGAAAGTAAGTTTCCCTTATTTCACTCTTGAATATCAGTTTGGATATGAGCATATTGATTTTATGTTTTAGTGTTAAACATGGTTTGATTAACTACTGTAAATGCATGGTTATGAACACATATGCAATGGATTTTATGTATATAAATGCTAATGAGCATTAGTTATCATTCCACTTGGGAATGGGGTATTGCTTTAGGCAATGTGGATTGCATATGTGGTGGTTTTGTTTAATGCTTTGAAAACAGTAGGTAAATGGTTTTGGAAACAATATATTGGCTATGTGACAAGGTAAGAAACAATCGGATATAGTTGGCATTCCATAGGATTAAAGTGCACTATAAAACATGAACAAAATCGATTGTGGCCATGGGTCCTTGAGGTATGGCAGTTTAGCAAGGCCACTCGGACTGTTGGGAACCTCATTGGGGCATGCGGTTTAATTAGGCAACCCAATTTGATGGTGATCTTGCGGTTTAACTATGCAAGGTCGGTACACTTGCAGATTAACTAGGCAAGGGTGGTAAATCTCGCAGTTTAACTAGGCGAGGGTGTCAAATCTTACGGTTTAACTAGGCAAGGTTTGGGGTTATCATACGGTTTAACTAGGCATGGTATGAGAGATCCTTGTATCTGATATGTTGGATAGAGGGTAGTCTATCCGGGTCACTATTATTGCCAATATATGTAAAAGTTCATGTGTTGAACCTATTTTATAATGCTTTGGGATTTAAGCATGGTTTATGATTTAATGCTTTGGGATTTAAGCTTGGCTTATGATTTAATGCTTTAGGATTTAAGCACGTATTAAGTATATGATGTTGCATAAGGGTGTTTATGCAAGTCTCGATTGGAGATGAGGAAAATGATTTGGTTGTAAGCATGTTTTGGAAACAAGTGTTTTGGTTTCAAATGTTTTTAAACACATCATTGTTTTATGAGCATCCTCACTAAGCATTTGTGCTTACGTTCTCTTTTCTCTAATGATGCAGGGCATTAAGGTTTTGGGGTGCAAGGGCAATGCTAAAATGGTCCAAGGACAATGACTAGTTTGAGTATGGACTTGGTTTATATTTCTGGTTAATAAGGTAATGTGTTCGCCATAATTTTAGGGATTTGTAATTCTATTTTCCCATGGTTTTAGGCACGTGAGGTGCTGGATTTTATGTTGGTTGATGTTGTTCGACTTGGGTGGATATTTGCTTATGATGTTGCTTGTTGGGTGCTTAGGAATGCATCTAGATGGTTTGGAGCGTTTGTTATGTTTTGATGATTCAAGCAAGTTTGTTGTGATGCTTTAGATGTGTAAGCACATTGTGTATGTCTTGAATGCAACAAATGGGTGTTTTGGTTGTTTGGTTTACTGAAACTAGGATGCATGCCTATAGAACATTGTGATAGCATGAGTGCCATGATTGGTCGATGATTCTGTGATGTTTGGTAGGGTCCAGTCCTTAATATTGTTTCTCAGGTGTTAGAAGTATGTTTAAGTGGTTTGGTTTGCATTAAAGTGGGTTTAGAAAGCAAATTGGGACATTTCAGGTCCAGGCGTATCGAAACAGGTGTCCCTGTATCGGTACGGCTAGGCCATTTCAGGTATAGCATTTTGATATGCGGGAGGGTGTTTCGATATGGGTAAGCCTTTTCAGGCATAGCATTTCGATACTCGAGCAAGTGTTTTGGTACGGTCTTTAGTATTTTGGCTAGGCGTTTCGATACGCGAGCAAGTGTTTCGGTACAGGTTTTAATTACTAGAATTATGGGTTTTGAAATCACAAGGGCATACCAAAACACCTGTACGTGTACCGGTACGACTGCAGTTAATTCTGTTACTTTGGCCTGTTTGAATATTTTAGTTTCTTCCATTTTGGTCCTTGAGTTTTAGAAATGCATTTATATGTGCTGGGATGATTATTTCGACCTGAAATTTGGTATAAAGGTATGTAAATGGACTAATTGAGGATTGGTAACTTTAATTTTAGTTTTGGTCCTATTATTTAAAAGATTTACATTTTGGTCCCTAAAACGTATGTTATGCAATTGAAGGTCTTTCCTTAATTAGTTTTCTTTGATTTCTCACCTATTGCAAGTATGTACATATAGGATTAATTATTTGCATCTAGACAAGATAAAAGAAAAAAATGGACCAACTTTTCATAATCTTCCTTCAGTTTTCTTTAGCAAACCTAATGTAGCTCTTTCGATTCGGTCAGGCGTCTAGGCCGGGTCGTGGGGGTTACAGCCATTGGTGTGTGTAGTTCTCTTCTTCTCTTACGGAGTGCACGTTCAATCTCAGGTTCAAATGGATAGTCTTGTGTTGTTGGTCTTGTCCCGGTCATACACATATGCAAAACCAAAGGGTGTTAGCCACTTGAAACAAATAACAAAATAAAAAAAATGATGCAAGAAATTAAAGGGAAAGTCGCAATTGCCAGTCCCTGGCAATGGCGCCAAAAACTTGTTACGTGTTTTGAGTGCTAAGTAAATGTGCAAGCGAACACGTCGTAAGTAATAAAGTGATGAATATAGAGTATCGTCTCCACAGGGACTGGTCTGAAGGACTTAGACTTTTAACTAATTGCACTGAAATAAGAGAATAGTTGTGATGATAGATGGTGATAGAAAAATAAAACAAATAACTAAAGAATGTAAATGAACGAAGTAATCAATAAGAAAGTTGGTTGGATTATTAGGATTGAGAGTATGCCGGATGAGTTGTTTTCGCAAGTTGAATGCCAGAGTCAAGTAAAATGCTGAGTCAAGTAGATTGTCGTGGCAAGTAATTGCCCAAGCAAGTAGTTTGCTAGAAGCATGACTCTTCGTGACCAGTGAAATGCATTCGCATATGGTTGAGTCAGAGTATGACTCTTCTCGGCAAATGGTTGCCCTGACAAGTTAATTGTTGCGACAAGTGTGATGCCGTGGCAAGCCAATTTTGTCTTCAATGCTCGGTATAGTGTTCTTCACTGCCTTCACGTTATTTCTAACTTGAAGGGCTGACGCTTGCGCAAATATTAGTGATACATTTGTCACACGTTACTTTACCAACAATGAACACCGTCTTTCCTTGAACTCTTGTTAGCCGCTTGAAATTCTCCCCGTCTCCAACCTCCATCACTTTGTCACTTTTTGGAAACTTGGTTCAAGAGGGAATTGGTTTCCTTCAGCTCTCGCAATGTTAGGAAACCCATATTCAATTTAGTCCGTTGATCTCCATCAACTCTCGTAATGTTTGGAAATCAACTCGGTTGAAGAACCTCCAATGGCTGTCACTTCATTAGAATTATTCCTTCTCATGAATCCTTCATTTATCTCGCTCTCCCTTGTGTTGTTGCCGATTTAGGGATTTGAGTTTCAACAAATGATTCTCACTCAAGTGTTTATCTCTATACTACTCAATTTGTAAGAACAAGAATTGAATCAACATTATGCATTTAACCTTAAACCAAAATCAAATTATCCATACAAAATCCTCTCAAAACCTAAAACCCAAACCATCTAAGTTTAGTTCAAGGTCAGGTGAAAAATAAAATATAAAGAAATATTTCCCTAACATGAAGGGTGATGTGCGATTGAGAGATGAAAGAAGAGAGAAGATGAGCTCCTCAATCCGATCACTCCCACGATCGGCTTTCCTTTGATCTCTCCCTCTCGATCCGATTTCCCCCAATTTTCCCTCTCTTTTTCTTCATGTGTTTCGATCCTTTAAATAAGTGTGGAGGAGAGTTTGTTGTGTGAGAATTTGGTGGAGATAGGGCTTCAATTTTGAATTTCAAATATCAGAGATAATATAGCTGATAAAAAAATAAAAAATAGGGATTTATCCTTTGCATTTGAATTTGAATTGGGCGGTTTAAGATCCTAACCTCTTTGATCCCTTCAACGCCATGGCAGACTTCGGCAATTGGTTCGGCAATTCGTCCTGCACACAAACGAATAGAAGAGCATCATTTTTTCGACAAAAAGTAATAAAATGCATGACCAATCACATTGAACTAGGAAACTATGAACTTATGCATGAATGACTACAAATGCAATTAAAATGAGCTTAAGTCTAACAATAATGTGAGTAAAAAGGGTAGGAAAAACAATACTTTTACACACTTATCAATACCCCTTTGTCTTCTCTTTTCCTTTTGCCATAAACGCATTTTAACTAAAAAAAAGGGGTTTTAAAGTTAGATTTTTGTTTTGGTTTTCACAGATTGAGGGTGATTCAAAGTTCGCTTTTGAAAAAAGTGGTCTGATTTGGTTTTAGGGTTAAAGAGAGAGCTTTTAGGGTTTTTTAGTTCGTCGGTGAGCGGTGGTCGACGATGTTCGATAACGAAAGTTACGACAAAGTTTGGCCGAAATTTGGGTTTGTGGCCAGTTTTTGGTTAAAGGAAGAACAGGGGAAGAACATTCGAATGTTTTTCAAAAAGAATTCTCTCTTTTCTTCTTTCTTTCTGAACGTGAGGGGAAATGAATTTTTTCTAAAATTTTTAAGTTTTATACCGAGCTTTAAATTTGGTTTCATCGCATAATAAGGACCTCATTCCTAAAGTTTTCCTCTCTGTCATCCTCGTTTGTTTCAAATTTATTAGTTTTGGTCGTTTGTTTTCTATATTTCAAGCTTTTTAATTTTGACTCCGTTTCAATTTGGTCCGAGACCTATGGTATAATTCTACCCGTGAGCCCAATCCTTTCTTGTTTGTTTAATCTCATATGGTTACTTTGTTTTTTTATCAAGACCTTAATGCATGCTTCTATATATATACATATATATATATATGGTTTTCTTGGCAGTATGATGTGTATAGATTTAGGGGTAGTATATATGTATCTGTTTATATCACTTTTTCCACGTCATATACATGTTGCATGTTGAATATCATGTAATATATAATCCTGTATTATCTATATAGCAGTTTGCTTCTTATGTAATTGTTGGATAGCTTTTTTTTCTTTGACTTGTTTTTTTTATATTGTTCTTGTTGGTTGAGGTTACGTATTTATTTATTTTATTTATGCCCTATATTTGTTAGCATATTGTAAATTGTTCATGCATTTATTATTTTGCCCATGCATTTGTATATTTGTTTAGACCTAGTTCTCAAATCTCTATATCCTATTGGGAGTGTCGTCTCAGGTCTTCGGGCGTCATCTTCTTTGGGTACCGTAGGTTACGAGTTTTTTTTTATATATTCAAATCGTACGACCATGCATGCATGCATGCATTCTTAGGTATTGGATATTAAATTAGATCGAATTTTAATTTTTCTTAGTAAATACGATATGAACCCTTAGGTACCAATTTTTTAGCGTGGTGGGGGTGCGAACCCTTCCCCACTCTAACCGACTCCCGAACCCGATTAATCACTAGTTTTGCTTTCCGGTGTCTGGTCTACCTTATCCAAGTGACCAGTGGTGACTCCTCCATTTTATTCAAAATACGAACTTTTCTGATTCCCCCCAATTTATTTTTTTAAAGAAAACCGAGAACTTTATAATTTTAAAAAATGTCGCAGCAATATGGTGACTCCGCTGGGGACCAATTTTTATTTTCATAACGAAAAAGAGAGTCAAGCCTTAGTTCGGGTTCGTATCATCTTTACTAAGAAAATTTAAGTTCGATTTAATTTAATTTTTTAATCCCTAACCTTGTTTATTTACCGCTATATTTTGCACGGTGTTTGATATAAATTGTCATCATACATTAGTTCTTGAACCGTTAAGTAGGAGTGGTCACATTCTTTCGTGGGGTGTTCACCTCCGTATAGGATTGTGATCTACTTCAGGAATTCCATCCTTATATTTCGTGGGGTCTATGCCTTCATATGGTATAAGGACTCGTATCCTCCTGAATCGATGTCCTATTATCTTAGTATGTAATGGTGACAGTTAGGGTACCTTTAGTACTTAGAACCTAACCGCATATAGTGGCCCGTAAGAGCCCACCCTTTAGAGCCATGCCGGAATGTTGCTCGTTAAGCGGTAACCCTATTAGGCCTTGTTTGGTTTATTTATGCCTTTGTTTGCTATATATGTTTGATTTATTTTCTAAATTTCCTTAATTTATTGTTTATTTATTTTTTGTCATCTATTTACTTAATCAATTAATTTGATTATACCCACCGTACTAACTTCAGTTTTTTGGTGTTTCCTTTTTCTTTCCTTTTGCATTTATTATTTATTTGTGCATATCATGTCATCTCATAGGTGTTGATTCGAGAACAGTTCATATTAGGAGGCCATCATAATAGGAGAGATGTTCTGTATTACAAAGAATGATAATGCTACGGTCTATGGTTGGTCCAAGCGGAAGCAATTAGAAGGATGAGACAATTTGCTTGTTGGACACGTGCCAGAAGTATCCGCTCACACTTGGATTGTTTCTACTCAGAATGAGATGCCCGAAATCAAAAAAAATTGGAAGCATTGAGAGACGAGAATGAGATACAGTTTTCATCAAGAGTACGACGATATAGCCCTCTTTTTGGATGTTAAAGTGGACAAGCAACTAATTCGGGCTATCACGTAGTTTTGGAACCCCAAGTATAGTTGTTTCACCTTCGGCGATATACATATGACCCCTACTATCAAGGAGTATACATCGTCACTCCACTATTCGAGGTTCCAGGAGGACAAGATTTATGTTAAACCCAAGGAACAACCTATCTTTTTGTAAAACTTGGTCGGTATTACCGATATGAGTGGAGATTGGTTCCAAGGCAAGAATAGTTGAATTGGAAGCCACCATTCTATCTTGTAAGAAGAGACTTGCCGCCTTCGAGGGAGCCATTCGAAAAGACAATAGTCGGATAGTCTTCAGGCTTCGGCAAGTGGGAAAGCTTACCCGAGACAAACAAAGGGCAATGACGGATGCTTTGGCTTAAGCACAATAAGTGGCTAGGCATGTGCTAGGTTTGGCAAAAGAAGCAAGGGTGTTGTTCGTATGAGTCAGTCCGAATATTAAGTTTGGGTACCGAGTGCACACTTTGCTTCATGAAGTCAGGATGCTAGGAAGAACAACTAGACGATACCTGTAGAATCATTTGTAATCAAACATATTCTATTAATGAAAGTCTTTCTAAAGGACTATTTGCGAATCAACGCCTTATTTGCATTCATCATTGCATTTTATATTTATTGATTGTCTTTATTTATTATTTTTCTATCAAATTTGATGTATTGCACACGTTAATAAATTATTAAAAATTAATTATGAGAAGTATCATGGCAGAAAGTGAAAGTTTAATCTACAAGTACCCTTTTGCAAACTAGAATGATGGACGATATAATAGCCAAAATGGAGCAAAAGCAAAAGGACATTAAAGATTGCTTAGATAGGATCGAACAAAGTATGAAGGATCAGATTGCTCAATCTCATATCACTACATTATTTGGGGTCAGAGATACCGATAAAGATAAGATTCTAGAAGAGAGCTTAAATATCGAGGAACAAGGATGTACTGCATCTTACATAAAGGTTTAACTTGAAATGTTGTTGCCCAAAAAGAAAATTTAGTTCTGTACAATGAGGGCATCTGCAAACCACCCTATGGATCTAGGAGCAAACTTTGGAGACAACCATGTTCATGGTGTTCATGACTTTAAGGCGTCGACAGAATCTGAAAGAAACAAAATTGAGACCACCAAGAAAACAAACTCAGAAAAATTGAGTGAAAGCCAAAACTTGGGCGTTCACCTCAATGTTGTATTACTTGAAGATCGTAGGACTATTAGAGAAAAAGTTGATTCCAACAAAGCCGAGGGACCGCACACATTTACAGAATATTTCTTCGAATTGATGAAAGTCAGAGATTCAATTGAGGATAGAAATTTCCTCATAAAGAAATTGCCTCAATTGAAGAAAATATGAATGGAGAGCACAAAAACAAAAGAGGTTGAAGAGCTTAGTAAGAAGAAGTTGATATCTCCTATCCCAATGTCAAAAGCCTAAGATGACCTAGTCAGTAGCAAATCAAAGACCAAATTAGACCTTATTCATATCTCCTATCGTGAGTTGTACTTTAAATTGCTCGAAGCCTCACCATACCATATGAAACCTTTACGGCCTCATCATCCAAGTTGTTACCATATGAAGATGATTGAACATTCTGTGGAAAGAAGTAAGTAGTTGATTGAAGAAACAAGGAAACTCATGGATAAGATGATTTTAACAATGTCTAAATACAATTAAGATGGGGAAAAGAATCACTAGCACGAAGCAGTAACTACTTTTTAGACTGATTGGAGTCTTAGAGCGAGATGAGTCTGTTTTATTCATGTTCATGCAAAAAAATAAGGAAAGAAAAAAGAAAAAAAAGGAAACAAAATGAGGACCTTTTGTCAGAGCATGCTTACTTGTTTTGATTTCAATGAAAGAGCCATTCATATGCATTTCATTTGGCAAACATTTTATATTCTTTGATTTTTTTAAAATATTTCATTTATTCTTTATTATGGGCTGATTTTTGTTTCCCAAACATATATGTATATTCCTTTTTATCAGGTCCATGAATATCAATTGCTAGAGTGACTTTAATTCAAATCTAAAAATCGAATGTTGTGAGGGTACTGCAAATGTGAACACCCTTTATTCTATTTAGGCCAAGGGAATGATAACAAAGAGTGTTTAGGAATAATGGGAAAATCCCATACACAAATTATGAGCAAATTTTCCTCTCAGACGTTGTTGTTCAAGGTCCTTGAATGAAGTGATAACCCTAAAACATCTACCACACGAAGACTGCTTTTCTTCGACGTATTCATATATGGGAGGACTTTTGGAATTCCTTCATTTCCCTTCACAAAGTAAGAAAATAAGAAAAATATACATTGTTTTCCCCCATTTGAGCACGATAATTTTCATTCGATTGAACCCAAAGCAAGGAACACCCCACACTGGGCAAAAAAGATAAAAGTTTATAGGCGAATGAATGACGTTTTGTTCTGATCATGCTATGATGATGGTGCCTTATGAATTAGGGGTAATAAAGGAGAATGAATGCATTGAATACATGATTCAGTTTGAGTAAGAGAAACATAAATACAGTGCCAAGATGCAAGTTGGTCCGAAGCTACACTAAATTGAAGAAATCGAAAGTGAAGACACTAAATTGAAAGTTCAGTTTTGTAAAAAAAAGAGAGAGGGGCTATAGGAATTCTCCATCCAAATGAATCTCTATTTAAAATAGCCTTAAAGGATTGATCACCTTTGAATGGAAACATACATCAATACAGTGCGAAGACACAAGTTGGTCTGAAGCTACACTAGATGAAAAGAAATAAATTTTAGGGTGAAAATCCAAAAATGGGTAGTATAGAGCGATCCAAAAAAATAAAAGATAAAATAGTATTTCATCTGAGCATATCCAGATCAGACAATACAAAATTGAGATTTTAGTTAAAAAAATTGATCATTGATTTTATCAACCCTTAAACACTTATTTGGGCCTACCTATCATTTCTTTCATAACCATGAGCCATGACCTACATTACAAGCCTCTAAAGACCACTTTGATCATACATGGATATCTGAGTTAGATGAATTTGTCTTTAGATTACATCCCGCCTATTAGGGTTAACATTTCTTCAAGGATTATCACACTTTTAATGCCTGATTGAGATAAAAAAAAAAGTGAAAATAGGACACAAGTGAGTTTGTGAGTTAAAGAGAGCCACTCAAATGGGTTAGAAATTATTCATATAGAAAATGTTCATCTCAAAAGCCTAATAGCCCGGAAAGGACTTCTCATGTGTACATATCACCACAATATTCGTGATCCTTTAAATATAAGCTTCACTTAGATTGATCTTTTTTCAAGACCTAATTTTGATATTATTAACAATTTTTTCCATGTTATTCAAAATAATTTAATTATTCTTCTAGTTCATCCTTCAAGATGAGAGACACGCCCATTCTAGATCCTTCAAGATGTGTGCCACATCGCCTTAAAGCAGTAGATCCAATCCGTTCGTTCCCAACCTATCTTAATCGTCCGATCTAGTTTCCATCAATGGCCAGGATACGTCTTCGTACCAGAGCCTCTACCATGGCAATACTCTCTCTGGTCCCCATTTCTCTTTGACGGCTACCTAGCACAAGAAGATAAGAGAATGTCAGATGGCTCTTCATCATTTTGGCAGAATAACACATGAATACAAACAAGTGGAGAAAAAGCAACCAATAGGATTTTAATTTTGGATTTTCTTTTTATCTAAAATTATGTAATATAACAGGGTATATAAAGAAAAGCCCTAAACTATTGTAAGGATTCGATAATCAATACAAAAAAGAGAACTTCTGTTTTCAGAGGTATTTTTTTTGGTTCTTCACTTTTCATTTTGATAAAAGAAAAATGGATTAGGGTTTACCTATTTTTCATCCCGGGTTGCGCCGCCGTTCGAGGGGGTTGAGGTTGGTGTCACCGATGAACGACACCATTTTGTCTTCTCTTTTAGTTTTTCCATGAACGTATTTTAGCTAAAAAAAAGTGGGGTTTTAAAGTTAGATTTTGGTTTCGGTTTTCACAGATTGAGGGTGATTCAAAGTTTGGTTTCAAAAACGGTGATCAGATTTGGTTTCAGGGGGTACGATGAGAGCTTTTAGGGTTTTTTTAGTTCGTCGGCGTTGGAAAGCGATGGTTGATGATGTTCGATGGCAGACGTTACGGCAAAGTTTGGCTGAAATCTGGGTTTGTGGCCGATTTTTTGGTTGAAGGAAGAATAAGGGAAGAATATTCGAATGCTCTTTGGAGAGAATTCTTTCTCTTTTCTTTCTGAACGTGGGAGGAAATGATTTTTTTCTAAAATTTTTAAGTTTTGTACCGATTTTTAAATTTGGTTTTATCACATAATAAGGACCTCCACTCTAAAGTTTGTTTCAAATTTATTCGTTTTGGTCACTTGTTTTCTATATTTCAAGAATTTTAATTTTAACTCCGTTTCGATTTGGTCCGTGACTTATGGTATATTTCTACCATTGATCCCAATCCTTTCTTGTTTGTTTAATCTCATATGGTTGCTTTGTTTTTTTTGATCAAGACCTTAATGCAAGCTTCTGTGTGTATAAATATATATATTTGGTTTTCTTGGCAGTACGATGTATATATTTTTAGGGGTAGTATATATGTGTCTGTTTATATCACTTTTTCCATATCATATACATGTTGAATATCATATAATATACTCCTTCCTACCCACTCATAATGTCACATGTTGACTTTTCACGGAGTTTTAAAAAGAAAAAATTGTGTAGTGTAAAATAATTTAAATGACAAGTTTGCCCTTAGAAAGTTACTTTTTGTTTTCGTTAGAAAACTAAAAAACGATAGAAAAATAAACTTGTCTTGTAAATGTTGTTGAGTTTTTTAAAGTGACAATTTGAGTTAGATAGTTTTAAAATACAAAAATGACAATTTTATTAGGACAGAAGAAGTATAATCCTGTATTATCTATATAGCAGTTTGCTTCTTATGTAATTGTTGGATAGCTTTTTTTCTTCTTCTTGTTTTTTTTTATATTGTTTTTGTTGGTTGGGTTACGTATTTGTTCATTTTATTTATGCCCTACATTTGTTAGCATATTGTAAATTGTTCATGCATTTATAATTTTGCCCATGCATTTGTATATTTGTTTAGACCTAATTTTCAAAATCCCGGTATTTTATTGGAAGTGTCGTCCCGGGTCTCCAGGTGTCATTTTCTTTGGGTACCATAGGTTTCGAGCTTTTTATATTCGAATCGTATGATCATGCATGCATTCTTAGGGATTAGATATTAAATTAGGTCAAATTTTAATTTTTCTTAGTAAATACGATATGAACCCTTAAGTACCATTTTTTGGGCATGGTGGGGGTGCGAACCCTTCCCCACTTATAACCGACTCTCAAACCCGATTAATCTCTAGTTTTACTTTCCGGTGTCCGATCTACCTTATCTAAGTGACCGACAACATTTCCTCTATTTTATTCAAAGTACGAACTTTTCAAATTCCCCCAATTTAAATTTTTTAAAAGAAAACCGGGAACTTTATAATTTTAAAAGACGTCGCTACAATCTATAAAAAATTTATTTTGAAATATTAAAGTTATTTTAATTCTTTAAACTTATCCATGAACAGTTAGTATAACGACGTTGATTTTAGGCTTTTTAATAGGCGATTAAACTATTTTTTGGACAAATAAGTGTCCTCGTTATTCTTGCGTTACTGTAAAAAAAACCAAAACGGTGGTTGAACTTGGCGGGCGCGAGGAAGAAGAAAGCAGATTGGTGTAAAATATTTGAGGAAATGGGCAAATTACATGGCGTGACATTAAACTTTTTAAAGTTCTCAATTTGGCCTCAATATTTCAACCCGTATTCAAATTTATCCTTTAAACTCCCAAAATTTCTTGATTAAGCCTTTAAATTTCTATTTTATCTCAATTAAGCCATTAAATATTTAGTTTTTTGCTTAATCTAGTCACTTTAAGCCCTTAAAAATTGTGTTATCATATTAATAAAACTTTATAAGTTCTAGAAAACATTCTAAAAATCATTAAAATAATTTTTTTATATTTATAATTATAATTATTATGCTTTACAATAAATTGTACAAATTAAAAAACATCACGATCGCGACACCCGCAGTGACCGCAATAACCTCCGTTATGTCCGAAAACGTGATAACAGCGACGTGACCGCGACCGAGATTTAAATCCCTGCTCGTATCAATGTGATGAACACATATCTGACCTTCGTTTCTTCAGAAACTGCACCGAAATCCATGAAGAAGGGCGAAACCTTTAGGCTTTTCTTGTCTCTGATTTTCGATTCCGAATGATAGATCATCACCGCTTTTCAGTATGTTATCCCTCTCGATTCCACTGTTCCGATTTGCAAGATGTTGCTCTGTTCTTTGAAAACAGATAAGGAACATTTCAGTTTCCTCTTTCTTTTCTGATTTCAAAGTCGATGACTCTTTTTTGCATGTTTCTCACTGATTTTCGTTCGCTCTCTATATGTTCATGTATTATTTGGGTGTGTTGTTTACTGAGAGGCTCACCCATGGCTAGAGGTCGCAAATGGGACGTTTGGTTTGGGTCATTTCAGGTCTAACTACATTCGATTTAAGTTCGATTCAGTTCAGTTTTAGTTTGGGTATATGGCGATTTTAGTTCGGGTATCAGGTTGAGTTAGTTGATTTTTTGCTCGGTTGACTTTCAGGTCAGTTAATATCGGGTTAGTTATTTTTGAGTAGATTAATTTCGGGTTAGGTTAATAAGAGATCGATCGATTTTAGTTGGGTTTTCAGGCCAAGTTAGATTTTTCCACCCTCTATATGACTTTATATAGCCTGAATATTTTGGCTTTTTGGTGAGTTGTGCAACAGTTCACATCCCATCTTTCTTTATTTATTTTAATATCTTTTCTTTATTTCGGGGTTACCTTCGGTTTAGGTTGTTTTTGGTTCGGGTGAAATCGGTTCGGGTTCATTCGGTTCATATAAAAATCGATTATGGTCCATTTTTGGTTCAACTAAAATTCTGATTGGTTCCATTTTTGGTTCAGTATGTTTCGAGTTTTGGGTCAGATTTGGGTCATCTTGTTCGGGTTGATTTCGGGTCTCGATTCGGGTAAATCTTTTCGGATCTTGGGTAAGGTTGCCGGGTCTGCCTATGGCAATGTGGGTTTATGCGAGATGATGAAGGTAGGGGCTCAAGGCTATGTGCGGTGATCTGGTTACTGTGAAAGGTGGTTGAGCAAAAAAAGGGTTCCTCCTACAATGGGACGATAATGGCTCGAGATAGGGGCCATGTATGTTCGAAGATTTGAAACAATTTTTCGGGTTTCAATGAAATGGGTGTTGAGGAAATTATAAGAAACGATTTTTTGATTAATCAAGCTGCTATGAAATGGGTTTCGGGAGAAAAAAGTTGTAAGAAATTATAATAAAAGAAAAAATAAAAATTATTTTGTTTATTGCCCGAAGTGAGAAGCAAAAATATTCTAATAAGATGTTCCTCAGTAATATCATCATGACTCTCGAAGTCATGCGCGGTAGTAATACCAAACCGAATATGACAATTAATTGAAAATAATATTTTATTATTGTGCTACATGTTAATCATTGATTGGTTCAAATATATTTTATATTTTTTTAAAAACACAAATATTTTTTTTTAATTTTAAATAATTGTTTTAAAATAAATATTTAATTTAAAAATATAAGGATGAAATTGAAAAATTAATAAAAGATTGAGAACTAATCTTGTTATTAACCTTTAAATAAATAAATATTTTTTAAAATAAAATAAATGCCACATGTCATTTTTTGACTGGTCCATGAGGTCTACGTCAGCTTTCGTAACGAAAATGGATAGATTCGTTAACAACAAAATACTACACGTATGAAATTGAGAATTTTAAAACATTATGTATGAAACAGAGAATTCGGTATAGTTTATGTACCAACAGAGTAATTAACCCTATTTTTTATTATCCATTTATATACACATATGGTATATGTTTTTAATTTTTTTATTTTTTTGAAAATTTAAATTTTTTTATTTTCTTAAAAAACATCAAAATTTTTAAAATTCCAAAACAACCTAAAACTCTAACCCTAAATCTTTCTCCTTTAACCGTCTATTCATTCACTATTAGTCATCATTTTGTTCATCGACCCCTTACATTGGTGGTGTTGACAATAAGGGTCGACAACGACAAGGAGGATTGAGATTAAAGATTTAAAATTTTAGGTATTGAGGATTTATAAATTTTGAGAATTTAGGGATTTAGAACGATGACGAAGGGGTGGGTGGATGCGTGGTGGTTGACAGTGGTTGTTGGGGATTTAAGGATTTAAGAATTTTGGAAATTAGAGAATTGGAGATTTTTTAAATAACATTAAAGTTTTCAGGGTTTTTTTTTGGAAAAAATATGTTTTTTTTTTTATTTTTTAAACAAAATTAAATGAAAAGTAATAAATAGGCCATGAGTCTCATTTTCATTGGATAACGAATCCGTTGACAAAAAAACTTTACAATTGTTACATAATGAAACGTTAAGCACCTATTTGACTCTAAAATAGTTTAGACATATATCTAGAAAAAATGTATAGTTAAGACACTTGTCTGACGGTTAAGCCTTGATTTTAGTATGAATCGATTAGAACTCAAATATAATGTAATTAAATTTATTAGAGTAGTCAAAGATATTTTGAAATTGATCTAATTAATTTGAATATTATCTAAATTTAAAATTATTTTGATCCTAATTTAAATTTAAATGATTTAAACTGGAGAGAATTGGATTGGTTAATATTAACTTTTTACCAAGAAATTGAACTTCATTAAAATAAAAAAAATGTACAATAAAATACATCTCAAAACATGAGGAAAAACTTGACGATTATGTTCACCAATAAATATCCCTCGACTATGCCCTTTATTATCCGTAGAAATCAGTAACGCATCTCGATGTTTCTATCCAACTAAATGTTTAATAGTGATGTAGGTAGGAGTGGTGGTTAACAAAATCAATTTTACAGTCTGCTTAATGCTCCTCTAATGGTTTTGAAAACATCAACATAACACAACAAAATAGAAGAAAAACGGCTACGAAGACAAACAAAACAAAACACAACAAGATGTAAAAAAATCTAAAATTGTGAGGTTTTATTGAAAATAAAAATAAATAAAAAGATAAAAAAATCATTAACGGTCAACAACACTAAGTTAATGTCACCACCAACGTCACAAAGAGGGAAAAACGAGGATGAGAAGACAAAAAAAGAGAATTCATGAATCTAACAAGGTATGTGCATTGTCAAAGGATTAAGAATATCTATGAACAGATACTACATTGTTATCACCTTTAAACTAATAAAAAAAGAAAAAGAGAATTGATTAACACTAATTATCCAAACATAAATATAACATGTAAGTGTTGTTTTTTATTTGCTTTTATTTTTGTATTTACAATTTTGATAAAATTCAACTCCTTCAAGCAAATTGTTAAATTTAATATGATTTAATATTAGAAAATTAAGTATGTTGTAACGATTAATTTTACTAATCTTTATATTTTTTGGTAAAGTACACAAATGGTCACTAATCTATCCTAAAAAATACAAAATGGTCACCAAACTTTCAAAAGTTACATAATGGACACTAAACTTTAGTTTTTGTTATAAGATGGTCACTAAGCCGTTAGCCGTCGTTCATTCAATGACGTGACAATTATGAAAATTAGAATAATAACACATTTAATCCTCCATATTTACACATTCAATCAATTTAGTCATAATTTAACCCTCATTCTTGATGTCTAAATTGATTGAATGTTTAAATATTGAGGATTAAATGTGCTGTTATACAAACTTTCGTAATTGCCATGTCATCCAGTTAACAATAGTTCATGGTTCAATGACCATTTTGTAACAAAAACTAAAGTTTAATGCCCATTATGTAACTTTAAAAGTTTTGTGACCATTCTATATTTTTTGGATAGTTTAGTGACCATTTGTGTACTTTACCCATTTTTTTACCATTACCCATCTTTATATTTGAATAAATTTTTTACCAGATTCAATTAAATAGTTTATAGAACCTAATGAATAGTTATAGTAAAGGATGGTGTTGTTCTTTATAAGTGACCAGAGTTCGAGCAGCATAGTCTGCAGGTGTGCATGAATTTATCCAAATTTGAAACAGGACTAAGATACTACTAAACGTTTTTGTCAAAATACAAGCCTAATGTTTATCCCTTTACCCTTTTAGGTGCCTAACTATGATCGTTAAAAATCGTTAACCAATTAGAATGTGACACATAGAGGAGTTTTAATTTATAATTTCTTTTAATAATTTTTTTAAAAACCATAAAATCTCTAACTTTCAAAATTACTTTTAGAATCCCAAAATTTTCAACAAACCCTAACATAAATCCACAAATCTCTAAATTCATTCATTATAGTCGCCAAACCAACTATCACCATTCACCCTTTCAATCGATGGAACCACTATGGAATATCCACTCTTTCGTTGTCGAAAATGTAAAGCCCTAAACCCAACGTCACATTTGGGCCTCAAGCATGAAAATTTTGACCTGGTTTAGCCCAATCCACATTCAATTTTCATAAATCAATCAACATTTCAAATAGAATGCTAAGACATAGTTAAATAGTTTACAAATGGAGCTCCAATTTAAAAACAAAATAATTAAATCATTCGACATGATCAAATAAATTAAAAAAATAGGAGTTACTGACATAAAATCAGGATGCTATGAATACATTGGCCGACAAATCTAAGTACTGTACTCTCAAACACATCGATGAGCTAAAGTCCTACTGCGATAGGGCTCCTTCAATGCAACACTGCAACCTAAAAACCTGCAAACATAAAAAATGATTTCGAACGCTGAGATCATAAAGCTTAGTGGATACACCTCTACTCTAACATGTTTCATGCAAATCATAAGCATAAACATGTAGCTAGGATGTATGGCATGGTAAATGAATAACAACATGGCGCTACTACAAGTCACCTAATATCATGCTTAGCAAACAATATACATATAGCATGGAATCATAAAACACCTCATAACAATCATACCACAAACCTGGAGTAAGGCCCGGGGCCACACAACATCGGGAATGTACACTCTATACTTTGTATTACCTAAGTGAGACACGAGGCCACAAAAAATTGAGATCGTACACTCTGAGTTAGACTCAGGGCCACACAACATATCCCCTTTCGAGTATCTTTGAATGAGACACCATGCCACACAACGTCAGAAACGTACATTCGTCATCTTTACCATGGTATTGCAACACTCTCTTACTAGGATCTAAATCCCATTAATCAAGGTGGATCAAACACACAAGTGCTCACAAGGCACACAACAACATCACGATCCCCAAAGATCCCTATAGTTGCTATAAGATAACAAGTCGCCTACGTTCTTACGAAATTATTACATTTTATGATCATAAGAGATGGTGAATTCTTGGTTTCTCAATTTTACAACTCATTTTATTGCATTAAAAGCCTATTGGATCAATTCCCATAATTTTCCAGCCCCTCTAGCTCAAAATTATAATTCTAGGCATATTGCCTAGTGGGTATCGATACCTAACCTTGCATACCGATACGGTACATTGGGTATCAGTACCCACCATTAACGTATTAATATTTGGGCACTTCGGATAGGAACCAACTTTGGGTACCAATACACTCTCGCGCGTACTAGTACTAAATTTGCTCACTGGAATTTCCAATAAGACAGTGAGTACCGCTACTAGACGACCTGTATCGATACGCCATGAACCTCGTATCGGTACTGGTTGAATCTCGTACTGGTACTCCCTTCTAGTTCATTAAGGTTGTTAAGATATTATATGGGGTACCGATACGGGTTCATCCCGTACCAGTACTCGAGCTCAGAAATTTGAGTTTAGAGCTCAAAAATCATCCCAAAGGCCCTCAAACAGTCCCAAAGCATCCCCAAAATAAACCTACATGTTATTGAGTGGTTTTAGGTCGTGTTATACCAATTTTTCATGTTTTTAACACCAAATCTGAATTTTACTATTAACATACATTCAAACATTTAAACATCTATTTCATCAAATCAAGGACACAAGGCATCATCCTTAGGATGTGCATGTAACAAAAGGAGTTGAAAGTGTACTAATGTAACAACTACTAATAATAAAAAGACAAAAAACTAAAAATAAAATAAATGAATAAAAAAATAAGGGAATTGCAACAAGAGGGTTTGAACCCGTGACCCTGGTTGCACAAGCAAGAGAGGTAACCATTTGAGCTTAGACTCTACTTCTGATATGGTTTACCATAAATAAATAATAACTCATTTTTTTGGTTATCATGCAAATAAAATATATCATATTTGAGACTCTTCAACTCCTATATTATTTTAAATCTAGATGAAAAATACCCAAAATTCCTCTCAGCTACCCCCTTTATCTACCGTCGACCGATCTACCTCACTGTCGTACCGTGTCACTCACTGTCAGTGCTAAAATACTCATCGTCAAGACCCAACCAAAACCCCTTAAACCACATGCCAATCAGTTTTGCCGTTTGCTGTGAAAAACCATTTTAAGGCTCATCAAACCTAGGGTTTTCTGGCATCATTTTTGGTGTTTTTTGGCTGAAACCGCCGTCCGTTGGAGAAGCCTGTGGCACCACCGTCTTCCCCTCGCTGAGGCGAGTTCGACCATAGCCACCAATCATCTAACTATCAACGTTTGAGCTCCACCAGCGTTTGGCAATTTTGGTAAGCTCGGTAAGTTATGGGTTGTTTTTTCGTTGAGTTTTGAGTGATTCTGGAATTTTGGGTGTGTTGTGGTTATTTTCGATCAAAATATGCATTTGGGGAATTTTTTTGGCCGTGTAAGGCTGTACGTGAGCCCTATGCGTTGGACAGTGCAATTTCTGGCCGCTGTGACCGATTCACCTGTAAACTGGTCTGGTCTAACCTGGTTCAACCTGATTTGACCCGGTTTAGCCTGAACCCGATCTAAACCTGGTATATTGAACTTGACTGGGTTAACTCGTCTGAGTAAACCCATTCGAGTCAACTTGTTCGAGTCAACCTGTTCGAGTTACTAAACTAGTCCGAGTTAACACGTTCGAGTCAACTCGTCTGAGTTAACACATCTTACTGAACTCAGTTGACTTTGACTGCTAAAGTCATGCTGACGTCAGCGCTCACGTTGACTTTGACCAAAAAGTCAAATTTTCTAAAAACTCTCATTCTACGTTTTTTTGATGTTCTGAGTCCGTTTATAAAGCCTACTTCACGAAATTCTAACCCGAAAGCCTATAAAATGAACCTTAAACCTGAAAATGCATTTTATTAAGTATTTTATTTAAGGGTAATTATAGTTGAATAAGGACTTATAAATATCTTTGTTGGTTAAAGGCACCCACGGATCTCCCGATCGTGTTTATGCCCAACCCAGCTCATCTCGTTCTGCTCAGCCTCGTGAACCTATAATGACCTGTATGGCTTAAAATACTCAATTAATAGTTCTAGTAAAAATATGATTCTTTTAGTAATCTTGATCTTTTTATTGATCTAGGTTCCAGCACTGCAGCTGAGCGTAGTTCTAGTGCCCAGTAGATTATCCAACCTATATGACCTTTTTGAGGTGTGTTCCTTGTGTGTTATACGGTTGTTTTACATGCTATTTAAATGTTTTATAAAATATTTTATTCAATGTTTTGTAAAACTGATCATGTGCACGCGACTGATATGGTAATTTCTCATAAATAAAACTTGTCTTCAAATTTAAGCATGATTGTATTGCAAGTTTCATGTATGCCCTAGTACCTGATATGACAAGTATGCTTTATGGTTACTATTATTGGATCATGAATATGTTTATTAATTACTGCATATTATAAGACTGCTTGTACTGAATTAATGGGGTACTGGGTTATGATATGAATTTATAAAGGTTCAACCCTGATCCAGTTGGCAATTTTTCCCGTACAAGATTTATATGCTTCAGCTAGGGTAATTCTGCCCCTATTCGGTTCCTATACTTCGGCTAGGGTAATTCTTCCCGAACCTAAGGTATTGTCTTATGATGGTACCCAAGCTCAATGGGCTCGGGTTAATGCCTATATATATGTACGATACCGTTCTAGGGAACTGTATCCTAGAGTACATACGGAGGGTAGAAAGACTTATAGGAAAAACTTTGGTTGCTCTTGTAATATGTTTTACTGAAATGATTCATGTCTGTCTAAATTAAAAATAATATTCTTATGCACTGTTGGAACATACTAAGCTCTGTAGCTCATACCTAAATCTTTTCCCTTTCAGATACTTTTGGATAGGCTTTCGGACTTGGCACTTGGAGGATCTACACATTCGGCTCATACATTTTGATGTAATGTTTTTATCTTCCAAACTGTCTTATTGGGTGACATGAGCTTATATTTTGTTTCAATATACTTTTTATATTGTCATTGTGGTTTTATTATGTAATCATATTTTGTTGAAGATTTTACTGATTACCTTAACTTATTTATGCATAAGATCACTTTATTACTTGGTTTGGCCTTTAAACTTTCAAATAATTTTTATGATTAAAATTTTAGTAAGGAATGTGACTTCATGGAGTTGGACTTTACGCATAGGTCGGTCTAGGAGGTTATATTTGATTGGTATCAGAGCTTTTGGTTTTATAAACCTCAGACTGTGAATGGGTCTTAAATAAAATATTTTTCTTAAAACGTTTTTATCAATAAGTGTAATATGGGTCATGTCACCGAGATTTATATGTTTATCTGTATACGATACTCTTGTACCAGTTCTGACTCTAAAAATTACCTTTTGTAGAGATTTTAGTTATGAGCACCCGTAGAGGACTTCGACCCGTCCATGTACGAGGTCGAGCAGCAAGATTTGTCGATCCTATAGATGATCATGTGGCAGATCCTTCAGCTCTTGTAGATCTTTTATTTCATTCAAATCCTTCTACCCCTAGTAGATCTGACGTGCCGACCGACCTGCCACCTGCTCCTAGCATTGGCATAATGACTCAAATTAGAGGATCAGCTGTTTCTGGGGTAGATCCCCTGACTGGAGTTACGGATGAGACCTTTTGTAGATAGTTTCTCCAGCTGATTCAGGGTGTAGTCAGAGCATCAAACACCACTTATGAAGTTCCTATTTCTCAAACCCTAATTACAAATGGGGTTAAGGCCTTATCGGGATCTCTTCGTAGAGCATCGACCAAGGTTGAGAGCTAGCTGTATGTTATTGAGAGACGTATAGACCAGTTGGGTTTAGAGCTAGTTAAGAGATACTTGGGAGCAATATCTATGTTGGACGAGAATGCCCACACCTAGTGGGAGTCTTTGGTGAGCAGTGTGCCCCGTGAAAAATTAACGTGGGACTTCTTCACGGAGCATTTTAGAAACCATTTTTTGGGTGAGCGGTTCCTGAGAGAGAGGCACTAGGCATTTAAAGATTTGGTGCAGGGTTCTATGACTGTGGCTGAGTATGAGTTGCAGTTTCTAGATTTGCTGATATATGGCACTTGGTTGGTATCTACTAAGAAGGGCCGATGCAATAAGTTTTTGGAGGGTCTTTGCATTGGGATACGTAATTGAGTGGCCACACATCATGATAAGGTGTTGGAGGAGCTGGTGAATTGGGCCAAAACTGTAGAAGAGATGAAGATTTTGGCAGCTAGCCAGAGCAGTGATGATAGAGATAGAGGTAAAGATAGGGATCGAGGGCAAGATCGAGACCGAGATTGATTTGGTAGATCATATGGCCAGGGAGAATCTTGTACACGCCTTGATAAGAGGGCTCGTACTATAGGATATCAGAGGAGTGGTTCTCTCATATACCAGTATATGAGTATTGTGGTAAATTAAACCAAAGAGAATGTAAGAAGCTATCGGGTGCTTGCTTTTGATGTAGATCTACTGAACATTTTCAGAAAGAGTGTCCATACCCATCTTTTACAGATAGAGTATCGACTCAGACCCTTGTTCATTTTTAGACTTCAACCCATTCACAGACATCTATTCAGACACCAATTATAGGTCGTCATCAGTTGCTTCTAGATCTAATAGGAGGGGACAAACCCATTAGAGAGGGGACCAGTTATAATGAGGCCAGACAGCCCACACTTGTTTATGCCACCAGACGGGGTGATGATAAAGATAAGCCAGACGTCATTGTAGGTATATTTATTATATATTCTGTTTTATATTTTGCATTGTTTGACAACGACTCCACCCATTCATATGTATCAAGATCTGTGTCCCGAGACTCGTTATAGGGTGTTACAATATTATTTTAATGATTTTAAAAAAATAAAATAAAAAATTACGGCCCTATTTGGCAATTAGCAGATAGCTGATAGCGGATAGCGAATTACATTAGCTGATAGCGGATATCTGATAGCATTAGTTGATTTGACTAATGTATTACATTAGCTGATTGTATAAAAGTATTTGGTAAAATTAACTGGTAGTTGATAGCTGTTTGATTATTTGAACAAACAAAATGACATATAAAGACATGATTATATTTGATATTTTTTTGAATAATTTATTAGTTATTAACATTTTGTATCTATTAATATTAATTAGATTATGAAAATTAAATTTTTAGTATTATTACTGAGTATATACGATGATGTACATATTAATTTTTTATTTATGAAATTATCTTTTTAATATAATTTTAATAATCATTAAATTTAGATGTATATATTAATTTCTTATCTATGAAATTATATTTTGAATATAATTTTATTAATTATTAAATTTATATGTATTTATTAATTTATATATATATATTAATTTCTTATTTATGAAATTATTTTTTTAATTTTATTAGTTAATCTAATTTATGTTATTTAGAGAATTTTTTTTATAATTACCAAGGACAAAATAATCTTTACAATTCTTTTATCTAAACCTCTAACTCAAAAAGCTCTTAAAAGAAATTTTTTCAAAATTAGAGGTTTCACCTCAATCCGCTATTACAATCCTCTATTTACCAAACATTCAAATTAGCGGATTTGACTGGTCAAACCTCTAAAATGCTTCAAACCTCTAATTTTAGCTCAAAAAATTGTTTACCAAAGAGGGCCTAATAAGTTGTAATATTATACATGCCCCTAAGCAACACATACACAACACTATTAAACCTTCATTTAGCATTGTTGTTGTGGTTGTAAAAAGCTTGGTTGGATAAAAAATGTATTGAAAAAAATATTTTCAAGTGCATTAGTAGTGAAAATTTTTCATAAGCATTGTTAGATTGAATACAAATTCTCTCTTTTTGGTGTTTTATGTATACCTCAACATTAAAAATTAGGTTTAGGTTTAGGTTTAGGTTTAGGGGTAGAGTTTAGTTAGGGTTTAATTTCTAGAGTGCAAGATTTAGTTTTTAGAGTTTAAGATTTAAGATTTAAAATTAAAGTGTATGGTTTAGTTTTTTTAGGGTTGGGACATACTTATAAACACCAAAAGGGTAGATGATTTTTTTCTTGTTAGATTACGGTAAATGTTCCATTCATTTACTTTACTTTTTAATCCATAAACACATCACAAGGATATTCGTCATAATCCTAACACTATTTACGGAAAAATCACCGTCAATATATAAAATAATTATCCGTCAAAATGTTCATTTTAGATATGATATTAAAAAATTATAAATTAATTGAAATGATATTTAAATAATCAAATACTAAGGTAGATGAAAAATAATGTTAAAGTAGTTTTGAAGCAATTAATATGTATTTTTTTGTGAAATTTAACGAGAACATCAAAACTATCCAAATTAATAGAATTCATAACTTATAAATTTCGGCTTAAGTTTACTGACTTATTTTGATTAGGACCAAATTAACAAGATGCATAAGTTTTGGGACTAAAATTTTTATTATATCAAGTCCTTGTTTCAATTTTAATGAAATAATAACTTGTTTGTCACAAAATTTAATTGAGTAACTTATTTGTTTCTAAACTTATAATTGAGTGACTGAATTGTGATTTTTAGAAGAAAAATACCCCGTTTGTTCAAAAATCTATAATTGAGTGTCTGAATTGTTATTTTTAGAAGAAGAATGATTTGTTACTAAACTTATAACTAAGTGACATTTGGTGTAATTTGCCATAAAAGTATTCGCCCTCTAAAAAGGGTAAACTACAGTGGAAGTCCCTCAATTATTAGTAAGATTGCATTTGAGTCATCTAATTATTAAAAATTATAATTGCGTCATTAATTAATATTTTAGTTATAATTGGGTCACTATCCCGTTTAAATGCAGACGGACGTTAAAAATGTTGTTGACATGTAACAAGCATGTCACTGATTATTAGTGAAGTTACAAACATGTCACTCAATTAAAAGTTGGTTACAATCGAGTAACTCTTCTGTTAAAATTCAAACTGATATCTAACAAGGCTTGGTATAGTGACAATTTTAATTCAAAATAATTCAATAAATTTAACCATTAATATTTAACAAATATATTAATTAATATTTTTGTTGATTAACTTAAAGAAACTTAGAATTAATTAAATAATTGAAACTTATAAAAAGAATATTAGATATTAATGTAATGAAAATTATAGATTTTCATGATAATAAAATTGTTTAACAATTAGTAAATAAGACCAAAAAATTTAAAATTATTATAAAAATTGTAGAACCTTTTAATGAAAACAAACAGTGAACTTAAGAAATATCTTTTATAATAAAAATTCAGTAACCTACGTGGTAGCAATAATTAAAATATGAACTTTTGTATAAAATTACGTGGTAGTAGTAACTAAACCTAAATATTTTCATAAATAATTTTAAATAGATTTCAATGAGTTTAATTTTAATATAGATATTAATTACAGATCTAACATAAAAAAATAATTATAAATATGTTTACATTTATAATTTTTTGTATTAAATTAATTAATGATTTCAAATGAAGTATTCTAGTGTTAACGAAGGTATACAAGTGATTTTGGAGAAGAAAAATGACTAAATTGATATATTTTTTAAATACGAAACGTTAAATTTATTGAATTATCTTGAATTAGGACTAAATTGATAAAATATATAACTTTCGATGACTAAAACTATCATTATAGCATGCTTTGTTAAATATATGTATGAGTTTTAATAGAAATAATTTAGTGACTTGTTTGTAACTTCACTATCACTAATAATTGAGTGACTTGTTTATTATTTGAAGACAATATTTTTAGCACTAATTTAAACGAAAAAGTGATATAATTGTAACTAAAATATTAATTGAGTGATATAATTATAATTTTTAATAATCAAATAACTCAAATATACCCTTACTAATAATCCATTGACATATACTGTGGTTTTTCAAAACAAATCGAAATTCTCATTAATGCCCCCTAGAAAGGCCGAAATTATCGAACCCAAGATAAAACCAAACCGTAGAAAAAGTCTCCCTCCGCTTTACCTCTTCCAGTAAGAGGAAAAAAAGAGAAGTGTGTTGTAGGGTTAAAATTTTCCCATTCACTCTTCAAGAGAAAATTAGAAGAAATCACCTAACGAGAGAACACCACGAAAATGGATGCTATGAGGAAACAGCTCGATGTGCTGATGGGTGCCAATCGAAATGGCGACGTACGGGAAGTGAATCGCAGGTACTACGATAGCGATGTTTGCCGTCTCTTTTTGTCCGGTCTTTGCCCTCACGAGCTCTTCCAATTAACGGTACTTTGATGAAAATTTGGCTTTCGATTCATTGATTTCTTCTCGCTTTATTGATTTACCTGTTATCGAGATTCTCTCTCTTATTAAGCACTAATCTCTGCTTTCATTATATATATTTTTTTATTAAATTATAACATAGTGAGAAATTCATTTATTTTGTGGAGTGCTGGAGTTAGGTAGACGGAGAATTTGAACTGTCCCTCTAAAAGAAAAACAAAAAGAAGAAAAAAACTGAAGAATTTGGGAAGTCGTTTGATTTCTGTGAACATGTATTGCACGGAAAGTAAGGGAAGCTTGGTTCTACAGTTTTTTGATATGGTATTAGTTTAGGTTCCATTGGGTCGTTTTTCACTAATTTTTTTGGGAAAGGAAAATGTGTTTGTTGACCGAACCAATAATGTTTCTGAAAAATTAAAATTCTAGCTTCTAGTTTTTTTTTTCTATAAAAAATAGGGGAAATGCATGATTTTACTTTTATATTGACTGATTGTGTTGAGTTCTGTTATGTTCACTTGCTAAGTATGAATAATCATTTTTTACTTTTAATAACTTTAGAGGAAGTGAAAAACACTAAATTCCCAAAGTAACTATCAAATGGAGTATTATTACTGGTAGCTAGGGAGTAGATTGAGTAATATAGGGAGTCTAAAGAAAAATAGAAAAATAGGAGTGATATGTAGTATTTTTTGTTAGTATACAAAGTAGGGGAAAACTTCATTAAATTCTGTGTTGCTAAGTTTGATTACTTAAGATGTATAGGGAAGAAGAAAGGACTGACTATACTAGTTTGATCTGTCATTGGTTGGTAACAATTAAACAAATAAATCAAGATAAGCTTATTACAGTATTTATAATTTATTTTTCCTTTCTAATGCTATTCGTTTTATTCATGGCATCAATTGATACAAATACTCTTGTTTGAGGAGAGGATTTTGGTTAAATCACCCATTTAAGATTCTGTACTCGTTTATTTACATGGTAGGTCAATAACGGAACATCATTATCAAGGTTTTGAATTTGACTGTTGAAGGTTAAGTTTTAGTAATAAACTGGATTGGGGTTTCTGATCCTTTTTCCTTTTCCTGTCTGAAGTTCTTATGATTTTTACATTAATGATCACATTCTGTTTCCAATCTTGATTCAGAAAATGGATATGGGACCGTGCCCAAAGGTCCACTCCTTACAGCTGAGGAAAGAGTATCCTTTTAAGTCTGATTGCTAGCGAATTTTCATGCGTTGTGACTTAACATTGTTATTATTGTTTGACTGGTACACCTGTTGAGACCTGGGGTATCCTTGTAGGTACCATGTAGTCATAAAATTTTAAACTAAAGTGTCAACTAGGCTGCTCAGACTTTGGTGTAAGGGCTTGATGTGGTTGTCTTTTTTTGTGAGTTTTTCCATATTCTTACAGGACCTTGTACCTCTAGCTGTCTCTAGTTCTCTCTACCTTGACCTTTGAAGTATTTGAAATGTTCTAAATATGAGTATATCAGAAGAAAATAAGAGGCTGAGTGATATGCTAATGGACCACTGGCTGATGGCCTATTTTTACGCTATCTAGAAGTAAGGTATTGTGGCATTTGTTTTTTTTCCCGCTTAACTCTTACTAGATATGAAGAAGCCAAGGCAAAAGGTATTGATAACTATGACAGAGAATTGGAAGATGCCATTGACAGACTCATTGTCGAGTGTGATAGGAAAATTGGCAGAGCTTTAAGGCGTCTTGAAGATGAGGATGCAAAAGCTGCCATTGCAATATCTGTTTCTGAGGTTACACAGGTAAGGCAAAATAAGTTGATTCACTTTCGTTAATGTTATCTGAGATCATTTGTTTTTTCTTATGTCAATCTTGCAAAATTTGAAATTACAGGCACCTGAAATACTTGAGCTGTCGAAGCAGATAAAGGAGAAACTGAAAGAAGCTGATCTACATGGTAATGTGTTTTGAGCTGGCATATGCATTTTTTCCAGAGTTAAGGCAATGTTGTTTTGAGCTATTTAACTTTCTGTTGATCAAAAATAAGTTGGAAAGTGTTGTAACTTTTTTATATTTATGTTAGGAACTTATTGCTGAATCATTCATGAATCATGACTTAACTTAAAAATTACTATTTTGGGCGCTGGGTTTAAGAATTTATTTCATTTTATTTATTATGTTTCCTTTGCTTTCATATACATATCCTTGCAGTCTATAGGAGGCCAACTTACTGTCTTGTTCTAAGAAATCTTGTTTCCTCTAAGCAATTCATCTCAACTGCTGTCCAGTTGATTATTAAGGAGATTTGGTTTGAGGGTTCTGTATATTTTTAGGTTTGCATGTTGAGAGGCTGAGCTGTTCTGGTAGTTGAACTTCATTCTTCCCCTATGTTTTGCTTTAAGGTGGTTGTAACTTGTAGATGGGATGATGCTAAAAGCCACAAACCTAAACAGGGATGATTTAGACGGATGCCTTAGGAATAAATATTTATGGATTAATTTGGCTAATTAGTCAACATTTTTTATTATTACTATTTCACCCAGATATTTGGTAAATCATCTAGATCACTCCTTATTTTAAATGGCGGATTTATTAGTTGTGATAGATATTGAAATTTTTTGTTTGTTTCTATAAAAGGAGCGTGAACTATCATTAAATTTATTTCTTAAAATTCTTAGTGGTTCATTTCTTTGCTAATTTCCACACTTCTTCTGTAATTATGATCATAACAGAACCCTTTTATAAAATCCCCATACAAGATTGCTTGAAAGTCTTTTAGGAAGTTTCGTTCATGTTGCGTTTATTATATAGATCTTGAAGGCAAGACAGATCTTAAGATTCGAGCTCTGGAAGAAGTAGAAGAGCTTAGAACTACAAGAGCAGACAAGCAGGTATGCTGTAGCTTTTGGAGGTTTAGAATTAAAATCAAAATACTAATGCTGTGGTGCGGTATTCTTGATTTAGCTGTGATGAAAGTTTCATGATCTTGATTTTTGGATAATCTTTTGACCTTTGAACATGCATCATTTTCTTATCGTGATAGTCGGTATTGCTTTTGGATGCATTCAATAAAGATAGGGCATCGCTCCCTCAACCCCAGCCAAATCCACCACCATTGGCACCATTGCCTGTATCTGCACCTGATCCTCATATCCAGGAGATGATAAATGAGAAGCTAAAGAAAGCAGAAGATCTTGGTAAAGTATACTGCTTAATGAAACATCAGCTGAAAGAAGTTATGCTTGCATGTTAGGGAATTGATATATAAAATTAGCAATCAATGGCAATCCTCACTCCTCAAGTTACTTGTTTTTCGTATTAATAATTTTGCTGTTTGTTGCTCTTGTTCCGAGTTCTTCTGTCATATTTACAAAGTTGTAGAAATATGATTTAGCATGAAACAGAGTATTATAGGTTTTTACTTAACTAACGGTACCCCCCACCCAAAAAACCAACCTACATCATTGATGAGTTGTATTAGTTGAGATTGGGGGGACTGTTATTTATAGTTCTAGTAATTTATGGATATAATAGCAGTGTTTGTTTTTCTTTATTTTATGTTGTTGGTCACATAATTTTGCTTAATTATTAATCTCTAACCTTCCTCTTTGTTGTTTAGGTGAGCAGGGGATGGTGGATGAAGCACAAAAAGCACTGGAAGAAGCTGAAGCACTTAAAAAGGTTTCCAATTCCCAACTTTTGGCTTATTCTTTTCTTGAATTTTGTCCTTTGTTTCCATTTTTTAGTTAAATATGGGATTTTTTGTTTGTATACTGATTTTTCCTTTCATGTTTCAGCTGCCTGCTAGACAGGAGCCTGTTCTGGACTCCTCAAAGTACACAGCCGCTGATGTTCGCATTGTAAGTCTGTTTTCTTCTCATAACCAAACAATTAAGGCACCAAAGCCACAAGTTTGTAAATTGAAGATGCATGCGCAAGGTCATACGTACTGAAATTAGTTTAATGGTTTGCTAAAAGCTGCTTAGAATCTATACAGATATGTTTGACTTCACTTCCGGATAGGAAGAAGACTATACTAGTATGCTCTGAGATAGGTTTATGCATATTTGAATGATTTTTGAGCTTGGCGCTGTGTGTGTTTGTGGAGAAATTACAGTTTATTATCATTCAGTGTACTGTTTCTTTCATTGGCTAATTTGTTTTATGAGCTACTTGGATAAATTATATGAAGAAACTGTCACATGCTTTAATGTCCTAATGCTTCAGTATATTATAAGTTCATTGACAGTTGCCTTACGTGATTCCTTTCAGTTTGATGATTCAATTTTCAAAGTCCAATGGATGTTGGTTGTTTTCATTTGCTGATCTGATATGGACTTTACTAATTAATCCTTTGAATTGCAATGTTTGTACAGACTGATCAAAAGCTTCGTGTTTGTGACATTTGTGGAGCATTTTTAAGTGTTTATGATAGGTAAATCTTGATCGTCTCTCGTAGCTATTATCATGTTATTTGGCTTGTTTTGAGGGCTTAAAAGAATCAGCATATGGGGTTTCAAGTGTTTCAGCTTTTGACCCGATTATTATACCTCAATACCAGCAGGCTTTTGGGCCCAGTTTTACGAGGATAACTTTTGCAGCTACGTAATGTGCGTCTTTTTTTTTTCTTTCTGTTTTATGTGCTTGTAGATCGTGCTATTGCTAGATGATGAATTATAAGAAAGCTATATTATACTTGTCTGTTGTATATTTCAACCTTCTTGGTGAAGTATTTTACTTTTCTTTTATCCTTTCAGTGACCGACGTTTAGCTGATCATTTTGGAGGCAAGCTTCATTTAGGTTACATTCAAATCCGTGATAAACTAGCAGAGCTTCAGGTAAGACAATTTATCTACTCTGTAGTGTCTTAGCCCTTATTTTTATTATTTATTTTTTAATACCGAGTAGGGATTGCCGAGAAGTCCAATTAGCTAGTTCACTTGCAATGACGTCTGAACCAAGTGTTTGCTGTTGTGTTTTGATCACTCAGATGTAATTTAATTCTTTTGCCTAATGAATTGAAGGAATAAGTCAAATAGATGCAGTTGTGCTTAGTAGGATAGATATATTCTTTTATGCATCTTGTGTTGAGACATCCTTAAGATAGTATGTGGATATGTTGGTTCAGGTGCTCTGGTATAATGTTTCACATTCTTCTATACCGATTCTCAGTTAGTGAGCCATCTGTGAGTTTTTCTTACCTTGGAGTGAATAATATACCCTTCCATTTTCTGATCTTTGTGGTTTTGATCTAGATACTTAACTCTTAAAATGAGAGTATTTTTTCATAGATGTATATTGGACTTTGACGTGCGTAAGATACGAATAAACAATGCTTCTGGTTTAAGGGAACAATTAATATATTAAAGAAGAAGAGTGGAGGAGTAGTATAAGAAGAAGAAACTGTGAGAAACAGAGTTTTTCTCTGTGTTTTTCTTATTATTCATTAGTGAAAGAGAGTCTATTATATAGACTTTTACAGAGGTGTTTAACACCAAGTGGTTAACCTATAGGATAAGACTTTTATCCTTTACAAAGATCAAATTTAAAATTCAAACTACTAGTTAAGATAAAGTAAAGATAACATACAACTCCTACTCTATCTAAAACTTTTACAACACACGGTTATGCATACTAACTAACAGAAACATGTCTTCTACAAATCTAACGTATAGGTCTTTGTTCATCTCACAATCTTGGACTACCGAAAATGAACATAAGCTGTAAAAATGATCCAAAATTGCATGCGCCACATATTTTCACTTGTCATATATAATCAAGTTAATGCTGGTTTTCAAACTGCTTTCTTTTGTTCTGTTCATTTTCACTACCAAGAAAATGCTGATGGCGTGTGCATGGGGCTTTCTTGCATATATGAGGTATTTGGAGTAGGATGGTATGATAGCAGGCCTTTCTGTTCCTGCTTTCCCATCTTTGGTTTAATGGTTTTAAGACTTCAAGGCTTACTTTGCCTCGCTTAGAAGTTTTACCTTATAGTCCTTGTGCCTAGCACGTAAAAGTTCGAGCGGCATTTCATGTTATCCAAAAAATGGTTTCAGTAGCACTTTCTTGGTAACTATTTTTGTCAGGAGGAGAGAAACAAGAGCCGGAAACTTGATCGACATGATGATAAAAAGTAAGCTATACTGCTCATCTTTTAATTCTGTTTTCTCCCTCTTATTTGGAAAAGGGGCCTGCGAGATGGTCCAATTTCTTCCATTTTTCTCTAATATTTCTAATTACTGATGGAAGATCAAAAGAACCCAATCGGGATCGTGAAAGAGAACCCAGTCGGGATCATGACCGAGGAGAGAGCCGTGATCGAGGGAGGGATTCTGATCGTAGGAGCAGGGACCGGGACAGGTATCATGAACGAGATCGTGGATATGATCGGAACCGTGAGAGAGATTATGAGCGCTCACGCAATTATTATTCAAGAAGTCGGCGTAGGTCACTTTCTCGGTCTAGGGAACGTTCGGGGGATTATGATCGACACAGGTACATGCTTTTGTATGTCTGGTAAAGCGTAATATCTTTTTTTACTTTTAAGCATGATGTGATTAAGGATTTTAAAACAATTATATGGTGTTCGTAAGGTTAACTTAGATTGCATAGTCGAAAGGGGTGGGAGTTTGTGGTTTTAGTTTAGAACTCTAGATCATGAAGTATATAGATGTTTCGGTAATTACTTTGGCTAGGCGTTGAGGATTTATTTTTGGGTGAAATTGAAAATAATATTTAATTATTTATCAGTTTAAGCCTTGTTTCTATTTTCCAGGCGTGATCGATACTAAAATGGATGATGGTTGCAATTGAATTGGACGGATAGAGGAAACGTTCTTGTTTAGGTCAGTGGTGAAATCATGTAGGATTGTTGTGATGGTTTTATGCAATGTGTAGGAATGATATTGAATTATTATCGCCGTTGTCATGTGCTGTGTACTGATGGTTTTGGGGGTGGAGTTTGGCAGTTTTCTGGTGTCTTTTTGCTGGATGTATTTAACTTTGACTTCACTGCTTCAAAGATTTCTGTTGCTTGGATGTTTGGAACAGGTACGTGTTAGTGTTTGAAAATATATTTATTAACCACTGCTGCCCTGACTTTCAGGGTGTGATCGGCTCCTTATCTGCAGTTTTAGTAAATTTCTGAGCCATTCTACACCATCGCCCCCATTTCCTAGGTGAAAATTTTGGAAATCAACCATCAACCTTGCTTGAATGAGTCTGACGAGTTAAAAAAAAGTTGCTGTCTAACCTTTTAAGGCTTAGGTGTGATTAAATCGCCTAAAATATTAGTTATTTTAATAATATTTTATTTCTACGTAAATTATTAAAACAATGAGTTTCGTTCTACAAAATAAAAAACGTGTTCGGGATATGAGAAATGATCAACATTTGTTACGTCCAAAATTAGTATGAATATCTATTATGATAGAATAAATATTCCGTCAGTTAGACAAATTATTCATAATGTACCAATAAATCTTATTTAATATGTTATTTCAGTTTTGATTTGAAATAATTTAATAAATTTAATTTAAATTTTTTTGGGTTCTAATATTGCAAAGTTAAATGGACCAATTACCGTCCAATCCGTCCCAATTAAGCTTGATTAGTAACTTGGGATCTAACATTTCTTTAATCTTGTTCCAAGCAATTAAAGAACCTTAAAGATCCGTGGTCATGGTTGAAGTTCTCTTGATCATGGTTGAAGTTCTTTTTATTGGAGACCGTGGATGATGATGGTAGTATCGAGAAACAATGGAGCGAGCGAGAAAGAGGGGTTGGGTTTTCTTCAAGTGTTTCTAACGTGGAAATTAACAAAATAATTGAAAAAGCTACCTTAACATTTCCGTTAAGGATTTAGGTTTCGTTTGCTAGTGTTGTGCTCAATTTTTGTCGGTAAGTCGGGTTTAATAATTTTTTTCTTTTGCTGGGACTGCAATGGCCGTTTTCAAAAGTTGAAAAATTCAGCTGACAACAAATGCCTTTTTAAGCGCTAAAAATGATGGACAAACGCTCATTCACAAGTCAACGCTTGACCGTTTGACAAGAAAATGCTGAGCAAACGTCCGTTTAGGTTGCTAAACACAACAAAAAATGGAATCTTAGTGTCGGGTGATTAAAATTTTAAATTTACAATAGAACGTTTCTGGGGTGACCATCACATAATTTACCCCTACAATTTATTATAATTATTACATGTTGGCCAATAAAGGGATTGTGGAGTGGCTTACACCAGGGTGGGTTGCATCCAAACTTTGTCGATGTGCAGGATTCTAGGATTACCATCATCAACATGAATATCCGAAATAGTAAGCCAAATCATCATCTCCTTGCTTTTGATACCCATCAACTTCCGCATCCGACCATGCTCAATGAATGCCGTAATCTCGTGGCCATACATGTGGTTCCAAGGTCCTTGAAACATTACTTAGAGGTATTTTCTTGTTTCAGCCAGATGAAACCCGGCTTCGACAAGGCTGTTCAAAGGCACCAAACCTTTGGGCAAATGGAACTGGTCCGTGAGCTCATGCACTCTCTTCTTGCAATGAGCAGTTCTCCATGGTAGAGATTTCAGCCTCTTCTCGCTGACTTGCAATTTGCCTTGATGCCATTTTTGTTTCTATCTGAGTTCCTTGTGAGAAATGCAATTTGTGATGATCCCGCTTTTGCCATTTGGAGGCAGGATGAGAAAATATAAAGAGCTTGTTTTGTGAGTTTTTATTTTGTTTTTTAATAATATATTTCACTTGAAGAAAGTGCAACGATTGTATCAATTAACGATTACGATTTATTTTGCACGCCCCTAGGTCTCATCATTCATCATATGAACAAATAAAAAAGGACAAGTTACTATCAACGACTAAAGAAAACAAACTAAATTTGTCAAAATAATAATAAAAGCCAAGAACTTCCATAGCCATAGATACTTGAATATTACAGTTTTCAGATAATTTTGTCACGTTATCGAACTAATAAATTATTAAAAAAGACACCGGGATACAAAAATGAAATCCACAATGAGATTAGAAATGCGAAGGAGAACCCCCAGGGGCGGATCACAGGCAAGACTAGAGGGGACCATGCCCCCGAATTTTGAAATATTGCTAATAGACCCTTGAAATTTTTAACTTGTTTTAATTGGCCCCTCAAAATGTTTGAAAGTTTATTATTTTTTTTTTAATATTGGTTGGAACTTATTTAGGTATTTGGGGTTGTTTCTACACTGATTTCTCGATGAAAAAGGAAAAGTTGGCACACCTTCTCAGTGATTTTGCTCCATTTTTTAGGACTAAATTAAAAAAAATCAAAATTACAAGGACTGAAATGAAAAATTTTAAAAAAAGAAAACAGTGCTTTGAATGTGTTGCTGCTGCCCAATTTCTTAAATCAGTCTTCCAACTTCCCTAATTTTTCACTCCAATCTTTCAAATCATTCAATTTCGTCCCAAAAAAATAAAATGGAAGTTTTCAAGAAAAGATAATGACATTAGTATGCTTTTAATAAAAAAGTAAAGCTTGAAAAGTCGTCGAGATAATGTGATGACTTGTACAATATTTTCAAAAAGGAATTATGAGTACGAATTTTACGGTCATTGTAGAAAAAAATTTCAAATTCCTAAATATTTCGGACCAACCTCATTTTCTTTTTTTCCAAAAACATTATTTCCCTCGTTTAACCTATATATCATTTTTAAAAAAAATTAGTTGCCCCCAAAGTCGAGTGTCAAGATCCGCCACTAAGAACCCGTCGAGTGGTCCAGTGGAAAAGAAAATGATATTAATCCTCAAGTTTAAACATCTTTGTCTATAAAGTGTGTCTTATTAAAATGTTAAGAAAAAATATGAACAAATATTATCTTGTAGTCATCTTAAAAGTATTAAAAAAAATGCAAAGAAGAGGGAGCTGCTAAGCGGCTAGGTTGTTTCCACCGCTCCCACCCTCCCTAATATTGAAGCTTGTGATAAATCCATTTCTATACTCCTATTTTTTTCCTCCTCTCATCTGATTGATTCACTGTAATTATAAATAATATAATGGAAAACTGCATCAGATATCACTAAACTATTATCACCTACTTAAAATGCCATTAAATTTTAAAAAATATTTAAATCTACACTGAATTTTACTTTCCGACTCGTTTATGCCACCCCGCTATTAACTCTTAATGAGATGTTAACTCAAAATGACGTCGTTTTATTGTGCTATTTTGAAGCTTAATTTGGCCTAAAACGGTGTTGTTTTGCTAGAGGAAAAATAAACATGAGCTTTAAGGAGTTTAAACCCTAGACCTTTAGATATAAAGGCTAAGCCTTAACCACTAAACCAACATAAAATTATGAAATATTTTACCACAAATATTATATATGTCAAACTACTTGAGATTATTTCAAATTATTTTATGAAACAAGTAATACTATAAATAATATTAATAATTAAATAATATAAATAATCTAAAATAGACTATTTATAAATATATATATATCAATATATATAAATAAAAACATATTACTTTTATATTTTTATACATTATTTATAATTTAAATATATTATTAAAAACCCAAAATATTCATAAAATAATATATACAAACCATAAACTCTAAATCCTAAACTACAAACCACAAACCATAAACCATAAACCTTAGGGGTTGGTGTAACAATCCAGATTTTAGGATCCACGAGTTGGATTCACCCGAGCTTTGGGCCTAGGGTGATGGGTCAAGTCTTTGGGCCCATTTAGAGTTTGGAAAGCTTAGTGGGCTTCCTACTTGACCATTGGGCTTGGTTAATGACCTTTTTGTATCAAGGATGAGTCTTGGGAGTTTTCAGTTGCAATTTGAACATAGTTCAAATCAAAGGCTGACTACCCTCGAATATATTGTTGGAAAATGACAAGAAAATGGACAAGCTTTCATCGTCTTCTTTAACTCCACCCCTTTATCTCTCTTTTCTTATCTTCTCCTGAACTTAAGAGAAAAGCCAAATTTTTATCAATCCAATCACCATTTCTGAAGTTATGAGTTAAAGGTTGGGAATCCTTGCATCAAAGACTTTAAGAAAAGCCACATTTTGTCAAGATTGGTGGTAAGGAAGATTTATAAGTTTTTGGTAGGGGTTTTTGAGAGTGGGTTCATAGAAGGATTTAATCTTGTTTTTTAGTTTCTTATTCATCCCTTACCTACTTTTTTTACATCCTGTAAAGTTGTAATTCATTTTATAACATCTTGATGTAGTGAAGGAAAGAGGAGAAACTTCAAAGGCTAGGGAGAAAAAGAAAGCTTGAAGGTTTGGGAACAATGAGTTTTCTTTCAGCTGTAAGAGTAAGGTTAGTACACCTCTAACTACTTCGTCTTCACGGTCATCATAAAAATGATGTCTTATATGCATGATTTGGTGCTTTTCGGTGTTTTTAGTGTAGAGACCTTTTTGATGGCTTAAATCCATAAATGATGTTATTGAAGGGTAAAAATAGTAGTAAACCACCTTAAATAACTTCCATAACTTGTAGGATCATTTATAGAGCCTTGATATGTATGTTAAAGGTGGGTGGAAGTGATTTTCAAGCCTTGGAATGTATTTTCTAGGCTTCAGTACCGATACTAAGGGTATTCGTACCGGTACCCGAAGAATAAGGATGATCTGTGAGTAGGGTACCGGTACAAGGTTCAACCAATACCGATACGCTACTCCATGTTGCATTGGTACATGTCAATTCATATCGGTACCCAAAGTATTGTAAAGATTCTAGAAAAGTAAATTTGTATCGGTACGTGTGAGGTGTACCGGTACCTAATGTACCATATCGATGCTCATGCTTGAGTACCGGTTCTGGGTAACAACTAAGGTTTCTAATGAACAATGTTGGTATCAATATGCGAGTGATGTATTGGTGCCTAGGGTCTAGTATTGGTACTTCTAGTCGAGTACATGTACTCTCTGGGCATTATACCCGAGAATGCTCTTTTAGAGCTGTTGGGGTCGAAAAACTTGGGGAGAAGACTTAATGCCTCACCTATGAGCAGCGTGGCATAAATAACCTAACAAATGAGATTTCATGCTCGAATACATACATAATGTGTAACAACTTGGTAATTGTAAATGGGTGACATGTTGATTATTAGAAACCTTAAGGGATTTCTTCATATTCTATTTTTGTTGTGTGCCAAGTGGGCACTTGCGTGGTTGGGTCACCTTGATTGATGAGTTCTAGATAGCTAGAGAGCATGTTGCAACACCATGGCAACAGACACCGATGTACGTTCTCGATGCTGTGTGACTCGGGCCTCATTCGAAGATACTCGAGGGGGATTCTGAGTATAAGTGTACGTTCTCGATGTTGTGTGACCCGGACCTTACTCAAAGTGTACGTTCCTGATGCTGTATGACCTGAGCCTCATACTAGGTTTGTTGTTGTGATTGTATTTGATTGGTTGATCATGTCATGCTATACTTTGTATTCCAAGCATGCGTTTAGGCGACTAGTGGTAGCGTCATGTGTCATTTCACTTGCCATCTCATCATCTCTAGCTATATGCTTATGTTTAGATTTGCATGAAGCATAATAAAGTAGAAGTGTGACACTGAGCTTTATAAGCTTATTGTTCGAAATCATTATTTCCGTTTGCAAGTTAGTAGGTTGGTACGTTGCTTGGAGGAGCACCACCAGCTTAGGATTTTAGTGCATCTACTCAACAGAGTACATTACTTAGATCTTTGGGCTATGTATTCGTATGACCCTGTTGAGAGGGCCAACAATGGCAAAATTTGGCATTATTTATAGGGAGACCATTTAAAAATGTTCAAATTTATGAGGGGGACAACAATGAACTATATATTTTTAGGGAACTAAATAATAGTTTTTTTAGTTGGATTAGGAACTAAATAATAATTTTACCATTATACCAACAATAACTTTTTTATTTTTTAAAATTTTAGGGAGGCTGTGGCTCCCACTGGTCCCACTCACGTTCTGTTCTTGGTTACAAATCTTATAAATCTGCTAACATAGAGAGTAATGAATTGGGGAACTTCATAATTGAAATGATCGACTCAAGTTTTCTAGTGTCTTTGATTTAATTTACGAGCTTCTATTTGTTTTCGTTAACAGACAATCTTTAAACTGACCCATACATTATGGTTAAATCTCAAAAGTCTCATTGATCACTAGAATGATCTATATTGCAATTCAATTATTTAGAATTATTGACGATGAGAATATGATTGCGGGTAGTTTATGAAGGTTCATCCCTTCTGTTTTAGACGAAGAATCATACATGGTGGTAGAGATGAGGATTGAAGAAGAAAGAAGACGACGGGGAAAGAGATGAGATTATGATGGTCTTAATCTCTATCTCTCTTCTGAGAGTTGAGGGTATCCTTTTTGGTTATAATTGTGTATATTAATGGAGATCTAGCAAGGGTGTCAAGTTTATAATTTGTAGGACGCGACAAGTGTGACATATAGCCCCGACTGTCAGTTAGTAGAGCTAGTTGGTGGGTCATGTAGATTTGATAGCTATCCTGTCAAGGGTAACATATAACCCTGTCACATCTTGTCAATAGCAAATCCAAAAATTAAAAAATAGAGGTCTAAAATATTTTTTATTCGAATATGCATATAAGTTCATTTATTTTTCACGCTAAACTAAACTAAACTTTTTTTTATCATAAAAATACATACTAAACTAAACTTGCTTCCAAAAACTATAAATGTAATTACTCCTCTTGCGGACTGAATAAATACTACTTTGCATTTTGCTGTCATCAGTGGAAAATTTGAGATCGAATTTAAAGGATCACGTCTTCCAAACATAAGAAGGAAAAATAAAATCTTGTTTGTATCTCCACTTTATTTTGTTTGTTTTCTATGGTTCTAATTATTAGGAGCTTCATTTTAAAACCCAACAACCAAGCTAAGCTATGTTATTAACAAGAATAATGTTTAAATTACATTATTTTAAGAATTAATTTAATTTAAAAATTAGAATGAATTTATGGAGACATAGCACCGTGAAACCCTAGTTATTTGTTTATTCATGCATTCAAGAATGCAAACAATAGTATTTACAATTTGAAAAGGCATTATCTGTGACGACTCGAATTTTCAAGTCAACAAGTGAGCGTTGACCCGAGTTATGAACCTTCAAGTTGGGTTAGATAATTGGATCCATTAGGCCGAGTTTGAGCCTTAATGGATGAGAATTGAGTTGTTTGGGCTTTGGAAGTGACCAAAATGTAACAAGAGTGAAATTTGGAGGTTTTATGAAGAGAATATCCCTTGTAAAAGTGAATGGCTGATCACTTTCTTCGCCCTTGGACTTCACGTGATTCAAAAAGGGAAAAAGGGGCGTGGGTTGTGAGATCACTCATTCTCTCATTCATCACCTCCTTTCATCTTTTATCTCAAAACCCCATAGCCACTAAGGTTAAAAATCCAAATTTTACCAATTATTTCTTCCCCCAAAGTTCAAGATTCAAATATGTTAATCTCTATCTCTCAAGCTTCATGAAAAATGCATCTTTGTGGAAAAATGATAAGATTCTCATAAATGGGTTTTTTTGGAAGTTTAAGGCTTTAGGAAGAGTTCTCTTGATCTTAAGGTTGTAGCTTTGTATCAAATCACTCCATGGTCTCTAATCCAAGTTTTAATTCGGATTTCATGTTTACGTGGCAAGTGGAAGAAGTTGGAGGACTTTTGCAACCTTAAGGTTTGGAGAAAGTGTAAGAAAGTTGAGTGGAAGCTTGGGTTCGAGATTCTTGCTTAAGGTTAGTACACTACTAACTCTTTTGCCTTCACGGACATCCTAAATTTGATTGTTTTGTGTGCTTGAGTGGTGTTTTGGTTGCTTAGAGCCTTGATCATGGTAAAACTCGGTTGAGTTGTTAAAAGCTTGTAAAAATGGTAGGAAATCACCTAAAACACCTTCCATAACTTGTAGGTTTGTCTTGGGGTCTTGCCTTCGAGTTTTGGAGGCACGGAGGGTGATTTACGAACTCCAAAAAATGAATTTTGGGTTCACGTATCGATACGGGTTGAACACGTATCGATACCCTGTGTTCTAAGTGATGAACACATACAATTTTTGAAAGGCGTATCGGTACGAGCTTAGGCCGTATCGGTATGCCTTATTTAAGCAATTCCAGTAGTAAAAAGTGTATCGATACGCTTTGGGCATATCAGTAACGAAGGGGTATTGGTACATATCCCCGTGTACCGATATGAGGTTGTTGGTTAAACCTTTTTTCATGTGAAGTCGAGTATCAGTTACATTTTGGGTGGGTATCAGTACCTAGAGAGGCATATCGATACTCGTAGTTGAGTATCGGTACCCACTAGGCAATCTGACCGAAAAATACGTTTTGAGTTTAAAGGGCTTATAATTCGAGGACTATGGCTCAATGAGCTTCTAATATGGTAAAATAAATAGTAAAATTGAGAAGCTGGGATTTAATCCTCATATACTAGCATAATGTGTAATAACTTGGTAAATGTTAAGTGACTTGTTGTAATAGCAATCATAGGAGATCCTTGGTGGATTGAGTAATGTTGTGTGCTATATGATAGACGTGTCTATGTTGTGCACTGAAATGGACACCTTGTGTGGTTGAGTTACCTTTGATTGATAGGATTCATATATCCAGTGAGAGTGTTGCAACACCAAGAGATAAGACACCGAATGTATGCTTCCGAGGCTGTATGACATCGGGCCTCATTCGAAGACACTCGAGGAGAGATGCTGAGTGTAGGTTTACGTTTCTGAGGTTGTGTGATACCAGGCCTCACCTAGAGATAGTGTGTATGTTCCTGAGGCTGTGTGACAACGAGCCTCACTTAGAGTGTGGTATGTGCTTATGATTGTTGTGTGAGATTTGATACATCCATGGATTGTTTTGCTATGTGTTTACGCGACTAGAGGTAGCATCGTATGTTGTTGTATATGCCATGTCATCATTTCTAGCTACATGCTTATGTTTATGATTTGCATGAAGCATGGTTGAGTGGAAGCGTATCAATTGAGCTTTGTTAGCTCAGCGTTCAGAATCATTGTTTTCGATCGCATGTCAATAGGTTTGGCTCGTTGCTTTGGAGGAGCACTATCGAAGAAGGATTCCAGTATCGCCTCATCAGAGTACAGTACTTAGGATTACTGGGTTATATATTCATAGAACCCTATGGTTTTGTATTATAACTTGTATTTTGGATTTTAAATGTGAATCGAAAGCTTTTATAATGTATTTTACATGGAGCTCCTATGTAACGTCTTAGCTATTCGTTTATGTCAAATACTTAAACTTAATGGATTTTATGAAATGAATGTGTTAGGATAAATCTAGTTGCAAAATTTTATGGTTTTGGTTTGGGCTTGAGGCCCAATTTGTGACATCCAGGTTGAAGGTGTTACATTATAGCAGGTAGGGCTGGGCGTTCGATCGAGTCAAGTAAAATTTTTTTGAGTTATTCAAGTTTGCAAGTCCTATTTTACGTTTCAAACTTTATTTGATTTTTTTTTGAATCGAGTCGAGTTTTTGAATTTCTATACAAATTTAATTGTACATATATATTTCTATACGCATATATGTAGCGGAGCGCGTGCGCGCGCACACACACACACATATATATATATATATATACTTAAGGCTGGGCTGTGCACATATTGATTCCAATTTTAACGGCTTTCTATATGCATATACGATATACAAATATATATATTTTCATATTTTCACATGTGATATACATAATAAATCATGCAGAATTGACAGACTCGACTCGAATATGAAAACTGATAAACTAATTACTAAAAATTTTGAGTTATTCGAATTATTCGAATTTTCATTTCATAACTCAAACTTTATTTGAAATTTTTTCGAGTCGAGTTTATAAAATTACGAGTCGAGTGAAGATGAGTTGTTTTTTTCGCCTCGAGTACAACAATTCGATTTTTTCAAGTCGAGTTGAGTTTTGTCCACCCCTAATCGGATGACGTTACTCCGTTTCTCTTATCACAATACTAAATGCACAAGATTTTAGGTCTAATGAAGGCAGGGCCTAGCAACCCCCTCATCCTCAAGAATTTTCCGCTGAGACACCAGAATGCTACTTCTAACAATACTATTGCCTATGTTCAGGTGATTTTTTCTTCTTTTTAAATAAAAAATTCCTTTTTTTTTATAGATTCATAATCAAGCTTCCTTCCAAAAACCCCTCTTAAATAATCATTTTTTAAGTTGAATGAATTTGGTTAACTAATGGGAAATGAATTGTTGCATACATAATTGGCAATGAACATATGATTTCGCTTGTTGGTTGATGATGTTGGCTGCTTTATCTTTGTTACAGATTTTGGGTATTGAAATGGATGATACTTACGACGCAATGCCTTGGGTTTTACTTTTCTTTGACCAGCAAAGGTTTATCTTTAATGCTGGAGAGGTAATCCTTTTCTGGTAGTATTACTAACACTAGGAAATTATTATTGTTTGTTTGTTAAATGGTCTTAAACCTTTGTTGCTCGGATTTGGTGATAAATGTTGGATGTGTCTTATACAGGTACCCTCTACTTTTTAATAAGTTTTTCGAACATATGGAGGATCCTATTCTCTTATGTAGGAAAAATGAAGAGTCGAAGTAATAAATCTCTCGACTTTAAATAGTACTACTTAATCATTTGTTACGTTGTTGTTATTTTGCAGGGATTACAACGTTTCTGTGCCGAGCATAAAATTAATCTACAAAGGTATTCTGCAGATCATAGTTTGGTTATCAATAAATGCTTCCAAGTTCTATGTATGCACACATATCTCTCTCTAGGAGGCTAATGATTTTATAAATTCATTTTAGATAGATCACTTAGTCTCCCTCGTGTCTGCTCAGAGACAGCTGGTGGGCCTCCTGGTTTGTGTCAACTTTTCAGAGATAAGCTGTGATGGGCTTAATTCAAAGGAATTTATTTCTTTTGCCCTGTAGGATTGCTTTTGACGTTGGCTGGCATCTTTATATTTGGTGAATAGATTAGCAATGTTACCAAATTTTCATTTTAATACGTGTACTTCCCATTGTTTTCCCCAAAGGTTAACATATGGGGTCCTTCGAATCTCAACTTATTGGTCGATGCTATGAAGTAAGTTCCAAGCGCATTTAAAGATGTCAAAATATCATCCATCCTTTTACAGCCAAATGGGATGGAAGGTTCTGATGTGAACCCCAGTGATGTGGCTGTAATATATGTGTGCGAATTGCATGAAATTAAGGGAAAATTTTACAGAGAAAAGGCGGACGCTTTTGGCATAAAAGTAAAGACAAAATATAAGGAACTGACTGGAGGAAAATCTGTCAAGTCGGATTCCCTAGATATCGGTGAGTTTCGAAAATCAAATCATCAAGGAAATGTTTGTGGTCTTTTTCTGATAAATTTTTTGTCTTGCTTTAACGTTGTCCTGTCCCCGGTCCTATTGTGATTATAATTGATTTCCCAACTGATTCTCATGCACAAGAACTTTTCTGCACACGATCTCTTAACGATTATTATTCAGATTCAAGTAGCCAAAATCAAAGCAGCAAGGTTGTGAATTGTGTTATTCATTTGGGTCCTGCTTCTGTCGGAAATAGTTTCCATTACGAGAAATAGTTGAAGAAGTTTGGATCAGCCCAACATATTATGGCTGGACATGTAATGTAAGTATTTTTTAATAATGGTGTTTTGCCAGCGTTATTTGACTGTTATTGAGGATTCATGCTGTTTGCAGGAATAAAGTGCAAAAAAAATCAAGTGCAAGAATAGCAGCACGACTTAATTACTTATGTCCTCATTTATTTCCAGCATTGCCCTGGTCCATTCAGCACCGTAGTGATGCAGAACTAGACTCCATTTCTTCAAGTGAGGTTTGTTTTAATATCGAAGATCAAGTTTATGAGTTCTTTTGAATGGATGGTCGTTGGTGAAGATATTTGTGGTGACTGTAAATTTCATTCTGCTTGCTTTTGTAGGATACAGTTTCAAAAATTTGTGAGAGTGTATCCGCTGAAAATCTCCTGAAGGTGCCTAAGCCTTTTTTTTCTTTCTCAAGTTAACAAATTTGATGGTGAATTTTTTTCCCTCATTCATTTTCCGTCCCCATGCTCATCTTGGATTGGACAGATCCAGTGTTCCAAGCTCACTAGCAGCCTCAGCCGTCATCGATGAGATGCTTTTAGAGACTCCAGATGTAGTAGATGCTGCAGAACATGTCAGCAAGTTGTGGCAGAAACCTACAGAGACAACAGATTGTGCAATCCTTATGCAAGATAGTAAAGTTATGATTGAAGAACCAATATTGGATGAAAATAGACTGCCTTGTTGCCTGCAAAACATACGAAGGGCTCTTGTGGAAGTTTACTTACTCCTATATTGCGGAGGAGCTCTGGCACAACTAAGAAGAAGGTAAAACCACAAACGTCTTTTAAATCACACCTTATCTTGTAGTGATTTCCCCCATCTTCCTTTCTATTAACACAGATGTTTATAAAACCTTGAGAACAGATATATGTAGCAACCTAAATTTTCTTGAAATTTAAATTTAGTTTCAAATGAGATCGCTAAGAAGAAGTAGTAGGGTTCATTTGGTTTTTCGGGAAATGGGGAAGTCCTCTAAAAATTTTGTATTTTTGAAAACGATAAAATTTGGAGTCGTCACTGGCCACTGAGGTAGGCCGGACACCATAAAAATTAGAGATTCGTTTGAAAGCAGGTTCGAGAGTCGGTTACTAATGGGGAAGGTTTTGGCACCCCACACCGCCCAAAAATTGATACCAAAAGAAAAAAATATAATTACCGCTTTGTTAATATTAAATTTTCTGAATTAAAGTGACGATTAAATTGGAATATGGTTATACGTGCAAGTAAATTTTAAAGGTCTCGTTATTCGAGAGTAAACCAAAAAACCACCACCACTACGTTTGATACTGACCACATTTACTCAAGAATAACAAGGCTCCGCATTAACAATTTTTAAATTTGAATGCAAGAAAATAAAGCAAATATATACATGCGAAATAAGAGCATAAATAAAGGCGGAAATAAAATGTCCGAAAAAAGACCGGATCGAACAAAAGATAAAATAAAGAGCGGAAATTTAAATATCCAGAAAAGTACCGGATCGAACATAAAAAGAAATGAGTAAAATAAACATGAAAATTAAAATACTAGAAATTAAATTGCGAGAAAAATAAAAGCTGAAATTAAAAAGAATTCGGAAAGGACCAGATCGAAAAAACAATATGGAAAAAAGGACCGGATCGAACAAAGAAATCCAGAATAAAAGACCGGATCGAACAAAGCAATAAAAAAAGAGACTGAATCGAACAAAAGAGCGTAAAAGAAAAAGAGATTAAAAAAAAAGACCAGATCTAACATGAAAAGAAATGAGAAAATTAAATAGCAAAAAATAAATATTAGTTGCAAAAATTAAATGGTATGTGTAATAATATATATATATATATATATACTATACATATGTGAATATTATTTTATACTAGTGATAATAATAATAATAATAATAACACATATGATATAAAGTAGTAATATAATATATACTATAAGAGAGATAATACATAATATAGTACTAATAATATATAATATAAACATAATACTTAAAATATAAAATATGACATCAACATATATATATATATAATAAGATAAATTACCATATATATATATTATGGCTATATACAAAAAAACGTAACAACCATATGTATATAAAGGGAAGATATGAAATAATAATAATAATAATATATATACAAGCAAATATTAAATTATACAACATCCAACAAGTAAAATAACATACCTATCATAAACAAAAATTAAACAAAATAATACACTAAGAAAGAAACTAAAACAAACAACAAATGTTACTAATAAAATCATCCACATTTTCATTGAACTATAAAACTGGATTACACATAAAATAAAAGGGAAGAAAATACCCAAATCCCAAATATATGCTCGATTAATCAATCCACGAATTGTTGTTGATGGGGTTGAAAAACTTGATTTAAAGGTTGATGGTTCGAATAGTGGTAAGGGTCGGTGCTTAGTGGTGCGGCAGTGTAAGGATTGAAGGTTTTTTTTTTTGGGGGGGGGGAATGGCAGTGTGTTTAGGGGTGTTCATGGTAGGTTAACCGTACCGTTTAGCTTAAACGGTCGGTTAACCGTTATAGCGGTTGTTGGATTTTGCTAACCGTAATCTAACCATTAAGAAATGGTTAACCATCAACGGTTAACCATTAAGACGCGGTTAACCGACGGTTTGGTTATAGGTTAACATGTAACCTATTACAATTTTTCCCCACATGTTCACTATTTTTTTAGAGAATAATATAATTATCTTTTCTATAAATATTATATTAAAATATTCATAAAAATACTTAAATAAATATATTCTAATCACTTACGCCATAATTAAAAAATACTTACATACTATAAAGTTTCATCACAAGACAAAACACACAAGCTTCATAATATTTTAAAGCTTAAAGTTTAAAAAGTTTGCAGCACATAACAATAACATTGTAGCAATACACCATCAAAGTTATTTTAGAAATGGGGCTTAGAATTAAAAAAAAGAGGCGTGTATATCTGTATCTGTGAGTTGATTTTTTTAAAAGTTATTTTATATTTTAAATATATATATATAAATAATTTAATAACGGTTAATCTATAGGTTAATCATTAGTCAAAATTCGTAACCGTAACCATTAACCATCAACCATCATTTTTAACAATTCAGTTAACCGAAACCATTTAACTTTAACGGTTCTGTTAATTAACCTGTAAAATATAACGGTTATATTGGTTAACAGTTACGGTTAACAGTTACGGTTAATTATACTCTCTCCTTAGTGTGTTGCCGGGTAGAATAACAAATGGAATAGAAATATTAGTGGGGATCAGCTGTGAAAAAATGGAATCCAAAATGTTGCGGCTATGGAGTGGAAAGAAATGACATAGGGTAGTGGAGGTGTGAGCTTTTCGGGAATGGGATGTTTTTTTAGGGAAAATCCGTGGCCATGTTCGTTGGGGGTGGGGGAATATATATATTATTATTTTTTATCCTATCAAATAGAACCAATGAGGTTTAAGACTTTACTCACTAAGTAGTGATTCATCCAATATGATTGAGACATTCATCCATCCAATGAGAGTAAAGCCTTAATGAGGAAGGAGTTGTGATTTTTATTATTTATTATTTTGTACTATAAAATCATATATAATGGGCCATGTAATTTTGGGCTTAGGGTATAAGGTGTTTGATATTAAAAGGGTGATGCGGATTGATCTTATTTCGAGCATTTTAATTTAAACTCGAACAAAATTTAGTGTCTACAACTGCCCCTCTTTTCTCATTGCTGTGAAACGGGAATAGAGCAAAGACTAAAGACGCAAATTTTATCCCCACTTTCCTGTCCGAAGATTCTGAGCTGCGAGTTCCTCCTATATAAAACCATTCGCCTTCCATCTCCCTAAAATTCTCGCTTTGAGACTCCCGAAAAATGATATCCCGATTTCTAGTCGCCTTGACATCGAATGATATCTCGCTTAGAGACTACTAAATGCCCTCGATCTTCATCGCCTCGGCATGGGGTGTACCTCGTATTGAAGATCCCGGAAGATGATGTCTTGATTTCTGGTCGCCTTGACACCGAACGATATCCCGCTTAGAGAATAATGGAATGCCCTCGATCTTCGTCGCCTCAGAATGGGGTGGTACCTCGCCTTGAGGATCCCGACAGATGATGTCTCAATTTCTGGTCGCCTTGACACCGAACGACATCTCGCCTAGAGACTATTGGAATGCCCTTGATTTCTGTTCATCTTGGCATAAGATGTTCGTTGCTCCCAAACAGCTAGAGATCGGTGAACTTTTGAACAGGTTAAAAGATTCTTGATTCTTTATTGGTATCTACTCCTTCTTTCCTTATGCATAGGATTCACTTTTTGTTGTTTTTCAAATACTTGAAAGAAACAGACACAATGATTTGATGATGCTAGTTAGCATGCTCCTACCTTAAGGATGCCTAACCATGCATGACAAATAAAATTTAGACAATGCTCGGGTGTCTTCTCTCTTGGCCAGGGATTTAAATCTCGGTCGCGGTCACGTTTTTGGTCGCGTCGCGGTTATCGCATTTTCGGATATAACGGAGGCTATTGCGGTCACTGCGGGTGTCGCAGTCGTGATTTTTTTTTAAATTTTGCATAATTTATTGTAAAATATACTAATTATAATTATAAATATAAAAAATCAATTTCAATGATTTTTAGAGTATTTTTTAACACTTATGAACTTTTATTAATATGAATTTGAAAGTGAAAGTGATTTTGTTTAAAGAATTCTAGATTGTATTATGATTTTGTTTAGTTTAGTTTAAAGAAATTATGCAAAATTTTATTTTAAAAAATAGAAAACAATCAATTAAAACTCGATAATGTGATGGTTTAATTCGAAACATTGAACAATTAAAAGTTGAAATTGAGCCTAAATAATAAGATTGAAAAAAATATATTTTTAAGTGAATATATCAATAATTCTATATATACTCAATTGAATACATACCAAACTCAACTTGAATTCACCTAAAGATCCGAAGATTGACTAAAATTGAAAATTGGTCTATCTGATATTGACCTGAACCAAAAACTAATCCGATATTGACCCAACCCGAAATATCAACCGAACCGACATTGACCCGAATCAAAAACTAACCGATCCGATATTGACTTGACCCAAAAAATAACGATCCGTTATTGATCCGACCCAAAATTTAACCGATCCGATATTGATCCGAACTCTGCCCTCTGTCCAACGTTGTCAGCATGGTCCCCACTAGAAGTCTCTAGATCTGCTACAGTCAAAAACTGGTTTGACAAGATATGGAACCTTACACTATAAATGTAAGAGTAGGAACCAGAAAAGATTGATACGTCATCGAGTGCAAAGATGACAAGAAGAATGAAGTCAGGATACTTGATTTTCATAGCGAATGAGGAAAAGTCGTTGTTTCTCAGCCGTAGCATGGTGTCTCAACGCATGAATCGTATCAGAGCGACAGTTTGTTGCTGCTTAAATAGGTTGTTGGCAGGGCTGTTACGATCGTGGTGGAATGGGAAAGAGAGTGACGTCACCCGCTCCACGTCGCAAGAGAAAGGCGAGAGAGGGGAGATGTAGCCTTGGAGACCATGGATTATGAGTAGCCCGTTGTTGAATAGATCTGGTAGAGTGATCTCAAGGCCGTCGATGAAGATCTTGTGCACGATGAAGTTTTTCTAGCTGTTGGCGGTGGAGGTGACGGTCAAGCAACAGACGAGGCTGAGAGTTCAGATTTTGGTAGCCTTGGAGACCATGGATTATGAGTAGCCCATTGTTGAATAGATATGTGTAATACCCGTATTTTATCCGAGATACCCATATATTAAATAAATAAGGCAAAATAAATATGATAAATAAAATAATAAATACTAAATAAATACATGCTAAATAAATAGATAAAATTAGTCCAAATATCCAAAAAATGTCCATTTACATGCCCAAAGTCGTTTTACAAGTCAAAAGCCCAAATTTAAGCCCAATACATATATTCCCCCCATTTCTTTTATAAACAACTAAACAAACACAAATGACCCAAAATAAGTTCATTTTTCTGCCCAAATGCCAGTTTGCAGGGATACGTGGCAGGTTCTTATTCGTCCAGATCAATTTCACATGGATCATGGTTTTCTTCTCCGCTGACATCAGCTCTCTGAGCTCACAAATTGCTTCATCCTCCACTATCCTATAAATAAGAGGAGAGAGAGTGTGTCAGATCATTAAGTGCTAATAATGATAATAAAAATATTAAAAATAATAATGGAGAGAGAATTATACCTCGGGGAAATAGAAGAGATCACTAGAGATTGAACGGGCACCAGGAAGTGCAAGGGTTGCCGGAGTTAGTCGTCGGGAAAACCAATGGATGCCGCTGGAGCTACATCAAAGCCACCGGAGCTGTTATTTCACCACCAAAAGGTAAAATTCCCTTCATTCCCTACGAAAATAGCAATGAAATAGAATTAGTGCATTCGAAATAAAATAAATTTAAAAAGCAATCGATATGAGGAATGTAGTGACCGAAAACTTTTTTATGGTGGTCGGAGTGCCTGAGTCAGATATGAGCCTCAGTTCGCTTAGCTTAGTTCTAGATCAGGAGATCTTGGGAAGGATTCTTTCGAATCCGGGTAGATTAGGTTCAACTTTTGGGGAAATAGGGTTAGATCTGATTAGATCAGGGTAGATCTAGGATTAGGGTTGAAAATGAAGATTTTAGGTTTTTGGCAGTGTTTGGACGGTGGCCGACGCTCGTCTATGGCGGCCGACGAATGACCAAGGGTGGCCGGTGAGAAACGGAGCTGGATCAAGGTGCGGAAACAAAGGCGGTTCATGGCCGGAGCTATGGCGTTCATCCAATGTTATATGAACATGGATGAATGTTCAAGAAAAAATATGGGTTTTCAATCCATATGGGGTGAAATTCTGGGCCATGGGGTGTTTTAGGGGAGAGAGTTTTGAGATGAGAGAGAAGGGAAGAGAGAGAAAATGAGGCTTTTGGGTTAAATTTGGGCTTTTATAGCCAAGATAGAACGATAGCGTTTTGGGGAATGGGATTCGCTAGCCATGAAACAGGTCGGGTAGGGAGACCCGCGCATTGTGGGATATTTGGGTTAATTAGTCTTTTGGACCTCGGAACTTTGGAATGTTTCGCAATTAGTCACCATTCCTCTTAGATTTTGCCCCAAACTTTGTAATTCTCTCAATTTAGTCCCCATGCTTTGTAATTGAATTTCAGTTTGTAATTCTTTCAATTGGGTCACCTATGGGTTTTGTAATTGGGCATTTAGTTTTGTAATGTTCTTATTTTAGTCCCTATAATAATAAAATCAGCTTTGTTTTGATTTGTTTTCAATTCAATCATTTATTTTAATTGTACTATTTAATTAAATATAATTAAATTATTTGATTGTTGCATATTTTAAAATTAGCATATGGTACATTTTGCTAGATAATTAAATACACTTAGTCTTTAATTAATTATTAGAGCCTTTAACCTAGGTTTCTCTAATTAGGATTCAATAATTAAAATAGGATCGATAATTGTAGTAATTAAATGTATTAAATATAAGAGTTAAAATCCTAATTTGGATGGTGTTCCATTGTTTACAATGGGTTGTTATCTCAACATGGATTTTAACAAATATATTTAATATATAAATCACACTTATAATTGAATATTAATTTAGTTCTTTAATTAAGATTAAATAATTAATTAAGATACATTGTAGTTAATTAAATGTATATTGAATAGAACATTTGAGGCTCAAATTTGGATGGTGTTCCATTGTTTACAATGGGGTGTTATCCCAGCATTGGTTATAAAAGTGTATATTCGATATACATTTTCACTTATAACAATGACATAATAATTTGTTAGGGCCTTAATTATGACTAGAATTTTAATTAATTAGGAATATGATTAATTTAAGGGCTTTACACATATGAAAGGTGTTCAAGAAATTGACATTTTCTCATAAAAGTCATTAAATTAATTAGTATTCATAGTATTAAATAACTAATTAATTAGAGCCTTTTTAGGATTAATACTTAAAATCAACAAGACAATAAAAGGACATTCATTAAAAACCTTTTATGTTGGAAATTCATTTTTTAAATATGAATAGGGGTGCCACCTAACGGGGTGCTTTTAATCTCATATTCGAACCAAATGAATTTCCTTATAAAATGATATCTATATTCGAAATTTAAATTCAATTAATAATTATGAGATAAATTAAATTCAAATAATTATTTGAAATGCCAAAATGCCACGTAAAATTAAAGGTACCGATAACGGGCGTTCGTAAGGGTGCTAATCCTTCCCTACACGTAACCGACTCCCGAACCTAATTTTTAAGATAAAATGTCTTGTTTGTTTTTTCGGTGTCCAGTCTACCTCGAAGTGATCGGTGGCGACTCCAAAATGTTTTTAAGGATAAATAAAGAAAAATCCAATTTAATATGAAAAACCCTAAATTTTTAGGATTAAATTAAAATTGGCTAGAAAACCCTAATTTTCCAAAAGATCGATCGTCAGGTTATTTTTCACACCTGATTCCAAAAATGGTCGCGACAGCTTGGCGACTCCGCTAGGGAATTTAAAAAAAAAACGAGAGTCAGATCTAATGTAACCCCCTCATCCCGGTCTAGTCGCAAGACCGAACTGAGCGAGCTACATTAGGTTCACCGAAGTAAACCGAGAAGAAGAACATGGAAAACACAACCTTTTTTTCTTTTATCTTATCTAGAGGCATAATTATTAACCTACATATACATACTGATCATAGGTGTAAACTCATCCTTATCGGGAATCAAATTGACATCCGATTGGTCTTTACTGCAATTTAGGGACCAAATTGCTATCTCAACAAAATAGATGAACTTCTTCAAGTGTTAGGTTACCATCATCTAATATATCATATTTCGTGCATGAATGTCAAAAATCAGCTTCAAATGAATATCCAAAGTCCTTCAATTACACCCACATAATTTAAGGACCAAAATGTAAGGAAATCAGAACTTCAGAGCACTCAGCAACTAACTAACGGCTTGTTGTATTGGTACGCAAACTTGAGTTGAAAATCCAGTAGCTCAATACCATACCAGTATACTCACGCGTACCGGTACACCTTTCCTCATAAAGCTTCTTCGTACCGGTGCCCAATCCCCTGTACCGAAACATTAAATTAAAATGCCTTGACCCGTACCGATACACCAACCAGTGTACCGATCCGCCAGGCCTAATTGCCTTGCCTCGTACCGATACCCAAACCCGAGTATCGATACGCTAGGCTTAAATTGCCCACTCGTACCGGTACAGAGGTACGCGTACCGATACACTTGGACCAATAATGTCAATTTTGGCTGCCCATCATGCTTTTCATCAAACCACTACACACTAACATGCCCCTAGCACACAACCAGCATATCTAAGAATCCATCCACAACCATACTTCGCATATTGGATAACACTTCATGTCATCATGCTTCAAAGAATGACTATAGGCGTGCTTTCTAGGACTCAAGCAACCAAAGCATAAACCGTATGTCAAATTCAACAAGCCAAACTTATTACAAGTCCAAAATAGCAATATAAATTTGCTCAAGCAGAGGATTAAACACTTAAACCCTCCCAACAACATTCAAGCCACATTGCCTTTATTACTACTTTAAAACTCAAACATACTTTGGTAAATCAAGTCTTGGAAATTCCCTCCCCGCTTGCTAGGGCCACTCGTGCTCAATCAATATGCATTGATGATAAAAGAGAGCGTAAGCAATTATTGCTTAGTGAGGAGCGCTCGAAACATGAAACATCATCCAATGCAATTTAGAACCCTTTTTAAAACAATAACGCCATTCTTTCAAAACATGCACTTAATCTTTATAAAGTCAGCATATTAAACCATATGCAACATGTATCATGAATTCCACAGCATAATTCCATATGCAATTCCCTCCACTTAAGCCTTCCCAAACATAACATCCTATATGCAAAGCTTAAGGAGTATAACACATATAAATCACATCAGTCAAACCAATCCTTCACCATGATACAAATTAAAACATTATATTGGATTTCAAGTGATCCAATACCATATACATCTTTCCATAAATTATCATTAACATCGGATACACGGATTTCCCAAGAGATTTCGCAATCTCTTGCAGCCCAATGGCATGGGGTTGTGCAACACATGCACCACCTCTACACTACCACGGCTAATCCTCCAACTTGGAGTACACACACTCGACGCATCAACCTCTACAGCTCATGGCTGGAGTAAAAGCCATCTAAGTGTTACCTCAACAATATTGGGGTTCATATGATCGGAGTAAGTACCTCTCGTACTACCTCTACAACCACGTGCAGCTTATTATAGTGCACTTTAAATCCTATGGCCAACCAATTATATTCGATAATATTTCCATAACATTTTCAATTCATCACATGCCAATATAATCCACTTTTATAAACATACCTCACTGTTTTCATATGCATTATTCAAATCATTTCATCGTGCATTAAACCATGCATAAGCCATGTTCATAAACATTCTTTAAAATCATGCATTACTTTCCAAATGCATCTAACATCGTTTCATAACAATTCCCAGCATTAAACCATGCTCAATTCATACATAAAATAGGAGGTAAACAATCATTTGACAAGTGCATTCATAAATCATTTGCCAACCGAAATCGAGAGAGACATCTACTTTACTTACTTCCGAGTCTTAGACCAGCGTATCAAGCCTAGTCTAGACTCCCATTAAACCTTTTCAAATCTTTGAAAAGCCATTCTTATCTGTTTCACTCACCGACAAAGAAACGCCTCCCTTACCGATGACAAATTAAGCTTTCGACAACTCCTCAAAACCAAGATTCACTTCCGAATTACTTTCCCCTGTTTCAAACACATCATAATAGAGAATCCAGTGCATTATAATGCATCCAAACTCATAGCAAACAACAATTAACACTATCCAACCATAATCCCCCACAACACCACATCTTAACAACTAAAAACATCATCGATTTATCTATAAACTCAACCCAGCCATTAACTACGAATCTCAACCTTCAAATAACACCAAAATAGCATCAAATCAACAACTCAACCCAACCTCCTACCTCCAGCAACAATAATCAACCACAACACCTCAAAATTTCTTAACTATCAACCTAACAAATTAGAGATTCCCTAGATTTCAGGATTCTATCATCAACACTCACTTTATTAACATTTTGAACATCAAAATCAAGTTATAAATCAATCCTTAACTTAGCAAAAATAGATCAACTATGACTTTCCTCAATTTCAATCATAAACCACCAATTAAACCATAAATTCGTGTTTAATTAATCAAAACCCAATGAAAATCATATAAAATGGATCAAGAACTTAGGATTTTCAATAAAGAACCTTTCATTAGAGGAGAAGAATGAATCCTTACCTCCAATGCTGATTTCTCCCCTTAATTGCTTAATAAAACATGAAAATCAAGGTAGAAACAATAAGTATTTGATGTAAAATCTTTAGGAAATCAATTAGAAATCAAAACTCTATGAAATCCTAATTGTTACCTGAAGAAATTGAAGTTGGAAATGTGTTTGGCTGGAGAGAATTTGAGATAAAAGAAGTTACAAAGTTTGTTACATGAAATTCTTTTTAAAAGCTTAATTGTGTTTAATTAATTCTCTCCCCTTTTTATACCTCATGAAAATTTAATTAAAATAGTTAATTAAAGGGAGAAATCTGATGAAACCCTTTTGGATTATTAGCTCCTTAAAGATTCAAAGTTTTGACCCATTTTCCAGTCACTAAAAACAGTTCTGCAAACTTTGCGTTTTGGTCACTAACTCGAAATGTCCCATTTTCGAATTTCTTTTTCCAAAATTATTTTCACCAAAATTATTCATATATTTAATAATGATTTTAGATTATTTTCCCATATTTGTTCTCACATAAAAAATATTTAATCCAATATAAATCCCGAATCTAACTCGAATCCCTAATCTCGGTCCTTCGGACCGACTAAACCATCCCAAAACTCCTTGGCCCAAAACTGGGGCGTTACACCTAATTAATTTTACGTGGCATTTTGGCATTTTCGGACAGTAATTTGAATTTAATTTTTTCATAATTATTGGATGAATTTTCTGGAAAATGCAGATAGTTTTTTCTGTGTGACATAAATTGGCATCCATGCATAAGCCTTCTACCCGGGCTTTTCACCTTTAAGTGGTTGTGAGGCATGATCTTACGTGAGTTATTCAGCTTTGTGATCAAAATTTTGTCCTCCTTCCGGTATACCGACCTTATACACTGCGAGGTTATGCCTTCGCTATAAGGGGCCGTATACTCCTAAATCGATGTCTTAATGTTCCAGTAACGACAGTTCGGGTACCAGAGTCTAGATCAAAACCCACATGCTGTAGTAGAAGCCTACCCCATTAGAGCTAGACAAGGACCTAGGACATGGTGTTGCTGATTTAAATTCATTCTCTGGTTACTTTTCACGTGCTTAATAAACTGTTCTCTGGTTATTTTTACGCAATATAAATTGTTTTATTTTATAGCAATTAATTATTGCTTACAGTATTATTTCACCATACTGGCACAGTTTTTTTGTGTTTTGTTTTTTGTGTTTTGTATATTGCATTCATAAGAGGTATTGGTTTGAGGATTAGTTTAATAGGCAGTGGTCATAAGAACTAAAGGGTCTGATAGACAAGTGGGGAACAATATGTCACTGTGGACCTGATTCGAGAAGACCTAATACAAAAACGAAGACAATATCTGTGGAGGTTAAATGTCATTAATGCAAGCCTATACCAGAAATTTTTAGAGCATAATGAAGGGTTGCTAGAACCAAATTTGAAAACCATAGGACGGGAATACAAAGAGCCATTTCCAATAAAATTTTTGGATTATAGTATTGTTGTCAGATAGTCAAATGGATCAATAGTTGTTTAAGGTCGTGACTTATTTATGAAGCCCGGTATAATTATTTGCACTTCAGAAAGATACATGTAAGACCAGCAATAGAGAAATACGAGGCTTTTTAGGGGTTAAAAAAGGGGACAGTTTATACAAGGCTTAACAACATATCAAGTTTCAAGATACAGCCAGTAGCAGTTGCAGAGATAAATGGGACGTGGTAGCTGAAAAGATGATAGTAATCAGAAATAGGATAAATAACAGATAAATTAAAGGGGCATTCAAGATGAGTAAATTGAAGGGGTATTCAAGACGAATAAATTAAAGAAGCATTCAAAGACTGTTGAACTTAAAGGCAATATCCAGGATTCACAAATGAGGAAGTTTACCAAAGGATGTCGTAATTAAGGGAAATGCTGATAAAAATAAGAAGCTGAGAAAATGACAGAACCAGAAAACACAGTACATCATTTAAAAGACCAGCTTGTAAGTTTCGAAGAGACAATGAAGGATAAAACAATGAAAATCAAGTCGAGGCAGTAATCCAGGTTATCCAGAAACAAAGTTGTGAAATGATTAACATTGAGAGCAAAGTACGGGGAGTCGCCTGACATGTACAGATTTTGGTCGATGGAGTTGTGAATCTGCAGTAACATTCTGATATCAATACCGGGTTAGGACATGCGTTGATTCAGAGGCTGAACAAAGTGATCAACCAAAAGAGTTGGAGCTAGTGAATATATTGCATTTTCTTTGTATTTGACCTGTCAGTTAAATGGGTGTTGCTCTAATGACTGGTTCTTAAAATCGATACCTCGTTCATTCATGCATTACAACATTTAAATATTATGTAAAATACATAAGTTGTACTTTTGTTGTATTGCATTGGTTAAAATTATATTCTAAAAAGCATGGGTAACAGATTTATCAAGGTTGAGCAGTCACAAAGATTGTTGGGGGTCATTTGGATCGAATGAAGAAAAAGGCTGATCAGTCCGAGAGCAAGATGGAGTACGAGCTAATATAAAGCACCAACAAGGGTGATCAAGATAGAAATTCATCTCACATAAGAGTTCAGTCTGAAAGGACTCTTCATGTAAAAAAGGAGAGCAAAAAAAGTCAAAAAGAGAGTAAAAAAGTCAAAAAAGAGAGTGATCGAAATAAATAGCCAAATAAAGATATGAGTAAGTTCGGATCAACATCGTCGGGGCATTTGTACATAATCTAGAAGACCTGAGTTTGGATCATGAAGAGAACAATGGAATGCTTGACTTAGAGGCACTGATGGATTTTGAAAATGCTAAAATGAAGGAAGCAGTGGACTGGCATAGAAGGACTGAATGAAGTCAAATTCTAGAGTGTAGCCAAAAGTCTTCCAACCAATGGTTCAGCAGTAGTCAGAAAACATAATGATCCTAACAGAGATGAAGGGCATAATATTATTTCTCTAAAACGATGAATGCCGAGGTCAGTTGAAGATAGAAGTTTGCTCACAAGAAGTTGATTGCAAGAATAGCAGAATATAGATACGAGATAAAGAAGCTGAAGAGTTTAGTAAAAAATGAGAGAATTATTCCTATCCAATGTTTTATTCAGACTTGTGGCTCCGCTCTACACAAAATCACTTTCAAATAATGGATCGTTGAAGTTTTTAGTCTCATCAGGACTGAGTATTTATGTCTCGAAAGAGAAGGGCCCCGGTTCAATCAAATATTATTGTTTGCTAGAAGAGTTGAGATAAAAAGAAAGGACAGAAGCTATGACAAACTTTTGTGAATAACTCGTTGCAGTCTGGCGTTTACTAAAGTCAGAGTAACATTTTGGTATCTTTTCTGCAATATTTTCTTCACCAGATAATGCTCAAGATGCCCCTATCAGTGGAAAGTCCAAATCTGAACTGGATCTCATTCATGTTTTTATTGAGAGATACATTTCAAATTACTCGAAGCTTTGCAGTATCATGAGAAATTATTCGAGCCCCATTAATCAAGTTGAATTGTGGTTGAGACATTGAGGATTGCTACATTTTCAAGCTGCAAATTCAAGACTTTCTAAAGTGGGAGATTTTGGAAATTGACACTGAAGATCAACTATTAAGATATGTGACTTCAAAGTAGTTCCCTGATTGGAGAAAATGCAACTGGATTGCTCAGAAAACAAGTGCTAAGAATGTCAAGTGAAAAGAGAGAAAGAAGTGAATGATTGCAATGATCAGACTCCCTAAGGTTGTAAAAGAAAAAAGGTCAACTAACTCACCAGGTCTATCATGGAAGATTCTTAGGAAAAATGCAAATCTTGATATATTTGGAATGCCCATTTCAGACTTATTGTACCCCTAGGCTAGTGAAGAAGATCTCAAGCCCATAGTTATGATCTTGATAATATTTGCAAGTGTTACGTTGGTAACCAGGATATACTACCAAGAAGTGTAGGCCCTTAATGGAAGAAATCAAGAAATAGGCTAGTCAGAGATCCAGAATGAATGCTTCCAAGATTTGCTGGAGTTTTGAACAATTCACCAAACCTCTGTTCATTTACGTCTTACGTATGTTCCATTAGTTTGTAAATTATCTAGTAGTGAAGTTGTAACAACCCAAATTCTGGGTTAGAAGTTAGAATCGTGGATTCAAGTTTTTAGTAATTTGAATTGGGGATTAAATTGAAAGAAATCAAAACTTTGAAGGTTAATTTTGAAAAATTATGGACTATTTTGTGAGCGAGTAAAAGTTTTGGGGTTTTCGTGTAAATTTTTGAAAACTTTGATGAGCAAGGGTTTGATTTGCCCATTAGTCTTTGGGAGGCATTAAATTGATAAAAAGATGGCGTGAAAGCGGGAGAAAGAATTTGAAAAATTTAAGAAAGAGAGAGAGAATGAAGTTTTCAAGCTATGGCTCGTCGTTATTTGGGGGTCGGTGGTTGACACCATCAGCTTCAGCACGTCAAGGTGAGTTATTCGGTGTCATCCAACATGTCATCGTTTGTCAGGGTGAGAGAGAGAAGAATCGAATAAGTTAAAACTTGTCATTTCGTCACTCTACGTAAGCACTATCAGACTCACTAGAATCTAGAAACTTGGACTAGAGCTTGTCGTTCAATTGTCACCACTTGAAGCCACCGCACACGCTATATGCGCTACACGCGCCGCTGCCTGTGCATGGGCGTGCTCTAGCAATGGTGATGAGCTAGCCAGTGTTTGGGTTACAGTCGTTGGGCCAATCGCTAACCTAGTCTGCTAAGCCATTGGGCCAGTCGAGCCCGAGTTGGTCCACCAGTGGCCAACTGCATTGACCAGCCGTACTACATCACGCTACATCACACCACCGTTATTAATGATAACTCTATGGAAAACCTACATTGTGTACCCTTTTACTTGAATTATTGTATGGATTCAAGCTCATATAGTAATATTTAGAACTATTTTGTATACATTTAAGAACTTTATTCTTGTGTTTAATCGATTTATATATATTGGTGCTTTTGATAGGAAATGTAGTGTTTTTGGTGGTGCTTGTGCTGGAGTCAAGGATTGAAGGAAGTGGAAGCGTACTGAAGCATAGTTTAACATTCTCTCATAATGGATTACAAATACCATAGTATTGCTGGGAAGCTGGAGACTAATTCTCTATCCTTTGATGTCATTTAATGCGCGATCCCCCTTTTCTTTATGAGCCATTACGCACGTGGAAAGTAAAGATCCTCTTTAATGAACCACATGTCATATTAGGGTACGAAACCCTAGGAGAGCTGCCTTTATATAATGACAAGAAGGGCAACATTTAACGCAAGCTTTATTGGAAGAAAACAACCCTTTGTCTTCTACTTCGGAGAACCACCATTGTCTTCTACTACACCGCATCACGCCACCATCATTAATTTTTTTGAGATACCCTACTCGAGAGTTTCTTGACATCTTAAGTTTGATTCCACAGTCTATTTTTCCAAATTCGAACTAGTAAGCTATTTTCCATATTTGAATCCATGAATTAGTCTAATTATTAGTTTAATTATGATGATTAATGTATGTTCGTAGTGTTACATATATGATGGATTTTGGGACATCTAATATCAAATCGAGGGGAATTGGTGAGCCTCATTGGAAGCCGATTGTTGTAGCTCAGATGAGAGGTAATAATTAATCACCTCTTTGAATTCGTATAAATTTGGTTTGTGTGTTTAATTGATGATAAATATGATGCATGATTATTGTGTTTGTTTGATTAAATCAATTGTGTGTTCGAAATGGCTGCCTTAAGTATGATTAGGTGTCTATACTTTCTTGAGGTATGAATTTTGTTTATGAGTTTAGCTAGCTTTTATCCGAGACAATTGGTGAGGAGTAGTGTTATGATCGGGATGTCTAGTACCTACATGGATTGTAACACCCCCAAAATACCTAACTCAAAGCCCTAATTTAATTTGAGAATTCCCAATTTGAAACCCTAGTTGAGAATTTCAAAATTAAATAAATTTTATCAGATTTAGTGACTAAATTGTGAAAAATTAAAACCTTGAGACGGATGTGCAAATCAGGTAAAAATTTAGGGGCCTTAGTTGTGATTAACCTTTTGAAGCACGGTATTTAACCCCTTTTCAACCCTAAAATGTAATGACCCAAATTTTAGGTTAATTAAATGGGTCTCAAATATGGGTTTCAAATCTTTAAGTTGGTCATTAAATTAAGAAGAATTATTTTGTGGAAGCTCATTAAATGGATTCTTTTAGACTAATTCAAATAAGGATTTAAAGTGGAGTCTAGAGTAAAAATAAAGAGGATGACATGTGGTTATTATTTTATTGGTGATAGTGGTGTTTGAATTTAAAAAGAGGGGAGTGGTAGAAAAAGTGAAAGATGATATGATTGAGAGAGAGAAAAATGTGAAAAAATAGGATATTTTGTTGGAGAGAGAGAAAAGTGGGGGAAAAGTGAGGGTAAGGAGTTGTGACTCTAATCTATCAAAATCCAGTCATCCGTTTATGACACCTCCTACATCATCACATTTATTTCATTGAGATGAGTCGGTCGGTGGTCTCAGAATCATCGTAGGAGGGATGAAGATAAAGAAGATTTGGGTTTTATGAGTTAGCCATGTTTGAGTGTTAAAAATAAAAAACAGAGGTCGCCATCAAATTTTCTAGCCAAAAATATGCCAGACTGGAGCTTACCGCTGTCGTCCGGCCACCGAAAGCCATCGCATTCGGCGGCTGAGAGTGGGCGTTGTCCAGTAGCTGGAGTGCACCATGCTCCCTTGTACATGCGCGCACTGGATCATTGCTTGCGGGTGCACCATATTTTTTGTGCACCTACGTCGTACTGGATCGCTAGGACTGTTAACTAGTTGGGTTGACTGTTGACTTTGACCATAGGTGTTGACTTTGACTTTGACTGAGCGTTGACTTTTTTGAGGGACCCTACATGGGGGTTTCTCGACATTCTGAGTCTGTTGAAGCAGTCTGTTTCACCAAATTCAAACTCGGTAAGCTATTTCTATGCATTTTATCCCTTAAAGTAGCTTGATAATGTGAAATAGCTTATGTAGTCATATTTGTTTTATCTGAGGAATTTGTGGAATCAAATATTGGAATGAAAGAGACGGTTAGAGAAGCTTGTTTGAGAATTTATCGCTATGGCTTAAGGTTAGTACACCTCAAACTCTTATTGCTTCATGAGCATCACAATTGAGATTGCTTTGCGTGTTAGTTTCTGCAAAATAAGCAGATGATGAATATGCATGTTTGGAGACCGGTAGTATGAGATTTGATATATGTGAGATGCATGATGATGTTTAAGGATATGATTTAACTCGTATAATTATTTGATAATTGGTTTAATTAATTAATAATTGTGATGCCTTGTATGCTAGTCTGAATGGTTGGCGTGAATTAATGGAAATTACATTCAAGAGATAATATATACATATATTTGATTAAATGATTATGCAGTCGGTAATTAATATTAATTGATTGAATGCGTTAGTAAACAAGCCCTAATGACTTTCATAAGCTTTAGGGGTTGAATAATGTGTTATAACATCATAATTCGAGAAAATAGTGCGAGCCCAATAGTAGGGTATCAGTACGAGCCTCGATAATACCGAATACGCGATTGGGGGTCGTATTGGTACAGGTCATCCAGTATTGGCACTTTTGAAAATATAAGATTTCTAGTAAGTAATTTCAGCATCGGTACACATATGAGTATCGATACCCACTAAGCTGAATAATCTAAATGTCAGTTAAAAATGTAAATCGATGTGGAACATTAAGGAATTGATTTATGCCTTAATTAATGAGATAATACAGATTAATGAGATAATTAATAATGATGTTTAATGTATACTTCTATAATATATTAATAAGTTGGTAAACTTAATTGGGTAACTTGATAATTGATAGAAACCATAAAGTTATGGTAACCGTGCTAATGTTATGTGCTATATGGTAATCGTGTCAATATTGTGTGCGGTTTAGAACTTGGTTAGTTGAGTCACCTTTGGTTGATGGGATCCGGATACCCAGAGAGAGTGTTGCAACACCATGGTTAGAGATGTCAAATGTACATTCCCGATGCTGTGTGACACCGAGACATATTTGATGATACTTGAGGAGAGATGCCGAGTATGGGTGTACATTCTTGAGACTGTGTGACACTGGGCCTTACCTAGAGAGAGTGTATGTTCCTGAGGCTGTGTGACACCAGTCCTCACTCAGAGTGTACGTTCCCAATGCTGTGTGACACTGGGCCTCACTCCAGGTTTGTGGTATGACTTTGTGTGCTTTTTCTCGGATGATCTAGTAAGATCCTGAGTATGGTTGGGCCTTGTGTGCCTTGTATGATGTGTTGCTATGATGAGAACATGTGTTTAGACGACTAGTGGTAGCACTACATGTTTATTTATATTTCCTTATTGCTCATACTAGCTTGCATGCTTATGTTTATGATTAGCATGAAGTATAGTAGAGTAGATGTGTACCATTGAGCTTTGTAAGCTCAGTGCTCAGAATCGATGTTTTCATGCGTAGGTTGATTGTCGGATCGTGGGTCTGAGGAGCACTATCAGTATGAGATTCTAGCTTGTCGGCCTTAAATTAAGTTTGTACTCCTTAAGACTAAAATACTGAGGGTGTATCCAATGTTGCGATGATAAAATGGATATGATCATGGCTGAGAGGGTTGAGTTAAGTGTTGTGCTGCTCATGAGAGCGATTCTGGGGGCGAGGTTGCCCTGGATTGTTGAGATACGAGTTAGTTGAATAATGCCAAAGTCGAGGATGTGTCCTCATCCCACCACCTGAATGGTGTCTTCGTTGCGTGTTGAAGACGTTCTGAAGCCTTTGGATACGTTATGTGAGTTTATGGTAGGAAATCTTCATCGTTATACGTGAATAACGGTTGTGATGTGGGTACGGATAATCTGCTCAAAATTGATCAGTGGATACATATTGATTGGAGAACCCTTTGTTTGCTTAAAAAATACTCTTGCTGATACTTGGAGAGTATCATCGCCCTTTTCAAAGGCATTTCTCAGAGATAGTAGATTCAAGATCCACTAGTTTGTTGAAGTATGACCGAAGATGGACATTCTACGAGTTTGTTAGGGCTACCTTCTTGGGAGTTGTTACATCTTGGAATTGATTTGGTTAATCAAGTGCGATGCTAGCCAATAATATCGAGAGTGGGCTCGACGCTTTGAGATCTCGAGGGAACCTAACCTTTGGTAATGAGAGTGTTTAAATCGTTTCCTTTCTATCGTTATTTTTATGGTAGTCATTTTGAGAATGACACAATGAGACTATGAGACATGTTTGACCGTTCGATAGATGCTAATGTGTGCAATTTGACGCTCGAGAGCTTTTAGACTGTCAGCGTGTTTGTTTATGCCTTTTAGAGGAGTCGTCAGGACTTCATCCCTATCAAGAACATGAGTGGATGTTAATGTAAGGTCGAGTTGGACGTCAGTGCCCATTGCCTTTGTTAGAGGAAACCAACCCAGTTGAGAAAGTCTAAGATTCAGCTTCGAAGGTACAACTTGAATGAGGTTTTTTTTGTCTGAGTGTTTTGCCCAAGGGAGAACCTGGCTTGTACGCTAGTAAGAAGTTGGTTCGTTGAGGTGGTGCTTAAACCGTTGAAATCTTGTTATGTGGCAGTGAGAGGCCGTTACGTGTCTCCTAAGGTGGATGACTCGTTTAACTGATTATGAAATACCATGTAGTTTTTAGGGTTAGTTTGAGAATGAGAAGCATATGGTTAAATGTTGGAGGCTAGTAATTTCGAAATGAATTTTGGAATGAGGATTTCTCTTTTTAGGGCGTGTTATGGTAGCGTTTGATGTTTGTAGTGACAGTTGAGGTGTTTCAGCGATGATAGGGTAGGGGCCACCATAATTGTCTCTCGAATATAAGTTAATGATTTACGTGACACATGTGAATGTATGAGGAATATAAAAATATGAACGTTGACAGGATAATTACCTTAATGACCTTGTGTGTGGGAAAGGTTAGTACCATAATTACCTTAATTACCTTAGTGACGTTGACAGGAGTCGAGGAACATTGGTGGAGATCCGAGCTGTGTGAGACCATTTTGTTGTAACTGTGGTGCTGATTCGATTAAAGTCGAATAAGATTTTAAGATATTCGACGATGTTTTGTTTTGTTGTTAAGGTTGTATTTTTGTATAATAAGAGGGAAGGGCGTGCCTACTCTAATAGTGTGAAGTTTTGGTAACTTTGGAAGTCGCGAGAAGTAGCATCTCATTGTAATTAAGAGGATACAATGTTATGATTGAATTTAGGTCTGATGGTTTTTGATAAACTTTGAGATCTTTTTGTGGGTGTTTTAGAGAAAGATATGTCAAGACAAGTGATTCTTTCTATAAAGTACAATGGTTAGTATATGGTGAATTCTGAGAGCGACAGTTTGTACCGAACTTTCGCTGCGTGTTTTGGGAGACAGTGTGGAGTTGTGTGTTTAAGATAGTGAGAAGTGTTTGACTTGCAATCAATTGTGAGTCAAACATTGAGTTCTTCAGAGTTGTTTTGATGCTTCGATGTTCCTTTGTAAAAAAATAAATAGATGACTGCGAGTCTTGTCAAGGATTTGTGAGTGCACAATTTCGATGGGATTACCTTTAGTAATGATATATTCCTTGGTAGACACCATTTGATATTTTCGGCAAAGGTGAGATCTAGATAGAAAGTCTACTTGGATTGTTTGTGGGTTGGGTTGTAAGATACTGCGGTGTGTACATGTTACCTTTTGATGCGAGATTCGAGGTTTATGATGGAACCTTATCCCTTGGTGGGATTTCATGCGATGAAAGATTTGAGTGATGATATAGATGACATGTTTTCCGGACATGTTATAGTTTAGAGTGCAAGACTCTTGCATGAACCGAGTTATTAAGAGCTGCTTTAATTGCCGATATGAGTTATTATGCAGAGTTTAAGGTAAGTGCTTGTGACGAGTTGAGACATCATTCGTTTTTAGAAGTCTTGCACCGGGCAAGCAATAATATTGATAAGGGTTGTAATCAAAGTTAGAATATCCTTCAGAGAGTCACCACGAGAGGGATAACTTTGTTTTGGTTACAACGACTGTGTAACCTCCTGTTCTTTTAGATCGTGTGGAGTTGTGGAAAGATTTTGTTGTGCATCTATCTTTTGGGTTCTGCAGCATAAGTTAAGTTTCCTTGATGACGTAATTGTGTGACGTTTCTTTCAAGGTACCATGGGGTTTGTACCGTTAGAAGACATGGGTCATGATTGATACGTGTTGTGAGAGATCAGAGTAGAGCAATGGGAAATCTTTGAAAATATCGAACTGTTGTAAGGGTTTGAACATCTTCATTGGTTTATGAATACAAAATTCGAGGATGAAATTTCTTTTAAGGAGGGGAGAGTTATGACAAACCAAATATTAGGTTAATTAAATGGGTCTCGAATATGGGTTTCGAATCTTTAAGTTGGCCATTAAAATAAGAAGAATTATTTTGTGGAAGTTCATTAAATGGATTCTTTAGAGTAAAAATAAGAATAATTATTTTTAGACTAATTCAAATAAGGATTTAGAGTGGAGTCTAGAGTAAAAATAAAGAGGATGACATGTGGTTATTATTTTATTGGTGATAGTGGTGTTTGAATTTAAAAAGAGGGGAGTGATAGACAAAGTGGAAGATGACATAATGGGGGGAGAGAGAAAAGGTGAAAAAAGATAGGATATATTTTTAGAGAGAAAAAATGTAGGGAAAAAGTGAGGGTGAGGAGTTTTGACTCTGATCTATCAAAATCTGGTTGTCAGTTTATGACACCTCCTACACCATCGCGTTCATCTTGTCGAGACGAGTCAACCGGTGATATTAGAATTGTTGTTCGAGTTGTGGTTAGAGGGGGTGAAAAAAAGATTTGGGTTTTGCGAGTTAGCCATGTTCGAGTGTTCAAAATTAAAAATAGAGGCCACCATTAGATTTCCCAGTAGAAAAAGAAGATTTGGGTTTTGCGAGTAAGATATCTGTACGAGCTTCAGCCAACAGGTATGCAATTGGGGGATATATCAGTACGGGTCATCCTGTACCGATACTTTTGGAAATATAAGATTTCCAATAAGCAATTTTAGCATCGGTACACGTGTGAGTACCGGTACCCACTAAGCTAAATAATCTAAATGTAAGTTAAGGATGGAAATCGACGTGGAACATTAAGGAATTGATTTATGCCTTAATTATTGAGATAATGCGGATTAATGTGATAATTAATAATGGTGTTTAATGTACACTTCTATAATGTATTAATAAGTTGGTAAACTTAATTGGGTGACTTGATAATTGATAGAAACCACAGAGTTATGGTAATCGTGCCAATGTTGTGTGGTGTATGGTAATCGTGTCAATGCAGTGTGCGGTTCGTACACTTGGTTGGTTGAGTCACCTTTGGTTGATGGGATCCGAATACCTAGAGAGAGTGTTGCAACACCATGGTTGGAGATTCCGAATGTATGTTCCCGACGCTGTGTGACACTGGACCTCATTCGATGATACTCGAGAAGAGATGCCGAGTATGGGTGTACATTCCCAAGGCCGTGTAACATTGGGCCTCACCTAGAGAGAGTGTATGTTCTCGAGGCTGTGTGAAACTGGGCCTCACCTAGGGAGAGTGTATGTTCCCGAGGCTGTGTGACACTGGGCCTCACTCAAAGTGTACGTTCCCGAGGCTGTGTGACACTGAGCCTCACTCCAGGTTTGTGGTATGACTTTGTGTGCTTTTGCTCGGATGATCTAGTGAGTTATCGAGTATGGTCGGGCCTTGTGTGCCTTGTATAATGTGTTGCTATGATGAGAGCATGTGTTTAGGCGACTAGTGGTAGCGCCACATGTTTATTTATCTCACCTTATTTCTCGTACTAGCTTGCATGCTTATGTTTATGATTAACATGAAGTATAGTAGAGTAGATGAGTACCATTGAGCTTTGTAAGCTCAACGCTTGGAATCGTTGTTTCCGTGCGTAGGTTGATCGTCGAATGTTGGGTTCAAGGAGACCTATCAGTATGAGATTCCAGCATATAGAGGTTTTCAGAGTATGATACTTGTGTTTAGTGGGCTATGTATTCATGGGACCTTACGTGGTCGAGTCTGTAATTCTTACTTTTGAAATTGTATTAATTAATTCGAATGTTTAAATATTTTAAATTAAAGTGGAGCTTCTTTGTAACGATTTAAATTTATATATGTTTTCAATTATTAGATCTAAATATTTTGGAAAATACCTTGTTTGGGCTAAACCCAATTTGATAAAATTTATGGTTTTGGTTTGAGCTTGAGGCCTAAAAGTAACATCTGGGTCGAGGGTGTTACATAAAACTCCTACATCTCCCATTCTTTTCTGTACAGCAGCATACCACCCCTCTTTTCCTTCTATCTGTCGAATAGAAAGACCACCAAAACTCACCCCTTGTTTTTTCGGCGAGCTTCGATCAGCCCATTGCTGGTGACCGTACTTGACACAGCACCCACCTGTTCGCTCAACCCCAAACCACACCCATGGCCTTGCACCGTTCCATCGTCCTGTAATCCCATACCAACCTCTTCTGCCTCATCGATTCAAGAATCTCTCTAATCACCAACGTGATTCTTAAATCTTGGTTACCGAGACTCTATACCTGACGCATAAGCTGTGTTTGTGGAGAGTAATAATAATATATCATCGTTATTATTATTATATTTCTTTTATTTGGTTGTTTTAAACCGTCATATCATACTATAGTTTGATAAAAGCTAAAGACATGTATAGATGTATTTACACAAATCCCATTATATACACATGTCCCTATTTGTATATAGAAACCTACTGTTTTATTTGTTTTCTACAAATATTTTAGGAATCTATTGGAATGAGAGCTATTATTATATATGTTTTACTGTACGCAATTATTACCAATATATATTTATATATATAAATGTTACTACTGTTTCTATTATAATATTTAAAGGAACTACTATTTTCGTAAGTATATATATTGTCACGGACCGCGAGCCCGCGATCGAGACAAGTGCAACCATGGCAGCCCAAGCCTATCTCTACAGCATTTTGGGCTTGCCAAATGACCCAAGTAAGCTGGCCAATTACCATGGTAAAATGAGCAAGCAGAGTATTTACCATGGTGAAATCCGATAAGGCATCTCACTTATCATTTATGTGATTATTTGTAAAGATAATTCTCACTTTATCTCTTATTTAAAATTCAAATGTTGAGGATAGGATAGGCTCTCATCTGGACCGTTGATCCATTGTAATCTTGACCGTTGATTGTACTTGAGCTCACACTATAAAGGAGGCTCAACCCAGTCATTTCATGCATTCATTCATCACTTGCTTGATTTGTAAGCTTTTACCCGTAGTAATACAACTCAAGATTCACTCACTTTCTCTTGTTCTTTTGCCATCGCTTTTCTTTTGTTCCGCAAAGAGTTTCTAAGTATTTCTACTTAGGAAGTTTCGAGGTGACTTAGCCCAGTTTTCAGCCGAGAAAGCAGCTAAGGCCGCGCGGTTGTCTAGCAGAAGACTAGCCCCGTGACAAGTGGTATCAGAGCGAAGTTTTGCCGAGAAGTTGCATATTCGAGATGGCACGTGATGGAGAGAACACTGCAGTGAAGAAGGGTGCAGAGGCCACAGCTGACAAATCCAAGAGGGGTTCGTCGAAGGACGTGATCACATCGATCCAGGGAAGGGTTACCAAGCTCGAGGAGTCTATGGCGGAGGCCAAGGCGACGCTGGAACCTTTGGAGTCAATGGATGTTGAGAAGCTGAGTTCGTTGGATTTCGAGAGGCTCGAGTCCTTGGAGGGAATTCAGGATGATGTTCAGGAGGCTCTTAATGGGATGGATGTGAAGATGTCTACGCGTGGCGATGCCTTAGAGGCCATGGTGGTTGCTCTAAGGGAGGAGGTTGAGGAGCTCAAGGCAAAGGGTTCCAACTCCGAGAAAGATGAACTGAAGAAGGAAGTGGAACTGCTTAAGACAGAGTTGTTTGTGCTGAAAGCGGCGATTGCGAACAGCGCGACTGTTGCAGTTTCTAGAACCTCGGGAGATATCCCCAAACCAGAAAAGTTCAAGGGGACGAGGTCCGCCCAGGAAGTGGAGAATTTCCTTTGGGGAATGGAGCAATACTTCAAAGCCATGGGCATCGAGGAAGATGCTAAAAAGGTAAGCTTTGCAAGTATTTACCTAATTGATCTTGCACAAACGTGGTGGCGACGTAGGTGCGAAGATGTGAAGCGTGGAAACACTGCCATTGAGACTTGGAAGGAGTTCCAAGATGAGTTCAAGGAACAGTTCTATCCTTTGTATGCTGAAGATGAGGCACGGTCAAAGCTGAGACGACTTAGACAAGATGATGCCAAGAATTTGAGGGACCATGTCCGAAAGTTCATGGAGTTGAGTTTGCAGGTCCCGAGCTTGACTGAAGAGGATGGGTTTTTCACCTTCGTAGATGGGTTGCAACCATGGGCGAAGATGGAGTTGCAGCGACGGGGAGTGACCAAGCTCTCTACTGCCCTGACTACTGCCGAGTCCATCATTGAGATTGGGCGTAGGAAACCTGACTCCTCCAAACCAAGACCGAAGCACAGAGGTCATGGTGGAGACAAGGAGAAGTCAAGTCGATCCGACAAAGATTCGAGTGGCGGGAATAAGCCTTCGAATGGGAAACATGCTGATTCAAGGGACAAGCAGCATGGCAAGTGTTACCACTGCCATAAAGAAGGGCATATTGCCAGGGATTGTCCCCAAAAGAACAGAATTGCTGCCGTCAAGGAGACAGTTGATGGCGAGACTGGTGAGGCTCTGAAGCTTGGCTCCGTCATTAGTACAATGGAGGTCAAGAAGGGTCGAAAGAAGAAGGGGTTGATGTTCGTCGACATCACTATTGCGGGCCAGAAGTTGAGTGCACTAGTGGACACCGGTGCCTCCGAACTGTTCATGTCCGAGCAAACTGCCGAGAAACTTGGCGTTACTATCGAAAGTCCAAAGGATCTATCAAAACAGTGAATGCCAAGGAAGTACCGATTGCGGGAGTCGCAAAGGGAGTTCAACTTAACATTGGAGGTTGGACGGTAAGGAAGCCATCAAGGTAATCCCACTCGATGACTTTGATTTTGTGCTTGGTTAAGTTTTCTAGACCGGATCAACGCTTTCCTGTTCCTTTTGCGAATTGTCCATGCATTCTAGATCCGAAGCATCAATGCATTGTTCCAGTGAGCCGAGGGTCGAGAGTAGGTGCAAGAGTTCTATCCGCAATTCAGTTTGCAAAGGCAGCGCGCGCGAGGAGCCGACCTTCCTAGCAACCTTGGTGTGCGATGAGCCTGTCGCAACTGAGGGAGTCCCCGATGAGGTGGGGCAAGTCTTGGTGGAATTTGCAGATATGATGCCTGCCGAGTTGCCAAAGAAGTTGCCTCCAAAGAGGGATGTTGATCACAAGATTGAGCTTGTGCCAGGTGCGGAGCCCCCCGCTCGAGCCCCTTACCGACTAGCCCCGCCTGAGTTAGAGGAGATGCGCAAACAGTTGAACGATCTCCTAGATGCCGGGTACATCCGCCCATCAAAGGCACCCTACGGTGCGCCGGTATTGTTCCAGAAGAAGCACGATGGGTCCCTACGGATGTGCATCGACTACAGGTCTTTGAATAAGCTCACGGTGAAGAACAAGTATCCGATTCCTCTCATTGCAGACTTGTTCGACCAGCTTGGTGGTGCAAGGTGGTTCACCAAGTTGGACTTGCGATCGGGCTACTACCAAGTCAAGAATAGCCGAGGGGTGATGAGCCGAAGACAGCTTGCGTGACGAGGTATGGTTCTTTCGAGTATCTAGTGATGCCTTTCGGCCTCACGAATGCTCCAGCTACTCTCTGTACCCTGATGAACAAGGTGCTACAACCGTTCCTGGACAAGTTTGTTGTAGTCTACCTCGACGACATCGTCATCTACAGCAAGACATTGGAGGAGCATGTCGAACACTTGCGGGAGGTGTTCAAAGTCTTGGGAAAATGAGCTGTATGTCAAAAGGAGAAGTGCTCATTTGCCCGACAAGAGGTTCCTTTCCTTGGCCACATTGTTGGAGGAGGTATGATCCGGATGGACAAGGAGAAGGTTCGAGCCATTGAGGAATGGGAGCCGCCAACTAAGGTAACCGGTTGAGATCTTTCCTGGGGTTGGCGAATTACTATCGGAGGTTTGTCAAAAGCTACTCCAAAATTGCCGCACCGTTGACCGACTTGCTGAAGAAGGACAAGGCGTGGGATTGGGGATCGGAGTGCCAAAAAGCCTTTGATGAGATCAAGCTCGCCATGGTGAGTGAGCCTATCTTGGTGTTGCCAGATTACACCAAACCTTTTGAAGTTCACACTGATGCATCCGACATTGCCATTGGTGGGGTCCTAATGCAAGAGGGACATCCGGTTGCATATGAAAGCCGGAAGCTCAATGAGACCGAGCGGAGATACACAATCCATGAGAAGGAGATGACAGCGGTGGTGCATTGTCTACGCACATGGAGACACTATGTGCTTGGGTCCAAGTTCGTGGTGTACACCGACAATGTCGCCAACATTACTTCTTGACTCGAAAGAAGTTGTCCCGAAGCAAGCTCGTTGGCGGGAGTTTCTTGCCGAGTTCGACGTTACTTTGGAGCACAAACCGGGGGAAGGTGAACTTCGTGGCGATGCCCTAAGCCGAAGGTATACCATGGAGTTTGCGAGTTTGCGGAGGGACCGATGCTGGAGCGCATCAAGGAGGGGATTGACACATGATCCGGCGGCCAAGTCATTGATCGAACTTGCCAAGGAGGGCAAAACCCGGAGGTTTTGGCTAGAGGGAGGCTTGTTGTTTGTTCCTGGACGTCGCCTCTTTGTGCCTCGGTTTGATGGAATTCGAAAGGAGCTCATGAAGGAATGCCATGATTCCAAGTGGGCGGGACATCCGGGGGGATACACCGGACATTGGCCTTGATGGCGGAGCATTATTATTGGCCACACATGGGCAAAGTGATGTTGAAGCCTATGTGAAGACTTGCCTTGTGTGCCAGCAAGACAAGATCGAGCGAAAGAGTCCAGCGGGGTTGTTGCAGCCTTTGCCAATTCGGAGAAACCATGGGTAAGTGTTTCCATGGATTTTATAGTCGGTTTGCCGATTGTTGACGGAAAGTCTAGTATTATGGTGGTCGTGACAGGTTTTTCCAAGTATGCGACATTTATCCCAAAGACCCAAGGTGTGTCCAAATGAGGAAGCAGCTAGGCTTTTTCTCAAGCACGTGGTGAAGTCTTGGGGTGTTCCACAATCCATTATCGCGATCGGGACACGAGGTTCACGGGAGGTTTTGGACGAGTTGTTCAAGTTGTTGGGCTCAAACTTGAACTTCTCGACGAGTGTCCACCCGCGGACCGATGGGCAAACCGAGAGAGTGAATGCACTCGTTGAGATCTACTTGAGGCACTATGTGAGTGCTAATCAACGTGATCGGACAAAGCTGTTAGATGTGGCCCGATTCTCTTACAACTTGCAGCGGAGCGAGGCGACAAACCAGAGTCCGTTCGAGATTGTAACCGGGCAGCAGCCGCTTACACCGAATGCGGTTGTGACCGGGTACCGGGGACCGAGTCCAGCAGCCTATCATTTTGCCAAGGGGTGGCATGAGCTTTATGACTTAGCCCGTGCATGCTTGCTTGCGCAAGGGGAAAGCGGACCAAGAAGTGGGCGGATCGAAAGCGTCGGGATGTGTACTTTGAGGTTGGTGATCTAGTCCTTGCCAAACTGACTTCGATCTTGCGCAACCCAGATCACAAGGGGCTTGTGCGACGATATGAGGGGCCGTTCAAAGTTGTGAAGCGGGTAGGCACCATGGCCTATCAACTAGAGTTGCCGCCAACTATCCGAGCTCATCCGGTGTTTCATGTGAGTTTGTTGAAGGCATATCACCATGATGAGGATGATCCGGATCGAGGCAAATCACACCGAGCGCCCGATCGGAGTAAAGGTCTCATACGAGAAAGAGGTAGAAGCAATCCATTCAGAGAGAGCCGTTCGTCAAGTGGGAAATCGACCAAGGCATGAGTACCTTGTTCAATGGAAGGGTCTTCCCGAGTGTGAGATGAGTTGGGAACCAGCCGATGCCTTATGGCAATTCCGAGAGCAGATCGACCCGTACCATTCTAGCCGCGACGAGGGCGTCGCTAGAACTAGTGGGGAGAATGTCACGGACCATGAGCCCGCGACCGAGACAAGTGCAACCATGGCAGCCCAAGCCTATCTCTACAGCATTTTGGGCTTGCCAAATGACCCAAGTAAGCTGGCCAATTACCATGGTAAAATGAGCAAGCAGAGTATTTACCATGGTGAAATCCGATAAGGCATCTCACTTATCATTTATGTGATTATTTGTAAAGATAATTCTCACTTTATCTCTTATTTAAAATTCAAATGTTGAGGATAGGATAGGCTCTCATCTGGACCGTTGATCCATTGTAATCTTGACCGTTGATTGTACTGAGCTCTCACTATAAAAGGAGGCTCAACCCAGGTCATTTCATGCATTCATTCATCACTTGCTTCAGTTTGTAAGCTTTTACCCAGAGTAATACAACTCAGTATTCACTCACTTTCTCTTGTTCTTTTGCCATCGCTTTTCTTTTGTTCCGCAGTAGTTTCTAAGTATTTCTACTTAGGAAGTTTCGAGGTGACTTAGCCCAGTTTTCAGCCGAGAAAGCAGCTAAGGCCGCGCGGTTGTCTAGCAGAAGACTAGCCCCGTGACAATATGCATATGTTATTGTTATCCTTGTTTTCATAATACTATACGCGTATGTATGCATGCTTGTATCTATGTATGTATTGTTATTGTTATTATTATATGGCTTCATTTTGGATATCGAGTTCCAAACCAAATTGAGTTGAGACATGGCCAAATCAAATCAAGTTGTTGGTTGAACCAAACTAAGACGTTAATCGGCGTTGATGGTTGACTTTGAACCAATGACCCTACCTAGTTAATTTCAAATTTAGTAAATTTTGAGAAATTGAGTATGAGATCTGATATGGTTTATATGTGTTTCAGATGGCATTGTCTCTGAGGAAGACGAATAGGCACCCACTTCGCCTGTTCGTTCTAGTCGTGCACATGCTTTGAGGCCTACTCATGAATATTCTTTCGTATTAGTATCTATGTTTAGATTTAAGTGACATAGTAATAGTGTTAATATAGGTTTATTCTCGTAGGTTTTGATACAGTTGGACCTAGTGCTTCTGACCATGGGAAACACGTTATTCAGTAGGTCGAGTTTGCTTGGGCTAAGGTGTGTTTCTTTCGGTGCTATAAATAAATGATTTTGTCTGTGTGTTCTCTTTCTGTGCTATATATTCTGTGAAATGTTTTACAACATGCATGACTACTTTTCTATGTTGCGATTTCGATGAGATTTAAGATGCCGTATATACTGTGTTAAATTGTGTTTTAATGAAATTATCAGAATTTCAGAATTGTGATCCTCGTATTTAGTATGATACAACTATGATGTGACTTTGTTTTACAAACTATATTTTTATATGCATGGGATGAGATTTTATGGAGGAAGTAGTGGCTTTCACCCCGTCAAACGGCTGATATAGGACCACACTCCGATTGGAGAAATAAGGGTGAGGGGATCTGGAGAACTACCTCCACTGTGACCGGTGTGGTTGGAGTATGTAGCTGAGAAATGCGTTTTGTCTATGTCATCATTACATGCATTGTGTTTTACTGTGATTTTATTAAATGTTTTGTGAAACTGAGATTTTGATCGCTTGCACTTTAGAGATACACTAAGCTCTATAGTTTACTCCCCTGTAGTTTCCTCCTACATATATTTTGGACTCTAGGCAACTTGGTACTCGAAGAATCTCACCTTTTATTCGGTTTTATTACTTATCAGTACGAACTACCTTTTTAATATTCAAATTAATATTTATTATTATTTGGGACATTTATATAATTTCAAAGACGATTTATATTTTGGGATTGTTTTCAACATGCATTTACAGGTTTTGTAGTCAATTATTTTATTAAACTTTCGAATATTATTTTGACATTTGAGTTTTATGAATTATAAAGAGATTTATTAAATCATTGTTATTTTATTTCAAATTTAGTATAATTTTCAGAATTAGTTTCTTGAGGGTCAAGTTTGAATTGCGACTTCTTAAATTCGGTCATTTTCTTCTAGGATGGGTTTAGGGGGTTACATGGATGTGGAACATGAAGAAAAGACTTCTACTAATGAAATTCATATGGAGGTAGATACCAAAGAAAATGAAGAACCTAAGGAGGAAGATGTATCGACTAAGAACAGTGAAGCTGACATGCATCGTAATTGTCAAATAAATTATCCTTAATCTCAAATAAATAATTACTAAGCGTAGTAAAGAGAAGAAGGAACGATCTACAGGGTCTAAAGAGCTTCTAATGTAGAGAGGTTTTGATTCTGACTTTGCTGAGAAAATAAAGAAAAATGAGGGGTTTGATTAAGAGAATTAAATAAAGTGAACTTGCAAATAAATTTAGAAAAATAACAAAACAAAATTTTGAGAAGAAAATCAATAAAATAGAATAGCCTCAAGCTTCGCTTTGCCTCAATTCCAACTGCTCATCGAAGAAGGATCGATGCTTGTCCTCAAATAAAACACTCATCAAATTCCCCTCACTTATTCATCCAAATCAAGTTCACAACAATTATCCAAATAAAAACATCAATCAAGAGGAAAAAACAAGTAGGATAAAGTTAAACAAAACCATGACATCCCATTTATCTATCAATCTCAATGCAACCAAACTCAACACCTCATAAGGATTCGCTCAATTCACTCAAAGTGTTTCTGGTGTAAAAACGCTCAAAGTCAGAACTAAACATGATATTACCATAGGTCTGTAAGAAAATCAAATCTCCACTACTTGTAAGAACAAGATGCAATAATCAAAGGGTCTTAAATGCGTTGTAACGAGGCTTAGGTAAAGGTAGGAAAAAGGCAAAAAAATATGGGCTAATGGTCAAGACAAGAGATACATGAATAATTAGATCAAGTCCACGTAAAATCAAAAACTAAGAAAAGGAATGCAATAAAATTCAAACAAATTTATTTCTTCTTTTGTTTTTTTATTTTTTATTCTATTTTTTTGTTTTTTTTGAACTGTTCTTTTTTCGCAGTCTTCCAACCTCTTTTTTTTTCATTTTTTATATTTTTTTGAAATATGAACATACATCGGGTACTTTCGTTCTCTTGTCCTGACAAGGGTAGAAAAGATAGATAAATGAAAAGGCTCAGGTTAAAAATGTGGTAAAAATAAGAAGGAGAAAAGGCTCAAAAATGGCTAACTAGGGGAAATGAGTAGGTAGGCAATTTTTTTGGAGGAAAAAAGTGGGTAAATCCTAAGTGCCCCTATCATATTAAAGCATTAAGTTCATATGTAATCTTAACATGCATTTAAGTGCATGTTCTAGAATATCAATGCCAAGTTCGACACACTCAATCAAACAAGAATATGAGAAAGAATGTAATGAATTGCTCTTTCAGGCTCAAACCTTACCGGAATGTGTAACCTGCATTGAGTCAAGTGCATTTCAACTAATAAACTCATGGGATATCATACAAAAATTTCAAGAAAAATCACTAATCATGCCATCCGCTATCATGTGTCCTAATTCAAATAAAAGTGTGTTCCAACAAGCATGGAATTCGAAAATATTCAGCAAGACGAAGGATGCTCAACAGAAGATTCAACATATTCAACCAAAGTATACTAAATTCCAAGCATATGAATATACAAGGGAAAATTCGATTTAGTTCTCTACCCCTCACTTAAAGTGTATTGCCCCAATAAGAAAATTGAAACCGTAAGAGAAGGAATAGAGATACTCCCCGTGTCTGTCGCCGTCGACCACGTCGAGTAGGGGGCGGCGATGATGGATTAGAGTCCCTCAGGATCTTCACAACCTTCAGAGGAACGGCAAAGTAGTGACGATCGCGGTTAACCGGTCGATAAGTAGTCACCCGCGCCTTGGTTTTTTGTACGAACCATGGCTTCGACTAGACTGGTGGTGCACGATCTGAAGGGTAGGAGAGGCAGGGCTGAACGGTGTTGGGCTGTTGGTGGTTACAGCCGTGGGATGTGAACAACGGTGAGGGTTGGGGAGAGAGGCGACTTGGGAAAGGTCCTGGTGGATTTAGGCTCGATGGGGGAAAGGGAAATAGGGGAAAGATGATGATGACGACGAGGTTTAGATCCCATTAATCTAATAATCAGGTTTAGGTGCAAAATTTCAAAAATGACATCCCTTATTTTTTGATATTACCTGTCCACTACTGCCATCTTTATCAAAGCTTTATCAGAAAGCCTTTTTTTGAATTTGGCTAAAACACGTCTAGTGTTGGGGGTTCTGCTATCTTGCTCTGAAATTACAACAAGGCTAGAAATTTCATATAGTTCCATTGAAAATTGTCGCACTGTTCTATAAAAAATGCCGCATCCGAGTTCGATTAACTTTGAACGAGAACAAAAACATGGGTACCCGAAAATCACAAGAAAAATAAAAACATCAAAAATATGAAATAAAAATGAGGAAATAAAAATTAATTAAGCAAACAAAAATGAAAGTGGGTTACCTCCCATTTAGCGCTTTATTTAACGTCGTTTAGCTTGACGACCTGATTCAGACTACAGGTATTGCGACAAATACTTCCTCCAATTCTTGCGCTTTATCGAACTGAGAACTTCCTTAAGAGAAATTCTACGATCATGGAGTTCTTTTGTTTTTTCTTATAGGTTCGGGTATTCATGTAAGCTTTTCCTCAGATTTCTTCCAGCTTTGAAAGCTTGTTTAAAATAATTACTGGGAATATATCCTTTCTCCCGACAACGTGTACTTCAAATGTTTCGACACTGGTTTTGAATCAATATTCGGTGCCTGTAAAATGGAAGATAACATTTTAGTTTTCGAAAGAGTTAGGCGTAATTCAGAATAAATAGAAGAAATATTTTCCAACTCCCTAATTTCTTCACCGTGATCCTCCAATTCCCTGCACAAATCGTCGGATAAATTAGTTTCAACAAACTCATATACCAAAGGCTGATAAACGTCAATGAAACTAATATTTGCAACATTATCTGGGTACTTCATCGCCTTGTAAACATCAAATTTAACAACCTCACCGTCAAATTCCATGGTAAGAATGCCACTTCTAACATCAATTTTGGCATGTGCCATTTTTAGGAAGGGGCGACCAAGAAGGAATTTGGAGGAAGAATTGGTTCAGTCATTTTCCATGTCGATGACTTAGAAATCCGTAGGAAAAATTAAATCATTTACCATAACCAACACATTCTCTAGGAGTTTTTTGGGACAAATGACGGATCTATCGGCGAGCTTGATTGTCACTATTGTTTCCTGTAAAGGTTCTGCACTAAGTGAATTGTAAACGGAAAGCGGCATAACATTTATGGAAGCGTCCAAATCACACATAGCACGTTTAATTCTTACCTTACCAATTTTACAAGGAATAGCAAACATACCTTGGTCCTTTAGCTTAGGTGGAAGCCTATGTTGAAAAATAGCTGATACGTTTTCACCCAAATTTACCTTTTTATTGCCGGTAAGTCTCCTTTTGGTTGTGCAAAGGTCTTTCAAAAATCTGGCGTATCTTGATACTTTTCGAATTACCTCAAGAAGAGGTATGTTTATCTCTAACTTCTAAAAAACGTCAAGAATTTCTTGTTCCTCGGCTTGTTTATCGCGCTTAACCAACCTCGAAGGAAAGGGAGATGGGACGACATAGGGAGATGGCGTAGGAGAAGTTTGTGATTCATCCTTCTTTTTCCTCTGAGATCTTTTGTCAACTTCTTCTTTCTCCCTCTAGGATTTTGATTCATCTTTTTTCTGGGATTCTGCAAAAACATCCTCTAGGACTGGTGGTGCAACAACAGTGCCACTCTGAAGGGTGATTGCGCTAATATTTTCTCGTGGGTTCATCTCGGTTTGTGATGACAGATTCTCTTTGGATTTTAAACAACTTGCCAGATGATTTATCTGTTTGTCAATTTCTTGAAAGTGTGCTTCGGTCTTTAGTTGAAACTTTTCCTAGGATAACTCCAAACATTGGACAATTGGCTCCAATGACAGTTTTTGCGGTTCATATTGTTGTGGTACATGTGGTTGATAAGCTTGATTCGGTCTGGGATTTGGTCCATAGTTGAAGCTTGGATGGTCCCTCCACCCTGCATTATAGGAGTTGGTGCTAGGATTGTAAGGTCTTTGGGGAGGTCCCAAAAAATTTCCCACTGCATTTACTTGTGCGACAACATCTTGTTGTAACATTGCACAACAGTCTATGGGATGGTCCGGCATCGTGCATATTCTGCAAAGTCTAGCTGTAACTGTTTTGGCTGCAACAAGAGATTGAACTATATCAGCTAACTTATCAATTTTATTTTCTAAAAAAATTGTACTTACCTCGTGAACTCATCGAGAGGGTTCACTGGAAGGGCAAAACTGTTGAGAGTTAGCGGCCATAGTAGAAATTAAATTTCTAGCCGCAGTCGGAGTCATGTTTACAAGTGCTCCTCCACTTGCTGCTTCGACTATCTTCATCTCCATAGGTAGTAAGCCTTCATAGAAGTATTAGAGAAGTGTTTGTTCTGATAGTCCGTGTTGTGGACAATTTGCGCATAATTTCTTGAATCTCTCCCAATAGTTATATAATGATTCAGTTTCTTTTTGCCAGATTCCTAAGATGCTTCGCCTTAGTTCACTCGCCTTGGCTACAGGGAAAAACCTGTCAAGAAAAAGTCGGGCCATATCAGTCCATGTATTAACCGAGTTAGATGGTAAATCAAATAACCAATCCTTATCCAAATCGGCTAAGGAAAAAGGGAAAGCACGAAGTTTAATTTGGACTTCGGATACTCCCTGTGGTTTCGTGCTTAGACAAACCATATGAAATTCCTTAAGATGTTTGTGCGGGTTCTCATTAGGTAGACCATGGAAAGTCGACAGAAGATGGATTAGACCTATCTTAAGTGTGAATGACGTTTCTCCATTCGAGAATATGATGCACAACAGTTGTTGCTCATGAGGTGCCATGACAAGTTCTCGAATAGTTTGGTCTTTGTCTACCATCAGAATCTGCTCTACGTTGTTGTATTCAAAGTGTATTTCAGCATTAAAGGGCATTTTTAGATCTGGTTCGGATTGTTGTTTTCGTTGTTCTTACTGTTGTTTTCTTCTTTCCCGAAGCGTTTGTATGTGTAGTCTTCGGGCTAATCCTTCGATCTCCAGTTCAAAATCTGCTAGTTCTCCCAAATTCTTCCTGGTCATAAATCAAAACAAACTTTAATCAGAAACTTTGCCGAAGTCCCCGGCAACGTTGCTAATTTGACAAACATCGTAATTGTCAACTAAATTATCCTTAATCTTAAATAAATAATTAATAAGCGTAGTAAAGAGAAGAAGGGTCGTTCCACAGGGACTAAAGAGCTTCTGATGTATACAGGTTTTGATTCTGACTTTGCTGAGAAAATAAAGAAAAATGGGGGGTTTGATTAAGATAATTAAATAAAGTGAACTTGCAAAAAAATTTAGAAAAATAACGAAATAAAATTTTGAGAAGAAAATCAATAAAATAGAATAGCTTCAAGCTTTGTTTTTGCTCAATTCCAGCTGCTCATCGAAGAAGATTTTACTCTGGATATATGCCGGTTACAGTCTACAAGGCCCAACCCTTGTAACTTACTTTTCTCTTCGGTAAACCAACATATCAAAGCCAATATTTGAAATTCAGTCTTTATTTGGACAAACAACGACTATCATCGCTAGCACCAACACAATTTAAGTTTTAGAAAAGCTTGACTCGGTTATGTTGTCTCAATGAGAATCGAACCTGATCTCAATTTCCCTTATCGAATCCGTCGCTAAGTGTGTTCATAGGAAGTCGAATATGCTACAAGCCGATCCTTCCTCCCAACTTTTAAATCAGAACAACAATCAAACCAACGAGCTCTTTTTGAAATGAAAGTGTTAAGATTTTTAAAGGAAAGACTGATTGCCAATCCAAGTTTGCAGAAAATTGAGAAAGATATCTAAAGAAATTAAGTGCTTTTCAATTCTCACAATCGAAATTAAGACATCGCTTTAAGCCTTCGGCTAATTGGAAAATTAGCTAAGCATGATAGAAATCATAATTAGCATATTTTAAGGAAAGTAAAAATAAAACGAAGTTGAAAAAACACTATAATAAAGGTAAAATCCCCAAGAGCAAATAAAGCTAAGTACAAGATGTGTTTTTCAAGCTTCACCCTAATGTGGTATTTATATCTTGAGATAACCTAAAGATAAAGAAATAATTTAAAATAAAATACCTAAAGATAATCTAAAAATATTCAAATAAAATCCTAAATGATAAAGTGATAATTCCCAAATATTTAAATTCAAACTTAATCTTAAAATCCTAATTGAATGCCGTCCGTCCTTCTAGATGATGCTGACTGGATCACCTTCTGGAAGCTGCTGCTGACTATACTACCAGAATCTGCCACATCGGTCATCGTCATGCCCCAAGTCATGCCCATGTGTCCAACATTGATTCTAGAAAATAAAAACTGCAGAACATGCTCTTTTAATGCTGTTTTCTAGAAATTGAAGTCGTGCACAAAAGCGAATAAAAAACAACCAAAATCAGCAATATCAAAGAATGAACAAGGAGTAATTAACGATAAAATAATAACAAAATAAAACACTCATCAGAAGCTGGCAAACTTGTGAGCAACCATCAGCTTAGGCAGCAGGCTTTGTCGAAACAAACTAGCGAAAGACCACCACCTCCATTTCCCCAAAAATTAAAGGAGTCAAAGACCGATAGGAAAAGCCAAAAATTTATGGAGATTTTCAAACATATCCATATTAATATCCCGCTGGTCGAGGCCTTTGAGCATAACCCAAACTACCTTAAGTTCTTGAAAGAATTTTTTTTATCAAGGAATAGGAAGTTTGGTGAATTTGAAACAATTGCACTTATTGAAGGGTGTAGTGTTATATTGTCGGGACAACCGAAAAAGATTCCACCAAAACTTAAAGACCTAGAGAGTTTCAATATTTCTTGTTCAAATAGGAATGTTTACATTTTAAGACATTATGTGATCCATGTGCATCTATTAATCTTATGTCTTTGTCCATTTTTTAGGAAATTAGGGATCGGTGAGGCCATACCCACCACTGTCACATTGTAGTTTGCTAACCGATCGATTGCCAGTCTTAAGGGAAATAATGAAGATGTCTTAGTTCGTGTCGAGACATCCCAATTCACTCGCAAACAAGATTGAGAACCAAGAATGAACAAACTTTGAAAATTGAATTGCAACTCAAAAACCTAAACAAAATCCAATTGTTTTTCACAACAACAAAACACAATAACCCTAACCAATCAAGTTAGTTCATGGTTGGGTTCAAAAGATATACAAAGATTAATCCCCAAACCATGAATCTAATGGAAGCAAAGAAGAAGAAGAAATCGATCAGCCCTCTTTGGAAAACCTCTCAATCGAACTCTCCCTCCAAGCTTTCTCCCTTGTCGAAATCTCTCCCCTCTTGCCCCTTTGGAGTTTTGTCGAAATTTCTCTCTTCTTGCTCACCTCTCTTTGACGGCTTGGTCCTTTAAATAGGAGACGGCTAGATCAAAATTTTTCTTGAGAAGGAAGTTAAGTTGGAATTAAATTATCTTTAAAGAATATAATTCTTTATTATATTTAAATTCCTTCTAGAACTTCTCCTATCTTCTTGGGATTTAATTTCTCTTTAACCTCTTCATGGAAATCAAACTTCTTTGGGATTTAACTTTGCTCCACGTCATCTTGGGCTTATCTAGTCATCAATTTCGACTACCATATCATCTTATTCTTTGTCAAAAATTGCCTTGGCAACTAGCTCGGCATCTCCTTCACGCATTGCCCTGGCAACTGCGTCGGCATCTTCTTCATGTACTGCCCTGGCAACTGGTTCTAGCCTTATTTAGGCAAGTGATTCTGCACACACACAAAAACACACCAAAGCAGCATTTTTTCCACAAAAATCACCAAGTTATGTAATCAAGCTCAACGGTGGAAAGAAACATGAATTAATGTATGAATGACTAATTATGCAACTAATATGAGCCTAAGTCTAACAATATTATGAGTAAAAAAGGGTATTAAAAATAGTACTTTTGTACACTTATAACACCCCCAAACTCAAACTATTGCTTGTCCTCAAGCAATGCAAACTAACAATTACCTACCAAGACTTTAATCATCAAAGACATGCTTCAAACTTGAATTCAAACCTCGGAACCGCGACACAAAGTATGATCACCTTTTAATTTTTCGAATAGCACAAAAATTACCCAGAATCGAACTATAATACTTGTGACAATGTGTGCGCGTAGTTGTGTACAAGTTGATTTTCAAGATTCTATGTGAACAATAGGCTTTTATCAATTTAATTACCGGTGCACTTATTTTTATTTTCACTAGAGCCAATTTCAGGCACCTCTAGCAAAGTAAGCAATTTCTCATTTTATTTTAGTCGACTAGAGCCAATTTCAGGCACCTCTAGCGATTCTTTAATGTGCATTAACTACTAGAGCCAGTTTCGGGCACCTCTAGCAAGAAAGTGCATTTACTACTAGAGCCAATTTCGGGCACCTCTAGCAAGAAATTAACTTTTAATTTTCAATTTTAAATTTACCCAAATTTTAAGGAACCTAAGTTCACTAATTTTCTTTCAATCAACAAGCCACAACCATGTAAATATTCAGCGTCATAGTAAAATTCTAAGTTTTTTCATGCAATCCTAAAATTAAAGGTTCTTTCAATTAAGTGCAGTGGCAAAAATTCATCATTGGATATTTAACAAGTCTTAAGCAATTAAATTCAATTAAAGGCATGACAAGTAACATATGCAACCTATATGTGGTTGCTAAAGATGAATGCAACTAAACATGAAACTAACTAGAAACCAACACCCCCCAAACTCGAGAGAAGCATTGTCCTCAATGCATGTAAAAGTGAAACAAAATTTAAAAGAAACTAAATGAAATGAGTTAGTTGGAGAGGTCGTCACCTCGAGTGATAAGTTTCCTTCGTGCCATTTGCTTGATTCATTTTTTGGTCGGTGGTTGAATGCTTGTGGTCGGTACCGCGTGAATAGCATTGCTTTGATTTGATCCATGTTTGCCGAGGCAGGTTCACTTGCCTGGGCATCAGTAGTTGCCGAAGCCATTGTTGTTGCCTGGGCATCGCTAGATTCTGTTCCCGTGGCAACTGCTGAGGTAGTTGCAGGGGCATCCTCTGTTGCGGTTGCCGTGGCAAGTAGTCGGCAGTGAATTTCCTTAGCATAGTGGTTGTGAGTCTTGTTGTGGAAAAGAAATGAAAACAAAGAAAACCTGGAAACTAAAGATAATGAAGAAAAATAAAAGAAAATATCTCCTAAAAATAAAAATGAAAATAAAAAGAAAAAGAAAATATTGAAAGGAGAGCATGCTCATGCATCTCCTAAGGTGACTACTTCTTTGTTACGTTCTACATGGGCACCGTTGTAGTGCTTCAATCTTTGTCCGTTAACTTTTGAATTCATGTTCGTCAGTGATGGACTTGATTATCACGGCACCATGGGAGAATGGTTTGAAAACTTCGAATGGTCCCGACCATCTTGATTTCAGCTTTCCTGGGAAAAGTTTTAGCCGAGAATTGAATAAGAGAACTAGTTGCCCTGGCATGAATTACCGCGGCAATAGTTTCTTGTCATGTCATTGCTTTGTTTTCTCCTTGTAGATTCGTGCATTATTATAGGCGAGTGCACGTAATTCTTCTATCTCGTTGAGGTCCAACAAACGCTTTTGTCCGGCACTTTCCCAATCCATATTCATGGTCTTGATTGCCCAATATGCCTTGTGCTCGATTTCCACCGGTAGATGGCATGTTTTGCCATAGATAAGTTGAAAGAGGGGCATACCTAAGGGTGTTTTGAATGCAGTGCGATATGCCCAAAGTGCATCATCTAGTCTTACTGACCAATCCTTCCTAGAGGGATTTACAACTTTCTCGAGTATATCCTTCAATTCCTGGTTGGAAATTTCTGCTTGCCCATTGGTTTGTGGGTGATATTGCCCGTCCTATGGCAACGATCACATTGCTTGTAAAACTCTTGGGCATCTTTGTACAGTGTTGGCCAATACAAACCGGATTGCAAAACTTTGGCCTCGGTACGAGTTCCTCCAAAATGTCCTCCATAGGGTGAAGAATGACATTACCGAAGTACATTCTGCTGCTCTTTTTCAGGGACACATCGGCGTATGACCTGATCTGTATGTTGTCTAAACAAAAAAGGCTCATCCCAAATGTAATGCTTAGCATCATGGCCGAACTGCTTCTTCCCTTGGTGAGTAAGGCCATAAGGTAAAATACCACAAACAAGAAAATTAAGTAAATCTGCGTACCAGGGTATTGCCGAGGCGTGTGCGTCTAGAGTTGCCGAGGCATACGCGTCCATGGTTACCGAGGCATGCGTATCAGTGGTTGCCGAGGTGTGCGCATCTGGAGTTGCCGAGGCGTGAGCGTCAAGAGCTGCTGCGGCGTCGAGGGTTGCTGAGGTATGCACATCCATGGTTGCCGAGGCGTGCACGTCAAGAGCTGATGCGGCGTCGAGGGTTACCGAGGCATGCACAACTATGGTTGCCGAGGTGTCAAGGGTTGCCGAGGCATACACATCCATAGTTTCCGAGGTAACTAAAAGTTGCTCATCCGGAAATGCATCGTATATCTCTAAATTTGCGTCATCCTCCCTATTGCGTTATAAGCGTGATAAGTGATCAACCACTTGATTTTCTGTTCCTTTCTTGTGCGTTGGCCTATGACTGCTCCTACCGCGAAATCACTTGCATCACACATGAGCTCAAAAGGTAGCATCCAATCTGGTGGAACGACAATGGGTGCCGAGGCAAGCTTTTCCTTTAGGGTTTCGAATGCTTGGGCACAAGAATCATCAAAATTGAAGACTTTATCTTGGTGGGGGTAGTCTCTCAATCACGTCCACCTTGGCTTTGTCTACTTCAATTCCCTTGGATGAAATCTTGTGGCCGAGCACTACTCCTTCATCTACCATAAGATGGAACTTCTCCCAATTAAGGACTAAATCAGTTTCTTCACATCTTGCCAACACCTTCTCTAAATTGCCGAGGCAACTGTCGAAGTCATTACCAAAAATAGAAAAATCATCCATGAAGATCCCAAGGAAGTCTTCGACCATTTCTGAAAAGAGTGCCATCATGCATTTTCTAATGTTACTGCATATCTGAGAAAACTTGAGGAGAGTTGTTTTCGATACTTCTTATAGTCCATCCGCACCCTCCATCGAGTGACAATATTGCCCCAAAAGAATTGGGCCAATGTGCTCCCAGCTACTCCCTTTTGCGTTACCATGGTGGAGGTGTATTTCTTTCGTGTTCCCTTGTAGTCCATGCATGCCCTCCACCTTGCTACTATTCCTAAAGGCACAAATATATTAATAGGAAAAATTATATCCATTCCCAACCATTCAATTACCTCATTCTTGTCGACTTCTATCATGGTTGGATGTAGCCTTTGTTGTCGTGGCAATTTCTGCTCAAGCCAATTGCCGTGACAATCAGTTGCCAAAATTTGCTGTAAGTCAAGGGAATAACCAATTTTTTGAAAATCTTTACGAATCCAAACACCTTTTTCTTTTGGCCTCTCAAATATCTCCATCAGTAGAGATTTCGATGGCTTCAAATCTACCAACATCAGTTCCTCAAGACATACCTGCAATGGATGAGGTGAGTTTTTAAAGAATTCAAAAGGTTCAACCATTACCTGTTCATATTCCATTGGCAAAGTATTATCATCTCGTTGATCTTGCATGTGGTCGTGCAATTACCGTGGCAACTGTAGATGTGAGCAATCTACAAATTCCTGCTTCAACATCAACGTTGTAACCTTCTGGGCATCAGGTTCCTCAAAATTTGATGTAGTATTGTTGTTCTCAGCTTCAGTGAGTGTTGTCGCGGCATTTCTCTGTTCATGCTCCTCAATCATTACTGAGGCAATTTGTTGCTCAGGCTCATCATGTGTTGGGCAGTCTCTCTCATTGGAAGCCTCTTGACTTGGAGGTTCTAGTTGTTCCCCACACATCAGAGAGCTTTCTTTGCATTGCTCCTTATCCTCTTGCCTTGGGACGTCAGTATCCCCCGGAATGGATTTTTGGTGCATGTTATCCATGACATATGTGGATCTCCTCAATTGATCTTCTGAATCCCCTAAGGTTGCATCCCACTGAGCTATCCTCTTATCCATGGACTTTGACAGCTCTCGAATCTCTTCAATTGATCCGTCAAGTCTAGCCAAGGAAGCTAGCAACGTTTCCTCCAAGGAATTGGAATGCTCTTGAAAAGGACTACATTGCCATGGCATATCTGTTGCTGCGGCAAAATTGTTATGGTAATTTTTTTTGAGCTTTTTGACCATACCATGAAGAATTTTGTTGCTAGTTCCCTCTATGGTCTTCTATGTAGTCATATGCATCGAAAATGTGAGGGCAATTTTCAAACACATGATGTTCTCCACATATAACACAAGAGTTTTTCACGGTATAGGCTCTTTGTGCTTTTCTCGGTTGGTATAGGTAATAATCAAAGGGTGCAAGAAACTCTTGATTGGATTAATTCATATCTTCCAACATCAACTCTCGAATAGATCGGCTTTTATTTCCCGACATGTTGATGTCCCTTAACTTGTAGCGCACCTAATTTTTTTTGATAAAACAAACAAAAAGAAAAGTTAGTAAAACTAAGAAAAAAATGCAATAATAAAAACAACTAACACCAATTGCCAATCCCCGGCAACGGCGCCAAAAACTTGTTGTGTGTAATAAGTTCTACGCAATTGTGTAAGTATACACGTTGCAAGTAATAAAGTGATACGAGTATCGAGTATCGTCTCCACAGGGATTGGTTTGGGCCACTTTTCTTTAGTTATCGCACTGTAAAAGTAAAAAACAATTGATAGTAGGAGTTGATTTTAACGAGTAAAGTAAAAGCAATAAACTAAAAGAATAGATGAAAGCAAAAGAAAGAATAAGCCATGTTATCGTGAGTTGAGGTGTGATAGCCGATTGGATCGTCTTGGTGATTGAGTAGCAGACGGATTGCCAGTGCAATTCTACTATGATTGCCTAGTCGATTGCCAGGGCAATTTGGTTGCAATTGCCTGGTTGATTGCCAGGGCAATTATGCCGTGTTGCCTGGTCGGTTGCCAGGGCAATTCCCCATTGTTGTCTGATCAGATTGCCTGGGCAACGCTCCTGCGATTTCCTGGGCAATTAAGGATGGGTCGATTGCCTGGGCAATAGAGCATTCACTTCCAAAGTTCGGCGAAACGTTCTTCAATGGTTTCTTCTTATCCTTAAGTCGAAACTCTAGCTATTTGTGCATGCCTTGATCATACATCCCTGCGTGAATCAAGGGTGAACAATATCCAATCTTGCGCTCCTCTTAGCCGTTGGAATCCTAAACTTATTCCTAAGCTGGATTAGTCTTCACCACCAATTGATTGAATAAAGACCATGCTCATTCGTTTCTTGAATCTAACTCTCTCGATATTAGATAAATAGATGAAGTTACGAGATCCTCTCCCAATTCACTCGCAAACAAGATTGATAACCAAGAATGAACAAACTTTGAAAATTGAACTGCAACTAAAAAACCTAAACAAAATCCAATTGTTTTTCACAACAACAAAACACAATAACCCCAACCAATCAAGTTAGTTCATGGTTGGGTTCAAAAGATATACAAAAAATAATCCCCAAACCATGAATCTAATGGAAGGAAAGAAGAAGAAGAAATCGACCAGCCCTCTTTGGAAAACCTCTCAATCGAACTTTCCCTCCAAGCTTTCTCCCTTGTCGAAATCTCTCCCCTTTTGCCCCTTTGGAGTTTTGTCGAAATTTCTCTCTTCTTGCTCACCTATCTTTGACGGCTTGGTCCTTTAAATAGGAGATGGCTAGGTCAAAATCCTTCTTGAGAAGGAAGTTAAGTTGGAATTAAATTATCTTTAAAGAATATAATTCTTTATTATATTTAAATTTCTTCTAGAACTTCTCCTATCTTCTTGGGATTTAATTTCTCTTTAACCTCTTCATGGAAATCAAACTCCTTTGGGATTTAACTTTGCTCCACGTCATCTTGGGCTTATCCAGTCATCAATTTCGACTACCATATCATCTTATTCTTTGTAGAATATTGCCTTGGCAACTAGCTCGACATCTCCTTCATGCATTGCCCTGGCAATTGCGTCAGCATCTCCTTCATGTACTGCCCTGACAACTGGTTCTACCCTTATTTAGGCAAGTGATTCTACACACACAAAAACACACCAAAACAGCATATTTTTCCACAAAAATCACCAAGTTATGTAATCAAGCTCAACGGTGGAAGGAAACATGAATTAATGCATGAATGACTAATTATGCAACTAATATGAGCCTAAGTCTAACAATAATATGAGTAAAAAGGGTAATAAAAATAGTACTTTTGAACACTTATCAAGGAACATGCTGAAGATGCCCCACCACCGTAACCGACTGAGGAATATGAGCCTATCGCTATGCTAAAGAAGAAGCGCGTCAAGCATAAGGCCACCAAGACTGTACCACCAAAGTAGGACCATAGCGAGGTACCTCCCATTGCATTGCATTTAGTTTAGTTTTAGTTAATTTTCCTGCATTGAGTGCAATACCTTCTTCAAGTTTGGGGGAGGTAGTGTTCATATTAGTCATTTGCATTTGTAGTTATGAACAGTTTTTGCTATGACATTTTGTTTGGTTTAAAGACAGTTCTTATGAATAAATTAAGGATGTCCGATGATGAGCATTTAATTTTTGCGACAATGAATTATTTGAATGTACATGACTGTTGAGATTGGTAGAACTGACTTTAGGGCTTGATGCTTGGAGATTTAATTTTTACACGATTGCATGTTTTCTATGCTTAAGGGTGTTAGAAACTTTTTATGAAAGAACTCTTACATGCCTTAGTATAAACGATCTGAATGAACTTAATTGTTAAATGAAAGCATTAAAGGCTTTATTAGACTCCATATGCTTATTGAATGCATTGAATTGTGAATAAATGCTACGGCATATCTGTAGAGGGGCACTCCTCTTTGTGTTGTTTGCCTAGATACCGTGTTTAAATAAATGGCAGTAATGGCAAATGAGTGAATGAAAGTTGTCATAGGATGACTCTACCTACTAGCTCGGGGGTGGAATGTTTGCTCCATTTCCATCTAGAGTTAAGGACGGTAGGTGTCATGAGCTGGCACCCTTCGTAGCAGTTTAAAAAAAAGTTATAATGATGGAGTAAACTTGTGCCTAATTGGTTAACAAATACTAGGGTATAATAGAGAGCTTACCTAGAAATTTTCTAACTCTGTTAAGCATAGATTGGATGCAATTACGCACACACATACAAACGATCTTGTCCTAAGAGAAAGTTCTTAAATTCTCAATTTGTCTAGCATGTTGAAGCCTATATTTTCCGAGGACTAAAATTTATGCAAAAGAACTGTCTTGATTTGAACCTTACCATAGCATTTTCTCTGTTTTTCTCCTCATTGTTTGGGGACAAGCAATAGCTTTAAGTTTGGGGGTGTGTTAACCTTGTAAAAAGTATACGTTTCATTCATTTTTACTTAGGTTATTTTTTGGTTTCAAGCTTATTTCATTGAATATAGATGCATTTAGTTCATTTAGTTGCATTTGGTGGTGTTTGCTTGGTTATTTTAATTATTTGTGAAATTGGTGCTGCTTGAGAGAAAGGGTTGTTTTGTGGTGGTAATGTGCAGGTAAACAAAGGAGTTTTGCTGGGAAAGGAAATTTTTCCGCAGCATTTTGGATAGCATTTTTGGGTGCACCAAAAGACAAAGAAAGAAGATATTTTGCAACCCCCACACATGATTCCACCAGCCAGCCGTGTCGCACAAATGAAGGGAATATTCCCTAGAGCACACGAGGAATTAAGGGCACAAAACCCTAGGAGCCCCCACTATATAAAGAATAGGACACCTACATTAAAAGAGAAAGGGCAGAAAAGAGGCAGGGTGAGCTAAGAAAGAGAGAAGCAAAAAAAAGGCGGTTGCTTTCATTCTTCCTCATTTTTGGTGTCCTCCACTGTTGAAGCTCCAAGGGAAGTCCTTCCTGGCCTTTAAGAGAAGCAGCAAGCTTAGGGTGGTTCACGGCAGTCCAGGGCGGCTTGGGAGATCTTTTTACTCTAGTTGCCCTTTGCTTTATTATTTTCTTACTCTGAAATGGGTTGTTTTAAACAAATGATTTTGGATATTAACTGCCCAGCCATGAACTAACTTTAAGTGGCTTGGGTTTATTGTGGATGATTATGTTTTCTGTTTGAATGAATGTTTTAGCATTTTTCAGTTTCATTGATGCTTTGTTCATTGTTTTATTGCCTTGGGTTTGTAAGAGCTTTCGAGAGTTAGGCTTTACCCTTGTTAGATGCTTAATGGTCGAGAGAGTTAAGCTTAGATCTACGTGGACAATGGGGTTTGATGTTGAGAGGCAGAACCCTAACTTGCCTTAGAGATAAGGATAGAGTTTCAACGACTAAAAGGAGTAGAACTTCAGGGTTAGTAGCTTGCTAAGGTTCACACTGAGAGGTATTGCAGTAGCATTCTTGCTGCCAGTTTCTTGCTAGAGATAGTTTAGAAACACCTAGATGAGCTCTGTCGAGTGTCTTATAAACTGGAAATAGTTAGCCATTCATGAGAACTAGGCATATGATTCCTTGATAAACCCAGCCTGTCATCCCATTGAGAGTTTCCACATGGTGATGATCTTTGAAGTCTTATTATATTGCTCCGATTTTTATTATAGTTTTTGCTACAACATTTCTTTTAACTGCTCACATCAATTCATCCATTTAGTATTCAGTTCCTAGTTTGTGTGCTTGAACTTTACTTAATTTACCTCCAATCCCTGTGGAGACGATCTTACTCATCATTTTATTACTTGTTCGATGTGTATACTTGCACCGATTGCGTATCATTTATAGTACATCTACACACGCAACAATCACCAAAGTGACTGCAACGCCATAGCGTCTGATATCAACACCGAAGTGTTTGGATCGCATCGTAGTGCTAGATTGCAGCTGCTATAACTCTATAGGTATCCAATTATACGAAAGACTCTCACACTAGTACTTGGGCATAACAATATATTTTTTTCATATTTAATATCCAATCTTTCAATACTGTTATCCATAATTCATTAATGAACAGTTCATATCCAAATATCTAAAATTCGATTTACCTTGAGTAAATCCTTATGCTACAATCATTGTATCAATATGCCATTTAATATTTCATGCTATTTTCATAAATAAGGCATCATACTTTTTTATTTATACTAATGTCGGTTCATCGCAAGTTGTCCTAATTATTAACATGTTATAAATACATGTAATGAAATCACTCATATCACATATATAATAAATAAGTAAAAATGCACGCACCTGGGCCATGCATGATATTAGCCTCACTAAGGTATTTCAATACTTTTTCTTTGCTTTTTTTTTATATGGTACCCTTAGCCTCGTCAATAGTTGTACAATACCATTTGAACATACATAACAATATTCATGTTAGAGTTTTTAATCTAACATTGCTTAACTATACTATATTAGTATAATTATCCGAATATAGAATATTTTCAAAAATTTTCACTTTTCCTTTTATAATGTCGAATTGTTCATTATGGTCCCTAGTGACCATTTTGCTCATTTTATAATTTATTCCAGCTCGAATCACAATTATTCAATAATTCCATCATTTTCACTAACTTTTATTCAATACCCCTTTCATCCACTAACTTTTACCAAAGTGACGTTTTAGTCACGAATTTTACACATAAACTTGTAAACTTGTATCCAATAATTAATCCAACATTTCTATAATTTTCTCACATTTTCACCTACTTTTAGACCAAAGCTAAATTGGTCCTTGAACTATCCACGACTTTCGAAATGGTCCCTTGCTATTTCTATTCTTGTCAAATTAGTCCCTTGAAATCTAATTTCAATTCTAACTTTATACAACATATTCGAATCATAAAATCTCATAATCATATTTTTCATAAAATTTTCCCATTATTCTTCCACGTGGCTAAATTGGTCACTTAGCTTTTCTAGGCTCATTTTTCATCCAAAAAAATTCTAACATGCTCTAATTAATTTTCCAACATATATTCTTCATTTACAAAAATTAACACTTAAAACCCCAATTTAATCCTACATACTAATTGGGTGTCTAAACTTTTCAAGGACTTTATTTTGGTCCTAATGCTATAATCAAGCTTGTAATTTCATAATCTCTTCAAATCCATCACTAGAATAATTTTCACAATATTTTCCCTAATTTACCAAGCATGCCAAAATAGTCACTTAGAAGACTAGTTGAGGATTTTTCATTCTAACATCAAAATCAAGCTTCTAATATCATCAATCTTTCATTTTCATCATCAATTTCAAAACCCTAAATAAAATCCCAAATTCTAGGGTTAGGGTTTTTAATCCTTAAACATGAAGTTAAATACAATCTAAGCTTGATTTTATCTCTACAACACTAGATTTGCATAGATCAAACTTCAATCTAAACATGGAACATGAAACCCTATTTTCTCTCTCTTCAAGAACATAATCAAATCTTCATAACTCTTGATAAAATTACTATCAATTGAAAGAGAATCAAACATAGATTAATTTTCTATCAAAAACATACCTTGAATCTTGTTTGGAAGCCTTCAAAATGCCTAGGAAAAATTTTTGTGTATTTTCCCCTTATTTTCTCTTGTATTTTCGAATTGGAGGGGAAGAAGATGAACATTTTGTTCATCTTTTTTTTAATTTATGCCACATGTAATTAATAAATTGAATTTTTTATTCAATTTAGTCCTTATTCCAAAATTAACCTCCAACTGAATCATAATTTACAAGTTGTCATTCTAGTTCAATTCCAACCAAATTCCATTCAACTCTAACCAAACTAGAATAATGCTTTCACATGGGAAATTACCATATTGCCTATGGTACTTTCAAAATATTTCAAAATTGCCATTGTGACCAAATTACCAAAACTAGTCACTTAAATTACTAATTTTACCATTTTGTAAAATCTAACTATTCTAGTTAGATCACAATCAACCAATTAATAATTTATTCATAAGATTATATTTTATGAATTTTTCGTGACTTATGGAACAAACTCTGAAATTTTGATTCGATCCGATTTCCCGTTATTCACTTACTACTTCTACTGCGATTTCCCTTTCACCGGGCTATCAAATAAATTCTAAAAATTCTTTATTTCCATATGTAAAAAATAAATAATATTATCAAATAAAATATTCCATATTTATGAAGTCAAACTTAAAATTTTGACTCAGTCCAAATATACCGATAATTACCCAAAATCTTTATCGGGTACAATTTCTCTTAATATTTCTTAATCGGCTATCCATATGAATAATATTATCTCAGACTGATTCCTTTTTATCAATCTAAAGTACTGACATGGGACCTTCCCAATAGGTCACCCATCCTAGTGCTACTCTAGCCTGAGCACGCTTAACTTTGCAGTTCGATCCGGGTATCCGAATTCCACTTAAACTTTAACTGTGATTTCCCAATATTTAAAATATCAGATCAAACCAGTAATTTCATATTCGGTCCACACCAATAGGTGCTCTATCTATTTATGAAATAAAACACCTAACTTTTAGGAAATTATAACTTTGGTCCTTTAACTTTTCATATTTCGACTTGTACCATACAAGTTTTGAGAACTTATCATTTTGGTCACTAAACTTTAACCTTGATTTCCCATTCCAATTTTTCCTTGGATTGTTACCAAACTTCGCGAGTACCCTAATTTTCTTATCCTCTATCACACGGTAGTCTAAATTCTCATAAATTCCTTTCCTAAAATCCATAATTAAAGAAATCCTAAATTTTATATTTTGTCATTTTAGTCACTAAGTTAGATTTTAAGCCCTTATCTTAGTACTAAAAGACTCTTAAACAGTTTAGCAAATTTTGGGGTATTACAACAAATCCCAAGGAAGAGGTACTAGACAATATTTGAAGGCGTAGTATGCATGCTGCATCAAGACAAAATGACTTGCCAGGATGGACCACAAGTGAAAGCCAACACTTGTTAAGATCCCAGTGACGTGCCATGTATCCCTTTTTCACCTATATATAGATGCCACCAGTTTAGAAGCAAAGGAAGTATATTTAGAGAATTTTCCCGAGAAATGGCTCTTACCATGGAAGCTTTAAGAGCTTAGGGATCCTAGTGCCAAAAGAAGCAACAAGGTGGCAGAAAAGCCCAATAGATTAATGAGTTGTAGTAGTGGTCATCATTGGGCTCGCTAGTCTGAGTTCTTGTGCCCGTAACAGGAATATGTGTCTTGTTGTGGATCCTGTGTGATCAAATAACTATGGTTTTTTCTGAATTATCATTTTTTATCTTTGTAGATATTAACTCTGTTTTTAATATATTAACCCCCTGGTTTGATGCTCTTTTTGAGTGGTTGTGTTCTTAATTACTACTTCATATATATGTGCATGTATGTGTTGTAGCTGCATTTAATGTTTTAATAACAGATAATGTAAAATGTCTTAGCACCATGAGTAACGAAAGATATCGTCTGACCTAAGTCAAGTGACATAATAAGGCTTAGCCAAGGATGCTTTTACTAACACCTGAATGGTTGTTTATACCGATAGGCTAGGTCAAGTGACACATTAGAGCGCTATCTTGAGTACATTCTCTTGAACTCTCAAGAGAGCATCTCCCACCAGTTATGTCGTACCATTGTAAAGATATAAACAACCCTGCATGTCCTATGTTAATTTCATAAACATCTTTGATCACAACTCGTTGATTGCAACCTAAAGTACCAAGGCTCCCTTTTCAGTTTCCGTTAGAATTAATCTCCATATTTCTCACATGCATTCTTGATCATACACATAACCTTTGATTAATCAATAACAATTATAAATTACTACAATCCTCGTGGGATTCGACAACCTGACACACATACACCTTTTGTGTGTCCACTTTATTACTTGTGTTGACAGTGTATGCTTGTATTTATAACGTGTCACTATGCAAACACCAATGTCCCTAGTTGTAGCTTATCGACGATGAATTCTACGATATTTCTGTTGAGCAATGATAGCATGCCTTTTCAATTAAAACTGGCATTTAGGTTTTCTGTGATTATACCTACGATTCAGGTATTCTACGATTACGCCTACGATTTAGGTTTTTTGTGGATAGATTAATTAGAGTTTGAATTTTACCTCTTTTGTTTTGAATGATTTAATTAATCCGTTCTTTTTTATGCTTTAGTATATTTTCCCATTTATATTGGTTTGCTTTATATTTATTTAATTTTGTAGTTTTGTATTATTAGGCTCTCAAGCTCAATGAATTATTCATCCTTACAGGTAAATAGGTTTGAGCTTTATTCTGGACAACGATATCAGTTCTGGGAGTTACAACAACAATGCTTGTAGAGTACGTACATGTATTTTTAGTTGACATGTAGGTCATAACACCTAGTCTGTATATTTGAGTATGAATTTTCAAATTCTGTTTTTGGTTGCTGAAATTCTATTTTTGTAACAACTTAGATTTCGAGTAAACGAGTTAGCGTTAACCTGAGTCATGTGACTGATAGTTTATATGGGTAATTAGAGTGGTTGGGCCAAAAAATATTATCGGGCTTCATAATGTGATCATTGGGCTTGAGAGTTGACTAATATGGGACAAGGTAAATGTTAAAGGGTCTTATATGGTAAATAACCCAAAATTTAAATAAGAGGATGAGTTCTCTCTTTCCCCATCTGTTTGGGGATTGTTTTTATGGAGACAAACGGCTAAACTATTACATCATCTTATTTACTACACCATTTTTTCTTTCTTTTTTCTTTCATTTCGAAACACATGATAATGGTTCAAGTTTTGTGAATTTAGACACCCATCCTAATTGATGGAACACTAGATTAAGAATCTACTTGTCAAGATCTACATTTGTAGCTAAGGATATCTCACAAAGGTGGTACGATGAATAATGAGTTTTTGGAGTGTTTTAGCCTTTGAGAGAAATTTGAAAGATTTCAATTAAATTTCAAGCTTCCATTTTGTTTTAAATCCTTTTTTTCTAGTCATTTAAGAGTGCAATGATTCCTTCTTACAATTACTTGATTAGTTAAGAAGTGTGAAAGGCTTCCAACACCAAGGGAAAGAGATAAGTGAAGGAAGTTTGCTCAAGGAGGGATTTCAGGTCTGTTGTTCTAACTTTGAAGTACTTATTTTTTATCATAAAAATGATGCTTTTATTGATTTTTTAGTTTTGTTAAGTGTTTATGTGCTAAGTATGAGGGGTGATCAAAGAAGAGTAATTGATGTTTAAAATGATTTTAAATGCTCCTTGGATTTTCTTTTGTCACATAGTAACCTTTGGTAATCATTAGGACCTTGTAAAGGGATGGTTTGAGGCATGATACAGTGATTTTCGGGCTAAAATGTAATTTTGGGCTTAAGGTTTAGAAACTATATGAAGAGCTAGTTTCAATACATTTTGAATTTCTAGGAAAATTTGGGTTTCTAGAGCAAAGGTCTACATACCTTCGGGGAGGTTTCGAGACCTTTAGTCCATACCTTTTGGAAATATCTTCATACCTTCAGGAAAAGTCTCCACACCTTTTGTAGTAAATATTACTAAAAGTAGTAAAATGATGAAAAATGACTCCAAAGGACTTGTATATGACTCAAAAGCGATAAATGATAAATAAATAGATTAAAAATCTCAGATCAATGCAGAAATCCTTGTGAAGTTGTTATCAAGCATTTTGTGATAATAATTCTTTAATAAGACTTAATTGGTGAGAATGATTAAGTCTTCTCATATTATGTTAAAGACTTGATAATTCATTTATGAAGATATTTCTTTTGCATATAAACCCTAGTAGGATATTTTTTATGTGTTACTTGTATGACTTAGGGGCATCTGATTGGTTAGATTTTTGTATTGTCGTGGGATCCAGATACTTGATTGTGTACTGTAACAATTATTAACTTATATTATATTCAATGATTTAGTGATCCTGAATACTGTGTACTGTAACAATTATTAACTTATATTATATTCAATGATTTAGTGATCCTGAATACTATTGTAGAGTCCTTGATGATTGAGTCGGTGATCCTAGGTACATTCGCGGTTAGCCTGGTGATTTAGTGATGTTGACTTGTGTATCTATATTGTCTTAAAAATTGATGATGATTGCATTCGGTGATAAATGATATTATATGTTATACTATGGTAGTTAGCATGTGAATTTAGATGTAAAACCATAGATGACTAGCTATACTCATACCATATTATTGCTTGTTTACCTTGCAAGCTTATGTTTATGAAAATCATGAAGGATAGTAGAGTAGAAATGTACCACTAACCATTGTAAGTCTAGTATTCGAAATCATTGTTTCCGTTCGTAGGTTGACAGGTTGCTTGCTTCGGGGCGTGCATCGACGATGATTTTCCAGCACTGATTTAGAATTTGAATACAATACCTTAGATTTTAGTAGTTTGGCTATGTATTCATAGAAACTTAATGTCGTTGGTCTGTAACTTTTATTTCACTATTATTTTGAAATACGATGCTTAAACATATGAAGCTCCAATTTGTATTTTGGATTTATATACTTATGAAAATATCATTATGACTTGTTATAAATATTTTTAAATGTCGCTAAACTTGAGATTTTAGAAAAAAAAATTGGGTCGGTCACTTGGGTGGTCTAATGTGACATTTTGGATCTGATAACGGTATGAGAGCCTAGGTTTAGTCGGTTCTAGAAAAACTCAGGATATATGAGTCATAGTAAGGTGTCTAGTGAATACAAGCCCTTAAAATTAAGTTTGTACTCTTCAAAGTTTGGAATTTGATGTTGCTCCATATTTCTTTTGTGTATAAGAATTTACTATGTTAGGTCATTTAGATCTAAGCCACGAAGGACCTAACGAGAGTCACACATCACTCAGGATAATTACGAGGATGAAAACATTCCAATACCGATTAGGGGGCATTGGAATCTAAATGGCTTTTTCTACCACCTTTTGAGGGCTTTAAAAAGGCCTTCTGATACACCTTGTGAGACACCTGTGGAGAGGCTATGCTATTACGGGGTTAAAGATTTCTTTGGTACATGTGAATGTGATCCAATTTTAATGGATGAATAGCCGCGGGACACTCAATGGGAATTTAGGAAGATATGGTGTAAACCAGGGGGTAGACTTGAGTTCATTACCTCTCTTTTGAAGGGTAATGCTAGAGATTGGTGGAAGACTATGGAGATGTGATTGCACCCTGTACTGGCGACTTGGGAATACTTTCTAAAAGAGTTCAATAACAAGTAAATTAGAGAGGCTTGAATGGATAACTTGAGGGATAAATTTTCTCACTTGGTTTAAGGGAATTGACCAGTGTTTGATTATAAACAAGAATGAAATATTTATGAATATATTGCTTTAAAGCAAAAAATGAAATATTTATGAATATATTTGTAAAAGTTATTTTATAACAATAGCCCAAGAAATACGTATAAAGAGAAACTAAGTATACGAGATCATATCATTACATTAATATGAGCTCGTTGTGCTCCCAGAGCACTAGTCACCGAAGTGACGCTAGTCCCAGACTACTAGATCCGAAGATCAATGCATTCCCAAAATGCTAGCCACCATATGGCAAGTGTAGCTACAATGCAGTCCCAGACTGCTAGTCTCTTATGGCATGCCACTATACTGTAACTCTCATGGTAATCGTGGGTAATAAAACAATGCCATTACCTTTGCAATATATCATTTTATAGATGGTAAAAATCTCATCATTGATGAATCAAAATAATAAAGAAGTTCTTACTCCATTATACCATAATTCATTCTATAACAATCATCAATATATGATAATAAAATTATTGTAAACAAAACATAATAAGGCAGTTCATACCCTATCATGTACAAAATTATCTACTTTTGCCTGTGAAAACATTATATTTCACATAAAAATCAACATTGCCAATTTGGTAAAATCATATAGGTCGACTTATCGTAAGTCTTCCTAAATACTTTTAAAACATATAAATGCACTCACCTTGACACTTCTTTTCCCAAACTAAAATGTGTGTATTAAGAGAACTTCAACCTTGGTCATTACTTTATCTACTGAATTTCCAATTTCTCATGTTTACTTGAATGCTTCATATTCATCCCTTACATGCACAAATTAATAACACCAATAACGTACTCATTTTATAATCTGTTAGTCTACACTACCTTCAATGGTATTTGGCTTACTTCCTAATCGTTTTTATAGAATTTTTGGTGAATTTCCAAACTCACTGCCAAAGACTAAAATTCTGGGCAGATTTCATAATTCACATCTTTAGCATCCTTTAACCATTCCAACACCTCAAATTAACCTTTAATTATATTGTTCCAACATTTTCCTTTCATGAAAACTCCAAATTCAAATTGAATCCTTAAACCCCAAATTAAACCCTAATTAATCAAATGATATTCCATCAAGAATACATCAATTTCAATCAAGCATGGAAATGATAGAACATCGCATAACAATCCTAATTCATTTGAATCCCTAAACACCAACTATTCTATGAATTTCTTATACCAAGTGAAGGAGAATTTAATGAAGAACAAATTTGTATTTCATGAATTAACCTTGAATCCAACTCTAAATGCTTGAAATTTGAACTTGAAAATTTTGTTTCCCCCTTCTCTAAACCTCTCAGAAATGGAAGAAAGATGAACCAAAATTCCACACTTTTCTTTTCTTTATTTTCATGCCAAATGGCATTATTTAATCATATTTAATAAAAAATCTCCTTAATAGTCAAATGACTATTTTACCCTTGATATCCAATGCTCCAAAGCTTATCACTTGTCAAAATATTCATCCAATGGTAAAAAATAAGCCAATAAGTTAACTAGTTACCAATTTTGCCCTTGTGATTTTCCAAAATTACAATCTTGCCATTATTCATCTAACGACTCATATTTAACATGGAAAATCAACTTAAATCCAATGGTCCATGTTAAATCCTTCCAAATTAAGGCATGGAACATATGTTATTAATCTTCCCTTATCATCTAACAAAATATCTCAAATATTCGACTCGATCTAATTATCTAAATTTTTCTCGAACTTGACCTTTTTATAGCTTTTAAGACAAATTCTGTATGAAAAATTTGAGTAACACGGAAACGTCATTCTTGGGGGTAAACTATTCATTTATGGGACTAAAATATATAACTTTCAAAAATTATAATTTATTCCCTAAACTTTTCCTAAGTTTATACTTTAGCCACTGAACTTTCATTTTATTCATTTTGGTCACTAGCCAAAGTTTTGAGGTATTACAAGTCTCCCCCACTTAAGAAAATTCTTCCTCAAATTTTAGCACATACATGCTAATTCTCTAATCAATCTTCCATAAGGCCTCTACCACTTTGTGATTCTTTCATGAATCTTTACTATAGAAATCTCTTTTATTTCTCAATTCTTTGACTCCATAAGCCATGATCTTTGTCGGTTCCTCTTCATAAGTGAAATTTAATTGAATCTCAACCCTTTTCTGGTATTATGATATGTGAAGAATCAAATCGACACTTCAAAAGCATCGACATGTGAAAGACATCATGGATTTTAATTCTTCTTCAGAACCTAATATAGGTCAATGAATCTTAGGCTAAGCTTTACTTTTGGTCTGAACCATAAAACCTTCTTCCAAGGTGAAACTTTTAAGGAATACTTTATCCTTAACTTCATATTAAATATATTTTCTTTCAAGATCAACATATAATTTCCATCATCCTAAAGCAATTCTAAAATTGCTTCGAACCATTTTTACTTTATTCTCCACATCCTGAATTGGATCAGATCCAATCACCTTTTAGTTCTCTTTTTAACTCATTATCATCAGGAATATAAATTATCCCTTGATAACATGAACATCCTTTAGACTTAACATTGAAGTCTTTAATTTTTCCTTTTCACCTTACTGAATTCTTTCCAAGCATATCTTTTCTTTCATCTGTAAATCTTTGATCCGATTTATCAAAAGTAGACTTAAGATAAAGCTGTGTAATCAATAACAATTCTCTTCCGAAGATAATTGGACATTTAATGCTTATAAGGCAAAGAAAGACTTTCGGCTAAATACACCAGCCACTATTTTAGCCTTATTACATTAATACACATCCCAACCTTGTAACACCCATAAAGTATATCCATAATACGAAATATACATTACAGATGCTACTAAAACATATACTGAAAATCGAGCTTAATTTTTTTCTTCGAAAATAACCTATTCATTAATTTTTATCTGAAAATAATTCTAGACAGTCGTAGCTAGTTTTAAACCTGAATTGGTTTATAAAACATAAAATTTAGTTATTTAAAAGAAAATATTATTCAGGGTGAAAACGTCGCTTGTTGCCTAGACCCTTTCTTGATTATAAAAATTTTGCGCAATAAGATTTAAATTCTGGTTAAATCATTATACTTTTGCCTTACTGGTACCATTATTTCATTTTCATACTCCAGGTATTCTTGTATTGTCATACTTCGAAAAATATATACTTTAAAGCTTGCAAAACAGTTTTCTTGAAAATATAGTTACATGCCCACTAGATCCTGACTATTTTAAAGATGTACGTACTTTCACTTACCGATAACTTGACTTCCAAATGAGTGGCTCCTCCTTGCTAATTCTGATCTGAAGAACCTACGTGTGAAATAAAACACACGCTAAGTACGAACTTAGTGAGGCAATAATCAGATTTATCAAATCATAAAATAAAACAATACATGTTATACATTAACCAAGCATGATTTCTGTCAAGGTAGTGTCGTACTAACAAGGTTTTCATAGTCAGTCAATATTCATGTGCAAGTCATAATTTTTCTAACTTAGTCTAGTTTCCAATACTCTATTATTACCAAGTAAATCATATACATGGCATAGCTCACATACATGGCATAATTCATATGTATATGGCATGAATTATATACATGGCAGAATCCATATAGTGTCATAATTTTATATACGTGGCATGATTCATATACGTGACATCATTCATATACATGACTTAATTCATATACATAACATGATACGTGTTCATCGCATAATTCATATGCATGGCATAATTCATATACATAACACAATTTGTATACATGGCATAATTTATATGCATAGCATATTTCATAAATATGTGACATTCTTCGTATACATGGCATAATTCATGTTCTTGGCATAATTCATATACTTGGCATAATTCATATACGTGTAATAATTCATATATATAACTTGATTCAATTACATGACATGATTCTTTTATCATTGCCAAAAGTACGCTATATGAGATCGAGGTACGCGAGTCACCTTGAAATGACATCGTAGTGTCTAACGTAAATGTAAAGATGAGTACGTACTCGAGGACGCTCTTTGCTCCCCATAAACATAAAGCACCTTGACAGTGCACTCGGGGACAATGGGCGTAGATCCCCAGGGTGCATGTGACACAATCATTTGTCACAATATCTGTTTGATAACATGAACATAAGGGTGCAGCTGCTAAAGACTCTATGGCATGCTAACTATACCATGGACTCTCATACACAATACTTGGGCATTTCTTTTATCATCAATCAATCATCATAATCAATCATACATATAGACATTTCATATTTCATGCTTCATCATAAATATTCATGGTAAACATAGATCACCATTTATGCAAATAATAATTCGTACCTGATATTCCATCAAGCTTGCCATGTCGAGCAATGTATCATATCATGTATTAAAGAGAAATGCAATGCCATTTTCAATGTAATGCAAACATTTAAAAATGCAATCACCTTGGCCATTTATTAATATGCCTCACTAAGCTCTATTGATCATTTCCTTTATAGAACCTCAAACCTTCTTTTTGATTTGAATCCAACTTCATTTATTACATGAATATAAATAAACATTTGTTAGATTCAACTCTAATAATATTTTTATCAAACTATCTAATCATTCAACATTAAAATTTTCCATAAATTTCCTTTCTTCCTTATACTGTCAAAAAGCTCATTTTGGTCCTTAATAACAATTTTAAACTTCAAATAATTTTTTCTGAACTTACTAACCAACATTAGATGCAAAATATCTAAATTCTATTTTCTGGCAGTTTTGTGCCACCTTCAAAGATTTCTTTCTATAAAATAATCTAAAACTCGGAATTCGATTCCGTTTGTTCTAAAAGAAACTAGATTCAATAAGCTTTTCACCCATGTAAACTAATAGCCTAGATTCAACTTGTACGATTTATGGCGAATTTTCAAAGTCAATTTCTAGCGTAAATTTCAGAATAGACTGTATACTGTTTTTTCTGACCTTTCGTCACTTAAAAATTCATATCTTTTAACTTGGAACTCGAAATCAGTTTCCGTCTGTTAGAAACAAAACTGGACAAACATATCTTTATTTTGGTATAAAATTAAGTTTCTAACCATTTTTGTAGAATTTTTTGGTAGATTTTCAAACTCACTGCTAGAAATTCAGTTTTTACACAGTTTCCATAATTAACTTCAACTTCTTATACTAACTTCTCCTTACTTTTCTACTTATATTTACCAAATGTTCATTATGGTCCTTAATGACCATTCTGGACATTAAAACAATTTTTCAAGCTCAATTTGAACAATTTCCAATACTATCTATTCATTTTGGACTAATATCCTTTTAGTCCTTAAACATTATAAAAATGACATTTTTGCCACCACTTTTATATTTGTATATTTAATTCATGTACAAACCAAATATTTACTCATTTCTAGCATTTCTAGAAATTTTCCACTAATTTCCAATCTTTATCAATTTAATATTCACTAAAATTCTTATTTCAAAAAGGTCCCTAAACTTTCCTTTCTTGTCATTTCAATCCTTTTAACTCCCTTTCACACTTGAATCATCAAATCCATTAAGAATTCATAAATTCGAGGCCAATCCTCTAATTTTTATGAATTGACAAAAAGGTTCCCTAACTTTCTTGAAATGCCGAATTGGTCTCCCAACTTCCAAACATTTTCATTTGGTCCCTAATTATCAATTCAAGCTAATTTCACCATAATTCATCAATTCCTATTGCTAAGATAAATTTTTAATAATTTTCCATAATTTCTCATTCAATTCGAAATGGTCCCTAAAATTCAACTTGGGGAAATTATTTAGTCTAACATCAAAATTAAGCTTCCAACATCATAATTCATTCAATATCATCCTCAATTTGATTTCCTAATCAAAATCACCAATTTTTAGGGTTAGGATAACCTCAAACAAGAAATTAATCCAAATTCAAGCTTTATTTCATGTCTAAACCATCAATTCAACTAACTGCTACTTTAATTTCATCATAAGCTACGTTTTCCATAATCAATCTTCATCCATAACATGAACCAACTTGACTTCTATCATGCAAAAATTCTATCAAAATGAAGAGAATCTAGTGTAGAATAATTTACCTCAATCAATTTTGCTTGAAAACTAGTCTTGATCCTTAAATTTTGGACTTGAAATTTGAAAAACCCTTTTCCCCTTTCTTTTCTTGTGTTTCAAAATGCCCAAATAGATGAGAAAACATGTTTTACTCATCTATTAATTAATACCACATATTTAGGAATTAAATGAATTTTTAATTCTTTTAACTAGTGAAATTACCATTTTCCCTTTTTATCCAATAGCCAAGATTTAATCTCATCAAAACTCAATGGCCAAGATCAAATCCATGTATAATTGGCCTTTTAAAATTTCCCTTAAAGTTTAAAAATATTTTAAAAATGCCATCCTTGACAAAAGTCTAATTTGCCCTCCAACTATACTTTAATTACAACAAGACTTAAAAATTGCCATTCCATTACAATTGAACCAAATTGGTTCCTTCTCAACCGGCCCCTTTCCAAAATATCTTGGATATTTATTTATGATATGTATTCGATCCAAATATTCAAATTTCACTCAATAAGATTTCTAAATTTTCTTTCTTTGAACTTTAAAGCTTTATAGTCACTAATATAAGCCTCATAATAAAATCCGAGTAACAAGAAAGTGTTACTCTTGGGGGTGAACTATTCATTTACGTGGTTAAATTACATAAAATTTGGAGATTACACTTTGGTCCCTAAACATTTCCAAAGTTTACACTTTAACCCTTAAACTTTCAAAAATTAAATTTTAGTCATTTAACAAAAAATAGGATATTACAAACCTAGTATGGGAATATCATTAAATAACATGGAATCCTTATTAAATTTAGATTGTATTAATACTAATGCTACCATCTTAACTTTCGTAGGATCTACTCAGATCCTTTTTGTTGAGACAATGTGAGCTGGAGGTGCAACTTGAATTAATCAAATTCATATTTGGGTAACTTTGCATATAACTAACTTTCCCACAAGGCTTGTAGCACTATTTGTAAATGTTTATCAACTTCTTCTTTCATACTAAACTTTTAAGGAAGTCATCTTATACTCGATTGATAACTGTTATTATAAGAAATTTCATTAGGTGGCACATACTTTCTCCAGAAGCCTTCAAACTCAATCAAATAAAAACTATACATATCATTAAAAATCTAAATTAACCTTTCAGATTGTTCGTCATTCTATGGATGCAAAACAATGTTAAAATTTATGTCGAGTCCCTAATGCCTTATGCAAGGAACTCTAAAATCTAGAGATAACCTCGGATCTTAATCACACACAATGAAAATAGGTACATCACGTAACTTCACAATATTTCATATTTAGAGCTCAACAGATTTATTCATTATAGATTTATTCAATCTGACCACAATTACCCAATTCAAATTATTTTTACTTGTTATCATTGATAACCTAGTTACTAAATCCATCGTAAATCTTTTCCACTTCCACTAGGGGAATGTAAATATGTTACCCCATTTCCAATGGTACTTGATGTTTTGCTTCCATTTGCTAGCCTGTCAAGCATGTAGCCATAAATTAAGTTACTACCTTTTTTATATCTGGCAATCAATGTTTGCTCTTTAGATCTAGATAATCCTATTCCCTTTTGGTTGCATTGACAATAGACTGTAGTGTTCATTATTAAGACGTTCTAGTTTCCACTCATCATCATCAAGACATAATATTTTCCTCAAACATCCGACATACTTAAATTTGAACTTTTTATTTTCACCATTTTAATTTGTTTTAACCCTAACAACATTTTTTTCATCTTTTAATTGAAAATCTTTAATCCAACCTAAATGAATAGGTCTAAGCTAAAGTTCTGTAATTAACATATCATTCTTTTTCAATTACAGTTGCACATTCATTACTCTTAAAGTAGAGAATATCTTTCAACTAAGTGCTTTGGCTACTATATTGGCCTTTCCAAGATAGTAGTAAATCGCAACATCATAATCCTTGAGGAGTTCTATCTACCACCTCTGTCGCAGGTTCTGATCATTTTTGGTTTATCAAGCATTTTCGAACTTTTATAATCCCGAATACATAACATCGTTCACCATATAAATGATGACACCATTTTTAAAGCATATACTATTGTATCTAACTCCAGATCATGAGTCGAATAATTTATCTCATGAATCTTGAGTTGCCATGATGCACATGCCACTAATTTGCCCCTTTTTATCCATACGTTTCCAAATCTATTATGGGAAACATCACTACAAAGTGTAAAGTCTCTCTATACTAACACTGGAGCTTCTGTCAGAATCCAATTTTTTAATCCAATCAAATTCCATCGGTCTCGACAATATAGCCTAAAAATGCAACTTCAGATATCCAAAATTCATATTTAGACAACCTCAAATATCTAGAATCCGTACTTGAACTATAACGCCCCGATTTTGGGTCTAGTTGTTTTGGGGTTTGTTTAAGGGTCCGGTGGACCGGTATTAAGGATTCAAGTCAATTTTTGGATTAAATCAGATTAAATATTTTTGAAGGTGATAAAAATATAGAAAAATTTTCTAAAACAATTATTTAATATATTAATGATTGTGGTGAAATCAATTTTGTAAAATGAGTTTCAGAAATCAAACATTTTGGGCTAGTGACCAAAATGTAAACTTGAAAACTATTTTTAGTGACTGTTTTGTAAAGAGTCAAAACTCTGAATCTTTAAGGAGCTAATTGCCTAAAAGTATAATCTCAGACTTTATCCCTTAATTGGCTATTTTAAAAGTGTTTTAGAAAATATAAATAGGTTGGGGAGAATTAATTTGATAATTAAATCTTTAAAACAAAAATCATGTAACTAACTTTCTCTCAAAATCTCTCCAGCCAAACATCACTCTCTTCTTCTAGATCTTCAAGTAAATCTTTCTTTTCTTAAATCTTTTGTTTTCAAATGATTTCTTGTTGATTGTTTATCAAAACCTTATTTCCTTAACTTTGTCTCCTCATGTAAATCATCCAATTAAAGGAGAAAGCATCCATTAGAGGTAAGGTTCGTTCTTCTCCTCTAATGAAAGGTTCTTTACTAAAATTCCCATTTTTTGATTCTTTATAATTGTTTTCTAATGTGTTTTGATAGTTTAATTAAGGAAAATTGGATTAATTGTGTTTTGATTGATGGAATTGATATATTTTTGAATTGGACCTGTTTTCCGGGGTTCTTGATTAGATTAGATCATGATTTTAGTGTATAATAATGCTGAAGGCTTGGTTTTATCAATATAATCCCGAAACTAGTTGAATCCCTAATGTTAATGGTTGTTAGATAAGGGTTTTTGTGTTGTTAATGGAGTTTTATCATTGTTGGAAGTAAAAGGATGTTGAAAAAAGGGTTTTTAGATTTTAATTGCCGAGGTTTGATGTATTGAATCATTTTTTTGTGCCTGGGTTAAGATTGGAAGGTGTTTGTGGTTAATTTCGATAAGTTTCAGATGGTTTTTGAGTGGGCAACTTGTGAGTTGAGGGTAATTGCTTTGAGGCAGTGTGTTGGATGCATTTTGATGCTTGTTTCCTCTGGTTTTGTGTGGCCAAAACAGGGGATAATCAAGGCGAAGTAGTGTTACCTCTCCAAAAGTACAGTTTTTAATGCTAATCTTACAATGCTTTTGCTTGTTTTTAGGTACATTTAATTGCATTAGGATGTTAGAATCATGCATTTGCATAAGGAGTTTAGAATTTTGTCTATGCCAGTGTGAAGGGTTGTTTTGTTGGCAATTTTGGGTTTGACATAGGGTTTGGCCCAGAAAAGCAACACAGGAAGGAGCACCTGAGAGAATGCCGAGTGTTGTTGGCACAAATAGACCAAACAATGCCAAGCATCGATTGTCAGAGAAGTGAACTTGATGCCATGCCAAGAGGCTGTTGGACCCCGAAAAAATAGGACATGATCAGGCTCCGAAAAGATAGCAATTGGATCAATCTCCGAAAAAATAGCTGATAAGATGGTGCCAAGACTTGTTGGTAGATTGATGCCAAGCTTGGACTCCAAGGCAGCGTCGGCAGTATGGCATCAGCCCTAACCTGATCAGCTCTCATTTAAATTTGGATAAGATGATAATCTTTTATCCCTTGGGAAGTTGAAATTCAAAATTCAAATGAGGAGCTCATCCTATCCCTTCCCCGCGTGCCTATTTAAACACCAACCGAGCTAGACTTTGAAAGGGAGAGGAGGATTGGATTGTGAGGAGTTGGTTTACGATGATTGACAACCGGCTGCACCTTGGAAGGGTGGTTCGGCCAACTTGGCCAAGAAGCCTGGATCTTAAAGGGCTGCATCGAGAGACCCCTTCTAGCCCATTCTCTCTTTTAAGTTATTTTATTTGTTTTTAATGATTGTAATCACTCATTTTCACTTGTAAATATATTAATATTGCATGTATATTTATTATATGAATGTTACTAATATAAGGTGGTGTGTGCATGTATAAGCTATGTATACGTATTAGGGGTGTATGTATGTCGCGTATGTATCTAGAGTATGAGCGTATTTGATTAATATATAGATGTTATGTTAATTATATGTATGGTTATACGTACGTATACTAGAATATTATATTAATTAATGATTGTATAATATAAGTATACATTTTCGTATATACATGTATTGTTTTTATAATTATATTATTATTAATATTATTGGGCTGGTAAAATGAAAAATTAAATATATATTAAACCCAAATAAACATGAAGTCCAAGTCCAATTACAAGTTCAATTACAAGGCCCGTTTAGCCCAAATCTGAATCCCATTTAATTACAATGTGCAGGTAACTGTGGGCCGTTGGATCAAGATCTGATCCAACGGCCACGATGCAACCGAGGTCAAAAATATCTGCCAGGCGCGTGTTCCACACGGATGGACCGTTCGAGTGCCACGCGCGGACGCTTTAACATCCCACGCGCGCGTAAGATCCACGCGTTCTGACTCCTCGACTGCAGAGCTCCACGTGGCGAAATCTGAAGCCGTCTCATCGAATCGAGGCTTCATCCAGGCCGATCGTTCTTCAAGCCATCTCGACCGTTAGATCAGATCTGATCTAACGGCCAAAAACACGTCTGGCCGCTGGCAGAATGTCCACACCGCCACCGCGTCGATATTCAGTCCCCGCATTCAGAATATGCCCAAGAGAACAAGCAAAGTGTCAGTTCAGATCTGAAAAAAGGAAGATGCAACTTGCAACAACAAAAAAGAGGCAATAATATATATGAAACGGGGAACTTTTGTAACGGGGGGATGAAAAAAAAAGGGGAGAGTAAGAACAAAAAAAAGGAAGAGATCTTGTAATACGAAAAATCAAAAAGATTGTAAGCATCCAAGATAATCAAAAGACAGTCCAGTGGTAAATTTTTTGTCTATTTTTCTTACTCGTTTCTTTACATGCATATACGAAATAGAATAAAAAACAGAAACAAAAAAAGGAAGTAGTCTTACCGGCGTTGACTGTGGGTCTTCCCTCCCTTGGTGATAAGCCTTTCGGCTTCTACAAGCCAGATCTGGTGAACTAAAGGGAGGAGAAGACCATTTGTAGTTGTGTTTTGGTCTAAAAAATATTTTTTTTTGAGGTTCATATTTCCTAGATCTATGACAAGTAAGGGCGTATCCTCTGAATCCAACCACGGATTCATGTTGAGGACGAAGAGAAGGTTATTTTGGTGTATTTTGGGAGCCTACCGGCGCCGGTTAGCGGCGGCCGGCGTCGGAGAACACGACGGCCGGCCGCCGGATTCTGGGTTTCGTAAGAACAGACGAGAGGAAAACGAAGAACATATTCTTACAAAAACCAGAAAATGAAACAAATGGCCAAAATTTTGATTTCGGCCTAAAAAGAGGGTTTATATAGGTGTTTTTATTTTGCTAAATGGGTAAATTACACACTTAATCCCACCGCGTTTTCAATATTTTCATTTTTGTCTTGCCGCATGGTATAATCACAATCCCAGTCCCCCTGATGTTTCAAAAGGTTACAATTTCGTCCCTAAATTACACCGAATCAGTTTCTGAATGGTAAAATTACGTCCTTAACCATCCCGCGTTTTTGGATTTTTCACTTTGGGTCTGCCCCTTGGTCTAATTACAATTATGGTCCTTTTAGGTTTTGTTTGTTTCGCAATTTCGTCCCTAAATTACATATTATTGTTCTTTAATTTCTGCCACTGACTTTCGTTTTTCTTTCATTTCAGTCATGTTTTCTTTGTATATATTATTGTTCGTATTATAATCGTATATGTTGATGTATTCTATTATTTTATCTTATTTTATGTCCCTCGTATATGTCTCGTATTTCATGTTTTTATGTATATATGTGCTAAGTATGATATTCATGTTTCTTTATCTGATTATTCGTATTAAAGCATGTTATGTTCTAGTTGATTCGTAAAAAGTATGTTCTGTATTTTTGTACGTATTGCATATTTCCTTGGCTTTTAGGCTACGTGTTAATGTGCCTTCTTTCATGTATAATATATTGTTCACATATGTTGAAATATGTTTTATTAATAGCAAGTATATTTTTTTTGAATATTTGTTCGTCTACATATAACGTAATTATTCCTGCATTGTTGTTCTAACTTGTTAAAGTTGTTTTTATTTATCATTTAGGATAATAAGTATATATGCGTGTTTTAATCTAGTATATCATTTATTAGATTTGTATTTTATTATGTGAATATTTACTGTCTTCAAATTATCTGTTATATTTTATATTTTTGCCTCTAAGATTGCATATCGAGATATAACTTATTAATGCAGAGTCCTTTTATCCGAGCGTAAACGGGGCCAGTATCAAGCGTAGTGATAGTGGTTGGGCGTTTATTCTCGGGTAACGGGACCCTTAAAATATATTCGCAATTATGACCGAATTTTAAAATAATCGTCACTCTAATCCGAAAAATCCAATATTAATAAAGCGGTAATTATTAAAGTACCAATTTTTGGGCGGTGTGGGGGTGCTAATCCTTCCCCATCCGTAACCGACTCCCGAACCCTGTCTTTTTGAATCTCTGGTTTTATGGTGTCCGGCCTACCTAAGTGGCCGGTGGCGACTCCATTTTTTTTATATATACGGTTTATTTTAAAACCCCACGGAATAAATATTTCATATCCGAAAGATCACAAACACCTTTCAAAAAACATTCGAAAAAGCCACGTTTTTGTTTTAGCGATACAAAAACAAAAAGGGACATCGCTACAGATGGCGACTCCGCTGGGGATCATTTTTGTTTTTTTTTAAAAAGAAAACAAATGAGAGTCAAGCTTTTAAAATAATTACCGCTTTACTAATATTGGAAGTTCCGGATTAAAGTGACTATTAAATTAACATTCGGTCATAATTGCGCGTTTATTTTAAAGTATTTAAAATATGGCATATAAACCCGTCTTTTTAAGTGGGGGGAAAACGCTAATGCTTTCGTGGAGATATCGTTCTCCCGTATGGGCCTAGCAAGTACCTTCGGGGCTCGAGTACCTTATGCTTTCGTAAGGATATCGTTCCTTCGTACGGGCATAAGCGAATGGGTCCCCCTGAATTGAACCCGGTTGAAAGGAGCCTATAATGGGTGATGATCGGGGGCCTTGCTACCCTTAGTAAGGGACAGCAAGGACAATTCGGGTATCTCCCAGAACCAAAACTGCATGTAGAGAACATAGAAACCCACCCTGTTAGAGCCATGTGGATAACCTTAGGTTTTAGACGGGATAAATAGGGTTGTTTTGTGTGTTTATTTCTGTTTAATTTTGTCATTTTATTTATATATTTATCAATTTTATCTGGTACTGACTTGTTTTCTTTTCGCTTTTTGTTCTTTTTCGCATACATCATTGCATTTGCATCACATAAAGGTACTGGATCAAGTGGTTTGCCTGATCAGAAAGTCTTTCACCATGGAAAAAAGGTGTCTTAGGAAAGAAGAGATTAATTTATCAGTCAGACATTGGTCAGAAGTCAATCAGAAAATCCAAGGAGACAGTTTGCCAAACGAACGCATAATAGCAGGATACACTTATGTGAGCCTTCAACAGAACGACTTGTGGGATCTTCAAAGCATTTGGGAAAGATGGGACCGAAGACTACAAGACTTGTTCTGCAATAGTTATGGCGACATCGCACAGCTGTTATATGTTCGGATTAACCAGCCCCTACTCCGAGCTATAGTCCAGTTCTGGAATCCGGCTTTTTGCTGCTTCACCTTTAATGGGCAGGACATGATGCCTACGGTAGAAGAATGCACTGCTTTACTTAACCAGAAAAATATCCAGGAAGATTGGATCTACGCGAAGCCTCCAAGGAATCAGAATTACACTGCGAAACTCAAAACCTTTGCGGGAATGAGTGACGATTGGGTTAGTGGCCTCCTTCAAATCCGAGGAGATAATACAGTCTTTGCATGGGAAAATATTCGAGACATCATATCAACACATCCAGACAAGGCAAAGAAAATGGACCTATTCACTTTAGGAATATATGGCTTGGTGATCTTTCCCAGAGTACTCGGAAACATTGACATAGCCATTCTGGATTTGTTTGAGCGGGTGAAACGAAAAGCAAACCCAATACCAACAATCTTGGTCGAGACTTTCATTTCCTTAAATGCTAGCCGGAAACATGAAGAAGGACGTTTTCAAGGCTGCGCACAGCTCTTACAAGTATGGATTCAGAGTCACATGTGGAAGACACCGACAAGAGTCCTGCCGGGGATATCCTTCCAAGGTTTTTCGCCTTTACGAGAATACTTAGCAAAGGAATGGCGAGAGGATATGAAAACAAAAATGTGGACCAGTTTCTTCAGGAACATTCAAGATGAAGACATTGCATGGAGGGTCCCATGGCTCGGTAAAGTTAATTATTTTCTATACAGTTGTGGTGACTTTAACTGGCTGATGATGTTGGGATTGCATGGAGGGATCGCCTGTGCCCCGCTTTTAGTATCTCGGCAGTTCGGATCACGACAGTTCATTCCCAATACCGCCGGATTAAGCCAAACTGAATTTCTTTTCAAAGGGGAGTTCAAAGGAAAAATTCAGACCATCATGAGGGCCTGGGATCATTGTTACCGGATCGGGGTGGAAGGAGATACCGAGCACATGACTACCCCCAGATTACGACCTTTGGAGACATTTGAGGTTAATAATGTGATTCTTGAATCGATCAAGGACCAGCAGTGTCACCAAGAGCTTACAAGGGTGGTACCGTCCGAAACCGACATCTTAAGGAGTGAACTCAAGAAGTTAGAAGGAAAATGGACATTCAACAGACCCAACATGCGAAAGAGCTCTATAAGGCAAGCTTAGAAGTTGATGAGCGAGACGGGATCATTAGGCAATTGAAGAAATTGAATGCAGATTTAAGCGACAAAAAAATACTTTTATCAAAAAGATGCCCTCCTGTTACAAGCAAAAATACAAAAGGCCGGCCGAGTCGGTTCAGTAGTGTGGAAAGAGAAAGAATGAACGGCATCTGTTTGATAGAAGAAGAACGAGAAATTAACAAAAGAGCGATCGAGAAAGAGATTGAAAGCTGCCGTTTGGCTATAGAGGAAGAAAAACTGTCCGCCAAGAAGGCCATTGATCAAGAGAAAGAAAGATTCAGACAAGAAATCAGCAAGGGAAAACAAGCTGTCCATCATGAGAGAGAAAGTGTCGCCGTATGGAAAAGAAAATCCATGAATAGCCGAAACAGACTGTTAGAAATACAGAAACTGTACGATGACACTATTCAAAGGTTGGAGCAAAGCCAAAGTCAAAATGATGAATTAAAAGAAAAGGTGGCGGAAGTCGAACACTCACTTCGAATGTACTGCCGCAGGAATAACTTCCCTGAGCTTCAGGAAAGAGAACGAGAGGTGGGTATGTTACAAGCACGGATTGGGTCCCTCGAAGGAATCGTGGAGGATTACAAGGAAAGAATTAATGTGTTCGAAGAAGCTGCTGCCGGAGGGGACACCTATTGGCAGAAGAGATTACGCGACGCTGCTCGAATGGTACAGGACAGAGACCAGTACTACGCAAACCTAATGGTGGACATACAGCGAGTCGCCAGACATGTAAATGATTTAGCTGTCGAGGCTGAAACATTCCGACCTTTCATAGCCCCGGGAATGGAAGAAGCTCCTAGGTTCCTCAAGCTGCTCAAGGCAATTGGAAAGTTAGGAGATAGAGCTAGAGTCTATCTATAGGACTCTGTGTTATAATTAGATCTTTTGTACTAGGGATCTTTACTTTGTAACACGAATTTTGTTGTAATCAAGACCCTTTAATTCCCGTGGAAGTAGTTCAAAAGGGTGATTACCAGCGGAATCAGTACCTTGTCTGCATGCATTCTTGCATTTGCATCATAACATTCGCATCATTGTACATGCATTTATTTCTTGCAACCATATTAACAATATGAATATTGTGGCATTACATGTAGTTAACCCGCAATCATTCATCACCTATACTTTACCCGGCTACAAAGAAAGTTCATGGAAGAAAGAATAATCAGTCTAGAAAGAGGGCAAAGAGAGCTCGAGTCAAGGCTTGAAGAGGCCCAGAGAAGCCTTAGTGATCATATTGCGCAGTCACAAACATCTATAGTATCTGACATAACTGCATTGCTGGCAAAAAGTCTTGGAAAATGAGTAGAAGGAGAAAATGTTCCAGAACCAGAAGGTACCCCGGCTCACTTCAAGGTTCAACCAACTGCACCAAACCAAGCTAGAAAGGTGTATATTGACCCTGCAGGAATGTCTTCCAGCTTTCAAATAGGGGCACCTGAGACTCAACCCCTCGATACTGAAGCACTTTATGAAGAAGAAGTGCCAGACCTAAACATGGTCGAAAGGATCAGGAGTGAGGTAGAAAAAAAGTGGGAAGAAAGATTTCGCCTCATGGAAGAAAAATTTAAAACGTTACAATCAAATGAAGAATCAGGAAATGACGCTAGTGACCAAAGTCTGGTGTCTGATCTTGTCTTGCCGCCAAAATTCAAAACGCCAGAGTTCGATAAATATGATAGAACCACATGTCCTTCTGCACACATAACGATGTATTGTAGAAAAATAGCGGCTTACCATAAAGACGAAAAGCTGCTGATCCATTGTTTCCAGGATAGTCTAACTGGAGCGGCGTTACGTTGGTACACTCAGCTGAGCAAGGCAAATGTCAAGACATAGAAAGATTTGTCTAAAGCATTTTCCGAGCAATACAAACATGTAACAGACATGATCCCTAGCAGAATTATGTTAGAAAATATGGGGCAGAAATCCAATGAAAGCCTGCGACAATATGCCCAAAGGTGGAGAGAAGTGGCCGCCCAAATCCAGCCACCTATCCCGGAGCATGAAATCACGCCATTATTTGTCAATACTCTGAAAGGGACACTCTTTGATCGCCTCATTAATAACACAACACAGTGTTTTGCCGACTTGATCAGGACCGAAGAGTCTCTCGAACTGGCAATTAAGAGCGGCAGAATTGATGGTGGGGAAGGGTCTCGAAAGTACAACAAGAGAAATGAAGTAAATACCACCAGCACCTATACCGCCCCGAAGAACTTCACAGTCTCACAGCCACAAGCACCTGTGGGAAAAACACAAAATTCGAATCAAAGAGATGAGAGAGTCACCAGAAAAGAAAAAGAAAGGAGAACTTTCACTCCCCTACCTGTTTCATACTCAGAGCTTTATTCCCAGTTGTATGAAGCAGACCTGGTCCGACCATATATCGTTACTCCCGTCAATCCGCCCTTCCCGCCTTGGTACAATCCAAGCACCCATTGCGACTATCACGGCGGTACCCCTGGACATCCCACTGAGAATTGTCTTGCCTTAAAAAAGCTTGTGCAAAATCTAATCGATTCTGGGATATTGAAGTTTGAAGAGCCAAGCGTAGCCAACAACCCGCTGCCCAATCATGGGAGCAGAGGGGTTAATGTCATAGAAGAATGCTTTACCAGGAGGATAAAGGATGACGTGTCAGAAATCAAGTCTCCTTTATGGTGGGTATTTCAACAGTTGTGCATGGCTCGCGTGATCAACAAAGGCATGATAATAAGACAGAAGGAATGTGGAGAGTATTGCGAATTCCATCAGACTGAAGGGCATGATATCCAAGAATGTGACGAGTTCAAGAAATTGGTGCAGAAATTGATGAATGAAAAACAAATTGAATTCTTTGAGGAGCCCATGGGAAAGAAGGGATCAGAAGTACACATGACAGGTAGCCTCAAAACTAAATACGGGAAAGATAGACCTTTTATCATCTCTCCCAGGACAGGAAATGCAGGTGTCTCCCAAGGAGAAACCAGCAAAATAAATCCCAATATCATCATTTCAGCATCATCTCCATTCCCATTCAAAGATATGCGACAAATTCCCTGGAATTATGCTGTGAATGTAACCATGCCAAAAAAATCAGAACACGAACAGGTAAAAGAGCCTACGCTGGAAGACCAACAAAACCAGAACGATGTGAACGTTGGTGAGGCAGGCCATTACACAAGGAGCGGCCGATGTTATTCCTCTGAGGCTTTGAAAGCGGCTGAAAAAGATAAGGGGAAGAATACAGCAGTTAGCCTTACGCAGATATTTAGAGAAGAACCTCCCCAAAAGATAAATGAACCGGTAACTGAGGCCCAGGCCAAAAAAATTCTAAAGTTCTTGAGACATAGCGAGTACAGCGTATTGGAACAACTACGAAAACAACCGGCCAGGATCACAGTGCTGGAATTACTCTTGAGTTCAGAGAAGCATCGGGAGACGCTATTGAAAGTGCTGAATCAAACTTTTGTGCCCCAAGACATTTCTGTATCAAACCTGGACACGATAATGGGGCATATTACCGCCTATAATCATATCACATTCACTGATGATGAGATCCCGGAGGGAGGAATGGGGTCAACCAAAGCCCTTAACATTACTACCCACTGCAAAGGGTATGTATTACCAGGCGTACTGATCGACAACGGGTCAGCATTGAATGTCTTGCCTATGGTGACCCTGCAAAAATTACCAATAGATGGTTCGCACCTAAAGCCCTGCCACAACTCGGTAAGAGCTTTTGATGGTACGCAAAAAGGAACAATGGGGAAAATTGAGGTGCCCCTATTGATCGGACCAACTGAATATGTTATCGATTTTGTGGTGATGGACATAAAACCATCTTACAGCTGCTTGTTGGGAAGACCGTGGATCCACTCCGCAGGAGTTGTCCCACCATCATTGCATCAAAAATTAAAATTTGTAGTCGAAGGCAAATTGGTCACAGTAGAGGCAGAGCAAGAATTTGTTGCTTCAGTGACATCAGACGCCCCCTACATTCAAAATGATGAAGATGTTGCAGAATGCTCGTTCCGAGCATTGGAACTAGTAAATGCCACATTCGTTTCAGAGGGAAGTCGGATTCCCTACCCCAGGTTATCTAATTGTACCAAGATGACCGTCGCAGAAACTCTGGGCCGAGGAGCCAAAATAGGAAAAGGGCTGGGGAAGAAATTACAAGGAAACCTGAGACCCAAGAATATGATAACCAAGAAGGATCGTTTCGGGCTAGGTTACCAACCAAGTGTCCAACAGAAGAAAGAGGAATATAAGAGGAAGGAGGAGCAAAGAAAAGCCAGATCTAAAAGAGAAGACATTCCGTGGAGGCCAATGTCCTTTCCTAGTTTGAAAACCACTTTTGTCTCCGGGGGGTTTTACCAACCAGGTCAAGATATTGGAGAGGCAATGAAGAAAAATGATGAACTTAACTAGGAGGAAGTACTCAGTGAATCATTTGAAGGGATGTACATCAACATGATAGCTGAAAATGACCGAGGCAGCAAAATGTTGACCAACATCCGCCCTTGTCGTCCTGGGGAAACACTCGATAACTGGAGCTGCATTGATCTACCTGTAGTTTTTAGGAATAGATCAGAGTAATGCTCCGAATCAACCTTTTGTTTTTGCCCATAGACAATGGGGATCTCTTGTATGGGGCACCTATGTTAACTTTTTGATTGAAATGAAAATATCCCCACTTTCTTAAAAATGACCAAAGTCTCATTTATTCCATTCATGCATTCTTCATATTCATTCCCTTCATGTAAAGCCGTCTCTTTCCTAATACAATTCATTCTCATTTATTGCAGGTCGCTCATGATTGACGATATGAATGATACCGGATCCAATCTTGGAGTAAATTTCAATGCCCCGAGGTCTCGAGAGAAAATTGAGGAAGGATATGATGAAATAGAAATTGAGGTCCCGTAAGAGTTAAAAAGAATGGTGGACGACGAAGAAAGGCGATTATGCCCCACCAAGAAGAAACAGAAATTGTCAACTTGGGGATCAAGAAGCGAAAAAAGAAATAAAAATAGGAACGACTATTTCCTAAAAACCAAGCATGAACGATAGCCCTACTTCAGAATTCAAGGATGTCTTCGCCTGGACTTATCAAGATATGCCAGGATTGAACACCGACATAGTGGTGCACAAATTGCCAACAAAATCGGAGTGTAAACCAGTACAGCAAAAACTTCAGAGAATGAGGCCAGATATGTTGTTAAAAATCCGAGAAGAAGTGAAAAAGTAATTTGATGCTGGATTCTTGGAGGTAGCCAAATACCCCGAGTGGGTTGCAAACATTGTACCAGTACCAAAGAAAGACGGGAAAGTTCGTATGTGTGTAGATTATAGGGATCTGAATCGAGCTAGCCCTAAAGACAACTTCCCTTTGGCAACATATTGACACGCTGGTTACAACACTGCAGGACACTCATGGTTTTCCTTCATGGACGGCTTCTCAGGGTACAACCAGATAAAGATGGATCCTAACGACATGGAGAAAACCACATTCATAACCATGTGGGGTACTTTTTGTTATCATGTGATGCCATTTGGACTAAAGAACGCAGGGGCAACGTACCAAAGAGCAATGGTGACTCTCTTCCATGACATGATGCACAAAGAAATAGAAGTATACGTAGATGATATGATTGCCAAATCCCGAACAGAGGAAGAGCACCTACAGAACTTGAGAAAACTATTCCAAAGACTACGGAAGTACCAACTGAGGCTCAATCCTGCCAAGTGTACCTTCGTCGTTACTTCTGGAAAACTCTTGGGGTTCGTAGTAAGCAGAAGAGGGATTGAGATTGACCCGAATAAAGTGAAAGCCATCCATGACCTTTCACAACCCCGCACGCAGAAGGAAGTCCGCGGTTTCCTGGGGAGGCTGAATTATATCTCTCGTTTCATTTCCCAATTAACCAATCAATGCGACCTGGTCTTCAGACTTCTTAGAAAAAATAATCCTGGCGTATGGGATGAAGAATGTCAAAAAGCGCTAGAAAATATCAAAGGATACCTGACAAATGCTCCAATTTTAGTCGCACCAGTACCTGGTCGACCGCTAATTCTCTACTTAACGGTCTTCGAGAATTCAATGGGATGTGTACTGGGGCAACACGATGAGTCAAGAAAAAAGGAGCAAGCCATCTATTACCTAAGCAGAAAATTTAATGATTGCGAAACACGGTACCCGCCAGTGCAGAAGCTGTGTTGTGCTCTAGTTTGGGCTACCAAGCGGCTCAGACAGTACATGTTATACCATACTACCTGGTTGATATCCAAGCTAGACCCATTAAAGTTCTTAATGGAAGCGCCAGCGCTAACGGGAAGGATGGCCCGATGGCAGATGCTCTTATCCGAATTCGACATCGTATATGTTAACCAGAAAGCTGTAAAGGGGAGTGCCGTAGCAGATTTCCTGGCTAGTCGTGCTTCGGATGACTATGAGGCATTGAACTTTAGTTTCCCAGACGAAGACTTGATGTGCATTACAACCGAAGAAGAGATTTCAGATGATATGTCATGGAAACTTTACTTCGATGGAGCCTCCAACGCTCTCGGACATGGGATAGGGGCAGTGCTAATTTCACCTGAGGACGTCTATTATCCTTTCACCAGCAGATTGGAATTCTTCTGGACAAACAATATAGCTGAATACGAAGCTTGCATCATGGGACTGAACTCAGCCATCGAAAGAAAGGTTAAGGAACTTCGAGTGTTCGGAGATTCGTCCCTAGTCATTTACCAATTCCGCGGGGAGTGGGAAACCAGAGACCCGAAGTTGGTCAAATATCAAGAATGGATCCAAGAGCTCGTCAAAGAGTTTGAAAAGGTCAGCTTCAATTACCTACCCCGAGAAGAAAATCAGATGGCAGATGCATTGGCAACCTTGGCATCCATGTTTAAAACAAACACCGGGGCAGAAATGAAGCCCATTGAGATGCAGACGTTTGAAAAACCTGCTCATTGTTGTAATATACAGGAAGAGATTGACGGAAATCCATGGTACTATGACATCCTGCAATATGTCAAGTTTCAAAAGTATCTAGAAGGGGCAAACGACAATGACAGAAAAGGGCTCAGAAAAATGGCAACAAAATATATCCTAGATGGGGAAATCCTATATAGGAGAAGTCATGATCAAACATTGCTAAGATGTGTGGATGCCCGAGAGGCGAAGGAAATCTTAGCTGAAGTACATGACGGGATCTGTGGAACGCACGCTAACGGGCTGTCTATAGCCCAGAAAATTATGAGGTACGGTTATTTCTGGTTGACCATGGAGGGAGATTGCATCGATTATGCCAGGAAATGCCACAAATGCCAAATTTACGCTGACAAGATTCATGCACCCCCATCGCCTCTACACACCATGAATTCTCCGTGGCCTTTCGCAGCATGGGGCATGGACGTCATCGGGCAAATCCATCCGAAAGCTTCCAATGGGCACCGTTTCATTTTGGTCGCCATAGACTACTTCACTAAATGGGTAGAGGCAGCGTCTTACGCCAATATCACCAGGACTACAGTTTGTAAGTTCTTAAAGAAGGAAATTATTTGTCGATACGGATTACCAGAGAGGATCATCACCGACAACGCTTCCAATCTGAACAACAAAATGATGAAGGACGTGTGCACTCAATTCAAGATAACACACCATAATTCCACAGTCTATCGTCCTAAAATGAATGGAGCAGTGGAAGCAGCAAACAAGAACATAAAGAAGATCACAGCAAAAACTACGGATACCTACAGGGATTGGCATGAGAAGTTGCCTTTTGCCTTTTTCGCATATAGGACGTCCATTCGCACATCAACGGGGGCAATGCCCTACTCCTTGGTGTATGGTACCGAAGCAGTACTCCCAATTGAGGTAGAGATTTCGTCCCTCCGGGTCTTAAACGAAGTAAAACTGGAAGAAGCTGAATGGTTGCAGGCCAGATTCGACCAGCTAAATCTCATTGACGAAAAAAGACTAAAGGCCATTTGTCATGGTCAGATGTACCAAAAGCGGATGGTGCAGGCTTACAACAAAAAGGTGCGCCCAAGAGAATTCAAAGAAGGGGATCTGGTACTCAAGAGAATCTTCCCTATCCAGAAAGATTCTCGAGGAAAATGGATGCCCAACTGGGAAGGACCGTATGTCATAAAAAAGGCCTTCTCAGGAGGAGCCCTGATCCTAACAGAAATGGACGGGGACGAGCTGAAAAATCCCGTAAATTCTGATGTCGTCAAGAAATATTACCTCTAAAAAAAAAATTGGAGAGCTCAGGACGAAAACCCGAAACCGGGCGTCTTGAAGCAAAGGAAGGACTCGAGTTGAAAACCCGCAAAGGGCGGCTTGGGTAAGTTGAAAAGTTGAATATCCGAAGAGAAGGGCATCTTCATGAACATTGTGAAGAGAAGGCTTCAGGCAAAAATTCTACACCGGTTGACAGGGTCATGTATCATTCATATCGAAGATAATGAGGGATCTTGTATTTTCATACTTAACTCATGTGTGTCATACCTTTCTTTTCAAGATATCTCGAAGCCCTTAATCGTAATAAAGCCGTGTTTTGAGCATCCATTCCTGGCCTTCTTGTCAATTTTAGTCAAATAAGATAACATAGGCTTATAATGAAACAAGAGATTTCAGAGCATTACTATGATTTAACCTTGAAAATACAGGTGATCAAAGGAAACGATGTTAACTCCGTCCTCCAGTTCCCTACATAATGGTTAGGGAAGGTGAGAAGCTTTAAACAACTAGGTAGGATGACCAATGGCACATGTCCTATCTATTCAAGGAAGGCACATGAGATAACAAAAGAGATCTCTTGGGTGAAAACCAGAAAGGCACCCCTAAAAAAAAAAAACTTTAAAGTGAAAACCCGAAAGGCGCTTTAAAATTCCAAATCATAATTGGAGAAAAAGAAAGGTTGAGATGGTTGAACCCGATGATGGTGGCGGCGGAGTATCGATGCCTGTAAAAAAAAGGAGAAAACGGACGCCAAGATCAAATAAGGACCAAAACAAGCCCACCCAGATTGACTCTCATGCATCATGAATAGTCAAGCATCACTAGAATTAGGAGCATGTCAATTCATTCATTTGTCATAGCATTTTGTTTTCGTCTCAGACAGGTATCTGCAGATCCAAAGAGACATCGAAGACCATCACGGTGTGAATCCCAAATGAGAAGACAATGTTTTTACATACAAAAGACACATGTTTTCAAGCTCTAGAGAGAGGTTCTATATAGGAAGAATCCTTCTCTCAAAGTTTGAAGCTGAAAGTTCTATATAGGAAGGACCGACACTCGGGTGAAGACTCGCAGTTCTATATAGGAAGGACTCCCAGTCAAAGCAATTCACCCATGACACGCAAGATTATATAGGAAATCCTGCTGTGTCGGAAGCGAAGAGTTCTATATAGGAAGGGCTCCGAGCTTTATTGTCTTAGAGTAAAAGGTTCTATATAGGAAGGACCTGTAGCTCTGAGATTCCAGATGCCAAAAAGTTCTATATAGGAAGGACTGATGGCTCCAAGGTGAAGACTCGCAGTTCTATATAGGAAGAACTCCCAGTCAAAGCAATTCACCTATGACACAGGGTTATATAGGAAACCTGTTGTGTCAAAAGCAAAGAGTCTTATATAGGAAAGACTCTGAGCTTCATTGTCTTAGAGTGAAAGGTTCTATATAGGAAGAACCTGTAGCTTTGAGATTTTAGACGCCAAAAGTTCTATATAGGAAGGACTGGCGGCTCCAGGGTTTGAAGACTAGCAGTTCTATATAGGAGGAACTCCCAGTCGGAAGAATCCATCAGTGACGCATAAGGTTTTATATAGGAGAAACCAGCGTTGAAGGCGAAGAGTTCTATATAGGAAGGACTCCAAGCTACACCGTCTCAGAATGAAAGGTTCTATATAGAAGGAACTCATAACTCGAGGCTTCAGAGTGAAGGGTTCTATGTCGAAAGAGCCTGTAACTCCAAGATCGGAAGGTGAAGAAGCTCTATATAGGAAGAACTTACGAGCCTGAAGATTCAGCCAAGGAAGAGCGGAGATGTCCAAAAGAATTCGTTTTTCCAAGGCTACAAACAGGGAAGTCTGATAAAAATGAGTGCTTATGAATCTTTGCTTTGTTTCCCATTCCATGAGAACAAGCAAAGAGGGGCAAATCATAATCACTCATTTTCACTTGTAAATATATTAATATTGCATGTATATTTATTATATGAATGTTACTAATATAAGGTGGTGTGTGCATGTATAAGCTATGTATACGTATTAGGGGTGTATGTATGTCGCGTATGTATCTAGAGTATGAGCGTATTTGATTAATATATAGATGTTATGTTAATTATATGTATGGTTATACGTACGTATACTAGAATATTATATTAATTAATGATTGTATAATATAAGTATACATTTTCGTATATACATGTATTGCTGTTATAATTATATTATTATTAATATTATTGGGCTGGTAAAATGAAAAATTAAATATATATTAAACCCAAATAAACATGAAGTCCAAGTCCAATTACAAGTTCAATTACAAGGCCCGTTTGGCCCAAATCTGAATCTCATTTAATTACAATGTGCAGGTAACTGTGGGTCGTTGGATCAAGATCTGATCCAACGGCCACGATGCAACCGAGGTCAAAAATATCTGCCAGGCGCGTGTTCCACACGTATGGATCGTTCGAGTGCCACGTGCGCGTGTGGTCCACGCGCGGACGCTTTAACATCCCACGTGCGCGTAAGATCCAATCGTTCTGACTCCTCGACTGCGGAGCTCCACGTGGCGAAATCTAAAGCCGTCTCATCGAATCGAGGCTTCATCCAGGCCGATCGTTCTTCAAGCCATCTCGACCGTTAGATCAGATCTGATCTAACGGCCGAAAACGCGTCTGGCCGCTGGCAGAATGTCCCCGCGTTCATAATATGCCTAAGATAACAAGCAAAGTGTCAGTTCAGATCTGAAAAAAGGAAGATGCAACTTGCAACCAAAAAAACAGAGGCAATAATATATATGAAACGGGGAACTTTTGTAACGGGGGGATGAAAAAAAAGGGGAGAGTAAGAACAAAAAAAAGGAAAAGATCTTGTAATACGAAAAATCAAAAAGATTGTAAGCATCCAAGATAATCAAAAGACAGTCCAGTGGTAATTTTTTTGTCTCTTTTTCTTACTCGTTTCTTTACATGCATATACGAAATAGAATAAAAAACAGAAACAAAAAAAGGAAGTAGTCTTACCGGCGTTGTCTGTGGGTCTTCCCTCCCTTGGTGATAAGTCTTTCGGCTTCTACAAGCCAGATCTGGTGAACTAAAGGGAGGAGAAGACCATTTGTAGTTGTGTTTTGGTCTAAAAAATATTTTTTTTGAGGTTCGTATTTCCTAGATCTATGACAAGTAAGGGCGTATCCTCTGAATCCAACCACGGATTCATGTTGAGGACGAAGAGAAGGTTATTTTGGTGTATTTTGGGAGCCTACCGGCGCCGGTTAGTGGCGGCCGGCGGCGGAGAACACGGCGGCCGGCCGCCGGATTCTGGGTTTCGTAAGAACAGACGAGAGGAAAACGAAGAACATATTCTTACAAAAACCAGAAAATGAAACAAATGGCCAAAATTTTGATTTCGGCCTAAAAAGAGGGTTTATATAGGTGTTTTTATTTTGCTAAATGGGTAAATTACACACTTAATCCCACCGCGTTTTCAATATTTTCATTTTTGTCTTGCCGCATGGTATAATCACAATCCCAGTCCCCCTGATGTTTCAAAAGGTTACAATTTCGTCCCTAAATTACACCGAATCGGTTTACAATGGTAAAATTACGCCCTTAACCATCCCGCGTTTTTGGATTTTTCACTTTGGGTCTGCCCCTTGGTCTAATTACAATTATGGTCCTTTTAGGTTTTGTTTGTTTCGCAATTTCGTCCCTAAATTACATATTATTGTTCTTTAATTTCTGCCACTGACTTTCATTTTTCTTTCATTTCAGTCCTGTTTTCTTTGTATATATTATTGTTCGTATTATAATCGTATATGTTGATGTATTCTATTATTTTATCTTATTTTATGTCCCTCGTATATGACTCGTATTTCATGTTTTTATGTATATATGTGCTAAGTATGATATTCATGTTTCTTTATCTGATTATTCGTATTAAAGCATGTTATGTTCTAGTTGATTCGTAAAAAGTATGTTCTGTATTTTTGTACGTATTGCATATTTCCTTGGCTTTTAGGCTACGTGTTAATGTGCCTTCTTTCATGTATAATATATTGTTCACATATGTTGAAATATGTTTTATTAATAGCAAGTATATTTTTTTTGAATATTTGTTCGTCTACATATAACGTAATTATTCCTGCATTGTTGTTCTAACTTGTTAAAGTTGTTTTTATTTATCATTTAGGATAATATGTATATATGCGTGTTTTAATCTAGTATATCATTTATTAGATTAGTATTTTATTATGTGAATATTTACTGTCTTCAAATTATTTGTTATATTTTATATTTTTGCCTCTAAGATTGCATATCGAGATATAACTTATTAATGCGGAGTCCTTTTATTCGAGCGTAAACGGGGCCAGTATCAAGCGTAGTGATAGTGGTTGGGCGTTTATTCTCGGGTAACGGGACCTTTAAAATATATTCGCAATTATGACCGAATTTTAAAATAATCGTCACTCTAATCCGGAAAATCCAATATTAATAAAGCGGTAATTATTAAAGTACCAATTTTTGGGCGGTGTGGGGGTGCTAATCCTTCCCCATTCGTAACCGACTCCCGAACCCTGTCTTTTTGAATCTCTGGTTTTATAGTGTCCGGCCTACCTAAGTGGCCGGTGGCGACTCCATTTTTTATATATATGGTTTATTTTAAAACCCCACGGAATAAATATTTCATATCCGAAAGATCACAAACACCTTTCAGAAAACATTCGAAAAAGCCACGTTTTTATTTTAGCGATACAAAAACAAAAAGGGACATCACTACAATGATGATGTATTATGAAAACGTTTGTGGGTTGTTGGTTAAATCCCTCACCATGAACTAATTTAATAGTTGGTGAGGGATGTTTGCGTTGAACGCTATTTTTATTTTTGGTTTTTAATAATAAATCTGCCTTAGCAATGTTTTCACTATTCGACATACTTTAATATTTCCTAAATACTATGCCAAGCGAGAGCTGGCACTGTTGGCCTATTGCTCATCAATATCTTAGCAGACTTGGGATGACAATGATTGAGTTGTTGAATACTAAGGAGAAAAGCTTCGAGAGAAGTTGTTCAAGTAGATGAACTTACTTCGGGAGTGAAATCTACCCCTTAGGAGTATAGATTGGATATTAATCAAATTGATCTATTTAAAAGCAAGCACTATAGAGATATAAGGGTTTTTACATGATCAATTTAGGGCAATGAACATCGAGAGAGGCTTTGCTAATTTTGAATCTGCTCGGCAAACAATGCCATGGCAGGTTGTTGTTAAAGGCTAGCACGACATGAATAGCGTGAAAAACAGGCATTCCCTGCCAACGCTCATCATTCATTAAAGCACCTTCCTTGCCAACGTCTTTACGTTACTTTTTTTCTTTTCTTTTCAATTATTTCCAACACCAATTTCAAAACAAAACAACTTTTTCTTAAGGCAAGTAACAATCAAAACAATTGAATTCCAAGTCAATCTCTATGGGATCGATACTCAGCTTACCAGCTGTATTACTTGCAGACCGTGTATACTTTCACACAAAAGACTTATCTTGGCACTGTTTTATACTTTTCCAATACATATTTTATGTCCCTTTTGCCAGTATTTACTTAGAGAGTCTACATGTTTTTGGCGCCGTTGCCGGGGATTGCAATGGAATCAATTGTTTTTAAATTTTTACTTGTCTTCTTTTTATTTTTATTTTTGTTTTTACCTTTTGTTTTTGTCGGTGTATGACCAAAAGCCATCCTGTGGTGGACAAGTGGCCATACGATCCAGAAATTGAGAAAACCTTGCAGAGGTTAAAAAGAAGATTCCGAGAGATGCAAAACCAAGGTAATTGAGGGAATGTTATGGTGAACAATGAAGGAAATCCTCTTAACAATGTGATACCACCACCACCTACTGTACCAGTTATTAATGAGAGACCTATTAGAGAACATTCGGTACCGACCATTGACAATTTGATGCTAGGACTTGTTGGCACAGAGGTTAACGCTGTAGATTTTAAACTTAAGCTGGTAATGATTCAAACTCTTTTGAATGCAGGTCAGTTTGATGGAGCACTCAATGGAGATCCGAGGCAACAACTAAAGTAGTTCATGGAGATTTGCCAATTATTTCAACAAAATAGAGTACATGAAGATACCGTGAAGCTAAAGTTATTTACTTTCTCTTTGAGAGACAGGGCAAAGGCTTGGCTTAACTCCTTGCCACCTGGATCAGTTACTTCATAGGCAGACCTATGCCAGAAGTTCTTGACAAGATTCTAGCCGCCAACACTCACTGCCAAGTTGCGAGGTGAGATCATTACATTTAGGCAGGCTGAGGATGAGACCTTATATGATGCCTGGGAAAGATTTAAAGACCTGTTGATGAGGTGTCCTATGTATGGATTCCCAAATTGGACCCAGATACAGACATTTTACAATGGGTTGAATGCATAAACAAGGACTGTTGTTGATGCTTCAGTAGCTGGTTCATTGCTTGACAAGACGTACACTAAGACTGTTGACATTTTAGAGATGATTGCAATCAATGATTTTGAATATCCTGTTGCGAGACTTGGGACCAGAACTAAAACCAATGGGAAATTTTAGGTTGATGAACTAACGTCCATTCATGTCGAGATTTCCAACCTTACTAGCATGATAAAAACGTTGCAAAAGAACAACGAGTCCCAGGAAGTCAAAGCATTAGACCCTTTCTGTACAATCTGTGGAGAGAATCATCATGTGGATGAATGCCCTGCAAACCCTGAATCAGTAAACTTTGTTGGCAATGTTAATCGATACTATAATCCTAACTCCAATACTTATAATACAGGTTGGAGACAACACCCTAGTTTAGCATAGGGAAATCAAGGAGGTAACCAGTACAATGCCCAACGCCAGAATACCCAGAGGCAGAATAACAATGCAATGCCAACATTCTATCAGAATGCCATGCCACAAAAAGCCCAAAACAATTTTCAGCAAGGGCAGAGACTCAACCACGAAGGCACTCGCACATAGTACATGGAGAGGAATGATGCCACAGTCCAGAGTTTGGCTGCATCAATGAGGAACTTGGAAGTTCAGATTGGGCAGATTGCCAGTGCACTCAGCAATCGACCCCAAGGAACATTGCCAAGTGACACAGAGGATGCTCGGCACAAAGAAAATGAGAAATGTAAAGCCATAACTCTTAGGAGCGGTAAGCAGTGCGAGGTGGAGAAGGCTACCAAGCAGCCGGTTAATTGCCAAGTTGAAAAGCCTGTGCCAACAGATGATCCCAGAAGAGCAGAGAAAGAGGAAACAAAAATAGATAATGCCAAACAACATACTGATGCCAGAACCGATGCTAGATAGCATATCGATACCAGCACCGATGCCAAACAGACTGATGCCAGCACTACGTTGGCAAAGCCAGCAGCACCGGCATATATTTATTCGCCACCACCAATTTCTAGTGAGACTTCAAAAGCATAAGCAAGATCAGCAGTTTAAACACTTCTTGGAGGTTCTTAAGCAATTGCAAATCAACATTCTATTGGTAGAAGCCCTTGAACAAATGCCCAACTATGTCAAATTTATGAAGGACATTCTATCCAAAAAGAGAAAGTTGGGAGACTTTAAAACTATTGCTCTGACCAAAGGATATAATGCCATGATCCTAAACCGATTGCCACCAAAGCTGAAAGATCCGGGAAGTTTCACTATTCCCTGCAACATTGGCAACAAATTCATGGGCAAGGCACTGTGTGACCTAGGAGCCAGCATCAATTTGATGCCAATGTCAATCTTCCGAAAGCTTGGCATAGAAGCAAGACCCACTAAGGTGACACTTCAGCTGGCAGACCGATCCTATGCACATCCCAAGGGTAAGATTGAAGATGTGTTGGTAAAGGTAGACAAATTTATTTTTTCAGCTGATTTTATCATTTTGGATTATGAGGCTGATATTAATGTCCCGATTATTTTGGGGAGTCATTTTCTTGCCACGGGTAGGGCTTTGATTGACGTTCATAAATGGAAACTAACAATGCGCATGAATGATCAGCAAGTTACATTTAATGTGTTTCAAGCTTTGAAATGTGCAGATGAACCTGATGAGTGCCAAGCGGAGGAGATGATGGAGTCTATTTACACTTTAGACATGGCACAGTTATGCCAGGATAAAAAATTTGATGCCACTGACTTTGATGGAATAGCTGAACTGTTTGAGGAACCAGAAGAATCAGTCTTGGAAGTTGAGGAGGCGAGTTATTTTGAGCCACTACAGTTGGCCGGCAGAGAAATCAAGGCACCTAGACTATCAATTGAGGAGCCACATGCGTTGGAGCTAAAACCACTGCCATATCACTTAAAGTATGCTTACTTAGGAGAACACACAACTCTACCGGTGATCATTGCCACTGGTCTCACTAATGATCAGGAAGAGAGATTGTTGGCAATATTACGTGACCATAAACGAATGTTAGGATGGGCCTTGGCAGATATCTGAGGTATTAGCCCAACTATTTGTATGCACAAGATTATCTTGGAGGAGTAGCATGGCAAGACCATTGAAGGCCAAAGAAGGCTAAATCCAAGCATGAAAGAGGTAGTTAAGAAAGAGATCATAAAGTTGCTTGATGCTGGGATTATATATCCCATTTCTAATAGCTCTTGGGTTAGCCCGGTGCAATGCGTGCCAAAGAAGGGTGGCATGACACAAAACAGTGAAGTTGAATTAATCCCCTCCAGAACTATCACAGGATGGAAAGTGTGCATGGACTATAGGAGGTTGAACAACGCCACGAGGAAGGACCACTTCCCATTACCATTCATTGACCAAATGCTAGACAGGTTGGCAGGTAAAGCTTTCTATTGTTTTTTGGATGGTTATTCAGGTTATAACAAGATTGCCATCGCCCCTGATGATCAAGAGAAGACTATGTGACGTTTGCGTTCAGAAGGATGCCATTCGGCCTACGTAATGCACCGACAACGTTTCAACGTTTCATGATGTCCATTTTCTCCGATATGATCTAGCATAACATGGAAGTGTTCATGGATGATTTCTCAGTGTTTGGAAAAAATTTGAAGAATGTATTCAGAGTTTGGAGCAAGTCTTGAATAGATGCATAGAGACAAACCTAGTGTTAAATTGGGAGAAATGCCACTTCATGGTGAAGGAGGGCATTATTCTCGGCCACAAGGTATCTGAGAGAGGGTTAGAGGTTGATCAAGCAAAAGTTGAGGTAATTAAGCAGCTACCACCTCCAACGAGTGTTAAAGGTATAAGAAGCTTTTTAGGACACGTCGATTTTACCAACGTTTTATTAAATATTTTTCAAAAATTGCAAAACATTTATGCTTGTTGTTAGAACATAATGCCCCTTTTGCATTTGAAGATTCTTGTTTGAGAGCATTTCAGGAACTTAAAGAAAAGTTGATCAATGCCCCTATAGTTGTGGCACCGAATTGGAATGAGCCTTTTCGAGCTCATGTGCGATGCCAATGACTATGCCATTGGAGCAGTATTAGGACAAAGGCATGGAAAGGTTTTCCATGCCATCTACTACGCCAGTCGAACCTTGAATGAAGCACAACTGAATTACTCTACGACCGAGAAAGAATTTCTTGCAGTTGTATTTGCTTTTGACAAATTTAGATCTTATTTAATTGGTACAAAGTTGTGGTTTTTACAGATCATTCAGCATTGAAGTATCTCTTGGCAAAGAAGGATGCCAAGCCCAGATTAATCTGATGGACACTCTTGCTTCAAGAATTCGACCTTGAGATCCGAGACAAAAAGGGTAGTAAAAACTTAGTAGCTGACCATCTCTCACGTTTGGAGCGTCATCTTGAAGATGGTAAGACCAATTCAATAAGAGATGAATTCCCTATCGAGTATTTGCTGCAGTTCATGCCATGCCATGGTATGCTGACATTGTCAACTACTTGGTAAGTAACATTCTGCCACCAGACTTGGCATACAATGCCAAGAAAAGGTTCTTGTGGGAAGTCAGGCAATATTATTGGGACGAGCCAATATTGTTCAAACAGTGTGCTGACCAAGTGATCTGCCGGTGTGTGCCTGAGGATGAACAACATAACATATTGCATCTATGCCATGCCACACCATAAGGAGGTCACTTTGCTGAGGTGAAGACTGCTACCAAGGTATTGCAGTCAGGATTCTTTTGGCCCACACTATACAAGGATGCCCACGAGTATGCCAAGGCATGTGATCGATGCCAACGGACAGGAAACATCTCTGACAGGCACCAACTACCGCTTCAAAACATTATGCCTGTGAATTTATTTGATGTATGGGGGATAGACTTTATGGGTCGTTTTCCACCTTTGTTTGGTATTGTATACATTATTGTAGCTGTTGACTACATATAAGTGTGTAGAAGCTATGGCTCTGCCAACAAACAATGCCAAGGTTGTTGTCAATTTTTTGCACAAACACATTTTTACTAGATTTGGTTCCCATAGAGTGATTATTCATGATAAGTGCACCTATTTTAAATGCAATCTAATTTCTAAAGCTTTGTGCAGATATGGTATACAGCAGAGAATTGCCACAACATATCATCCACAAACGAATGGGCAAGCCGAGATTTCAAATAAGGAAAGACTGGTCCTTGAGGCTAGACGAGTCATTGTGGGCTTACATGACTGCATTTAAAACTCTTTGGGTACGTCGCCATTTCGACTTGTTTTTGGAAAACCATGCCATCTGCCAGTGGAGCTTGAGCATAAAGCCTACTGGGCCATCAGAACACTTGGCATGGCATGGAGAACTGCTGGAGAAAAGAGGTTACTAGACCTAAATGAGTTGGAGGAATTCAGAACGCAAGCCTATGAGAATGACATGATTTACAAGGAAAAAGTACAACATTGGCATGACAGTAGGATAATGCCAAGACATTTTGAGGTGGGCTAACCTGTTTTGTTATTCAACTCACGACTTAATTTGTTTCTAGGGAAACTCAGATCGAGATGGATGGGCCCTTATGAAGTTGTGAAGCCCTATGCCCATGGAGCTATGGACATTAAGAACTCGAAGATGGGAGAAATCTTTAAGGTGAATGGCCAACATTTAAAGCACTACATGGAAGGTGATCAGAATGCCAAAGAGGTGATCCTCTTGGCAGAGGTAACATGAAAACACCATCAGGTTTGAGCTTTTGCAAATATTAGGTTAGTGTTCTTCTTCTTTTTTTAGGTTTTTAATTATTTTTCTTTCTTTTTAAGTTTCAAGTTTTTATTCCTTTAATGTGTTGAAAGGTTTCCTTTGAGTTGTGCAGATTCATTATACTAGGAATTATGCCAGGAACACTGCCAGGAAAGCTGGCAGGAGCTAACACGTCAATAGAAAAATCTGCCACAGCAGCTTGGCATGTAGCGGTGCAAAAGATAGAAGGAAAAGAAAAAAACCCTAGTTTTATCGGCCCAGTAAAATAAGAGAGAGTTATTTTTATTTGACTTTAAACCCTAGCTGCCCAAAATTTTGATTGGAAATTAAATTTCAAATCAATCACCTTATCACTCCAATCCTTACCCTATCTTATCACCTATCACCTTATCACTCCACCCTTTTATTTATTTTAAATTAATTCTTTTTCTCTTCCATCATTATCCCTAATTACTACTCCCATTAAAACACTCAACCAATCCACAACCTTTCACTTTCTCACCTAGCCAGTTAAAAGAAACCCGAACAACTCTCTCACTTTTTACTTTCCTTTCAATAAGCAAGTAAAAAAATCCAAATCGTCCTTTTTCTTCATCATCGTTTCAAGTTTCTTCAACGAGTTTCAATGGCTTCTTCCTCTACTCCTTTCAAGCGATTCTTCAATGAGGAGATCGAGAAAAAGTTTGAATCCAATTTTGCCTCGATGAGTTTTTGCTATGAGAAGTACTTCAACCTCAACACAGAGACGAACAATGGCTTCCCTCCAGAAGTCATGTCTACGATTAACTTGCACAAATGGACTCAGTTTTGCCAACAAAAAGGGGAGGTCTATGCCACAATCGTCCAAGAACTCTATGCGCACCTTGTGACCAAGGATTTGCCATTCTTGATGATTAGAGGAAATGTGTTCGTTTCAATGAAGGATATATTAATAATATGTTTGAGTTGGATGGCGCAGGAGATGAGTATTTTTAGTATGTTGATTCAATGAACGTTACCAAGAGAAAGAGGCTACTGGCAGATCTGTGTGAGCCTGGCACGGTATGGACAGTGTCATCCAAGGGGCACCGTACGGTGAAGAGGCTGGCATTGAAACCCCAATGGAGAGGACGGAATCACTTTCTCAAGGCGAATCTGATGCCCACATCCTATAACGAGACCGTGTCGGAAGAAAGGATGATCCTGTTGCACTCCATTATCATGGGGCACAAAATCAATGTTGGCAAGATCATTATTGAGGAAACCTACAAGTGCACAGTGAAAGGTACTGGCAGCTTATTCTTCCCTTTGTTGATTTCTAACGTTTGTATGTTCCACGATGTGCCAAGGCTTGATACGGATAAAGGGAAACGATCAAAGGAACAACGATTACTGCTGATATATGGAGAAATCTAGTTGTTATCAAGCCCAAAGACAAGGGCAAGGGAAAGGCAAGGGCACCCACGCTAAAGCCCAAGGAGTCAAAGGTCGCGCCAACAACCACGCCAGCAACCATGTCAGGAACTGTGCCAGACAGTTCACTGGCACTATTGTCCCAAATTCTCCAACGCCAAGAGATTATTCTCCAAAAGCTGGAGAAGGCTGAGGAGCTCAATGTCAAGATGCGAAACTACATCCAGGCCAGGGATGTTGTGATCAGAGAAGCTCTTACAAAATTATCAACTGATTTTGTGCCAGAGTTTCCAGACTTCCTTGCTGAGCTCTTTGCCAGCGATAATGCCATGCCAGCTAGTCTAGTTTATACCTTGTCAGATGCCACAGTCCCATTGTCTCCAGTTGAAGTCAAGTTTTCCAGTTCTGATTCTTTATCTGAATCGAAGGAAATCAAAGCCAAGTCCACCAAATCCAAGTCGCCAGTAACACCTGTTGTCCATACACCATCTGATGCCACTGATGCACCTACCGCATTAGAGCCTGCCAAGGAAAATGAGGAAGTTGGAGCCTCTACTGTCGCTTCAAAACCGAGCCTGAAAAGAAAGAAGCACATTGCCCCTGATCGAGGGCCATTTGTGAGAAGAAAAACTCGTGCCGCACGACAAATAGTCTCTGAAAGGGAGTCATCTTATTCCTAAACTCATTTACATTTCATTCTATTGCATTTACATGATCATGCATTTTATCTTATTTTATTTTATTTTTCTTATATATATGTGTTGTTTCAAGCATTGGGGACAATGCACATCTTGGGTTTGGGGGTGTGCATTCCCTCACATTTCTGCCATACATTTCATGTTTAATTTCTGTTGCCATGCCATTTGCCATGCCATATAGGTCATTTAGGGATAGATGCATACCGAACCACTAAAAAAAAGAAAAAGAAAATTTTATCTCGGTTCAATTCTGAAAAAATGTTAACATTTGTTAGGCAAGTTTAATTTGATCTAGGTATCTGTCCAATAAGGAAACTCTAATCTTTAGTTGTCATGCCATGCCAGCAGAGTAGTATGCTAGGTTAGCTTGGCAATTGATCTCTATTTTGGGGAACTAAAATTTCACTTAACATGTAGTATGTATCTAGTTCCTTGGCAAACTTAGACTTTTTGAAACTATGCTCAGATTTAAAAAAAAAGATCAAATGATGCCAGGGTAAAAGAAACAAATAAGGCAGCAATTTTCTGCCAACGCAAGAAAAAAAATAGAACTCTCCTCTACCTTAGGGATAATAAGCTACTTGGGGCTTCGTGGTTTGCTCCCTCTTAGTTCTCAAGTCCAAAACCTTAGGGTATGAGTTGAAGAGAAAGCATAGTGATGTCTAGATAAAGGTGAGGATTCGTGGTATGCTCCATCTTATCTCTCACGCTAAATAGTGTCACGAAGCAAGCTTAAATTAATGCCACCAGAAACCCTTGGCGGAGAAAGAAAAAGAAAAAATGAATGAAAAAGAAAAAAAAAATCTAAGTTTAGGTAGTAAAATTTGTCTAAGGGAGTAAAAGGATACTTGATGCATACTGCCTGCACATCATGCACTCTTCATGAACTTAGACTAGATTTAGATTGTTGCACTTGAATTACTACCTGCTTGGCATTGTTTCACTAAGATACTGAGGACAGAAATAGAGCCAAAATCTGCTTGCCAGCATGCGTTGGCATTCACCCAAAATTTTTGTCGAGGTAACTTTTTCACAATTTTTGTTTTTATTTTGTTTGCATTACTTGAGGACAAACAATGAGTTAGGTTTGGGGGTGTGTTATCTCTCCAAAAGTACTATTTTTAATGCCAATCTTACAATGCTTTTTCTTGTTTTTAGGTACATTTAGTTGCATTAGGATGTTAGAATCATGCATTTGCATAAGGAGTTTAGAATTCTGTCTATGCCAGTGTGAAGGGTTGTTTTGTTGGCAATTTTGCAGACTTGGCATAGGATTTGGCCCAGAAAAGCAACACAGGAATGAGCGCTAGAGAGAATACCGAGTGCTGTTGGCACAGATAGACCAGACAATGCCAAGCACCGGTTGGCAGAGAAGTGAACTTGATGTCATGCCAAGAGGCTGTTGGACCCCCAAAAACTAGGACATGATCAGGCTTCGAAAAGATAGCAATTGGATCAATCTCCGAAAAAATAGTGGATAAGATGGTTCCAAGACTTGTTGGCATATTCATGCCAAGCTTGGACGCCATGGCAACGTCGGCAGTATGACGTCAGCCTTAGCCTAATTAGCTCTCATTTAAATTTGGATAAGATGATAATCTTTTATCCCTTGGGCAATTGAAATTCAAAATTTAAATGAGGAGCTCATCCTATCCCTTCCCTGCATGCCTATTTATACACCAACCGAGCTAGACTTTGAAAGGGAGAGGAGGATTGGATCGTGAGGAGTTGGTGTGCGATGATTGACAACTGGCTGTACCTTGAAAAGGTGGTTTGACCAACTTGGCCGAGAAGCCTGGATCTTGAAGGGCTGCATCGAGAGACCCCTTCTAGCCCATTCTCTCTTTTAAGTTATTTTATTTGTTTTTAATGATGATGTATTGCAAAAATGTTTGTGGGTTGTTGTTTAAATCTCTCACCATGAACTAATTTAATAGTTGGTGGAGGATGTTTGCGTTGAACACTATTTTTATGTTTTAGTTTTTAATAATAAATCTGCATTGGCAATGTTTTCACTATTTGACATACTTTAATATTTCCTAAATACTATGCCAAGCAAGAGCTGGCACTATTGGCCTATTGCTCTTCAATATCTTAACAGACTTGGGGTGGTAACGATTGAGTTGTTGAATACTAAGGAGAGAAGCTTCGAGAGAAGTCGTTCAAGTAGATGAACTTACTTCAGGAGTGAAATCTACCCCTTTGGAGTATAGATTGGATCTTAATCAAATTGATCTATTTAAAAGCAAGCACTATAGAGATATAGGGGTGTTTATATGATCAATTTAGGGCAATGACCATCGAGAGAGGCTTTTCTAATTTTGAATCTGCTCGGCAAACAATGCCAAGACAGGTTGTTATTAAAGGCTGGCACAACATGAATAGCATGAAAACCAGGCATTCCTTGCCAATGCTCATCATTCATTAAAGCACATTCCTTGCCAACTTCTTTACGTTACTTTTATTTATTTTCTTTCCAATTATTTCCAACACCAATTTCAAAACAAAACTACTTTTTCTTAAGGCAAGTAACAATCAATGCAATTGAATTCCAAGTCAATCATTGTGGGATCGATACTCAGCTTATCAGTTGTATTACTTGAAGAACATGTATACTTGCATGCAAAAGACTCATCTTGGCACTATTTTATACTTTTCCAATACATATTTTTTGTCCATTTTGCCAGCATTTACTTAGAGAGTCTACAAGTAGCTTGAGGCAGATTGTTGTTTTTTGTATAATGCATTGTAAAATACTGAGTAAATGGTTTTGACAATGATATGTTGGCTATGTGACATGATGAGAAAACATTCGGATATAATTGCCATGCCATAGGATAAAGTGCACTATAATATGTTTAAAATTGATCGTGGTTAAAGGTCCTTGAGATATAGCGATCGGCTACTCGGACTATGTTGGTATCACTTGGGTTGAGCAGTCAATTTCCCTTTGATCTTGCAGTCAACAAGGTTTTCATATCATGAGGTCGGTATGGTATGGGTTTGATGGCGGTCGGTCATCATACGAGATCCGTGTATCCGATATGTAGGGTTAGCGGTCGGTTAATCAAAGATAGCGTTTGTATATCCGAGGATATATGTCGTCTATCCGATGTCACTATAAATGCCAGTATATGAAAGTTCATGTGTTGAACCTACTTTATAATGCTTTGGAATATAAGCATGGTAATATGATTTAATGCTTTGGGATTTAAGCATGTGATTTGTAAATGTTTTTGCATAAGGTTGTTATGCATGTCTTGATTTGGAATCAATGAAAATGTTATGGTCGTAAGCATGGTTTGAAAACATGTGTTTAGTTTTCAAATGGTCTTAAATGCATCATTGTTTCATGAGCATTCTCACTAAGAATGTGTGCTTACGCTCTCTTTTTCCTAATGATGCAGAGCATTGAAATTTGGGGCAGCAAAGGTAAGGTTAAAGTGATCCAAAAGCAAAGACTATTTTGAATATGAACTATAGGCAATGTGTTCGCCATATTTTGGGATTTGTAATTCTGTTTTTCCTTGGTTTTTGAACATGTTAAATGATGTGTTTTGGAGTTGGATTGTGGTTGATAAGCATGCAGTTGATTCTTGCTTATAATTGATGCTAAGTGGTTGTCTAGGTATGCATCTAGTTAGCCTTGGTTGAATGCCATGTTTTAATAATTCTAACAAGCTGCCTTTGACGCAATGGATATGTGTGTAGTTGACATATGCTAGTAAATGTTCAAATGAGTGTTTTGGTATGTTTGGTAAACTGGCTTAGGGAACATGCCTATAGGTTGATCATTTGGAAGGATATGTTATGTTGTGGTTGCTAAATCTTGGTGTTAATGTTGAAACATGATTCAATGGTTGGCTGTATACAAGAAAGTTAGTTGTTATGATCTAAATGCATCTAGATTTGTTTGAAAAACCAGCTAAAAATGACATTTTGGGTCCAGGCGTATCAGAACTCGTCCCCACGTACCGATACGACTAGGCCATTTTAGGCTTAGCATTTTGATACGCGGGAAGGGTGTTTCAATACAAGGAAGCCTATACAGGCACAGCATTTTGATACGCGATCAAGAGTTTCGATACGGGTAAGGGCATTATGGCTGAGCGTTTTGATATGAAGTGCCGTATTAGTACGATTTTGAGCTACTAGAATTTGAGTTTAGAAAATTGGCCCAGGTGTCCCGAAACACATGTACGCGTACCGATACGGGCTGTAGTTAATTTAGTTATCAAGATGTTAGCAAGTTTTTGATTCTTTCATTTTGGTCCCTGATTGTTGTGAAGTAATTGCTTGAGTTTGGATGGTCAGTTTGATAAGAGAATCGACGTTCAAGCATGTAATTTGACTAATTGAGGATTGGTAACGCTGATTTTAGTAATGGCCCATTAATTTACCAATTTTACATTCTAGTCCCTAATTTGTATTGTGTACAATTGGTTGTCTTTTCGTGGTCCGTTTCCTTTGTAACTTCATATGCTGCAAGCGATCACTTAGGATTATTAATATGCATCTAGACATGATAAAAAGAAAAAATGGACCAGTTTTTGTAATCCTTCTCTAGTTTGCTTCGACAAACCTAAGGTAGCTCGCTCAGTTCGGTCGGGCGACTAGGCCGGGTCAAGGGGGTTATATTTGTTGGTATCAGAGCCAAGTTACGAAAGGTTGGCATGTTTTTGTTTGATTATTTGCTAATGTTTGATATGCACGGTGAATGTGAATATGTACGGTGATTGTTTTACATCATGTTGGAGTGTGAATTGGGAACACACTAACTATTACCGAGGTTTTAAAATGTTTTATAATGTTGTCTTGGGTCTTTTGCTGAATACTAGCCTGACTTTAATGTGTTTTGATACTTTTGTTAGCATAGCTTGACGTGAGACTCGCTCGATGGTGGTTAATGCCGAATCTGGGCAGAATAATGTTAAGGAAGGGAATCCTCGTAATGTTTTACCTTCTTCTCCATTGGTTACTCCTTTTAAGGCTGGGGTAGGTGATTTACCTCAGGCTCCTCAAGTGCTAGTTTTTGGTGATTTGGCTATGTTAATCCAAGCGATGATAGGGGCTTTCCAAGCAGCGATAGCTGGAGTGCAAGTGCAAGCACCGACACCTGCTGGGGTTGTTAATAAAGGTTTACCTTTGGAGTGCCTTCGTAGTTTTAAAGGTGAGGAATTTAGGGGCCTGAGTCCTGAGGGAACTGAGGGATGGCTAGAAAAGATAATCCATATTTTCAATCAGATGGGTTGCAACGAAGAGCACAAGTTGGGTTACACTGTGTCCTTGTTGCAAGGTGATGCTTATCATTGGTGGGTGACCACGATTGCGTGTGTTCCTGAGGTAGATGTGACTTGGGAGTTCTTTCAAAGAGCTTTCTAGAGGAAGTATCTTGGTTCTCAGTATCTGGACGCAAAGAAGCGCAAGTTTATGTCATTATTGCAGGGTGGCATTTTGGTTGCTGAGTTTGAGGTCAAGTTTGTTCACCTAAGTCAGTATGCCCCGGAGTTGGTTCTAGATGAGCAACAGAGGTGTGATAGGTTTCGCTATGGCCTTGTGAAAGACATTAAGTCATATTTATTGGTTGTGGATCACACGGATTTTGATGTGTTGGTCAATCATGCCAAGGATATTGAGCAGTCTCTGGGTGTAACAGGACATGTTTTGGGCTTGGGCTCGAATAAGAGAGGGGCTGATTTTGGCTTTTCTAGGGAGAAAAATAGGAGGTCTTGTGATAAGAGGCACATGCCGGATCACAGGCGTGGTGGCAGTTTTGGACAAGGTAATCAAGAAGCTTGTGTTGCGGTTGAGTGTAAGTGTTGTGGTAGACGTCACACAGGTGCGTATTGGGAAAATACCACGAGTCGTTGGATTTATGGATCTCATGATCACCTAAAGTGGGATTGTCCTCGTGCTGTGAAAGTTACACTGGTTTATGCTGCTGCACCTGCTAGGGTTGAGGTCATGACAAGCGTAATTTTTGGAGGCCTGATGATGGTCAGAGGGTTGTGGCTCATACTGCTGTTGTACAGCTGGAGAATGGTAGACCAACTCGGGTCTATGCTCATTGGGAGGGTCGCAATGACACTGATGTGATCGCAGGTACCTTCACTTTGCAATCCTTATCATTATTTTCCCTGATTGATTCAGGGTCTACAAATTCTTATACCTTGAGTGAGCATGCATCTTTGTTAAATGTTCCTGTTGAGATATTAGGTGTTGGAATGTTAGTAACTCATTCCTTTGGTGATACGGTTACGACTAGAAAGTTGTATAGGCGGTGTCCTTTGGAGGTGCAAGGTAATGAGTTTGTCGTGGATCTGATGGAGTTGCCATTCCATGGCTTTGATGTCATTTTGGGCAAGGATTGGTTAAGTGAGCACAAAGCAATTGTGGATTGCAAATCCAAAAGGATTTCTTTGAGGTTAGCCGATGATTGTGAAGTTGTGGTGGTTGGTGAGAATATGAAATTCTTGACCAATTTCGTTTAAGCTACTCAGCAGAAAAAATGATGCACGGTGGAGGCCAAGCTTAATTGGCTATTGTGATGAATTCGAAGGCCAAGGGTTCTCGTGTGCAGGACATCTAGGCTATTTGTGATTATTCAAAAGTTTTTCTTAAAGAGTTATCGGGTTTACCTCTGAAATAAAGAGGTGGAATTCGGTATTGAGACGTACGCGGGCATGACTTTGGTGTCCATTGCTCCTTATAGAATGGCACCGAAGGAGTTAAAGACAGATTCAGGAGTTGTTAGATCATGGGTTTATTTGACCGAGCGTTTCGCTATGGGGTGCTCTTATTCTTTTTGTGAAAAAGAAGGATGGTACGATGCATATGTTCATTGATTACTGGCAGTTGAATAAGTTGATAGTAAAGAATAAGTATCCTTTGCCGATGATTAATGATTTGTTTGATCAGTTTCATGGAGCAACGATGTTTTCTAAGATTGGTTTGAGATCGGGGTATTATCAGTTGAAGGTTAAGGAGGTAGATGTGCATAAGACTGCATTTCGTACAAGATACGTGCATTATGAGTTTTTGGTGATGTCGTTTGGTTTGACGAATGCCGCAGTTGTGTTCATGGATATGATGAATACGGTGTTCCATGAATATCTTAATCAGTTTGTGGTGGTGTTTATTGATGATATCCTTGTGTACTCGCATACCGAGGAAGTTTATGATCAATATTTGTGGATTGTTTTACAAGCCTTGAAGGATAATTAGTTGTATGCCAAACTGAGTAAGTGTGAGTTTTGGCTGAAGGAAGTGACGTTCCTTGGTCATGTGGTTTCTGAAGGGTATTCATGTTGATCCACAGAAAATTGAGGCTATTCTCAATTGGAAGCAACCTAAGTCTGTGTTGGAGGTGTGTAATTTCCTTGGGTTGGCTAGTTATTTTCGTTGTTTTGTAGATGGGTTTTCTAGTATTACGACACTATTGACGAAGTTGTTGCAAAAGAATGTTCCTTATGTGTGGACGGAGAAGCAACAACATAGTTTTGAGAGGTTGAAGGAAGTTTTGACACATACTCCTGTGTTGATCCAACCCGAGTCAGGGAAGGATTTTGCGGTTTATAGTGATGCGTCGTACGTCGTACGTCGTTTTGTGTTGTGTGCTAATGGAAGCTGGTAAGGTTGTGGCCTATGCATCGAGACAGTTGAAAGTTCATGAGCATAACTATTCGACTCATGATTTAGAGCTTGCGACTGCGGTGTTTACCTTAAAGATTTGGAGACATTATCTCTACGGAGAGAAATGTGTTGTTTTTACGGATCACAAGAGTTTGAAATATTTGATGTCTCAAAAGGATTTGAATCTTAGGCAACGTAGATGGTTGGAGTTTCTTAAGGATTATGACTTGACGGTCGAGTATCATCCTGGAAAAGCCAATGTGGTTGCGAATGCATTGAGTCGTAAGGTTGTCGTTGAGCTTAGGGCTATGTTTGCAAGGTTGAGTGTGACATAGGAATGTGGATTGTTTGCTGAGTTGCAAGTTAAGCCGACGATGTCATAAATGATTAAAGCAAAGCAATCGTTTGATGATTCTCTTGTTTCGTATGTTAAGGACATATCGGATGGAAATTCGACAGATTTTTATTTTGATGATGATGGGTTTTGTGTTTCAAGGGTTGAATAGTGGTGCCGGATAATTCAGAGTTGAGGAATACTATCTTGACAGAGGCATATTCTAGTCTTTTTGGTATGCATCATGGTAGTACCAAAATGTATCAGGGGTTGAAAGAAGTGTACTATTGGGTTGGTTTGAAGAAGGATGTGGCGGAGTTTGTTTCTAAGTGCATGGTGTGTCAACAGGTTAAGGCTGAAAACCAGTTTCCATCCGGGTTGTTGCAACCGTTGAGAATTTTCAGAATGGAAATGAGAGAGAATCACCATGAATTTTGTGTCAAGGTTGCCTTTGACACCGAATAAAAGGATTCTATTTGGGTGATTGTGGATCGATTTACAAAGTGTGTACACTTTCTGCCAGTACATACGACGTATACCTTGGACAAGTTGGCAAACTTGTATATTGCTGAGATTGTGTGTTTGCACGGGGTACCTAAGTCCATTGTTTCAGATAGAGATCTGAGGTTTACAACAAGGTTTTAGGAATGTTTGCATCAGGCTTTGGGTATAAGGTTGAATTTCAGCACTGCGTATCATCCTCAGTCGGATGGTTAGTCTGAGTTATCCAGGTTTTGGAGGATATGTTGAGGTGTTGCATCATTGAGTTCCAAGGAACCTGAGAGAAGCATTTACCTTTGGATGAGTTTGCATATAACAATAGTTACCAAGCAAGTATACAGATGGCACCGTATGAGGCTTTATATGGCTGGAAGTGTCGTCGTATGCCTTTGTGTTGGGCTGAGGTTGGGGAAAAGCATGTTTCCTTACCGGATATGTTGAAAGACACGGATGAGAAGGTAAAGCTTTTGTGTGATTGCTTGAAAGTGGTTGCGGATCGGCAGAAATCTTATGCGGATTTGAAGCATAGGGAGATTGAATATGTGGTGGGGATCTGTGTTCTTAAAAGTGTCACCGTGAAAAAAAGTGATGCAGTTCAGACGTAAAGGTAAGCTTAGCTTGAGGTTTATTGGACCATATGAGGTTATGGAATGTGTTGTTCCTATGGCTTATCGGTTGAGGTTGCCTCCCGAGCTAGAGAAAATACATGATGTGTTCCATGTATCTATGTTGCGGAGGTATTGGTCGGATCCCTCACATGTTATGCCGGTGAAGCATATTGAGTTGAGTTCAAATTTATCCTTTGATGAGGAATCGGTGGAAATCCTTGATTCCAGCAGCAAAGTTCTTCGTGGCAAGACGATTGAGCTTCTTAAGGTTTTGTGGCAACACCGTGGTGTCGAGGAAACCACTTGGGAAAGCAAGGCGAACATGTTAGAGCAATTTTCACATTTCTTCCCTCCAGGTAAATTTCGGGGATGAAATTTCTTAAGTGGGAGAGAGTTGTAATGCCTCGATTTTGGGTCTAGTTGTTTTGGGGTTTGTTTAAGGGTCTAGTGGATTGGTATTAGGGATTCGAGTCGGTTTTGGGATTAAATCAGATTGAATATTTTTGAAGGTGATAAAAATATAGAAAAATGTTCTATAATCATTATTTAATATATTAATGATTGTGGTGAAATCAATTTTGTAAAATGAGTTTTGGAAATCGGACATTTTGGGCTAGTGACCAAAATGTAAACTTTGAAAACTATTTTTAGTGACTATTTTGTAAAGAGTCAAAACTTTGAATATTTAAAGAGCTAATTGCCCAAAAGTCCAATCTCAGACTTTATCCCTTAATTGGCTATTTCAAAAGTATTTTGGAAAATATAAATAGGTTAGGGAGAATTAATTTGATAATTAAATCCTTAAAACAAAAAATCGCGTAACTAACTTTCTCTCAAAATATTTTCTCTCAAAATCTCTCCAGCCAAACATCACTCTCTTCTTCTAAATCTTCAGGTAAATCTTTCTTTTCTTAAATCTTTTGTTTCAAATGATTTCTTGTTGATTGTTTATCAAAACCTTATTAATTTAACTTTGTTTTCTCATGTAAATCATCCAATTAAGGGAGAAAGCATCCATTAGAGGTAAGGTTCATTCTTCTCCTCTAATGAAAGGTTATTTACTGAAATTACCAAGTTGTTAATTCTTTACAATTGTTTTCTAATGTTTTTTTATAGTTTAGTTGAGGAAAATTGGATTAATTGTGTTTTGATGGATGGAATTGATATATTTTTGAATTGGATCTGTTTTGCTGGGTTCTTGATTAGATTAGATCATGATTTTTGTTTATAATAATGTTGAAGGCTTGGTTTTATCAATATAATCCCAAAACTAGTTGAATCTCTAATGTTAATGGTTGTTAGATAAGGGTTTTTTGTTGTTAATGGAGTTTTATCATTGCTGGAAGTAAAAAGATGTTGAAAAAGAGTCTTTAGATGTTAATTTCTGAGGTTTGGTGTATTGAATCATTGTTTTGTGCCTGGGTTAAGATTATAAGGTATTTGTGGTTGATTTTGATAAGTTTCGGATATTTTTGAGTGGGCAACTTGTGAGTTGCGGGTAATTGCTTTGAGGCAGTGGGTTTGATGTATTTTGATGCATGTTTCCTTTGGATTTGTGTGGCCAAAACATGGGATAATCAAGGCGAAGTAGCTTGAGGTGGATCGTTGCTTCCCGGGAGCTCGATTTGCATTGGCGAGCAAGACGAGGCGTAATCGATGAGTGGAAATGGGCAAGTGTTTATGGGAGTTTAGGTTAAGCTTGAAAAACTTACCTATGCTCAGAAGTAAGTTTCCCTCTTTTGCTCTCTTAATATCGGTTCGGATATGAGCATGTGTAATTCATGTTTTGGTCGTAAACATGGTTTGTTTTACTAACTGTAAATGCATGATTTTAAGCACATATGCAGTGGTTCAAAAGTATATGAAATGCTAGTGAGCATTGGTTTTCATTCCGTTCGGGAATGTTGTATTGTTTTGGCAATGTGGCTTGCATATGTGGTATTTTTGTATAATGCATTGTAAAACAATGAGTAAATGGTTTTGATAATGATATATTGGCTATGTGACATGATGAGAAAACATTCAGATATAGTTGGCATGCCATAGGATGAAGTGCACTATAATATGTTAAAAATCGACCGTGGTTAAAGGTCCTTGAGGTATAGTGGTCGGCTACTCGAACTATAATATTGTCACTTGGGTTGAGCGGTCGGTTCCCCTTGTTGACGTTGATCTTATGGTCGGCAAGGTTGTCGTATCATGATGTCGACATGGTATGGGTTTGATGGCGGTCGGTCAACATGAAAGATCCTTGTATCCAATATGTATGGTTAGCGGTTTGCTAATCAAGGATAGCCGTCGACTATTCGAGGATAGATGTCGTCTATTCGGGGTCACTATAAATGCCAATATATGAAAGTTAATGTGTTGAACCTACTTTATAATGCTTTGGAATCTAAGCATGGTAATATGATTTTAATGTTTTGGGATTTAAGCATGTGATTTGTAAATGTTTTTGCATAAGGTTGTTATGCATTTCTTGATTTGGAATCAATGAAAATGCTTTGGCTATAAGCATGGTTTCAAAACAAGAGTTTAGTTTTCAAAGGAATTTAAATGCATCATTGTTTTATGAGCATTCTCACTAAGCATGTGTGCTTATGCTATCTTTTTCCTAATGATGCAGAGCATTGAAATTTGGGGCAGCAAAGGCAAGGTTAAAGTGATCCAAGAGCAAAGACTATTTTGAGTATGAACTCAGTTTAAATTTCCAGTTAATAAGGCAATGTGTTCGTCATAATTTGGGATTTGTAATTCTGGTTTTCCTCTAGTTTTTGAGCTTGTTAAATGCTGTGTTTTGGAGTTGGATTGTGGTTGACAAGCATGTAGTTGATTCTTGCTTATGGTTGATGCTAAGTGGTTGCCTAGATATGCATCTAGTTAGCCTTGGTTGAATGCCATGTTTTGATGATTCTAACATGTTGTTTTTTATGCAATGGATATGTGTGTAGTTGACATATGCTAGTAAATGTTGAAATGAGTGTTTTGGTATGTTTGGTAAAGTAGCTTAGGGAGCATGCCTATAGGTTGATCATTTGGAAGCTTATGTTATGTTGTAGTTGCTAAATCTTGGTGTTAATGTTGAAACATGATGGATGGTTGGTTGTTTACATGAAAATGAGTTGTTAAGATCTAAATGCATCTATATTTGATTGAAAAACCAGCTAAAAATGACATTTTGGGTCCAGGCGTATCGAAACGCTTCCCCTCGTACCAGTACAGCTAGGCCATTTCAGGCTTAGCGTTTCGATACGAGGGAGGGGTGTTTCGATATAGGGATGCCTTTATAGGCATAGCGTTTCGATACGCGATCAAGTGTTTCGATACGGGTTAGGGCATTTTGGTTGAGCGTTTCGATACGAGGTGCCGTATTTGAGTTTTGAAAATTGGCCCAGGCGTACCGAAACACCTGACGCGTATCGATACGTGCTGCAGTTAATTCAGTTATCGGTATGTTTGCAAGTTTCTGATTCTTCCGTTTTGGTCCCTAATTGTTGTGAATGCAATTGCTTGAGTTTGGATGGTTGGTTTGAGTCGAGAATTGACGTGCAAGCATGTAATTTGACTAATTGAGGATTGGTAGCCCTAATTTCAGTAATGGTCCATTAATTTACCAATTTTATGTTTTAGTCCCTAAAATGTATCTCATGCAATTGGTTTCCTTTCCATGGTCCGTTTCCTTTGTAATTTCATCCATTGCAAGCATGATCACTTAGGATTATTAATATGCATCTAGAAAAGATAAAAAGAAAAAAATGGACCGGTTTTCGTAATCTTTCTCCATTTTACTTCAGCAAACCTAATGGAGCTTGCGCGGTTCGGTCAGGCGACTAGGCTGGGTCGAGGGGGTTACATGAACAAATTGGCATACAATTTCTTTTCTTGTAAAATCCGTAATAGCGCCCGTAACTATAAATCGTAATCTTCCCTAGTCTTTGGGTACTTAAAATATATCATTATTGATTACCACGGTAAACCAATCCGAATACGATTAGAACACTCTATTCATTATTGTGCTTTTATTTTTTTAATATTTTATGAATATTTAAATATTATTTAAATATTAATATTTTTTTAGCTTAAAAATTAAGTAAGTTATCAAACTTTCCATTAAATTCAGTTATGCCCCTTAATTCTGTAAAAAAACTCAATTATGCCCTCGAATTCAGTTAAAATAATCAATTCAGCCCCTTCTGCCACTTCATCATCCCACGTGTACTGCCACGTTAGCATCGTGAACTGCCAAATCATCACCGTTAACTTCCATGTCAGCACCATAGCGTCAACGTCGGTCAAATGGTCAATTTGATCGATTTCGTGGATCGTGGGACCACATTCAGTGCTTTTTCGGTGAAGAGCGAAATTAATTTTTTTGGTCGAACTCATAGGCAAAAAATACCCCTTTAGCCTTAAAAAATTACCGGACTAAACAGCTTTTGTTCGTTTTAGTTTGCTCGGAAGGTAGGTAATGCTCTTTGTCTGCAGATTAAATGCCAAGTTTAGTATATTCCCATATTGCTTCTTTCTCTTTTTGCCTTTAGAATCAGAGGAGGATAGGATAGAAATAAAAGTTGGTTAAACTAAAATAATTTTGTGTCAATTAATCCAAACACTTGATAATATATCAAAGCATCGATTCAAAATATGATTATGATAATGCACAACTTTCTTAACAAATTCTATAATCTTAATCCGGACTCTTCTCAACATTTCAACTCCTTAAAACTACCATTACAAAATCAAATTTTAATATAACATTATTTATAATATCAATAAAATATATAAATAAGAGTTTCGGGGTACTAACTATATTATTAAAGTAAGGTTAAGGGGTATTTTTGCCCTCGAGTTTAACCCAAATTAGTAATTTAGTCCCACGTGCGAAAACGCAGTCAATTATGTCCTCTAGTTCACGAATTACAACAAATTAGCCCCTTGACCAACGTTGACCGTCACAGTGCTAACGTGGCGGTCTACTATGCTTGCGTGGCGGTCCACGTGTAATGATGACATGACAGAGGGGCTAAATTAATTTTTAATTGGATTCGAGGGCATAATTGAATTTTTTGCTGATTTTAGGGGCATGATTCATTTTAATTGAAAGTTTGATAACATATTTAATATTTAAGCTAAAAAATATGAATTTAAGAAGTTATTAAAATTTTAAAAATATTAAAACCGGATAAATAATATGTTTAAATTTCAAGTTAATTTAATCGATTTATTTTGTTTTTGAATAAATAATTTAGTTTTTCAACTTGAATTTTTACAAATGGAATATATGAAAAAATCGATTAACAAATTGGTGTAAATATCATTTGGGTCCTTGATAACTTTAAAAATAAGCAAAGTGAGAACTCTCACAAAAAATCAAAATATTCTTCATTTTTCAAAAAATCTATAAACTTAATAAAAATAAATAAATATTGAAAAATTATGAAAAATAAAACTAATACAAAAATTAAAATGTATTAGGATTAAAAATGATAAAATATAAATATAAAAATTTAAAAAATATTTATAAAGTATTATAAAATTGAACACTTTCGTTGAAAAAGTTTTCGGCTTCGTCAGTCTCGATATTACCATTCGTTAAACAAATTTTCAGTAAAATCAACATTGTATTAAAGTAACAATAAAACTTAAATTTTCTTTCACTTTTCTACATCAAATTGATGCTCATTAATACTTGATATAGAAAAACGAAGGAGGATCTTTGTTTTTTACTACTTTAATACAAGGATGATTTCATTGAAAATATGTTCAAGGAATATTAGTACGTTTAGCATAGCCAGAAACAGTCGAAGACTTTTCCGATGGCTTATAAATATTTTTAAATTTTGAGTTTTTGTATTTATAATTTTTTATATTTTTAATTTTATGTTTTTATTTAATTTTTTAAATTTATTATAGTGTTTTTATTTTTAATATTTTATGAATATTTAAATATTTTTAAAATTTTAATAATTTATTTTTTAGCTTAAAGATTAAGTAAGTTATCAGACTTTCAAATAAAATTAATTATTTTTTTTATCTGAATATTTATGACTTTATTGAGACGAAAAAATCATACAATAATCATTGGAATGCTTCGTTAAAAACATCCCTAACCTAATCATGAAGGGGAAAAATACACCCGAATGATTAAATATTGCAACGAACACAAGATGACCTCCCTGGAAAAACAAACAACAGCCAATGACCTCCGAATCTAACAAGCAAACATGACCAGATCACCGTCTACACATAAACTAACAACCACCCCAACTCGCCAACCAACGATCCACTAATCAATGCCTCACCCAAATCCAAGCAGCAACTTTCAACCTTTACCAGCACAATCCCAAAACAACATTCCATTGACCTCGCTCCACCCCTCCCTTTGCCAACGAATCCTCCAACCCATTCACTTCCCAAAATATGTTAACAAAACACACATTTGGCAATCGAGAACATATATTATCAATCACCCGAAAGCATTTCCACAAATGCCAGTCTTCGATTCCAAGCATCCACACACCACCGGCCTCAGAGAAACACAAAATTGAACTCAATTAACGCCTCCTCTAGAACAAAACAATCTGCTTCCATATTATTACAATTCCACCTGATCTACCATGGGAAGGGGAAAACACAAAGTTAAAATTATTAGAATACTATACCTTTCGAATCACCCAATCCGGCACTTCCTCCAATTTTGATTCCAATATGAACGTCATCTCGCAATAGTGCTGTCGCAATAGCTTCTATATTGCTCTCTTTTTGGACACGGCTCCTAACCCCCTGATGTTCCATGACTGCACCTTCATTTGCTCTAACTAATCGCAATCCCGCTCAACGATAATATCAGCTATGTCATTGATCAATGCTTTATCGTTTCCAACTATTTTCGCTCCTAGTAACTTCCCCAATTTTATTGTTTCCTCTGCCTCAAGCAAAATCACCCTTTGCCATTGCGATGAATTCCTATCTGATCTCGTCAGTCTCACTTCGTTACCATTATTCTTATTCTTCCGTGGTCTACCTTTACCTCTTTTCTTAGATTTTTGGTTTGCTTGTTCTACAAAAAAGGACTCCGACTCTAACCCAAAGTGATGGATATCTGAATTGTGAGAGTCCTTATGAGACACAAAATCTATCTTATCATACTCTTCCTTGGGCGCCTCACACCCTACCCCCTTATCACTCAACCGAATCGCCAACTGCCCATCAATGTCCGAATCAATTGTCTGTATTGGTGTAACCATTATCCTACATTCATTAATCATCCTTGGCATTGTACCAAATAGAACTGGGCACTCTACCAATGTCTCCTCCTCACCATCTACCCCGCATTCCTTAATTTGTGAATGATCTTCCAACCTCAACACCATGCATGCTGCTTCCTCCTCCGCCATCCCATTACCCAAACTCACCAAGTCCTTACCATGTGCCCAACACGCTTCTCATATCATAATATCATTTGCATGCCATACTGGCGAAATGTCCCCTCATTTGAAATCCCTCGATCTGTGTTGTTCTCTCTTCGAGCTGTCTCATTGTGTCCTCTCCATGTTTCCATTATATTTTCTTGTTAATTGGTCGTAAGTCTTCTCCATAATTTCTATATCTTCTTCGACTTCACTTATCACCGTATAACAATCCATCTCACAATTTGTCATCTCACAATTTTTGCATAATTGTTCATCCATCAATGGTTTAAACTCAATCACATGTACCATAAAAGACAAGCCGTTCACCTGTACCTCTACTTCCTCTTGTTCTGTTTCAATTAAGACGTGTTCCCTTTAAAATGATTTAGGGTCTACCATTGAGTCATCACATCTGATCATCACGCCCCATATTGATGCCAAATTATCGAATGCCCCATGCAACCAAACGTACATCGGTAGCCCACTTATCACCAACCGCACTCTCTGATTCCCCCTATCAAATTTCGGCTACCAGGGTTGAACCTTCGAAAACCACTTATTTAGTGTTGCATTGTATAAAGCCACTCGTCGAGTTTCACTGTTCTCAAAAATCAATAGCATTCTCGATCCCGCCATGCGTATTAATGACATACCCTCTAACTTGTCTTTCTTCAATTCTCTAGCTATTGATGCGATGCCCATCGGCTCTCGACACCATGCAATGGCACAACAACGAAGAATTTTAATTTTAATCTCATGAATGACTCAATTCTTGAATATATCTTGTGTCAAATTAACCTCATTCCCCCAATTCCTCACATCCTTCTCTATTCGACTCTCGTTTCGCTGCCCATTAAAACCACACTTCACCCTGTTTGCCATGAACACTCTCAATTTTGACCTATAAATCCATTGCCCATGTAATCATTCAATAAATCGTCTTGCATCCATCTTTGTCGCCATACGCACGAAACCAAATCTCGTCCCATCCTGTGCCTGTTTGTTTGGTACAAAAACATCTCTTACTTTCCTATGGCGATCAAAGACCTGCCACACTCTCCTCCATTGAATACAATTCGATAGATTTTCGTTGAAGATCGTCAACCATTTCTGATGGTTACTCTCTGATCTCGACAAAAAAATCAATTGTGGCCTCAAATTTGATTAAAAAATCAATTCAGCCCCTTTGTCACATCATCATCATACATGTACTGCCACGTCAGTACAGTGGACTGTCAAATTAGTACCGTTAACTGCCACATCAGCACTGTAACAGTCAATGTTGGTCAAGAGGTTAATTTGTTGTAATTCACGAACTAGAGGACCTAATTGACTGCATTTTTGTGCGAGGGGCTAAATTGCTAATTTGGGTCAAACTCGAGGGCAAAATACCCCTTTAGCCTTAATAAAAGTAATTGCAATTGAAATAGATATATATATTGAATAGTCTAAAGGTGATTACGAGGTAGTATCAGTTCATAGATATTCATAGCTCTTTGATAATGCACATACACACCTTGCAGACAATTGAACCTGAGTCTTCTAGAATGAACAACATCTGCTTTTCCAATGAGACCATTTGTAATTGTAATCAAAATATATTTATATCTATACTATATTATTAAAGTAATAATATAATACCTAAGGTTGTTGTAGATGTTTAGTTTAAGCAAATAACACTTGTGACTATTTTTACCCGGCTATCAGCTTGAGAATATAGGGTGATGTACTAACGAAAGAAATGAAAAATAAAACGGGCGGGACAAACACTTGATAATATATAAAATCTTCAATTTAAAATGTGATTATTATAATGCACAACTTTCTTAACAAATACCATTTTTTTTTGCTCGTCAAACGTATAATTTTATTGATGACATCATACAAAGCCACTACTAACGTAGGCCTCATTAAAACCTCCCTAAGCCTAAACAGAGGAAAAGAGTACATATGAAAGTAGAAAAAAAAAACAAAGAACCAACACCAACACCTCCAAAACACAATAACTAACCCAAACAAACAAACAACTCAGCTCGGACATTCCATCCAAACATCTACCAACCTCAACCTACCAACTGATGCCAAGTACGTCGATCCACACCACCCTTGGCCAATGTATCAGCCAAGCTATTCGCCTCACGGTAAACATGATGAAAACACACACATGATAACAATTCACAAGCATCATCAATCCGACGGAACTATCGCAAAAAAGACCACGAGCGTCGCTCCCTGTGTAACACCCAGGCAAATGCCACCATCGAATCAGACTCAATCACCACCGAACCCAACTCATACCATTTTGAATCGTGAAACATGGATAATGCATACCAAATAGCTCGCAACTCTTCCTTATTCGAATCCATCACTCCCAATGGCCCCAAAAACATGACAAGTATACGCCGACTGTAGTCATGGAGGACTCCCCCACAACCGGCTAACCTCAGCTTACCCCTCACCTCACCGTCAACATTGAATTTTAAAACACCCTCTCTAGGAGATTCCCACACACTGCTGACACACCCAACTCTCGTGCTTGAAGAGGGCAAACAGTTCCTAGGGCTAGCCCACCATGCTGACTCACTAATTTCCCCTGGTAAGGACTGAGCTCGAACCCAAAACAACGATCGTAATTTAACAAGAAAAAATACCTCATCATAGGACATCTGCTTGTCATTAAATATTATGTCATTTCAAGCTAGCCACAATGACCACACAACCGCAGAACAACCCGTCAACCACCAATCTCGTAACAAATCCGTAAAGAAACTATGATAACATTGAACAAGAAATGCCAACACTGTGTTAGGACCACCACCTCGACTTGCCACCATTGAAAGAAAAGCACCCAAACCTTCCACGTCTCGACACAAAGCAACAAAATATGATCAATAGAATCCATCCCTTCACTACACCTCCTACAACAAACCATCGCATCATCCAATGGTACACCCCTCTCGTGTAAAACAACCAAAGTAGGTAATTGGTCTAACATAACAAACCATACAAAACATTGTATTTTAGGAGGAACGAGCAATCTCCATACTTCATTCACCTCCGATATACATTCTAAATCAAAAGACAACATCAATGAATATAATGATCCCACAGAGAACGAACCACAAAGTGATGGCCTCCAAATCAACCGATCCTCTATAGACGGATGTAACTGGAAACTACCGACACAAGAATGTAATTCCCCCAATTGTTTTTCCTCAAACACACATAAGTCGCTTGTAAAAAAATCTTGCCAATGAGAGTGATCAAACCGTCCCTCCCTCGAATAATCCAGCACTAATGTCATCTTACTTACAACCACTCGAAAGAAGCGCAAAAAACTAATGTATAAAGGTTCATCCAGACATCAATTATCGTACCAAAATAATTTTGACCCAGCACCCAAAATCCACACGAACTGAGCTTGATTCATAAAACGACGCACACACTTATCACGCTGCACCTCAACTATCTGACGCCAAACCACATACATATTTCTCTGACCCAACTCAGAGGGACGCCATTGTAACACATCTCTCCCGTATTTCATCTCAATCAAATTTTGCCATAACGAGCCCTCATTCATGGCATATCTCTAACTCTACTTGGCTAATAATGCCAAATTCTAAACATGAAAATCGGCCACCCCCAAACCACCAAACTTCTTCGGACGACAAGTAACCTTCCAACTAACCCGACACAACTTACGCTTCTCCTCTGACCCACCCTAGAGAAAGTTTCTCCTAATACGGTCAATGCGACGAATAATAATTTTTGGGACAAGAAAACCCTTATATGATAAAGTGGTAGTGCGGACAATACCAAATTCACTAATACAAGGCACCCAGCAAAAGATAACGCTTCCCTCTTCCAGCCTGCCAAATGTTGTCGAAATCAAGCCACCAACGGATCTCACATTGGCAAGCTACATAGATTCACCCCAAGAGGTAACCCCAAATAAGAAATCAAAAGCTCACCCTATTCACAATCGAACATCATAGTTATTTCTGCAACCAAATTCATATCTACACCCACACCATAAACACACGACTTCGCATAATTTATTTGTAAACCTGTCGCATATACAAAACAAGTGAGAATCTTCTTCAGATTACTTGCATACCGAAGCTCACTGAAAGAAGAGAATAGTGTCATCTGCAAATTGAATGTGTGATAAACAAAAGTCTGACGCTATCCGCACCCCTTGTAACACTCCTAACCCCTCCGCATTTACCAATAATTGATGCAACATTTTTGCAACCATGACAAACAACAACGGTGAAAGCGGATCACCTTGCCGTATACCCTGTTGCATTGTAAATTCCTGAGTCGGGCTACTGTTAACCAAAATTGACAGCCGAGCCATACTAATACACTCCCAAATCCACAGTCGCCACTTCAAACTAAAACCCATACAATTCATAATCAGATCGATGCACTCCCACTTAACACAGTCATACGCATTTGCAAAATCAAGCTTCAAAATCATCCCTTCCTCACTAAAACCCATCTTCTGCATCGAATGAATTGTCTTATTTTCCAACATAATACTGTCTAAAATCTGTCGACCCTGAACAAAACCAGATTGGGTATCACTAATTAGTGACGAAAGGACATGCTGAAGGCGTTTGGCCATGCATTTTGCCAAAATTTTATATAACGAATTCAAAAGGCAAATGGTTCTAAAGTCACCAATCATCTTTGGGTTCTCCTTCTTTGGAATCAACTTCACAAAAGTCGCATTAACACCATTCGGCAATTTTCCCGTGACACAAAACACTTTCAAAAAGGACATCACATCTTGTTTCAAAAATGACCAGTCTTTCTTGTAAAATTCAAACGTATAACCATCCGGACCTAGTGCCTTCGACCCCTCACAACTCCCCAACGCGGTCCAAACCTCCTCCTTAGAAAATTCTCCTTCCAAACTAACAGCCTGTGAATCACTCAAACACCCAAACTGAACCATAGCCTCCAACGAACCAGCCGCATGTTTAAGAGCAAAGTGTTTCTTAAATTCTCTGAATATAGAACCTTTTAAACGCTCATTATTCATCTCCCACCTTCTGTTTACCTGTGGACCTGTAATCCTATTATAAATAGCTCGAAGCTTCGCCAATTTATAGAAAAAATGTGCATTCTGATCCCCCTCTTGTATCCATTTAACCCTTGAATTTTGTCACCAAATCAATTCACGAAAGCACGGTAACTTCAACAACTCAGACTGTAACTGTCGACGCTCATCAATATTCCTCCCGCCTTGAACTTCCATTCCCCTGACATTATCTAACTCATCAATTTTTCTTTGTCACAGCAAGGATTTGGTCATCAACATTACCAAAAGCCTCAAAACTCCACTGCTTTAAAAAACATTTCAATCCATGCAATTTATCTACCAACCCTCCACTATCCTCATAACTCAATCTACACCATTCCATTTCTATGTCTCGTATAAAACCATGATTCTCCAACCAAACATTCAAGAAATGAAACGGTTTAGGACTAGTATCACAATCCTCAAATACAAAAGCAAAGGTGTGTGATCAGACAAACCTCGTCTCAACGACTCCACCCCAAACTTGAGAATTTATCCAACCACTCCGCAGATACAAGAAACCTGTCATGACGACTACAACGATTCCCTGGTCCAAACCATGTAAAGGATTTTCCGTGCAGTGGAACATCAAATAAATTATTCAATCTGACAAATACACTAAGTTCCACCATACCTCGCGAAACATCAGACACTCCCTGACGTTCAACCGAATGAAGCACTATGTTAAAATCACCCCCTATGCACCATGGCCCTTGTCGAGATCGAAGTACCATACTCAGATCCTGTCATAAGAGACATTGTTCAGAAAACACGCTTGATCCGTACACCCCAATAATGCCACATCGCCAATCCCCAACTCTCCAAAAACCCTCGACCATAATTTAACGTGCCTCTACCCTTACCGTATCTAATCGAAAGCTCGCCTAATCCCAGCTGATCCAACCGATGGTAAGAACACAAACCAAAATTGAATTAAAAAGAATAGGATAAAGGGATATTTTTACCCTGAGTTCGAACCAAAAAATCAATTTAGCCCCTTGCCGAAAAACGCACTCAATGTGGCCCCTCACTCCACGAAATCGGTCAAATTGACCCTTTGACCAATGTTGACCGTTACAATGCTGATGTGGCAGTTAATGATGATGACGTGGTGGTTAATGATGATGACGCGGTAGTACACGTGGGATGATGACATGGCAGAAGGGCTGAATTGATTATTTTAACCGAATTCGAGGGCATAATTGAGTTTTTTACCGAATTTAGGGCATAACTGATTTTAATTGAAACTTCGATAGCTTTTTTAATTTTTAACCTAAAAAATAAAATATTAATATTTAAATAATATTTAAATATTTATAAAATATTAAAATAATAAAAATACCATAATGAATTAAAAAATAAGTAAAAACATTAAAATTAAAATATCAAAAGATATAAATATATAAAAAATCAAAATTAGAAAATATTTATAAACCATCGGAAAAGAATTCGACTTTTTCTCGTTATACCAAGCGTACTAATATTTTTTTGAATATATTTTTAATTGAAACATCATTGTATTAGAGTAGTAATAAAACCAAAATTCTCTTTCATTTTTCTACATCAAGTATTAATGAGCATAAATTTGATGTTTAAAAGCGAAAGAAAATTTGAGTTTTATTGTTACTCTAATACAATGTTGATTTCACTGAATTTTTTTAACAAATGGTAATACTCAAACTAATGAAGTCAAAGATTTTTTAGATGAAAGTGTTTAATTTTTTAATACTTTATAAACATTTTCCATTAAGTTTTACATTTAAATTTTATCATTTTACAATTTCTAATACCTTTTAAATTTTTAAATAATTTTTAGTTTTAGTAATTTTTTGAATATTTTATTTATTTTTATGAACTTTATGGATTTTTATAAAAAAAAATGAAGAATATTTTGATTTTTTGTGATAGTCCTCACTTTGCTTATTTTTAAAATTATCCATACTTATAAAAATTATTTATCTAGTTTTAATATTTTAAAATTTTAATAATTTCATAATTAAATATTAAATAAGTTGTCAAACTTTTAATCAAAATTAATTATGCCCCTAAACTCGGCAAAAAAACAATTATGCCCTCAAATTCGGTTAAAATAATCAATTCTGCCCCTTTTGCCATGTCATCATTCCATGTGTATTGCCATGTTAGTATTGTGGACCGCCACATCAGCATTCTGGACTGCCACATCATCATCATTAACTGTCATGTCAGCACCATAACGTTTAACGTCAGTCAAAGGGTTAATTTGATCGATTTCGTGGACTGAGGGGCCACATTGAGTGTGTTTTTCGGCGAGGGGCAAAATTAATTTTTTAGGTCAAACTCAAGGGCAAAAATACCCCTTTAGCCAAAAGAATATCATTATGATATTATTAGATTGATATTAGAAAATTATTTTATTTGTTATTATACGGTAATAATAATAATAATAATAATAATAATAATAATAATAATAATAATAAAAGTAATTGTAATTGAAATAATATATTTATTTCTAGGGAAGACTACTTAAATGACCACCTACTATGGGGTGGTTCCGATATGTTCACCATACTTTCAATTACTATTTAAGTAGTAACAATCAATTCACCTTCCGTTAAAACCTAACGGAGGGGTGACGTGACGGATAACAAAAATTTATTTAATTATAGATTTGGTCCATATTACTTACATAGTCTATTAATTTGATCTTAATTTTAATTTAATATATAAAAAATTGTATCAAAGAATGCATCGACTAGAAATTAATATATAAAAAAACAATTGCATCAAAGAATGCATGGGCTAGGAATTGAACCTAGAACAAAAGGGGGAGAAAAGCACTAGCTCTACCGGGCCAAACTTTTCAATTAGACAGTTATCGCTAACTATTACATTTAGGGTAATTACTCCATACACAGACATTGCAAAACAAAAAGTTTTACAAGTGTTTTAGTTTTAGGATTAGATTTAAAGGTTTAGAGGTTAAGATTTAGAATTGATGGATTGTATTTAGAATTTAGAGTTTGATGTTAAAATTTAGGGTTTATAGGTTTAGACCTAAATTCATAACCATATTACTCGAAAATCTAAACTCTAAACCTGTAATCACTAATTTTTTCCGGGCTTTATTTTTCAATTCTAACTTGGGCTCTCTCTCTACTTTTTTATTTTCCTAATACTAATATATATATAAATATTTTATTATTATATATTATTACCCTTGTTATGATTGTATGTTACAAAAATATAAAAAATGGCATCATTACTAGTAGGATTTATTATATTTATTATCTTTTTTAGTTATATTATTTACTATTGTTACTACTAAATTATTCTTATTTTTACTAATATTATTTTAGGATATTATTACTCATATTATTATCATTATATTATTATTATATTTATTAATATTATTATTATTAAACAAAAAACAAAAAAAACAAAAAAAAAATAATACAATGTAATAAAAAAGTCCAAGTTTTTATATGATTATAAAGTCCATTTAATGTCCAAATACAAATCCAAATTACCAGACCCAATCCCCTAACCCAATCTGCCTACCCTTTAACCAGTACAACCGGCCCAAACCAACTAAACCATTCACCCAGGTCGACCCAACCCATACCCGGTTACCCATTTCATAACCCGTTACACCTAAACTAGCCCACTTCTTGAACCGATTCACCCTACCCGGTTCACCCGAACCCTTGCTAACCATAATGAAACCCTAAGGAGAGTCGCCGCCGCCACTGCCAACCTTCCAGAAGCTTCCCCAGATTGGCTCTTCAGCTTTCGTCCAATTTGGCAGCACACCATCATCTCCGATCAACAGTTGCCTCTATGTGCCAAGCCACGTCATCGCTACGCTGGCACGAAGAACCAGTGGCCATGTGCCACGTCAAGTGGTCCCTATTTGGATGCATCTGCATTCTGCAGCAACCACCCCTCAAGCTTCACGGGCCACGGTCTCCTCTTTGTCATTCCCTCCTCCAACAGTCGTACCACATGCAGCCAAAACAAGAAAAATCAGAGGCTCACATGAATTCAAACAAACGATGGCAGTAATTCCAGACGCTAACCAATAATTTTTTATTCTTTGATTTTTCATGCAATTTAACAAGGCTATGAAAGCCGATTCAGAATCAATGTAAAAGGGGGATCCCGACACTATTGTAGAAATAAAAAAATTGCCAAGATACTTCTGGTATTTTCAAGCTACGGTTCTCCTGTTTCTGAATTTTTCAGAAACGAAAGAAAAGTTTTTTCTTTTCAATCACCATATCATTTTCAAAGCATAAGAGTTTTTAGGGTTTTTCAGATTTTAATCGAAAAGGGATTTGAATCTGTTCTTTTCTAACCGAAAATGAAGGGGCTTTTTTAAAAAGGAGGGGGCTTTTCCTTTTTTTGAAAAAGTAAAAAAATATATATACTTTCTTCGTTTGTTTCAGTTTCGAATCAAAAGTAAAGGATTTTGAGAGTTTACTGATTATTAGGGGGAAGTCGAAGCCTTGTATGTGCTCTCTTCACCGGTGTTGCGAGGACCTCCGCCGTGAGGCTTTATCGCCGATGTACTGAGCGAAATAGTGAAGAGCGGCCGCCGTCTTGGCTAGTGTTGAAGGAGAGAACATTATGTTTCAGTTTTTTTTTTAAATCTATTTTTAAGATAAAACAAAGACAACCCTATTTATTTGTAAGACCAGCAACCAAACGATGCTGTTTCACCCAGACCCGCGCGGTGACTTGACCCGGGGGAAGAATACGCGCATTTTGGTCTTTGGGTTAATTACTCAGTTGGTCCTCTAAGTTTATGCCAGCTTTTAAAATGGCCACGTGTTAATTCCCATTTTAGGTCCCTCCTCTTCTTTTTCGTTTTAATTTCATCCATTTTTTATTATCCTTCTTCGAATTTACCCCTTTAGTTTTCTTTTTTTACTCTTTGGCCCCTTTTTACATATATTGTGGTACCATATGTTATATTACATTCTTTATATTACAGATATCTATATTATAATATGTACTATTTATTATGTTATATATACGTTACTTAATGCATATTACATATTATAAATATTATACTATATTTATATTATTTATATATTATATAATATGGTTATATTTTATATGTACGTATTAATTATATCATATAATAGATCACATGATGTATATATCATTAAAATTTATATATTATATTTTTTTAAATATCTATGTTTATTTGTTTATTTACATTTTATTTTTGCGTTTAAAAATTGGTCTTACGGTGACCCACAACGGGGGATGACCCGTATTATTTATGGCACGTTTAGTGTAGCCAACTAGCATTTAACATCTAACTTCTAACTTTTAATCTCCGTAATTTATTTTCCGCAATTTAAATTTCTGCATTTACTTTCCCGCCTTTAAATTCCGCTCTTTAATTTTCGCACTTTATTTTACGCTCTTTGTTCAAACCGGTCCTTTTTCTGGATCTTTTAATTTTCGCATTTATCTATTTTCCGCATTTATCTTCGATGTCTTTATTTTCTTCATTTCTTTACAATTTTGTGACATACCTTAACTTGTCATTTATTTCACCCTTAATTTATTTAACTCCACTTCGCCAATTATTAATCTAATTTATGAAAAGGAGATACTTATTAATTCGATTATTTTGGTCTTAAACTAGGCTTAATGGATATAGACCAAATATTCGAATTAATTCTCATCGTCTGAAGGTAAATATTTAAATGAGTAAAATTTTGACAACTCATAACATCATTTTTAACTGCCTGCACCATGCATAAAGGTGATGTACTTGATTCAGACCGTAAATTAACACGACAGTCGATCTTATTCGATGTCGGTTTAATCTACGGTCCGATGTACAGTCGCCCTTCTTAATTAAACGTTTACTTAATTCAAGCCCACCAATTTGACAAAAGCCCGTCTAATTAAAGAACATAACTAATTAAGACCATTTGATTAAATTTGATTTAAATTTCAATGATTTCCATCAATTAAAAGCAACATATATTTTGGTACCGATTTTCGGGAGTGATAGGGGTGCTAATCCTTCCACACATGTAATCAACTCCCGAACCCATTTTCAAGTGAATCTCTGGTTTTATGGTGTCTGGCCTACCTTAGTGGCCAGTGGCGACTCCAACCCTAATTTTATCTTCAAAAACTCTGAGATTTTCCGACATCACCAATTTTTCAAATAATTTTCAATACATTTAGCGACTTTTAAAATTTAAACCTTAATTTTTCAATTTTTTAGAAAATTTAGGTCGCTACAGGTGGCGACTCCTCTGGGAAAATTTTGTTTTCACAAAACAAAAAGCGAGTTAAGCCAAAAATATATATGTTGCTTCTAATGATGGAAATTTTGAAATTTGAGTTGACTTTAATTAATTTGGTCTTTCTAGGAGATTTGACTCTAATTACAAGGGCTTTGATAATTGGTGGTTTTGCATTAATTGATCATTTAATTCTTAAGGAATCATTGACATGTGTTGCATCATGATCATCAAGCTCTATACCCAAGCTCTATCCCTTGAGTGGGAGTAAAATGCCACATACCCACGTGAGTAGCCCTTCACGGGTCGATAATTCACTTTCGGAATGCACTTCTTTTAACATGTGAGTAGCCCTCCATGTCACTAGGTCGTGTTTTCCCTCGAACCGAATCCAATTCGCAAGCTTATAATGGGCCAGAATTTAGGGTTCTTGTTACCTTAGTAGGAAATAAGATAGGTTCGAGTACCCTTTTTAGAACCAAACTACATGTATAAGAACTTAAGAAGCCCACCCTGATTAGATCCATGAGGATGGCCATAGCGAACTAGAATCATGTTGCTAGGCTGTTTTGGTTTGTATTTATCCAATTCTTTTGTTGATTTATTTATGTCAGTAATCCTTTGTTTGTTTCCTTATTTGATTACTTTTGTGCATATTCATGGCACATCCATTCAAAATGTTGATTTGAGAATAGTTCAAAATTGAAGACTTTTGTAATGGAAGAAGGAGTCCATAACATCGAGAAAGAGTCCCGAGGCCTGAGACCAACCAAGAAGTTGAACAAGGGCTAATCTAGATGAACATTATATGGTATCACCTTTTCCTCGTTGTAATGGGACTCAATCTTCATTACAAAAAGATGTCAAATGAGAATGTTCATCGATCAACTTTCATTTGCATTCATTTGTGCATTATCAATTGTTTCCCTTTCACTCATTTTATGGTGATTGCGTTGGTATCATACATTAATTTCATACATTTTCATAATGATTGCACTCAGCATTAATTTCACTCATTTGCACTGTAGTCGCATCATATGAGCATCCAACATTAATTTCATTCATTCACATGGTAATTGCATCATACATTAATTTTATTCATTTGCACGACAGTTGCATCACACATTAATTTTATTCATTTGCACGGTAGCTGCATCATGCGAGCATTTAACTTTAATTTTATTCATTTGCATGGTAATTGCATCACGTAAGCATTGGCAATAATTTCATCGTAATTTCATCATATTATTGTCATTCATGTGCTTGCATCAACATCTGTACATCTATACATTAACATTGCATTTAGATGCATGCATTTTTCTCATTCACCATCACATCTGTTCAAAATAAAGAATCTGTCATATTCTACAAAGATGATGCCCTAACTGGTAAAAAATGGCAAGCTTCATGACCCACATTTGCAATTCAGACAGCGTAAGTGATCCCGTATTGGGGGCACCCGAGTACCCCTGGTAAGTTTACATTCAAAAAAGAAAAAAAACGAATGTGGTATCTTTTTTGTAATGGCCTAAGGCCACATATTCGAAGTTTCAATAAAAGGATGCAATCTATTTTCTGTTCTCTTCATTTTGTGAATATATTTGTTTATTGGGTCCCCATATATTAATTGCACAAGGAACATTGACTTTGACCCAAAGGTTGAATTTGAGTAGCCTATGTCTAGTTGAAATCCTAAGCTGCAGAGATTATGAAGGTGCGACTTGCATTTCACCTTAAGGACCACATATAATAACAAATCGGTGCAATTTGATGCTAAAGACTTCAAAAAAAAACATTTCAATGTTCAAAGCCTTGTAATAGGCATCTTCAAAACAAGACGAATTGACTTTCAAAGCCCGACAATAGCCATTTTTCAAAAAGCACTTCAAAGCCTGGTAATAGGCATTTTTAATTAAAAAGAACTCCAATGTTCAAAACCTGGTAATAGGCATTTTTCGGATAAGAATGCGGAACTTTTGGGGCACTCCGCTGAAGCCCAGTTCAATCGAAACTCTTCACTTCATGAGTGATGGTAATATTTTCAAAATCATGACAATGCCGAGTATCTCAGGAATTTGTTGTTTGCTCTATTACTTATTTCTAGCAAAAGGAATGTGATGAATTGAATTCCCCAAACAAAAATGAAACAAAAATAAACCTTCCAAGGGTAAGTCTAATTGGTCAAGCACCGAAGTAGCTTAAAATACACTTCACATCTTCAAACATCAATTTTGCTTTCGAGGTCTCCTATACACAAGATTTGCTTGGGGTAATCCTTGATAAGTTATTTTTTAGTGTTGCTCATCACTTGATATTCGGGGTATTCGATATAGCCTAATATATCGACAATTTGAAAAGAAAAACTCAGTTTTCTTAAAAAGCATCTCACATTGAAATCAGAACATGTCTTATATGATTTTGTAGTGAAATAAAAGACTTCTCTGCATTACTCACAAAGAATTCAAAATTTTGCTAGCAACAAGAGAACAAGAGTAAGCAACAAAATTTTTGGGGCAAAAATTTTGTTGGGCAATAAGATGGCCAATCAGTTTAATGACAAAGATATCTCCAATTAAACAATTGAGCAAGGTTCAATAAGAACAATCTAGGGTGGAAACTATGAAGTTGCACTTTGAAAGGTTGAACCATAGTATGAGATAGGGTATTCTAGCCACATTGGAACCCCAATGAAAAAACAAGACTGAGATTTTTCAATGAATTTCCTTGAAGAACAGGACTCGCTCAAGTGGTCCTCAATTAGCATTCATTCATGCACTATACATAGTTAGACATCCCTAGGTTAGGGGGCATGCTAACACATGCATTAAACCATTTTATCATTTTTACAGGTATTTAGAGATTCACAAAGATCTTAAACGACAACTTTGCAATCTCAATTCATGCTTTCGTGAAATCAAGAAAAGATTTCGGTCCATGACTTCTTGAAAAGTGGATCACAACAAAGATTCAAGAGTTTCTAATGAGAAGAACTCAACCAACGAAGATTTCGATCTGCAATTCTATGTGTGGAAGGGTCAGATCACGACCAAGTTAAGGGTTCCCTTCGAGAAGAGCCCATCTAGCAAAATTTTGGATCTTACTTCATATCAATGGCATACAGTGATCGACTTTAATTCTCTAAGAATTAGTACGACCTCCAGTGCATGATAGTCCATAACATCAGTAGGCTCTAGTGCTCATCCTTCATTTTCCAGCCATCAGTAATACCTTCAATATTTGATGAGCCGAACCATCAACAAGACCTTCAGTGTCTGACCATTTTAATCTTTCAAGAATTAGTAAGACCTCCAGTGCATGATAATCTGAACTGACAATAAAACCTACAGTACATGACTTTAATTTTCCAGCCATCAGTAAGACCCTCAGTACATGGTAAGCCAGACTGTCAGTAAATCTTTTAGTGTTTAACTTTATTTTCCAGCCATCAGTAAGACCTCCAGTGCATGGTGAGCTGGACTGTCAGTAAATCTTTCAGTGTTTGACTTTATTTTACAGCCATTAGTAAGACCTCCAGTGCATGGTGAGCTAGACTGTTAGTAAATCCTTCAGTGTTTGACTTTATTTTCTAGCCCTCTGTAAGACCTCCAGCGCATGGTTAGATAGGTTGTCTATAAATCCTTTTATTGTTTGACTTCATTTTCTAGCCAAATGTAAGACCTCTAGTGCATGGTGAGCTAGGTTGTCCACAAATCCTTCAGTGTTGGACTTCTATTTTTCTGGTTAATAGTAAGACCTCCAGTGCATGGTGGGCCAGATCGTCTATAAATCCTTCAGTGTATGACTCTGATTCTCCAAAGCCATCTGTAAGACCTTTAGTGCATGATGATTTGGGTTATCCATTAAGCCTTCAGTACTTGATCTTTAATCATCTGGATCCTCAGTAATACCTTCAATGTTTGGCGATTCGGACCGTTAGTGAGACTGTCAGTACAAGTCACCAGTAAGACCTTCAGTGCTGGGTGATTTGGGTCTCAGCAAATCCTTCAGTGCTTTGACCATCAGCCTTTCGAGCCATCAGTAGGACCTTCAGTGCATGATGATTCGAACTTCAAACAGGAAGTTGGGACAAAATTAGTGATTTTAGTCTTTTCTCTATCCTTGTTAACACAAGAATGAACAAGAGGGGCATATGTAATCACTAATTTTATCTGGGCTTTATTTTTCAATTCTAACTTGGGCTCTCTCTACTTATTTATTTTCCTAATACTATAATATATATAAGTCTTTTATTATTATTATATATTATTACCCTTGTTATGATTGTATGTTATAAAAAATAAAAAATGGCATCATTAGTAGTAGTATTTATTATATTTATTATCCTTTTTAGTTATATTATTTACTACTGATACTAATGTATTATTCTTATTTTTACTAACATTGTTTTCGGTCATTATTACTCTTATTATTATATTATATTTATTAATACTATTATTATTAATATTAAACAAAAAATAGAAAAATAAAATAAATGTAATAAAACAAAAGCCCAAGTTTTTATATGATTATAAAGCCCATTTAATGTCCAAATACAAATACAAATTAGCAGACCCAATACCCTAACCCAATCTGCCTACCCTTTAACCAAGTACAACTGGCCCAAACCAACTAAACCATTCATCAACCCAACCTATACCCGGTTAACATTTTATAACCCGTTACACCCAAACCGATCCACTTCCTGAACCGGTTCACCCTACTCAATTTACCCTGACCCTAGCTAACCATAATTAAACCCTAAGGAGAGCTGCCTCCGCCAACCTTCTAGAAGCTTCCCTAGATTGGCTCTTCAACTTCCATCCATTTCGGTAGCCACACCATCATCTCTGACTCCCCAACTGCCTCTATTTGCCAAGCCACGTCACTGCCACACTGGCACGAAGAACCAGTGGCCATGTGCCACGTCGAGCGGTCCCTAGTTAGATGCATCCGCATTCTACAACAACCACCCCTCAACCTTCACGGGCCACGGTCTCCTCTTTGGCTTTCCCTCCTCCAACAACCGTACCACATGCAGCCAAAGCAAGGAAAATCAGAGGCTCACATGAATGCAAACAAACGATGGCAATAATTCAAGACGCTAACCAATAGTTTTTTGTTCTCTGATTTTTCATGCAATGTAACAAGGCTATAAAAGCCGATTCAAAATCAATGTAAAAGGGGGGATCCCGACGCTATTGCAAAAATAAAAAAAAATTGCCAAGATACTTCTGGTATTTTCAAGCTAGGGTTCTCCCGTTTTTGGATTTTCCAGAAACGAAAGAAAAGTTTTTTCTTCTCAATCTCCAAATAGTTTTCAAAGCATAAGAGTTCTTTTGGGTTTTTCAGATTTCAATCAAAATGAGATTCGAATTCGTTCTTTTCTAGCAGAAATCAAATAGGTTTTTTAAAAAGTATGGAGCTTTTCGTTTTTTAAAAAAAAGCAAAATATATATATATATATATATTTCGTTGTTTCGGTTTCGAATCAAAAGTAAAAGGTTTTGAGAGTTTACTGATTATTAGGGAGAAGTCGAAGCCTTGTATGCACTCTCTTCGTCGGTGTTGCAAGGACCTCCTCCATGAGGCTCTATCACCGATGAACGACGCGAAATTGTAAAGAGCGACCTCCGTCTTGGCTAGGGTTGAAGGAGAGAACATTAAGTTTTAGTTTTTTTTAATTTGTTTTGAAAATAAAACAAAGACAACCCTATTTGTTTGTAAGACTGGCAACCAAATGCTACCGTTTCACCCAGCCTCAGACTAACGTTGTGACCCGACTCGGGGGAAGGATCCGCACGTTTTGGTCTTTGGGTCAATCACCTAGTTGGTCCTCGAAGTTTTTACCCGCTTTTAAACCGGCCACGAGTTAATTCCCATTTTAGTTCTCCTCTTCTTTTTCGTTTTAATTTCATCCCTTTTTTATTATCCTTCTTCGAATTTACCCCATTTATTTTCTATTTTTTACACTTTGGCCCTTTTTTTACATATATTGTGGTACCATATGTTATATTAAATTCTTTATATTACATATATCTATATTATAATATATACTATTTATTATGATATATACGTTACTTAATGCATACTACATATTATAAATATTATACTATATTTATATTATTTATATATTATATAATATGGTTATATTATATATATATGTATTAATTATATCATATAATAGATCACATGATGCATATATCATTATAATTTACACATTATATTTTTTAAATATCTATGTTTATTTGTTTATTTACGTATTATTTCCACGTTCAAAAATCGGCCTTATGGTGACCTGTAACAAGGGATGACCCGTATTATTTATGGCACGTTTAGTGTAGCCAACTAACATTTAACTTTTAATCTCCGCAATTTATTTTCTGCAATTTAAATTTCTGCATTTACTTTCCCACCTTCAAATTCCGCTCTTTAATTTTCGCACTTTATTTTACGCTGTTTGTTCGAACCGGTCCTTTTTCCGGATCTTTTAATTTCCGCATCTATTTATTTTTTTTTGAATATTTATTTTCCGCGTTTATCTTCACTGTCTTTATTTCCTTCATTTCTCTACACTTTTGTGACATACCTTAACTTGTCATTCATTTCATCCTTAATTTATTTAACTCCACGTTGTCAATTAATTAATCTAATTTATAAAAAGGAGATACTTATTAACTCGATTATTTTAGTCTTAATCTTGGCTTAATGGATATAGACCAAATATTCGAATTAATTCTTATCGTCTGAAGGTAAATATTTAAATGAGTAAAATTTTGACATCTCATAGCATCATTTTTAACTGCTTGCTCCATGCATAAAGGTGATGTACTTGATTCAGAGCGTAAATTAACACGATAGCCGGTCTTATTCGATGTAGGTTTAATCTACGGTCCGATGTACAGTCGCCCTTCTTAATTAAACGTTTAATTAATTCAAGCCCACCAATTTGACAAAAGCCATTCTAATTAAAACACATCCAATTAAGTATTAAATTTGATTTAAATTTCAATGATTTCCATCAATTAAAAGCAACGTATATTTTGGTACCGATTTTCAGGCGTGATGGGGGTGTTAATCCTTCCCCACACGTAACCAACTCCCAAACCAATTTTCAAGTGAATCTCTAGTTTTTGGTGTCCGGCCTACCTTAGTGGCCGGTGGCGACTCCAACCCTCATTTTATCTTCAAAAACTCTAAGATTTTCTAACATCACCCTTTTTTCAAAAAAATTCAAAACATTTAGCGACTTTTAAAATTTAAACCTTAATTTTTCATTTTTTCAAAAAATTTAGGTCGCTACAAAACCCTATCCATAAACTCTAAATTCTAACCAAAACCCCTAAATTCTAAACCCCTACCTTCTAAACCCTAAATCATAACCCTAAACCCTAAAACTAATGCTTTTATGGATTTTTTTGTTTCCACCGCCTGTGTATGGGATAATAATTCATTAAGGGTAATTTCATACATAAGAGGTAAAAAAAAATGTTTCATAAGCGCCTTAGTTTTAGAGTTATATTTAAGGGGTTTAAAGGCTAAGGGTTTAGTGTTTAGAGGTTAGTGGTTTAGAATTTATGGATTATAGTTAGAATTTAGAGTTTGGGGGTTAGAATTTAGGGTTTATAGGTTTAAATCTAAATTTATAACCATATTAATCTAAAATCTAAACCCTAAACCTTATCCCTAAACTCTAAATTCTAACCATATCCTTTAAATTATAAACCCTATAAACCTAAACCCATAACCTCTAAACATTAAATCATAACCCTAAACCCTAAAACTAATACGCTTATGGAAACTTTTTGTTTCCACCACCTCTATATAAGATAATAATCCATTTAAGATAATTACTTCATACACAAGCGGTGGAAACAAAAAGTTTCATGAGCGCCTTAGTTTTAGGTTTAGATTTAATGGTTTAGAGGTTAGGAGTTTAGGGTTTAGTGGTTAGTGACTTAGAATTGATGGATTATGGTTAGAATTTAGATTTTGGGGGTTAGAATTTAGGGTTTATAAGTTTAAACCTAAATTCATAACCATGTTACTATAAAATCTAAACCTTAACCTATAAACCTAAACCCTATCCCTAAACTCTAAATTTTAACCACAATCCCTAAATTTTAAACCCCATAAAACTAAACTCATGTCCTTTAAACCCTAAATCATAACCCTAAACCCTAAAACTAAGGCACTTGTAGAAACTTTTTGTTTTCACCGCTTATGTATAAGATAATAATCCATTTAAGATAATTAATTCATACATAAGCGGTGGAAATAAAAAGTTTCACAAACGCCTTAGTTTTAGGGTTTATGGTTAGATTTAGGGGTTTAAAGGTTAGGGTTTAGAGGTTTAAAATTGATGGATTATGGTTAAAATTTAGAGTTTGGGTTAGAATTTATTGTTTATAGGTTTAAACCTAAATTCATATCCATATTACTCTAAAATCTAAACCTTAACCTCTAAACCCTAAACTATATCCCTAAACTCTAAATTATAACCATAACCCCTAAATTTTAAACCCTATAAACCTAAACCCATAACCTCTAAACACTAAATTGTAACCCTGGAGCCTAAAACTAAGGCGCTTATGGAAACTTTTTGTTTCCACTGCTTGTGTATGGGATAATAATCCATTTAGGGTAATTACTTCATACACAGGCGGTGGAAACAAAAAGTTTCACAAGCACCTTAGTTTGAAGGTTAGATTTAAGGGTTTAGAAGTTAGGGGTTTAGAGGTTTAGAGTTGATAGATTATGGTTAGAATTTAGAGTTTAGGGTTAGAATTTAGGCTTTATAGGTTTAAACCTAAATTCATAACCATGTTACTCTAAAATCTAAACCTAAACCTTTAAACCCTAAGCTATAAATTCTAACCACAACCCCTAAATTCTAAACCCCATAAACCTAAACTTGTAACCTCTAAACACTAAATTATAGCCATAAACCCTAAAACTAAGGCATTTATAGAAATTTTTTGTTTCCACCACTTGTGTATGGGATAATAATCGATACGGGTGCACACAATTTGGCTGGGGTATCGATATCGGTTATGGCTACTAGAATCCAAGATTTTGGAATTTTTATGCAGGTATCGATACTCAGGAGAGGGGTATCGATACCTTTTTAAAATCAGGCCAGGTATCGATAACCAAGCTCATGTGTCAATACCACTGGAAGGTAATTCAGTTATTTTGATGTTCTGATTTTTTTATTCTTCCATTTTAGTCCATGGATTGTTATGTACGCAATTGAATGAGTATGGATAATCGGATTGAGTTGATATTGGACATATAAGCATGTAATATGATTAATTGAAGATTGGTAACTTTAAAATTAAAGAAGCCCTCACAGTTTTCTAAATTTACAATTTGGTCCCTAAATCGTGACTACGTATAATTGGATGTTGATTTGATGCCCGATTTGATCAAGAATTTATTCGCTGTTAGCATGCACACCTTAGGTTTAAAATATGCATCTAGACAAGATAAAAAAACAAATGGACCTAATTCGTGTTAATTTTTCTCCGGGTTTGTTTCAGCATACCCTATGTGGCTCGCTCAGTTCGATCTACTATTTAGGTCGGGTCAAGGGGGTTACATGTGTGGTATCAGAGCCAGGTTTACAATTGTTGGGTGATATTGTCGTTTGTAATTTGATATCCCGTTGATTATACATTATGGTTATGTGTATTGTTGAGCAAGTTGTTGTGCTGTGGGTATCGTTGGGAACACATTGTCTATTACCGTGGTTTTAAAATGATTTTTAAGGTTGCCTTGGATTCTTTGCCGGATGCTAGCCTGACTTTATTGTGTTTTGAATGTGTGCTTTAGGCTTTTGTAAGTATGAGTCCAAGACGTGAGACGCGACCGTCTGCTAGTAATGCTGGAGATGTATAGAACCAAGAGGAGGGATTGGTTCCTCGTAATTCTTTACCTTCTCCTCCCTCTATTCCTCCTGCTGGTGTTAGGGTTGGGAGTGTACCTCAGGCTCTACAAGGACAAATTTTTGGTGATATAACACCGTTAATTCAAGCGATAATGGGAGCTTTTCAGACTGCGATAGCTGGAGTGCATGTGCAAGCACCAGCACCTGTTGTAAAAACCCGAAATTTGGCTTAGAAGAATGTTACCACTTTTGATTCCTAAGAAATTTATTCTAATGCATAATAAGGTAGATAATTTAAAATCTTATGAACAAAAAGAGAGAAATGAAGGATAAGATGCTCAAGAATAAGGACCAAACCGAGATACACCTTATATTATGAGCTTGCATGCTAAAAAGAAAAAGTCATAAGGACTTGGATATGTGTCACATGCATAAGAATACATGTGTTGAAAGAAACGGGTAGCGGGATGAAAGAAGTAAAATGTTATGTTGTTATCTTCTTCATGAAGACCAAAAGTTTCATAGAAGAGAAAGGCTAGAGACTTCCATGGAAGCTTAAAAAACTAGTGCTTGATTGGTTTAGTTTTTAGTAATTATTCGAGCATCTTAAGAAGGAAGTAAGTAATTTCTTTCTCATCTCTAAATTAAGCTCTATTGGAGAAATTTTCATGAAACCATTTTTGTATCATGTGTTAATAAAATTGTTAGGAAATTCAAATTCATGTCATAAATCTTCTTTAGGTCATCGAGGAGTGTATGTATTGAATTGTTATGCTTCATGAGGATATGTTAACATGGTTGTAATGTTAGGTTGTTTGATAATTTGAAATGTTAGCTTGGAATGGTTCGGCTAAGTGATTCATGGTCATGGAGATTTCAAGCTTGTGTGAATGTATAAGAAAGAATGGGGACATTTATGAATAAATAAAATGTATACATAAAAGCTGTCATGTTTTGCATATAGGTGTATTAAAGAGGGACTGTTTTGACTATGTAATGGTGATTGAATTATACATGTGAGCTATTTTAGAATTTTAATAAAATTCATGGGCTACTTTTAAGTGAAAGAATGAACAGTTTTAATTGCTAAAAATAGGGGACTGATTTGTAAAGTTTTAGGGATGGTTTTTGCAAATTGTTAGGACTACTTAGCAAGTTATTAGGGGCTGGTTTGAAAGAACACAAAAATGTAAAGGATTGTCCTGCATCTATATAGACGTTAGGGACTGTTTTTGGGGTGTTTATAACATCATGGTCTAATTTGTGAGTACATAATTATAAGCCATGTAATTGGGATTGTTTTAACACTATACATAAAGATTTAGGACTGTTTTAGACAATTGAAAATGTTCGAAATGCTTTGTGTGAATTTGTGAGAATACATGGACAATGAATTATTTTGTAAGTAAAGAAATAATCTAATACATGAATATACTTTCATAAGGTTAAATCAAGAAGAAATTGAGGGACTAAGAACTAAAGTGGATTATTCGGTGGATAAACAAAAAGGGATCGTGATTCACGAATGAAACTAGCTCGGATAAAACTATGAGTGTAGTTTAAAGTCTCGGGACATGTTAAAAGCCTTCCTGAGCAGTTTTTGATGCTTTAATCTTAATATGTTATATTTGTGCTAAGCTAAGCTTAAATGAGCTTGGATGGAGGTAAGTATCTGATTGGTAAGGTTTATATATGAGTGAAATATGTTATGTCTGAATCAATAATAATTTTCAAATTGAAAACTACCTATGCTTGAATATACTTATTAGTAATTCATGTTATTGGAATAAGATGAAAGATGATGTGTAAAGAAGTTCATAAGATTAATACATGCCTAATATGAAAGAACAATAAGCTTTGATTATATGATATTTTTTTCTATGGAGTTAGGCTCATTTTGTATCGACATGATAAGTTATTAGCCTTGATGGCATGATTATTAAGAATGTGAGGCAACGCCCATCTTTGATAGGAATATGACCAGTACATGATTATATGAATAAGGAACTACGTTCAATTCCGATTCTATTATGAATGATATAATTGTAAAGCCTTGGTTTCGAGTCAGTCATAGGTATAATTGGCATGCCATAGAGTCTATAGAGCTCATAATAGGGGTGGAATATGGTCCTTATTTGGCGAAAGTAGGAGGGAAGTGTTTTGGTCACTTGGCGAAAGTAGGAGGGATTGACTGGTACTGCGAGTACTATTTTATTGGGCGACAGTTGGTTGGGGATTCGTGTACCTAGGCTACTTGATTCTCAAGGCTCTGTTAAAGATTAAATAAGATGATAAATTTCAATCCTAATAAATAAACCATCTTGACAACTTATGAAATGAATATCGTATGCCTTTGATACGTTATAAGTAATATCTTATGTACCAAGTAACTCTTGAAAGCGATATGTTATGTGTGATGGCTTACGTGCTGGGAAATTCTTGTTATGTTATATTTATGTCGATGAATTATGTGTCTAGCAACTTATGTATTGATAAGCTATATTAAAAAGAAATCAAATAAGTTTATAGTTAAATAAATGAATCATGTCAATGACTTGCACAATAAGTAAAGTATATATATCTTGAATATTGAATGTCCTATTTTGGTAAATAGATACCCTTCAAATAGATATGTTTACATGCTTGCGATTTAAATATTGAGGGTTCTTTTGAGTGAGTAAATATGCTTGGAAATGTGCATACATACTTGTGATTGATTAGAATGCTTAAATGGTCATGATTTGATTAAACACATACTTGTGATTTACTTGAATACTAAAATGGTTATGATTTGTCCAAATACCTTAAAACTTATATGTTGGGTAACCTATATGTTAATTAAAGATAAAACAATGAAAATTGTGATCTAAACTAATGAATTAAGCTTGATATCTTATGTGATAAGTAATTTATGTCTATGACATGCTATGTTTGATAATTTATAAGATAATTAAACCATGTTTATAACATGCTAAGCTTGATAGATTATATGATAGGTAACATATGTATATGAGATGCTATGTTTGAAATGATTTGTGGATTATTTGAATATAAATAATAATGCTATGGACTGTTTTGCATAGAATCAAATCTGATATGGACTGTTTTGCATGTCTAAATGTATAAACAAATTTGGTGGACTGTTTTGCATAGAATCAAATATGCTATCGACTATTTTGCATGTCTAAATGTATAAACAAATTTGGTGGACTGTTTTGCATAGAATCAAATATGCTGTCTATGGACTGTTTTGTAAGTCTAAATGTATAAACAAATTTGGTGGATTGTTTTGCATAGAATCAAATATGCTATGGACTGTTTTGTATGTCTAAATGTATAAACAAATTTGGTGGACTGTTTTGCATAGAATCAACTATGCTATGGACTGTTTTGTATGTCTAAATGTATAAACAAATTTGGTGGACTGTTTTGCATACATTCAAGTATGCTATGAACTGTTTTGCATGTCTAAATGTATAAACAGTTTTGGTTAAACTCCAGCACATAGTAGGTTTTTCTGAATATATATGTATGTATGTACCTAAATTAGGACAATTCTGCATGTAAGCTAGTGTGTATTGGAGTGTTTTGAATATATATAAGTATTCTTATCAATATGACTTGATATGTTTGATAAATTATATGCTAATTAACTTGAGTATTGAGATGCTAGTTTGATAACTTGTGAAATAAGTAGCAATGTTCAAGTAACACTAAGTTTAATAACTTATATGAAAAATAATCATTTACTTATAAAATGCTATGTGAGATGGTTTATGTGATAAGTGCCGCATGTTCTTGATATATTAAATTAGATAACTTGTATGATAATCAACCATGATGTGGATATGCTATATGTGATGCCTTGAGTACCAAATAATTCATGAAAAAGATATGTTATGCTTGAATGCCTTATATGCCAAGAAATTTTATGTGTTAAGAGTCTAAGTAAAAAAAAACCAAGAAAGTTTATAAGAGAATTTACTGAATTAAGTAATTCTTCTATTGTTATTGGATTTTCAATTAAGTGAAGAGATAAGTTTATGCAAATGCACATTGTATGACATAAGCTACATTGCCTAACCTCCTAACCAAGCATACTATGTTGTAAGGTTCAAAGATTTTTGACGAAAAGATAGACTTCTAGTTTCATTCTTTTAAGTCACTTTAAGCTACCTCACTAAGCCCATTCTTACTCTATCCTTTTAAATGCTTTTCAGGTTAAACTTGCTTATGAGTAAGTTCTGAGCTTGGACGAGATCATGAGTATCAAGGTGTATGTTCGTAATCTTCTTAGGAACTCCTAGATGGTGGCACATAGTTATTAATAATGCATTGTGCATTACAATTTACTGATCGATTATATACGTTTATAAGTTTACAAGTGTTCAAAGCTTTGTAATGGGCCTTTAATTATATCCTTGTTGCTCGTTATCTGTGATTTATAGTTGGCATGCTTGAATGATTGCTAAAATATCTTTATGTGCATTAAGTTGCTAGACCTCCTTAATGTCATGCATGAATGTAGGTTGATGTCTATATATTTAACTACTAACATGTAACGTTATCTGTACGAATAGATTAATGGTTTAAATGAACAATTGGTAAATATGTCATCAAATACATGTAAAGTACTACTATGTGAAAGTTATATGAGTTTGGATAAGATTGGTTCAAGCTTTAAAATAGTTTGATATTAAAAGTTTGATTGTAACTATCACTTACTTGTAAATGTCCTGTAAAACCTCATAATTACTTGTTGGTTAGTTATGTCAGACAAAATGTTTTAATACATGTTACAATGGGTATATGTTTGTTTGTGTTATGTGATGTCTAGTTGGTAATCGTAGATTATAAGTTTAAATCTTAAATAATATAACATGCAGTTTTAAAGATCATCAAACTATAGTTTTTATGTTATACAAAACGTTCTTAAATATAGATCTATATGTCTTAGAAATGGTTTGATTCGTATATATGTATACATGTTTGTTAAATAAAAGGTATTGTGATCTTGGAATTTGAAAGTGACTAAAAGTTTTTTAATTTCCCTTGATTTCTAGATACGTGCTTTTGTTGAGAAAGTGCTAAGACTTAATTTGTTTGTTTGGTTTTTGTTCTGTAACACTTCTTAAACCGGTTTTCTTCTAGACCAGGTAAGGGGTGTTACACCTGTTGTGGTTGTTAATCACAGGTTACCATTAGAGCATCTTCGTAGTCTGGGAGGTATAGAGTTTAGGGGATTGAATCTTGAGGCGACTGAAGAGTGGTTAGAGAGTACCATGCATATTCTGTGTCAGATATAGTGTAATGATGAGCGTAAGCTGGGCTGTACTATGCCTTGTTGCACGGTGATGCTTACCACTGGTGGGTAACCACAGTTGCGAGTGTTTCGGATGCTGATGTGAATTAGGAGTTTTTTCAAATAGCTTTCAAAAGAAAGTATCTTGGTATACAATATTAGGATGCTGAGAAGCGAGAGTTCATGTCTCTGGTGCAAGGTGACATGACGGTGTCTGAGTATGAAGTAAAGTTTTTTCGTCTGAGTTAATATGTTTCCGAGTTGGTTTAAGATGACCAAGAAAGATGTGGCAGGTTCCGCTATAGACCTGTTAAGGAAATTAAGACGTATTTGCTGGCCACCAATTATGCAGATTTCGATGTGATGGTCAACAGGGCTAAGGATATTAAGCAATCTTTGGGTGGTACGGTGCAAGCTATGAGTGGAGACAAGGGAAAAAAACAGCCGAGTCTAGGCATGGTGGAAGGTAGTTCAAGAGGTCATGTTATAAGTAATATAAATCGGGTCACAAGCGTGTTGGCAATGGTGGTCGTGGTCAGGATATACGTGTTGCATCCGATTGTGAGCGCCGTAGGAGACGCCATGTTGGTACGTACTGGGGAGCCCCTGGAGCTTATTGGGAATTTGGATCGACTGGTCATCAAAAGTGTGATTATTCTCATGTGGAACGAGATACGCTGACAGCTACTGCACCTGCTAGAGGCTGAGGCCGTGGTAGGGGTAATTTCTAGAGACGTGAAAATGGTCAGAGGACTGTGGCTCATACAATTGTTGTGCAACCCAAGACTGGTGGACCGACTTGGATCTATGCTCATCGTGAAGGGCGTAATGACACTGATGGGATCACAGGTACCTTCACTTTGCAATCTTTATCATTATTTTCTTTGATCGATTTTGGGTCCACTCATTTTTACATCTTGAGCGAGCATGTATATTTATTAGATGTACCTATGGAAATCTTGATTGTGGGAATGTTATTTACTAGTTCTTTTGGTGAGACAGTTGCGGTTAAGTGGTTGTGCAGGAGATGTCTGTTGGTTGTCCAAGGTCATGAGTTTTCTGCAGATTTGATGGAGTCGCCATTTCACGGTTTTGATGCTATCTTAGGAATGGATTGGTTGGGTGAGCATAAGGCAGTTTGTGGACTGTGAATCTAAATGGATCTCTTTAAAGCTTGCCGACGACTAATGAGGTTGCGGTGGTTGGCAAAATGTAAAGTTTATGTCCCATGTTGTATCGGCCACGCAAGCTAAAAAGATGATGCAAGAAGGTTGTCAAGAGTATCTTGCCATTGTGATGAATCCGAATACAAAAGGGGTTCGAGTGTAAGATATTCGTACTGTATGTGATTTTTTGGAGGTATTTCCTGAGGAGTTACCTGGGTTACCGCTGAATAGAGAGGTGGAATTCAGTATTGAGACATATGCAGGTACGACTCCTATTTCCATTATCCCGTATCGTATGGCACCCAAAGAGTTAAAGGAGTTAAAAACTCAACTTCAGAAGTTGTTAGATCGAGAGTTCATCCGCCCTAGTATTTCACCATGGGGTGCGCTGGTTCTTTTTGTTAAAAAGAATAATGGAACGATGCATGTATGCATTGATTATCGACAATTGAATAAATTAACGGTTAAAAACAAGTATTCATTGCCATAGATAGATGATTTGTTTGATCAATTCTATGGGGTAGTGGTGTTTTCAAAAATCAACCTGAGGTTGGGGTATTATTAGCTAAAGGTTAAAGATATAGATGTGCCGAAAACTGCTTTTCGCACAAGGTATGGGCATTATGAATTTTTAGTGATGTCATTTGGCTTGACGAATGCCCCAGCGGCTTTCATGTACATGAAAATAAAGTGTTCCATGAGTATCTTGACCAATTTGTGGCTGTGTTTATTGGCGACATCCTTGTGAACTCTCGTACCGAGAAGGATCATGATCATCACTTGTGAATTTTGTTGCAAGCTTTGAAGGAAAATTAGTTGTATGCAAAGCTAAGTAAGTGTGAGTTTTGGCTTAAGAAAGTGATGTTTCTTGGTTATGTGGTTTCGACAGAGGGTACTCGTGTTGATCTGCAGAAGATTGAGGCTACCTTAATTGGAAATAGCCTAAGTCGATATCCGAGGTTCGTAGTTTCCTTGGATTAGTTGGGTATTATCGCTGTTTCATTGGTGGGTTTTTAGTATTGCTGTTCCATTGATGAAGTTTTTGCAAAAAAATATTCTTTATATATGGACAGAGAGTCAGTAACGTAGTTTTTAGAAGTTGAATGAGGTATTGACTCATGCTCCTAACCTGATTCAAACTGAGTCTAGTAAGGCGTTCATGGTCTATAGTAATATATCCTACGTTGGGTTGGGATGTGTGTTGATACAAGATGGGAAAGTGGTGGTTTATGCATCGAGGCAGTTGAAAGTTCATGAGCGCAACTACCCAACCCATGATGTGGAGCTTGTGGCGGTGGTGTTTACTTTGAAAATTTGGAGACATTACCTTTATGATAAGAAGTGTACTATTTACACCGATCACAAGAGTTTGAAGTATCTGATGTCTTAAAAGGAATTGAACCTTAGGCAACGTAGGTGGCTTGATTTGCTTAGGGATTACAATTTGACAATTGAGTATCATCCTGGAAAAGCCAATATGGTGACGGATACATTATATCGTAAAGTTGCTATTGAGCTTAGAGCGATGTTTTCAAGGTTAAGCGTGACGTGGGAAGGTGGCTTGTTAGCTGAGTTACAAGTTAAGCTTACATTATCACAGCTGATTAAAGAGAGACAACCGTATGATGTTTCCTTGGTTTTGCATGTTAAAGACATTTCGAATGGAAATCCCACCGATTTTTATTTCAATAATAATGGGGTTATATGCTTTAAGGGTCGAAGATTCGAAGTTGAGGCACACTATTTTAGTAGAAGCTCACTCTAGTCCTTTTTTGGTGCATCCTAGAGGTGCAAAGATGTATCATGATTTAAAGGAATTGCATTATTGGGTTGGATTGAAGAATGATGTGGCTGATTTTGTTTCTCGTTATATGAAGTGGGAAATAATCACCATGGATTTTGTGATGAGTTTACCTTTGACACCATCCAAAAAGGATTTGATATGGGTGATTGTCGATCGTTTTACAAAGTGTGTGTGTTTTCTTGTTGTGCATACAACGTATATGCTAGACAAGTTGGTAGAATTGTATATCACTAAGATCATAAGGTTGTACAGGGTTCCTAAGTTGATTATATTGGAGAGGGGTCCACGTTTTATAGTAAGGTTTTAGGGAAGCCTACAAACAGCTTTGGGTACGAGGTTTAATTTCAGTACGTCCTATCATCCTCAAACGGATAGCTAGTCTGAGCGAGTTATCTAGATTTTGGAGGACATGTTGAGGTGTTGTGTTGTTGAGTTTCAAGGAACATGGGAGAAGCAACTAACCTTAGTGGATTTTGATTATAATAATAGTTATCAGCAGTATTCAAATGGCTTCTTATGAGTCTCTTTATGGTCGTACGTGTTGTACACTTCTTTGTTGGGTAGAATCGGGTGAGATGCATATTGCAAGGCCCGAGTCGGAAATAGTCTTATGCAGATTGGAAGAGTAAAGAAATTGAGTACGAATTGGGTGATAAAGTGTTCTTGAAGGTTTTGCCTTGGAAGAAGGTGATGAGACTTGGGTGCAAGGGTAAGCTAAGCCCTAGATTCATTGGACCTTATGATATAATTGATTCTTTTGTTCCTGTTGCTTATAGGTTTAAACTGCCGGTTGAGCTTGAGAAGATACATAATGTTTTCCACGTGTCATTGCTTCGAAAGTATAGATTGGATCCATCGCATATTGTACCAGTTGAGGAGATTGAGTTGTGACCAGAATTGTCTTATAATGAATAACCAATAAGGATACTAGATTCTAGTTCTAAGGTTCTCCGTGGTAAGACCATTGAATTGGTTAAGGTGTTGTGGCGACACCGATGAGTGGATGAGGCTACATGGGAAGCAAAGACTGATATGGAAAACAATTTCCCTATCTCTTTCCTTTAGGTAAATTTTGGGGATGAAATTTCTTAAGATGACGAGAGTTGTAACGCCCTAAATTTGGTCCTAGGAGTTAGCTAGGGTGGTTAGACAGTTCGAGTGAACTGGTTAGCGTTCGAGTTAGTTTTGGAAAATTTAATAGGATAAAATGGTTTTGGCTAAAATAAAATATGAAAAAATTATCTAAAATATTTAATTAATATATTGAACATATGTGAGCTGTCAATTTGATGAAATTAATTTGGATTAAAAGATATTTTAGTTTGGTGACCAAAATGTAAAGTTTTCAAAACTGTTTTGGTGACTAAATCGTAAAAGGGTCGAAACTTAGAATCTCTAAGGAGCTATTAAACCCAATTGTTTTATCATACTTTCCCTTAATTTTGGCTATTTTTAAAATGTTTTTAAGGGATTAATAAATGGTATAAAAGGAGTTTATTTGGTTTCAATTAAAACTAGTCAAAATATTTTTCTCACGCAACTAACTTTCTCCAAACTATTTTCTCTCAAATTATCAGCAACCAAACTACTATCTTCTCTCCAAATATTCAATGGTTCATCTTTTTAATTCTATATTTGATTTCAACGATGATTCTTCATCAATCTTCTATTGCTACATTGGATTTTCTCTTCAAATCAAGCCAATTAAGGAATGAGTCAACTATTAGAGGTGATTTTCATTTCTCTCCTCTAATCAAATATTCTTTACTGAAATTCCCAAGTTCTTGATCCTTTACAATCGATTTTTGTTATGTGTTGATGATTTAATCAAGAAATTAAGGTTTCACATTGATTTTGTTAAAGAATTTGGTTGGGTTTGTTATGGATCTAATTTGTTGTGATCTTGATTGAGTTAGATCATATTTGAAGTGTATATTGATGTTACGATATTTGATTTGAAAAAGGAAATTGTAAAACCAATCGAATTGCTAATTTTCTAGGTTGATTAAAGTTAGTTTTTGGGTTGTTTGGGGTGTTAATTGATTTCTGGAGGTATAAGGATGTTTACGAGGTGTTTTTGGTTGGGTCTTGATAAGAATAAGATGTTGGATTCATAGGTTTTTTATTAGTAATGGATGGATGATGTTTGGTGTGGATTTTGGTAGTTTCTGCTTGGTTTCGGAAGGTTTATGTTAAGGATGAAGGGGATTGTGTTTGGTAGTGAGTTTGAATGCATTTTGTAACGCCCTGAATTTGGGCCTAGATGATAGATGGATCGATTAGACGGTTCGGGAGAACCAGATTAGAGAATTCGAGTTAGTTTCAGGAATTAAATCGTAATAAATCAGTTTTGGCTAAAATAAAATAAGGAAAAATGGTAGAAATACTTAATTAATATTTTAATTATTTTGGTAAATTCAATTTGAAGAAATTAAATATGATTTTGGGACATTTTGGTGACTAAATCGTAAAAGGGTCAAAACTTAGAATCTTTAAGAAGATAATTAACCAAACTTTTCCATCGGATTTCCCCTTAATTTAGGCTATTTTTAAAGAGTTTTTAATTGGTTTTAAATATTAAAATAAATAGAATTAATAAAAAGGAATTTTAATTACACAATTCATTTTCTCGCGTAACTAATTTTGTTCTCAACTTCCTCAGCAGCCAAACCATCATTTTCCTTCTAAAATTTCCAAGAATCAATCTCTTTTGATTTCCTCTTGATTTCCTACTTGATTTCTTTGATTCCTGCAACAAAATCTATTTGATTTCTTGAAGTTTTCATCCTACCTTTGCCAATTAATGGAGAAATCAGCAATTAGAGGTGATTTTCATTTCTCTTCTCTAATTAAAGGTTCTTTAATTAAACTTCCAAGTTCTTGATCCTTTACAACTGATTTATGTTATGGAATTATGATTAAAACATGAATATTTTGATTAAATTGAGTTTGGATATGAAAATTGGATGAACACTGTTATGGATCTATTTTGTATTGAATCTAATTGATTTAGATCTCTAGTAAGATGTGTTTTAATGTTGTAAGAAGAGATTAATTAAAGCAATCCTGAAACTATGAGAATTGCTAATTTTCTAGCTGTTTTGGATTCTAATTGATGTTGTTAAGATGTTGGAATTAATAGGTTTTGCCTGGGCTATGTTTATATGAAGTTTGATGGTGATTTTGGTTGTTTTAGAGAGGCATTTGATAGTTTCTTGTGAGGTGAAGTTGTGTTTGTTGGTTGCTGGAAATTATAGATTCATATAAGTGCATCAATCCTCTGTTTTTGATTGGGTAAAGCAGGGGACTTGAATCCTATAGCTTTTGTAGAGGTTGCAGAAGCTTCGGAAGCTTGATTCTCGCAACGGCAAGAAAGCTTTGGATTGTTGGTGAGTGGAAACGTATTTTAATTCTATTAAAAGGTTTGAAAGAAGTTTGTGGGAGTTTAGATTAAGTTTGAAACACTTATCTAAGCTCGAAAGTAAGTATTGGTTGAGCTTTCTCTCATTTTTTGTTTTGTGAAATATAATCTCATTCACATGTTTATAGATTTGATTACTTACTGTTATATGCATGTTTTAGAAATGAAAGATGTTGCAAATGATCATACATGACGAGCTAATGTGGTTTAATGTATTGGAAAATGGTTTGAATTGATGCATATATAAACAACAAGTTAATGTGGTTTTTATTGAGTATATTGGCAAGTGGCTAAGGTAAATGTTATCGGATATAGTTGGCTAGCCATAGCGTTTAAAGTGCACTATAATATGTCACCTGATGTTTGTCGAGGGGTTAATTGTGTCATTTTCTCTACCATGGGAACCGCAACAATCGATGGGTTAATTGTGTCGTATTCTCCAGCTAGAAGATTGAGTATCACAATGGTTGAGGGGTTAAATATGTTGTTTGCTCTCATTGTAGATATTATACATCGTAACCGTTGAGGGGTTAAATGTGTCTTTTGCTCCGGTTAGATGTATGTTAAGTGGTCGAAGGAACCACTTGGGAAATCCGTGTATCCAATGTGTTTTGTAAGTTGGAATGAAACTTGTTTTGAGTCACTTGAATGCCAATATACAAGATGATGTATCATGAGAAATGGATTATGTTTTGTATAATGAGGTTTATACATGAGATGCTCTTTAAGCTTGCTATTTAGAGATTTTGGAATATAAAGTTTAAATTGAGGCTTGTGATAGAATCCATGATACATGTGTTGCAAATGATTTAAATTTACATTTGAAAAAGATTATAGAGGCATAAGATGTTTTGTCATGAGACTTATACTCAAGTTTTGAATTAAAATGGTTTTAAATGCATTGATGAATGTTTTTTGAGATTCCTTCACTAAGCTTATAGCTTGCACTCTCTTTTCTCATCAATGCAGAAAAATAAACTCTAACGGACAGCGAGCAAGAAAGGAAAGGTCTACGAATTGAAGTATTTTCAAGTATGGTTTTATAAACACAAAGTCGTAATATGAGGCAATGTGACCAAGTTGTAATTGGGAGGTTTATTTTGGATACTTCTTGTTTGTACAAGTTATGTTTGATGTTTTTGACTTGTATGATGCTTAATGTTTGGTTTTGAGGGGTTGAGAAACAATATACATGCTTGGGTAGAGACCATGCCTTTATGGGTTTGATGTGGTGATGATATGTTGTGGATGATCTATTTCCATGCTCATATGTGTGAGGAAATAATGCTTAGGATGTTATATGACGATTAGATGATGATTGGAGAATGTTAGATTGAGCCAAAATGGCATATGTTGGACCAAAAGGTCACTACAGGTCTATATGTACTGGTACAGGTCTTCAGGGATCGGTACGCGGGTACATGTCTCGGGTCAATCCAGGTAAAAACACCTTCGCATACCGATACACCTAGGGATCATATCGGTACACAATGCTGGAATTTTGGTTTGGTGTCGGTACACGGGCAAATGTACCGATACGCCTTTTGGTTACTAGAATCCCAATTTTTGAATATAGCATGCTAGTACCGATACGCTTAAGGAACATATCGGTACACCTTTGTATTTTATGGCTGTTGCAATACGGGAAGTACTCGTACCAGTACGCCAACTTTTATTTTTGTTATGATGCCTTCTAAAGTTTGAATATTTGCAAATTAGTCCTTGTTTCTTAATCATGCAATTAAATGTGAATGGATGATTATTTTGAGTTGGTATTTAACCTGATTATGTGAAATATGACTAATTATGGATTGGTAACTTTAATTTCAAGAAGTTCCTCTTAATTATCAAAAATTACATTTTGGTCCCTATAACACAAATTTATATAATTGGATATCAATTCGATGCCCGATTGAGTTGTAATCTTCACCATAACCAGCATGATCACCTTAGGACTTAAATATGCATTTAGATAAGATAAAATAAAAAATGGACCATTTTCTAAGCAAATCTTCTAAGTTTGTCTTGGCAAACCCTAATATAGCTCGCTTGGTTCAGTCTTGCGACTAGACCAGATCAAGAGAGTTACATTTATTGGTATCAGAGCTGGGTTATGATTGTTGCGAGGTGGGTTATAGTTTTTTGATGTATTGTTGATGTATGATTCCATTAATTGTTATGCACGGTGTTTGAATTTGTGATATTATGTTCGATATGTGATATGTTTGGGAGTCTAGCGTGGGGACACATTACCTTATTACTACTAGTGTTAAATGATTTTCGTTTTTAAACTTGAGTGACTTGGATTCTTGCTGGAAGCTGGTCTAATTGCACTGTTTTATTGCATTATCAAGTTTTAGACTCATATTTTTTTATGAAATGCAACCGAGACGAGGCTGAGATCGAATACGTTCATATTCCTCGAAGAGAATGATAAGATATGGATTAATCCAAGGTTAGGGTAGCATTGGCTTGAGGTTTGGTAAGGTGTTGAAGCCTATGTTGTGAAGTTACCTCAGTTGTGTTGTTAAATTGGGGGTTGATGATGTTTAGGGTTTTGAAAGTTGTTTTGTTAGGGATTATTTCTTGAGATGTTATAGAAGATGTTATCAGAGTTGTTTTTAGTTGAAAAGTTAGGTTCAATGTAGAGAAGTACTTTGGTACGGCTCCCAAATTCTTTTGAGCTGGGGTGGTGAATAGAAAGAAAGGGTGAAAATGATGATATCTTCATGCTCTGAGTGTACGATGAAGTTGAGTAAGTTCAGTCTGAGAATGTTGTTAGTAAATGAGAATTGTTAAACATGTACATTACAAAAGACTTATATGTATATAATTAAATATGTCATTATATGCATACATTTGAGCATGACATTAGAGATTTTGCATACATATGCATAAGCATCTTTGAGGGCATATAGGTAATCATGCATAGGTTAGCTTAGCGAGGAGATTCTTTAGGATATTGCAGAGTTAGAAAGTGCTTCAGGTGGTTTTTCAGAGGTTGTGATAGATTTGAAGCGACCAAGGTCGGTATTAAGGGTGCATGGTTTCAAGGATCGGTTGATTGCTATAGGAATTCGTAAAGAAAAGCTTTTTGAGGTTGTTGTACCGTTAGTGAATTTGTGACATTAAAGATTTCTTGTGGTGTAGGAGATCACATTAGGCATGATCGTCAGCAGTTAGCTAGGAAAGGTCAGGCTCCCGCACCTGCTGTTGTGCCACGGAGAGAACATGGGCACGACTGTAGACATTTTCAACGTAGAGAGGATGGTCAGAGGGTAGTTGCTCATACCGTGGTGGTTCAACCTGAGGATGGTGGACTGACGAGGGTTTTCATGCATCGTGTGGAAAGGAGTGATACCGATGTGATTATAGGTGCAATTACTTTGTAGTCTATAGCAATGCTTTCTTTCATAGATTTTGGTTCTACACATTCATACATCTTGCGCGAACATGCATGTTTACTTGATATACCTGTAGAGGTGTTAGATGTTGGTATGAGGGTAATGTGTTTGAGGTCGATTTGGTGGAGCTGTCATTTTATGGTTTAATGTAATTTTGGGGGTGAATTGGTTATCTGAACATAGGGTTGTGGTTGATTTTAAGACCAAGTGGGTTTCGTTGAAACTTGCTGAGGATTACGAAGTGGTGGTTGTGGGCGAGAATGTCAAATTCTTGTCCAATGTTGTTTCGGCTTTAGAAGAGCAAAAGTTGTTTGAATTTGGGAGTTAGGCATATCTAGCATATGTCATGAATCCAGATATGAAGGAAGTGCGTGCCTAGGATATTCGCACCGTTTGCGATTTTCTAGGAGTGTTTCAGAAAGAGATGCCTGGTTTGGCGTCGGATAAGGGATAGAGTTTTGCATTGAGACGTATACGGATACGACTCCAGTGTCGATTGCACACTATCGCATGGCACAGAAGAAATTGAAGGAGCTAAATACGCAGTGATAAGTGTTCAAAAGTACTATTTTTCTTACCCTTTTTACTCATATTATTGTTAGACTTAGGCTCATATTAGTTGCAAAGTTAGCCATTCATGCATTAATCCATGTTTCCTTCAATCGTTGAGCTTGATTACATAACTTGGTGATTTTTGTGGAAATAGATGCTGCTTTGGTGTGTTTTGTGTGTGTATGTGCAGGATCACTTGCCAAAGCAATGCCGAGCTAGTTGCCAGGGCAATGCATGAAGGAGACGCCGAGCCAGTTGCCATGGCATTTGTCGACAAAGACCAAAAGCAATAGGGATATCGAAATTCATGATTTTACAAGCCCAAGATGACATGGAGCAAGGCCCAAGCCCAAAGGAATTTGATTGCCATGCAGAGATTAAAGAAGAATTAAATTCCAAGAGGATAGGAGAAGTTCTAATAGGAATAAAATTATAATAAAGAATTATATTCTTTAAAGATAATTTAATTCCAACTCAAACTCCTCCTCAAAGAAGGACTTTGGCCTAGCCCTATAAATATCAAGGAGATTTCGACAATTCCAAAAAAGGGGGAGAGCAAGAGGGAAATTTCGGCAAGTCCAAGTAGGGCAAGAGGAGAGAATTTTCGACAAGCATCAAGGGCAAGGAGGATTTCGACAAGCCTCTTCCTTCATCTTTGTTCGATTGTGTTCATGCTAGGGATTAATTATCTTGTGTTTCTTTGGAACCTAGCCATGAACTAAATTTACTTGGCTATGGTTATTATGTGTTGTGGTTGTGAGAAACTATTGGTTTTTGTTTAGGTAATAAGAGTTTGCACTTTTCTATTTCAAGGTTTATTCATTCTTGATTCTTATTATTGTTTTCGAGTGAATTGGGAGAGGATCTCGTGATTTCATCCATTTATCTAATATCGGGAGAGTTAGATTCAAGAAACGAATGAATATGATCTTTATGCAATCCAATGATGGTGAAGATTAATCCGGCTTAGGAATAAGTTAAGGATTTCAACGGCTAAGAGGAGCGCAAGATTGGTTGTTGTTCACCCTTGATTCACGCAGGGATGTATTATCAAGGCATGCACAAGTAGCTAGAGTTTCGACTTAGGGATAAGAAGAAACCATTGAAGAACGCTCCGCCGAACCTTGAAGTTGCTGCCCGATCGCCCAAGTAGTTGCCCAACTAGTCGCCCAAGCAACCATCAATTAGTTGCCAAGGCAACCCGTTGTGCAAGTCGCCACGGCAACCGAGTTGCCCGTGCACTCTTTACCAAGACAATCCAATCGGCTATCACACCTCAACTCACGATAACCTAGCCTATCTCTCTCATTCGAATTCATCTTTTCTTTTACTTAATTGCTTTCTAGATTAGTTATTAGTTAAAACTTCTATAATCCTTCACTTGTGTTTTTACTTTTTACAATTGCAAGAGACTAGATTCTTGAAGTGGCACCAATCCTGTGGAGACGATATCTTTTATACTATAACTTGCGACGTGTATACTTGCACAATTGCGTAGCACTTATTACGCACAACAAGTTTTTGGCGCCGTTGCCGGGGATTGGCAATAGCGACTTTGTTTTTACTTTCTTGCACTTTCTTTTTATTTTCTTGTTTAAAATTCAAAGGGCTAACAAACTTTGGTTTTGCATTGGTATATGACCAGGGCGATGCGAGACCGACTTCACCGAATATCCCTTTGATCCAGAAAATCGAACGAACCTTACAAAGACTTAGACGAAGGATAAGAGAAACAATGGCAAATCAAGACGGCAATATTAATCAAGATGTTCGAGCAGGAGGAGGAGTGATTCTTGCACGAAATAGAACTATTCGAGACTATTTTGAAGAAGATCTTGATGGACTTAACCCAGGAGTTGTCGCACCCGAAATTGAAGCCGACCACTTTGAGTTGAAACCGGTAATGTTTAATATGATCAACACAATAGGTCAATTTGGCGGCTCAAAGAATCAAGATGCACGACAACATTTGAAATCTTTCCTCGAGATTTGCAACTCGTTCAAGATACACGGAGTCACCCCGATGTCTTACGATTAAGATTATTCCCTATTCACCGAGGATAGGGCGAAAGCATGGCTAAATAGCATTCTGCCGGATCCATAGCATCTTGGACTGATCTTTGTCGTGATTTCCTTGCTAGATTTAATCCTACAAATTTAATCGATAAGCTTCAGAACGACATTACTTCTTTTCGGCAGCGGATGATGAATCCATGTACGAGGCTTGGGAGCGATATAGAGAACTTCTACACAAATGCCCTCTACACGGATCGGTGTGTGGACTCAAGTAACAATGTTTTACAACGCCGTGAATACACCAACAAGGATGATGCTAGATGCCTCGGAAAACGTCATACTCTTAGATAAGTCGTCGGAGGAAGCAATGCAAATTTTAAACAGGCTGGCCAAGAATGACTATCAATTCCCATCTACTAGAAGAGGAGGAGTTAGGCGCTAAGCCACAATACATGAACTAGGATCATCGATTCAATTTCGGCACAATTGGCGCTTTAACCAAGATGGTCCGTAACATGCAAAAACCAAACAACACACATGAAGTCAAGGTAATGGATTCTTTTTGTGAGTTATGTGGTGATAACCATAATTCTTACGAATGTATGCGAAATCCGAATCCGACTTCTATGTGGGGAATTACAATCGGGGCAACAACATGATGTCAAATACATACAATCCAGCTTGGAAGAAGCACCCGAATTTTTCATGGAGTAATCCCAACAATGCTCTAAACCAGAACAATCAGAATGCACAAGCATCGGGATTCCAAAGAGAATATGCCACGACAATGGATGCCGCAAAGAACAACCGACAACATCTAGTTCTTTGGAAAATTCTCTAAATGCTTTTATGATGAAAACTGAATCTTATATGGCTGAGAATAGTAATTTCATAAAAAGAACTGATGCTTTTATTAACAGGACCGAGATGAGATTGCAAAACCAAGAAGCGGCAATCAAATCATTGGAAAATCAAGTCGGACAATTTGCTCAAAATCTGAACACTAGACCACAAGGAGGTTTACCTAGCGATACTGAAATCGCAAGAGGAACTGGCCATGAGCAATGTAAGGCAATCACCACCAGAAGTGGCCAACAACTTAGAGAGGTTCAAACCCGCTCGTCAAACAAAACTCCACAAAAAGATCACGACGAACCTAGCGGCAAAGCCTCAGATGCTGAACCAGGAATTGCCGCGGCAACCGACAATAAACATGCCTCGGCAACCAACGATAAAGACGCCTCGGCAACTTGCGATAAGCATGCCTCGGCAACCCCAGTTGATAATGCCTCGGCAACTCCAGATGTCCCTGCAATGCCGTCAATCAAATTTCAAACCAATGAAAGGATCGAAGATATCCGACTTCCACCACCATTCCCACAAAGGTTGAAGCGACAAAAGCAAGAATACCAATTCAAGAAGTTTCTTGATATCCTAAAGCAAGTCCACATCAACTTGCCATTGGTGGAAGCAATTGAACAAATGCCAAACTATGCCAAGTTTCTTAAAGACATTGTGTCCAAGAGAACAAGGCTAGGAGAGTTTGAAACAGTTGCCGCGACAGAGGGATGCATGGCAATGTTGCTGTCGCATGCCGCCCAAGTTGAAGGATCCCTAAGTTTCACAATACCCTGTTCTATTGGAAATCACTATGTCGGAAAAGCACTATGCGACCTAGGGGCCAACATAAACTTGATGCCTAAATCGGTTTTCCGAAACTAGGAATCGGAAGGCAAGACCTACAACAGATTATCTGCAGCTAGCCGACAGATCCTATGTGCATCCAGAGGGAAAAATCGAGGACATACTGGTAAAAGTTGATAAATTCATTTTTCCCGCTGACTTTATTATTTTGGATTGTGAAGCAAATGAGCATGCACCTATCATTCTCGGGAGACCATTCCTAGCGACAGGGAGAACTTTGATTGATGTTGAAAAGGGAGAACTCACAATGAGGGTGAATGACCAGCAGGTAAAACTAAATGTGTTCCAAACACTAAGGCATGCAAATGATCCAGAAGAATGCCAACTACTTCATGCCACGACAGAGTTTAACTTCGATGAGGAATTTAGTTGCCTCGACAACTACATTGCCGATCAAGAGGAACCTGAGGAGTATGAAGAACCGGTCAATGAGGAACAACCAGAAGAGGCAAATTGGCTAGTCAATCGACCAGGTACATACTTTGAACCACTGGACTACTTAGGTAAGGAAGGTAAGATCGAAAAACCCTCTATCGAAAATCCACCAATTCTTGAGTTGAAACAATTGCCAGAGCAACTGAAATATGTATACTTAGGGATCGATAATACATTACCTGTAATTATTTCCTCTAAGTTACAGCCTGAGCAGGAAAAGAAGTTGATCAACATGTTGAAGCTACATAAAAAGGCAATAGGGTGGACAATTGCCGACTTGAAGGGAATTAGCCCGGCGGTGTGCATGCACAAGATCTTGTTGGAAGATGATCACAAACCTTCAATTGAGGCCCAGAGGAGACTGAATCATGCCATGAAAGGGGTTGTAATGAAAGAAATCATCAAATGGCTTATATACCCTATCTCCGATAGTACGTGGGTAAGTCCGGTACAATGTGTGCCGAAAAAGGAGGTATAACAAAGGTAAGCAATGAAAATAATGAACTTATCCCAACCAGGTGTGACCGGTTGGAGTGTTTGTATGGACTATCGAAAGCTAAACAAAGCCACTAGGAAAGATCACTTCCCATTACCCTTTATTGATCAAATGCTTGATCGTCTTGCGAAAAACCCTTTTCTTGTTTTCTTGATGGTTATTCAGGTTACAATCAGATTGCCATAGCACCCGAAGATCAAGAAAAGACAACCTTCACATGCCCCTACGGTACTTATGCCTTCCGAAGGATGCCGTTCGGATTGTGTAACGCCCGCAACCTTCCAAAGATGCATGATGGCGCTCTTTTCGGACATGGTCGAAGACTTCCTTGAGATCTTCATGGATGATTTTTCGGTTTTTGGTAATGACTTCGACGGCTGTCTCTCGCAATTTAGAGAGGGTGTTGGCAAGATGCGAAGAAACAGATTTAGTCCTCAATTGGGAGAAATGCCACTTTATGGTAGATGAAGGAATAGTGCTCGGCCATAAGATTTCATCCAAGGGAATTGAAGTAGACAAAGCCAAGGTGGACGTGATCGAGAGATTACCCCACCAAATTCGGTTAAGGGAATTCAAGTTTTCTGGACATGCGAGTTTTTACAGGAGGTTCATTCATAATTTTTCTAAAATCACTAAACCTTTGTGTAATCTGCTTGAACAGGATAAAGTCTTCGATTTTGATGATTCTTGCACTCAAGCATTCGAAACCCTAAAGAAAAAGCTTGCCTCGACACCCATTGTCGTTCCACCAGATTGGACGCTACCTTTTGAGCTCATGTGTGATGCAAGTGATTTCGCGGTAGGAGCAAAATCTAGGCCAACGCACAGTAAGACCTTCCATGTGATATACTACGCTAGTAAAACTCTTAATGATGCTCAAGTGAATTACACAACAACGGAGAAAGAGTTACTAGCTGTAGTTTTCGCATTTGACAAGTTCCGATCCTATTTAATAGGTACAAAGGTAATTGTTCATACGGACCATTCGGCAATCAAATACTTATTTGCTAAAAAGGATGCTAAACCTCGTTTGATTCGTTGGATATTACTTTTACAAGAATTTGATATTGAAATTAAGGACGAAAGGAACAAAAAATCAAGTGGCGATCACTTATCACGTCCGAACGCAATAGAGAGAAAGACGCGATCTAGAGATATGCGATGCATTCCCGGATGAACAAATTCTAATTGCCTCGGCAACCATGGATGCACACGCCTCGGCAACTCTCGACGCCGCAGCAGTCTTGGATGCACACGCCTCGGCAATTTTGGGAGCAGACACTACGGCAGCACATGCCTCGGCAATACCCTGCACGCAGATTTTTAGTTAACTTCCTTGTTTGTGGTATTTTTCCGTATGGCATTACTCACCAAGGGAAGAAGCGGTTCTGCCATGATGCTAAGCATTACTTTTGGGACGAGCCTCTTTTGTTTAAACAATGTGCAGATCAGGTTATACGCCGATGTGTCCTCAAGAAGAGCAACATAATGTACTCCGGCAATGCCATTCTTCACCCTATGGAGGACATTTTGGAGGAACTCGTATCATGACCAAAGTCTTGCAATCCGGTTTGTATTGGCCAACATTGTACAAAGATGCCCAAGACTTTTACAAGCAATGTGATCGTTGCGGAGGACGGGCAATATCTCTAGACGACATGAGATGCCACTCCGAAACATCATCGAGTGAAGAACTGCTCGATGTATGGGGATCGATTTTATGGGACCTTTCCCATCTTCATTCGGCAACCTCTACATCTTACTCGCCGTCGACTATGTGTCTAAATGGGTAGAGGCAGCTGCAGTTCCCAACGATGATTCCAAGACCGTGCAACGATTCCTGCAGAAAAACATATTTACACGGTTTGGGATGCCGAGAACAATTATCAGCGACGGGGCAAGCATTTTGACAATGACTAATTGCCAAGATGTTGCAACGCTCGCATATCACACAAGATCGCCACGGCATATCACCCACAAACCAACGGGCAAGCAGAAATTTCCAACCGGGAGTTGAAGGGAATACTCGAGAAAGTTGTAAATCCCTCAAGGAAGGATTGGTCATTAAGACTAGATGACGCACTTTGGGCATATCGCACTGCATTCAAAACACCATTAGGTATGTCCCCCTTCCGGCTTGTCTATGGTAAAACATGTCATCTACCGGTGGAAATCGAGCACAAGGCGTACTGGGCAATCAAGACCGTGAATATGGATTGGGAAAGTGCCGGAAAGAGCGCTTGATGGATCTCAATGAGATAGAAGAATTTCGTGCACTCGTCTATAACAATGCACGAATCTACAAGGAGAAAACAAAGCGATGGCATGACAAGAAACTATTGCCACGACAATTCACGCCAGGGCAACTAGTTCTCCTATTCAATTCTCGGCTAAAACTTTTCCCGGGAAAGTTGAAATCAAGATGGTCGGGACCATTCAAGTCGTCAAACCATTCTCCCACGGTCTTTGTGATAATCAAGTCCATCTCTGACAACCATGAATTCAAAGTTAATGGACAAAGATTGAAGCACTACAATGGTGCCCATGTGGAACGTAACAAGGAAGTGGTCAATTTAGGAGATGCATGAGCATGCTCTCCCTTTTGACATTTTTATTTTTATTTTTATTTATTTTTATTTTTGTTTTTGTCGATTATTTAATTATTTATTTTTCATTTTTTTCCGATTATTATTTTTTATTATTTTATTATTTTGCCGATTATTAGTAGTTTTAGGATAGATTTTTTTTATTCAAGTCTAAGAATCCTATTACACATCTTTATTTATTTTCTTTATTAGTTTATCTTTAATTTTAATCCTTATTTGATTTGTTTTTGAATTGTAGGAAAGGAAGTTCAAGATAAAGAAGGAATTCTAAACCAAGTAGGAAAACATATTCAACAAGGAAACTAATGGGCTGAATCTAAGGCTTATATAAAGCCTCCAATTCATCCTAACCAAAACCCTTGTCGACAACTCCTACAAAACCCTAAACCCTTTTTCATTTTTACCTAAACCCTAATCCCACCCACCTATCGATTCTATACAACCCATCACCCTTAACCTATTCCTACTTTCTATCTTGCAACTTTTTAGTTTCTTTTCTTTTCTTTGTTTTTACTCACAACCAAGATCATACATGGCATCCAAGATTAAACTTTTAGTTCATCCAAGTTCCTCCAAAGAACCAAGATACAAGAAGTTTGCTACACCGTGATTCCAAAAAAGATTTCAATCCAAGTTTGAAAGCCGGAAGATTCATGAAGAACAAGGCTTTGAATACTCCAGATCTCAAGATTTCGGCCTTGAACCATTCATCTTCAAAAGGATTGCACATCAAAAGTGGCAAATCTTTTGCCATCAACCGAACCGGTAACATCTCATGGGTAAGAGAATTCTATGCTCACTCACCTAACCCGGATAATCCTTATGTTTTTGTTCGTGACAAGGCCATACTTATAAGTCCCGAAAGCATCAACACCTTTTATGGACTTTACATTGAGAAGGACGAGCATCAAGCCTTCGTTGACCAGATCAATCCCAAGCAACTCGACAAGGTGCTTCAAGAACTCACTCAACTAGGAACTCATTGGAACGACGGTAAATACAAGGGCACGGTAAATCGCCTTCGGCTAAAACCCGAGGCAAAACTATGGAATAAGTTTGTTAAAACTTCTTTAATGCCCTCCACACACAATACTACCGTTGATATACCACGTCTTTTGCTCATACATTCTATTTTGCATAATCGCATCATTAACATTGGAAAAATTATTTGCGATGAGATTTTTGTATGCAGCTCAAAAGATAAGGGTTTTCTTTTCTTCCCTTGCTTAATTTCCAATTTTTGCAAGGAGATGCATGTCCCGAGTGAGTCCACCGATGAAAAAGCCCTACCCAAGTCTGGTTGGAATCAAGCACTAATCCGGAAGCTAATGGGAGAGGCACCGGAAGATTCTTCAAGGCCCCCAATTGTCACGGCAACTCCTGCCGCCGCGGCAATCCCTAATGCCCAAGCACCTAACGCCAGGGCAACTCGGCCATTAATCCCGGGACACATTGAAGCACTTTTGCACCCATTGGCAAGCCGACTAAGGCAAATTGAAGATCGGCAACTAATGTTCATGCGGTACATGAAGGAGCACAACAATGCCATCACCCAAGTCATCCTAGAAAGGTACCCGGACAACCGTGTGCCGTTCCCAATATTTCCCGCCGATATCCTTGCCACTGCAACCAAGGAAGCTGACGCCACGGCAACCAACCCTGACAATGCCCCGGCAACCACTGAAAAAGCCAAAGGTAAAGCACCTATGCCTGAATCAACTCCTACGGAATCATTTTCTGATTTTTCAGATTCGGACGAGTCCTCCATTGAACCAATAAAGACCGCACCAATTGAATCCTCCAAACGAAAAGCCATTGACATTGATGAAGAGGATGATGAGGACAACCCCGTATGAGGATCGATTCCACCACCGGCAACAAGAAAACAACCATCGCGTTCAAGCAAGAAAGTCAAGACGCCAACTAGAAGGAAACTAATCATCTACGATGACGAACTCTCGGAGTAAGTCCTCGTATGCATTTTTATTTTTATTGTTATTTTTCGTTATTTTTATACATGCATTGAGGACAATGCCTCACTCGAGTTTGGGGGGGATTGTTATTAGTAATTACCATGTTTAGTTACATTAATCTTAAGCATTACATTTAGGATACATAAATTGCTTGCCATGCCTTTAATTGGAACAAAAATTGCTTAGATTTGATGAATATTCAATGATGACTTTACCAATGCACTTAATTGATAGAATTTTTATTCTAGGATAACCATGAAAAAACTTAGAATTTTACTATGATGCTAAATTTGATGAAACACTGTTGTGGTTTGATTGATTTAAGGAGTTCTAGTAAACTTAGGTTGATAATTAACTAATTGGGGGATTAGAATAAAAATTGGATGAATGCTAGAGGTGCCCGAAATTGGCTCTAGCATATGCTAAAAAAATTGATCACTAGAGGTGCCCGAAACTGGCTCTAGGAGGCGTTAAATTTTTTTTTTTAACTAGAGGTGCCCGAAACCGGCTCTAGTCGATTAAATTAACTTAAGAAAACTAAAAATAAAACACTAGAGGTGCCCGAAATTGGCTCTAGTTAAAACATGTTAAAAAGAACCCAATGAAGTAATTTGAAAACCTATTGTTTGATGAAACACTGTTGTGGTTTGATTGATTTAAGGAGTTCTAGTAAACTTAGGTTGATAATTAACTAATTGGGGGATTAGAATAAAAATTGGATGAATAAAAATTGGCTTCAGTATCGATTGCACACTATCGCATGGCACAGAAGAAATTGAAGGAGCTAAATACGCAGCTACATATGTTATTGGATCATGTTTTTATTCGGCCTAGTGTATCATCGTGGGGAGCACCGGTGTTGTTTTTGAAAAAAAGATGGCACGATGAGAATATGCATGATTATCAGCAACTGATAAGTTAACGATTAAGAACAAGTATCCTTTGACAAGGATTGATGATTTGTTTGATTAGTTTCGGGGTGCTACAGCATTTTCCAAGATTGATATGATGTCTGGGTATTATCAGTTGAAGGTGAAGGATAAAGACGTGTCGAAGACAGCTTTTCGCACGCGCTACAAGCATTATGAGTTCTTAGTGATGTCGTTTGGGTTGACACATGTGCCAGCAGCTTTCATAGACATGATGAATCGGGTGTTCCATGAATTCTTGAATCAATTTGTGGTAGTGTTCATTGATGACATTCTTGTGTACTCTCGACCGAGGAAGATCACGATCGACACCTACATATTGTGTTGCAAGTTTTGTTGGACAATAAACTTTATGCCAAGTTGAGCAAGTGTGAGTTTTGGATCAAGCAAGTGTTTTTTCTTGGTCATGTGGTTTTAGTCGAGGGTATTCAAGTGGATCCGCAAAAATTTGAAACTGTTGTGCATTGGAAGCAACTGAAGTCGATGTTAGAAGTCCATAGTTTCTTGGGATTGGCAGGGTATTATCACCGCTTTGTTGATGGTTTCTCAAGGATTGTTGCTCTTTCGATGAAGTTGTTGCAAAAAGATGTAAGTTTTGAGTGGACAGAAGCTAGACGTCAAGCTTTTGATAAGATGAATGAAGCTTTGATGCAAGCTCCAATCTTGATTCAACTTGAGTCAAGGAAGGAGTTTGTAGTTTATAGTGATGCGTCCTACGTTGGTTTGGGATGTGTGCTGATGAAAAAGGAAGGGTTGTGGCTTATGTATCTAGGTAGTTGAAGGTGCACGAGTGCAACTATCCTACGCATGATATTGAGCTTGCTGCGGTGGTGTTTGCATTGAAGATTTGGTGATATTATCCTTATGGTGAGAAGTGTATTGTATACACATATCACAAGAGTTTAAAATATCTGATGTCACAGAAAGAGTTGAATCTTAGGAAAAGAAGATGGTTGAAGTTTCTTTAGGATTACGATTTGATGATAGAGTACCATCCGGGAAATGCTAATGTTGTAGCCGATACTTTGAGTAGGAAAGTTACGGTTGAGTTGAGAGCAATGTTTGCTCAGTTGAGCGTAACACATGATGGTGGTTTGTTGGCTGAGTTGCAAGTGAAGCCATCGTTGTTGTAGTTAATCAAGGAGAAGCAACAGTATGATGATTCTTTGGTACCACATGTCAAGGATATATTGGATGGCAATCAAACAAATATCTATTTTAGTGACGAAAGAGTTTTGTGTTTCAAGAGTCGAGTAGTGGTGCTGAAAGATGAGGAGTTAAGGCACACTATCTTGACTGAGGCTCATTCGTGTCCTTTTGCTATGCATTTGGAGAGTACAAGATGTATCAGGACTTAAAAAATGAGTATTTCTGGGTTGGTTTGAAGAAAGATGTAGCTGATTTTGTTGCTCATTGTATGGTTTGTCAGCGCGTTAAGGGTGAACATCAACTTCCTTCTGGATTGTTGCAACAGTTAAAGATTCCAGAATAGAAGTATGAGATAATTACCATGGATTTTGTGTTCGGTTTACCATTGATGCCATCAAAAAGAATTCTGTGTGGGTGATTGTGGATAGGTTTACGAAGTGTGCACATTTTCTGGCTGTGCATACGACGTATATTTTGGGCAAGTTGGCAGAGTTGTATATTGCGGAGATTGTGAGGTTGTACGGGGTTCCAAATTCTATTGTATCAGATAGAGATCTGCATTTTACAGCAAGGTTTTGGGAGTGTTTGCATAAGGCTTTGGGTACGCGGTTGAACTTTAGTACTTCGTATCATCCTCAAACGGATGGTCAGTCTGATTAGAGGATATGTTGCGATGTTGCATCATTGATTTCCAAGGTTCATGGGAGAAACAATTACGTTTGGTGGAGTTTTCCTATAACAATAGTTATCAAGTTAGTATTCAAATGGCTTCGTACGATGCTTTGTATGGTAGAAGGTGTCGCACGCCACTTTGTTGGGTGGAGGTAGGAGAAAAGTATATTTCTTTGCCTGATGTGTTGAAGGATACCAATGAGAAGGTGAATCTTCTCAGTGATGATTTGAAGGCGGCTTCGGATCGGCAAAAGTCATATGCTGACTTGAAGCTTAGGGAGATTGAGTTTTCTGTTCGTGATCGAGTGTTTCTTAAGGTTTTGCCTTGGAAAAAGGTGATAAGGTTTGGACGGAAAGGTAAGTTAAGCCCTAGGTTTATTGGGCCTTATGAGGTGTTGGTCCAGTTGCTTATAAGTTGAGGTTGCCTACGGAGTTGGAGAAGATACATGATGTTTTCTATGTATCAATGCTTCGGGGGTATAGATCGGATCCTTCACATGTGATGCTTGTTGAGAAAATCGAGTTGAATTCGGATTTGACCAATGATGAGGAGCCGGTGAAAATTCTGGATTCAAACAACAAGGTTTTCCGTGAAAAGAACATAGAGTTGGTGGAGGTGTTTTGGCGACATCGTGGTGTCGAGGAAGCCACCTGGGAAAGCAAGGATGACATGTTGAAGCAGTTTCCTTACCTTTTTCCACCATGTAAATTTCGAGGATGAAATTTCTTAAGAGAGGGAGAGTTGTAACGCCCTGAATTTGGGCCTAGATGATAGATGGATCGATTAGACAATTCGGGAGAACCGGATTAGGCAATTCGAGTTAGTTTCGGGAATTAAATCCTAATAAATCGTTATTGGAAAAATAAAATATGAAAAAATACTAGAAAATACTTAATTAATATTTAAAGTATTTTGGTAAATTCAATTTGAAGGAATTAAATCTGATTTTGGGACATTTTAGTCTGGGGACTAAATTGTAAAGTTTTCAAAATTATTTTTGTTGACTAAATCGTAAAAGGGTCAAAACTTAGAATCTTTAAAGAGATAATTAACTAAACTTTTCCATTGGATTTTTCCCTTAATTTAGGCTCTTTTTAAGGATTTTTTAATTGGTTTTAAATATTGAAATAAATAGAATGAATAAAAAAGGAATTTTAATTACACAATTCATTTTCTCACGTAACTAATTTTGCTCTCAACTTTCTCAGTAGCCAAACTATCAAATTCCTTATGAAATTTACAGGAACCAATCTCTTTTGATTTCCTCTTGATTTCTTTGATTCCTACAACAAAATCTATTTGATTTCTTGAAGCTTTCATCATATCTTTTTCAATTAAGGGAAAAATCAGCAATTAGAGGTGAATTTTGTTTCTCTCCTCTAATTAAAGGTTCTTTAATGAAATTACCAAGTTCTTGATCCTTTACAACTGATTTATGCTATGGAATTATGATTAAAACATGAATATTTTGATTAAATTGAGTTTTGATATGAAAATTGGATGAACAGTGTTTTGGATCTATTTTGTATTGAATCTAATTGATTTAGATCTCTAGTAAGATGTGTTTTAATGTTGTAAGAAGAGATTAATTAAAGAAATCCTGAAACTATGTGAATTGCTAATTTTCTAGGTTGTAAATAGTTAGATTTCGGTGTGATCTTGGTGTTGTAGAGTTGCTGGAGGTATGAGGATGTTATAGGGATGTTTTTGGATTCTAATTGATGTTGTTAAGATGTTGGAATCAATAGGTTTTGGCTGGGCTATGTTTATATGAAGTTTAATGGTGATTTTGGTTGTTTTAGAGAGGCATTTGATAGTTTCTTGTGAGGCGAAGTTGTGTTTGTTGGTTGCTGGAAATTATAGATACATGGAAGTGCATCAGTCCTCTGTTTTTGATTGGGTAAAGCAGGGGAGTTGAATCCTATAGCTTTTGGAGAGGTTACGGACGCTTCGGAAGCTTGATTCTCGCAACGGCAAGAAACGTTCGATTTTTGGTGAGTAGAAACGTGTTTTACTGCTATTATAAGGTTTGAAAGAAGTTTGTGGGGGGTTTAGACTAAGTCTGAAACACTTATCTAAGCTCAAAAGTAAGTATTGGTTGAGCTTTCTCTCGTTTTTTGTTTTGCAAAATATAATCTCATGCACATGTTTATAGATTTGATTACTTACTGTTATTTGAATGTTTTAGAAATGAAAGATGCTGCAAATGATCATACATGACGAGCTTTGTGTATAGCAAATGATTTATGAAAGCATGTTGAGAATGCAAGAATACATGGTTTAATGTATTGAAAAATGGTTTGAATTGATGCATATATAAAACAATAACTTAATGTGGTTTTTATTGAGTATATTGTCAAGTGGCTATGGAAAATGTTATCGGATATAGTTGGCTAGCCATAGCGTTTAAAGTGCACTAAAATAAGTCACCACATGTGTGTCCAGGGGTTAATTTTGTCGTTTTCTCCACCATGGGAACCACAACAGTCGAGGAGTTAAATGTGTCATATTCTCTCGCTGGATGATTGAGTACCACAATGGTTGAGGGGTTAAATGTGTCGTTTGCTCCCATTGTAGATATTATACATCGTAACCGTTGAGGGGTTAAATGTGCCTTTTGCTCCGGTTAGATGTATGTTAAGTGGTCGAAGGAACCACTTGGGAAATCAGTGTATCTGATGTGTTTTGTAAGTTGGTATGAAACTTCTTTTGAGTCACTTGAATGCCAATATACGAGATGATGTATCATGAGAAATGGATTATGTTTTGTATAATATGGTTTGTACATGAGATGCTCTTTAAGCTTGCTATTTAGAGATTTTGGCATATGAAGTTTAAATTGAGGTTTGTGATAGAATCCATGATACATGTGTTGCAAATGATTTTAATATGCATTTGAAAAAGATTATAGAAGCATGATATGTTTTGGCATGAGGCTTATACTCAAGTTTTAAATTAAAATGGTTTTAAATGCATTGATGAGTGTTTTTGAAATTCCCTCACTAAGCTTATAGCTTACACTCTCTTTTCTCTTTAATGTAGAGAAATAGACTCTAATGGACATTGAGCAAGCAAGGAAAGGTCCAAGGATTGAAGTATTTTCAAGTATGGTTTTATAAACACATAGTCCTAATAAGAGGCAATGTGACCAAGTTGTAATTGGGAGATTTATTTTGGATACTCCCTATTTGTACAAGTTATGTTTGATGTTTTGGACTTGTGTGATGCTTAATGTTTGGTTTTGAGGTGTTTGGAAACAATATGCATGCTTGGGTAGAGAACATGCCTTTCGAGGTTTGATGTGGTGATGATATGTTGTGTATGATCGGTTTCCATGCTCATATGTCTGAGGAAATGCTGCGTAGGATGTTATATGATGAATAGATAATGATTGGACCATGTTAGATTGAGCCAAAGTGTCATATGTTGGACCAAAGGGTTATTACAGGTCTGTCCGTATCGGTATGGGTCCTTAGGGATAGGTACGCAGGGACCCGTCTCAGCTCAATCTAGGAAAAAATGCCTTGGAGTACCAATACTCTTAGGGACCGTATCATTACGCAATGCTAGAAATTTGGCTTGGTGTCGGTACACAGGAAAACGCACCGATACACCTTTTAGCTACTAGAATCCCAATTTTTGAATATAACATACCCGTATCGATACGTTTAAGGACCGTATCAGTACACCTTTGTATTTTATGCCCTTTGCGATACGAGAAGTGCTCGTACGTTACGCCATCCGTTATTTATGTTATGATGCCTTCTAAAATTTGAATCTTTGCAAATTAGTCTCTGTTTCTTGATCATGCAATTTAATGTGAATGGATGATTATTTTGAGTGTGGATTTAACCTGTTTCTTGTCTAAATGCATTTTATTATTGTCCTAAGTGAACATGCTTCAACGGAAACGTTATATTAAAATCATATTGCGAAAAAGGGTTCATTTGCTCGACAACTCACATTAGGGACCAAAATTTAATTTCTACAAATTATAGGGTTTCCATCATATTAAAGATTACCAATCCTTAATTAATTCAATTTCATGCTAACAGGTTTAATTCCAATCTAAAACAATCATCCAAACTCGTTCAATTTCATTCATAAAAGTCAAGGACTGAAATGCAAGATTTCCAAACTTCAACAAATAGGATTACACAAAATCAACACAGTGTACTGATACAGGCAAGCCCGTACCGATAAATCCTAACTAACTAAACACCTACATGTACCGATACACGTATAACCGTGTAGATACAGTGTGTTGACCCACCTGTACCGATACAACCTTGATCCGTATCGATCACCCTACATTTCTCAAAACTCAGGATTCTAATGAGCAATTCGCGTACTGATAGAGTACCCCACGTATCAGTATAGCTCTTTAAATTAAAGGGATCATACCGGTACTCGAACTCGTGTACCAATACCAGTACAATATTTATCAAGGCGTACCGATACGGTGGCTAGGCGTACCGATACCCTATGCTTTAATTCGATGATTTGACCCTTTCCAGACCCCGCGTACTAATCCTTGGGTACCTGTATCGGTACGCAGAGGCCTGTAATGACCTCTAGGCCCAACATATGACACTTTGGCTCACTCTAAATAGCCATAACACAAATCTAATCAACATATAATATCAGAAGCATGCTTGACCACATCAATCTAGCATTTTAAGAAATCCTAGCAAACCTAGCACAATCAACACAAAGTCTATACGCATGCTCCCTAGTCAACATCCAAAACATAAAACCAACCACAACTCGAGCACTTTAAACCACTTACAAATCCAAACCAACAACTACAACTTGCATAAACAGGGAGTTCATAAAAAATCCTCCCAAAACAACATTTGACACATTGTTCTTATTACTACTATATATAACGTTCAAACCATACTTTGAAAACAAGTCTTAGGATTTCGTTCCTTGCTTCCTCGCTGCCCGCAACCTTTAATTCTCTGCATTGTTGGAAAAGAAGAGCGTAAGCGCACTAGGCTTAGTGAAGAATGCTCAAAAACCAACCACCATCAATGCATTTTAAACCATTTAACAATCCTTTTGAAATCTACTTTCCAAAACACTTTTAAATCAACATCACAACATCATGCCTTATCAAAACCATGCACTTAACATTTCCAAAATAGCATATTAAACCATATGCAACATGTATCATGGATTCAACAGCAAAGTCCCATTTGCTACCCTCATTTTAAGCTTTCCCATGCATACTACCAATGCAAGGCTTAAAGAACAAAACATGTTTTAACCACATTAAACAACATAATCCATCTCATGATACATCATCAATTATATTGGCTTACAAGTGATCATTAACCAAGATTCCACTTTACAAAATATAACATCAGATACACGAATTCAACAAGTGTTCCCAACACTTCATGCCATCATAACTGGAATCATTGGTACCTTATAACCGGGTACATTCATAACCCCACACATCAGTTGGATGCATAACCTACTAACGGGAGTCTTCGGTACAAATATCTAAACCCCTCGACCGTTAGGTTACTCGGATGGAGTTTTCGGTACCTGGATCAAAACCTCTCAACATCTAAGGTGACTTTTATAGTGCACTATCAATCCTATAGCCGGCCAACTATATCCGATAACAATTACAAAATATTTTCATACCATCACTTGCCAATATAATTCATTCCATTAACAATAACTCACTATTTTCATATGCATCATCAAAATCATTTAACCAATGCAACAACCCTTGCATTAACCAATGTTCATAAAAATTAACAAAACATGCATTACTTCCAATGCATCAACATCATTATGTAATCAATTTCCAGCATTAAACCATGCTCAAAACATGCATATACAGTGAGCAATTAAACCATTTAAACAAGTGCATAAAAACCATTTGCCAAATCGAGTTCAGAGAATTTATCCCTTACTTACTTCTGAGCTTAGACCAGTGTTTCAAGCTTGATCTAAACTCCCAAACACAACTTTCAAACCTTTGCAAAGCTGTAAAACACGTTCTCACTCACCGACACGCAAAGCCTCGCTTGCCGATACAATAATCTCACCTCCAAAGCTTCTGCAACAAATGCTCAAGCTTGAGGACCAACTTCCCCTAATTCATCCACACAAAAATAGAGGATACATTGCATCAAAATGCAATCAACAACACAGCAACACAAATCCTCAACATCTTTTACCAAATTCCACTCCACAACAACATAAATTAACATCAAACATCTTCCAACCTTAACCCAGCCACAATCTAACATTTCAACCCATCAATTAACAACAATTAACATCTAAAAACACAACAACAACATCCTTATACCTCCAGCATTCAGAAAACCACCACAACACCCCAAAAACTCACAACTAAAAACCTAAAAAATTAGAGATTCACATAGTTTTGGGATTCCAATGTTAAAGTCCACTTATTAACATTAATAAACATCAAAATCGTGATTAAAATCAATCAAGAACTTAGTAAAACAGAGACCATACGAAAATCCATCAATTAACCCAATTAAACCTCAATTTAACAAATCTTTTGTAATTAAATCATCAAATCAAGTTAGAAAACATATATAAAGGATCAATAACTTAGGAATTTCATTAAAGAACCTTATATTAGAGGAGAAGAACAAAGCTCACCTCTAAATTTGGCTTTCCTTTTAATTGAATAAATTTTCTTGAGAAAACAAGATCAAATCAAATAGGTTTTGTTAGGAAACTATTAAAGATCCATTTGATAACAAAAGAAGATTAAAATCAAGTGTTTTACCTGAGAAAATTGAAGTGGAAAAAGTGTTTGGCTGGAGAGAATTTGAGAGAAAAGCTTTTTATGAAAATTTAGTTACGTGATATTTTTATTAAAGCCTAATTATGAAATTAATCTCCCCAAACCTGTTTAACTTTTATAAAACCTTTTTTAAAATACCAAATTTTAAGAGGAAAGTCTGATATTATACTTTGACCAAATAGTTCCTTAAGGATTCTAAGTTTTGACCCTTTTACAAAATAGTCACTAAAAACAATTTTGAAACTTTGCATTTTGGTCACTAACAAAAATGTCCAATTTCGAGACCCCTTTTTGTAAAATTGCTTTTACCAAAATCATTTCTATATTAAATATGATTTTATATTATTTTCCAAATTTTTATCTCACCCAAAAATATTTATTCCAAATTAAATCATGAAACTGACTCGAATCATCTAATTCGGTCCATTGGACCGTCTAAACCACTTAGAAAACTCCTAGGCCCAAAACCGGGGCATTACATGGATCATGGGAGTTTAGTTTAGGCCTAAAAATCTTAACTAATCTCAAGCATAAGTGGTTCTTACTTCGCTTGATTAATTGTTTTATTATGTGGTTGAGGATTCATGTTGGTTTAAAAACATGGTTTGGATTCCATGTTTTGGTTTTAAGCATGAATTGATTTACTTCCTGTAAATGCATGATTTTGAGATTGATTTGCAATGTATTTTGAATTAAATGAATACCTAAAATCATTGAGAATTATTCCTAAAAAGAATGAGAGGTTGTCTATGGCAATGTGGTTTTGCATATGAAATGGTTTTGAGAGTTGCATTGAAAATAGTAAGTAAATTTATTTAAAAGTGGTATATTGGCTATTTGACGTAATGAGAAATTATTAGATATAATTGGTATACCATAGGGTTAAAGTGCACTATAATATAAACAAGTCAATCACACCATAGTCCTTGATGAAAAGCAGTTTAACTAGGCTACTCAGACTATTGGGTTGTCACTTTGGGTATGCGGTTTAACTAGGCAGCCCAAGTGATGGTATCTTGCGGTTTAACTAGGCAAGGTATGAGATTTGGTAGAGGTGAGACCACCGAAATTCGTGTATCCGATGTGTAATTATAATGTTCTACTATTGTGGATGTGTAGATAGAGGTGAGACTATCCGGGTCACTATAAAAGCCAATATATGAGAATTAAATGATTCATGACATGAATTTAAATGCATATGGTTGTTATGCATGGTATGTTTTGTGGAAACGTATGAGAAAAGGTTTTATCTGAATCATGAAATGGATTTAAATGTATATGGTTGTTATGCATGATATGTTTTTGTTGAACCATATGAGAAAAGCTTTTGTTGACATTTGACATATGGTCACTCAAGTGTGACAAGGTTTTCAAATGAGTTTTACATTGCATCAATGTTTTATTCTAGAGCATCCTCACGAAGCAAGTGTGCTTACGCTATCCTTTAGCCTTTGATGTAGTGCAATAAAGTTAAAGAGACTATTGTTGTTTGGAGAGAAGGAATCCAAGAGTGAGGCAATTGTTTGAGTATGAAAACTTAGTTTTAAATTCGGATAATAAGGCAATGTGTTTACAATATTTTGGGGGATTTGTAATCTGGTTTTCAGCGATGTTGCTGATGTTGTTTGCTATAGTTGATAGCCCATATTGACGTTTGATTGAATTATGTTTGATAGGAGATTGCTCATGGTTTAAAGTTCATTGATTGCCATGTCATTAGTATGTTACTTTGATGCCTATGTCTAGGGCCATTTTTATACAAGCATGTTTTTATTGATGTTAGTAATTCAATGGTTTTATGCATAAGCTGAGATATGCCTTGATTTCTATTTTGGATGTGGAGTTGGGTGAGTTTAGGAACCATGCCTCTAGATTTGGGATGTTGGTGCAAAATGTTTTACTTGGTTGTGTTTTCCATGTTTTGTGACATGTTTTACCCCTTTGAATTGATGGTACAAGTATATGATTGATTGAAACATGTTTGGTTTGCTAATTAGGTGAAAAACCAACTAAATTGGACATTAAAGGTCTAGGGGTATCGATACTCGAGGCCAGGTATCGATACCAATAGGAAAAATTTAGCATGGGTATCAATACATGGGAAGGCGAATCGATACAGGTGCACACAATTTGGCTGGGGTATCGATACTCAGGATGAGGTATCGATACTGATTTTGGCTACTAAAATCTGAGGTTTTTTAATTTGTATGCAGGTGTCGATACTCAGGAGAGGGGTATTGATACCCTTTGAAAATCAGGCTACGTATCGATACCCAAGCTCAATTATCGATACCACTGGAAGGTAATTCAGTTATTTCGATGTTATGTACCCAATTGAATGAGTATGGATGATCGGATTGAGTCAAAATTGGACATGTAAGCATGTAATCTAATCAATTGAAGATTGGTAACTTTAAAATTAAGAAAGTCCTCACAGTTTTCTAGATTTACAATTTGGTCCCTAAATTGCGACTACGCATAATTGGATGTTGATTCGATGCCCGATTCAGTTAAGAATTTATCCATTGTTAGCATGCACACCTTAGGTTTAAAAGATGCATCTAGACAAGATAAAAGGAAAAAATAGACCTAATTTGTGTTAATTTTTCTCTGGGTTTGTTTCAGCAAACCCTATGTGACTTGCTTAGTTCGGTATGGCGTATAGGCCAGGTCGAGGGGGGTTACAATTAGCATAATATATTATTCCATTCAGTGGGTACCTGCACTCAAACATGAGTATTGGTACGGTACCCTTTGGTACCGATACTCACACACGTACCAATACTGACATTACTTACTAGAAATCCTAGATTTATACAAGTACCGGTACGGGTCAAACCATACCGATGCAGCCCCCAATCGCGTATCGGTACAGCTGAAGCTCGTACTGATACCCTATTTACGGATTCGTACATTTTCCTCGAATGGTGATATTTACTATACTTTAATCGATCCCTAAAGCTTATAGCAGACATTAAGGTTTGTTTGCTAGCACATTTAATCATTTAATATCAATTCCCAGCCTTAAAACCATTTATTCAAATATTACTTATTCTAAGTCCATTTATTATAATTTCCATCGAACATGTTAATTCATATCTCAAGTACTCAAGCAACACAACATGTAAATTAACCAACCAGATAATTATACCAATATTTAAACGACCCTACATGATCTCTAAAGCTCATAATAGTCTCGAATATTCTCAAGCTCATTAGGTATCTTAATATTTACCAAGTCTCATAATGTCGGTCTTAACACATGCTTAGTTTCATCTACCTATTTTGCAAACACTAACAAGAAAGGAAATTACACTTATGATGCTCATGAAGCATTATGGAGTTCGAGATATACTAACCTCTGGCGATTATCGACAAATCCTCATCTGAGCTTCCCAATACTCTACTTGGTTTAATATCCGATCCCAAATAATCCTCATATAAAAATGAATAAGAAAACTACATTAATTTCATGCATCTCTTATCTAATTCACAATGTCAAATGCTTAAAAATAGCTTACCGGGTTCAAATTTGGCGAAATAGACTGCACTAACGGACTTAGAATGTCGAGAAACCCCCAGGTAAGGTCCCTCAAAAAAAGTCAACGGCTGGTCAATGCTAGTTAACGTCGATCAAAGCCTAGTCAACAGTTGGCCAAGGTCCAGCGATCCCACGCGGTACGGTGTAGGGTAATAGCGGTGCACCCACGGGCAGTGATCCAATGCAGCAGGGAGCAGGTGCACCCGGGTACGGGATCCAGTACGGAGCGTGCACTGGATCATGGTGCACCCATCTGGCATATGCACGACTACTCGTAGAGGTGGCGCGTTGGAGCCCTTTCGGTGGCCGAACGACGATGGCAAGCTCCAGTCCCACAGTTCTTTGGCCAATGAGCATGTTGGTGACCTCTGTTTCGTGATTTGACCATCAAAACTACCTCTTTTCAAGAAACTCGAACCTTGATTCCACTTGAAAGAGCAGAATTGCTTACTTTATTCCTACTATTGACAGACCTTTTATAGGACTTACAAGGTAATTTACAACCTAATTTACAAACCACAAATCAGGAAATAGAATCACTAATTTAAGGGGAAAAGAAACAACTAATAGACTTTTCCTAAAAAATAATGATTGACATATTTCTACCATATTTACATGTAGTTAGTCAATCTCTCTTAAACAGTTCTGATTTCCAACACTCCCCCTCAAGCTGGTTTAAAAATGTCTTCCATACCCAACTTGCTAACTAACCATTCAAATTGTTTCTGGTGAAGTCCCTTGGTAATTAGATCAGCCGCTTGTTCCTTAGTAGGGACATAGGTCATACAAATTAACCCATCATCTATTTTAACTTTAATGAAATGCTTGTCAACTTCCACATGCTTCATGCGATCATGAAGTACTGGTTTGTGTGCAATTGAAATTGTTGTTCTGTTGTCACATTACATATTCAAAGGTAGTGATTATAGAGTTTTCAATCCCATCAATAATCTTCTAACCCATATAACCTCACAGACTCCATGTGCTAGAGCCCTGAACTCTGCCTCTGTACTACTATGAGCGACTACATTCTGCTTCTTGCTATGCCTAGTAACTGGATTACCACCAACTAATGAACAGTACCCTAAAGTATATCTTTTATCTATTAGGCTTCCTGCCCAATCTACATTAGTATAAGATTCAAATTGCAGGTGTCCTCTACACTTGAATAGAAGACCTTTCCCTGGTGTCCCTTTAGGTACCTCAAGATTTTATACACTGCTTCAAAGTCTTCAACAAGTAAATGTATAATTTGGCTAACCATGCTAACTAGAAAGGAAATATCTGGACGTGTATGGGACAAATAAATTAGCCTCCCAACAAGCCTCTGATAGTGTTCCCTATCCTTTACACACTCGACCCTTGCTGGTTCAAGTTTAGTATTCAGCTCCATGGGAGTTTCAACAGGTCTACAATCTGACATTCTTATCTTAGTCAACAAATCAAGAACATACTTACGTTGGTTGAAGAATATACCTTCTTTGGACCTTGCAAACTCCATTCCAAGAAAGTACTTCAATGCTCCCAAATTCTTGATCTCAAACTCCTAAGCAAGCTTACCTTTGAGCATTTTAAGTTCATCACAATCATTTTCTGTCATGATGATATCATCAACATATACAATCAACACAGCAACCTTGCCTCCCTTCGAATGTTTGAAGAACATGGTGTGATCTACTTGGCTTTGAACATATCTAAAGCTTTTAACAGCTTTCCTAAAGTGCTCAAACCAAGCTCTAGGAGATTGCTTGAGTCCATACAAATATTTCTTCAGTTTACACACTTTCCCTGCTCCAAACCCTTTTTCAAAACTAGGTGGAAGACTCATGAACACTCTTCATCTAGATCTCTATTGAGAAAGGCGTTTTTAACATCCAACTGATACAAAGGCCAATTGGAATTGACTGCCAATGATAACAAGATATAATAGAGTTTATTTTGGCTATAGGTGCAAAGGTTTCCTGGTAGTCTATTACATGAGCCTTTTGCTACAAGTCTAGCTTTGTACCACTCTATACTACCACATGCCTTACTTTTTATAGCAAAAAACCCACTTGCACCCGATAATCTTTTGATCCTTAGGTGCTTCAACAACTTCCCAAGTATCATTCTTCCTTAAGGCATTCATCTCTTCAAACACTGCCAATTTCCAATCCGGATCATCCAATGCTTCATGAATATTTCTAGGCACAACAAGTTTTGAAATATTAGTGGTAAATGCCTTATCTATTTCAGATAGGTGATCATAGGTTATGTACCTAGCAATAGGATGTTTGGTGTAGGTTCGAGTTCCTTTTCGTAAGGTAATAGGAATGTCAAGGTCAGTGAACAGGATTTTCTGATGTTGATGGGTTTCCTAAATTATCATTGGAAGGTATAGGTGGGTCTGAGGCAAGAGGCAAAGACGTGAGATTTTTTTTCTACACTAGGAATGGAAGATGAGCCAGGAAAAGAAAAAGTACCTGAGATATTTAGAGTGCCTTTGCCGGGGCTTCCGTCGGAGCTTACGCTAGAATAATTAAACCATATTTACTTCTCCCAAGAACCTTTTTCCTAGAATAAACCACAGGCTCAAGATTATTTTAGGTTTTTTTTCATTTGCAGTATTTTCTTTTTTGATAGATCAATCTCATAAGTGACAATTGTAGGCTCAGTTCCCCTTTTTCTTTCTATTTTGAATTTCAAGTGAATGATCAATAATCACATTAGAAGAGGCTCAGATATTTTCCAAAATTTTGATTCCTTCAAACTCTCCCCCTAAGTTAAATGTTTGTGGAAATATGGGTTTTTTCAACAAAGATAGAATTCAAAGCTATGTGAAAACGTTTTGTTTGTGGATTAAAATATTTATAGCCTTTGCAATTCAGAACGTAACCCAAAAAACCACATTTTTTTTGCTCTTGGATCCAATTTGGACAGTGATCGTTTAGGAATGTGCACATATACAGTGCAACCAAAATTTTTTAATTGTAAATCCGAATTAATTCGGGATTTAGAAAAAAAATTCAAACAATTTAACAGAGTAGTATACTTTAAAACTCGTGTTAGCATCCTATTAATTAGGTATGCCATTGTTAAAATTGCATCTCCCATAAGTATTTTGGGACATTCATGCTTCTAACAAATGTTTATTTTTTCTTTCAGCTGTCTCATTTTGTTCAAGGGTGTCAGGACAAGAAGATTGCTGTGAAACTTTTTTTTCTTTTAAAAAATTCTCCACATATTAGTTAAAGTACTCCATTCCATTATCAGTTCTTAAAATACTGATTTTTTTAACTAGTTTTCGATCATATTGTAAAATTCTTTGAAAATTTTGTCAACGTCAGATTTCTCTTTCATCAAAAAAACCAACAAAGACAAGTGTGATCATCTGTAAAAGTCACAAAACATTTTTTTTGAACAATGTGGTTACCTTTGAGGGTCCCCACACATCACTGTGAAATAAATAAAAGGGTTTTGATGCAACATAATGCTTTGAGAAATAAGATTTACGTTGACTTTTTACTAAAATGCAGCACTCACATTAAAACGATAATGAATCAATATTTTTAAATAACCAAGGAAACAAGTATTTCAGACAATGAAAACTGGGGTGGCCTAACCGACAATGCCACACCATTATTTGATCACGAGCAGAGAGAGAACTGATACTACTAAGTCCTTGAGCAATTTTATTACTAGAAAGAAAATCCTCAAAATAATAAAGACCATTAATCATCATAGCACTGCCAATCGTCTTCCCCGAGTTCTGATCCTAAAAGGTACAATGAGAGTCAGAAAAGGTGACACAACAGTTAGAATCCTTGGATAATTTGCTAACTAATAAAAGATTACAGGCAAGTCTAGGGACATGGAGTACAAATTTAAGTTCTATCCTCTCAGATATTTTTACCAAACCATTTTCGACGATAGGTGAGGAGCTTCCATCTGCAATCCTAACTTTTTTATTTTTAGGACAGGGTGAGTATGATTGAAACAAGTTTGAGGAATTGGTCATATGAACAAATGCTCCTGAATTGATTATCCATGGAGCAGAAAATCTAAAACAATATAAGAGGGCATTTATGTCATCACCTGTTTGAGCCACAGAAACATTAGGGGTTTTGGAGACCGAATTAAACTTTAACAATGTCAAAAGTTGCTCCAGCAGTTCTTTGGTGATGGCGCTTGTATCGACCTCAACTAAAAAGGCACGCCCAGCTTTATCTCCGATTTTGCCTTTGAAATTCGCAGGCTTTCCATTGATCTTCTAGCACATTTTACGTGTGTGGTGCGGCCTATTATAGTAGCCACAGCAAACGCTGGGTTTCTCTCCTGGTTTCGACTGATGTACAGAGTTTTTGCGTGAACCTGAGGAGAAAAAGGTTGATCCCACAACGGCAACAGCTGGTCTTATCTTACCTAGCATCACGTTTCTTCTACTTTCTTCTCATTACTTCCGAGAAAACTTCCCCAAGAGAAGCAGAGGTTTTCTACCAATGATTCTCCACCTCACCTCATTAAAATCAACGTTGAGGCCAGTCAAAAATTTGAAGACACGATTGTCCTCTACAGTCTTCTTGTGGTGTTGTCCATCCTCAGGCGTCTTCCACTCATAGGCATCAAACAGATCAAGATCTTGCCAGATTCTTTTCAGTGAGTTGAAATACTTGGTGACTGTGTCCTCTCCTTGCCGCATGTCACCGAGCATGAGTGTCAACTCAAAAATCTAGGGCTGATTTCCTAAATCAGAATACATCTGATTTATATTTTACCGTAGTTCTCCCATCGTAGGGTAGCACATGTAATTGGCTCCAATCTCTTCTTCCATTGAATTTACAAGCCAAGTCATGACCATGGATTTCTCGACATCCCAAACCGCAAAGTTGGGTCATCCTTTGGTGGAGCCTTCTTGTCACTGGTCAGGTAACCTATCTTTCCTCTTCCTCTAATGTACATCATCACCGATTAAGACCAACGTAAGAAATTATCACCATTAAGGCAAATAATGGTGATATGTACAGGATGAGAATTAGAATTTTGTTTGTGTAGGTCAGCGGGTGTGGTGTTCTGAGAAGGGGTTTGAGGGACGATAGAGGATTCGTTGGAGATGTCTGACATGGTGTTGCAAATAGGGCACAAGGGAAAAAGAAAGAAGGTATGGGGCAAAGAGAAGGCTAGCTCTGATGCCAACTTGAAATAGCAGAATTGCTTAATTTATTCCTACTATTGACAGACCATTTATAGGACTTACAAGGTAATTTACAGCCTAATTTACAGACCACAAATCAGTAAATAGAGTCACTAATTTAAGGGGAAAAGAAGAAGCTAATAGACTTTTCATAAAAAACAATGATTGACATCTTTCTACCATATTTACATGTAATTAGTCAATCTTTCCTAAATAGTTCTGATTTCCAAAATTTCCTATAACACCCCTAATTTATCAAAGCAAATAAAATAAAATATGGTTTTGAAAAATAGGGAGGAAAGAGGAATTGTGGTTGTGGGGGATTGAACCTACAACCTACAGCCTTATGAATCCATGCCTTAACCCTCGGGGCTAAGAATTTTAATAGATATACTTGATCCAACTTAATTTTAAACCTTTTTTAAGTGGTCTGAACTGAAAATAATATTAGACTTATCAGCTACCCTATTTATTTTCTTCTCCGTTGGGTAAAAATATCCTAGAGAGAGATCTAGAGATTTCCCCCTAACCATTACACTTTCCCCAAAATTGTTCGACCTCCGATCTCGGCCACCGTCGCTCCGTGACTATCACCGCCAGCGTCAACGTGACTAGTGCCACACTACGACTCCAGCCCTGGCCGCCACTCGCGATAGCTTGTCGTTGTTTGCCTCGGAGAAGCATATAAAGAACAACCGATATCTCAAGCCTCGCCGTTCAATTTTTGGTTGTTACCGTCGCTGTGGGACGTCGGTGAACGTCACCGCCCTCACCATCGAGCTCGTGGTGGCTGAGCGATTAAAACCCCTCTGAGAAATCATTGAACCGATGCCGGTAGGAGGTCCATCGGAGTTACGTCGAACTCGGGACCAAATTCAGTTTTGGGTAAGTTTTGGTAAGGTATTTGTTTAAATTTTTTTTAAATTGCGTGTTTTGGTCAATGGAGATGTCAAAATCGGTATTTTTGGCCATTTTTTAGTCATTTACGGTCACGCGTGGGCCATACGCGCCGTCTGGGGTGATTTTTGGTTGCCCTGGACGGTGGCCCTTGAATCGGGCCGGTCCAGTAGTAAACTGGCCTGCCAAGACCCGGTCCACCCAAACCGACCTAACCTGAATCGACCCAAACTGACCTGACCCGTGTCTAACCGACCCGACTGAGTCAACCCATTGAACGAGTCAACTCGCCCTAGTCAACTCAATGAGTCAACTCGCCTAAGTCAAGCTATTGACCGCTGACGTCAGCATTGACCGTTGATCGCTAACATCAGCATTGACTGATGATGTTAACATTGACTTTGACTGCTGACGTTAGCGTTGACTTTGATCCAAAAAAGTCAAAAATTTCAAAAACCCTTATTTTATGTTTTTCAGCGTCCTAAAAGTCCATTTTTGAAGTCTGTTTTACGAAATTTGAACTCGAAAGCCTCTAATCTGACTTTGAACCTAAACTCGTATATGTAAATAATTATTCAGTTTATGGGCTTGAGCAAGATCTAATTATAGATTATGTTAATTGAAGGATTTCGTGACTCTAAGTATCCAAGTTCATTGAGGAAGTGGAAATCAGGTCTGAGTGATCTAATGGAGAATTTTGGATCGACCGATGTAGCAAGGATCAAGGTAATACATTACTACCTCTTGCATGCTTTATTGTACATGTGAGTATTCGGTTAACACAATTTATGAATACAGTAAGAGTACTATTATTTTCGCGTAAATCAAACCAATTTTTGGAAATAGGAATGAATCTGGTTAAAGTCGTAATACTCAAATATGATGGCTAATAAATCGAAAGGACATGGAATCTGATAAAGTATTAATAAGGCAATTAATCTCCAAACCCGATTGATAGTGTTTAAGGACTCAACGTCTGAAATATTTAGTTATGAAATTACGAAAATACCCTTGAGGTGTAAGGATTTCAGGTTACTTTTGACAGAGAAATGATTCAAAAATCTATTTTTGATATGATAAAGTAATTAAATGCATATAAAAATTTAATCTAAGTGGGAAATTCTAGTAACGTGATTCAAGCCCGTGAGTTGACGAAATACTTGGATTCCTGAATTTTGAATAATCTCTGAAGATAAATATACAAGAAATTATTCATATGTTTGGAATTTATCAAAGTGGTGCAAATTATCGAATTAATTGAAATGAACAAAATGACTAAAGGGATTGAAAATACTGATAAGGCTAAATTGATTGAATGATCGTAAAATATTAAAGTAACTGAAATACCCTAGGGGTCCAAAATTTCTAAATTAACCAAAATGATAGATATAACCTCGGATTGGAAATGAATGATTAGTTGGAAGAATCGAAATTAATAGAATAACAGAAACATCTTCAGGCATCAAAGAGTCTGAACTACTTATGGATGTTATAAAATGATCCAAACACTGCTAAGACTTGTAAGAGAAATATCGTTAAGGCCAAACGCTTATAACGACTCTAAAAGTTGTATTATACGAACCGTGTTAGTAAGTTGTTCCTCCTAATAGTGAAATATTGGAAGAAAACTAGGTAAGGTAGGTTCATTTTATTTGGAGAAAGTACATTGTTAATTGAAAGAATATCATGTTCTTCAAAAAGGTACATTTGGTGCTAAGGATGGAGTTTGTGTAAAATGTATGTGTTCGAATACTTGGTAATACCATGATATTGCGAACTGTTCAATTCCAGTGGACTTGGAAGATGGATAAGCCGTTAGAAGCCTTGGATACCATAGGTAACCGCGCTACCCCTTTTTGACCAAATTACAAAATTACTCTCGAAGGTTAAAATAATTAAAAAGGTGTTCATAAGAGCTAATTGTCTATAATCTTCCTGATGAATCCAGAAATTTGATTGATCCTGATATGTCGAAAATCTTTCATAAACAAGATATAGGGGAAACTCTAAATGACCTTGAGCTATAGTCCCTAAATACCTAGATAAAGATATTTATCAAATTCCTTTGAATAAGGTTCTTGATTCAGAAATTAGTCTACAATGGATTATAGTTCAGTGATTCATGTCAGTGTGAATCAATGACCTCGGAGTGATGAACTGAACCTTTTAGTGTGTACCACGTACACATGATAGACCTCCTTAATTGGAAACGAAGTCTATACAGTTTGATCTCAATCGATCATGTTATCTGAAGTAAAAGCATGATCTCTAGTTCTCGATGTCTGATGTGAGTATACCTAATTCATAGGTCCTGGTCCCGATTCTCTGATTCTACCGATTAAACATCGGTCTGTATCCTGATTCCTGGCATCCTATTGCTAAATATTGATGTAATGGTTTTTGATTAATATTGTTTTACCGAGGTATTATAGGGAAGCGCGAGAAGTTCTTGATAGACAATTGTGCGCACAAGTCTCCTATTAGGTTCCCATGCTTTGGCTGGGTAATTCCGCCCGTGACCTAAGGTATTCCCTTAGGATGGTACCCTTGCCTAATGGCCAAGGTTAACGCCGTATTTAGATCCTCTGCTTCGGCCAGAATGATTCTGCCCGTATTAGATTCCTATGCTTTGGCTGGGGTAATTCTGCCCATGACCTAAGGTATTCCCTTAGGATGGTACCCTCACCTAATGGCCAAGGTTAACGCTCGTATTTAGACCCTCTGCTTCAGCTAGAGTGGTTTTGCCCGTATTTGGTTCCCATGCTTCGGCTGGGGTAATTTCGCATGTAACCTGAGGTACCCTTGCCCAATTGGCTTGGTTTAACGCTAGTATATGATGCAATTTCTGGGGAAATTGTATCTTGGAGTTCGGATAGAGAGTAGTTAGTCAGAAACTAAATTTCTTGCCTCCTCTTGTGCCATGATTAATTCTATTGATGTATGATACATGATGTCTACTTCCTAATTTGTAAGTAAAGATATACATTAACCCCGTGGCTTGATTCCGGTAAAATATCATTCCATTAAGTTTTTTCTTGAGTTGTAGAATGTCAGATTGAGACTCAGAAATCCAAGTGCTGATTAACAGGATGCAATGGTCGATATTTCAATCTCATTCTTTGCCTTATACTTGCATATGCTTATAGCATCACTTGGTAGTTTTGTATTACTAAGCTTTTCCAAGCTCACATTGTTTTTACTATTCAAGATTGAAAGAATATGTTCATGGTCCAGTGATCGACATCAGCTATGGAGTTCCATTGGCGTTGCTTGCGGTGTACGGTTCCTGTGTAATTAGTGGGCATGTATGTTGAGGTTTTTATTTTGTGAACCATAGTCTGTAGTATGTTTTCTGAATTATTATTTTATGTTTAAACTAAGTTTCAAAATAGTGTTTTAAACAAAATTTTATTTTACAGTTTTAAATGTATTTGTAAGATTTTCTTCAATTTTTACTGTGGGTTGCTCTGGTGATCTAAATGTGACCTCCTAGACTTAGGTGTATTGCATAGGTGGGTTTAGGAGGTTATATTTCCCCTTAATTTCTCTCCCCCTTTTCCATTTTTTCTCTCTCCATTTTTACGTTTTCTCTCTCCCACATGATAATAATATCCCCTTTTTTCTCCCATCATCATCCTTTAAAATTCAAATCTTCTCCCCAAAATAATGGGCCCAACTTAAATATTCTTAACTAGACTTCCAAAATAGAGGCCCATAACCGGGGTCTGAGACTCGATTTGCTAACCAAAATTTAGGTCGTTACATATATTTACCGAACATATAAATTGTAATGCAGTGCTCTACCAAATGGGGGTAATCTGGGTTAGCGCAAAAAGTGTTGGCGGTGATTATTGTTTATTCTCTGGATGGTAGGGCTGTTAAAAATAAATTTTACGTGAAATTGCAAATTCTGACATTAAGACCACTCGTAATCGGCTAGGTACCAATTTTGGGCGTTATGGGGTGCTCACCCTTCCTCACACGTAACCGACTTTTAAACCCAATTTTTTGTATTTGCAGACCAAAATTATTTTTTAATAAAAATAAAATGTTTTTATTAAAATAACCCATTTTAGGAGATCTAATGTCATCTCGAAAAAAAAGATTGGTGGTGACTCTGTTGTTTGTTTTATTTACGTTGAGCTTGAAATGGTTGCGATAGAATACTGATAACAATACCCTTAACTTGAATTCCGAAAATCTAACTCAAAAAGACAAAGTTTTGATCTTTTCCCTTGGCTCTTGGGAGGAAGATGAAGATGAAAGAGGAGTGGGGAAACAAAGGACAATGTGATATCACCTTCTCTTTCATTTTGAAGCACAATAAAGAGGAAATCAGCCATTTCCCTGTCAAAAATGAGGAGATTTACCTCTTTGCCCCTCCCTCACTTCTCATTCATGACCCAACCCAAAGCCTCTAGCCCAACAACAATTAGGAAGCCCACTAAGGCTCTCATGATCACCCAAAGGCCCAAACTCTCGGCCCAACACAGAAGGCCCACGATTCAGGTTAAATTGACCTGCGAATTCTGAAATCTGGGTCGTTAGACATCAAGTATGATTGTCCAAAATTAAAGATTAAGGGATCAAGAAAATTCAAGAAAAGGGATTTGTTGCTACTTGAAGTGATGAAGACTCCACCGATGATGAAGATGGTGAAGTAGCCAACCTTTGATGAATTACAAGATGTCTACTATAGTTTTAGAGTTTGAAGCCGTTATTTTGAAAAATAAAAAGACGTTTCGCAGTTAAAAATTGAAAATGAATTTTTTTAGAACTAATTTTGAACTTGAAAGTAAATTCATGCAAAATTTAAAAAATTTTGATTTGCATAATTTACTTACAAAAGTTCACGAGGATCATCAAAAACAAATCAATGATCATGAAAAAGAAAAAGTTTCTTTTAACAAAGTAAAAAATTGTAAAATTAAAAATGGAGATAACTTCAAATCAATATTTATTAAATCTAGCTTTTATAATAGACAAAATGGTTCCCCTAGATTTTTAAAGGGGAATTGGTTAAGAATGTATGAGTCACATAATGACGTATTGCTTTTAATAATAAGGATGTCATTGCTAAATGGATCCCTAAGGAAAGTAAAATCTTTGAGACTAATTCCAACGGACCCAAAAAGATTTGTGTACCAAAAATTGTATAATTGTCTATTGTAGGTGTATTGGAGCTATAATGATAAAAGTTGAGAAAATTGAAAGCTATAGACGCACTAGAAGGAATGAAACTTGAAAAGGGTGAGACCTAATCAACCTACCTTGGTTCAAGTGGTAACAGTTTTGTTTTTGTACAATTTTTACTCATTCATGTTGTTTTGTATGTGATTATATGTTTTAAAGAATGATTGAGGGTCCCCATATGATGCTTTAGTGAAATTAGTGAGGGGAGCATTTATTGCATGGATTACTTATTTTTGGTCTTATGTGCTCACCTTTATGTTTTTGGCCTTAAATTAGAAATAATATGTTTTATTTTACTAATTCATATTCCTTGTGCCTAAACTTGTTTATATAAGTTAGAACAAGATACGTTTTATGCCTTGTATGTGTTAGACTCCTTTTGAAACTTTTAGATGCACTTTTTGTCCATAACATACGATTTAGTATTTAAATGCATAGGAACATGTTTTTAACCTGTTTTAATCTTCAACCAACATGTTTTAACATGTTCTAATTGTTTATATAGCATTAATACTTGATATGATCCAAGTTCAGTCATTTTTTGAAGGATCAAAATGTCAAAATTGCACTTACAGGGAATAAAGTTTTAAAACTCCTAATGAAGTATCAAAACTCGTAAAACATTGCACTTTGGAGTAACAAAACTTCACTAGAAGTTTTGAAACTATAGCCAATATTTCGAAACTACCCAAACAGTTTTGAAACTCTAAGTCAAGCAGATGCAAGTTGGATGTTTTAAAATTGTTTAGGTTTCCTCTTCCCAAACGGCAAAGTCCTATATCATCTCAAACCCCTCAACTTCAAAAACCATTCAACAAAGTTACTTCCAAAACACTTCTAAGGGTGGATTCAAGCCTTATACTTCATCCAATCCATATTATTTTCAAGGTATCTCTAAAAACCTAGGTTTAATTATTTCTAAACTTTTATTATATTTTGATTCCAATTGGTTTTTATTGAATCCTTTTGATACTTTTCTATTGTTCGAACGTGATTTTTTTTGTTATCCTACATCCTTTAAAAAATCACATGTTCTTCAAGAATCACCCAAATTGGGTATTTTAGATTTTTCATAAAATTACTATGATTTTATCATATATTGTTGAATTGGTTGGTGATATTTGATGCTATATATATTGTGAATATGCATGAGGTTTTCCCATTTTTACCTTTCTTTAAAATCCCATGTTTTATATCTTGCACTCTAAGTGTTTGATAAAATTCCACAACCAAACATTTTGTGTCGAAAATCTTGTCTTCTCTATTTCAATGGCTCCCAAACATGCTCGTATCAATTTTCAACCCAGTCAATCTTCTCGTAAATATTTTAGGCCACTATCAAATGTTCAAACTTTTGATAGTCGTTTTAAAAACTCAAGAACATTCTCGTTTTCACACTTATTTCTTTAATCGTTCTATTCGTCAAGAAAAGACAATTGATCTAGATTTTCTTTATTCTAAACTTTTTAATCTCACATTTCTTGAAACTTTTGCTTCTTGGGGTTGGTTAATTTTCTTGCTATTGAGCCTAGTATCAATCCTCAACTTGTTAGGTTATTCTATAGTATTGATACTCTTATTCATGATGCTAGTGAAACCGTTATACAAATTGAGTCCTTTCTTATGGGTCAAGAAGTTAACATCTCTATTTCATCCATAGCTGATGATTTAGATGTCCCTTGTGAAAGTGAATTTGATGAAAAATCTTATGTCCACATCCCAAACTTACCTGATCATAACTCTCCCACCCTTGCCTTTGAGGAAAGATTATTCCACCTTATTGGCACATGGTTTCTCCGACCTTCGGGTAGTAAAGCCTCTAAGATGCTGATATTGATTATTGTTGGATTCGTCAATTTAGTACCAACACCCATCCTTGCATTACTTGCATCATCTTTAGTGAGATAGTTGGTGCGATTAACAAAGGATTTAACTCCAAACGTTCGTTGCCCTATGTTTGTGTCCTTATCCACATCTTTCAGTGCCATACCATTGATTTCTCCCTTGATCTAGTCATTCCTTTTTCTTAGAAAGATTGATGAAACTACTACTCACAAAGCCGGTCATTACTTTAAACATTGTGTATGGGTGCAAAGGCATCAAGGTGAGATAAATAACGGTGGTGGAGATAATGATGCTCCAACTATTGGTGCTGATCATATTGTTCCATTTGGTGATGCGCTGTAACACCCATAACGTATACTCGTAGTTGAATATACATTATAGATGTTACTTAAACATGCTACTGAAAATTAAACTTAATTTTTTAAGCTAGCCGATTATTTAAACTATCATTATAATTCAAATCAATGCATCATATACTATCAGTAAGTAAATAGTTTACATGCCCACTAGTAATTGTCATAATTTATAATGTCTTATTGATGTTCTGCAGATTGTAGCTTGAACAGTATGCTTGACTTCTCTTCAAGTGCTCCAACTTGACCTACGTGTGAAACAATAACACGCTAAGTACGAACTTAGTGAGGCAATTAAACTTATTTATTTTAAAAACATGCAATAATGTAATACAGTATGTCATATATAAAAGTGCATTTCGTTTTCTCTATAACATGCCAAGTATATCACAATGTACATATGTCATGTATCATAACTATCATATAAATCATGTTATTATTGCATAATATACTCTTTATCATGGACATGCTTTCATCAGGTAATCATTTACATATCATGTACTCTATCATGGTCATGCTTTCATTATGCAATCATTTGCATATCATGTGCTCTATCATGGTCATGCTTTTATTATGCAATCATTTGCATATCATGTGCTCTATATCATGGTCATGCTTTCTTTATGCCATCATTTGCATAACATTTATTCTATCATGGTCATGTTTTCATTATGTCATCATTTGCATAACATGTTTTTCATGTAATCGTCTTGTGATCATATTGGCTAAAAAGTCCTTTAAGACTCTGTAGCCTTTTGTACTAGCTGAAAAGTCCTTTAAGACTCCATAGCGTTGGATACTGGCTGAAAAGTCCTTTAAGACTCCATAGCCTTAATACTTGAGTACGTACTCGAGGACGATCTTTGTTCCTCAAAAAATGACACTCTTTGCTCCTTATAATCGCACCGCTTTAGTGCTCTTGGCACCATGGGCGTGGATCCCCAGGTGCAACACAAGGGCATGGGTCCCCAAGGTGGTTACTTGTTTCATGTTAACCATATCATTATTCATGTAATTTAGGTATCATATTGTCATATGAATCATGTATCATCACTATCATGTAATTCAAGTATGCATATTGCAACATCATTTATGCAAACAATAGTTTGTACTTTGTACTCCATCAAGCTTGCCATGTCAAGTTATGCGTCATATCATGTATTATAAATTAATGCAATGTCAATTTTAATCATGGGTCGACTTATCACAAGTCTTCTACTTTTTAATAAAACATACATATAGAAATACACTCACATGGGCCATGTAATAGTATGCCTCACTAATTCCTACTTGATCCTTTCTTTTATAGTATCTTGAATCCTCTTTGATTCGTATTCGGCTTCATTAACCACATGAATGTAAACAACATTTGTTAGATTCAAATCTAACAATTTTTCAAACATGCTAGCAAATCTAATCATTCGAATATACAAATTTCCTCTTTCTTTCCTTATATTGTCCAAAACTCATTTTAGTTCTTAATAACCATTTAGAACTTCCATTAACCCTTTTCAAGCCTACTAATTAACCGTAGATACAAAATGTATCAATTCTCATTTTCTAGCAGATTGCACTACCTTCAAAGAAATATTTCTATAAAATAATCTACAACTCAGAATTCTATTCCGTTTGCTCTGAAAGAAACTAGATTCAGTAATCTTTTCAGCCATATAAATTAATAGCCCAAATTCAACTCATATGATTTATGGCGAATTTTCAAAGTCAATTACAATACTGGAATTCGGAACAGACTGGTGCTATATTTTCTGACCTTTCGTCACTTAAAAATTCATATCTTTTGACTCGGAACTCGAAATCAGTTTCTATTTTTTGGAGACGAAACTATACGAACAATTCTTTGCATCGGTATAAAATTCATTTTCTAACCATTTTTTTAGAATTTATGGTGAATTTTCAAACTTACTGCCAAAACCAGTCTTCTAATTAGCTTTCCATAATAAACTTCTAATTTATACTAACTTCTTATATTTCTTCTTGTCAATTTAGTCTCATCACTTACTTCAAACCACTAATGTATAACTTTCTTCATCAAATAAATATTCAAAAATAATTCCCTTTAATTTTTTGTTCATTTCAAAATAGTCACTAAAATGCAAAGATAAGGATTCTATCTTCTTAACTTTGCAATTTAGTCCTCAAACAAACATTACCACTTGAATTCTATTATTTCAACTAAAATTCAGATTTAATCCTTATCAAAAACCTCCTTGCCGAAATGATCACTTAATTTTGACAATTTGTCAAAATGGCCACTAACTCGATTTAACATCGGTTTAGCATTCTAACATCAATTTCACATCTCCAACATCCTTAATAACATAAATACACAACAATTCCATACAAATTCAGATTTGTTCCTCTAACTTTTAAGATTGTCGAATTGGTCCCTATCAAATTAACTCAGGGTCTTGTTTCCAAATAATCAATCTTCCTAAATCATTTATCCAACATCATAACCCTAAATCAAACTTGAATCCATAAACCCTAATCACCTTCATACAAAATAAAATATGTAGGGTTTAAATCCCAACTCAAAAACATGATTTTAACATCACACAAACTTGGTTTCAACTTGAATTTCATCATGAAATCATAAAATTCCAAAAGCCCCAAACTTTTTCCATAAACCCTTATTTCTTCTCATGAAAAATTCTCATCAATAAAGCATGTTTTCCATGAATTATTTACACCAAAAGATAGAGCTTGAAGAGTAGAACAACTTTGTAGTTGAAGTGATTACCTGAAAATCGAGTTTTGGGGCTTGAATCGAGCTTGAAAATTTTCTCCCTTTTTTTCTCCCCTTAGTTCGAAATATTTCAAGAAAGATGAACAATTTGGTTCATCTTTTACTTATTTAAATCCACATGTTTAAATTATATGAATTTAAAATTCATTTAATTATTGAAATTACTAATTTGCCTTTTTTCTCAATGGCCAAGACTTAATCTTATCAAAAATCAATGGCCATGATTTGATACAAGTGTAATTCACCTTCCAAAATTGCCCTTAATATTTCAAAATTTTTCAAAATTGTCATCCTTGTCAAATGACCAATTTGCACTCCAACTAGTTTTTATTTACTAGTTTGCCATTTTTGTAAAAATTCAACTAGGTCTAGTTGGAATCCAACCAACTATAGTAAAAAATTCATAAAATAGTACTTTATCACTTTTCCATGGCTTTTGGATGAGCCTCTGAAATTCCAGCTCGATCCGATTTCCCGATATTCATAAAATACTTCTACTACGATTTTACCTTTTTCCAAGCTATTGGATTTATTTCAAAAATTCCATATTTTCATATTCGGGAAATAAACTCTATTATCTCATAAAAACTTTCTTTCCCAGAACTTAGACTGAATTTTTCTAACTCGGTTTACTATTCCGATAATTATCGAAAATCTCCATAGAATAAAATTTCTCTTAGAAATCCTTTATCGATAATCCATTCGAATATTCTTTACTTTTACTGAGTCCAAAATATCGATTAGAAACACTTTTATGGGACCTTCCCAGAGGTCACCCATCTTTGTATTTCCCTAGCCTGAGCATGCTTAACAATTTCATTAGATCCAAATTCGATACATTTTTCTACATCTTAATTCTTAAAACCGACATCAAGGTACCTGTTTCGATCCGATTCACTCATATACTGAATAACATTACTTGTTGGGGAAATTTACACTTTAGTCCCCAAACTTTTCTAAAAGTTATTACTTTAACCCCCTAAAGTTTAAAAAATTACATTTTAGTCACTAATAAAAATTGGGATATTACAATTCCTCCCCTTAAGAAAATTCGTCCACGAATTTTCAATGCATACATGTTCCAAACATTTATGGATATTACTTCCTTATTTTCTTCTCAGCCTCCCAAGTGGCTTCTTTGACCTTGTGATTTTTCCTCAAAACTTCAGTTAATGAAATTTCTTATTCCTTAATTCTTTAATTCCATAAACCAATATTTCTACTAACTCCTCTTCATATATCAAATCTAATTGCATCTCAATTTGTTCAGGAGTGTTAACATGTAAATAATTCAGTCAATGCCTCTAAAACATAAGTACATATACTATAGACTTTTGCTCACTTCTGGAGATAAGACCCATTAATATACTATTGGTCCAACTCTTTCACGATTCCTTGAGGTATAACAGTTTTGAAACTAAGTTTTCCCTTTTTTACCTATACAAATTATCCTTCATTTTCAAATAAACAATCATAACTTCTCTTTTGCTATGACATTTAAGGCTCTCAACAACTTAAACATTTAAACAACCAATGCTTTATCATATACAGTTGCCGAAGGTTACAACCTCTTAGGTACTTCTTGTTCTTGTACTTGAGCCCCCTACTGCACCAGTAGCTCAATCTAGGGAAAAATTAGAAAAAGCTCATACTCCATTTCAATTTTTATAACCCTTGTAATCCGAGACTCTTGTTCTTGTCTAGAAACATTTCTAGGGAAATTTTAATTAGTCGGAACAATCCTCAACTAAACACACTTCCTTTGACTTCATTAAGGAACTAATTCCTTTTAAATATTTAAATGTTTCTTCTTATAATCAATTCTACCTTGTGCACAGATAACCAACTTATCTAAATTACACTTCAGATTCCCGAGATGATACCTTCATATTTCCTTCTAGTATTTGATCACTTAGATAATTAGAAAACCCTTTTTCCAGCAATCCATATTATTTTAATGCTTGTCATACTCATCATCTTATATTACTGATTGTCTTTATCAAAACCTTTCTGAAAAAAAAAATATTAGCTTATCCATTACACTTCAGCCCTACCTTTATAAGGCTCTGCTGTCAAATATTCAGGTAGAATTAACCTTTTAGTTGACTTCTCTGAATACTCTTTGGTTACAAGTTCAATACACTTTATCGATAATAAACTTTCAATCTTGTTCAGTATGTACTCAAATATCACTTTCATCATGTTTTTATTCCAGATTCTTTGTCTTCCTGATCTATCAGGCTTCACAGTTGACATCTTGTAATACTAATGTCTCCTTAAAGAAATAATCCTTCTTACTTAGGTTGTGTCTGATTTAAAGACTTTTCAAAGTTTTTCTAACATTTGAGAAGTCTACACTGTAACTCTTTCCATATTTGCTTTGATTATCCTTGCAATATAGTTTACTACTTTTAGTACTCTAACTGATTCATACCTAACATCTTCGTTTTGAGCTTCACATATAATCTCTTTACAGATCAATTTTTTTAGTTTCTTTTCTAATCATCTCAATAGTATCATTACTTAACTTTCCAATTCTCCTTTATATGTACTGACATTACAAATCTTATAATAAGATACTACTGAGTTATTTCCATCATAACTTCAATCCTTAACTTATCTTGAGTAAATCGCCAGATTACATCTGCAGCAACTACTGACATTGTTATCTTTAAACATATATTTCTAAAGTAAAGATACTTCTTCTTCTTACTCCTTCGTATCCGAGTATCTTATACTAATTCTAAACAAGAACTAACTTCCAGACATATTTTACTGTATCATATCCACTATAGGTCCTTTCTTGACCTCTAAGATTCATCAACTGACGAAATCCATTATCGTTTTACTTTCCTTATTCTAGTATCATTTCACCTTGTACTAATGAGGAGCAACATCAAGTCATACAATCAGTACATCAGTAATATGACATCCTAGGGCCATGTATTTACTGAAAACTCTATATCAAACTTAGTTTAGCATCCAGAACCGACTAAACCTTTGCTCTGATACCAATAAATGTAACACCCATAATGTATACTCGTAGTTGAATATACATTATAAATGTTACTTGAACATGCTACTGAAAATTAAACTTATTTTTTTAAGCTAGCCGATTATTTAAATTGTCATTATAATTCAAATCAATGCATGATATACTATCAGTAAGTAAATAGTTTACATGCCCACTAGTGATTGTCATAATTTAGAATGTCTTACTGATGTTCTACAAATTGTAGCTTGAACAACATGCATGGCTCCTCTTCGAGTGCTCCAACTTGACCTACGTGTGAAACAATCACACACTAAGTACGAACTTAGTGAGGCAGTTAAACTTATTTATTTTAAAAACATGCAATAATGTAATACAGTATGTCATATATAAACGATCAATTCGTTTTCTCTATAACATGCCAAGTATATCACAATGTACATATGTCGTGTATCATAACTATCATATAAATCATGTTATTATTGCATAATATATTCTCTATCATGGACATGCTTTCATCATGTAATCATTTACATATCATGTACTCTATCATGGTCATGCTTTCATTATGCAATCATTTGCATATCATGTGCTCTATCATGGTCATGCTTTCATTATGCAATCATTTGCATATCATGTGCTCAATATCATGGTCATGCTTTCTTTATGCCATCATTTGCATAACATTTATTCTACCATGGTCATGTTTTCATTATGCCATCATTTGCATAACATGTATTCTATCATGGTTATGCTTTCATTATGCACTCATTTGCATATCATGTCTTTCATGTAATCGTCTTGTGATCATATTGGCTGAAAAGTCCTTTAAGACTCCGTAGCCTTTTGTACTGGCTGAAAAGCCCTTTAAGACTCCATACCCTTGGATACTAGCTGAAAAGTCCTTTAAGACTTCATAGCCTTAATACTTGAGTACGTACTCAAGGACGCTCTTTGCTCCTCATAAAAGGACACTCTTTGCTCCTCATAAAATGACACTCTTTGCTCCTTATAATAGCACCTCTTTAGTGCTCTTGGCACCATGGGCGTGGATCCCCAGGTGCAACACCAAGGGCGTTGGTCCCCAAGGTGGTTACTTGTTTCATTTTAATCTTATCATTATTCATGTAATTCATGTATCATATTGTCATATGAATCATGTGTCATCACTATCATGTAATTCAAGTAAGCATAATGCATCATCATTTATGCAAACAATAGTTCGTACTTTGTACTCCATCAAGCTTGTCATGTCAAGTTATGCGTCAAATCACGTATTATAAAGTAATGCAATGTCAATTTTAATCATGGGTCGACTTATCACAAGTCTTCCCCTTTTTAATAAAACATACAAATAGAAATACACTCACCTGGGCCATGTAATAGTATGCCTCACTAGTTTCTACTCGATCCTTTCTTTTATAGTATCTCGAATCCTCTTTGATTCGTATTCGGCTTCATTAACCACATGAATGTAAACAACATTTGTTAGATTCAAATCTAATAATTTCTCAAACATGCTATCAAATCTAATCATTCGAATATACAAATTTCCTCTTTATTTCCTTATACTGTCCAAACTCATTTTGGTTCTGAATAACCATTTAGAACTTCCATTAACCCTTTTCAAGCTTACTAATTAACCTTAGATACAAAATGTATCAATTCTCATTTTCTAGCAGATTGCACTACCTTCAAAGAAATATTTCTATAAAATAATCTACAACTCAGAATTCGATTCCGTTTGTTCTAAAAGAAACTAGATTCAGTAAGCTTTTCAACCATATAAATTAATAGCCCAAATTCAACTTGTACGATTTATGGCGAATTTTCAAATTCAATTACAATACTGGAATTCGGAACAGACCGATGCTCTATTTTCTGACCTTTTGTCACTTAAAAATTCATATATTTTGACTCGGAACTCGAAATCAGTTTCCGTTTGTTGGAGGTAAAACTAGACGAACAACTCTTTACATCGGTATAAAATTCACCTTCTAACCATTTTTGTAGAATTTATGCTGAATTTTCAAACTTACTGCCCAAACCAGTCTTCTATATAGCTTTCCATAATAAACTTCTAATTTATGCTAACTTCTTCTTATTTTTCTTCTTGTCAATTTAGTCTCATCACTTACTTCAAACCAATAACGTATAACTTTCTTCATCAAATAAATATTCAAAAATAATTTCCTTTAATTTTTCGTTCTTTCCGAAATAGTCACTAAAAATGCAAAGATAAGGATTCTATCTTCTTAACTTTGCAATTTAGTCCTCAAATCAACATTACCACTTGAATTCTATTATTTCAACTAAAATTCAGATTTAATCCTTATCAAAAACCTCCTTGCCGAAATGATCACTTAATTTTGACAATTTTTCAAAATAGCCACTAACTCGATTTAACATCGGTTTAGCATCGATTTAGCATTCTAACATCAATTTCACATCTCCAACATCCTTAATAACATAAATACACGCCAATTCCATACAAACTCAGATTTGGTCCTCTAAATTTTAAGATTGCCGAATTGGTCCCTATCAAATTAACTTAGGGTCTTGCTTCCAAACAACAAATCAAGCTTACTAAATCATTTATCCAACATCACAATCCTAAATCAAACTTGAATCCATAAATCCTAATCATCTTCATACAAAATAATGTGTTGGGTTTAAATTCCAACTCAAAAACATGATTTTAACATCACACAAACTTGGTTTCAACTTGAATTTCATCATGAAATCATAAAATTCCAAAAGCCCCAAACTTTTTCCATAAACCCTAATTTCTTCTCATGAAATGTCTTATCAATCAATCATGTTTTCCATGAATTATTTACACCAAAAGATAGAGCTTGAAGAGTAAAACAACTTTGCAGTTGAAGCGATTACCTGAAAATCGAGTTTCGGGGCTTGAATTGAGCTTAAAAATTTTCTCCCCTTAGTTAGCAATATTTCAAGAAAGATGAACAATTTGGTTCATCTTTTACTTATTTAAATCCACATGTTAAAATTAAATGAATTTAAAATTCATTTAATTAATGAAATTACTAATTTGCCCTTTTGATCCAATGGCCAAGACTTAATCTTATCAAAAGTCAATGGCCATGATTTGATCCAAGTGTAATTCAACTTCCAAAATTGCCCTTGATATTTCAAAATATTTCAAAATTGCCATCCTTGTCAAATGACCAATTTGCCCTCCAACTAGTTTTCATTTACTAGTTTGTCATTCTTGTAAAAATTCAACTAAGTCTAGCTGGAATCCAACCAAATATAATAAAATATTCATAAAATAGTAATTTTTCACTTTTACATGGCTTTTGGATCAGCCTCTGAAATTCCAGTTCGATCTGATTTCTCGATATTCATAAAATACTTCTACCGCGATTTTACCTTTTTCCGAGCTATTGGATTTATTCCAAAATTTCCATATTTTCATATTTGGGAAATAAACTCTATTATCTCATAAAAACTTCCTTTCCCAGAACTTAGACTGAATTTTCCTAACTCAGTCTACTATTCCAATAATTATCGAAAATCTTCATAGAATAAAATTTCTCTTAGAAATCCTTTATCGATAATCCATTCAAATATTCTTTACTTTTACTGAGTCCAAAATATCGATTAGAAATACTTTTATGGGACCTTCCCGAAGGTCACCCATCTTTGTATTTCTCTAGCCTGAGCACGCTTAACAATTTCATTCGATCCAAACTCGGTACCTTTTTCTGCATCTTAATTCTTAAAACCGACATCAAGGTACCTATTTTGATCCGATTCGCTCTTATATTGAATAAAATTACTTGCTGGGAAAATTTACACTTTAGTCCCCGAACTTTTCCAAAGTTTATACTTTAACCCCCTAAACTTTCAAAAATTATATTTTAGCACTAATAAAAAATTGGATATCACATGCGCCTCCACCGCAAGAAGCCGCAACAACTTAGTCTATCTATGACTATTTGGTTGTTCAATTTGGAGCAGTGGCGACTCGACAACAAGCCATAGAAACTCGTCAAATAGCCATGGATGCTAGACAACAAGCTATGGAGGAAAATATTCATGTTCTTTGACGTCACTTTATGCCTCCTTCCGATGAACCTGGTGCTTAAACTTGGATTTTAGATATATTACTTGTTTTATGGGCTTATCATGTTTGCTTTATGTTAGATTTTAAGGTTTTATTTTGTCTTTAAAACATTATGTTGGTTTGATGTTTTTGGATCATTTTCTATGACTTTATATTACTATGAACTTAAAGTTGTACTTTGTTTTATGTCTCTTTATTATGAGTTTGATATTAGTTCCCAAATTTCACTAATGTCTCTTGTTTTTTGTAGCTTTATGATTCCTTTTTATTTAATAAAAAATGGGAAAGAAGGATTGTGTAGAATTTGGTACAATTTTTTTCAAAACTCTAAATTCTGTTTCTAGCTCAAAAGCTTTTTAGATAAGGGAGAAAATTATTTTGGACAAACTTTAAACAAATTTTACAAAGATTTTTTGGTTATATCAAAAAGGAGAGATTGATAGCTTTATGATTGATTTTGATATAACACAATAAATTATGAAAAAATTATTCATTCACGTTAAAACATTTTTCAAAGCATTTTCATGTAAAAAATATTGCTAAGGTATTTTGGCTTGTTTTTTACACTTAGAACATCTTCAAAAAGTCAAAAATCATTTGTTTTAAAAAATTCATAGAGCGAAGTTTCGAAACTCTATGTGAAGTTTTGAAACTCGTTAAAACAAAAAGGGTTTAAGTTTCGAAAATGTTTTAAAGCTTTGATACTTATGCAAGAGTTTTGAAATTTTTGCGCAAGTTTCGAAGCTCATGGTCTCTAACGGTTGAATTTTTAATCTAGCTCAAAAAATTTTGAAACTCTTTGAGAGGTTTTGAAACTACTGTAGATAAGAATTAAATGCAAGATTTTATGACTTCTCAATGACTCCAAACTTTCTTCAACGACTATAAATTGATTAGAGGACGTAAAAGAGACATTCAAGTGTTTGAAGAAGATTAAGAAAGTTCATACCATCATCAATCAAGGAAAAAAAATCTTGTTTTTGAGCTTTAAAGTCTATTTTTCATTGCAAGAACATTAGTGAGCTATCCTTGTTTAATTTTTGCTCAAGTTTTCATTGGGTGAGAGTTTATTTGTGCAAACATATTTGCCTTGTGAGGTTTTCTTAGTTTGGTAAATTTATATTTTTCTCATTGAGAGTGTTCTTATGATTTTGGGATATAAATCTTAAGGGAGTTTATAAGGTTACACATTATCCTCAAAAGTAAGCAAATCTAGTGGATTTGAGAAATCCTTAGTGTGGATAGCTAAGGTAGTGGAGTATACTTGGTTTAGAAGTCGAACCACAGTTTTTTATTTTTCGATAGCTTCCACAACAATTTTTTTACTAGCCAATTCACCCGCTCTTGGCATATTTCGGTTGATCGTTCGAGCCTGACACTTTAGGTGCCTAGTCAACCCGCTGTTAAGTTGTTAACGACATATAACGGCTTAATGCTAATTTTGTAACAAAATCTAAAATTAAATTCTTATTTTATAACTTTTGAAAGTTCGGTGACCAAACTAAACATTTTAAGATAGTTTAGTGAACATTTATGAATTTTATGTTTTTTGACAAGGGCAAGAAACTGGATTTCATTAAAAATAAAAAAGAAAAGAAGATACATCAAATACAACACACTCAAATCATAAAAAGACTTGTCTCATGAAAGTGTTCATTTTTTATTTTTAATTTTATAATTTTTATACTTTCTTAAATGTTTTTAAATTTTAAAATTCCATACCTTTTTAATAGAAAATTTCATACCTTTTTGTTTTATAGATTTTAATAATTTTGGTTTTTTTTGAAAATTCTAATAGTGTTTTTTATTTTTAGTCATATTAATATTTTGAATTTTATTAATTTTTTCTTTTTTAAATTGAATAGTTAATAGTATTTTATTTAAAAAAGTACTTATTTTAACTAAAAATAAAATTAAATAAGTCTTTAAATTTTCTAAAAAATATATATTAAATTCCTCCATCACGTCATCATTCACACGTGGATCGTCGTATCAATAAAACAATAGCCAAAGATAATTTTTTTTATTCAAAAAAATTAATTGATGCAAATTGTAAGTCCGATGACTCAATTGAATGCATTTTATCATTAAAAAATAATTATTTTTTTATTTGGGAAATTTATATAGCCTTAAGCCATTTTATTGATAACCATGCCTATTAACATAAAAATAGAAACAAAGACTTTATTGTCAAATAAAAGACACAAGAAAAAGGTACAGAGAAGGTAAGGCAACACACCTTTTTTTTTTGCATTCAAGTGTAAAGTGGAGGGGAGAACCCAAATCTTGGACTTCAAATCTTCTAAGGAGAGATATAACAATGACAACAAACAAACACAACTTCTACTTGAACAACTGATACTCTCAGTGTTTGTTTTGCCATTTATTTCTCACTTGTCCCAACACTTGCTTGATTATAGTCTTGTTGTGCTATCAGTTCACTGTACATGTATGAAAGAAAAATGGATTTAGTAATATGAAAATGAGCATTATAGTTATATAAATACCAATAAAACATTTTTTATTATTGATTTATATTATAGTTGGAATATCATTCAAAATTGAATAATGTGGGTATGAAATTAGGCACTACCACATTTATAGGGGCGGAGACAGAACTAATGTCACGAGGGGTCAAGTTACTTAAATTTAAAAATATAAGAATTTATTAATTATTTAAACTCAAAATTGAGGGTCAATGCTTAATTTATCTAATATTTAAATTTATAATGACTTAAATTGTCATTAGAACAAAAAAATTAAAGGGATCAAAATAAAATTTTAGAGAATTAATTAATTTTTTTAAAAAAACATAATTTTAATATAAATTTTTAAAAATTTGAGGGGGACTAAATTAAATTTCTTTTAAAAAAAACAAAAGACTAATTATGAATTTTTTTGTATCTAATAGAATATAATATTAGTTTGACACGTGTTATTTATAAGATACTATTAAATTATAATATGATAAATTAAGTCAATAACCTTCGTATTATAATATGATAAATTCATTAAAAAATAAGAAAAAGTAGCAATAAATACATGTGGACTGTCTTGACAATATCCCTGGACAAAAATATTAGGCCTGGAAAATGAAATCGGACAAAAATATAAGACTCGTTTAAAATATGGAATGAACTTCGACTCCAATATTTAATGTCCAAGTCCAAGTCTGTTTCGACCTACTTTATAAACTTATAATATATTGTATTATGTTGTTTTTATATTATATATCATATAAAAGTTAAATTTATACTATATACTATTGTAATATAAACATTAAAAAATATGTTAAGCTTTCAGTTTTTAAAAGAGTAAAAGTAAATGTGTTTAAATTTGATATACAGGCTGTGTAAAATAAATTTTACACAAGCCTGCCTATTTCTACTATGAATCAAAATTAAACCTAAACCCTAAAAACTAAACCCCAAACCCTATATTCTAAACACTAACCTTAAATTTTAAACCTTACAACCCAAACCCCTAAACTCTAAACTAAACCCCTAAAACTAAAAAGTGTGTGTAAAGTTGAAGTTTTTCTCAAAATAAATAGATACAATGAAAGTGAATATATAAAATATTAAACATTAAGTTAGAATAGAATATTTCTAAAATAAAATAATAATATGGTGGACTAAAAAATGAGTTTAGATTAGTCATTTACGAATATAGATGAGTTTCGACAAAATTTGAATATCATATTATGGAAAAATTATTAAATGAGTTTTGACAAAAATTATTAGATGGATATGGCTCATCACGTTATTTATGATCTCATCCAATAATATTTTTCTATGTCATTTTTTCTAAGATAAATCTTCATTTCTTTCCTACATGTCAATGAAATGGATGAACTTTATTTGTTGAGACCACGGATGACGTGTTGAGTCGGGTTTGCACAAACATAAAATTTGTTAGTGTCATGCATAAACATGATCCATCCATGAACACTTCTACTCTTTCCCTCACCCCAAATTTTCTTGTTTAATTACCTTAAAAAACCCTGTCAATTTAAAATTAATAAAATTAAGCTCTGACCTACAATTTTTTTTGTTTAATAACCTTTCAAGACTGGTCAGTTTTGAAATTAGTGAAATAGAGTCATGTTCCCTCCAACAATTTTCAATGGCAGAATATCCTTGGATGTAAGGGGACATGACTCATCTTAACTTTTTTATAGTTTAATTGTATTTTAAGCCCTTCAAAGTTTTGAAACCATTAAAATTAAGTTTTGGTATTTCTCAGATTTTTCTAGTTTAATTTTTTTTAAGACCCTGTCGTTCTAAAGTTATTGAAATTAAGTATTGCCCTAACTTCTTTGGTTTAATTACTTTTTTAGGACATACTAGTTTTTAAATTAGTGAAATTAAACATCAATCCTCTATTTTTTTATGATTTAATTTATTTTTAGAGCCTTGTTAGTTTGAAAGATAAAGAACATGGCACTTTCATATTTATATTATTTCCTCCCCTGCCAGTTTTTTATGGTCTAATAATTTTTTAAGACCAATGTTGGTTTCAAACTTGAACAGTTTACCCACATAATTTCATTTAACAGACCGCGTATTAGTTGAAATGAAAACTAACCGGAGTGCATGAGTGAGGTCAGCAGCTTTGGCGAAATCATTGTTCTCTCGTGCCTTTAGGATCTGAAACATCAGGGCAAGACGGAGCTTGGTCCGGGCAGAATGCTGCATCACCAGAACTGCTTCCTCCCCAAGTGTTTTGCATTCGGATTCAATGGCTTTGAATTTTTCTTTAACTTGTCTTTGCTGCTCCTTGATGCATCTCTGTTCCTCGCTTATTCCCTTCATCTCTGCTTTTAATCGCATTAATTTGGCCACCTTTTTTCGGTTCACACGCCTTCTCTTCTGTTGCAAACATTTGTTTTGCTTAAAGGGAAGATTAATGATTTAGTTTCAACCATGGACGGAGCCGGAATTAGATTTGGGGTAAAACATAAATATTTAAAAAGTGAGAGACAAATTCATAATTAATCCAATATAGATATACACCTCCGTCCCTGGTTTCAACATTTTCTTAGATCATAATATAAAGAAGTTTAAAAAGGAGGAGCAACAATGAGCTAAAGAGATGATGACATTAAATTTACTCAAGTCTTGCTCGGTGACGATTTGCCACGCCTCTGCAGGAACAACACTTTAACGCCGGCACCTCTCTGTCCCATCTTCGCACAATGTTTTTATTTAACAATGATAATACCTTGCAGCGTCGGTGCAAATAGCGTCTACAACTTCGAAATAGAAGAAAACTCAGATCATATATGATCCAGTTTATTTGTTTGTGATATATACACACACATATATGTTTTCCCCTTTTATAGAGTGAAAAAACAACGCCGGGAATCACCGCATAGAAAACAAGAAAAAAGGAAGGTGGTTGGAAAATGATGAGACGAGGGGGTTAATTTTCAAGGAAAGCAGAGGCAGAGGTGGGACAAATCGCGCGGCAGTCTGCATTTGGACGTGCGATTATCGACACTAGGTGAAGGAAACGTTCGATCAACACCCGGCGCTTTTAGGAGAAGCTATGCGATACACATAATTGAGCGTATATTACATGATAAAGAGTACTTGTACTAGTAATCAAAATCAGTTTGACTTCTAAATTGTATCAATCTCTTTGATTGTTGTTAATTGAGCCATTAAATTATGTTTAAGTGGTCGCTAGTTACTTCCACATAAGTCGTTATCATCAATTATCTCGCCATGTCGATGATGATGAGTCATTTTTTATAACTTGATAGTACGAATAAAGAGTTTTAGAATTATTTATTTATTTTAAAATGAGAAAATATTCCATGGACTAGAGGTGGAAACAAAAGTTTCCACAAGTGCCTTACTTTTAGGGTTTAGAGATTTAGTTTAGGGTGTAGGGTTCATGGGTTTAGAATTTAGGGTTCATGGTTAGAATTTAGGGTTTATAAATTAGAGTTTAGGTTTAAGGTAATATGGTTAAGAATTTAAGGTTTAAACTATAAACCTTAAATTCTAATCGTAAACCCTAAATTCTAACCAAAACCCTTAAATTCTAAATCTCTAAACCCTACACCCTAAAAACTAATACGCTTGTGGAAACTTTTTATTTTTATCGCTAGTGCATGCTATAATTACACTTTTAAACTTACATATAGATTTTTTAAAAAAATCCACATCAATTATACTATCATGTCATTAAAATTGACTCAACATCATCTTATAAAGAAATTGGCGTACGGAAGTGCTAACTTATATATTGTTAATTATTAACGGCAGAGTGTTTGACATGGCAAAGGATAGTTGGTGATAGTAGTTCTGTTAGCCAACGATAGTCAAAGGACGAAATTGATGTAATTCATGAGTTTGAGGGCTAAATTGTTGAAATTAAAAAAGAGGGACAACATTGCTGATTTTAGAAGACTATGAGGACTAAATTGAAACAATTAAAAAGAAGAGACAATATTGATTTAAAATTACTACATGAATAAAATTATTCCTCAAGTCACAAAAAAAGACATGAATAATTTTACATGTTTGATAAATACATTCGGAATCTTTGGTCCTTTATCTTCTGCGTCTGCGCTCCGACTATAGGCTCATTCTCATGCAAGTTGGGGGTGATGGTCGACATTATTCTCGCTCGCAGTTTCGGTACTTCACTGATTGGTTAAGTCATGATGATTTTGGCCGATTGGTTAGTGACAATTGGAACATGGCTACTACATTGTCAGAGACCATTCGCTCATTCACATTAGCTGTGGATGCCTGGAATAAGGCTGTCTTCGGGTATTGGGGGTACTAAGAAAACTTTCTTGAAACTGAACTTTTGCCTGAACTTGAACGTCTCCTTGATGAAGAGGAGCAATTATGGAGACAAAAATCATATTCAGAGTGGATTGTATTCCGCGACCGAAATACTATATATTTTCATCAGAAAGCCTTACTCCGCCGGTACTTCGATCCCTATAAATCAACCATCTGCATCGGAAGTTAAATCCGGGGGTAATCAAGCTGAAAAGTTTATCTCAGAAATAGATCATCTGTTTGAGACCAAGGGGCCGAAGGTAGAAGCTTCAAAGGAAATCGAAGATCGATGTAAGAGACTCGAAGAGAAGCTAGAGGCTATGGGAGTAGAGGATACCTTCAGTGGATTTGATGCAGTGAACTCAATCTTGTCCCAGATTTGGTTTTACCTCCTAAATTCAAGGTCCCAGAGTTCGAGAAGTATGACGGGACAAGCTGTCCTCGCGCTCACCTCACTATGTTCTGTCGGAGGATGACTGGATATGGCCGAGACGATAAGCTGTTAATTCACTGCTTTTAGGACAGTCTATCGGGATCTGCTGCCCGATGGTATAATCAGTTGAGCCGCCGTCAGATTAAGTCATGGAGAGACTTGGCCAAAGCTTTTATGGAGAAATACCGACACGTCAATGATATGATGCCAGACCGGTGGACATTGCAACAGATGAAACAAAAGCATAATGAAAGCTTCAGGCAATACGCTCAGCGCTGGAGGGATATAGCAGCTTAGGTCCAACCCCCACTCAGTGAGAGTGAGACGGTGGTCACATTTGTACAAACTTTGGAGGGTCCGATCTTGGGTCGCTTGATAGGCAACGCGACTACCAATTTTGCCGACCTCGTGTTATCCGGTGAGCTCATCGAGAATGCTTTCAAGACTGGCAAAATTGATGATGGGGGTAGTTCATCCCATAAGAAGCCTTACCATGGAAGGAAAGACTAGGAAGTGAACTCTTCGGGAGTTTACAATGCCAATTATTCCAAGCCCAGCACAGTTGTGCAATCTAAGGCCATGCCAAGTGCTCACGTTGCCTCAAGCCAAGGTTCTGGTCAGAGGAAGAACACTGAGAAGATAGAGTTCACTCTTCTGCCGATATCGTATGAAGATCTGTATAAGGAACTGCTAAAAGCCCATATAGTGGTACCTTTCCACCAGGCTCCGACGCAACCCTCATTCTCTAAGTGGTATGATCCTAACGCGAGTTGCGAATATCACGCTGGACAGGTGGGCCACACGGCTGAAAATTGTTGGGGCTTCAAGAGGCTGATAGAAAGGTATCTCAAGCTCGGTGTCATAAGTATTGAAAACCCTACAAGTTCAGCCACAAGTGGGAACCCTTTACCGAAGCATGAAGATGCCAACTGAGGGTGTGTTGAAGGTTTTTTTGAACTGGACCATGTTAAGTATTGCACTGTCTTGACCATAGTAGGTCCCCTTGTAGTTTTTATCACTTTCAGAGTAATACTTTTTGTAAACCAACCTCACTGACTTAAGTACAATAGTGGTGAGAGTATTTTGTAAGGGATCAAAACTACAAATAGCAATGCAAACATCTTTTGTTCATATCTGAGTCTTGAGTATCCAAAATACATCACCCTAAAGTTTCAAAAATATTACGAGAACAATGTCAGATGATGTCATGTAATGAACAAAATTTTGGGGCATACTCCCAGATGAAAGCTAATTCAAAGAAAATTTTGCCGCATAAAAAAACCAAGATTCTGACAGGACCAGTAAGGAGTCAGGGGTATCCTTTTGAGGATCAAAAAATCATGTCACATTCATGCATGTAGTTGCATTCATCTTGCATTAAACCATTTTTGCAAACATCATACATTTAGATTAAGTGCATACACCAAAGTCACCATGCATTTAGGGTAGACACATGCATTTAGACATAAAATTAGATACATTCATGCAATCTTGCTTGTACATATAAACAGGTTCAAAAAGAGACCGAACATCCTCAGCCGTGGGGGCAACAACACGACAACCAACCTTAGTCTTAGAGGAGGCCAAACACAAAGAGGATGCTGAAACATCAATAAAAGGTAACAGTGGCAAATTTTGTGAACATTTACTGATTAATGTTTTTTTCCATTTTAGGTCATACCTCTCCGCCAGTAGAGCAACAAAAGTAGCCTTTTTCAGATCTTGCCTTTGTCATTGTTGATAGGCCAACAATTTCCAGATTTTGTTTTACCGCTGATGGTGCAACAATATAGACATCCTGAAGATCTCGTTTCTCCGTTGATGGTGCAACAGATCCGAACCTTTCCTCAAGCAAATCGAATTTCTATTCAGATCGTGTTTCTCCACTGACGGTGCAACCAGACCTAATTTTTTCTCGAGTCTTACTTCTTTGTATAGTTCAAGAAAAAAGAAAAATTATCAAAAAATAGAGTTGAAAAAAAATCAAATCAAAAAATCAAAAAAATTAAAAAAGAGGAGTGAAGAAAAAATGAATTTATCAACTTTCATTGCTCAATCTAGTCTTTCCGCTGATGAAGTGGCTGGGTCCAAGCTCCCGTCGTCCTCAGATCCTACTCTCCGCTGATGGTGTAGCCGGTTTTAGGTCGTCATTATCAAATCTTGCTCTCCGCTGATGGAGTTGCTAGGTACAAGCTATCGTCATCCTCTGATCCTGCTCTCCGCTGATGGTGTAGCCGGTTCCAGGTCATCATTATCAAATCTTGCTCTCCGCTGATGGAGTTGCTAGGTACAAGCTATCGTCGTCCTTTGATCCTGCTTTCCGCTGATGGTGTAGCCGGTTCCAGGTCGTCATTATCAAATCTTGCTCTCCGCTGATGGAGTTGCTAAGTCCAAGCTGTAGTCGTACTCTGATCCTGCTCTCCGCTGATGGTGTAGCCAGTTTCAGGTCGTTGTTATCCAATCTAGTCCTCCGCTAATGGAGTGGCTAGGTCCAAGCTGCAGTCGTCCTCTAATCTTGCTCTCCGCTGATGGTGTAGCCGATTATTGGTCGTCATTATCCAAACCCGTCCTCCGCTGATAGAGTGGCTAGGTCCCAGTTGCTGCTGTCCTACTTATTCCCTAAAAATCAGAAAAAAGGAAAAAAGAGAAAGAGAAAGAAAAAATGAAAAGAAAAATGAAAAATTCAAAAAAATTTATCAACTTTCATCGCCTGATCTAGTCCTCTGCTGATGGAGTGGCTAGGTCCAAGTTGCAGTCGTCCTCTGATTCTGTTCTTCGCTGATGGTGTAGCTAGTCCCAGGTTGCCATTATCCGATCTAGCCCCTCCGCTGATGGGGTGGTTGAATCCATGTTACCAACGTTCTCCGTTCTTACTTCTCTGTTGATGGAGTAGTGGGGTCCAACATCTATCTTTCGACCTGGTCTCCTCGTCAGTGTTGTAGCCAGGTCATTTTTACTCTCATATTACCATGATAAAAAAGAAGAAAAAGCAAAAAGGAAAACAAAAAAAGAAAAAGAAAAAAAAAACAAACAAAAAGGAAAACAAAAAAAGAAAAAGAAAAAAAAACAAACAAGAAAAGAAGGAAAAAGTTGTCAGTTTTCTGATCTTGCCTCTTCGTCAGAGTTGTAGCTGGATTAGCCATCAGAACCTTCATCCATCGATCTTGCCTCCCCGTCAATGTCTCAGCTGGATCGAATTTTGTAGACCATGTTTCTTCATCAGTGTTGCAACTGGGTCAAGTCTTCTCTAGATATTATCGTCGTCAATAATGTAGCAAGCTGAACTCATTTTGGCTTCCCCAACAAACAACCCCCCATTTTGAAGATTTTGCTTCCCTAGAGTGACAAGGTAGATCAATCAAGACAAGAAAGAAGACATGTATTGAAGAGAAAGAAGATCTACCGAAGAATGAAGACATACGTCAAGAGAAGAAGCTCAGCCGGACCAGACAAAACGGGTTATTTTTAACCTTTGCTCTATTGCTGTTACACAACAATGAGCAAAGGGGGGCAACTGTAATAACCCGTTTTAACCAAACCCTAAACTAAATCGACCCGTATCCAAACTAAACCAGACCCGACCCGGAAACCAAAACAATCCTAACCTAAAAATAAACCCTAGCAGCCACCCCTCTGTCATTAATTGTCGCCGCCGTCACCTCCACTAGTTGCCGCCGTCACACTCCGGCCATCATTTCGCCGGCAACCAAAACAAACCCCAAATTTGAATCCAGAAACCACAAAAAATAACATAAATCAAACCTAACCTAACCCTAAACCAGCCCATACCCCTGCCACAACCATGCCCCTGCCACAACCATACCCCTGCCGAACCCATACCCACAAAATCTGGTCCCCCAGATCTGCAATAAACAGAAATTAATTATTTGTTTTGTTTGTAAAATTTCGGTTATAAAAACCAAATTAAAAGCAAATGAAAGGAGAGTTCGAAAATCAAAAAATAGAGAGTAGAGGGGAATTTCGGGGTTCAAAAAAATCTGAAGAAAAAGAAGAAAGTTTGTAAAAAAAATTGAAATCAATACAAGTGAAGGGTAAAAATTTTTTTATTGAAATCAAAGCTATCTTATTTTTTTATTTTATTTTCGAATCCAAAAAAAAAGAGGGAGGATCAGAAGTTTACCTTGCCGTTCAAACCCCTTCCGTGACGCCGAACCGCCGATTAACGGCATGCAATGGCCGGTCGAGCGTGGGAGTGGCGTCGTAGCCGTTGCTGTTGAGAATGAGAGTAGAGGAGAGAAAGAGTTAGAATGATTTAGGTTTTCTTTTAATCTGCTTCGAAGTGAAAGAAAAACCCCCTTATAATTTTAACACAAACCATCTTAAAACGACACCGTTCGGTGTCTTTGTTTTTGCTTGATGGTCAAATTACATCTCAAGTCCCTAAAATCTTTTCCTGCCTCATTTTTGCCCGTGGTCTAATCTTGTGTTCGATCCTTGTTTTTCTTATGCATGTTCATTTTGGCTTTCGGTTCGTGTTTCATTTCATTTTAGTCACAAAATTTAATTTCCAGCCCTGCATTTATGCTCATTTGCATTTTAGACCGCATGTTTTGCACCTATTTCATTTTGATCCTGTAATATTAGACATTTATGTTATGTAATTAGATATTCATACATTTTAGTCCCTAACCTTTAAATTCATACTATTTTATGAAGTGTTAGTATAGATCATGCATCTTTATTTTAGCATTTTGCTGTTATTATTATTATTATTACCATAAAGTAGTTTACTATATATTAAATGTATAACATATATGTACATACGTATTTATGTTTTTTATCTATGTATAATATTCACGTTTTTTTATCTTATTTTATATATAGGTATGTGTATATATTTTTATGTATGTTTGTAAAATAATACATAACGTTTTATTTAATTACAACGTATATAAATAATGATAAATATTTGTGTTACCTTAATTAGTATATTTTTAGATTAATATTCATGCATGTTTTAGAGTAGTGTTTTTTTATGTTAGAATGCATTTTATGTGTTAGATGAATGTTTATGTATGTTGGATTAGTATTTTATTATGCTAGTATTTATTTATGTTTTTACCGCAATGTATTTATTTATATTTGCCACGTTTTTTTAAGTTTGCATAACGGATATATATTTTGTCAATGCGGTGCCCTTTTATCCGATCGTAAACGGGGCCAGTATCAGGCGTAGTGATGGTGGTTAGGCGTTTACTCTCGGATAACAGGGCTCTTAAAATTTACTCGCCCATATAATCAAATTTTAAATTAATCGTCACTTTAATCCGGAAAGTCTAATATTAAGCGGTAATTATTAAAGTACCAATTTTTGTGCGGTGTGGGGTGCTAATCTTTCCCCATCCGTAACCGACTCCCGAACCCATCAATTTGAAATCTCTGATTTTTACGGTGTCCAGCCTACCTAAGTGGCCGGTGGCGACTCCATTTTTAAATAAAATACGATTTTTTCTAAAACTCCACGCGGAAGACATCATTTCTAAAAAATAAAACCAACACTTGTTTTTAGCGAGGGGACATCGCTACACATAAACAACTCAATAGAGTGGCCGCTCTAAAATTGGAAGATGGAAATTGGTGCATGATGCCGACATTTTAATGGAAGAGGTCGTTTGCTTCTTCAAGGGGATTTTCTCGCTTGATCCTACACCTTAAGGTCCATACACAGCTCCAAACAGGTTCCCCCACTTCCAGAGTCTCTCATCTCTGTTATCATCTCTTGATGGTAGTCATTCGAACAAGAAAATTCATGAATGTTGATAAAGCTAGAAGAAAAAGAAAATGCAATTAATTGATTGAAAAAGCACAAAATTTTATTGAACTGAAATGCTGCTTAAATACATAAAAACAACAAACTCATCCTAAAATCAAGCAACTAGAATATTTATGATAAAAAAATTCCTAATTAACAATAAAATCTAATTTGAAAGGCAGAAAAATCAATAAGGTTGTTTTGACTGAAAATTTGCAGCAGCTGAAGCATAACTTCAACACTCCTTGTTTTGGTTGCTGCAAACTCCAAGTTTTTCTCTAAGAAACTCAAACTTGTTTCTTGGCAGAGGCTTGATAAATATATCGGCTAGTTGAAGTTCAAATTTATAGTACTTTAGACCAGCTAAACCTTCCTTTTGCACTTCTCTAAGAGAGAATAATTTGATATTGAAATGCTTCGTTTTCCCATGAAAAACAGGATTGTTAGAGACAGAAATTGCAGCTTGATTATCAACGAACATTTCTGTGCATCCTTCTTGCTTTAGATTCAGATCCACTAAAACTTTCCTTAACCGCAAAGCTTGATTGACAGCAGCACTAGAAGCAATAAATTTTGCTTCTGCTGTAGATTGTGCAAATGTATTTTGTTTTTTGCAGCATCATGAGAACACACCCGAACCAAACTTGAAACAGTAACCTGAAGTACTTTTCAAATCATCAATTGAACCACTCCAATCACTGTCTGAATAGCCTTGCAAAGTATAATCTTGATTTGCACAAAATCTGATTCCATAATTCAATGTCCCTCTCACATATCTAAGGACTCTTTTAGCAGCTGTAAGATGTGTTTCGGTTGCACAATTTAAAAATCTGGACAATAGACTTACAGATGTAAGATATCAGGTCTTGTTGTCGTTAGATACATCAAGCGACAAGCAACCAACTAGTCTTCTGTAGAAAGTTTCATCAACTTTTTCAGCTACATCATTTTTGCTCAACCTTTTCTTTTGACACATTGGAGTATTACATTCTTGCAGTCTTCCATTCTAAATTTTTTTACAATTTCTTTAACATACTTTTTCTGATAGATGAACACGCCTCGCTTTTTTTGTTTTATTTCCATTCTCAAAAATAAGTCATTTCTCCCAAATCTGTCATCTCGAAAGTTTGATTCATAACTTCTTTGAACTTACTCACAAGTTCTTCATTGTTTCCTGTGACTAGCAAATCATCAACATATAAGGAAACAATAACAAAATTAATTTCATCAACTTTGATGTAGAGGGTAGCTTCATTGAGACTTTTTTTTAAAATCCATTTGTATCAAGTGTTCATCAATTATGCTATACCAAGCTCTCGGAGCTTATTTCAGGCCACAGAATGTCTTCGCGAGCAAGTACACATCATCTTCTTGCCCTTTCATAATAAAATCTTCAGGTTGCTCAACATAGATTTCTTCCTCCAAGAAACCATTCAAGAATGTTGATTTAACAAGTTAATAGAGTTTTCAGCCCTTTTGTGCAGCTATCGCAAGCAACAACCTGATTGTATCTAGTCTGTCAACAGGAGCAAAAGTGTCGAAAAAATCAATGCCAAAAATCTGAGCATACCCTTTTACAACGAGTCTAGCTTTATGTTTGTTGATTGAGCTATCTGGATCCAGCTTGGCTCTAAATACCCACTTCACTCCAATCACTTTTCTATCAATAGGTCTTTTTACCAGACTCCATGTTTTATTCTTTTCGATCATATTGAGCTCCTCTTCCATTGCTGTAAGTCATTTTGGGACCTTCTCAGCTTCCCAAAAATCTGTTGGTTCAAGTACAGCTAAACTGCATCTGTGGTAAATATCAGAAAGTGATCTCATACCTCTAACGGGCGTATCATTAATTGACTCATCTTCTTTGAGTTGCAATTTTATAATTTGATCAGGAATCATAGCTTCTTGTTTTCCTACCCAATTTCTCTCATCATTCTCCATAAAAGAAACATCTCTACTTATTAGAATTTTTTTAGTGTTTGGTTGGAAAATTCTGTAAGCTTTAGATGTTGTACTGTAGCCAACGAAAATTCCTACTTCCGCCTTTTTATCCAATAAAATGATAATAAAATTTTCCAAAAAGAAATTTATAAGAGTAACTCTAAAAATTAAAATATAAAAACTCTTTGAAAAATATAAAAAATATTTATAAAGTTTCTAAAATTTTGAAAAAAATAAAAAAGATAAACTCTAAAATTATTTAAAGTCTAAGAAATATCCAAAAATATTATATAATTTAAAAAAAACTCAAAAATATGAAATAGTGATATAACTATAAAAAGTTAAAAGAAAAGAAAAGGAAGTGAACCCAAAGCGTCTTTAACGAATTTCTCACATGTATGGAGTATGGTGAATCAACGAATTAATAGAGTTTCGGGGGGTTTTTTATCAGAAGAGTTTCGTTTTAAAGTTTAACGAAGCCAGAAACTTTGAGATCTTTATATTATAATTTGTTTGGTATTGCAGTTAGATATTCGCTATAAATTAAAGAATTGATTATTATTGTTTTTGTAACTTTTATGTAATTCAAAAGTGTTGAATCAAAACCTTTAGTCTCCGTATAGTTCCAAAAATAACATCTGACATCTTCGTGTGAACATCGGAGGTGATCTGCAATAGTTGCTTTTTCGGAGACTAATATCATCGGAATTCTCAGGTTGCCTGAAGATAAGACATAACCAGGTGTCATTACACGGTATACACGTGTCCAACATACAAGCCTCTAAGATCTCGAAACTTGCACCAATCTCTACCAATTTGTTTATAGGCCACCATTATGCATGTCACTATCCACTCACCAATAGTCCTAGAGATTATAAATACCAGGCAAGCGAGGAAAGAAGGCAGTTCGGATCTCGAGGGTAATATTGTTTGCGGCTCTCCGTCCCAAGCTTACAGGGGTGAACAAACTGAAAATACCAACAATCGACGTGTTCTTCCTCTCCACCTCCTTTGTCTAGTGCATCCTCATTTTGGTATCAACAATTGGTGCGGTGAGCGTGAAGATCCTCCTGACCCAGATAACTAGTCACGGTGGCCCTCCTGGTGGCACTCCTAGCACACCAGATTTCTACAATCAATGAAACTAATGGTCGAATCGACGATAACAATAAATTGTGAAAGCGCCTTAGGCGCCATGCAAGACTTTCTTTTTGGATTTTGACCAAAAGGAAATAAAGAAGATGGGTTGACAAATTCTCGCCAAATATGTCCAAGGGTTAACTCAAGGTGTCGACAAGATATTAGTCTCTCACCAGATCCACTAGTGAATATTGATCATTTGGTAGCGGTACAAGTCGTCTATGAGAAGTCGTGCCTCACTAGTGGAACCTACGTCATCGGTTTGGTTCCCTCTCGGTCACCACCCAAAAGCCCCCGAGGAAGCTATAGTAGGGGCATCCATAACGGACACTAGACGTTATCACCTCTAGTCAGTCCATGAAGCGGCTTCTCATTTTAAGGAAGCACGCTGGCAGGTGGGGAAATTGTGAAGATCGGCTACATATGTGGCCAAAAGCCACAAGAACAATTAGAATCGACATGCATGAGTGCGTGTACATACCAAAAGGAAGTGTGGAGGCTCTCTGCACTGGAAGGGAAAGATCTCCTACAGATGCTTCTCCTACAAATCCTCAAGTGTGAGGTAATAACCCTAGTGCTTATAAATCTTTAGGATTTTGCTTGATACCCTTGGCAGTCGATGTACTCCTTAGGAAGATCTACTCGAACTACCTCATAGATGAATGAAAGTACAACTTTGATGAATGGATGAATGAATCTATAAAAATTGAAAATACTTGTGATTATCCTTTATCTTCATTGCATTCTTAAGTTTCCATTCAATAAATAACATTTGATGCCTCCGTCATTTTAATACAAAGTATTGTGGTTTTCTCTAAAGACGTCGAGATGCCTACACTCATATGTCCCGAGTGAAACCTAATCTGAAAAAAGTGTAGATGCCTGCTCCGAGAGATGTTGCTACAACATGTTTAACAATATAAATCCCCACACTTTTGTGTCTCGAAAGGCACTTGATCTGCAAAACTATGGCTGCCTACTCTAGCGGATAAAGCCTCTGTATAACCGATGCTAAATGCATCATCGATCATAATGAAGTGAAGATACTTATAAGAAATTGCAGATGATATTGTTTATGTATCATTTATGTCTTGAGAGACACAAACTTTGCAAAATATTAAGAAACTGAATACATGTGTCGCTTCAATGCAAAGCATTTTGTTTTTTTCCAAGTCCTTCGAGATGCCTACACTCTTGTTTCCTGAATGACACCTAATCTACAAAAGTGTAGATGCATGCTCTGGTAGAAGTTGCTATGGCATGTTTAATGTTATAAATCCCCATACTTTTATGTGTCGAAAGACACCTGATCTACAAAAGTGTGGATGCTTGCTCCAGCCAATATTGCCTTCGTTGATTCAACACTAAAAACTTTGTTGATAAAATAAACAATGATGGTTTTTTAAAATTACAGATGATATTACAATAAATATCATCCACCCATTCGATGTTGTGGCATCCTAATTTTATATAAGGGCATCGAGATATCTACATTTCTTTCTCGAATGACGCTTGATCTACAAAAATGTGGATGTATGTTTCAACATACGATGCATCCTCTAATCCAATGCCAAATACATTGCGGATCAAAATAAGCCGGAGATACATGTATCCCTTGTGTCATATTAACACTGATTATACAAGAATTCAAATGTATATTAACGAAACTATATTATAAAACCACATCCATAATGCTATTACCTATGTGATACGTCCCTCTGCCTAAATTGTTGCCACTGAATTATCCTTTATGAATGCTTAAAGATGGGCAAAAAACATATACATTTCAAAAAGACAAATTGAGTAAAAAATGATGCAATTCCATTAATAAACTCCAAAAGAGTAAATATTCGAATTACGATCTACTATATAAAGGCCTAGCTGAAAGAAGCTCTGACACAAGACTCTCTAGCAATATTATGCTCCTTAACTAGGAGCCTGCTATTCAGATAAATTGGTAAAAGAACCTTGAGTTGTAACCCCTTCGACCTGGCCTAGACGTCCGACCGAATCGAGTGAGCTACATTAAGTTTGCCGAATCCAACTGAAGAAAGGTTACGAAAAGTCGGTCCATTTTTTTCTTTTATCTTGTCTAGATGCAAATTATTAATCTTACATGTACATTCTTGCAGCAGGTGAATTTTTGAAGAAAACGAAACACAAAAAAGTAACCAATTGCATCACATTCATTACGAGGACTAGGACATAAATACCTTAATTTATAGGACCAAATTGAAAATTAAGGTTACCAATCCTCAATTAGTCAGATTACTTGCTCACATGACAAAAATCAGCTCAAAAAGATCATCCATACTCATTCAATTGCATCACCAACATTCAGGGACTAAATTGAAAGAAAACTAAACTACATACCTATGATATTAATCGAAATAACGACCACATGTATCGATACGCTACCAACCGTATCGATACGGTGCCCTAAATCGACAGCCCTTATTTCGGTACACTAAATACCGTACCGGTACGCTTAACTGAAATTAACAACCAGTTTAAAATTACATAGCAACCGTACCGATACGCCTTATGAGTGTTTCGGTACGCAGATTTTGATCCAAAAAGCAATTTCCAATAGCCATGAACCGTACCGGTACACTCGTGCCCGTACCAAAATGCCTAATCTGTTCTTGCCTAGTCGTACCGATACGGTCCCTAGCGTATCGGTAAGCCTGGGCCTGTAATGTCATTTTTAGTTGGTTTTCACACAAATCTAGATGCATTTAGGTCCTAGCAAGTTGCATACATGCATACAAACATCCAAGAATACATTTATCAACACTTGCACCAAGATTTAGCTATTATACAAGCTTAGGCCACCAAAAGGATTAATCTAGAAGCATGCTCTCTAAACCACTCCACCAATCATACCAAGTTGCTCAAATAAACATTTACCTGCACAAATACCATACCAACATCACTTTAATATCATATTCAACATGTTAAACTCATCAAAGCATACCATTCAAGGAAAGCCATCTAGATGCATACCTAGGTAACCGCATAACATTAACCATAGGTAACGATGCACAATATGCATAACAACATCAATCAAACTCTGAAATCACATCATTACACATGCTCAAAACTAGGGAAAACAGAATTACATATCCCATAATCCATGGAAAACACATTGCCTTATTAACTGGAAACTAAAACGAGCTCATACTCAAATAGTCTTGTCCTCGGATCACTTAGACCTTGCTTTTGCTGCCTCCAAACCTTAATGCTCTGCATCATTAGGAAAAAGAGAGCGTAAGCACACTTGCTTAGTGAGGATGCTCATAAAACAATGATGCAATTAAAAACTTGAAAGTCAAACACTTGCTTTCAACCCATGCTTACGACTAAAGCATTAAAATAATTTGCCATGCTTAATTCATAAAGCATTAAATCATAAACCATGCTTAGATCCCAAAGCATTAACAATAGGTTCAACGTAAAAACTCTCATATATTGGAAATTATAGTGACCCCGGATAGTCGACCACTATCCTTGATTAGCTGACCGCTAATCCTTAGTTAACCGACCGTTAACTTTACACATCAGATACACAGATCTCCCTTAATGACCGACCATCATCAAGACTACCCCATGCTGACCGCAAATTTTACATCAACAAGGGGAACCAACCACTCAACCCAAGTGATAACAACATAGTCCGAGTAGCCGACCGCTATACCTCAATGACCATTAATCACGATCGATTTTTAAACATATTATAGTGCACTTTATCCTATGACATGCCAACTATATCTGAATGTTTTCTCGCCTTGTCACATAGCCAATATATCATTTACAAAACCACTTACTCACTGCTTTACAATGCATTACACAAAACTCCCACATATGCAATTCACATCGCCATAGCAATACCACATTCCCGACCGGAATAAAAACCAATGCTCACTAGCATTTAATATACTTTTAAGCCACTACATATGTACTTAAAAATCATGCAATTATAGTAGGTAAAACAAACCATGTTTACGACCAAAACATGAATCACACATGCTCATATCCGAACCGATATTAAAGAGCAAGTGAGGGAAAACTTACTTCCAAGCTTAGGTAAGTGTTTCAAACTTAACCTAAACTTCCAAAAACCACTTCCAAACCTTTGAAAGACTTTTAAGACCGTTTCCACTCACTGATTTCACTTTGCATTGTTTGCTAACGCGAAACAAGCTCCCTACAAGCCTCAAACCACCTTAAGATACTACGCCTTGATTATCCCCTGTTTCAGCCACACAAAACCAGAGGAAACATGCATTAAAATGCATCCAACTCTCTGCTTCAAACCAAAATCCCGCAGCTCTCAAGATGCCCACACAAAACTCATCCGAAACTTACCGAAAACCACCTCAAACACTTCTCAAACTTAACTCAGCCACAACATAACGATTCAATACATCAAACTTCATCAAATAACATCTAGAAACCCTTTTACAACATCCTTTTACTTTCAGCAAAGATTAAGCTCCAAAACCAACCCCAAAACCATTAACTAACAACCTAAATAATTGGAGATTCAACCAATTTCGAGATTCCATTGATAAAAACAACTTATCCACATTATAATGCATCCAAAATAAGATTAAAATCAATCCTCAACACTGGAAAAACAAATCCAATTCAAAAATCAAAAGATTCCATCAATTAAGCAAAATTCTATAATTAACTAATTAAAACCTATTAAAAAACACATGTAAAGAGTCAAGAACTTGGAAATTTCAGTAAAGAACCTTTCATTAGAGGAGAAGAATGAAACTTACCTCCAATGAGTGAGTTTCCTCTTAATTAGATGTTTTCCTCTTGAAAAAAATGAAATTCGATAAAATATTTGGAAAACAAGTTAAAGAATCATTTAGCAAATCAAAGAGTCAAGAAACAAGATCATTACCTTGAATTTCTGATAAGAAAAATAGTGTTTGGCTGAGAGTATTTTGAGAGAAAACATGAGAGGAAGAAAGTTACGTCAAATTGTAATTTGAAAAAATAACTACTATTTTTTAACTAAATCCTCTTTAATTCCTTTAATTAAAACTCTTTTAAAAATAATCCTAATTAAGAGAAAACTCAGATTAGACCAAAAAGTAAAATAGCTCCTTAAAGATTCAAAGTTTTGACTCTTTACAAAACAGTCACCTTTAAAAATAGTTTCAAAAATTGTATTTTGGTCACTAGCCAAAATGTCATCCTTCCAAAGCTCATTTTCCAAAATTGCTTTCACCAATATTTTTAATATATTAAAACATAATTTTTAAACATTTTACATATTTTTATCTTTCAGAAAAATATTTGCTCCCGAATCCGACTCGAATCTCTAACCTGGTCCATCGGACCGTCTAACTAACCTTAAAACCGTTAGGCCCAAAACCGAGGTGTTACATGAGCAATAGTTTTCAGGAGGTCCCCGACCATCAGAGTATGGAAGACCTCTAAAACCAAGGCCTGACCTTTGAAATTTGAAAATGTAACATGCAACTTGATGACTTCTTGACAATTCAGCTATCTTTCGCAGAGGGATTATAAGGGTCAAAGCCCAACAGATCCAAGTCTTCGCAAATCTCCCAGCAACATCGCAAGATCCAATTATTCATGTTAACTAGACCAAAAATTCCTTGAATAGCAAATACAAGGCTACACTCGCACGTCTAAGCAAAATCTCTAAACTCGCACAAAGGACCATGTTCTCCGATTCATCCTTATCCACCTGAAGCTGAGCAGCATTTGCGCGAAAAAAATGTAGCTCCGCGTTGATTTTCTGAAGCTCCACGGCTTTCATGATAAACATCTCTCTCTCTTTTTGGGCCTCTGTCCGGACAATGTTGACCTCGTCATTGGCCTCCACAACGCGTCATTTGAAAGTCTTAATCACATCAATATCATCATTGTGACCCCTGTTCAACTTTTGATTAAGTTTGACCAACTCTTTCCTTAGAGTTACATAATGATCACCAAACTTTTAAAAGTTACATAATGGTCATTAAACTTTAGTTTTTGTTACAAAATGGTCACTGAGCCGTTAACTGTTATTGACTGGGTGACATTGCAGTTACGAAACTTTCTATAACAATACATTTAATCCTCAATATTTACACATTCAATCAATTTAGACGTCAATAATGAGGGTTAAATTAGGGCTAAATTGATTGAATGTGTAAATATTGAGGATTAAATGTGTTGTTATAGAAATTTTCGTAACTGCAATGTCACCCAGTCAATAACAGTTAACGGCTCAGTGACCATTTTTTAACAAAAACTAAAGTTTAATGCCCATTATGTAACTTTTGAAAGTTTGATGACTATTTAATATTTTTTAGGATAATTTAGTGACCATTTGTGTACCTTACTCAAAAAAGAAATAACATTGGAATATGTTTTTTTAACCAATCAGAACTGCCCCCAGATCTATAATTGTCTCAAAATGTCCAATATACATATATTATTGGACCTTTTGAAAAACGGTACAAATCGAGACAAGACATATTTTAACATCTAAATTTATATGAATAAAAAAAATTTAGATACTAATATAAAAATAGATAAATGTATATGTTAATGTGGACCGAAATATTTAAATATTAAAATAAAAAATTGACAAATTCATAATACAATTACGAAAATCGGATGAAAATTAAAATCTATACCTAACAGAGAAAAGGTATTCATTACAAATTACTTAGCTAAGAAGATAATACCAAAAACGTTAAATCTCTACCTAATATATCTAATAAAGTTGACTAATTAAATGTATTTACAATTATGATCCTTATAAACTATATAATAAATCATTATTAACAAAATTTTTTGATAATTTCACAAGACAGATTCTATACTGTATATAACTAATTACAAAATGAACTGCTAAACTAAAATTATTTATGATTATTTTCACTAGAATAAACATGTTTGATCTCACGTCTTCATTTATATTATATTAACAATAATGTCACTCAAATTATACTCAATTGACAATTATTTATGATTCTTATCTTCACGATAAACAATAAAAATGAAGAAAAGAATGCAGTGCTTCGAAATTAAGTTATTCGTTGTCATGATTTTAGAATATGAGAATAGTCTAAATACTTTAACCCAAAGTTTTGGACAAGGCAATAGGTCCTTGAAAACGAGGCATGTGGTATTGCTTTTATCAAATTTCATTTTCATTTCACTATTTTTTCTACAACATTATTTCTTCTTTTACCGAAATTTTCTTGCTATGGCTTTAATTTCCGGAACCTCTCATTGGTTGAAGATCGATCCTTTAGACCTTTGTATTTTTCTCATTGGAAAGTACTATTTGATTTATTTGTAATCTCAAAATACGAGCTATTTGAAGCTACAAATTAATTAATGTTGAAATTGAAAGGGAAGAAACGAAATGGCTTTTTTAATAGAACAAATATTTTATCACACTTAAGTTGTAAGTGAATGAAAATATTTTATATAAAAACATATTTGTAAACAAAATATTCAACAAATAATCAAAGATTAAATCGTAAAGAGTTTTATATAAATTCATTAGTCATGCCTTCAATTCATTTATTTCGATATAAATTCTCACACATCTCATTGTTATCTTGTGGCTTGAACCCTCAACTTAAGTTGAGGGGGTGAACTCCGGCTCCTCGCTAGATCAAACAGCTAGTTTCATATGTTCAAATTTCAAATATGATTTTTGGTTGTTTTATTTAAATGTTATATAAGAGCACGAACATAAAAAATCCTAATAAAAATAATAATAATAATTTTCATTTATAATGGGAACTTTAGTCATTTTATACTTGAGTTGGGCTCAATTAACTAGTGATATCAACTAAATTAAACATATTATATACAATATATATAATATATTGTATCGAATATAGAATACAATTATGTTTATAATATTTTCAATAATAAAATGGGTTATTCAAGCTACCCGAATTTAGCACAAATGGGTTTGGGTAAGAAATTTGAAGATTTTCTTTTATGTGACCCAACCTATAAAAATCTCTAGTTACAATTAATCGGATATATAGTTCCCTTAAAGAAACTACAACCAAGTTTGTTTTCTGTTTAGACTTTTCAAAATTTTGACGTGATACATGTGAATTTATGAGGGAAAAAAAGCATACATTTGGGTGTTGTTCGGTAAAATGAATAATTACGTATTAAGTTTCGGTTAGTAAATTTATTTAGTGTATTAATTATGTTGCCTATAACTATAGGGTAATTATTCTATATACTGGCGGTGGAAACTAAAAGTTTTCACAAGCGCCATAGTTTTAGGGTTTAGGGATCTAGTTTAGGGTGTAGGGTTTAGGGGTAGGAGTTTAGAATTTAGGGATGATAGTTAGAATTTTAGGTTTAGGGTTAGAATTTTGGGTTTATAGGTTAAAACCTAAATTCTTGTCATATTACCCTAAAAACTAAACCATAACCTCTAAACCCTAAATTGTAAACCCTTACCTCTAAACCCCTAAACCTTACACCCTAAACTGAATCCCTAAACCCTAAAACTAAGGCGCTTGTAAAAACTTTCAGTTTCCAACGCTAGTGTATTGAATATAAATCCATAACTATATTGTTCGTGTTGTGAATAAATAATGAACAACAACAAGAACAAAGAACAAGAATGAAAGAACAAAGAGATGAGAGAAAGATGAAGATTTGTATTATTCTCAATATAGACTTGTGTAAAATACCTTCAGCAAATCATCTATTTATAGGCATAAGAAGTACATAATACATTAAACTCTAATTAATGAAGATAATATGCTTAATGATAAAGTAAATCAAATCTCCTTGATAAAGTTCTTATCATGATAGACATACATATAGATAAATATTCATAACACTCCCCCTTGAATGTCTATGAAGATAATGTGCCTCGTTAAAACCTTACTAAGATAAAACCCAGTGGGAAAAAATTTCTTTAGTGGAGGAAAAAGAGTACACACATCTTTGATACGTATAATATGTTGCCTCATTAAAAATCTTACCAGGAAAACCCATTGGGGCAAAATCTCGGTTAAGGGAAAAAGAGTGCAACGCGTATTTTATTCCTCCTCACGAAAACATCACATAATATCTTTGAATCTTCATAATTCAATCTTGAATACTATTTTCTGAAGATCGTGAGGGATGCAAATTTGGAGTAGTATATTTCATTTTGTCATCTTCGATGTATCCACATTTCGATTGAGATATAAATTTTGCATTATCTCTACATAAGATAGCATGTATCTTATCTTGTGAAAGTAAATCACATATCTTCTGAATATGTTGGATCAATAGTCTTATCCAAACACATTTTTGGCTTGCCTCGTGCATAATAGTGATTTCTACATGATTTGAGGAGACATCGATTAATGTTTGAAGATCTAAAGGTAATGATCTTTGTAGCGTTTAGATGGTATTTCTGGACCAACTAATATATGGTGCTTCCAAACCAAGGATTCATTTATCTTTCTTTCGAAGATAAACTTATTCACATCTTACAATCATTTGGGGTACTAAATAGATATGCTTTATCCATATTGAATCTTCTTTGAGATTCTTTCAGCTTATGTCCATTCATAGACAAAAATGCATATTTAAGTGCTTGATCTTTAGGTCGAGACAAAACTCTATCTCAAGATTCTTTTTCTCAAATACTTCCGTTAAATGCTTTGAAAGCTCTTCATGAGTTTCCAATTTGAAGCTCTTCAAGAGTTCTAATGATATTCAAATTATCATAATGAATCTTGATCCAAACTCCTTTATAAAACACATATGGAAATCTGATTATTTTTATAGTATTTTTTCAATTAGTACTCACTAAGGCGATTATACCAAATGCGCCAAAATATAAATATTCAAGGGTCATATCTAAATAAATTTTCTCTAAAATTTCCAAATGCTTTTGCATTTTAGATCCTTCAAGGATAATTTTACTATACATGGATCCACAAAATAATTAGATGCATATAAAATATTTCATAACTGCCAAAGTAATTGAATCCATCATGAAGTAATTAAAATTCTTCATAAATCATAATTCAAGTCGTATTTTGTTCCCCACTTGCATTACACCTTTAGGTGTTTTGACTACTGGTCCAAAAACTTCACTTTTGGAAGTTCAAAGCGTCTTTGTACATTGGCCAATTTAATATCTATAATTATAGATAGATATCTATACAAGGTCCTCATTTTTCTTTCTTTACTTCTATAGAAGTATTCTAAGTAAAATTATTGTCGACAACTTTTTCTATTTCGGTTCTATTCTTTTCTCGTAGTGACATAACTTATCGAGATCTCTTTTCAATATTTATTTTAGGTACCTGAAACGCTTCTAGAGTTTTATTATTAGTTATGTCTTGGGTCTCTTCAGGAGCACCTACATCCAATATATGACCATCTCATACTATTTTCCATTTACGAGAATTTTGATCATTGAAACCAATTTTAACTATCATGCTTCATGCATTATTTACATCCACTCGCTCTAAATATAATTCAAATTTAGAGCATTTTTAGCTAGTATATGAGACTTGATTACTCTCATTAGGTCAATAAATATGTCTAGCAGTTGACATGTAATAATATGAATTATCTTATAAACTTTTGGTTCATATACGAGGATCTAGATAATGATCTTTTCCTCTATCCAGCTAATTATTATCTCCCCTGATGTTGAGAAAAATCATGTAATAAATGATTCTCCAATTAATTTTTAAGAATTTAAACATAAAAGGAGACTCATACTCAATGTATATTCTCAACCTTTTTTATATGCCCATTTTGTGCATTGTGGTGGAGCAATTCAACTACATATCGCACATTCTAAAATAGGAAATATATAGTTTTTGACCAAAAACCAATCATAACGGGGAGTTTATTATAACTCGTTGGCTTGATGCGTATAAGTCATGATTTTTTTCAACATCAAACCCTTTCTTTTATTCTGCTTAAAATTAAACAAGCAAAAAACAAAATTAACTCCTTCGATTTTACGAAAACTGTATAAAACAAAAACAAATAAACAAGTAATCAATTGATACCGTAATTAAAATTAAACATGCATTGTAAGTAATTATAAAAGTAAAGAAACAAAAAGAAACTTGAAAACCTTAGCTTTTCACTTACGATTCTTGCCGTCTTATATTTTTAAAAGACTAAATTGAGTGATTGACGTATAGTAGATGAATCTGATATTCGATGTAAATAAATTGTTGCTTCGGAGCAAGTCGAGTTGATAACGTGTTGTGAATAAAATAAAGAACAATAACAAGAACAAAGGACAAGAATAAAATAACAAAGAGATGAGAGAAAGAGAGAGATTTATATTATTCTCAATATAGACTTGTGTACAATGCCTTCATCAAATCATCTATTTATAGGCATAAGAAGTACATAATACATTAAACTCTAATTAATTAAGATAATATGCTTAATGATAAAGTAAATCAAACATCTTTGATAAAGTTCTTATCATGATGCACATCCATATAGATAAATATTTATAACAGTTAGATAAATATAAATTTTAATAATAATCTAGTATGAAATAAAAATAATTACCTAATTTTTCCCTTTAATAGATAAATACGTTCTTATTTATTTATTTTCACATATTTTCATAGAAACGTTTTATCGGACAATTTTTATTTAGCTTGACTATAAAATAAGTGCACAAACTATACCTTTCTTTTGCAATAAGTGTTTAACGTTTTTTTTTTGCTGAAATAGGTGCCTAATATTTCATTTTGGCCCATTTTAAAGTTAACCTGTCAAAAAAATCCAGCACACATTCATAGCTAGACACATGACTTTTGTTTTTTTGTTTTAAAATTTTGTTTTCAAAAACAAACCTAAAAAAATTAAAATATATATCTGAAAATTTCCAAAAAAATATAAAATAGCCCTAAATCTCTAAAACCCTAAACCTTAAACCCAAAATTGACGTCATTGCCGCTGCCGATAGCATCGCCATTCCCCACCGCTGTCGTCGCTGGAGGTCACCGTCCATTTCCCCCAACCAACCATCACTAGTAACTAGAGGGAGGCGTGTTAATTGGACGTCCGATTGGCACGCCTCTCGCCAATTGCTGGCGATGGATGGTTGGGAGAAATGGACGGTGGTGGGATCTGGCGAGACTATCGGCGGCGGTAACAGTGTCAATTTTGGGATTTTAGGGTTTGGAGTTTTAGGTGTGAGGACTTTTCTAAAAATTTTGAGAATTTTTAGATTTTTTAAAAATATTTTCTTTTTTCAGTTTTTAAATAAAAATAAAAGACACGTGTCAAGTTTTAATTGGGTGATGAAATTTTTTAACGGTATTACCTTAAAACAGTAACAAGATGAACTTTAGGAACCTATTTCAGCTAAAAAATAAACGTTTGAAACTTATTTTAGCCAAAAAAACATTAGCCCCTAAAGGATATAGTTTAGACATTTATTTTTTATTTAAGCCTTTTTATTTTGTCAATTGAACATTACATCGATTGGCACCATTGTTATGGGGTTTGGGCTCCCTTGAGCATACTTGCCTTTTGTTCAAGGGTCGGAGATTACGAGTAATTTAGACTTTGTAATTTGTACCTTCAAAAAATCATTTTTAAACGATCAAATGCATTTATAAACCAAAATTTTCAAAATACTAATTTATAGTTTGATTTTTTTAACAGATTATAAAACCACATATATGTTGAAGATTTTTAAGAGGAAAAAAAGCAAACTTTAGAAATATTTTGATTTTTTTGGCCTTATTCTTTTGCCGATCTTGAAATTTTCAAAAACGACTAGAGCTTTTATTAATGGACTTTTCATGTAATGGGACACTCACAAAACTTGGGTATATGGGAGATTCAGAGTGAGAATAATCTATGACATGAAGCACAAATTCATGCCTTAAGTTTTCTTTTCTTTCTTTTTTTTACATTATGATTTTCGGGGTCTACTTCAATGGCATTTAAAGATTCTACAACAAATTTATTCCATAAGTTCTCAAACGCACAATCACCCCCTTTAACTAATTCAAATCTAGTAGATATCCTACCCCCGGAACAGTCTCCAAACAAAGCATTCCACCTTTTGAGGTGCAAGACCAGTCCAAACATGAGACCAGCTCGTTACAATGAAAGTTATCCACCATATACATTAATCATCTTAGACAAGAAACTGAAACTATTTGTGAAGTTTGGAAAGTCAGCCGACTTGCGATGACTTTTTGGATGGTATCTGGACATTTCTGGGTCGAGTTGTCTCTATACAGATTCACCTTCATTCAATTACCTTTCTATCACATCTTGAAACACATCAATCCAATATCGCAAACTCAAGATATGTTCGTTTTAGTGAAGACCGCGCATGCAAAAAACTGGATACGAGTCAAATACGGGATTTCTGAATCATTACGAAGTTTCAATTATTTTATTGATTATTTGTAATTCAGTTCAACTCAAAAGTCTCCTTATTTATTTATGTTATTTTAATTCTTTGTGATTTAAGAAAAGATTAAAATATTAGAGTTATTTAGGATAGAGTTGCATTCCTTATTTTAAGCATTGATTTTAGCCTTATTTTTAGGAGATGAACTCTACTTGTTTCCCAAGTCTTTAGCCTATATAAATGAGGCTTCACCCACGTTGTAAATCAAATTTGAGATTTTAATAAAAGTATTCTTAGAGTACATATTTACAAGTGTTGATAAACTAGTTTGTGCGAGGGAGAATCATCACACTCCGGGTTGTCTCTCTAATCTCGAGTAGGAGGGTCGATTAGAGCCTTAACGTGGAAGTTGCCAATTCAATTATAGGTAGGAGGGTTCCATGGGAAATCTATCAATTCCACATGCCATAGTCATCTTCTACATTCAACTCTATTGACGCCAAAAGCTATAAACAAGGGTGAATTTTTTCAGATTTGTTTTACCTATCCTTTTCATTGTCTTTTTTTCAATCTTTTTACTTTTATTCTTATTATTCACCATCTGATCTATCATCTTCCTTTTGTTTCTTTAATTTTTTATTCTAATTTTTAGGATTTTCAAGAAACACCAAACCAAGTGTTCTTGAAATTAAAAGAAAACACCCACACTATTCTTGATCGAGTCTAGCGCATAAAATCGTTTCCAAGCAAATTGTTTGAGAATTCCACATCCACGACATGCTTTCCTATTATTTGGTATCATATTGGGACGATTCTTGGGGAGATTACACTTGTTCTTGACGTTATGGGGTCAAAAATAAAAATCTCAAAACTCAAAAGAAAGAATTTTGAGCCAAAAATTTCCATATCAGATCTACACTATTGCAGAACTCACCATACAAAATTTCATAATTTTTGAACTTCGGGACACCTCGAACAAAATGGATTAAGTTGTACTATTCTAGAGTTTTCGGGTTTTTTCTAATTTTTTATTCTTAATTATTAGTTTTCATTTGTTTTAGCTTTATTGCTTTTTATACATCCTCTAACGCCTTATTGTTCTTGTGAAAACAAGTTCTCTTTCTAGGAAGATTCTTTTTCAAGCAACAAACACTTTGTTCTCGGTAGGATTGAAGAAATAATATCCTTTAGTTTATTTAGGATAACCTACAAAATTACATTTATGATATTAGAGTTCAAGCTTTGTAGACATCTGATGTTTAACATAAGCTTCACATTCCCAAATTTTCATAAAAACATACTAGGACATTTCCAGTCCATATCTCATATGGTGTCTTTTGATCTGATTTAGATGGAACACGATTTAGTGTGAAAGGCGATGTTTTTTAGTAAATGTCCCTAAAAAGAAACTGGAAGATCAACGTGACTCATCATTGATCAAACCATGTACAATAGTGTTCAATTTTTTCTTTCAGAAAATCCATTCCATTTGGGAGTACCAGGAGGTGTAAGTTGTGAGACAATCCCACATTCCTTAAGAAGGTAACTTTAAACTTAAGTATTCTCCTCCTCGATTTGATTGAAAAGCCTTAATGCTTTTTCCTAGCTGGTTTTGTACTTTATTTCTAAATTCCTTGAACTTTTCAAGGGCTTCAGATTTATGATGCTTTAGGTAAATGTGCTCATATCTACTGAAGTCATATGTGAAAGTAATGAAGTATTGAAACCCTTCTCTGGCTTGTGTATTCATTGGTCCACATACATCACTATGTATTAATCCCGATAAATCACTTACTCGCTCACTTTTACCATTAAAATGAGCTTTGGCCATCTTTCCAAATAAGCAAGGCTCGCATACATCAAATTGTTCGAAAACAAATGAATCCAAAAATCCATCTTTATGAAGTTTTGAAATGCGTTTTTCACTTATATGACTCAAGTGATAATGCCAAAGATAAGTTTGATTAGAGTCATTTTCTTTTTATCTTTTCGCATTTATGTTGTAAATGGAATTCTATTAATCCAAAATATAGAGGCCATTTATTAATTGTGCCACACCATAGAAAACATTATCGAGATAAAAGAACAACAAGTATTCTTAATAATTATCTCAAAACCAATCTTGTCTAAACAAGAAATCAAAATGATGTTTTTAGTCAAACTAGGCACAAAATAACAATCCTCTAAACATAAATTAAGCCTACTAGGCAACGATAAAGTATGTGTTCCTATAGCTAATGCAACAACTCTTGCTCCATTACCAACCCGTAGGTCCATATCTTCTTTTCTCAGATTTCTACTCTTTTGTAGTCCTTGTATAGATGTATAAATATGAGAACCACAACCGGTATCCAATACCCAAGAAGTAGGTGTTGAAAAATTAATATCAATAACATAAATATCTCAGGCAGAAGCTCCGTTTTCATTTGCCTTCTTGACTTTTTTAAGATAAATGGGGAAGTTCTTCTTCCAATGGTATGTCTTATTACAATGAAAACATTTTTCTTTCAGTGACATGTCAAAAAAGCTCACATCGTTCAACTTGTCCTTCTCAAGGAGTGATCACAATGATAACGAATTTGTATTTGCCATAATAAGTTAACAATAATAAAATATAATTTTTAGTACGTTTACCAAGTTTGATTATAAAAGGACTTTATACTCCCACTACTTTTATTAAAATTAATAACTCTTAAATATTAATGTCGAAAATACTTTCTGTAAAGTTTTTCTAGTGGGTAAGCATCCAAAATTCACATTCTCTTAAGTCAAATTTGGCTTTTCTCTTAAGATTATGGTTTATCTAGGTAAGAAACATTTTCTAATTACATCTCATGTAACTCATTCATTTGGTGAACAACTCTTGTTTATAATCATCTTATGATTATCCAAATAACTAGCCTTTAGGTTTCTAATCCTATTAGAGTAACTAGTTAAGTCTTTAACCAATATTACAACCAACAAATATCACTTGCTTATTCTTCGCGTTTGGCAAAGATAGATACAAGTACCTCGCTTTAGCAGAACCTACATTGTATCGATCTAGACTTTAACGAGGGTTAACATTGGGAAACAATAAAAAATTTAATATTTTATTGAGGGGTTTTGTGAATATTATCTCACCATTTAACAATTGATCTTATCAATTAACTAGCATGCATCTCATACATTCATTTTATTATACACATGAAAAGCAGTAAATATGAATGCAATAGTTATAGCCTATATCCTAAGGTGGCCCGTCCCAAGCCAATGGGAGAACCAAATTATTCTAAGGATAAAATCACTTCTCAAGCATCTTTATGTCGGCCCATACTTTTGTTCCTCTGGTTTATGCTTCTTCGTATAGATTACAATTTTAGAAACTTGTTTTACACAAGCCTTTTACTGAAACAACTCTTATTACTTTTCTCGCACGAAATCTATAGACTAACCATTAGTCTAATATATAACTTGCGTATGTTAACACTTAACATCTAAAACCCTAAAACTACATATTGAATATGTCAACAATTAACATATAATATTTCAAACCCTATCGACAAAGATCCTGATGATTAACTCTTAATCATCGATCTTAGAAATATCTTTTAATTAAATTAACATATTAACAGTGATTGAATCGATTTCCTCTTAAAAATATCATATATTCGCAAAATAAATTGAAAAATGACATGTATCTCATATAATTACATCACCTAGGTAATTAAAACCCAAATCCATATTGTACAAGTGGCTCTGATACCACTGTTGGGGTCACGCCGGCACACCCCATGACATAGCGAAAAAAATATTCGGCGATCACCACCAGAGATCCATGTACGAGGAACGAATCGAGGTGAATAAGATTGAAGAGTTACCTGTTTAAAAAATATTCGGTGATCACCACCAGACATCCATGTACGATTCCACGATGTTGATTCCTAAGCCACAACGATAACGCTCCGACCTCTACATAGTTCACCCAATTGAAACAAGCATATAAAATTCGCTAAACTATTTAGAGGGTTTTTCAAAAGTATTAATGACTGCTAGATCTCTCATGCCTTTATATAACATTTGTAATCCTAATTCAACTTATATTAGGATTTCAATATATATATATATCTTAATTTATATAATCCTAATTTAACTTTAATTAGGATTTCAATATATATATATATATGTTAAATATATATAATCCCGAATCAACTTAATTAGAATTTCAATATATATATTAAATATATATTAAATATATATAATCCCAATTCAACTTAATTAAGATTTCAATATATATCTATATTAATATATATAATCTTAATTCAACTTAATTAGGATATCAATATATATTAATATATATAAAACCCCAATTCAATTTAATTAGGATTTCAATATATATATTAATATATATAATCCCAATTCAACTTTAATTAGGATTTTAATATATATATATATATTAATTTAAATCGAATTATATTATTTATATATTAAAAGAGTCATAATTACAATAATTATTTTCTTTTAATATTTATTCAATAGTTAAATTATATATATCAAATGTATATTAATTTAACTAAATTCGTGTACAACAAAATTTTACATATATCACTCGTTTAATATATGCTCATTTCAACCGTGAGTGTGACCTTGTAGGTTCTTTGTAATGTTAGCAGTAAATTTTAGAACATTTCTAATATTACAAACAATGAGTGACATCTAGTAATAAGCCATTGTCATCTAAGTTACTAGAAATCATGATTCAACATAACCTCTTCGTGATTAACTCCTTTCATATATTACATCCTTTTGTCCTTATATCTAGATTGAACACAAGTCATAGAATAGTCACACTTGTATAGTCCATCTAATATTTCTTGATATCTTGACTAGACTATTATAAACGAATAACTATGATATCTCATATCAACTTATTCGAGCATGGCTATGCATTTTTAGTCTCACTCAATCAAGTGGCCTACGATATTACTCCTATTTAGGAGGGACAAATCCTATCTTGATTAACCATATCCCACTACATAGATTGTGACATATCCAATATCAGTCTTTAAAGTGTAGTCAGTTACGACACACGTTTGACTGTATCAAATATGTCACTCAAGATGTTGAAATAATGATGATCTCAAGTTTGAGGATCATATGTGCAGTTATCACTATGAGCAATGTTGTGACTGTTGCATAATAATCCAAGAAACATGCTCATAGCGGGTCAGTCCAGTATGTCGTTCTCTAACACATACTTATGTATTGAATTTGACATCTCTTTGTCAATGACAACACTTTGTCATCAATCAACCACATATTAGTCTTAATGCGTTATTGTTGTCCATGCCCGCAATAATACTCGACTAAGGACATTTAAGAATAATCATATTATTTAAGGACTTTATTACAATTAAGATTATTTATGCACGTAGAATTGTAACTGAAAATAATAATGGCAATGCCTCTATGAATAAACAAGATAAAAACAAATGTCATTTACAATCATCTTATGATTGGTCTTTGGGCATACTGTAACATAAATTTCACTTAGGTAAGAGGGGGTTTGTTCCAATGACTCGATAGAGGTTTATGTAATTCAGATTGGCTGACTATGTTTTCGGAATCTTGAGTTATTCATCTTGAGAATTCACTACAGCAAAACATATAGCGGCGTTTTTAGTGCCGCAAAAAGTGCCGCTGAAACCAGCGCCGCAATAGTTCACGGCGTTTTCAGACAAAAATGCTGCAAAAGTTAAGACCTATAGTGGCGCTTGTCTTTACGAAGGCTGCGAATAACTATTTTTCGCGGCATTTGTATTCTTTAGTGGCATTTGACTTTACAAATGCCGCTAATAACTATTCTTTAGTGGCGTTTGTCTTACAAACGCCGCTAATAACTGTAGTGGCGTTTGTTTTCATAAACACCGCGAATAACACCATGTTTTCAAAAAAATATCAATTATAGATTTGAAATATTTGCTAAATAAAATATTTATTTTATCTCAAAAATATAGTCACAATTAACTTAAAATATTTGTTAAACAAATATTTATTTCATTACAAAAAGTACATTTTGTCGCAATTTAATCCCCTCTACATATTTCGTTCCCCCACCAAACCCAGAAGTTTCCTCCTAGTCTGCAAAAATATTTACAATAACCAACAAATTCAGCTGATGAAATTTGCCCCAAGAACAGTAAATACATTGGATTCTTCCTCCACCAAATCTAGAAGTTTTCTCCTAGTGTGCAAAAATAGGTACTATAAACACTTCTTAATTCCATCAACGTAGACATTATACCATATTAACACGTCCTACAAGAGAGCCTTTGACCGGAGAATTCCATGCCAACATAAACACTTCTTAATTCCATCAATGTAGACATGCTTCAAGGGTGCAAAAAAATAAATCAGAAAAGGAAAATAAAGATGGCACACCAGGGAAAAAAGGGATTTTACTAATCAATCATTAACATACACTATTATTTTCAAGCCCCTGAGCAGTTAACAAGGCACATCATATTTTTATACAATTATTTTGCAAAAATTAGTGTAGCACGAACCAATCAACACAAACTTTGCAATAAGTGTATGCTTAGTAATCCAAGTTTTGGTTTGTGACATACTTGTCTCTGTCGGCTTTGAATGAATTTTTTATCCATTGATAAAGCAGCCACTCCTTTACTCATAAGTCCAAGAGCACTACTTGCATTGCTCAATATAACAAGGCCAGAGAGCAATTGAAGCGGTTGACCAAGAATATCATTTTTGATATTTGCAGCAGCATTATCAATTATAGTACTCTGCCTCATGCACACATTCTCATGAAATCTTTGATTTATCTTGACCTGTTATTTGTATTACATGTGCATAACCAATAATAAATAAGGTCGCAAAAGTTGGTTTAGCAAACTTTGAGAAATATATATGTTTCTTGTGCTGCTGCATCCATATTATACTACTTAATTAACAGAAAATATATTGGTTCATGGAGTGTCACATTTCAGTATTATGCCATCAAATCCTTGTAATTGCCAAAACAAATGAATCTCTCGACAATTTTAGTGCAATTTTCTAGATTTATATTTGGAGGTCATGAATCTTAACAGATATTCATCCTTGCAAGTTATACAATCTTTTTGCATGTTCTTCTAGCTTCTATACATTTATGTAAGTGGCTTGTCAGTTCCAGTCAGATAATTGAAGATCATAATACAGAAAAGTTTACAAACAAGAAAATGGAAGGGATTAAACGTAACACTTACAGGCATATTCTCGGTGTTCCCCAATGCAGTCATTAGGGATGACCAAAAACCAAGGACTCCCCTTGGCCGTTGGCTAGGTGACATAGCCATCAACACTTTCAGAAGAACTTGTGAGATGTTGAGAATCATGTATTTCCAATTAAATACAAATGATAAGCCTCAAGCAATCAAATACAGACCAAAGCCTGAATATGCAAGTGAAAAAGTTCTCACTTACCCAATATGAATGATAGGATCCATGACACAGCTGTAGTTTTACCATCATATAACCTACTGAGATTGACCTGCTGCATCATCTCATGAATGCGCCATATAATAGGTTCATGAATGTTTATTAAGAATGCAAAATTATCAGGCCCCTGGTAATAAGCAAATCAAAATAAAGATGACTACATAAACGACGAAGTAGAAAAGCTTAACACTCTGCTCAAGATTTTAAGAGGCAACATTGCTCACATGGAAACCTATGTATGGATAGAAAGATAGATCCAATGATCCCTTCGACTGTATAGTCACTGAAATTTTTAAAATATGATTAGTTTCCTGACCAATTTTCTGGGGCCTGAATAGAACTGGTGGTGGAGTTAATGGCAATTGGTTATCCATTTGAACTCCTTCCATTCTTAATTTGAACCTGAAATAACAAAATGACACAAGCAGTTAACAATTACATCATCAACTAAAGTAGAATTACAGACATCGTAGAAATTAAATAAGCAAACATGAGCCTAGATCTTAACATCCCAATATTTTATAGAAAAAATATTTCTAGACGAAATCAGCTTCAAAAACTTGACAATTTTGACTTACCCAAATGAAATTGGTGACCATATTGAAGATTGGCCCACGATCGATCCCCATTATCTGTAACTACTTCGAGGCAAATCGAGAATGAAACCATACCGAAAGAGTTCTCTCTATTTCCGCCATTAGAACCGTCGCCCTCTCCGCTACCGTCATCCACCACCACATCATCTTTGACAGGAAATTTCGATGGGCTCCGTGGGTTGGATTTAGAGACCGTGCTGCTGCTATTCGAAATAGGATTTGAATGATTTGGAGACCGTGCTCCTTTCCCCTGCGATATTAGGGAGACGACGGAGATGAGGGGGTGAGAGACGACTGAGATGATAGGGATTGTGGGGGTTTGATTTGGGATATTGTGGAGGGAGAGTGACAGAGGTATTTCTCCAAAGACATAAAAGTGAATTTTATTTTTTATTGCGGCGTTTGAAAAAACGTCACTATAGTAATACTTATGCGGCGTTTATAAAAATAAACGCCACTAAAGAAATATTTATCTCAGCGTTTGCCAAGAAACGCCACTAAATTATGAGAATTTGGGGCGTTTTCACAAAAACGCCATTAAATGTTCAAAATTAGTTACTACACAAATACCGCTAAAAATGCCGTTGTATATCAAGTTTGGTGTAGTGATTTGGGGGCTGACCATCAACCGTTATTGATGAAGTTTGCGGAAGATCCTACTCGTAATGGGGAGAAACCGTTTAGATGTTTAGAAGCTTGGTTTGATCGTCCTAATTTGTTAATTTCCTCTGAAATGCATGGCATTTGAAAGCTTCTATCTAGGATAATTTAGCGTCTTTTAAGGAGCATATGAAGCAGTGGAATCATAATTCTTTTGGACATATTGGGCGACGAAAATCCTTATTGCTTGCAAGGATTCGAGGGAATGAAAAGTTCCTGGAATCAAAAGATTTGGCATTTTTTTTTTTTTTGCAGTTAGAAGAGGAGCTAAAGATGGAATTAGACTTGGTTTTACGGCATGAGGAAAGCCTTTGGTTCCAGAGTCTCATAACACGTGGCTCGAAAATGGAGATTGGAATACTAGGTTCTTTCACCAGTCTACCATGGTTAGACAATGAATGAATTTCATTCAGGGCGTCAAACTACCTCATGGTGAGCGGTGTGTAGATACTGGAATTTTGAAGAGCATTGCAACTGACTTTTTTGCTAAGTTTTTTACTTTTGAGCTGCTGCACTTCGAGGAATGGTCTTCTAGGGGGAGATTCCATCAATTTGATTAAGAAGAATTAAGACCACTAATTGTGGAGGTTTCTCATGAGGAGGTTCACAATGTAGTCTATGAAATGCCGCCGTTAGAGTCCCCAAGAATCGATGGCGTTCAAGCTGTGTTTTACCAACAGAACTGAAGAACAGTTGGAGATAGTGTAGTTGACTTTGTTCCTGGAATTTTTGTTTGTAAGGGTTTTGATGTACAAATTAATAAAACCTTGATAGTGCTCATACCGAAGGTGTATAACTCGGAGAAATTGTATAACTCGGAGAAATTGAATGAATTCCACCCTATCATCCTTTGTATGGTATTATATAAAATTTTGAGTAAAGTTATTGTTAATCGACTCAAGCCTTTCCTTCCACAATGGGTCACGCATAACCAATCTTTGTCCCGGGAAGGCGTATAACATATAACATTGTGTTAGCGCGGGAAATAATTCAATCTATGCGGCCAAAATATGGAAACACTGGTTGGATGGCTATTAAAGTCGATTTGAAGGAAGCATACGACTGGCTGGAGTGGGCTTTTATTGAAGATACCATATCTGATGCTATGTTACCGAGTGCACTTGTCAATATTATCATGAGATGTGTTAGATTTGTGTCAACTCATGTTCTTTGGAATAGAGAGTTATCAGAAGCATTTCAACCATCGAGAGGTATACGGCAAGGTGACCCACTTTCGCCATATTATTTGTTCTATGTAATGAATGGTTGTCGCAGGCGATTTCCGATGAGGTTTCTCAAGGAGAGTGGAAACATATTAAATTAAGTGGACATGGGCCTGGAATATCCCACCTATTCTTTACAAATGATCTGGTGTTATTTCGTGAGACTTTTATTCAGCAAGTTCTGGAAAATCCATAAAGTTGTTCAATGCTTTTGTTATTTGTATGGGCAACAAATTAGTATGGAAAAAACGCAAATATTTTTCTCTGCTAAAGTTGAGGATAATTTGAGATCATGGATTGTTAAAGAATTTGGTTTTGTGGAGGCGTTTGATTTGAGCCGTTACTTGGTGGTTCCACCATTACATCAAAGAGTCACACATGCGACATACAACTATTTATTGGAAAGGATGCGCAGTTAGCTTACCGGTTGGGTAGAATGATCTTTGTCTCTTGTTGGCTGCATCACGTTGATGAAGTCGGTCATTCAAGGCGTGCCTATCTATGCCATGATTCGTCTTGGTTAAAGAAGAGCTTTTGCGATGCCATGTAGAAAATCATCCACAGTTTTGTTTGGGGACTCTGTACCTCGGAGGCTACGAAAGTCCATCCAGTCAATTGAGAGGCAATGAATCATCCTATAGCTTATGGGGGGCTTGATTTCAAGGATATGCACCATCAAAATATTGTATTCCTCATGAAACTATGATTTCAGCTTATCTCTAATGCAAATAAATTACGAGTGAGAGTGATGAAGGCGAAGTGTAATTGGAGGGAGATGGTCCCTCTGGAACTTAATCGAGGTAATTGCTCAAGGCTTTGGTGAGGCCTCTGTTTGGTATAGGGAAATATTTAGGACAATATGAATTGGAATATTCAAAATTAAAGGATGGTCTATTTTTGGAACAATATTTGGGTTGACAAAAAGGGACCATTGAGTAGTGAACACATTGGTTCTTCTCCACCCAAGCCTTCATTCGTTGCTGATTGGGTTACGGCAATTGAGCAGTGGGATTGGGAACACATGTAGCTAGTCCTTCCAGATGTCGTATTACACAAGAGATCTACCATTCAACCTCATGTAGCTTCTCTTGGTGCCGATGTCCCAGGATGATGTTGGGAGGAGAAACAAACTTTCTCCACCAAATCTACATATGCATGTGTCGATGGTGTTATCCCCAATGAAGATGGTTTTGATTGGAAGGTTATATGGAAGCTTAAGGTACCACAAAGGAATTGTTTTTTTTTTTTTTTTGCTGGATTGCAGTAAATAATCTTTTGTTAACGAATGGCGAGCGAGTGCGAAGACATTTGTCGACGAAGGACGAATGTAAAACTTGTCGTCATGGTAAGGAAGTTATTGAACATGTCTTGCGATTTTGTTACAAGGCACGACATGTTTGGTCTCAATTAATTGATCCAAGGAAATTGAATAAGTTCAATTGCTTAGGGCTACGTGTTTGGTTTAGCTCCAATATAGCAAATCCAACAGAGTTTGTGTATTCAGGTGAAGAATGGGCTTCGCGTTTTGCTATCATTTGCTAGCTCTTATGATCACGTAATAATAAAAGATTGTTTGAAGAATTACATGTGGAACGCGAATCTGTTTTGTCCGAATGCACTTCTATGGAGGGTGATCTAGTAGTTTCTTAGGGAAGTAATGTTATGGCTATCGGTCCTTGCGTGCAAGATAGTAGTAATTCATGTACATGGTCTAAACTGCCAACAGGATGGGTAAAAGCCAATTTTGACAGAGCTGTTCGGTTGGGGGATAAAGCAGTTGTTTCTGGTGGAGTTATTCGAGACGAGTTTGGACAGTGGATAATTGGGTTCTCGAGGAGCTTGGCACTACAATAAATTTATAATATTGCAATAAAATTATTTATCATTAAAAGTATTAAATTTGTCACCATATATTTATTTTGATAAATTTTGTTTATTACCATGTTTGTTAGAACAATATTTGTCACAATAAATTAACTATTTCATCAATAAATTAACTATTTCATCACGAGAAATACATTTTGTCACAACTAACTTGTCTTTTTACATCAAATATAAAGGGTTTTATAACAAAAATACATATTTCAACAAAAATTAATTTCTTGCTACTTCTATTTCGTCAGTAAATATCTTACGGAGATAAAATATTTGTTATAATAAAATATTTATTTCATCAAAAAAGTAATTTTTGTATGGACAAGTTTACTAATTATGACAAAATATCATGACGATTTTAGTTTTTGGCACAATTGTATATGTTTAACTAATTTTAAGTGGCGCTTATTTATTTTGTCACAATAAAGTTACTATTAGTGACAAAAAATAATTTTATCAAAATTAAATTTATCACAACAATAGAAATTTCTTGTACTGTGGGCGATGCTCGATGCTCATGACTGAAATATGGGGCAGTACATGATGTTTTAAAACATGCTTGGGGTCGCGGATTTAGAATGGTTGAGCTTGAAATGGATAATGTGGATGTATTCAAAATAATCACGTTAGAATCATCGGCTCTCGAGGTAATACGATTGTAGATTTAGTTCTAGCTATGCTTCAACTTGATTGGGAGGTCCGACTGAGATTGATCCGCGGATGCCATAAAAATGTTGTTGGCGTTCTTGCTGCTGCTTGCCGATGGGGCCTGTTAGTGAATCAATTTTTGATTCCCCTCCTAGTTTTGTAATTAGTTTACTGCAAGAGGATCTCTGCTCTTTCAATGTTTCTGTATTGAACAAAAAAAAGCTTAATCCTAACAACCTATTTGATTAAGCCAAGAATATCCGCTAATGAATGAGACCTATTTGAAAACTATCTCCTATTTCTCTCATCCCAAATGAAATAGATAGCAACACACAAGGAAAGATTAAAGATATAAGCCAGCAATGACTTTACGCTTCATAAAGCCTATGGCCCAAGCAATCTCCCCCTTCCAAGCATCAATTCTCCTACTCAATCCACACGTGGACAAAATGCCTAACCAGACCTCTCTTACAAAACTGCATTCTAAATATAAGTGGTTGCGAGATTGTGAGACTCATCATCATCCTCACAAAGAATACAATGAGCATGAGTGACAATCCCCATCCTCAAGAGCCTATCCTTCGTTGCAAGCCTGTTAATACTAGCTAGAAAAACAATGATGGCATGTTTAGAAACATGCTGAGGGAACTAGATTTATGCCAAGGGACACGATCTCTTTCAACTCTCATCTAAGACCAAATAAGACCAACACTAACTAAATCAATATCAGTGAACTGTGCTAAATAGGTTTGTATTTGCTTGGCATAAGAGTTTGAAATTTATCGAGCTTTTGTGGAAGTCCTGGAACAAAGAGGAAACTCTTACGTCTAACCATTCTACTTTACAACAACAACTGGAATTTTGGAATAAAAACTGTTTGGGCCACATTGGTAAGAAGAAAAAAGAAAGCATGTTGCGCGTGTGAGGGGTATCGACAAGTTTCTTAGTGTGAAGCACTCTGATTTTGTTAGAAATTTGGTATGCGGCAAAATAACTAAAGCGATAACGACATAGAACAAGACATGCACAAGAGACAAGATTTAACGTGGTTCAGCATAGCCTACCTCCACGGACGAGAAAAATCAATCCATATCAACGCAAAGAACCCGAAGAGTACAAATACATGATAACCCATATAATCCCAAAACCTGGTGTACAAATCCCATGACCCCGTGGAACCAAAACACTCTTCCCAACATCCCTACAATACCTATCTCTACAACGTAGGCATAATAGTCGTGGAGAACCTAAAAGTGGTTGCACCTCCCTAGAGTAATTCCCCCTCTCTTGTTCTCTCATTCTCTCATAATTCAAAAGGTTAAACCTAGTCTATATTTATAGACCCAAATACTTGGTCACCAAGAAACCTTATTCAATAAGATCTCTACCTAAAATAGATATTTACTCATTAAAGTAAATCCGAATTACCAAGTAATTTTCAACCACTAGAATTACAATAAAACCCAACTTAATTACTGATTAGAATTTTAGTCAAAATATAACAAATCTCCCCCTTGACACAAATTCTATTCGAGCATTGGTCTTTAAGTCTTCAACAACTTCAATTTTTACGTAAGCCAAACATCCGTTGAAGCACAGCCACCAAGTCTTTAACAACTCCAATTCTTACGTAGTATTCGTTGAAGCACCGTTGAATTTTGAGAATTACTCCCCCTGCAACTGAAAGCTCGTTGCAGCAATACTCCTCTGGCATGTCTCCAACATCGCACCGCAAAATCCATAGTAAAAATTCCTCCACAATCGCGCAGCTCGAACCATAGCTCATGATACCATTTGTTAGAAATTTGGTATACGGCAAAATAACCAAAAGCGATAACGACATAGACCAAGACATGCACAGGAGACAAGATTTAACGTGGTTCAGCATATCCTACCTCCACCGACAAGAGAAAACGAACAATCCACTAATAACGTAGAGAACCCGAAGAGTACAAATGCATGATAACCCATGTAATCTCAAAACCCGGTGTACAAATTTCATGACCCGGTGTAACCAAAACACTCTTCCCAACATCCCTACAATATTCATCTCTACAACGTAGGCACAATAGTTGTAGAGAACCTAAAAGTGGTTACATCTCTCCCGAGAATAATTCTCTTTAACTCTCATTCTCTTGTTCTCTCATAATTCACAATGGATTAAACCTAGTCTATATTTATAGACCCAAATACTTGGTCACAAAGAAACTTATTCAATAAGATCTCTACCTAAAATAGATATTTACTTATTAAAGTAAATCCTAATTACCAAGTAATTTTCAACCACTAGAATTACAATAAAACCCAACTTAATTACCGATTAGATTTTGAGTCAAAATATAACAGATTTTTATGTGAACGGTAGAAGAAATTAAAATTTGAGCTCGATTTTGTGTTGGAACAAGAGGAATTTTTTTTTGAGGAAAACGTCGAGATGTCAACCGTTTGTGCATGGGGACTTAAATACCAAGTATGTTCATGTTGATGCAAAAGGTCAGAAGAAAACCAACTTGATCTTAGAACTTCAGAAGATGGTTCATGGTGCTCTAATCAAGTAGGACTACAGCGTTTTCCAGTATCATATTTCATCGATTTATTCTCTAGCTCGGGTGTGGTGGGCCATAACCAGGGACTGACACATTATGTTAGGGGAAAACTTATAAAACTTCAAGGGAAAAAATATTTTCAATAGGCGACTGCTCCCCTATCCCCCTCTATCCATCCCTGTTTATACCTATAATATATGTAGGGGATTTTTTTATTGGGTGAAGACGTAAAAAAAGAAGTAGCCATGTCTTTATTGGGTGAAGACGTAAAAAAAGAAGTAGCCATGTCGGTAACCGATGAGGAGGTTTGATAAGTGTTATTTCAAATGCATTCATCGAAGGTCCTTGGTTGATGGATTTCATGCATTTTTTACCAACATAACTGAGTGTGAGGTTGATGTGGATTTGAATAAGACTCTTCTAGTATTGATTCCTAAAGTAGACTCGCCCGAATCAATAACGTAGTTCCAATATATTAGTCTCTATATAGTTACGTACAAGATTCTCATTAAGGTAATTGTGATTCGGCTTAAACCGTTGATGGAAAAGTGGCTCACTAAAAATGAAACTAGCTTCGTCCTGGAAAGGCCAATCATGGATAATGAGATTATTGCAGAAGAGGTCATTCATTCGACGCGGATGTAAAAAGAAAGTGTTGGTTGGATGTCAATAAGGATTGTTCTTGAAAAGGCTTATGATAGGCTTGAGTGGTCATTCACTGATGACACGTTAAGTGAGCTTGATTTGCCTTTGAATTTGTGTACGAGTATTATGAATGGTATTTCGTCCGTATCTACGCCAATTCTGTGGAATGGTTCGAAGTCCATGACTTTTAAACCTTCACATAGATTCCGGCAAGGGAATCGTCTTTCCCTTTACATCTTTGTGTCGAGCATGGAATAACTCGTGCATGGTATTAAGAATGCGGCGGAGAGGGGTGAATGGAAGCTAATTGAAATTTGCCGAGGTGGCCCTCAGATATCACATTTATTTTCGCAGATGATCTAGTGTCTTTTGTAGAAGCTTCGAGTGATTAACTTGATGTTATTCAACAGACATTTGGTGATTTCTATAATAGTTTTGGGCGTAAGGTTAGCATAGCAAAGACTAATATCTTCTTTTCTAATAATTTTCGAAAGCAAATGTGGAGGATATTAACTTGTTATATTGTTCACTCGAGTCAATAATTTGGGGAAATATTTTTAGGAAAAAAATATTTGGTTAAATCAAGACAAGGGCTAGAAATGAGACTTGCTTGAGTCTTGCACTAGATATTGTCCTTGAGGATATTTCATGGTGAAGCGTACCCTCCAGTATTCAAAAAGCACTTCTACCAAGGTAGAAAACATAAAGAGAAAAGAACCAATGAATACTCAACATCAAAATGTGTTGGAAATGAGTGAGAGAGGAAAAGAAAGTAAGTAGATGATTCTACTTTGGGATAATTAAAATATTGGTCTTGCATTGTATTTATTATACCAAGCAAGCCTAAAAACAGAAAAACATATGTATGTCGGAGAATAAATTTAGGGATTTTTTATAATAATAATAATAATAATAATAGACGAACCAAGCTCTTATAATTGTAGTAATTTATACTTTTGGGCCTAAATCTCATGCATCAAAGATCAAGTATTAATTTTCACTTATAAGCTCCATAACAACAATTTGATTAAAACATAAGTCAATGTATTTTCACAAATGTTGTGGGATTTATTGTATTCTTTTGAAATATTATCACATCTTTACAACAACCCCCACATATTTCAGAAGAATGATAAAAGAATTGAAAAAGTTTAGCTGAGTATTCTGATACAGCGTAATCATTCTAGTGTCTTTTTTTACTATGATCTAGAACTTAGAAAAATGAAACATAGCCTATCGAGTAATTGGTGAAACACATTTCCATGAACAAATATATTATTATTGTAAGATAACATTCTAATTTATTACAACATTTATTCTTTCTCTTCATCGTGGTTGTGCGCTAATACACCATGCGCATGCCTAAATTTTCGCAAGTGCTCTAGAGACTTTACCATAAGTCTCATAGAAGCGGCCCACTTCACAATCATATGGTCATGTCAACAAGTCCGGTACACCACCTATAAAGGCTATGGACTTGATTAAGATTTTTACTCACCCTACCTATTCTTGTAGTTTTTTTAGCACTATTTACACCATAGGAAGGGGCAAAATAAAAAAGTAGTGATTTCAACACTAGATCAACCAATGACTTGTTATTACTCGTATAAATCTTCTTCATGGGATCCTCAGTCACAAAGGTTGAGTTACTATCATTGTTAATTTCTTATATTGGCATAAGTTCATTTTCCCCTCGATATTTCACATACCAATTTTCTCCCCAGGGGGTTTAGTTAGAGGATTGGCCAAAATTATTTCTAACTTCACACAATTAATTGTATCATTTCATCTTTTTGAATTTGCTTTATTGCCCCATGTCCTTAGACAAATATGTTTGTTTCAACAATTAAAAGTTTTTATTCTTTGCAATGTCTATTGCTACTTGACAATCACAGTGCATGGACACTGAAACTATCATTTTGTGCCTAATGGAATACAAGCTAAGGGGTTTTTCAACCACTCAACTTCAATATACATGCTAAGAGATTTTTTCATATACATGCTAAGATTTATTTTATACCAATTAGCTTTATTATACAGGCTAAGAAGTTCTTCTACCCATTAGCTTCATTATTAGCCAACTCTAAAGCAATAAATTCAAACTTCATAGTAAATTTTTTTTTTATAAATGTATGTTTGCCTAATTTTCAAGATATCATTCAATCTCCAAGGGTGAACGCATAGCCTCTAGTGGATATGATCTCATATGAATAAAATATTTAATTATCATCATTGTATCCTTCTAATACAATGGCTACTTCACTAAGTAGAATATCATAACTCACGGTATCTTTTTTAGATCTCACTAATTTTGCTACAACAAATCAACACTTAGGGTTTCAATTGTGTGCATATTAACTCAACCGAAAAATAGTATGTCAGGTCTAGTAGAATTCATCAAGTGCATCAAAATTTTAATAATTTTTGCATACTTGGATTAAGGAGCATGATCACGTGTATATTTTCCCATTTCAGTGTTAGCATCATAAGGAATAATCACAGAAGTATCTTAAATTGTTAAAACTTTTTCAACGTTATATTCTTGTGATAGCATATTACTATCACATTTTCTTATGATTTAAATACACAATATGACATTTGTTTCATTTATGTCTTTCATATCGAATATTGAAGTAAGATACCTCTTAATTTCACATGATAATTACTAAGATACGCATGCAATAAATACAAAAACAAATAATAACATAAAAATCGTCAACCAGTTTGATAAAAACAAATAATTTGACACAAATAAATAAACACTTGTATTTTTCACTTATCCGTTCTAAAGTGATTATTCATTTAGCACTTGATTGGATTTCTTATTCCACTAACTCGGAAGCATGTATTAAGACATATAATAATTTGTGAAATTTATAAACTTTAATTTCACAACTTGATTCGAATACATCCTTTGGGTTGTTCCATATATACTTTTAAGTCAACAAAATATAATCTTAACAACCATTTGGCTGATAAAAAATTGTGTTGAAACTAGAGCAAAAAATTTCAATGAAGAAACTATTTTAACTTAAGCAAAAATACCCAAAAAAAAACTATATTTTTTAAGTAAAGCCTTTTGCAAATATATTTATAGAATTAGCAATCTTAAAATTTTATTGTAAAAATAATTTATTTTCAACCAATAAATTCTTTTGTATGAAGTAAACAACTTATTTACAAATGTTAGGAAAAAAGTGTGTTCAATAGTAACCACTTTTCCTCAAAATAAAAAATATAATAAGATGAAAATTGTTCTAGAAAAATGAATTATTTTCAACAAAGTATATATAGAAAAATAATACTTCCAGAGAATTTTACAGTTATAGGTCATTTAGGTTAGTGACGGAGGCAAAGGTATAATGGGAGGGGCTCTTGCCCCCCAAGGCAGGAGAAATATTTTTTAGCTTTATTTCTTTATATTTTTTTTGAAAAAAGTGGATTAATTATGAACTTACCCCTCACATTTCAGAATATATGTTTTGCCCCACAGCCCCCAAATTCTGATTTCGTCTCTGGTTTAGGTCTTCTCAAATCATTATGTTCACAATCAAATTCTGAATTAGCTTGAATCATAGATGAATTAGAACAAATAAATATACAATTTAATGGTCTATTTTCTTTATACTCCACAATTTGAGTAGAGGGGATAGATACTAGATTATGTTTTCTTTTCCACTATAGTCATTAAGTGGAATAAACACCTCTTTTATCTTATCTATCTCTTTCAATCTTTTAGTTAAGAGATTTTCTACTTCTTTTTAATACTTAAGATGGTTTTAAAAAATTCTATCTTTATTTCTACAGTAAAATATGGTGTATCTCAGAAACGCATATTAGTAAAAGTGACATAAGTTTTAGTCATTGTTTGTTCAACAATTTTATTTCCTTCAAATATGTTACTATCCAAAGCATAAAGAATATATGTAACGTTATGAACATGCAATAAAAAACTTTAGAGCCAATTATCTTTACTTACAAATTAGAAGAATGAAATTTGGTAAGACACCGTCACACTTTAAGAATTTATTTTTTTTATAAATCTAAGGTGTCTCTAATCATTTTCACATAGAAAATTTTACATGCACATTGTACAAGTTATACTATTATTAGCATGTCCTATTCATCATAACAACACAAATTCTCACATTAGCATGTCACATGGATCATCATAATATTTTAATCAGATAACAAATACAGCTAGCATGCTTAATAATTTTGAATAGACAAGTTACAAAGCCTTTTTTTCACAAAGTATATTTTTAGTTTGTCAAGTTTGAAAGAAAGTTTTACTTTAATTTTTTCCTAGTAATCAAGCATACACCAAATAGATTCAAACATTAGGAATATAAAACACCCCATTAGGCTAATATTTCTCTAGATTTAACTTTGAATAAAACATTTTCATTTTCAAATGCTTGTGCAGTTTCAAATTGTCTGCAAGATAGTCAATTTCTTCTCCTTCCTTCGCAAAGGAGTAGGAAATAAAGACATTTAAATGTCCAAAAATGTTCCTAGTAGCACCATTTTATATCATTCACTCTTTTATACTAGTTAAAATATCGACTTTGAGAAATGATCACAAAAATTATCTCATTTGCTTCGACAAAATTAGCATTTGATTTAATATGTTTATCTTTTTTCATTATGTCTTATTTTTCAGCGAAATTAATATTTGACTTAACATGATTATTATTATTTTATTATGGCATCTATTTCAAACAAATTAATATTTTCTTAAAAGGATAATAAGTTTTAATTGAAATTTATGCATTAAGTTATATGGTGGCCCAGTTTGTCATCATAATTGGATATAAAATCGTGGGTATAGTCAATGAATAATACACCAAGTATGTTCCCAAGAAAGAGATATGGTGTACAATACACTCTTAAAAATCAAGCCTTTCATAAGACCAATCCTAGACATACACTTTCACACTATCCAACAATCAGTTATGAAGTCTGTCACATACAAAATAGTTTTTTTTCTTCTTTTTCAAAATATTATTTTGAGTTTGTAAGCAATTATTATTATAAGTAAATAAATGAATATAAATATCATGTATCATGATTCAAGTTCAACTCTCTAAATTTTATCAACAAAAAATACACATACTAATTCAACTTAGCTATTGGATTAAAAAATCAATCAAAGTTTAATCTATATTTTACTGCAATACAAATTCATTTTATTAAACTCTAATTGTAAGGTCCAATATACTAAAACATGAAGGCTCAATCTATATTCATATTATGAATATTGCATAAAGAGTTTAAGTTAAAAACAGCAGTCTGATTATAAGGCTCCACTATGCAACCATATATATATATATATATATACTCTAATTGTAAGGTCCATTATACTAAAAACATGAAGGCTCAATCTATATTCATATTATGAATATGGCATAAAGAGTTCAAGTTAAAAACAACAGTCTAATTATAAGGCTCCACTATGGAATCACACACACACATATATATATTCTAATATCATAACATATATTAATTAAATTTTTTATTCAAATGCACCCACAAAAATTCATAGAATAGTAAATACTTATTTTAGCATCATTAAGTTTGAACTATGGATGTACAAACAACAACACGATTGTAAGGGAATGCACCAGAGTAGTGCACGGACAACTTAATAGCAACAATAAAACCGACGAAAATCTTTGTTAGGAGGTTGTATGTCTTTTTGGTTTAAATATCCATCAAGTGAATATACTTAAGACTGTAGTAAAAAAATATTTGGTTAAACTGAGACAATATTTAGAAATGAGACTTGCTTGAGGCGGGCACTAGGCATTTTCCTTAAAGATATTTCGTGGTGAAACGTAGCCTCTAGGATTTAACAAGCACTTCTATCGAGGTAGGCAACAGAAAGAGAAAAGAATCAATGAATACTAAGAATCAATGTGTTGAAAATGAGAGAGAGGAAAAGAAAGTAGTACCAAGCAAGCCTAAAATATAAAATATATGTATAGTGGAGAGTGAATTTAGGGATTTATTTAGACTAGATAAAAAATAAAATAATAATAATAATAATAACAAATAAAAAAACAAATTGGGCTCTTATAATTGCAGTAATCTAGACTTTTTGGCATAAATCTAATTCATCAAATATCACGTATTAATTTTCTATTATAAGTTCAATAACAACAATTTGTATTTAAACATAAGCCAATGGATTTTTACAAATGATGTGGGATTCATTGTATTATTTTGAAATATTATCACATTTTCCACAATATTTTGGTGTTTCGGTTTTGCATGGATGTGTCACGAAAGATACGTATCGTTACCTTCTACAAAAGACTTCGAATAGACTTTTTGGGTGTAAGGCCAAAACATTGTCTTTTATTGGTCGCATTACATTTGCCAAATCAGTTCTAGCAGGAATTCCAATGTATATAATGAAATCTATGGTATTACCAAAAAATGTTTGTAGCGAGATAAGGCGTTTGATTTTGAATTTCATTTGGGGACATACAAATAACTCTAGAGGAATCCATCTTGTTAATTGGTTCGACGTGTGAAACCCGATTGGTAATGGCAGCGTGGGAATAAGAAATCTTGTTCACCAAAATGAGGCTTGTTTTGCTGAAATTGGCTTTTGCATTGATATCTATTAGTGATAAACTTTGGATAAAAGTATTTCGGGCCAAATATAAATTGCATGTGGCTGTTCCATTATCATTATCGGGGAGTTCTTGGTTGATTACGGATCCAACTAGTTTGGAGTGTTGTATGTAGCAGTATTGTGTGAAGTATAGGTGATGGCTCATCTACTGATTTTGGGATGATGCATGGGTAGATGAGAATGGCCCTTTGTAACAATATAGAATTGATACCTATAATGTTATCGTGAATCACACTCTATTAAATGAAATGGTTAACTTAGATAGAGACTGGTCTTGGTAGGAGCTCTAGAACATTCCTCCTTATCACATTCTACTTAGATTTGCAGCAATAAAAGCCTCTATTGCCTATTCTGACCAACGACTTGCCGGGATGGATGTGGGAAGCTAGTTGAATATTCCTGATTAAGTCTTCTTACAAGCTTTGTTCAAGTAACTCACAATTAGTTAAGGATAATTTTTTTTGATACTGCTTGCTAAATATCCTAGCCTCCCTCAAATTAAGATGTTTCTCTAGTTTTTGTTGCAGACGAATATTGACGAATGGCAAACGTGTGCAGCAATATTGCCGATGATCGAAGTTTATGATTTGTGGCGATCTCGTAGAGGACATATCGCATATATTAATGGGTTGAACCAAAATAAAAGAAATATGGCCCTTATGATCAAACCAGAGAAGTTGGATGAGATTTTACAAATGGATGCTGTATTGTGGGTTCATAAAAATTTGAAGGAACTGAACTATTTCCCTTTGTTGCTAGAGGATTGGAATTTGATTTTTGGATCCTTGTTATGGTTGACATGGTTTCCTCGCAAAAAATAGATCTTATCTCTAGATTTACATGACTTTGAAGGTCTATTGCATCAATATTGTCATTTACGGGGAGAGGTCTTGCATTCATCTTGTTACGGGGCTAGCGTTTCGACCTAGCTAACCATGTGGCCTTAGTCAATGTTACTTAGACAAATGACTAAGTCAGCCTTAAAACTCTCTTTGGAAGATCAAATTCTTCCTAGGCACTAAGAACGCCAAATCGTTCTAGTAGAAGCAAACAAATGAGAAGGCAACACAAGAACAAAAGAAGAACACTAAGAATGCTCAAGAACACAAAAGAGGATTTAGAGTAAATACCTTTTTACTCAGAGAATGGATGATACAAATGAGGTGGGGAAGGCCTCTATTTATAGTTGAGTCCCCTTACATCCGACGGTCCCTAATGATTTACATCGATGACTATGATCGAAGCCCACCAACCACAATGGCATAATATCAAAATATTCTCTATAATCAATCTTCTATGTATGGAAACAAATCCTATGTTTACATGAAAACTTTACATAGGTCAATGTGGTTGTTTCTTAGAATCTTCCACAGATCTGGCTAAGTTTCGCGGTCTCTTTAGGCCTAAAATCTCCATTCGAACCTCTTGGGCAACCATGTGTACATGTGACTCAGACTCGAACTGGTGGTCTGTGACATTCTCCCCTACCAAACTTAGCGACGCCTTCATTGCGGCCTCATAATGAAGCTGAACTAGGTGGTCCTGGACTCACTTCTGCACCTTGGCTTGCTCCCAACTTAGAATTGGGCTTGATTGTCCCCCCGTAAGGATCGCTCTTCCCATAAAGAGCACTCAACTCTGGCTCAGTTGTCCCCCCATAAGGACTGCTCGCTTTGGCACATCCTTCATGAAACATCATTTGTCACTCCACCATGTACATCTCGACTGTAAGAACTCCTTCCTACCAGTTGTGACTTGCTCCTTCTAATATCCCCTGGATCCTTGAACAAATGCTTGGATGCCATCACATTGAACACATAATGAACTCTCAGAACTCTAAAAGGTGGCCTATGTCCTTGCCAAGTCTAGGCAACTCCATCTTATGGGTTAGGTTTTTTGCTTCCTACACCCAACAAACTAGGCAAATCAAACTGTAAAACACCATAATTTTGTTTGAGATATACCTTCTTTGGACTACTCTGTTTGGCATTCACACTAACTAGCATCAATCTCTTACATGTAAAGCTTGATGCACCATTGCCCTCTGGCAACTCGTCATACATCAGCACTTCTTCAATCTCAAAGTCAAACACCTCATCTCACATTGATACTTCTTTATCCACGAAGTTCAATGCGCTATCCACCTTGCTCAGTGGTGGAAGTTCCACAGATCCTATGTCTTTGAAAGGCTTCGACTCCACTAGCCCTTCCAAGGTCGTTCCCTCAATGGTAGCCACCAAGTTTGCATCCTTGGTTAGCTCAACAACATTCAGCCCATTGGTCCCAACCCTCGCATCTCGATGAACCGAAATGATACATTGTTTGCGAAGATCTAAAATACAAACACAATCGGCAAAATGGATAAAGAGTGCATTAATTCAGTCAAGGAAATCTAAACCCATGACAAAATCATAGTCATCCAAGTGAATTACCTCGAATATTTCCTTGTCTTTCCATTCTCCAATGTGCAACTCCACGCCTTATGCCACTCCCACAGTTGGAACACCTTTGGAATTGATGGTCTTGATTACCCAGTTGACTCCTCAACCTTCAAACCAAGCTTGTCGCCAGCTTTTTGGACATGAACAAGTGAGAAGCTCCTATGTCCACAAGAGCGCTTCTCCTCTGACCCACAACGTTGATGTCCATGAACATTAACCCTCTCTGCTTCTATCCCTTCCATGCCTTAGCAGCACTCAACAAAATCAAACCAAGCTTCAAAGCCTCGCTGTTGTCCTTCTTGGACGGCTTGACTCTATCCGAGCACTCTTTTTCTAAACAAGGCCCCTTGTATCCATAACACTTCAATCGCTTTGCCTCTACCCTCGGCTTGACTGCTTTGTAGCTCACAATCGCACCAAGTTGACATTCCTCTTCTTTCTGCTCGTCATCCCCATCTTCGATGGCCTCAGGGCATTTTTTCTTGGGATAGTCTTTCACCAAGTGTAGACCATCACAATTGTAGCACTTTAAGGGCCCTCGATCCTTCTTTTCCCATGGCTTGACGAACCTATTAGGCTTCTTATCACCATCACTAAAACGATGATCATTTTTATCTCCTTCACCATTACCCTTGCCACGGGGCTTGGAAGACTTGGACTTCCCAACTTTGAACTGAGCTATAGCCTCAGTTGCGGTCAATGCTTTGGAAAGTTCCTCGACTCTTATTCCCTCTAGTTTTATTTGGGCCCATCTTTGAAGTCTATCCATAAAGTAAGAGAAGCCCTATGCTTCACTCAAGTTCGTAATTTGGAGCTTGATCTCGATGAACTGACTATCATAGTCTAGGATGGAACCATCATGTTTCAGTTGCTGCAACTTCTTCTAAGCCTTTTGTTGAGCATTCGTTGGGTAGAACTGGTCATTGAACTCAACTTAAAACTTTTTTCATGTCTCAATGGGAATGTCCTTACTCTTCTCCTCAGAGTATCTGTGTCGCCACCATAAAATAGCAACATCAGTTAAATAAATCAAAACAATGTTTACCTTTTCTGCATCATCCTTAATGCTCGCAGGTAAAAAATACTGCTCCATACCCTACACGAAGTTCTCAACATCTTAGCTGATCGGTTTCCCTTGAACTCTTTTGGCTTTGAGATGTCCTTCCTTGGCTTGGATACAATTGGTGCTGCTCCATTCTTCAAGGAAACCTTGTCCAAAATAGGTCTGCCTTTATCTCCTCCATCTTCAACTTCAAAGCCTTTACCTCGGCTTCAAGCGCATCACTCTTCTGATTTGCAGTATCGGCAACCTAGTCGAGTCAGTCTACCATTTTCTCTAGCGTAGCCACAATGTCCCTCAAACTCGCTCTTTTGGTTTTCTCAATTGGGGTCTCCACACCCTTAGCCGCAATGTCTTCTTTTTTACGCGCCATCTCAATTAGTTCCTTGCTCGAACACTCGCTCTGATACCAGTTGTCACAGGGCTAGCATTTCAACCTAGCTAACCATGTGGCCTTAGTCAATGTTACTTAGATAAACGATTAAGTCAGCCATAAAACTCTCTTTGAAATATCAAATTCTTCTTAGGCACTAAAAAAGTTGAATCGTTCTAGCAAAAGCAAACAAATGAGAAGGCAACTCAAGAAAAAAAGAAGAACGCTCAAGGACACAAGAGAAGATTTAGAGTAAATGCCTTTTTACTCAGAGAATGAATGATACAAATGAGGTAAGGAAGGCCTCTATTTATAATTGAGTCCCCTTACATCCGAAGGACCCTAATGATTTACACCGATGGCTATGATCAAAGCCCACCAACCATAATGGCATAATATAAGAATATTCCCTAGAATCAATCTACTATCTATGGAAACAAATCCTATGCTTACATGGAAAGTTTACATAGGTCAAAGTGGTTATTTTCTAGAATCATCCACGAATCGAGCTAAGTTTGGTGGTCTCTTTAGGCCCAAAATCTCTATTCGAACATCTTGGGCAACCATGAGTGCATCCGACTCAGACTCGAACTGCCAGTTCGTGACAATATGCATATGTGTAAACTATGAAAGGTTAGGTCCATCCCCAAGGTCTGGTTGTTCAGGTCTAGTAGAAGGCCCTTGCAACGTATTAAAATAAACACAGATTGTTCTCACAATTCTACTACATGACTCGTTTCTTGTAGTGGAGTGACAAAGACACCGACATGAAATACTACTTTGGGCTTGCAAAAATTATTAGTGTTTGTTTTGTGCTAGAAGCGAAACTTCGGGGTGTTTATGGACTTGTAACGGTATGGTCATTGCGCTATTCATGTGTTATTGTGGATATAGAAAATGAATCAACAAGAATACATTAGGCTTAACAATGTCGTGGTATTTCTTTTCTCTAATAACTCAGAACTCGTAAAGCTTTTAAAAAGCATGGAGGAACTTCAAAACGCTCCCTACTTTTCAAAAGCTTTTGAAAGCATAAAGAAAAGATGGTGTTTAGTAAAGATGTGTTTGTTGTGGAATAATAAAATGAGGTGAGACAACCTTAATTTATAGGCTAAATCTAGAGAGTAAAAGCATTCATCTGTAAAACATATTTAATTCACTGTCTAAAACGGTCAAATCCATTAATCTGCCATTAAGATTTAATTATTTCTCCAATAATAAATATTGTAAAAATCGAATTAAAGGCTGAAAAAAATCCAATTCATTCCTGGATTAATAATGCAGTAAATTTCATATTTAAATCAGTCAACAAATTTAAATTATTCTGTGTCTAATAAATAATGAAGTGAAACAATTCTTTCATAGTTTAGAAAACGCTAGGAATTTCTCCAAAAATATATTACACGCGCAGTACATAATGAAAACCTGTGTTAACACGGTACATGACGTTCGTGGGCCTTGTCATCTCACTATTCAACAAAGAGGGGAAGGAATGACCATATATAAATCCATCTCAAGGTTCATTCCTACCCAATGTGTGATTTACATGCACTACCAATTTCTTGTGCATTAACAACAACTTGTTCACTAATAAATTGGCTAAGTTGGCATGGAATTTGCCCTTCGGTTGCCATAGATTTTTAGATCCTCCAACTACAATAACGGAGGAGCTTCATCAGGATAATGTCGTTGGCATATTTGTTAGCTACCTTGCATTTATTTTCTTTCTTTCATTCAAAAAAATTACCACGTTATATTTATTTATATTTTAATACCATTTTAGATAATTTATTGTTTTCTAACCTTACATTAAAGTATATATATTTCTCAGTAAGTTGTTTTATTATTTAGATTTCACTAATCATGTTTAAATATGTGATTATCACTTCTAACAATAGTATCTTCAAAATTCAAATCAATATACCTCATTATGCTGTTTGATATTTAATCTTTAACAATATCATAGTCGAGTCAAAATTTTTGCTTGACTTAATATGTTTTTGTCGACTGACTAACGCTTGGTAAATAATTGATGAATTAATGTAAATATGCCAGAAAATAATATCAAGTTTAGGTCTTTTTGCGTGCAAGTATACATGGTCAGCAAGTAATACATTGGTAAGCTGAGTATCGTATCCACATGGATTATCCAAGAATTAAATGCCACGATCTTTACCTATGAATTGAAACAAACGAGTTTGAATTGGATTTTGAAATTGACTAAGGAAAAATAAAGTTAAAGTTCAGGCAGTTTGGCAAACAAATGTATTCAATATAGATGGTTGCATTTGCAGGGAATGCATGGATTTCAAACTAGCAAAGACAACAATCAATAATCTCCATCCTTGGTTTTATTGTCGAGCAGATTTTAAAGGTAGTATTGCCTCTATTTATGGCAATACCCTAAGTTAATTATGACCAACTCCTATATATCTATAGTTATGTTTTTCAATAATTAACTTGGCAAAGTTCTATTCTTTACTCCTAAGGGGTAAGCTCACTTCTGAAGTAAGCTCATCTACTTGAACATCTTCTGTCGAAGTTTTTCACCTTAGTACTTGCCAATTAATCGTTATCTCCTAAGTCTGTTAAGATATTAAGGGATAATATGCATGCAATGCCAAAAATTGTATGGCAAAGAATTTAAGAAAATTAAGCACTAGTAGAATAGACAAAAATGTCAAGGCATTCAATTATTAAAAGCTAAAAAATAGCTGAGCGTTCATCGCAAAAACATCCCCAGATAACTTAAAAGAATTAGTTCATGGCTGGGGAAACCATTAACAAATCATTGTTTATAAACATCACCATCATATCAAAATTAAAAACAAAGAGAAATGGACAAAGAAGGAGATTCGTTGATGTAGCCCTTCAATGGATCCAAAGCTCTCGATCTTAGCCTGGTCGAGCCACAATCTGTCCTCTACCTTCTTTCTTCACCACGATGCTGCCTCTCTTCTCCGATATGCTTCCTTTATATAGGCACTCGTGAAAACCCTAGATTGATTTTGATTTGGAAAGTTTGTTACACGCCAAGATAGGAGCGTTATCTTCTTATCCTTTTTTTGAATTTGAATTTGGACTGATCTGATTCTAACTAGGGTTGACATCATCATCCTTCATTCTTTTGCCAACCAAGCTTGGCAATCCTCATCCTGTTTTTTCCAATGCAACTCGGCATTTCTCTTTTGGTTCTCTTACTTTCTCTGCCATCTGCTCCTGTCCTACTCCTGCCAAAGCTATCCTGCTCCTAACCTGCCAACACAGCAAGGAAATACACCTTTACTCTGGCAAAAGAAACGTTCATCAACTCCTTAATACAAATGCATGATTTTACTAACTAAATGCACAAATATGTACTCAAAGCCAAGCAAAAGCATGGCAACCTAGCTCATTTCTTGTCCTCAAGTAATGCAACTAAAATTTTAAAAAATAGAAAATAAAGCAAAGTACCTTGGCAAAATTTTCCTGATTAACAACATGAGCTAACAAGCAGAATCTGGTCCTAGTTCTGTCCTCAGATATCCCAGAGCAGTAATGCCAACAGATCAACAAATTGTTTATTTATTTATTTGCCGAGGGTTTTTTTGCTATCCAAACTTAGAATTACACATTATTTATTTATTTGCCAAGGGTTTTTTTGCTGGCATTAAATTCAGGTTCGCGTACCACGAATCCTCACATTAATCCAGGCTACACCACTAATCTAACCTATTACACTCATACCCTAAAGTTTTGTTGGCTTGAGAACTAAGAGAGAGCAAACCACAAAGCCCCAATTTACTTATTATCTCTAAGGCAGAGGAGTGTTCTAAAATTTTTCCTTGCTTTTGGCAAAACATTGTTGCCTTATTCTTTACTTTTCACCCTGGCATTGTTTTTTCTTTTTTTATCATGAGTTCAGCTTTAAGAATCCTAAGTTTGTCTTGGAAACTAGATGCATATCACATGTTTAAGTGAAACTAAAGTTTCCTAAGCTAGAGATCAATTGCCAAGCAACTTGACATTACTAATCTGTTGGCTCATGCTAACTAAAGATTCTAATTTCATTTTCGGACAGTGCATACTAGTGCAAATTCTAACTATGATAGCTAACGTATTGGCAAAATTATCAGGTTAAAGCATGCCATGGCTAATTGTTTTAGCAGCTTGGTATGCATGGTTATACCTAATCTATATGGCAATAACAGAATACAAACAAAAACATAAAATGAATGTCATTGCTATAAATGCGAGGCAACACACACCCCAAACCTAATGTGGGCATTGTCCTCAATGCATAAAAACACATATATACAAATGCAATGCATGCTAAAAATGAAAAACATGAATGTAAGGATTTAAGGGGATGAGGATTCCCCTAAGGGATGATTTTGGCGAGTAGAGTGAGTCTTTCTTTCAATAATGGCATCGTCTATAGATGCTTCATCGTCAAACACAATGTTCACATATTGGGTACTTGGCAAAATCTTTATGGGCATGTGACACTATTATAGTTGCATCAGATTGCTAGGATGGAGTATGATTAGGCTGAGGGCTGACTGGCATTTCTTCTATTGCACGAAGCTCGGTTGGGAACTCCGAATATTGTGGCAAAAGATTGGCAGGCATTGCTTCAAGAGTTGTCCTTATGGCATAGCCTCTGGCCCCAATATATTGCTAGATTGCCAGGTTTCGCTCCTCAACCTTTTGAAATTTTTGGAGGGGAGTTCTTGGCATTGATAGATCTGGGAGAGTAATGCCACAACATCAACTGGCAATTGAATGATCGATTCAACCTTGGGTGTCTTGGCATCAGAACTCGGCATAATCCTTTGGCAAAATTTTCTATGTTAAAAATAAAAAAACATTTCAAAATAGAAAAATAAAAAAAGCTAAAAATTTAAAATTGAGATATCCTAAGTACTGAAAAGAAAATAACTCTCCTAAATTATTAACAATGACCATACTGGGTTGGCAAAAAGTTATTGAATTTACACAAGGAGAATGGTCTCCTTGGTATTATTCTAACTTTCTTCCAGTAGTACTTTAGTCTTTGGCCCTTGGTTGGTAGATGGTAGGCCGTGGCAATCTTTTGTTTGAATAACCAACGTAGAAAGCCGAATGATTACTTTCTTTTGAGTATTCCAAACTCTTGATTACACAATGAAAGAGGATGTTTTGCCATGGTGGCTTTGAACAACTACTATAAAATGCCGAATTATATCTTTTTTATGGGTATCGAGAACTTTTGATCAAACTCAGCACCTCAGTAGTGCTTAGGCTTTGCTGCTTCTTTCTCCTTTGATGTCGAGGCATGTCCATCCTCATAATGTTCCAGAATTGCTGTAGTAATCTTCATTAAATCATCAGTTTTTAGCCACAACATCTCTGGCATTTTTGTTGCGATAAAATTTTTCTACTTCAGCTTGGTTGGTTCTTTGAATTCTTCACCCATCACAACGTCAAAATCTTGCTCCATGGCATCAGCTTCTGTTCCCTGGTAGATCTGGGTTGTGTTATCATAAAAAATGAACTCCATTAGCTCAACAACTTGGCATTCCTCAAGTTCATCTGCACACTTATGAGCTTTGAAAATGTTAAATGTAACCTGTTAGTCATTCATACGCATAGTTAGCTCACCTTTTTTAATATCAATTAATGTTCTACCAGTGGCAAGAAATGGTCTTCCCAATATTATTGGGACATCAATATCAACCTCACATTCTAAAATAATGAAATCACCAGGGAATATAAATTTATCTACCATTACCAACACGTCCTCAATCTTACCATTGGGATGTGTATAAGATTGATCTGCCAATTAAAGTGTTACTATGGTAGACCTTGCTTCTCCAATACCAAGTTACTTGAAAACTGACATTGGCATCAAATTGATGTTGGCTCCCATATCACATAGTGCCTTATCCATGAATTTATTGCCAATCATGTAGGGAATAGTGAAATTCCCAGGATCCTATAATTTTGATGGCAATTTGTTGGTTATCATTGCACTACATCCCTCAGTAAGTGCGACAATCTCAAAATCACCTAGACTTCTCTTTTTTGACAAGATGTTTTTCATGAATTTAATGTAGTTGGGCATTTGTTTGAGAGCTTCCACTAATGGTATGTTGTTCTATTTTTGTTTAAGAACTTCCAAGAAGCGTTTAAACTGTTGATCTTGCTTGTGTTTCTGGAGTCTTTATGGAAAAGGTGGTGGTGGGTAAGCAAATGCTGGCTCCACTGGTTTCACCAAAGTGGTGTTGGCATCAAATTAAGATCTGGCATTGCTCATTCTTGCTTACCCATTCTCAGCCTCCTTGGTTTCTTCTGTTGGCACTGATCTATCGTCTTGGCAAATAATGGGTTGTTTGGCAGATGTTACATTCTCAACTTGTTTGCCACTTCAGAGAGTGACAACTTTGCTTTGTTCTTGTCAAGCATCCTCTGTATCACTTGGCAGAGTCCCTAGAGTTCTGGCATTAAGTCCACGAGCAATCTTTCCTACCTGAACTTCTAAGTTCCTTATGGATACGGCTAGACTCCATACAATTGCATCATTATGCTCCATATAATCCATCAGGGTGTTCTTATTAGAAGATCTTTGCATTGGAGGTAGATTATTCTGTGCTCTCTGTGGTATCACATTCTGGTTGAAACTTGGTGGTGTATTGGTGCTCTGACACTGGTCATTAAATTGGTTACTGCCCTAGTTCGTCCATGAAAAGTTTGGGTGCTGCTTCCACCCCACATTATATGTATCAGAGTACGGGCTGTTATTGTAGTTGTAGTTACCAACAAAATACACCGACTCTAGGTTTGTTGGGCATTCCTCTATGATATGGTCATCACCGTAAATAGTGCAAAATGATTTAAATACCTTTACCTCTCAGACTTCAGTAGGCTTTTGCATTGTCTTCACTATATTAGTGAGGTTGGCAATTTGAGCACTGATTGATGAAAGGGCATCAAGTTCCAACTTTCCAGCTACTCTCATCCCGGCTCCCAATCTGGTGGTAGGATATTGGAGATCATTGGTGACAATACTTTCAAGGATGTCATATGCCTCTGTGTATTTCTTGTCTAACAACGAACTGTTCGCCGAAGCATCAACAATAGTCCTGGCATAAGCATTGAGTCCATTATAAAAGGTCTCTATCTGGGTCCAAGTAGGGAATCCATGCATAGAGCATCTTCTCAACAGGTCCTTGAAATGCTCTCAAGAATCATATAAAGCCTCGTCATCAGCCTGCCTAAAAGTAATAATTTCACTCTGCAGCTTGGCATTAAGTTTAGGTGGCTGGAATCTCAGAAGAAACTTCTGGCATAAATTTGCCCATGTAGTGACTGAACCAGGTGGCAATGAATTTAACCATAATTTCGCTCTATCTCGAAAGGAAAATAAAAATAACCTCAGCTTTATTGTTTCTTTATTCACTCGAGGTTGTTGAAATAGTTAGCAAACCTCCATGAATTGCTTCAAGTGTTGCCTTGGGTCTCCAGTAGGTGATCCATCAAATTGACCCACATTCATTAGCATTTGAATCATTATCGGTTTAAGCTAAAAGTTAGCCATATTTACCTCTGGACTGGTCAGTCCTAGCATCAAATCATCTATGGTGGGTGCTAGGTGTTCTCTGATAGGTTGGTTACTCCTAACTCCACATTCTCATTCTGCGCTATCTTTTGACGTTCTCTCCTCAACCTGCGCAGGGTTCTCTAAATTTCAGGATCATGCTTCAAGTTCTTCCCTTTTAGTGTTGCACCTATTCATAAGCTAAAGAAAATTAATAAAAATAATTAAAAAGAAAAACAAGCAAAAATCAAAATAATTAATTCTGTTGCAATCCTCGGTAACAGAGCTAAAAACTTGTCGACTGACTAACGCTTGACAAGTAATTGATGAATTAATGTAAATATGCCAGAAAATAATGCCAAGTTTAGGTCTTTTTGTGTGCAAGTATACACGATCAGCAAGTAATACAACAGTAAGCTGAGTATCGTATCCATGAGGATTGTCCAGGAATTAAATGGTATGATCTTTACCTGTGAATTGAAACAAACGAGTTTGAATTGGATTTTGGATTTTGAAAATGACTAAGGAAAAATAAAGTAAAAGTTTATGCAGTTTGGAAAACAAATGTATTTAAATAGTGATGTTTTTCAATAATTAACTTAGCAAAGTTCTAATCTTTACTCCTAAGGGGTAGACTCACTTCCGAAGTATGCTCATCTACTTGAACATCTTCTGTCGAAGTTTCTTACCTTAGTACCGGGCAATTAATCGTTTTCTCCTAATTCTGTTAAGATATTAAGGGATAATATGTATAAAATGCCAACAGTCGTATGACAAAAAATTTAAGAAAATTAAGAACTAGCAAAATAGACAAAAATGCCATGGCATTCAATTATTAAAAGTTGAAAAATAACTGAGCAGTCATTGCAAAAACATCCCCAGCCAACTTAAAAGAATTAGTTCATGGCTGGGGAAACCATCAACAAATCATTGTTTATAAACATCACCATCATATCAAAATTAAAAACAAAGAGAAATGGTCAAAGAAGGAGATCCATCGATGCAACCCTTCAGTGGATCTAAAGCTCTCAGTCTTAGCCTGGTCGAACCATGATCTTCCCTCTACCTTCTTTCTTCACCACGGTGCTGCCTCTCTTCTCTGATATTCTTACTTTATATAGGCACTCATAAAAACCCTATATTGGCATGTTATCTTCTTATCCTCCTTTTGAATTTGAATTTGTGTTGATCTGGTTCTAACTAGGTCTGACGTCATCGTCCTTCATTCTTTTGCCAACCGAGCTTGGTAGTCCTCGTCCTGCTTTTGCCAACGCAACTCGACATTTCTCTTCTGGTCCTCTTTCTTTCTCTGCCATCTACTCCTGTCCTGCTCCTGCCAAAGTTGTCCTGCTCCTAACCTGCCTACCATAGCAAGGAAATACATCTTTACTCTGGCAAAAGAAACGTTCCTCAACTCCTTAATGCAAATGCATAAATTTACTAACTAAATGCATAAATATGTACTCAAAGTCAAGCAAAAACATGTCAATATATACGTGGAAAGTAGTACTTTTGAGGAGTTAACAGTTTTATTAAAATTTATAAGACTAATATTTTTTCTATATTGGAAATATAATTGTTTTTTAGTTTTATACCTTATTATACCTATTTTTCACGTAAATAATGTTCTCATGTAGACACAATATCGTTTAAAAGGTTTTAAAAAGCCTACTGGTCTCACTATATTCCCTGAAGTGAATGTGAGATTATATAACAGAAAGAATAAAGGTCAAATTAGTAGTTGTGGTCATGATAGATACCATTGACATAGACTTGATGTTCATTTTAAAAACACTTATACTACCAGAAGTGGGATTATAAGGATGAAAAAAGTGATAACGCACTATAAGTGATATTATAAGGGTTAAAAAGTTATAACCCACCTTACGTGAGATTATACTGATGACAATAGTTATAAAGATCAGTTTGAGAAAGTCAAATTTTTGGGTTATCAATATGAAAACCATTGGTCTCATACTTATCGTACATCAAATCATCTTGTAGACCTTTATCAACAATTATTGAATGATAAAGGAAAGAAATATAAACAAATTTTGTTTACGAGAATGGTGAAAATGGTTATGGCGTTGCTGGTCCAACTCACTTGGATGTAGTTGATTTCCTCATAACCCTTGAAGGGAATAATTTACCTTTTTTTTATTTTATTTCCTTATAACTCCTAAAGGAAATAATTAATCTTTTAATTTCTTCTGCTATATGTTAATTTACTTTACAAAATAGTTATTTGCATATTATATTATATATATTAAATATTTTGTGACATTTATTTATTTTCTTTAACATGATTACATCATAAATACAATCTGTAATAAATTGTGATGATTTATGCTTAATAGAAGCATAAGAATTGTTTTTCTCATTTAACAATGCAAGGAAAAAATGTGAGTAATATCTCCAGAAGTAACAATATCATAGAAATATCTAGAAGTGCAAATATATTTTTGCCAAATGGAACTGAATTTCATGTTCATAATGTCTTATACTCTCAAAAGTCACAAAAAACTTGAGTTTTAAAGATATTCCCGGAAATGGATATCATATTGAGACTATCAGTGAAGGAGATGTTGAATATCTCTAAATTATGAGTACAACTCAAGGCAATAATAAAATATTAAGAAATTTGTCTCCACTCTCCTCTGGATTGTATTACACATGTATGAGTAAGATTGAATCACATGTTATGGTAAATAAAAAATTTACAAATTCATATATATATATATATAGAGTTGATTAGACAATCCTGATCAATAATAATGTAGAAAATTATTGAGATTTATGTGAACATTTATTAAAAACAACCATAAGTTCTTGTGTTGCTTGTTCTCAAAGAAATTTATTATATTCCACTTACTAAATGAAAATGTAATTCTTGTGCTTCGTGTTCTCAAAGAAATTGATATATTAGAGCCCCACTTAAAGAACTTAAAGTTCTTGTACTGAAGTTGTGTAACTCCCCAAAAATTGGGTTAGAAGAATAGATGGTTCAATAGGATTAAGTTCGGTTCGGTTGAACCGGGTTAACTGATTGAATACGTTTCCAAGTAAATAAATATTTTGAAAATGCAATTTCATTGAAATAAATTTGGATTGGGTTTTTAAAATGTTTAGTTATTTTATTAAGAATTTTGGTATTTGAATCAGATGATAATTAAATCGATTTTAATGACATTTTAGTTTAGTGACTAAAATGTAAGAAATGTAAAACTATTTTTAAAGTGACTAAATTGTAAAAGGGTCAATACTAAGAATCCTTAGAGATATATATTTTCTATATGTTCTAATTCTTTTTGCCACCTTAATTGACAAAAGTTTTTGACACTTAATTGTTTTCTCAAGAGAATTTTCTTATTTTCCCAATTTCTCAAGATTTTCAATATTCTCTCATTTTCTCATCACTTTTCTTCTCATAAATTTTAGAATTCTTGATGGTTTTCAATGGGAAATATATCATTTGATTCCTCTTTTCTTGCTTTACAAAACCTTACAAATATCTTCTAAAGGATCTTTTCGATTTCTATTTTCTTCAACAAAGAAAAGTTACGTCAATTTTGGTGGAAATGCTTCAAAGGTGATTTTCTTCTTATCACTTACAACTAAGATTTTTTATTGATATTCCCTAGTAATTGATTCATGTTTAATGTTTTATCACTTGATTTTGCAATTTGATTCAAGTGATTGATGTTAATTGGTGTTTTGCCTAAATTCTTGATTTACAAGATGATAGCTGGTGATTTCTATTGGGTTAACTCATGTTTTAGTTGTATAAACATAATGTGAAATGAGGTTTTTGATATAAATCCTGAAACTATTTAATTGCTTAATTTCTAAGATAGTTTAAAGTTGGTTTGGGGGCTATTATGATTGATTCGTGATTGCTGGAGGTATAAGAATGTTTTTGTTATGTTTTTGGATGTTATTTGATGAAGTTAAAATAATAGAATCATAGCTAATGGTTGATTGGTTCATGTTAGAGGTAGTTTTTTATGTTTTCAGATAGGTTTTGGATATATTTTCGTTGAGGTTGCAGGGGATGGTTTAAGGCTGTTGTTTGGATGCATTTTGATGCTTTGTTCCTCTGGTTTTGTGTGGTAAAAATAAGAGAGGAACAAGCTAAGCCTACCTTGTAGATATCAGATCATTTCAGAAACTTATAGTGTAACCGCAAGCGAGGCGTTGCGTATCGGTGAGTGTAAAAGTGTTTTGGCACTCTAAAAGGTTTGAAATATGGTGTTGAGGGTTTAGATTTAGCCTAGCAACCTTAACCAAGCCCGAAAGTAAGTTTACCTATTTCGCCATTTGAATATCGATTTATTATGAAGCATGATTTACATGTTTTGATTTGAAAGCATGAGCTGAGATACTTACTATTTTTATGCATCATTAAATGTTATACAATGATTTATCAAGCATGATGATGCTTAAGTGCATCGATAAAGGTTTCTTAAACGGAATGTTAAGGTTTCCATGGGCAATGTTATTTGCATATGAAATTGATTTGTTAAATGTATAAGGAAATCAGTAAGTAAAGGTGTTTTAAAGATGATATTGGCTATGTGACACACTAAAAAGGTATCAGATATAGTTGGCATGTCATATGGATTAAAGTGCACTATAATACAAGTTGATTGCCCCACCGTCCTTGAGGAAGTTGAAAAATACTGCTCGGGCTGATGGAATTCGCGACTTTGTGGTGATTAAAAAATTACCTGGGATGAAGACAAGAAAGCAAGAGGTGGTTGAAAGGAACCACTCAGGAATCTGTTTATCCGATGAGTTTTATAAAGGAATTATGGTTTATTATGGGTCACTAATTGCCAATATATGAGGAAATAAAGGAAAACAAGTTGAAAGCTAATTACATATGCTTTGTTTATGCATGACATGTTTTGCAAGAATGAAAGCAAATTGCATTTGCTTTATTCAAGCCTCTTATCCATTGCAAATGATACATGGTTTTACATATGGTTTTACATTGCATTGATGGATATTTGTTGAGCTACCTCACTAAGCATGCATTGCTTACGCTCATGTTTCATCTTTGTAGAGAATTAGAGTTGCAAGGTGGCATTTGAGGCAAAGGGGATCCAAATAACTTTAATCATTTTGTGTATGGAAAACTAGCATGAATTTATGGTTAATAAGGCAACGTGTCATTTCAATTTGAGGGATTTGTAATCTATTTTGCTATGGTCTTTTGGAGTTTATATCTTGTTGTTTGATAACCTATCATGATTGATCTTGATGCATGATGTTGGATTTGAATCCTTGGATTATATGCTTGTACATTTATTGATATGATATGCTATACATGTATTAAGTGGATGCACATGCCTAAGTTTTGGATGCTTGATCAAGTCTTGAAATGTGTATATGGGTGATTGGAGGTTTGTTTAGCTTAATTCAATCTTTAGAATGCATTTCAAGCATGTTGATTTATGAGATTAGGAATCATACCTCTAGTTTAATCGATGGTACTTGGTAATGCATGATTGATGGTTCAAACATGTGTTCATGAATGCCAAATATGTTGAATATGTCTGGGAAGCATGTTAGTATGTTTGATAAGGTTTAGAGGTGATAAACCAGTGAAAATGGGCATTACAGGTATGGCCGTACCAGTATGGTGCCCATCCTATTGGTACATGGGGCCTAGGCTGGGAGTTGAGGAATAAGCCTAGGAACTGATACAATGCAAACCGTACCGGTACGGCTGTTCGCTAATGGAAAGTATAGGATTGGTACAAGGCTAGGTGTTATAGTACGCCCTTGTCACCATACCGGTACGAGTGACCGTTTGTGGCAGTTTGGAATCTTACTAAAGTTTAGATTCTTGCATTTTAGTCTCTAATTGTTTATATGTCAATTGTGTGTGTTCGAATGATCCGTTTTAGTTGAGAGTTGATATGCAAACATGAAACATGACTAATTAAGGTTTGTAAATTTAAATCTATTTAAGTCCTCTTAATTTTCTAGAATTGCAATTTGGTCCCTAAATCACATGTTTACGCAATTAGATATCGATTCGATGTTCGATTTGAATGCAATTTTAACCCATGCTTGTATTTGCACCGTAGGTCTTGATAATGCATCTAGATACGATAAAAAGAAAAAAATAGACCTAAGTCAAGTTAGCTAGTTTGGGTTTGCTTTGGCAAACCTAATGTGATCTTCTCGGTTCGGGTCTAGTGCCTAGGCTGGGTCGAAGAGGTTACAGTTAGTGGTATCAGAGCCAAGTTTGCTAAAAGTTGTATTTTTGTTAAATTGATTCAGTGAATTTAATTGTTCCTAAGCATGGCTATTGTTGGTATTGATGTCATTTGTTATGATATGGGATAACTGGGGACACATTGCCTATTACCATTGTTTTTAAATTATTTTTACAAGTTGTTTTGGATCTTTTGCCTAATGCAAGCCTAATTGGTTATATTTATGTGTTTTAGGCATTAGTCAGTATGCATGCAAGGTGTGAGACTCGGTCTTTTACGAGTAATGCCGCTAACGAAAGCCTAATTGGTTATGTTTATGTGTTTTAGATATCCTTAGCCCTATAGTTGCTACTAATATTGCTTTACAGTTAGAGCGTCTGTGTTGCTTAGGATGTATTGAGTTTAGAGGATTGAGTCCTAAAACGGCATAGGAATGGCTTGCAAGCACAAACAGATAAAGTGTATAGATACACGAAAGCTCGGTTGCATAGTGTCACTACTGCATTATGATTCTTGTTACTGGTGAACGACCACAATAGTTAGGATGCCTGCTACTGATGTGGATTGGGAGTTCTTTCGAAGAGCTTTCAAGAGGAAGTATCTTGGTCTGCAGTATTTGGATGCGAAGAAGAGGGAATTTATGGCTTTAGCGCATGACCTGATGTCTGTAGCTGAGTATGAAGTGAAGTTTGTTTGTTTGACCTAATATGTAACGACTGAGATTTTGAAATATGAGGGTCAAGTTTAACTGAGGGATATGCCTCGTGTTGGGTTGCGATTTTTGGGCCTTATGGACATTTTGGGCTTGGGTCTTTGGCTTGGGTGTGGACTTGAGATGGTAGTAGGAAGTTATTTTAAGAAATGACAAAATAGAGTTGAAAGAGAGGGGAAAGCTTTTATTTCTCTGCATATGCAGAAAATGGTGATATCATCACCTTTACATCTTCTTCCTCTTTCTTAAACTCATTCTTCTCCTGCAAACACCTCTATCAAAGGTTGAATTTTGAGAGTTTGTGTTAAAATCATGTTTGGCTTGTTGAGGGAAGTTTTATCAGCCTTTAAGGATCTACATTTCAAGGTAAGTCTTTCTTGGATTAGTGGAATGAAGAGTTTGTTGGGGGTTAGGGGAGTTAAATGAGATTGGGGTTTTGGGAGCTCCAATCTTGGGTTTAGATTATGTTTTCAGTCTCTTTAATCCTCCAGCAACGTTATAATTCATTTTGCAATCTTCCCATGCAGTGAGAGAAGTTAGGAGTTCATTAAAAGTACAAGAAAGGGAGAAGGCTTAAAGCTTTCGATGAAGGCTTCATTTTACCTGCTAAGCTAAGGTTAGTACACTACTAACTTCTGTAGTTTCCTGGAAATCATAAAAATAGGCTTTGTGCATGATTTGGGTGTTTATGGTTTGATATGCCTTGGTTGCCCCCTTTAATGGTAAAATGCGGATTTGATGTTGTTAAGGCTTCAAATTTGTAGAAACCCACTTAATAGCTTCGCCATAACTTATAGGTTCAATTTAGGGCTTAACCATATGGGTTAAATGAGATTTCTAGGTGAAATCCGAACCCAGTGTTTGAATTCTGGGATTGTGTACTGATATAGGGTGTACAATATCGGTACACCTTTGTGATAAAGGTAGACGGTTATGAGGGACGTACCGGTACAAATTCCTATGTATCAGTACCCCTTTCCTAATAAGAATTCCAGTAGTACCTGAGGAAGGCTTTTGCATACCGGTACACCAATATAAAAGTACCGGTACATGTGGGGATCGGTACGGGGTGGATACGTACCGATATTGTATATCGATACAGAGTTTAACATACTGGTATGACTTGATGTACCAAACCTTTCGAACCTAAATTGAGTATCGGTACTCATAGGAGAGTATCGGTACCCAGAGAGGCGTACCGATACCCATATAGGAGTATCGGTACTCACTGGGCAATTTGCCCAAGAAATTTGAGTTTGCGTTAGGGGGTTTTATAATTCGAGGTAGTAACCCATGAAATAAAAGGTACAAAATGAATATTAAACCTGAGAAACGAACATTTAAACCTCGTATGTGAAATAAAAGGCTAATGATTTGGTAAATATTGGGTAAACCGTGCGAGGTAGTAACCCATAAGGATCCTAGGTGGATCAAGCTAAGGCCCTTGCTTTGCACTGATGCGTTACTTAGTTGTTGAGTCATCCCTTGATGTTAGGATTTGGATACACTAGAAGTTTGCTGCAACGCCTTGAAGACTCCCGAATGTAAGATCCCAATACTTTGTGGACGCGGGCCTTATTCGAAGATTCTTGATGAGAGATTCCCAGCATGGATATAGGATCCTAATGCTTTGTGGATGCTGGCCTCATCCCCGTGAGTATAGGATCCTGATACTTTGTGGACGCAGTCCTTGCTCGTAGTATAGGATCCTGATGCTCGTAGTATAAGATCTTGATGCTTTGTAGACGCGAGCTTCACTTAATGTTAATGGTATTATCTGTGTAATGCTATGCGAACTTATGAGGTGCATGTACGTATTGTGTGCGTGATCATACATTCATGATATTATGTGTTTAGGCGATTATGGTAGCGCCATCGTTGTCCTACTATGATATCATTCATGTTGCATTGCTTTATTTATGATTTGCATGAAGCATGGTTGAGTGGCGGTGTATCCAATGAGCTTTGTTAGCTCAACGTTCAGAATCATTATTTTCGTTCACAGGTAAATAGGTTGCCACGAGGCTTGAAGGAGCACCATCAAGGCTTGGATTTTAGCATCGACTTTAGTTGTTGAGTACAATTGCTAGATTATTGGGCTATGTATTTCGTAGGACCCTATATGTAATTTGTAACTTTTATTTTATACAAAGTAGTCCAAGTCGAATGCTTTTAAGTATTTGTAATTGGAGCTCCATGGATACTATTTTAAATACTCGAATTTAACTGTATTTTAAATGCATGGACTTATATTTTAATTGGACTTATTCTGTTTTGGGCTCAAAAAAGAAAATTTTATTAGTAAGGGTTTTTGGGCTTAGGGACCAACTGTGACAATCTGTAATACCCCAAAATTTTCTAAGTTGTTTAGGAGTCATTTAGTACTAAGATAATGGCTTAAAAGCTTACTTAGTGACTAAAATGACAAAAATACAAAAGTTAGGATTTTCTCAATCATGGACTGTAGAAAAGAAATTTCTGAGGTTTTAAGGTGTCATGTAATAGAGAATGAGTAAAATAGGATACTCACAAAATTTGGTTAAAATCCAAGGAAAAATTGGAATGGGAATTTAAGTTTAAAGTTTTGTGACCAAAATGATAAGTTTTTAAAACTTGGGTGGTACAAGTTGAAATATGAAAAGTTGAAGGAACAAAGTTGTAATTTTCCAAAAGTTAGGTGTTTTATTTCATAAATAGATAGAGCACCTATTGGTGTGGATCGAATGAGGAATTACTGGTTTGATCCGATATTTTGATTATTGAGAAATCTCAGTCAAAGTTTAAGCGGAATTTAGATACCCGGATTGAACTGGAAAATTATGAAATTTTACTATACGATAGAGAAAGGTTATAAAAGTCATTTCCAAGTGTTGGAAGTATTTTAGTTCGATTTAGGATGAATCCTGTGATTTATTTTGATTAAGGAATTTATTTAATAACCGATAAAATTCTCGGCATTTATTGGTAAATCGGATCAAGCAAAAATTTCGGAGATAATTCCATAGACTTTGGAAGAGTTATAACATATTATTTTATAGATATTTGGAGAATTTAGCAGTAATTGTTTTATCATGTACATGTATTAACCAGATCATGGAGAAAAATCTGATATATATTCTGGGAATAAAAATGCAGTATAAGTTATTGAATTTAGATTGAACTGCAAAGTTAAGCGTGCTCAGGGCATAGGATGGGTGACCTATTAGGAAGGTCTTATGTCAGTACATGAGACTGATAAAAATGAATCAGTTTGAGTTCATAAATATGGAATATTTATATGATAATATTATTTATTTTTCAGATAAGAAAATAAGGAATTTTTATAATTTATTTGATAGCCGGTGAAGGAGAAATCGCAGTAGAAGTAGTAAATGAATATTAAGAAATCGGATCGAATCAAAATTTCAGAGGCTGTTCCATAAGTCACGAAAAATTCATAAAATATTATTTTGTGAATAAATTATTAATTCTTTGATTGTGATCTAACTAGAATAGTTGGATTTTTACAAAATGGCAAAATTTGTGATTTAAGTGACTAGTTTTGGCAATTTGGTAATTTGGTCACAATGGCAATTTTGAAATATTTTAAAAGTACCATAGGCAATATGGTAATTTCTCATGTGAAAGCATTACTCTAGTTTGGTTAGATTTGAATGAAATTTGGTTGGAATTGAACTAGAATGGCAACTAGTAAATAGGAATCTAGTTGGGGGACACTTTGGTAAATTGGAATAAAATGAATTGAAAATTAATTTTTATATCTTCATGTGGCATAAATTAATAAAAGATGAACAAAAAATTTCATCTTCTTCCACTCTATTTTCGAAATTATGGGGGGAAGGGAGAAAAAATACACAAAATTTCTCCAAGTCGAATAAGATTCAAGGTATGTTGCTTTAAAAAAAATCATCTATGCTTAATGCTCCTTCTATTGATAGTAATTTTGGATGGTAATTTGAAGATTTGTTCATGTTATTGATGAGAGAGAAAGTAGGGTTTAATGTTCTATGTTGAGATTGAAGCTTAATTTAAGTAAATCAAGTGTTGTGGAGTTGAAATCAAGCTTAGATTTAGATTAATTTAATGTTTGAAGATATAAACCCTAACCCTAGAATTTAGCATTTTATTTAGGTTTTGAAATTGATGATGAAAATGAAAGATTGATAATAATAGAAGCTTGATTTTGATGTTAAAATGAAAAATCCTCAACTAATCTTCTAAGTTACTATTTTGGCATGCTTGATAAATTAGGGAAAATATTGTGAAAATTATTTTAGTGGTAGAATTGAAGAGATTATGGACTTAGAAGCTTGATTATGGCAATTGGACTAAAATAAAAGTCCTTGAAAAGTTTAAATACCCTATTCGGCTTGAAGGAAGAAATTGGGGTTTAAGTGTTAATTTTTGGAAATGAAGAATATATGTTGGAAAATTAATTTGAACATGTTAGAATGTTGTTTGGATGAAAAATGAGCCTAGGGAAGCTAAGTGACCAATTTGACCACATGAAAGAATAATGGGAAAATTTTATGAAATTTTTTTTGGCCACATGGAAGAATAATGGAAAAAAATTACGAAAATTTTAATAATGAGATTTTATGATTCGAATATGTTGTATGAAGTTAGAATTGAAATTAGAATCCAAGGGACTAAATTGACAAGGAAGGAAATAGTAAGGGAAAATGTGAAAAATTATAGAAATATTGGATTAATTATTCGATACAAGTTTGCAAGTTATGTGTAAATATTAGTGACTAAAATGTCACTTAGGTAAAAGTTAGTGGATGAAGGGTATTGAATAAAAGTTAGTGAAAAATGATGGAATTATTGAATAATATTGATTGAGCTTAAATAAATTTCAAAATGTGCAAAATGGTCACTAGGGACCATAATGAACAATTCAGCATTATTAAAAGAAAAAGTGAAAATTTTTGGAAATATTTTATATTTGGATAATTATACTAGTATAGTATAGTTAAGCAATGTTAGATTAAAAATATAACATGAATATTGTTATGTATGTTCAAATGGTACTGTAAAGCTATTGACGAGGCTAAGGATACCAGATCAAAGGAAAACAAGGAAAAATATCGAAATAGCTTAGTGAGGCTAATATCATGCATGGCCCAGGTGAGTGCATTTTTACTTATTTATTATATATGTGATATGAGTGATTGCATTATATATATTTATGTAATATTAATAAATAGGACGATTTGTGTTGAACTGACATTGATATTAATGAAAATATATGTTGATCAAAGTTATGTAAATGGCATTAAGTATTGAGTGGCATATGTGATACAATGATATGGCATAATGATTTATCTAAGATATACCTCCATATTAACTTATAAGTAGAGTACAAAATTTTAATCATACAAAATAGCTATTTATTTAATGTCTATACATGCCCTACTAGACTAGGATGTGGTGATACTTACTGATAATATAGGCTAACTTGATTCAATAATATGCAGCTCCTTCTCTGCTATCTAGTCCGAAGTACCTACGTGTGATACGAAACACACGTTAAATATAACTTAGTGAGGTATAATCATAACAATGTAAAATAATGATTATAAATAACACCATTCTGCAAAATGGTTAGCGATATCTAATTGCAGTTGACAACATTTTATCATGTATAGAACTATCTTACATATATAGTTCATTTAACCAATATAATATTCAAATCATAGGATCCGATCTATGTTACTAGTCTTGTGTATATTAAGCTTTTTAGCTTAACTACTTGCATAAATGCATTTTACGTATTATAGCCAAAGTATAAAATCATGCCATCTGTAATGCAGGATTAATCATGTATCATGACTATCTTAAGAATCATGTCATCATTGTTCTATGTTCATCAGGTATTCACATGCATAATAATTTCTTTAACATAAAAATTCTTTCAATATGATTTATATCATCTATCAATTTTGTCATAGAATCATGATATTAAGGGTTCATGATCATCAAGTAGTCATGCTTTCATCACGTAATCACTTGCATATCATATTCTTTAACATAGCCATACTTTCATCATGCAATCATTTGCATATCCTATCCTTTAACATAGCCCAAAGTGCAAAATCATGTGATGCCATGGTACGCGAGTCATCACGACACCGTAGTGTCTGCATCGCCGAAACGACTGAGATGAGTATGTACTCAAAGAAGCTCTTTGCTCCTCATACTTGCATATTTTGTGCTATGTAACACCGTAGTGTTTGAACCGACTCCGTAGAATCTAAATCGACCCCGAAAAGTCTACATTATCTATCTCGACCCTGAAGAGTCTACCTTGTCTATCTCAACCCCGAAGAGTCTACATTGTTTATCTCGACCCCGAAGAGTTTACCTTGTCTATCTCGACCCTGAAGAGTCTACATTGTCTATATCGACCCCGAAGAGTCTACATTGTTTATCTCGACCCCGAAGAGTCTACATTGTCTATCTCGACCCCGAAGAGTCTACATTGTCTATCTCGACCCTGAAGTGTCTACATTGTTTATCTTGCACCGCAGTGCTATGACACAGCTGCTAAGACTCTATGGATATCCAATTATACCAAAGACTCTCACACTAGTACTTGGGCATAACAATATAATATTTTCATGTTCAATATCCATTCCTTCGATACTATTATCCATAATTTGAATTAGTTTGAGGAATTAAAAATATTAGAAAAGATGTTTAAAAAAATTACAAGTCTAAAAATCAGTGTAATCAGTTAGTAACATCTTTAATGTGTATTCAAATATCGAATATACATTGAGGGTGTTACATTTAGTGGTATTAGAGCAAAGGTTTAGCCAATTCTGAAGGTTAAACTGAGTCCATGATTTTACTAAAGTGTACATGCCCCTAGGATGTAATGTAACTGATGTAATTGCTTGCATAACTTGATGTAACTCCTCAATAGTATGAATAAGGCTCTTATGGCTATAAGAAAAGTAAGATACTGTTAGATTTCGTCAGTTGACGAATTTCGAGGGTTAAGAAAAGACCCATAATGGATACAACACAGTGAAATAAATATGATAGTTAACTCCTATTCAGAATGAGTTATCTGTATAATAGAGAACTGGTACAGTAATTATAAGAAGATAGATGATACTCCGATTGTAAGGGAATTTCCAAATGTGTTTTCGGATGAATTACTAGGATTACCTCCAGATAAAGAGGTACATTTTGATATTGATGTTTAATTCGAGAACAAAGCAGGTATTGATAACACCTTGTAGAATGGCACCAACTAAGTTAGAGGAGCTAAAAGTTCAGCTGCAAGAGCTATTAGATTGGAGTTATATTCGATCGAGTGAATTACTATGATGTGCTCCAATATTATTCGTAAAAAAGAAAGATGATTCTTTACAATTAAGTATAGATCATTGACAGTTAAATAGGGTAACAATAAAGAATAAATAATCTGTTACCAAGTATTGGGGATTTGTTTGACCAGCACCGAGGTGCAGCTGTGTTCCAAAAGAGTCGATCTTTAATTGGGTTATTATCAGTTAAAAGTTAAGGAAGGAAATATACCAAAGACAACACCCAAGACTCGTTATAGACACTACGAGTTCTTAGTGACGCCGTTTGGATTTACAAACGCCCCACCGCATATAAGGATCTTATGAATAAGGTGTTTCAACCCTACTTGGACCAGTTCATGGTGAAATAAAGAAAGAAATTTTAATAGAAGGACAATCAATTGGACTATTCTGATCTTTGAAGATAAGTTACGAGCCTAAATTATTGAGAACACAGGATTGCGAGAAAGGAAGTTGAATTACAACCCGATATTTGATGTATGGCGAAAACTGATGAAAATTTTAGCATATACAATTAAAAGGAATAAGGAATAAGAAAATTTCATTGGTAAAAGTCAGTTAGCGGAAGTATAAAGTAGAAGTAGCTACTTGAGAAATCGAGAAGAAAACGAAAGAGCAGTAATTGCAACTTTTTGAACCATGTACGTTTTGAAAATTCGAGGACGAATTTTCTTAAGGGGGAAGAATTGTAATACCCCAAAATTTTCTAAGTTGTTTAGGAGTCATTTAGTACTAAGATAAGGGCTTAAAAGCTTACTTAGTGACTAAAATGACAAAAATGCAAAAGGTAGGATTTTCTCAATTATGGACTCTAGAAAAGAAATTTCTGAGGTTTTAAGGTGTCACGTGATAGAGAACGAGTAAAATAGGATACTCGCAAAATTTGGTTAAAATCCAAGGAAAAAATGGAATGGGAATTTAAGGTTAAAGTTTAGTGACCAAAATGATAAGTTTTTAAAACTTGGGTGGTACAAGTTGAAATATGAAAAGTTGAAGTACCGAAGTTGTAATTTCCCAAAAGTTAGGTGTTTTATTTCATAAACAGATAGAGCACCTATTGGTGTGGATCGAATGAGGAATTACTAGTTTGATCTGATATTTCGATTATTGGGAAATCGTAGTCAAAGTTTAAGTGGAATTCGGATGCCCGGATTGAACTGGAAAATTATGAAATTTTACCATATGATAGAGAAAGGTTATAAAAGTCATTTCCAAGTGTTGGAAGTATTTTAGTTCGATTCAGGATGAATCCTATGATTTATTTTGATTAAGGAATTTATTTAGTAACCGATAAAATTCTCGGCATTTATTGGTAAATCAGATCAAGCTAAAATTTCGGAGATGATTCCATAGACTTTGGAAGAGTTATAACATATTATTTTATGGATATTTGGAGAATTTAGCTGTAATTGTTTTATCTTGTACATGGATTAAACAGATCATGGAGAAAAATCTGATATAGATTTCGGGAATAAAAATACATTATAAGATATTGAATTTAGATTGAACTGCAAAGTTAAGCGTACTTAGGGCATAGGATGGGTGACTTATTGGGAATGTCTTATTTCAGTACATGATACTGATAAAAAGGAATCAGTTCGAGTTAACATTATTCGTATGGATATCTGATAAATGATTATTAAGAGAATTTTATCTGATAAAGATTTCGGGTAAATTATCAATATATTGGACCGAGTCAAAATTTTAAGTTTAACTTCATAAATATGGAATATTTATTTGAGAATATTATTTATTTTTTCAGATAAGAAAATAAGGATTTTTTAGAATTTATTTGATAGCCGGTGAAGGGGAAATCGCAGTAGAAGTAGTAAGTGAATATTGGGAAATCAAATCGAATTAAAATTTCAGAGGCTGTTCCATAAGTCACGAAAAATTCATAAAATATTATTTTACGAATAAATTATTAATTGGTTGATTGTGATCTAACTAGAATAGTTGGATTTTTACAAAATGACAAAATGTGTGATCTAAGTGACTAGTTTTGGTAATTTGGTCACAATGGCAATTTTGAAATATTTTGAAAGTACCATGGGAAATATGGTAATTTCCCATGTGAAAGCATTACTCTAGTTTGGTTAGATTTGAATGAAATTTGGTTGGAATTGAACTAGAATGACAACTAGTAAATATGAATCTAGTTGGAGGACATTTTGGTAAATTGGAATAAAATGGATTAAAAATTTATTTTTATTTCTACATGTGGCATAAATTAATAAAAGATGAACAAAAAAGTTCTTCTTCTTCCACTCTATTTTTGAAATTATGGGGGGAAGGGAGAAAAAAATACAAAAAATTTCTCCAAGCATTTTGAAGGCTTTCGAATAAGATTCAAGGTATGTTGCTTTGTAAAAAATGATCTATGCTTAATGCTCTTTCTATTGATAGTAATTTTGCATGGTAATTTGAAGATTTGTTCTTGTTATTGATGAGAGAGAAAATAGGGTTTCATGTTCTATGTTGAGATTGAAGCTTAATTTAAGTAATTCAAGTGTTGTGGAGTTGAAATCAAGCTTAGATTTAGATTAATTTCATGTTTGAAGATATAAACCCTAACCCTAGAATTTGGGATTTTATTTAGGTTTTGAAATTGATGATGAAAAAGAAATATTGATAATATTAGAAGCTTGATTTTGATGTTAGAATGAAAATCCTCAACTAGTCTTTTAAGTTACTATTTTGACATGCTTGATAAATTAGGGAAAATATTGTGAAAATTATTTTAGTGGTGGAATTGAATAGGTTATGAACTTAGAAGCTTGCTTATGGCAATTGGACTAAAATAAAGTCCTTGAAAAGCTTAGACACCCAATTTGGCTTGAAGGAAGAAATTAGGGTGTAAGTGTTAATTTTTGGAAATGAAGAATATATGTTGGAAAAATTAATTTGAACATGTTAGAATGTTGTTTGGATGAAAAATGAGCCTAGAGAAGCTAAGTGACCAATTCGGCCACATGGAAGAATAATGGGAACATTTTATGATAATTTTAATTATGAGATTTTATGATTCGAATATGTTGTATAAAGTTAGAATGGAAATTAGAATCTAAGGGACTAAATTGACAAGAAAAGAAATAGTAAGGGAAAAATGTGAGAAAAATTATAGAAATATTGGATTAATTATTCGATACAAGTTTGCAAGTTATGTGTAAAAATTATTGACTAAAATGTCACATAGGTAAAAGTTAGTGGAGGAAGGGTATTGAATAAAAGTTAGTGAAAAAATGATGGAATTATTGAATAATTGTGATTGAACCTAAATAAATTTCAAAATGTGCAAAATGGTCACTAGGGACCATAATGAACAATTCAGAATTATTAAAGGAAAAGGTGAATTTTTTTGGAAATATTTTATATTTGGATAATTATACTAGTATGGTATAGTTAAGCAATGTTAGATTAAAAATCTAACATGAATATTGTTATGTATGTTCAAATGGTACTGTAAAGCTATTGACGAGGCTAAGGGTACCATATCAGAGGAAAACAAGGAAAAAATATCGAAATAGCTTAGTGAGGCTAATATCATGCATGGCCCAGGTGAGTGCATTTTTACTTATTTATTATGTATGTTATATGAGTGATTGCATTATATATATTTATGTAATATTGAGAAATATGAAGATTTGTGATTATCCGACCTTGATATTAATGAAAATATATGTTGATCAAAGTTATGTAAATGGCATGAAGTATTGAGTGGCATTTGTGATACAGTGATATGGAATAATGATTTATCTAAGATAAATCAGATTTTAGATATTTGGATATGAACTGCCCATTATCAAATTATGGATAATATATCGAAGGAATGTATATTGAATATGAAAATATTATATTGTTATGCCCAAGTACTAGTGTGGGAGTCTTTGATATAATTGGATATCCATAGAGTCTTAGCAGCTGCGTCATAGCACTATGGTGCGAGATAAACAATGTAGATTTTTCTGGGTCTAGATAGACAATGTAGACTCTTCGAGGTCGGGATAAACAATGTAGACTCTTCGGTGTCGAGATAGACAGTGTAGACTCTTCGGGGTTGAGATAAACAATGTAGACTCTTCGGGGCCGAGATAGACAATGTAGACTCTTCGGGATCGAGATAGATAATGTAGACTTTTCGGGGTTGAGATAAACAATGTAGACTCTTTGGGGTCGAGATAGATAATGTAGACTCTTCATGGTCGAGATAGACAATGTAGACTCTTCGGGGTCGAGATAGACAATGTAGACTCTTCGGGGTTAAGATAAACAATATAGACTATTTGGGGTCGAGATAGACAATGTAGACTCTTCAGGGTCGAGATAGACTCTACGGAGTCGAGTTAGACTCTACAGAGACGGTTCAAACTCTACGGTGTTACATAGCACAAAATGTGTGAGTATGAGGAGCAATGAGCGTCCTCGAGTACGTACTCATCTCAGTCATTTCGGCGATGCAGACATTACTGCATTATAGACACTGCGGGGTAGTGATGACTCACGTACCATGGCATCACATGGTTTTGTACTTTGGGCTATGTTAAAGGATAGGATATGCAAATGATGGCATGATGAAAGTATGGCTATGTTAAAGAATATGATATGCAAGTGATTATATGATGAAAGCATGACTACTTGATGATCATGAACCCTTGATATCATGATTCCATGACAAAATTGATAGATGATATAAATCATATTGAAAGAATGTTTATGTTAAATAAATTATTATGCACGTGAATACCTGATGAACATAGAACAACGATGACATGATTCTTAAGATAGTCATGATACATGATTAATCATGCATTACAGATGACATGATTTTATACTTTGGCTATAATACTTAAAATACATTTATGCAAGTAGTTAAGCTAAAAAGCTTAATATACACAAGACTGGTAAGACAGATCGAATCTTATGTTTGGAATATTATATTGGTTAAATGAACTATATATGTAAGATAGTTCTATACATGATAAAATGTTGGCAACTGCAATTAGATATTGCTAACCATTTTGCAGAATGGTGTTATTTATAATCATTATTTTAAATTGTTATGATTATGCCTTACTAAGTTATATTTAACGTGTGTTTCGTATCACACGTAGGTACTTCGGACTAGATAGTAGAGAATGAGCTACATATTATTGAATCAAGTTAGCCTGTATTATTAGTAAGTATCACCACATCCTAGTCTAGTGGGGCATGTATAGATATTAAATAAGTAGCTATTTTGTATAATTAAAATTTTGTACTCTACTTATAAGTTAACATTGAGGTATGATTTAGAAACATGAATTAGTTTGAGGAATTAAAAATATTAGAAAAGATGTTCAAAAAAAATTACAAGTCTGAAAATTAGTGTAATTAGTTAGTAACATCTTTAATTTGTATTCAAATATTGAATATACATTGAGGGTGTTATACATTCGGGTCAAGGGTATTATATTTAGTGGTATCAGAGCCTAGGTTTATTCGGTTCTAGGAAGCCCTGAGGGAGTCTAGAGAAGTATATAGGGGTCTAGCGAATACATGCCCATGAGTCGAAGTCGTACCTGTCTTAATGCTAAAATTTGATAGTGTGATCCTATTTGTTTATTGTACAGAATAGAATCTTGCCGAGGAGGGCAAGAGATCGTGAAGAAAGTTTGCGTTCCCGAGAAGTAAGCTACGATGAGGAATATATGCCTAATATAGAGGAAGTGTCGGAGGATACAGTTGACCAGAGAGTCAACTATTTCTTGCATATGAATCGGGTGTTGCACCAGATTGTGAGGGCTATATCGAGGGAATTTGCTACCCCTCGAGAGGCTCCTATCAAAAGGGTGAGAAGGTAGGGTGCTACGAACTTTCATGGATCAGGGCAAGATAACCAGTCCAAGTGGAGCAGTGGTTACAAGATACGCGTTAGATTATGAGACAGATAATATTGAGATCAGAAGATAAGCTATCATGTGTTCTGTCATTGTTGAAAGGCAAAAGCTAGAGAATGGTGAAAAATAGTAGAGCTTGGGTGGCACCCCAATTGACCGACTTGGGATAACTTTCTTGAGGAGTTCGAGAAGAAGTATGTGGGTGAGGCTCACATTGACACCTTGAGGGACCAGCTCAATCATCAAGTGCAAGGGAACTGATCAATCTTTGAGTATGAGCAAGAGTTTCTCTAGTTGAGTAGATATGTTCCTGAATTGGTTGCCACTGAAAAAATGAGGTGCAAGAGGTTCTTGAAGGGTTTAAAGAAAGAAATCCAGACTTATCTAACTGTTGCACCCCCGAAGGTGTTCTCAGAGTTGACTTTGAGTGCCAAGTCTCTTGAGCAGGTGCAAGGCTTAACATATGGCTCGTCTGGTGGGCAAGGAAGTTTCGGTGGGAGGGCCTAGAATCCTTCTAACAACAACTCGTAGACCTACTCTAAAATGAGAAAAAATTGGTAGAGCCATAATATAGGAGCCTTAAATCTGAGTTCGAGATTAGACTAGAGATCTGAGTTAGCTGGCCGTAGGATGCCATCTTCGTCTTCATCCATGATGATCTCGGAGGGTTCACAGATGAGTGCGGGCGCACCAGTTTGCAGTCAGTGTGGGCGCAAACATAGAGGTGAGTGTTGGGGAGCGGTAATGGTTTGTTACCAGTGTAGATTGCCAGACTATTTCAAGAAGAACTGCCCAGTAGTTGTTGTGACCTCTCCAGATCATGTTCAGAGGACTGCATATCTGGCCCTAAGGGGTCGAGGCTTTACTGAAGGAGGAGCGAGTCATGTATCGGAAGGTACCTTTTAGTCTATTGCGAGAGCACCAGCTAGGAGTATGCGGTCCGGGCTTAGGAGAACTACGCAACTATATATGTTATCTCAGGTACGTTCACCTTATTTTCGGTTACTATAGTTGCTCTTGTGGATTCAAGATCTACCCACTCTTACATTCGTAGTGGGATATCTCAGAAGTAGGGTATTCCTGTCGAGGATCTTGAGGTAGGAGTCCATGTGACTAGCCCTTTAGGATACAATGTGTTGGTAGATAAAGTGTATAGGAGGTGCTCGATTAAGGTTAAAAAGTCACATTTCACAGCAGATTTAACAGTTCTACCATTTTAAGAGTTTGACGCCATCTTGGGGATAGATTGCCTCTTTGAGCATGATGCTAGTGTAAGATGTAGAGAGAAGATCTTGAAGCTTCATGTTACTGATGGTTCTAAGCTTGATTTGAGAGGCAAAAGAAACTCGTGTCTTTCTAGTATGGTGTCGGCCTTGTCAGCTCAGAGGTTATTGCAATAAGGCTGCGAAGCCTTTTTGGCTCATGTTATTGATGCGAGGATTAGGAGTCCAATGCTTGAGAACCTTCAAACTGATAATGAGTTTATCGATGTATTTCCGAAAGTGTTACCCGGACTACCTCCTAACTGTGAGTTAGAGTTCCAGATACATCACCAGTATCCATCACACCGTATTGGATGACGCCGATAGAGATAAGAGAATTGAAGAAGCAAATCCAAGAATTGCTAGGGAGAGGTTTTATCCAACCAAACATCTCGCCTTGAGGAGCACCGGTCATGTTTGTAAAAAAAAGATGGGTCTATGAGGATGTGTATTGATTACTGGAAGTTGACAAGGTAACGATAAAGAACCGTTATCCCTTTCTGAGGATTGATGATTTATTTGACCAGTTGAGAGGTTCCCGTGTGTTTTCTAAGATCAACTTGAGGTCGAAGTACTACTAGTTGAAGGTGGTGGATGAGGATGTCCAGAAAACTACTTTTAGGACGCGGTATGGGCACTACGAGTTATTAGTAATGCCATTTGGGCTTACCAATGCACCTGCAGCCTTCATGGACCTAATGAATCGAATCTTTCAACCATACCTAGATCAGTTTGTTGTGGTCTTTATTGATGACATTTTGGTGTACTAGCATTTAGTAGAAGAGCATGACTACCATCTGCGTGTGGTTGTATAAACTCTTAGAGAAAGACATTTTTTTGCCAAGTTCAATAAGTCTAACTTTTGGCTTTCTGAAGTGGCATTTCTAGGCCATATAGTTGTCGTGGATATGATCTGCGTGGATCCTCAGAAAATTTAGGTTATGGCGGAGTGGAAACCTCCAAGTAATGTTTTGGAAGTCTATAGCTTTCTAGGACTTGCAGAGTATTATAGGCGATTTGTTAAAGGTTTCTACATTATAGCCCCACCGTTGACCAAAATGTTACAAAAAATGGTTTTGTTTGAGTGGAATGAGAGAAGGAAACAAAGTTTCGAGCAACTAAAAGCTTATCTCATGGAGGCTCTGGTCTTAACTCAACCCGAACCGGGAAAAAAGTATGTTGTGTTTAGTGAAGCATCTTTGAATGGGCTTGGATGTGTCCTTATGCAAGAAAGTAAGGTGGTCGCCTACACCTCGAGGTAGCTTAAACTGCATGAACGAAATTACCCTACCCATGATTTGGAGCTCGCTATAGTCATCTTTGCATTAAAGATTTGGAGGCACTATCTCTATAGAGAGAAGTGTTATATTTTTACGGACCATAAGAGTTTGAAGTACCTGCTTACCCAGAAGGAGTTGAACCTGAGACAACGCCGCTGGATTGAGTTGTTAAAAGATTATGAATGTGTTATTGAGTATCATCCAGGTAAAGCAAATATGGTGACGGATACCTTGAGTCGTAATTCCTTGTTCGATTTTAGGGCCATGTTTGCTCGTTTAAGGATGACCGAGGACGGTGGACTCCTAACAGAACTTCGGGTGGAGCCTACGTTGGTACAAGAGAATAAGAGGTCTCAGGTTTTAGATGAGGACTTGGTAGCATAGATTGAGGTGGTTTAAAGGGGGGCAAAGCCTTGGACTTTGAGATACGAGATGGTGGGTACTTGTACTTTAGGGGTCGACTGTGTGTTTCGTCTTTAGAGGACTTGAAGGATTGCATCTTGAGGGAGGCACACCGTAGTCCATTCACCGTACATCCAGGGGCAACAAGATATACCAAGACCTTCATCCTTTTTATTGGTGTCCGAGTATGGAAATAGATGTCTTTGATTTTTTGACAAGATGCTTAGCTTGTCAGCAAGTGAAGGCAGAACATCAAGTTTCATCAGGGTTGCTTTAACGAATTCAGATTCCACAATGGAAGTGGGATCAGATCACCATGAATTTTGTCACCGACTTGCCGATGACCCAAAGGAAACATGATGCCATTTGGTGATATTGGATCGTTTGACCAAATTTGCTAATTTCTTGCCTATGTTTATGGATTTCACCTTGGAGAGGTTGGTTCAGCTGTATATCAAGGAGATTGTGAGGTTGCATGCGGTGCCATCATAGATCATTTTGGACAGGGACCCACGCTTCGCTGCTAGGCTATGGAAAAAGATTCACAGTGCTTTGGACACTATGGTCAGGCTGAGCGGGTTATCCAAATTCTCGAGGATATGCTTCGATGCTGCATTGTGGACTTTGCCATGAGTTGGGAGGACCAGTTGCCACTTGTAGAGTTTGCTTACAATAAAAGTTAATAGTCGAGCATAAAGATGCCTCATTTTGAGGCTTTTTATGGGCGTAGGCGTAGGAAACCTTTGTGTTGGACCGAGCTTAATGAGAAGAGAATTGTGGGATCCAATCTGGTTAGGCAAACTGAAGTAAAAGTTTAGATCATCAAGGAAAGATTGCAAGCAGCCTTTGATTGTCAAAAGGCCTATGCAGATCGGAAGTGCAAGCACCTTGGGTATGATGTTGGAGAAAAAATGTTCCTTAATCAGACCGTATGAGGTGCTTGAGAGAGTTAGACCAGTTAGCCTTGCTGCCGGAGTTGGCTCGTATCTATGATGTTTTTCATGTGTCCATGTTGAGGTGTTACCATTCTGATCCATCACATATCGTTTCGCTCGAAGAGATTGAGGTCAATGTTGATTTGATGTATGAGGAAGAGCCGGTTAGAGTTCTTGATTCGGGAGTTAAGAAACTTTGCAACAAGTGCATACCCTTGGTAAAAATGTTATGGAGGAACCACGGTGTTGAGGAAGCAACATGGGAAGTCGAGGACGACATGAGAGTACTCTACCCGTATTTGTTTCCACTAGGTAAATTTTGAGGACAAAATTTTCTTTAAGGAGGGGAGAGTTGTAACGACCCAAATTTTAGAATCTTAGGGTACGGTGGCCTCGTGTTGGGTTACAATTTTTGGGCCTTATGGACCTTTTGGGCTTGGGTCTTTAGCTTGGGTGTGGACTTGAGATGGTAGTAGAAGGGTATTTTGGTAAATGAAAAAATAGAGTGGAAAGAGAGGGTAAAGCTTTTATTTCTCTGCATATGCAGAAAATGGTGATATCATCACATTTACATCTTTCTTCCTTTTTCTTAAACTCATTCTTCTCCTCCAAACACCTCTATCAAATGTTGAATTTTGAGAGTTTGTGTTGAGAATCATGTTTGGCTTGTTGATGGAAGTTTTATCAGCCTTTAAGGATCTACATTTCAAGGTAAGCCTTGCTTGAATTAGTGGAATGAAGAGTTTGTTGGGGGTTAGGAGAGTTGAACGAGATTGGGGTTTTGGGAGCTCCAATCTTGGGTTTAGATTATGTTTTTAGTCTCTTTAATCCTCCAGCAACGTTATAATTTGTTTTGCGATCTTCACATGTAGTGAGAAAAGATATGAGTTTATCAAAAGTCTAAGAAGGGGAGAAGGCTTGAAGCTTTGGAAGAAGGCTTCATTTTACCTGCTAAGCTAAGGTTAGTACACTACTAACTCCTGTAGTTTCTTAGAAATCATAAAAATAAACTTTGTGCATGATTTGGGTGTTTATGGTTTGATGTTGTTAAGGCTTAAAATTTGTAGAAACCTACTTAATAGCTTCACTATAACTTGTAGGTTCAATTTGGGGCTTAACCATATGGGTTAAGTGGGATTTCTAGGTAAAAACCAAACCAGTGTTTGAATTCTGAGATCGCGTACCGATATAGAGTGTACAGTATTGGTACGCCTTTGTGATAAAGGGCGACAGGTTGTAAGGAGTGTACCGGTACAGATTTTCGTGTATTGGTACCTCTTGCTTAATAAGAATTATATTACCGTTTTCTACTATTACATTGCTTGAGGAAGGCTTTCATGTATTGGTACACCAAAGTAAGAGCATCGTTATGGGCAGGGATCGGCAGAGGTGGATACATACCGATATTACGCATCGATACAGAGGTTAGCGTATCGGTACAGGGTAGATACGTACCGATATTGCGTGTCAATACGAAGCTTAGCGTATTGGTATGACTTGTCGTACTAAACCTTTTGAACCTAAATTGAGTATCGGTACTCATGGGAGAGTATCGGTACCTAGAAGGGCATACCGATACCCATATAGGAGTATCGGTACTTGCTGGGCAATCTGTCCATGAAATTTGAGTTTGCGTTAGGGGGTTCTATAATTCGAGGTATAGGGCCTTAGGGGTCTCTTAATGTATAAAATGAATATTAAACCTGAGAAATGGACATTTAAACCCTGTATGTGAAATAAAAGGCTAACGATTTGGTAAATATTGGGTAAACTGTGCGAGGTAGTAACCCATAGGGATCCTAGGTGGATCGTTCGATGTTGTATGGTGGCTAAGGCCCTTGCTTTGTGCTGATGGGCTACTTAGTTGTTGAGTCATCCCTTGTTGTTGGGATTTGGATACCCTAGAAGTGTGTTGCAACACCTTGAAGACTCCCAAATGTAGGATCTCGATGCTTTGTGGACGCTAGCCTTATTCGAAGATGCTTGATGAGAGATTCCGAGCATGGATGTAGGATCTTAATGCTTTGTGAATGCGGGCCTCATCCCCGCGAGTATAAGATCCTGATACTTTATGGTCGCGAGCCTAATCTTTGCGAGTATAGGATCCCGATGCTTTTTTGACGTGGGTCTTGCTCGTTGTGTAGGATCCTGATGTTTTGTGGACACGAGTCTCATTTAATGTTAATGGTATTGTCTGTGTGATTCTATGCAAACTTATGAGGTGTATGTACGTGTTGTCTGCATGATCATACATTCATGATATTATGTGTTTAGGCGATTATGGTAGCGCCATATTTATCCTACCATGATATCATTCATGTTGCATTGCTTTATTTATGATTTGCATGAAGCATGGTTGAGTGGCGGTGTATCCACTGAGCTTTGTTAGCTCAGCGTTCGAAATTGTTGTTTTTGTTCACAGGTAAGTAGGTTGCCACGAGGCTTGAAGGGACACCATCAAGGCTTGGATTTTAGCATCGACTTTAGTTGTTGAGTACAATTGCTAGATGTATTGGGCTATGTATTTCGTATGACCATATATGTATTGTGTAACTCTTATTTTGTACCAAGTAGTCCAAGTCGAATGTTTTTAAGTATTTGTAATTGGAGCTGCATGGATACTATTTTAAATATTTAGATTTAACTATATTTTAAATGTATGGACTTATGTTTTAATTGGACTTATTCTGTTTTGGGCTCAAAAATAAAAAAATTACTAGTACGGGTTTTTGGGCTTAGGGCCCAAATGCAATATCCGGGTCATGGGTGTTACACAATATGCTCCTGAGTTGGTTCCAGATGACCACTAGAGATGCGACAGGTTTCGTTATGGTCTTATGAAAGACATCAAGATGTATTTTTTGGACGCTTACTACACTGATTTTGGTGTGTTGGTCAATAGGGCTAAGGATATTGAGCAGTCCTAGAGCCCTGCTTCTCAGTCAATGAATGCTGATTCAAGGAAGAGAGATGCATAGTTTGAAAATGTTATGGGTCAGAACAGGAAGTCGTGAGATAGGCGATACAAGTTGCATCGCAGAAGAGGTGGTGGTGGTGGATGTGGTCAAAATGTCCAGACTGTTGTAGTTGCTACTACTGATTTTGAGCATTGTGGGAAACGACACTCGAGAGTGTGCTGGAGTGCTTTTGGAGCTTGTTGGATGTGTGGTTCGCAAGAAAATATGAAGCATGATGTTTGCATCTTGCTAGAGATGCATCGATTCAGACAGTTGTTGTTGTTGCACCTGCAGAGGCCGAGGCTGTGGCAGGGGTAATTTCCAAAGGTGTGGTGAGGTCCAGAGGATAGTAGCTCATACCGTGGCTAATCATACTGAGAATAGTGGGCAGGTAAGGGTGTATGCTCATCGCAAGGGACGTAATGAGACCGACATGATTGCAGGTACTTTTACCTTGCAATCCTTGTCAATATTTTCTTTGGTTGATTTGGTTTCCATGCATTCATACATTTTGAGCGAGCATGCACATTTGTTGGATATACTTGTTGAGATCTTGAATGAGGGTGTTCTAGTGACTAGTGCCCTTGGAGAGACCGTTATGGTTAGAAGGTTGTATAAGAGGTGTTCTTTGGTTGTTCAAGGTCTTTTCTTTGCGGTAGATTTAATGGAGTTACCCTTCTATGGTTTTGATGTTATTTTAGGTATGGATTGGTTAAGTGAGCATAGAGATGCTGTTGATTTTGAAACCAAGAGGATTTCTTTAAAGCTTGCTGACGACTATATTGTTGTTTTAGTAGGCGAGAATGCTAAGTTATTGTCTAATGTCATTTTGGCATTGCAAGTTGAGAAGATGATGAAAGTGGGTTGCCAAGCCTACTTGGTATTCGTGATGAATCTGAGTGACAAGGGAGTTCAATGATTGGTGAATAATCGTCACACTTTAAGTGCAAGCAAACACTGCTGATGCAAGTATAGAAACAAAAGGTTCCTGTTAGATATCGATCCCACGAGGATGAGTATTTAGTTAAAATATTATGTGGCCACAAGCAATTCTGTAAATGGAAATATTGTGAGTGTAATGGTAGTTATAATAGAGAAATAAAGAGATTAATATAAGATCAACTGTGATAGCAAAAAAATAGTAATTATAGGAGAATAAAAGAAATATCAAGATAAGGTTTGGATACCCTCGGTTTAGCTTGGCAGAAAATCAAATACAATCAAGGAAGTAAAATGGCTCAATTTGCAAGTAGAAATCTGAAGCTCGCTTACTAACCTCCATTCAATCCTCAACTGTTGACGCAAAGATGTAGATTGACTGCAACTCTCGTTGATAGTCAAAACTACAACTCCATGAATAATGGACCAACTCTCGTTGTCTCCCCATTAAACTTCCATTGTAATGGCTAGTTAACCTGACTTGTCACTGCATCTCTCAATGTCAATGACTATGTTCAACACTTTCATGCAAACAATAATCAGATCCAACAATCGAAGTATGAGAAAAGGCTAATAAAAATATATTGAACTGAAAGATAAGATTTAAACAACTTCATACGAAGCTTAAAGAGTTAAACCATTATCATTAACGAACAAAATAAAATGAAAATCTCCAACAAAAAACTATTTCTAGAAGGGTTTAAAGAAGATAACAAATATTCTCATTGATTTAGCACTTGAATCCTCTTCTCCTCTGATATTTCTGCATTGTTTCATATTGGATCTCAAGAAATAGAGTTTAAGCGGCAATGGAATGAGAGCTCGAAAGGTTGAAGAAGATAATGAAAATGAATAGCGCATGATTCCTCTCTCTTCCTGAATTTGTCCGTTTATAAGCTGCCAAAGAAAGGACATATGTCCTTCAGGTGTTTTGCGTGACTCACATCCGTACCAATTCAGTTATAGCAAATAATACAGCTGGTAGGGTCATCCTTATCTTCTAGCAGACTGGACAAATGTCTGCTATAGTGTCGAGCTGGCTACAGTGGTTAAATTTTCCTCTGTAGGGACATTAGCAAATACAGCGACAAAAGAGCAAAAAGGTAGAAATATGTGAAATAAGAGCAACTGAGACTAAGTTTAGACAAAATACAGAAAATAGAAATGAAAATGTAGAAATAAATGCAATAAACACTGACGTAGGGCAAATTAAATCCATAAATCTAGAGGAAATACATGCTTTTTAAAGAGCTATCACACCCCAAACTTGAGTTTTTACTTGTCCTCGTGTAAAATTGAAAACAACAAGGTCTAACAACAGTTTAGAGACATTCTTGTTACTTGAATCATTCCAACCAACAAATAAATCCATTGCATCGACAAGATAGAGGATTGCACAAACAACTCAAACGTCAATATATAAGCTAGAAATTCAAAAATACATAGCATGATGCCTACCATCCAAGATTCTTTCTACCTATCCGCATTCATTTAGTACTGCTTATAACAAGATATAAATATCAATATAATTATTTTTCATATTATATTTTTTTAATATGTAGCGAGGGATATCGAACAATGAATGCACCCTAAACCCTGAGAAGTAAGATGTGCAAAAAACCCCCAAGAAGTACTTCATTACTATGATACACTCATGCAGCGACAGTGTTAACTCCTCAAAAGTACTACTTTTTATATACATATTACCATACTTTTTCTTGACTTTGAGTATATATTCATGCATTTAGTTAGTAGAATCATGAGGAATGTTTTGTTTGTCAGAGTAAAGGTGTATTTCATTGTTGTGGTTTGCAGGGCAGGTTAGGAGCAGGAGTAGGACATGAGCAGTTGGTAGAACAGAGCGAAGGACCAGAAGAGAAATGTAGAGCATTGTTGGCAAAAGTAGGACGAGGATTGCCAAGCTTGGTTGTCAAAAGAAGGGTGGCCGATGTCTGGTCAGTTAGCCGTTGGTCAAAGAGCCCAGTCATCCCTAATTTTTAAATGAGAAGATAAGTGGATAAGAAGATGGCATGCTTTATCCTAAGTGCATAACCACTTTCAAATTTAAACCTCATCTAGGGATTCCACGAAGTTCCTATAAAAGCAAGTCGATCATTGAGCCAAGAAGGCTTTACCGTGGTGAAGAACAAAGGTAGAGGGCAGATCGAGGTTCGACTAGGCTAAGACTGAGAGCTATGGATCCATTGAAGGGCTGCATCGACGGATCTCTTTCTTTGTCCATTTCTTTTTTTTCCATTATGCTTTTATGATGGTGTTTGTTAAAAATGATATGGTGTTGATGGTTCCCCCAACCATGAACTAATCTTCTTAAGTTGATTGGGGATGTTTTTGTGATGAACGCTCAACTATTTTTCATATTTTAATAATTGAATGCTTTGGCATTTTTGTCTATCTTGCTAGTGCTTATTTTTCTTCAATTATTTGCCATATGATAGTTGGCATTGCATGCATATTATCCCTTAATATCTTAACAGACTTAAGACATAACGATTAATTGCCAGGTACTAAGGTGAGAAACTTTGATAGAATATATTCACGTAGATGAACTTACACCCGAAGTGATTCTATCCCTTAGGAGTAAAGATTGAATCTTAACCAAGTTAATTGTTTGAAAACTCGCTATAGACATATAAGTGTTAAAGATAATTAACTTAGGGCATTGCCATCGATAGAGGCAATATTACTTAAAATCTTCTGGGCAATAAAACCAAGGCTGAAGTTATTAATTGTTGTTATAGCTAGCATGAAATCCAAGCATCCCTTGCCAACGCCAACTATCCATCTGAAACATTTTTTTGCCAAACTATCGCCAAACTGCCAAAATTTTCATTGCATTTTTCCTTAGACATTTTTCTGAATCCAAAATCTGAATTCCAAATCAAACTCATTTTTTTCTTTCACATGTAAAACCGTGACAATTAATTACTGGATAATACTTGTGGATACGATACTCAGCTTACTACTGTTTTACTTGCTAACCGTGTATACTTGCACGCAAAAAGACCTAAACTTGGCATTATTTATTGGCATATTTACACTTATTCATTGATTATTTGCCAAGCATTAGTTAGTTGACAAGGTTTTGGAGCCGTTGCCAAGGATTCCAACAAAAATTATTGTTTTAATTTTTACTTGTATATGTTAATTTTACTTATTTTGTTTCGCTTGGTGTATAACCAGGAGCCGTACTACGAAGGAGGATTGGCCATACGACCTAGAAATTGAAAGAACCCTATGTACGTTGAAAAAAAACTTAGAGAAATGGCTCTTAATGAAAATGGTGGATCAGATTGTGTCATTCACAATTAAGAAAATCCTCCAATACATGAAGAAATACCTCTCGCTCCTGTTGTGGCGATGGAAGGAGAAAGACCTATCAGAGAGCACTTGGCACAAACCATAGAAAATTTAATGCCATGACTTATTGGTCCAGAGGTAAATACAACAAACTTTGAACAATAGTAATGATTTAGACGCTGTTGAATGTAGGTCAATTTGATGCATCACCTACTGGAGACCCAAGGTAAAACTTGAAGCAATTCATGGAGGTTTGCCAACTATTTCAGCAACCTGGTGTAGCTGAAGAAATAGTGAAGTTGAAACTATTCTCATTTTCTTTGAGAGATAGAGCAAAATTGTGGCTAAGTTCTTTGCCGTATGGTTCAGTTGCTTCATGGGAAGAATTATGGTAGAAGTTTCTTCTTATATTTTAGCTCCCTAAACTTAATGCCAAGCTACAGATTGAAATCATTACTTTTAGGTAGGCTGATGATTAAGACTTTGTATGATGCTTGGGAGCTTTTTAAGGACCTGTAGAGGAGGTATCCCTATGCATGGATTCCCCACTTGGACCCAAATGGAGACCTTTTATAATAGACTCAATGCTCATGGCAGGACTATGGTTAATGCTTCAGCAAGTGGTTCGTTGCTAGACAAGAATTGTACAAAGGCATTTGACATCCTGGAAAGGATTGCCACCAATGACTTCTAGTATCCTACTGCCAGACTGGTACTAGAACAAAGTTGTTGGACGATTGGTGTTTGATGCCTTATTGTCTATTAATGCTCAAATTGCCAATCTTACCAATATAGGGAAGACTATGCAAAAACCTACTGAAGTCTGAGAAGTAAAAGCACTGGAACCCTTCAACACTACTTGTGGAGAGGATCTTAATGTGGATGAATACCCATCAAACCCTAAATCGATAAATTTTGTTGGAAATTTCAATCGCAATTTTAGCCCACATTTTAATACTTACAATGCAGGTTGGAAGCAACATTCCAACTTTTCTTGGGCAAATCTAGGAAGTAACCAATTTAATGCCCAGCATAAAAACAACAATGCACCGCCTGGATTCAACCAGAATGTGATGCCACAGAGAGCACAAAACAATTGTCAATCAGGATAGAGATCTACCCAGGGAAATTCTTTAACAAAGTACATGGAACGAAATGATGCAACTATCCAAAGTATAGCAGCTTCTATACAAAACTTGGAGGTTCAGCTAGGGCAGATTGCCAATGCACTTAGTAACAGACCCCAAGGTACTTTGCCAAGCAATACGGAGGATGCTCGGCAAAAAGGTCGAGAACAATGCAAAGCAATTACTCTTCAGAGTAGAAAATAATGCGAGACTAAGACACCTATCAAACAGTCAACTAATTGCCATGATTAGGAGATGGTACTAGTAGATAAACCCAAATAATCAGAGAAAAATGAGGCAAGCATTGATAATGCCAGACTACAATTTGATGCTAGCACTACTTAGGCAAAACTAGTGGAGCCAACATTTGCTAATCCACCACCACCTTTTCCACAAAGGCTTCAGAAACACAATCAAGATTAGCAGTTTAAGAGCTTCTTGGAAGTTCTTAAGCAACTGCAGATCAACATACTATTAGTGGAAGCTCTTGAACAAATGCCCAACTATGTCAAATTCATGTAGGACATCTAGTCCAAAAAGATGAAGCTGAGTGATTTCGAGACTATTGCTCTTACCGAAGGATGCATTGCAATGACAACCAATAGATTGCCACCAAAATTGAAAGATCTTGGAAGTTTCATTTTCCCTTCACGATTGGCAATAGATTCATGGGAAAGGCACTGTGTGATCTGGAAGCCAGTATCAATCTGATTCCAAAGTCAGTATTTAGAAAGCTTGGGATTGAAGCAAGACCTACCATAGTAACACTTCAATTAGCAGATTGTTCTTATGCACATCCCAAAGGTAAGATTGAGGGTGTGTTGGTAAAGGTAGAAATATTCATATTTCCTACTATTTTTATTATTTTAGAATATGAGGCTGATGATAATGTCCCAAATATCTTAGGAACACCATTCCTTGCCATAGGTAGGACTTTAATTGATGTTCAAAAGGGTGAGCTTACTATGCATATGAATGACCAACATGTTACATTTAACATTTTCAAGCTCTTAAGTGTACAGATGAACCTGATGAATGCCAAGATGTTGAGATGATATAATCCATTTTCACTGTGGACATGAAACAAAATTGCCAAGACACTGATGATGATGCTAGAGAACTGGATGATGATGACATGATGAGTGAAGAATTTGAAGAACCAGCCATGCAGAATAAAGTAATGAGTTATTTCAGTAGACCTGAGCCACTTGAGTTGGCTGGCAGAGAAATCAAGGCACCTAAACCATCCATTGAGGAGGCACCAGAAATGGAACTGAAACCTTTGCCAAGACACATCAAATATGCTTACTTGGGAGACAACTCGACTTTGCCAGTGATTATTGCTACCAATTTGACTGATGATCAAGAGCAAAGATTGTTGGAGACATTGGGCAATTACAAGCAAGCTTTGGGATGGACGTTAACTAATATATGAGGTATAAGACCAACAATTTGGATGCAGAAAATCATTCTAGAGGATTACCATGGCAAAACAATCGAGGCTCATAGGAGATTAAACCCCAGCATGAAAGAGGTGGTCAAGAAAAAAGCCATAAAGTGGCTAGATGCTGGATAATTTATTCTATTTCTGATAGCTCGTGGGTCAGCCCGGTTCAATGTGTGCCAAAGAATGGTGGAATGACCGTGTTCTAGAACAACAAAGATGAATTGATCTTCTCGAGAACCATGATGGGCTGGAGGGTGTGCATGGATTACAAGAAGCTAAATAATGCCATGCAGAAGAATCACTTTCCACTGCGCTTCATCGATCAGATGTTGGACAGATTGGTAGGCAAGGCATTTTATTGCTTCTTAGACGACTACTCGAGCTACAATCAAATTGCCATAGCTCTAGAAGATCATGAGAAAACTACATTCACTTGTCCATATGGGACATTCGCTTTTAGAAGAACGCCCTTTGGATTGTGTAACACCTCAACAATATTTTAGCGTTGCATGATGTCGATTTTCTCGAACATGATCGAGAACAACTTGGAAGTGTTCATGGATGACTTTTTTGTGTTTGGAAAAACATTCGATGAATGCCTTTAAAGTTTGGAACTTCTTCTGAGGACATGTATTGAAACTAACCTAGTCTTGATCTAGGAAAAATGCCACTTCATGGTGAAGGAAGGCATAGTTCTTGGACATAAAGTAACCAAGAGATGACTAGAAGTTGATAAAGAAAAGGTAGAGGTAATCAAAAAATTGCCACCGCCCACAAGTGTTAAAGGTATTAGAAGTTTTTTGGGACAAAAAGGTTTTTATCGTCATTTTATTAAAGATTTCTCAAAAATTTCTAAACCTTTATGTTTACTTTTGGAACAGAATACCACTTTTGCATTTGATGATTCTTGTTTGAAAGCGTTTCAGGAACTAAAAGACAGGTTGATTAATGTCCCTATAGTTGTGGAATTGGAATGAGCCATTCAAGCTCATGTGCGATGCCAGCGACTATGCCATTGGAGCTGGGTTTGGACAGAGGCGTGGCAAAATTTTCCATACAATCTATTATGCTAGCCGCACATTAAATGAGGCCCAGCTTACGTATATCACAACTAAGAAGGAGTTTCTTACAGTTGCCTTTGCGTTTGACAAATTCAGATCTTACTTGGTGGGTAGTAAAGTTGTGGTATACACAGACCACTCTGCACTCAAGTACCTTTTGGCAAAGAAAAATGCCAAGCCCAGACTGATATGGTGGATACTCTTGTTGCAAGAATTTGATTTAGAGATCCGAGATAAGAAGGGGAGTGAAAACTTGGTAGTTGATCATTTATCTCTATTAGAGCATCACTATGAGGATGGCAACACAGCTGCCATTAGAGATAATTTCCTTGATGAATATTTGCTTGAGATCACCACTATTCGATGGTATGCTGACATAGTCAACTACCTGGTCAACAATATTTTGCCACCAGACTTGGCTAGTAATGCCAAGAAGTGATTTCTGTAGGATGTCCAATAATATTATTGGGACGAGCCATTCATATTCAAGCAATGTGCTGACCATGTCATTCGTCTTTGTGTGACAAAGGATGAACAAAAAAATATTCTTCAACTTTGTCATGCATCACTATATGGAGGACACTTTGCTGGAATGAAGACAACAGCTAAAGTGTTGCAATCAGGATTTTTTTGGCCTACACTATTCGAAGATGCTCATTATTTTTCCAAAGCATGCAACCAATGCCAGCGTACTAGAAACATTTCTAGCAAACATCAATTGCCACTACAGAACATCATGCATATGGAGATATTTGATGCATGGGGACTAGACTTTATGGGTCCTTTTCCCTATCGTTCGGTAATATTTACATTCAAGTGGCAGTCGACTATGTCTAGAAGTGGGTTGAAGCTCTTTCTTTGCCAACAAATGATGCCAAGGCAGTTGCCAAGTTTCTACATAAGTATATCTTTACAAGATTCGGTGCCCCCAAAGCCACATCATACATGAGGAAGGTACCCATTTTAAATGCCATTTAATCGCTAAAGCTCTGTACAAGTATGAAATCTAGCAAAGATTTTTCACTACCTACCACCCTCAAACAAATGGCTAGGCAAAAAATTTAAATAAAAAAATCAAGAACATTTGGAGAAGATAGTGAATCCAACGAGGAAGGAATGGTCCTTGAGGCTAGATGATTCCTTGATGGCATACAGAACAACCTTCAAAACTCCATTAGAAACTTCCCTATACAAGCTTATATTTGGGAAGTCATGCCATTTGCTAGTAGAGTTGGAATATTTAGCTTATTGGGCAACCAAGCGGTTGAACATGGAATAGAGGGCTGTAGGTAAGAAGATTTTGTTAGATTTGAATGAATTGAAGGAGTTTAGAGCACAAGCCTATGAAAATGCCAAGGTTTATAAAGAAGAAACTAAGAGGTGGTATGACAACATAATTTTTCAAAGACAGTTTGAAAAAGGGCAAAGAGTGATGTTGTTCAATTCAAGGCTTAATTTATTTCCATGTAAACTCAAGTCTAGATGGTCAAGGCCATTTAAAGTCATTAAGCTCTATGCTTATGGTGCGGTTGACATCAAAGACTTGAAAATAAGGGCAACGTTCAAGGTAAATGGCGACAGATTAAAGCACTATTGGGAAGGTAGTCAAGGAGACCATTCTCCTAGCAGAGATTGAGTAATTTTTCCATCACCATTTGATCATTGTAAATAGTTAAGTTAGTTGTTTTCCTTTTTGTTATTTTATTTTATTTTCTTTTTCTACTTTGAAAGGTTTTTCTTTGTGAGTGTTAGTACAAGAAATTTTGCTAGAGTAGTATGCTAGGATAGTATGCCATGACAGGTTGACATTTGAGCATCCATTGTCACAAGAGTGGACAACACGTGGACTCTATGTAATTTAGGCCCAAAGGAGAAAGATTTTTGGCTGACACGGGAAACCCTAACTGCCTAGGTTAAAATTAAAACTTGAATTTTTACCCTACTATTTTCTTCCCTATTTTTCCCATGTCTTCACCTCAATTAAACCCAAAACCCATCATCATCTCACTTCCCCATAAACGCATAACTGCCACTCCATCATTATCTCCACTAACCTCACCATTAAACCAACTCAACCATTTCTCCTTCCATTTATTTAACCCTAATTTTCACCTAGCTTAATCTTTACTCTCTCTTTATTATCTCTCGCACGGCAAGAAATCAAGAACCAAAATTCTTTTTCTCTTCATTTTTTCCAATTTCCCCTAACTTCTTTCTATGGCGTCCTCTTCAGCAACATTCAAGATTTTCTTCAACGATGAGATCAAGAAAGGATATGAAGAGAACTTTGCTGCTCGTACCTTCTATTATAAGAAGGGTTTTGAATTCAAGAGCGAACCTAACTTAGGGTTCTCACTAGAAGTAGTTACCATTGTCAAGATGCAGAAATGGGAGACCTTTTGCAAGCTACCAAGAGAGGTTGATTCCACTGTCGTTCGCGAGTTCTACGCCTATCTCACCACAAAGAATTCACCTTTTCTATTTGTGTGGGGTACGAATGTACGATTTGATGAGGGATATGATAATGGCTTGTTTAAGTTGGATGGTGCAGGAGAAGAACATTCGGCGTTTGCTGAATCCTTGGATGATGCCAAGAGAAAACTGATTTTGAAGAACTTGTGCGAACCTAACACAAAATGGATTATTTCATCCAAAGGCCACAGGACTGTGAAACGGCTGGAACTAAAGCATAGTCGAGGGGTTAGAACCACTTTCTAAAAGCCAACCTTATGCCCACAATGCACGAGACTGTTTTCGAAGAGAGAATGACATTGTTGTATTCGATAATGGTGGGGAAGAAAATCAATGTAGGGCGTTTGATCATTGACGAAACCTACAAGTGTGCCGACAAGGGAAGTGGAATTTTAGTTTATCCTTCTTTAATCTCTAAGATTTGTAGGTTGCATAAGGTGCCAAAGCTTGACTCTAATAACACCTAGAAAAGCAAGGAAGTCATTACTCCTGCGCTGTGGAGCCAATTAATTGCCAGGGAGGCAAAGGAAAAGGGCAAGGGAAAGACTACTAAGCCGATGTCTGCTGCCAGAATACCTAAGGCGAAACCTGTCACATCGATGCCACCAACAATTCTAGATGATGCCTTGGCATTACTTTCCTAGATTTTCCAGCAACAAGAACCCATTTTCCAAAAACTTGAGAAAACTAAGGAGTATAAATTAAGGCTCTGGAAATACGTTAGAGCCAAGGATCGTGCCCTTAAGATAACCCTTGAGGGCATCACCACCAATCCTTTGCCACCATTTCTAGAGTTCACAACTGATTTTACTGCACCATAAGGAATGTCACCTAGCCTACAGTCTGTTTACTCTGATGCAACAATCTGATGCCACCGTCCCTATTTTGCATGTCCATTTTAAATCTGCCAAGATCGAGACTTCCCAAGAGTTCAAAGAGGAAGTCCATGCCAATCCCATAGTACCATTGATTACCTGCTTTTTTCGCCACTCCCTTAGCCCCCGTTGCATCTAAGCCGATGAGGATAATTGAAGTGGTTCTCCATGATGTGAAAGCTTCCATTACTGCATCAAAACTACAACTTAAGAGAAAGAAGCATCATGCTCCAAATTGTGGGATCTTTATCAAGAGGAAGACATGAGTATCACGCATCGAACTTTCTGAAGGGGAGTCTTCTTCCCCTTAACTCCTTTATTTGCATGTCTTTCATTTTCTCATGCATTTCATTTGTATATATATATGTTTTTATGCATTGAGGATAATGCACACCTTTGGTTTGGGGGTGTTGCCTCGCATATTTTTCCATGGCATTCATGCATGTTTTCATTATGTTTCTATATAGATTAGATTAGGTTAACACATGCATAGCAAGCCATTAAAAAATTCCAAGGCCTAATTGATCTGATAACACATCTGCTAGCATAGTTAGAGTTTGTACTAGTGTACTCTGTCTGATGATGAGATTAGAATCTTTAGTTAGTATGAGCCAGCAGGTTAGTAATGCCAGGTAGCTTGGCAATTGACCTTTAGTTTAGGAAATTGTAGTCTCACTTAACACGTAGTATGCATATAGTTCCCAAAACAAACTTAAGATTCTTGAAACTGAACTCAAAATAAAAAAAAGAAGAAAACAGATCCAGGGTAAAAATAAAGAATAAGGCAACAATGTTTTGCAAAGGCAAGAAAAAATAGAACACTTCTCTACCTTAGAGATAATACGTAGCTTGGGGCTTCGTGGTTTGCTCCCTCTTAGTTCTCAAGCCAACAAAACTTTAGGGTATGAGTGTAATCGGTAAGCTAGTGAAGTAGTCTAGATTAACGTGAGGGTTCGTGGTATGATCCTTCTTACTTCTCAAGCCAAGCAGTATTGTGATGCAAACCCAATTTTAATTCTAGAAAAAAGAAACCCTTGGTGAATAAAGAAAATAATAATAATAAAATGTTCTGAGTTTGGATAGTAAAGTTTTGCTAAAGGAGTTGAAAGATACTTGATGCATATTGCCTGCACTTCATGCACACTTCATGACCTTAGACTAGAGTTATATTGTTGCACTTGAATTTTCTTACCTGTTGGCATTACTGCATTGGGATATTTGAGGACAAAACTAGTGCCAGATTCTGCTTGCTATCATGTGTTGCTAATCAAGAAAAATTTGCCAAGGTACTTTGCTTTTTTTTTTGTTTTCTTAGTTTGTTCTTGCATTACTTGAGGACAAGCAATGAGCTACGTTTGGAAGAGTGTTAACTCCTCAAAAGTACTACTTTTTATATACATATTACCATGTTTTTGCTTGACTTTGATTATATATTCAAGCATTTAGTTAGTAGAATCATGCATTTTCATTAAGGAGTTAAGGAATGTTTCATTTTCCAGAGTAAAGGTGTATTTCTTTGCTATGGTATGCAGGGCAGGTTAGGATCAGGAGTAGGGCAAGAGCAGTTGGCAGAGTAGAGCGAAGGACCAAAAGAGAATTGTCGAGCACTGTTAACAAAAGTAGGACAAGGATTGCCAAGCTTGGTGGGCAAAAGAAGGGTGGTCGATCTTTGGTCAATTAGTCGTTGGTCAAAGAGCCCAATCATCCCTTATTTTCAAACGAAAAGATAAGCGGATAAGAAGATAACACGCTTTATCCTAAGTGCGTAACCATTTTCAAATTTAAACCTCATCTAGTGTTTCCACGAAGTGACTATAAAAGCAAGTCGATCATTGAGCCAAGGAGGCTACATCATGGTGAAGAACGAAGGTAGAGGGTAGATCAAGGTTCGACCAGGCTAAGATCGAGAACTATGAATCCATTGAAGGGTTGTATCGTCAGATCTCTTTCTTTGTCCATTTCTTTTTATTTCCATTATGATTTTATGATGGTGTTTGTTAAAAACGATATGGTGTTGATGGTTCCCCCAACAATGAACTAATTTTCTTAAGTTGATTAGGGATGTTTTTGCGATGAACGCTCAGCTATTTTTCATCTTTTAATAATTGAATGCTTTGACATTTTTTCTATCTTGCTAGTGCTTATTTTTCTTCAATTATTTGCCATATGATAGTTGGCATTGCATGCATATTATCCCTTAACATCTTAACAGACTTAAGACATAACGATTAATCGCCAGGTACAATGGTGAGAAACTTTGACAGAATATATTCGTGTAGATATTCTTTACTCAAACAAGCATATATATTTATGTAGAGTTATCATTCAATCATCCAGCATGTATATCCAACCAATTCATCAGCAATTAGAATGATTCAACATTTACACATCGAATGTAAGCAAGAGATTTTTCAACACAAAAAGAACCTTGCATTTTCTTAGAAAAAATTAAAATGGTGGTGAATTTCAACACCCACGTGTATACCCCCAAACTTAAAGATTGCATTGTCCCAAATGCAAAAGTAAACATAATGCAATGGTAGAATATGGTTACAATGACAAATGCAATGATATTACATCTAAATGCAATTACAATGACAATGCAAATGCCATGACAATACAGTAAACAAAATGAAATTACACTATATAGTATGCATGCCTACAAAAACTAAAACAACTAACTTAGTTATCAGGCTCTTGCGAGGAGGAGAAAGAGCGAAGCTTCTTCTTTTCGCTCTGTAACTCTTGTTTGCACTTCTTCTTGCCTTTGTCTTTTGATTTCAAGAGATTTCTTTTGTCTTTGGAATAGAGGCATCCTCATCAGGCACAATTTCTTTTTCATTCTCTGACTCCTCTTCTCTTTTGGCATTATCAGCCATGTCCACAGAGAGGATGAAAACATGGGTGGTGCTTTGTACACTACCATCGCAAGAGGGTTGTTGTAACCCCCATAGCTCGGCCTAGCCGAAACCGAACTAAAAGGATCGCATTAGGTTTGCCGAAGTAAACATGAGCTAATTACCTAAACCGGGTCTATTTTTTCCTTTTTATCTTGTCTAAATGGATCAATTTAATTCCTATAGTAAACATGCTTCAGCGGAAATGTTACATTGAAATCATATTTTAAAACAGGGTTCAATTGCTCAAACACGCACATTGGGGACCAAAACATAATTTTATAAGCTACAAGGACTTAATTAGAATTCAAGATTACCAATCCTTCATTAATCCAATTTCATGCTCACATGTTAAATTCCAGCTCAAAGCAAACATCCAAGCTCAAGTAATTGCATAGATAACATTCATGGACCAATTCACAAGATTTCCAAACCTCAGCTGACTGACATGCACAAAAACAACAGGACGTACCGATACGAGCAAGCCTATACTGACACGGCCTAACGACCATAACAACCACACGAACCACCGTATCAATACAGTGTGTTGACCCACTCATACCAATACAGTCTTAACCTCATACCGATCCTCCTTGTGATTTCTCAAAACCCAAAATTCTAGTAGCCAAATTGTGTACCAATATGGTACCCCGCGTATCGGTATGGCTCTTCAAAAATACAGGGATCGTACTAGTATGCAAACCCATGCACCGACACCAGTGCAAAATTTGCTCAAGGCATGTCGATATCGTGGCTAGGCGTACCGATACCCTTTGCTAAATTTCGATGAATTGAGCCTTCCCAGACCCTGCATACTCATCCTTGGGTACCCGTACCGCTACGCGGAGGCTTGTAATGACCTCTAGGTCCAACATATGATTCTTTGGCTCACTCCAATCAACTTTAAACATCTCCTAAACAACATATAACATCAAAAGCATGCTTGACATCAACATGCCAACATTTTAAGCAATCCTATTAAGCCTAACACAAACATCCATATTATCTATAGGCATGCTCCCTACTCAACATCCAAAACATAATTACAAAGTAATATCAAATATTTAAACCATATACAAGTCCAAAACAGCATATAAAGTTTGCACGAACAGAGAGTTTAGCAACAACCCTTCCAAAACAACATTTGACACATTGCCCTTATTACTACTATATATTGTTTCAAACCATACTTTGCAACCAAGTCTATGGATATCCTTGCATCCTTGCTTGTTGCCCTCCAATCCACTAATCTGTCTTGATGATAAAAGAGAGCGTAAGCATGCAATGCTTAGTGAGGAGCGCTCAAAACAAAAAACATTATCCAATGCATTTTAAAATTGGTTTATTCCAAAACCTTTCACATACGTCTTATTACAAAAACCATCATGCCTTACTTTCAGAAATATGCACTTAACCTTTTTCAAAGCTCGCATATTAAACCATATGCAACATGTATCATGGATTCAACAGCATAATCCCATATGCAACCCTCAATTTAAGCATTCCTATGCATAACATCCCATATTCTAAGCTTAAATAGTATTCACTTGTATAAATCTCATTAAACAAACAATTCATCAACATGATACATTAATTCATTATATTGGCTTACAAGTTATCCCATGTGATATCCCAATCACTTATAGCTCAATGGCATGGAGTAAATGCAACACATTCATTACCTCTACACTACCAAGGCTCATCATCCAATTTGGAGTAAACACTTCCTATGGATCACCTCTATGGTCGCAACCAGAGTAAAAGCCATTGAAGTATTACCTCAACAACATTGGGGTTCACATGGTCCGAGTAAATACTTTCAATACATCACCTCTACAGATTTCCTCGAGTAAATGCCATTGAATTCCACCTCTACAAACCACATACGACTTATTATAATGCACATTAAATCCTATGGCCAGCCAACTATATCCGATAACATTTCCATAACATTTTCATATCATCACTTGCCAACATAATTCATTTCATTAACATTAACTCGCTGTTTTCATATGCATCAATCAAAACCATTTATCCAATGCATCAACCATGCATTAATCAATTCCTAGAAACATTAACAAAACATGCACTACTTCCAAATGCAATATCATCATCATGTAATCATTTTCCAGCATTAAACCATGCTTATATCATGCATATACAGTGAGTAATCAACTTATTAAAACCCGTGCATAAAACCAATTGCCAAACTGAGTTTGAGAGAGAGATAAATCATCCTTTACTTACTTTCGAGCTTAGACCAGTGTTTCAAGCTCGATCTAAACTCCCAAACACAACTTTCAAACCTTTGAAAAGCTGTAAAACATGTTCTCACTCACCGACATGCAAAGTCTCGCTTTTGATACGGTAAACACGCCTCTCAAAGCTTCTAAAATGTTCATTCAAGCTTGAGGATCAACTTCCCCTATTTTATCCAATGCACATAAATCCCCAACATAATCTACCTAATTTCACTCCACAACAACTGAAATCAACATCAAACATATTCCAAATTTAACCCAGCCAAAACCTAACATTTTAATCCATCAATTAACATCTAAAAACATATCAACATTACCCTTATACCCCCAACATTCATTAAACTTATACAACTTCTCAAAAACTCATAACTAATAACCTATAAAATTAGAGATTCACTTAGTTTCGGGATTCCATTGTTAAAATCAACTTATTAACATTATAAAACAACAAAATCATGATTAGAATCAATCAAGAACTCAGCAAAACAAAGCCTATACGAAAATAAATCAATCTCATCATTTAAACCTTGATTTAACCAATTTTCCATAATTAAATCATCAAATCAAGTTACAAAACATATGTAAAGGATCAATAACTTGGGAATTTCAGTAAAGAACCTTACATTAGAGGAGAAGAACGAAACTTGCCTCTAAACTTGGCTTTCCTCTTAATTGGGTCAAAACTTAGAATCTTCAAGTAGGTTTTGTTAGAAAACCATCAAAGATTCATTTGGAAACGAAAGAATATTGAAACCAAGTATTTACCTTAGAAACTTGAAGTAGAAAATAGTATTTGGCTAGAGAGAATTTGAGAGAAAATCTTTGGTAAAAAGTTAGTTATGTAAAGTTTTATTTAAATGCTAATTATGAAATTAATTTCCCCAAGCCTTTTTATTTAATTTAAAACCTTTTAAAAAATTCCATTGAAAGAGAAAAGTCTGATATTAGACTATGGCCAAATAGCTCCTTAAAGATTCTAAGTTTCGACCTTTTTACAAAATAGCCACGAAAAACAAATTTAAAACTTTACATTTTGGTCACTGACCCAAAATGTCATTTTTCAAAACTTCTTTTTGTAAAATTGATTTTACCAAAATCATTCTCATATTAAATAATGACTTTAGGATATTTTCCATATTTTTTTCTCACCCAAAAATATTTATTTCTAATTAATCCTGAAACTAACTCGAATCCTCTAATCTTATCCATTGGACCGTCAAATCAACCTAGCAAACTCCTAGGCCAAAAATCGGGGCGTTACAACTATTCCCCATAAGAAATTTAATCCTCGAAATTTACTTGATGGAAACAGATGCGGAAAATGCTCTAACATGTCTGAATTACTCTCTTACGTGGCCTCTTCAACATCGCGATGTCGCCACAACACTTTACCAAGCTCAATCGTCTTGCCACGAAGAACTTCACTACTGGATTCAAGGGTCTCCACTGGTTCCTCATCATAAGACAAATCCGATCGCAGCTCAACATCCTCCACTAGCATCACATGCAACGGATCTGATCGATACCTCCGCAACATGGATACACGAAACGCATCATGAATCTTCTCCAACTCAAGAGGCAACCTCAACCGATAAGCAACATGACCTATACATTCCAACACCTCATACGGTCCAATAAACCTCAAACTCAACTTCCCTTTAAGCCCAAAGCACAACACCTTCTTCGAATGTGAGACTTTCAAGAAAACTTTTTCACCAATCACATACTCGACTTCTCTACACTTCAAATCCGCATAGGATTTCTGCTTATCTGAGGCCGCTTTCCACCGATCATAGATAAGCTTTACTTTATCATCTGTTTCTTTCAACACTTCAGGCATGGAAGCATACTTTTCCCCAACCTCAAACCAACATAAGGGTGTACGACACTTCCTACCATACAAGGCTCCATATGATGCCATCATTATGCTTGCTAGATAACTGTTTTTGTACACAAACTCCACCAAAGGCAACTGCCTTTCCCAAGTTCCTTGGAAATCACTGATGCAACACCTCAACATATCCTCCAAAATCTGAATCACAAGTTCATACTGACCATCCGTTTGAGGATGATACGAAGTAATGAAATTCAAACGAGTACCCAAAGCTCAATGCAAACACTCCCAAAACCTCGATATAAACCGCGGATCCCTATCCGAAACAATCAACTTAGGCACCCCGTGCAACCTTACAATTTCAGCAACATAAAGATCCATCAACGTATCCAAAGTATACGCCATACGCACTGGTAGGAAATGTGCATACTTTGTAATTTGATCAACAATCACCCAAATAGAATCCATATTAGTTGGTGTCAAAGGTAACCTCGACACAAAATCCATAGTGATGCATAGCAAAAGGACTAGCATGTATCTCGGTGAATATAGCTCGTCTCAACTCAACATCACTAGGCACCACTATCTGATCTTTAAAACACAACACCCCATCACTATTAAAGTGAAAATTCATAGGATTTCCATCCATGATATCCTTAACATGCGGCACCAATGCCTCATCATAAGGTTGTTTTTCCATAATCAATTGCAACAAAGATGGCTCCACTTGCAACTCAACCAACAAACCTCCATCACACATCACATTCAACCTTGCAAATATGGCCCTCAATTCCACAACAGTTTTCTGCTCAAAGCATCGGCCACAATATTCGCCTTGCCTGGATGATACTCGATCGCCAAATCATTATCCTTAAGCAACTCCAACCATCTACGTTGCCTAAGATTCAAATCCTTTTGCGACATCAAATACTTCAAACTTTTATGATCCGCGTACACAATACACTTCTCACCATAAAGGTAATGCCCCCAAATCTTTAACACAAACACTACCACCACAAGCTCTAGATCATACGTAGGGTAATTGCGCTCGTGCACCTTCAACTGCCTCAATGCATAAGCTATAACTTTCCTGTCTTGAATCAACACACAACCCAAAGCAACGTAGGATGCATCGCTATAAACCACAAACTCTTTTCCTGACTCAGGTTGAATCAAGATTGGAGCTTGTGTCAAAGCTTCTTTCAACTTCTGAAAAGCTTGTTGTCTAGCTTCCGTCCACTCGAAACGTACATCCTTTTGCAATAACTTGGTCAACGGAGCAGCAACCCTTGAGAATGCATCCACAAAACGTTGATAATAACCTGCCAACCCCAAGAAACTATGGACCTCCTTCACTGACTTAGGTTACTTCCAATTCACAACCGCCTAAACCTTTTGCAGATCCACCAGGATATCTTCCACCGAAATTTAATCCAAAACTCATACTTGTTCAACTTGGCATAAAGCTGATTATCCAACAAGGTTTGCAACACAGTCCGCAAGTGTCAATCATGATCCTCCTCGGTACGAGAATACACAAGAATATCATCAAAGAACACTACTATGAATTGATCCAAGAATTCATGGAACACCCGATTCATCAAATCCATGAATGTTGCGGGCGTATTTGTCAACCAAATGGCATCACCAGAAACTCATTATGTATGTACCTCATACAAAAAGTAGTCTTCGGCACATCTTTATCCTTAACCTTCAACTGATAGTACCCAGATGGCAAATCAATCTTGGAAAACATCGTAGCACCCCGAAATTTATTGAATAGATCATCAATTCGCTGTGAGGGGTACTTATTCTTAATCATCAACTTGTTCAATTGCCAATAATCAATACACATCCTCAAAGTAACATCATTCTTTTTCACAAACAACACTGGTGCTCTCTACGGTGACACACTTGGTCAAATAAAACCGCGATCTAACAACTCCTGGAGTTGTGTCTTCAACTCTTTCAACTCCTTTGGTGCCATGTGATATGGTGCAATCGACACCGGAGCTGTATTAGCATATGTCTCAATACAAAACTTCACCTCTTTATCTGATGGCAACCTAATCAACTCCTCCGAAACCCCCCCCAGAAAATTACAAACAGTACGAATATCCTTAGTCCGCACTTCTTCCACATTTGGGCTCATAACATAAGCCAGATATGCTTGACACTCACACTCTAGCAACTTCTGCAACTTCAAGGCTGAAACCAAATTAGTAAGAACCTAACATTCTCACCCACGACCACCACTTTATAATCATCAGCAAGCCTCAATAAAACCCGCTTGGTCTCAAGATCAACCACAACCCTATGCTTAGACAACTAATCCATACCCAAGACCACATCATAACCATATAACGGCTGCTCCATCAAATCAGCCACGAACACGTGACCTTGAACCATCAGAGGATACATCCTCATAACAACAGTCTCTTCAAAAGAACTTATTACTTGCATACCCACATCTAACATTTTTGTCGGTATATCAAGCAAATGTGCATGCTCATGCAAAATATATGAATGCGTAAAACCAGAATCTATCAAAGAAAGTAATGACATAGACTGTAAGGTAAAAGTATCTGCTATCACATCCGTGTCATTCTTCTCCTCACGATGTTCATAGATCCTCTCGGGACCACTACCCTTGGGTCAAACTACGACTGGAAATTATCTTGACCACGCCCACGACCTCTCTGTGGTGTAACAACAAGTGCAAGAGTCCTCACAACTCTAGCTAATATCAGGCAATCATGCCTCATGTCATCCACAGACCCACAACCCCAAAAAGCATTATCTGCAACAAGCGTAGGAGCCGGACCAACTCGTCCTACCTATAGGTAATCACGTCTAACATGATCCCTCAATCCACAGCCTCAACAGATATTTGACGATCTCTAACAGACCCATGAATGTCGCTTTCCACATTGAGTACACTCGGATAGCGGTCATTTTTTAGCTTGACCCTCACCATGACTTAACTCCGATCGATGCCTTCGATCATGGTGCCTCTTGTACCAGCCACTACCGGAACCAAAATTCCTAGCTCTCTTCCCAAATCCAGAGCCTCTTGGGTGAAGAGATAAACCCAAACTCTGCTTGATGTCCTTTTCCCGTGTAACCAACACATTGAAATTCGTATAGTCAGTGGGCAACATGTATGTTTTAACATCATTCTCTAACCCGTAACGAAATTTGTCACAACGATGCCTCTCATCTGGTACCATCTCAGGTGGATACTAACTCAGCCTCACAAACTGTACCTCATACTTAGATACTGTCATACAACCCTGAGCCAAGGCTATAAACTCTTGTTTTTTCTCATCCAAGTATTTAACTCCAAGATACTTCTTTCCGAAGGCAGCTTGGGAGAACTCCCATGTCACATCACCGGGTTCTATGCCTGTGATTATAGTAGTCCACCAACTGTATGCATCACCCTGCAATAGAGACACCGTACATCCCAACTTAAAGTCATTATTGTACCCCATCTGAACCAAAATTTGATCTGTACTAGCAAACCACTTCTCGGATGCCTTAGGTGCCAACCCTCTGAACTAAACTCTTCCAAGACTACGCAAATGCTCTAACAACAACCCCAAATTAACAACAGCAGCGGGTGCCTGTGCAGGTACATAAACTCCAACCATTGCTGCCTAAAATGATTCAGTCATCGCCTGAACTAAAGGTGTCATATCATCATACACTAGACCAGGTGGTGAGGTGGTACTTGCTCTACTCCCTCAGGTGGATTAGGCGAAAGAGGTGACAATCATTTAGGATGTACTATCTCGCCCTCAACTCCCTACCCTCCGGCAGCAGCACTAGTGCGTGATCTTAACTCTCTCCTTAGTGGTATCGTATAAAAATGTATCTAAGGCATGATAATTACACCAAAACAAAAATAATCAAGCCAGCTTCAAACAAGGATCGAAGACTTTCATTTCAAGCCAAAATCATTTTATAATTGTATTAATAAAGCAATGTATCCCCAAAAATACCCCAACATGGCATATATCAATCATCATGCGAATAAACAATCATTGTGCATAGCAAACATCATTGAACAATCATCAAGAACATCTTATTTTTTCATAAACCTGGCTCTCTTAACAACAAATGTAACCCTATCAGCCCGGCCTAGCCGAAACCGAACTAAAAGGATCATATTAGGTTTGCCAAAGCAAACCCGAGCTGATAACCTAAATCGAGCCCATTTTTTCCTTTTTATTTAGTCTAAATGCATCAATTTAATTCCTATAGTGAACATGCTTCAGTGGAAATGTTATATTGATATTAGATTTCAAAACAGGGTTCAATTGCTCAAATGTACACATTGGGGATCAAAACATAATTTTCACAAATTACATGGACTTAATTAGAATTCAAGATTACCAATCCTTCATTAATCCAATTTCATGTTCACATGTTAAATTCCAGCTCAAAGCAAACATCCAAGCTCAAGTAATTTCATATATAATATTTAGGGACCAATTTGTAAGATTTCCAAACCTTAGCAGACTGGCATGCACAAAAACAACAGGGTATACTGATACGGGCAAGCCCGTACCAATACGGCCTAATGACCATAACATCTACATGTATCTATACATGAACCACTGTATTAATACAATGTATTAACCCACTCGTATCAATACGGTCTTGACCCTGTACCGATCCCTCTTGTTATTTCTCAAAACCCAAAATTCCAGTAGCCAAATCGTGTACCGGTACGGTACCCCGCGAATTGGTACGACTCTTCAAAAATACAGGGGGTATATCGGTTTGCAAACAAGTGTACCGACACCAGTACAAAATTTTCTCAAGGCATACCGATATGGTGGCTAGTCGTACCGATACCCTTTGTTAAATTTAGATGAATTGAGCCTTCACATATCCCATGTACCAATCCTTGGGTACCAGTACCGGTACGCAGAGGTAATGACCTCTAGGTCCAACATATGACTCTTTGGCTCACTCAAATCAACTTTAATCATCTCCTAAACAACATGTAACATCAAAAGAACATTTTAAGCAATCATATTAAGCCTAACACAAACATCCAAATCATCTATAGGCATGCTCCCTACTCAACATCCAAAACATAATTCCAAAGTAATATAAAATGTTTATGCCACATACAAGTCCAAAATAGAATATAAAGCTTGCACGAACAGGGAGTTTAGCAACAATCCTCCCAAAACATCATTTGACTAATTGCCCTTATTACTACTATATATTGTTTCAAACCATACTTTGCAACCAAGTCCTTGGATATCCTTCCTTGCTTGCTTGTTGTCCTCCAATCCACTAATCTGCGTTGATGATAAAAGAGAGTGTAAGCACGTAATGCTTAGTGAGGAGCGCTCAAAACACAAAACATTATCCAATGCATTCTAAAACCATTTTTTTCTAAATCCTTTCACATACGTCTTATTACAAAAACCATCATGCCTTACTTTCAAAAATATGTTCTTAACCTTTTCCAAAGCTCGTATATTAAACCATATGCAACATGTATCATGGATTCAACAGCATAATCTCATATGCAGCCCTCAATTTAAGCCTTCTCATGCATAACATTCCATATGCACAGCTTAAAGAGTATTCACCTGTACAAATCTCATTATACAAACAATCCATCAAGATCATACATTAATTCATTATATTAGCTTACTATTGATCCTTTCTTAATCTCATTACATTTATCAAACCACATCGGATACACGGTTTTCCCAACTGATATCCTAATCACTTACAGCTAAATGGCATACAGTAAATGCAACGCATACATTACCTCTACACTACCAAGGCTCATCCTCTAATTTGGAGTAAACACTTCCTATGCATCACCTCTAAGATCGCAACCGGAGTAAAAGCCATTGAAGTATTACCTCAACAACATTGGAGTTTACATGGTTAGAGTAAATACTTTCAATACATCGCCTCTACGGATTTCCCCGGAGTAAATGCCATTGAATACCACCCCTACAAACCACGGACGACTTATTATAGTGCACTTTAAATCCTATGGCCGGCCAACTATATCTGATAACATTTTCATATCATCACTTTCCAATATAATGCATTTCATTAACGTTAACTCATTGTTTTCATATGCATCAATGAAAACCATTTATCTAATGCATCAACAATGCATTAATGAATGCTCAAAAACATTAACAAAACGTGCATTACCTCCAAATGCATCATCATCATGTAATCATTTTCTAGCATTAAACCATGCTTATATCATGTATATACAGTAAGTAATCAAGTTATTAAAACAAGTACATAAAATCAATTGCCAAACTGAGTTCGAGAGAGAGAAATCATCCTTTAGTTACTTTCGATCTTAGACTAGCATTTCAAGCTTGATCTCAACTCCAAAACATAACTTTCAAAACTTTGGATAGCTATAAAACATGTTCTCACCGACACGCAAAGCCTCGCTTGCCAATATAGTAAACACGCTTCTCAAAGCTTCTGAAATGTTCCTTCAAGCTTGAGGATAAACTTTCCCTATTTTATCCACACAAAAATAGAGTATTCAATGCATCAAAAAGCATTCAATAGCCCAGCAACATCTATTCACATAAATCCCCAACAGACTCTACCTAATTTCACTCTACAACAACCGAAATCAACATCAAACATCTTCCAAATTTAAACCAGCCAAAACCTAACATTTTAATCCATCAATTAACATCTAAAAACACATCAACATCACCCTTATACCTCTAACATTCATTAAACCTCCACAACTCCTCAAAAACTCATAACTAACAACCTAGAAATTTAGAGATTCACTTAGTTTCAGGATTCCATTGTTAAAATCAACTTATTAACATTATAACACATCAAAATCATGATTAGAATCAATCAAAAACTCAGTAAAATAGAGCCTATACGAAAATACATCAATCTCATCATTTAAACCTTGATTTAACCAATTTTCCATAATTTAATCATCAAATCAAGTTAGAAAACATATGTAAATGATAAATAACTTAGGAATTTCAGTAAAAAAACTTACATTGGAGGAGAAGAACGAAGCTCATCTCTAAACTTGGCTTTCCTCTTAAGTGGATGAATTTTCTTGAGAAAACAAGATCAAATCAAATAGGTTTTGTTAGAAAACCATTAAGGATTCATTTAGAAACAAAAGAATGTTGAAATCAAGTATTTACCTGAGAAAATCGAAGTAGAAAATAGTGTTTGGTTGCAGAGAATTTGAGAGAAAATCTTTTGGTAAAAAGTTAATTACGTAAAGTTTTCTTTAAATGTTAATTCTGAAATTAATTTCCCCAAACATTTTTATTTAATTTAAAACCTTTTTAAAATATCCAATTAAAATAGAAAAGTATGTTATTAGATTTTGCCAAATAGCTCCTTAAAGATTCTAAGTTTTGACCCTTTACAAAACAGTCACTAAAAATAGTTTTAAAACATTACATTTTGGTCACTAACCCAAAATGTCACTTTTCAAAACTTCTTTTTGTAAATTTGATTTTGCCAAAATCATTCTCATAGTAAATAATTATTTTAGGATATTTTCCATATTTTTATCTCATCCAAAAAAATTTATTTCGAATTAATCTCGAAACTGACTCGAATCCTCTAATCCGATCTATCAGACCGTCTAATCAACCTAGCAAACTCCAAGGCTCAAAACCGAAGCGTTACAGGTCTCCCCCTTAAGAAATTTCATCCTCAAAATTTACCTAATTGAAATAGATGCGGAAACTACTCTAACATGTCCGAGTTACTCTCCCACGTGGCCTCCTCAACACTGTGATGTCGCCACAACACTTTAACAAGCTCAATCATCTTGCCACGAAGAACTTTACTACTGGAGTCAAGGATCTCCACTGGTTCCTCATCATAAGACAAATTCGGTCGCAACTCAACATCCTCCACTGGCATCACATGTGATGAATCTAATCGATACATAAAACACATCATGAATATTCTATGTGAAAAACGATAGGATTTCCGTCCATGATATCCCTAACATGAGGCACCAACGCCTCATCATAAGGTTGTTTTGCTTAATCAACTATGACAAAGATGGCTTCACTTGCAATTCAGCCAACAAACCTCCATCACGCGTTACACTCAACCTTGCAAACATGGCTCTCAATTCCATAACAGCTTTCTACTCAAAGCATCAGCGACAATATTTGCCTTGCCTGGATGATACTCGATCGTCAAATCATTATCTTTAAGTAACTCCAACCATCTACATTGCCTAAGATCAACTCCTTTTGTGACATCAAATACTTCAAACTTTTATGATCTGCGTACACAATACACTTCTCACCATAAAGGTAATCCCTCCAAATCTTCAACGCAAACTCTACCACCGCAAGCTCTAGATCATGCGTAGGGTAATTGCTCTTGTGCACCTTCAACTGCCTCGATTCATAAGCTATAACTTTCTCGTCTTGCATCAACACATACCCCAAACTAACATAGGATGCAGCACTATAAACCACACTCTTTTTCTGACTCAGGTTGAATCAAGATTGGAGCTTTTGTCAAAGCTTCCTTCAACTTCTCAAAAGCTTGTTGTCTAGCTTCTGTCCATTCGAAACGTACATCCTTTTGCAACAACTTGGTCAACGGAGCATCAACCCTTGATAACTCATCCTAAAAATGTTGATAGTAACCTACCAATCCCAAGAAACAATGGACCTCCGTCACTGACTTAGGCTGCTTCCAATTCACAACCGCTGAAACCTTATGCGAATCCACCCGGATACCTTCTGTCGAAACAACATGACCAAGAAAAACCACTTCTTTAATCCAAAACTCATACTTGCTCAACTTGGCGTAAAGTAGATTATCCAACAAGGTTTGCAACACAATCCACAAGTGTCTATCATGATCCTCTTTGGTTCGAGAATACACGAGAATATCATCAATGAACATAACTATGAATTGATCCAAGAATTCATGGAACACCCGATTCATCATATCCATGAATGCTATAGGCGTATTTGTCAACCCAAATAGTATCACCAAAAACTCATTAAGCCCATACCTCATACAAAAAGTAGTCTTTGATACATCTTTATCCTTAATGTTCAACTGATAGTACCCAGATCGTAAATCTATCTTGGAAGACACCGTAGCACCCCAAAATTGATCAAATAGATCATCAATTTACTGCAAAGGGTACTTATTCTTAATCATCAACTTGTTCAATTGCTGAAAATCAATGCACATCCTCAAAGTGTCATCCTTTTTTCCATAAACAACATTGGTGCTCCCTATGGTGACACACTTGGCCGAATGAAACCACGGTCTAACAACTCCTGGAGTTGCGTCTTTAACTCTTTCAACTCCTTTGGTGCCATGCGATATAGTACAATCGACACTGGAGTCATATTAGCATATGTCTCAATACAAAACTCCACCTCTCTATCCGATGGCAACCCAAAAAACTCCTCCAAAAACACCCCCAAAAACGACAAATAGTACGAATAGCCTTAGTCCGCACTTCTTCCACATTCAGGTTCATAACATAAGCTAGATATGCTTGACACCACAATCTAGCAACTTCTGCACCTTCAAGGCCGAAACAGCATTAGTAAGAACCTAACATTCTCACCCACAACCACCACTTCATAATCATCAGCAAGTCTCAATAAAACTCACTTGGTCTTAAAATCAACCACAACCCTATGCTCATACAACTAATCCATAACCAAGATCACATCAAAACCATAGAATAGCAGCTCCATCAAATTATCTTCGAACACGTGACCTTAAACCATCAGATGATACCTCTTGAACAACCTCCTCATAATAATCATCTCTCTGAAAAATCTTGTTATTTGCATACCCACATCTAACATTTCTATCAGTATATCAAGCAAATACGCATTCTCATGCAAAATATATAAATGTGTAGAACTAGAATCTATCAGAGAAAGTAATAACATAGACTACAAGGTAAAAGTACCTGCTATCACATCCATGTCATTCTTCTCCTCACAATGCACATAGATCCTCGTTGAACCACCATCCTTGGGTCAAACCGTCATTGTATGCGCTACAGTCTTCTGTCATTCTTTCATTCTTTAGAAATTACCTTAACCGTTCCCGTGGACTCTTTGTGGTGCAACAACAAGTGTAGAAGTCCTCACACCTCTAGCTGACATCATGGAATCACGCCTCATGTGATCCCTAGACCCACAACCCTAACAAGCATTATCCGTAACAAGCACAAGACCCACAACCCTAACAACCCTAACTGTGGGCAATCACGTCTAACATGATCCCTCAATCCACAGCCCTAACATACTTTTAATGATCTCCAACAGACCCTTGAGTATCGTTTCCCACACTAAGTACACTTGGGTTGTTGTCTTTTTTTAGCTTGACCCTCACCATGAATTAACTTGGGTTGATGCCTTAGATCATGGTGCCTCTTGTACCAGACACCACCAAAACAAAAATTCGTAGCTTTCTTCCTAGAGCCAGAGCCTTCTAGACGAAGAGATAAACCCAAACTCTACTCAATGTCCTTTTCTCGTATAACCAACACGTCAAAATCTATATAGTTAATGACCAACGCATATGTCTTAACATCCTGCTCTAACCCATAACGTAATCGATCACAACGATGCCTCTTATCCGGCACCAACTCAGGTACTATCATATTGCCCTGAACCAAGGCCATAAACTCATGTTTCTTCTCATCCAAGTATCTAACTCTCAGATACTTCTTTCTGACGGTAGCTTGTAAAAACTCCCTAGTCACGTCATTGGGTTCTATGCCCGAGATCATAGTAGTCTACTAACTGTAAGCATCACCCTATAATAAGAACACCACACATCCCAGCTTACGGTCATCACTGTACCCCATTTACACCAGGATCTGATTTGTACTGGTAAACCACTTCTAAGATGCCTCGGGTGCCAACCCTATGAACTCAACTCTTCCAAGACTACAAAAACACTGTAACGACAACCCCAAAATAACAACAATAGCAGATGCTTGTGCAAGTACTTGAATTCTAGCTATTGCGGTCTGAAATGCTTTAGTCATTGTTTGAACCAAAGGCGTCATATCACTATACACTAGACCAGGTGGTACAAGTGCTACTTGCTCTACTCCCTCAGGAGGATTAGGCGGAGGAGGCAACAATCCCTCAGGATGTACTATCTCGCCCTTAACTTCATGCACTCTGGAAGTATGACTAGTGCTCGATCTTAACTCTCTCCTCGGTGGCATCATATAAAAACGTATCTAAGGTATGATAATTACACCAAAAGTAAAATAATCAGGTCAGCTTCAAGCAAGGATCCAAGACTTTCATTTCAAACCAAAATCATTTTATAATTGTAATAATAAGGCAATGTGTCCTAAAAATACCCAAACATGGCATATATCAATCACCGTACAAATAAACAATCATCGTACATAGCAAACAACATTGAACAATCATCAACAACATCCCAATTTTTCGTAAACCTAGCTCTGATACCAACAAATGTAACCCCTTAGCCCGGCCTAGCCAAAATCGAACTAAAAGGATCAGATTAGGTTTGCCGAAGCAAACCCGAGATAATAACCTAAATTGGGTCTATTTTTTTCTTTTTATCTTGTCTAAATGCATCAATTTAATTCCTATAGTGAACATCCTTCAACGGAAACATTACATTGAAATCAGATTTTAAAACAACGTTTAATTACTCAAACGTGCACATTGGGGATCAAAATGTAATTTTCACAAATTATAGGGACTTAATTAGAAGTCAAGATTACGAATCCTTCATTAATCCAATTTCATGCTCATGTGTTAAATTCCAGCTCAAAGCAAACATCCAAGCTCAAGTAATTGCATATATAACATTCAAGGACCAATTTGCAAGATTTCCAAACCTCAGCAAACTGACATACACAAAAACAACAAGGTGTATTGATACGGGCAAACCCGTACTGATACGGCCTAACGACCATAATACCTACATGTTGATACACGAACCATCATATCGATATGGTGTGCTGACCCACTCGTACCGATACGGTCTTGACCCCGTATCAGTCTCCCTTGTGATTTCTTAAAATCCAGAATTCTAGTAGCCAAATCGCGTACCGATACGGTACCCTATATATCGGTACAACTTTTAAAATGGAGGGGTGTATCAATATGTAAACCTATGTACTAACACCAGTACAAAATTTCCTTAAGGCGTACCGATACCCTTTGTTAAATTTCGATGAATTGAGCCTTACCAGACCCCACATACTGATCCTTGGGTACTCGTACCTGTATGTAGAGGCATGTAATAACCTCTAGGTCCAACATATGACTCTTTGCCTTACTCCAATCAACTTTAAACATCTCTTAAACAACATATAACATCAAAGCTTGTTTGACGTTAGTATACCAACATTTTAAGCAATCTTTTAAACCTAACACAAACATCCATATCATATATAGGCATGCTCCCTAATCAACGTCCAAAACATAATTCCAAAGTAATATCAAATGTTTAAGCCGCATACAATTCCATAACAACATATAAAGCTTGCACAAATATGGAGTTTAGCAACAACCCTCCTAAAACATCATTTGACACATTTCCCTTATTACTACTATATATTATTTCAAACCATACTTTGCAACCAAGTCCTTTGATATCCTTCCTTCCTAACTTGTTACCCTCCAATCCACTAATCTACATTGATGATAAAAGAGAGCGTAAGCACGCAATGCTTAGTGAGGAGCGCTCAAAACACAAAACATCATCCAACGCATTTTAAAACCAGTTTATTCTAAAAACTTTCGCATACGTCTTATTACAATAACCATCATGCCTTACTTTCAAAAATATGCACTTAACCTTTTCCAAAGCTCGCATATCAAACTATATGCAACATGTATCATAGATTCAACAACATAATCCCATATACAACTCTCAATTTAAGCCTCTTCATGCATAACATCCCATATACAGAGCTTAAATAGTATTCACCTGTATAAATCTCATTATCCAAACAATTCATCAAATGATACATTAATTCATTATATTGGCTTACTAATAATCTTTTCCAAATATCATTACTTTCATCAAACCACATCGGATACATATATTTCCCAAGTGATTTCCCAATCATTTACAGCTCAATGGCATGGAGTAAATGCAACACATGCATTACCTCTACACTACCAAGGCTTATCCTCCAATAGGAGTAAACACTTCCTATGCATCACCTCTACGATCGCAGCCAGAGTAAAAGCCATTGAAGTATTACCTCAACAACATTGGGGTTCACATGGTCAGAGTAAATACTTTCAATACATCACCTCTACGGATTTCCCTAAAGTAAATGCCATTGAATACCACCTCTACGAACCGCAGATGACTTATTATAGTGCACTTTAAATCCTATGGCCGGCCAACTATATCCAATAACATTTCCATAACCTTTTTATATCATCACTTGCCAATATAATTCATTTCATTAACATTAACTCACTGTTTTCATATGCATCAATCAAAACCATTTATCCAATTAATCAACCATGCATTAATCAATGCTCAAAAACATTAACAGAATGTGCATTACTTCCAAATGCATCATCATCATCATCATGTAATCATTTTCCAGCATTAAACCATGCTTATATCATGCATATACAATGAGTAATCAAGTTATTAAAACAAGTGCATAAAACCAATTGTCAAATCGAGTTCGAGAGAGAGAAATCATCTTTACTTACTTTTGAGCTTAGACCAGGGTTTCAAGCTTTATCTAAACTCCCAGACATAACTTTCAAACCTAAAGAAGGTGTAAAACACGTTCTCACTCACTGACACGTAAAGCCTCAGTTGCTGATACGATAAACACGTCTCCCAAAGCTTTTAAAAAAATTGTTCAAGATTTAGGATCAACTTCCTCTTTTTTATCCACACAAAATAGAGGCTTCAACGCATCAAAATGCATTCAACAGCCCAACAACATCAATTCACATAAATCCCCAACATACTCTACCCAATTTCACTCCACAACAACCGAAATCAACATCAAACATCTTCCAAACTTAACCCAGCCAAAACCTAACGTTTTAATCCATCAATTAACATCTAAAAACACATCAACATCACCCTTATACCTCCAGCATTCATTAAACCTCCACAACTCCTCAAAAACTTATAACTAACAACCTAGAAAATTAGATATTCACTTAGTTTCGGGATTCTATTGTTAAAATCAACTTATTAACATTATAACACATCAAAATCATGATTAAAATCAATCAAAAACTCAGCAAAATTGAGGTTATACGAAAATACAACAATCTCATCATGTAAACCTTGATTTAACCAATTTTACATAATTAAATCATTAAATCAAGTTAGAAAACATATGTAAAAGATCAATAACTTGGGAATTTCAGTAAAGAACCTTATATTAGAGGAGGCTTTCCTCTTAATTGGATCAATTTTCTTGAGAAAACAAGATCAAATCAAATATGTTTTGTTAGAAAACCATTAAGGATTCATTTGGAAACAAAAGAATGTTGAAATCAAGTATTTACCTGAGAAAATTGAAGTAAAAAATAGTGTTTGGCTGGAGAGAATTTGATAGAAAATCTTTTTGTGAAAAGTTAGTTACGTAAAGTTTTCTTTAAATGCTAATTATGAAATTAATTTCCATAAGCCTTTTTATTTAATTTAATACCATTTTAAAATATCCAATTAAAAGAGCAAATTTTGATATTAGACTTTGGTCAAATAGCTCCTTAAAGATTCTAAGTTTTGACCCTTTTACAAAACAGTCACTAAATACAGGTTAAAAATTTACATTTTGGTCACTGACCCAAAATGTCACTTTTCAAAACTTCTTTTTTTTTTAAATTAATTTTACCAAAATCATTCTCATATTAAATAATGATTTTAGGATAGTTTCCATATTTTTATCTCTCCCAAAAATATTTATTTAGAATTAATCCCAAAATTGGCTCGAATCCTTTAACCCGATGCGTCAGACTGTCTAACCAACCTAGCAAACTCCTTGGCCCAAAACCAGGGCAATACAGTTGTCCTCTTGTTCATCAACAGTAGAGACATCTTTGGCTGATCTCACAGAATCTAAATTCAACTATAGTATTTTAGAAGTTGTATCCATAATCTTGGATGCAACCAAACTTCTTTCAACAAATTCTCTCTCAGCGGTGGTCTTCTCAACTTGTGAACTATCTTCCTCATCCTCCTCAACATCCTTCACAAAAAGTTTCTTTCTTTTTCGGAACAGACAGGGTAGCTTTTTCCTCTGTTGTGACATTCAAATTAAAGAAGTAGTCCTTGATTATCTTGCTCGATCCTTCCTCGTTTGGTGAGTCCTCAACCTCGCTAACATTCTCAGGGGAGTTCACAAACTTGGCTGGTACTTTCCTTGTGGCCGCATTAGAAGAAAAATCATAACTGCGTATGATATGAGGAAATTCTGGCAAGGCAATTGGGGTGATTATGCTCATTGCAGCGAGAGAAAACTTGTGCCACGTCTTGACATATGCGTAAAATAAATTTTGTACCAAGTCAAGTGTTTGCATCGTGGTCGCAACTCTTCCTAGTGTGCTCGTTACAGCATCGAGTTTGTCCTCAATAGCCATAACTTTCATACAAACTTCATTACTTGTGGGGACATCCTCAGTTGCAGCTTCTAACTTTGCTTTGCCTTTTCTTCCCTCATTGCAGTGTCCACTTTTGGTGTAGGAACCTCTGTAGTTTGCATCATTCTCTCAATGGAAACCTCATTGATTGGCCTATTTTTGACTGTCTTCTCCTCATTTTGCAGGGGCTTGACTCATTTCAATTTTCACAGTTGCATGATCAATGAAGGAAATGCCAAAATTTCCTTCTTCCTCTCAGCAAAACCGCTATCTCCTTGTGGATAATTGCACCTACATCTATCTTTCTTCCCTTAACGATAGAATATATTAGGCACATTTTATCTAGTGAGACGGTGGTACTATGAGTCGAAGGCAACAACCTAGAACTAACAAACTGGAACCATATCTTTGCAGATAGGGTTAGAAACTTCCTATACATTGTGAAATCCCCAACATTGGTCCCCGACCAAAATACACCAGCAATACATAAGTCCCTAACTAGCAAAGCCAATTTTTCCTCATTAATCTCTTCCACAAATATTGCATGTTCATCAACACTCACATAAGTTTTTAACAGCTTGTTAATAATAGCAGCACTCCAAGGTATAGAGCTTTCCCTCACAAAAACCTAGTTTTAATGAAGTCTCTTAAAGGTTAGTGTAGAATTCCCTTACCAGAGTGGCATTGTAGTTACCAGGGTGAGTGCAAAAGTTGCCCCATTTATGAAGCTCTATAGTCTGGTGGATAGATTTTCCAGGTTCCTTCTCTTGTGAAAGAACAAACCTATGTTCTGGGAGGATACTCCGCTTAAGGATGTGTTCCTTGAATCATACTCCCGCTACTTATGTCTGGAACACTTCATATTCAGTGTTCTCTTCTTGGGCAGCAGGTTCCTCGAATTTAGGATTTGACCCTGAGCTTTGAGTGTCTTTTGCAAAGGATTCCATAGAAATTTTGCGAGCAACTCTGGTCTTTGCCATGATTATGGGTGTTCATATTCGGGTACCCGTATTTTCGGGTACCAAAAATTCAGCTTATGACACGGCCTATAAAAATTGGGTACCCACAAGTCCCCGAGTACCCATAAAATCGGGTACTAGGTACTTGATTCAATTTTTTAATATTTTTTAATTCCAATTTTTTTTTAAAAATCACATAAGAAATAAATTAAAATTAAAATTTCATAATAAACCTTTCAAATACAAAAATTAATAATTTAAAATTAATTTTAAGGCATAAATATTTGGATATATATATATATATGTATATATATAAATTAATGGTTCACAAGGCTGCTCTTAAATTATGAAAATGAACTATAGGTAATGGCTTTCATAAAGCTGGAATTTGGTAAACTATAAGAATCCTAAAGGGTGGTTGCTTTTATAGCAACAATGGGATTCTTAATTATTATTATGGACAGTTCGCATATTTCAAATATATATATATATATATTAAAGTTTATCGACGAAGGAAGATATTAAGAATATTAATTTTGTTCACGATTTTTTCTTCCGAAGTTTATATCAACAAATTAATAAAAAAACATTTTGAAAATTTTAAGTACATAATACAAGTATAAAATGAATTTAGGAATTCAAATTTAATTTTAAGATAAAAATAATAAGAACCTAAAATAAAAAAGAATTTAAATTTTAAAAAATATATTTTAAAAGTACTGAGTCGGGTCGGGTACCCGGATACCAAAACATTTTGACCCTGACCCGGCCCAACTACCCAAGAAAAATTACAGGTCGGGTACCAAGCCCAAAAATTTGGGTACTTTCATTATAAATACCCAGTAATTTTTAATCGGGTCAGCGGGTCGACGGGTCGAGTAGTTCAGGCTAGGTATTTTTTAACACCCCTAGCCATGATATATTGAGAAAAAAAAGATGAAAAGGAAAGATTTTTGTAAAAAAAAATTTAAACTTTGAAGCTTTGAATATGAAGAAATCATAGGAAACGTCTAATGCGATGAGAATTGATGGTCTAATTGTGGCGCAAAAAATACACTCGTTCGATTTATCTCCCATTCTCACTAATGAAAGGTTGTGATTTTAGGGTGATTAATCGGTGTAATAGAATTACCCGAATTGCCCCCAAATATCATGCATATCTTGTGTTGCCTTATTGTCGTATAAGCTGTTAGAAGAAGATTTCATATCTAACAAAGGAGAATTTATTCTGCAAAGGGAATAAAAGAGAATTAAAAAAATAAACAAGGAAAACTAAATCAATATCTAGTAAAACAATTAAAGGGAATGTCAAAAGAATTCGACCAATTTAATGGTCTCAATATTCCTAGAATCAAATTTACCAAATTAGTGTTTGAGTCTTTGTCCATTGACTTTGAATGGAATCCCCTCTTTACTATCTTTGATTGCGACTGCACCATGTGGAAATACTTCCACAACTTCAAAAAGTCATGACCAACGTGACCGCAATTTGCCTGGGTATAACTTCAGTATTGAATTGAATAACAAAACCAATTGTCCAACTTCAAATTGTCTCTGCAATATAATCTTATCATGCCAGCGTTTACCCTTGTCCTTGTAAATAGAGGTATTTTCATGAGCATTACGACGAATTTCTTCCAATTCATTGATGTCTAGCAATCGTTTCTTCTCCGTAGCCTCATAATCTAAATTTACTTGCTTTAGAGCCCACAAAGCCTTATGTTTTATCTCAACAGGAAAATGACACAATTTTCCAAAGACAAGTTGATATGGTGACATCCCCAATGGAGTTTTGTATGCAGCACAAATAGCCCACAATGCATTGTCTAAGCACGAGGACCAATCTTTCCCAGTGGCATTGACCACTTTTTCCAAGATGTTTTTAATGGTCCAGTTAGATATTTTGGCTTGTCCATTAGAGTGGGGATGATACGTTGTGGCCAGTCTATGATTTATTCCATAACATTTCAACGCAGCAGCCACCTGGCTACAGTGAAAATGCTTTCCCTAGTTACTGATCAATGCTCTTGGTGTTCCAAAACCGGAGTATATACTTATGAAAGAAATTTAAAACTATTTTGGCATCATCTTTAGGCACTTCCATAGCTTCTATCCACTTTGAAATGTAATCCACAGCGACTAAAATATATAGATTACCAAAAGAATTCAGAAAAAAAACCCAGGAAATCCAATCCCCAAACATCAAATAGCTCAATTTCCATTATTGGCTGATGTGGCATCTCATTTCTCCTAGATATTGACCATATACGCTGACAACGATCACAACATTGGGTAAACTCATGGGCATCTTTGAATAATGAAGGCTAGTAAAATCCAGATTGAAGGACTTTTGCAGCCGTTCTCATACCACCAAAGTGCCCTCTATATAGAGCATTGTGACAATGCTATAATACCGATGTCATTTCTTCCTCAGGGACACGCCATTGAATTATATTATCATTACAAAACTTGAACCAATAAGGTTCATTCTAATGATATTTCGTTGCATCTCAAAGAAATCTAGCCTTCTTGTGCCCAGTTACACCCAAATATGTTTTTCCAAACACCAAGTAATTTACAAAATCAGCATACCACGGTGTTGGATCCAGAACGAAAAGCTTTTCATCAGGGAATGAATAAATAATTTGCAACTTATTTCCATCTTCGATGTCTGCTTCCAACCTCGAAAGATGATCGGTGACTTGATTTTCTTTCCCTTTGGGGTCTTTTATCTCAATATCAAATTCTTGCAACAATAAAATTCATCAGATCAACCTTGGTTTTGCATCTTTTTTCGTAAAAAGGTATCTCAAGACAGAATGATTAGTAAAAATTGTAATTTTTGCACCCAGAAGATAAGAATAAAACTTATCAAAAGCAAAATTACTACTAATAACTCTTTCTCAGTAGTAGTGTAATTAATTTGAGCTTCAGTTAGAATCTTACTAGCATAGTAGATCGCAAGAAATACCTTGTCTCTTCTTTTCCCTAACATTGCCCCTATAGCAAAATCACTAGTTTTGCACATTAGTTCAAATGATTGCTCTCAGTTGGGTGCAACAATGATCGATGCATTCACAAGCTGCTTCTTAATTTTATTGAATGCATTCAGACATGCATCATCAAAGATAAATTTTGTACTCTGTTGCAACAAAAAACATAGATGTTTTTTGATCTTCGAAAAATCACGAATAAATCTTCTATAGAATCTAGCATGGCCCAGAAAACTTCGAATGCCCTTTACATTAGTCGGTGGCAGCAATTTTTCAATTACATCTACTTTGGCTTTATCAACATCAATCCCTACTTTAGATATTTGATGGCCTAATATAATCCCCTATGTAACCATAAAATGACATTTCTTCTAATTTAGAACAAGATTAGTGTCTTCACATCGCTACAATACTTTCTCCAGATTGTTAACGCAATGGTCGAAGTTATCCCTATACACCAAAAAAATCATCTATAATTATTTCAAGGGAATTATTAATCATATCTAAAAATATTACCGTCATGCACCTTTGAAATATGGTTAGTGCATTGCAAAGACCAAAAGGCTTGTGATGAAAGGCAAATGTCCCGAATGGGCATGTAAACATAGTCTTTTCTTAGTCTTCACGTGCAATAGAAATTTGATTGTAGCCAAAATACCCATCTAGAAAATAGTAATACTCCTTTCCCGTAAGTCAATCGAGCATTTGATTAATAAAAAGAAGAGGGAAGTGATCTTTCCTTGTGGCTGCATTGAGTCTCATGTAGTCCATTCAAATTCTCTATCCCGTAGGAATGCGAGTAGGAATCAATTCATTAGCAACATTACAAACTACAATGATGCCACTTTTCTTAGGAACATAGTTGACTGGACTAACCCATGCACTATCAGAAACTGCATAGATAATTCATGTGTCCAACCATTTGAGAAATTCTTTCTTGAACACTTTTTTCATCTTTTCATTTAGTCAACATTGCGGCTCAATAGATTGTTTTCTCTCATCATCCAGCTTGATCTTGTACATATACAAAGATGGGTTGATAACCTTAATGTCTGCAATGGTCCAAGCGATAGCACGTTTGTGTTGCTTCAAAATCTTTATTAACTTATCTTCTTGCATTGCATCTAGAGTTGTAGAGACAATGAATGAGAGTGTTTCCGCAACTCCAAGGAATACATAATTAATATTAGTTGGTAATAGCTTTAGTTTTAGAGTATGAGCTTCTTCAATAGATGGTTTAAAAGTAGGAATTGTCTGATGTGCAAGATCTAAAGATTCAATTTTCCATTTGTGGAGAACTGCAACAGCTAGTACTTCAAAAATGTGATCACAGTCTGGGGATCATCTTCTGCCATTGTCAGTGCAGTATCATCAGCAATGAGTTTATTATGATGCTGCAAGTCTTCTTGAATGATTTTGTCAATAATATCAATATGAAGATATTCCTCTATATTTCTTCTAATATATGCATTGAACATCCTAAAAGTAACATGGTCATTATCGACCCGCATTGTAAGTTCTTCTTTTGAGAGATCAATTATTGCCTTCTTGATTACCAAGAATGGTAGGCTAAGAATAATAGGGACATCCTTATCTTCCTCACAGTCAAGAATAATAAAATATGCTGGAAAAACAAACTTGTCCACACTAACAAGCACATCTTTTATTTGTCCATTCAGATGAGTCAGAGATCTGTCTACTAGTTTCAACGTCACTGCAAAGGGTTTCATTTCTCAAATGTCTAACTTCTGAAAATTTGATAATAACATTAGATTGATACTAGCCCCTGGATCACACAGAGTTTTGCTAAAGTACTGATTGCCAATAGAACAAGGGAATAATGTGTAACTGCCCAAATTTTGGGCTTTGCGGAATTAGGCCTCGAACCTAGTTTATTTGGGCCTTATGTTGGGAAGCCTAAATCAAGGATAGTTGGATTTGGGCTTTGTGATAAATTAAAGAAATATTATATGGAAGGATAATTTAAAAAGAAAAGAATTGGGGATTTTTAAAATAAAAAGGGTGGTTGATGATTTGATTGGGGAGAGAAAGAAGAAAATAAATAGGATATTTTGGGAGAGATGGAGAAAAAGGAGGAAAGAGAGAAAAAGTAAGAGAGAGGTTTTGAACTTCGATCTACGGCCACCAGAGCCATCATGTATGACGTTGTCAATACCATTGAAAAGGTGTAGCCGAGACGAGTTCAACGGTGGTTACCGCGTTTCCATTCGAGCCATCGCTTGCCAGAGTGAGAAAAAATAAAAATCAAAGAAGCTCGTTCAGCACGTTACAAACGTCACTACTGCAAACGGAGGCCACCATCAGAACTAGCGATCGAAGAATAGTAGGACTAGAGCTTTTCGCCACCGTTCGGCTACCGAAGGACCTCTTAGGAGCTGCCACGCGCCGCCGACGAGAGTGGGCATGCCTAGCAGCAAGCGGGTGCACACAGCTGTAGTGCACCAGGCCATACTGGATCCTGCACCCGGGTGCATATGGATCTGGCCGCACTAGATCATGCCTTGCAGGTGCACGGCTATTATGGTATGCCACGTCGCACCAGAACACCCAGGGTATTTGACCGGTATTGACTTTTTTGGGGGGACTTTACTCGAGGGTTTCTTGACATTTCAGATCTATCGATGTAGTCCGTTTCACCAATTCAAACCTGATAAGCTATTTTTACACATTTGACCTTGAGAATGGTATAGAAGATGCATGGAATTAATGTATTTTTGTATTTGTTGATATACGAGGATTGTTCAGGTTTGGATATCAGATTATGTGGATTTTTTGGGAAACTCAGATGAGGATTTTAGCGATATCAGCTTCAGGTTAGTACACCTCAAACTCTGAAATGCTTTATGAGCATCCCAAGTGTAATTGTTTTGCATGTTAGTGGTTGCAAACTAGGAGATGAGTAATAAGCATGCGTTGATACTGATAGTTCGAGGCTTGGTCATTATTGAGATACTTGATGAGCTTGAGAATGTTTGAGTCTGTTATGAGCTTCAGAGACTGTTTATGATTATTTGAATATCCGTATGATTATCTGATTGTATGATTGGTTAACTGATTGATATATGATGATGCCTTGTGTGATAGATGAATAAATTACTATGTTCAATTGAAAATTGGGCAGAGAAAATAGTGATAAATATTCGATTAAATGGGTAAAAAGCTAGTAAGTGGTAATAATTAATTAAATACGCTAGCAACATGCTTTAATGCCTTTCATAAGCTTTAGGGACCTAATAGGCATTATAACTCCGTGATTTAAAGAAATTGTACGAACCCCTGAGTTGGGTACCGGTACATGCTTTGGCTACACCGATAAGTGATTAGGGTCATATCAATATGGGTAGGATCATACTGATACTTATGGAAATTAAGAATTTCTAGTAAACTAATTTGTTAGCAGCACGTATGTGAGTACCGTTAGCCAGGGGTATCGTATCGATACTTATATTCGAGTACCGACACTGCCGAGCTGAGTAGTCTAAAATACTGGTATAAGATAAGGGTAAATACAGAATATTAACAATTGAATTATGCCTTGATAAATAAGATTAATTAAGCACTTATCCATAATATATTAACACCTGAGTAATGTATAATAAATGATGTGTTAATGATTAGCAACAATAAGGCGATCCTTGGGATCGCGTTGCTTGTATGTCCAGTAGGCATTTGACGGGTTAAGTTTTCTTGATTGACGGGATCAAGCTACCCAGTGAAAGAGTGTTGCAACACCATGGTTAGAGATACCGAATGGAGGTTATCAATGCTATGTGACCCATGCCTAATTCAAAGATACTCGAGGAGAGATTCTAAATATGAGTGTATGTTCTGATTCTATGTGACCCAGTCTCACCCAGAGTATTAATGCTCGAGGATAATTTTGAGCAGGGTGTATGTTCTGATGCTCTGTGACCCGACCTCACCCTAGGGTGTATGTTCTGATACTATGTGACCCAGCCTCACCCAGAGTATATGCATTGATGCTTTGTGACCTTGCCTCACTCCAGAGTTGTTGTTGTTGTTGTTGTTGATATGTGTTTCTGCCTAGATGATCTAATGAGATCTCGGGTATATTGGGCCTTGTGTGCCATGATTGATAATTGCTATGATGTTAGCATATGTTTAAGCGGGTAGCTATAGCGTCATATGTTTATTTATCTCTTCTTATTGCTCGTACTAGCTTGCAAGCTTACATTTATGATTAGCATGAAGTATAGTAAAGTAGATGTGTACCACTGAGCTTTGTAAGCTCAGCGCTCGGAATTGTTGTTTCCGTACATAGGTTGATCGTAGGATCGAAGAGCACTGTCTGTATAGGATTCCAGCAAGCGGGGTTGTCAGAGTATGGTACTTGTATTTAGTGGGCTGTATATTCATAGAGCCTTACGTGTATGAGTATGTAATCCTTATTTTGAAATTGTATTAATCAAGTCAAATGTTTAGATAGTTTAATTTAATATTTTAATTTAAATTAGAGCTCATTTGTAAATGATTTCAATTGTTTATCTATGTTTTAAACTTTTAGATCTGAATGTTTTCAACTTGTTGGGATAAACTCAGTTTGGGAAATTTTATGGTTTCGGGACATTTGGGTCGAGGGTGTTACATTTAGTGGTATTAGAGCCTAGTTTCATCCAGTTTTAGGAAACCCCGGGTGGTAAGATGTTTTAGTGATGTATCTAGTGAATACACTTAAATTGTGTTCGTAATTCTTAAGACTGGAATCCTGATGGTGCATTCAATGTTGTGATGCTAAGATGGTTGCGGTCGTGGCCTAGAGGATCGAGTTAAGTGTTGAACCATTCATGGAGCAATTTTGAGGGTGAAGTCACCTCGAATTATTGAGATACGAGTTGGTTGAATGATGCCGAAGTCAAGGATGTATCCTTTTTCTACCACCGGGATAGTATCTTTATTGTGTATTGTAGTCATTCTAAAGCTTTTAGATTCGTTATAAGAGTTAGTGGCAAGCAATCTTCATCGTTATGTGTAAATAATGGTTATGTTGCAGATATAGACTGCTCTCGAAATCGATCAGTGAATGTACGTTGGTTGGAGGACCCTTTTTGTCTACTTAAAAAAGAGTCTTTGTTGATACTTGGAGAGTATCATTTCCCTTCTTAAAGGCATTTCTCAGAGATAATATATTCGAGATTCCCTAGTTCGTTAGATTGTAACCAAAGTTAGATATTCTACGTGTTTGATAGAGCTATCTTCTGAAGATTTGCGCGATGATAGCCAGTGATGTCGAGAGTTGTGCTAGAGGCTTTGAGACCCCAAGGAAACCCAACCTTTGGTATGAGAATGTTAAACCGACACCCTTCTATAGTGGTTTTTTAGCGATCATTTTGAGAATGGCATAGCGGGGTTATGATATATGTTTGACCATTTGGTAAATGCCAATGTGTGTAGCTTGATGCTCGGGAGCCTTTAGATTGTCAGAGTATTTGTTTTTTCTTTTTGGAGGAGTGGTCAGAATTTCCTCCCCGTCAAGAACATAAGTGGATGTTGAGGTAAGGTTAAATTGGACATCGGTGCCCACTGCCTTTTGTTAGAGGATACCGACCCAATTGAGAAGGTTAGAGATCTAGTTGCGAAGGCGCAACTCGAATGGGGTTCCTTTTGTTTGAATGTTTCACCCAAAGGAGAACCATGCTTGTTCGCTATCAAGAGGTTGGTTCATTGAAATGATGCTTAAACTGTTGATAGATTACTAAGAAATATTGAAAGACCGTTGCGTGTCTCCTAAAGTGGATGACTCGTTTAATCGATTGCGAAGTGGCAGTGTGTTTTTCTCAGGTTAGTTCGAGAATATGATGGTTTAAATTAAAGTGTTAAAGGCTTGTAGTTTTGAAATGGATTTTGGAATGATGATTTCTCTTTTTTAGAATGGGTCGTGGTAGCAGATGATGTCTGCAGTGATGTTTTAGGCATTTTAGCAATGATAAAGTAGGGACCACCTTATTGTCTCTCGAATATAAGTTTGATGCTTTGCATGAAACGTGTCAATGTATAATGAATATGAAAATTTCAGCACTGACGAGATAATTACCTTGTATTTGGGAAAGGTTAGTTACCGTGTAATCAGCTAAGGAATCAAGGGTTGAAGAATTCATAAATGCTTTTGTTTTGTATCATAGTTTTCTTGAGGCAACCGCGGAACATTAGTGGAGATCCGAGCTGCGTGAGACCATTATGTTGTGATAGTAGTGTTGACCCAATTTAAGCCGAATAAGATTTCAAGATCTGCAAAGATGTTTTGTTGTATCATTAGAGATTATTTTTGTGTTAGAAGTGGGAATGTTGTGTTTGCCCCAACAGTGTGAAACTTTGGGTGCTCGAGCTTTAAGGAATTTGAGATTTGGAAAATGACACGAGTCAAAGTAATTGAGAGTTGTTGATCGCATGATCGATCACCATCTAGGTAAGTGATCTTGATAAGAGATGGATTGTACAAAGTTAGTTCAGGTTAGAATGTCATGCTACCCATGTGGGGTGATCAAAGATCGCAAGTGATGGTTCTATAAGGGAGTACCGATGCTAGCTCTATGTAGTACCGATACTCGATTCATCTAGTGTTGGTACTAATCGGTTAGTACTGGTATCCGCGTGTTTGTCAATTAAGCTTCGAGTTAAAAATTAACTTGCTTTGGAAGCCGTGGGAATTAGCTTTTGATTCTAATTAAGGGGACACAGTGTTGTGGTTGGATTTGGGTTCGATGGTTTCTGATGGACTTTGAGATATTGTTGTGGGTGCTTTAGGGAAAAAGGTATCAAGGTGAGATATTCTTGTTATATAGTACAGTGGTCAGCATAGGGTGAATTTTGGGAGTGACAGTTTGTACCAAGCTTTCACCGCGTGCTTTAGAGACAATGTGGAGTCGTGTGATTCAAATAATGATAAATGGCCGACTTGCTATCAGTTAGGAGTCAAACATTGAGTTCCTTAAAGTTGTTGGGATGCTTTGGTATTCATCGATGGAAATTATAGGGATGGCTGTGAACCTTGTAAAGGATTTATGAGTGTACAGTTTCATTTGGATTCCATTGAGTGATGATATTTCTTAGTTGGTACCATTTGCTACTTTCGGCAAAGTGAGATCCAAATAAAAAGATTGCTTGGGTTGTTGTAGGTAGGGGTTGTACGACACTGCGGCGTGTACATGTTACCTTTTGATGAGAGATTCGAGATTTGTGATGGAACCTTATCCTCTGGTAAGATTTCTTACGATGACAGATCCGAGTGAGGGTATAGATGACGTGTTTTGTGGACACATTTTAGTTTGAGGTGTAAGACTCTTGCGTGAACCAAGATAATAGGAGCTATATTAGTTGCTGATATGAGTTATCATGCCTAGTTTAAGGTAATTGCTTGGGATGGGTTGAGACATTGATGTTTTCAGAAGTCTTGCAATGGGCAAGCAATGTTCATATATGGGATGCCATCAGAGTTAGAGTCTTCTTTAGGGAGTCACCACGAGAAGAATCATTTTGTTGGGATGCAACGCTTGTTTAACTTCCTTTCCTTTGAGATGATATAGAGTTGTGGAAAGATCTTGTCGTGCAAAATCTCTTAGGTTCTTTAGCGTAAGTTAAGTTTCTTTGATTAGCGTATTCGTGTAACAGTTTTATCAGGGTATCGTTGGGTTTTGCTTGTCATCTGTAATGTACCAAACGAAGGTGGATTCCTTTTGAGAGAAAGAATCAGTTGATATTATGTTTTTATTGTTAGAAGACAAGGGTTATATTGATAAGTGTTGAGATTAGAGAAGCGCAGCAGAAAATCTCTGAGAATGTCAAGAGTTATAAGAATTGAGCATCTTCCTTAAGTTATCTATTTAAATTTCAGGGACAAAATTTCTTTTAAGGAGGGGAGAGTTGTAACGACCATAATTTTGGGCTTTGTAGAATTGGGCCTCGAACCCAATTTATTTGGGTCTTGTTGGGAAGCCCAAATCAAGGATAGTTGGATTTGGGCTTTGTGATAAATTAAAGAGATATTATGTGGACGGATAATTTAAAAAAAAGAAATTGGGGTGTTTTAAAATAAAAGGGTGGCTGATGATTTGATGGGGGGAAGGAAGAAAATAAAGGGGATATTTTGAGGGAGAGGGAGAAAATATAAGAGGTTTGAACCTCGATCTATGACCACTGAAGCATCTGTCGACACCATTGAAAAGGTCTATCCAAGACGAGTCTAACAGTGGTTACCGTGACACCGTCTGAGCTGCCATTTGCTAGAGTGAGGAGAAAAAAGAATCAAAGAAGCTGGTTTGGCACATTCTAGCCATCACCGCCGCAAACGAAGGCAACCATCAGAACCAGCATACGAAGAATAGTGGGACTGGAGCTCGCCACTGTCGTTTGGCCACCAGAGGGCCTCCCACGCGCAGCCAGCAAGAGTGGGCATGCGCAGCAACAGACGGGTGCACACATTTGCAGTGCACCGCATTGGATCCTACACCCGAGTACACGTGGATCTGGCTACACCATATCGTGCCATACGGGTGCACAACTGTTATGGTGCGCTGCGTCGCACCAGATCACCCAGGGTAGTTGACCAGTGTTGATCGGCATTGACTTTTTAAAAGGGACCTTACCCGGGGTTTCTTGACATTTAAGATCTATTGGCACAGTCCGTTTTGCCAAATTTGAACCTAATACGCTTTTTTATGTATTTGACCTTGAGGATGGTATAGAAGTTACATAGAACGAATGTATTTTCGTATTTTTTAATATAAGAGGATTGTTCGGGTTTGGAAATCGGATTATGTAGATTGTTCGGGAAGCTCAAATATGGATTTTAGCGATATTGGCTTCAGATTAGTACACCTCAAACTCTGAAATGCTTCATGAGCATCCTAAGTGTAATTAATTTGCATATTAGTGCTTGGAAATTAGGAGATGAGTAATAAGCATGTGTTGATACTGATAGTTCGAGGCTTGGTAATTATTAAGATGCTTGATGAGCCTGAGAATGTTCGGGTCTGTTATGAGCTTCAGAGACCGTTTATGATTATTTGAATATCTGTATCACTATCTGATTGTATGATTGGTTGACTGGTTGATATATGATGATGCCTTGTGTGATAGATGAATAAATTAATATGTTCGATTGAATATTGGGTAGAGACAATACTGATAAATATTCGATTAGATGGGTAAAAGGCTAGTAAGTGGTAATAATTAATTAAATACGCTAGCAACGTACTTTAATGCCTTTCATAAGCTTTAGGGCCTAATATTCTTTATTACACAGTGATTTAAAGAAATTGTATGAACCCGTGAGTTGGGTACCGATACGAGCTTTGGTTGTACCGATAAGCGATTAGGGTCATATTGGTACGTGTAAGACCATATCGGTACTTATAGAAATTAGAAATATTTAGTAAACTAATTTGTTAGCAGTACGCATGTAAGTATCGTCAGCCAAGAGTACCGTATCGATACTCATATTCGAGTATCAACACTGTCGAGTTGAATAGCCTGGAATACTAGTCTAAGATAAGGGTAAATACAGAATATTCATAATTGAATTATGCCTTGATAAATGAGATTAATTAAGAACTTCTTGATAATGTATTAACAACTCGGTAATGTATAATAAAGGATATGTTGACGATTAGCAACAATAAGGGGATCATTGGGACTGCGTTGCTTGTATTTCGGGTAAACATTTGATGGGTTGAGTCTTCATTATTGATGGGGTCCAGGTACCTAGTGAAAGAGTGTTGCAACAACATGGTTTGTAATACCCCAAAGTATAGCCTAGTAGTAGGTTCCTAAATTGATGGCAACTAAACTTGATTTAAGAATGCTTTTGAAATTGATTATTAGATAAGATAAGGGCTTATTAATAAAATTGTAAAGTATGCTAACTAAAGTGCAAAAGGACTTAGGAGAATACATGACAAGGCTTAGTAATTGCAAGGATAATTATTAATGACTTGAAGGACATGCATATTGGTCATACATTGTAGAATTGAAATATTCCAAAAATGTGTCCTGGAAGTATGTTACCATTTCTTATGTGAATTAAATTAACTCAAATGCACCTGAATTAAAATAGAATGGAATGGATTAAGGACCAAAATTGAAAGTTTGAAAGTAAGGCTAGCTAATTTAAGAAAAGTCAAATTAATTACATTGAGAATTTGGTGGTTTGCATGTAACATTAGAATTATCTAAAGGGCCTACATACATGTCAGCTTTGAGATGAACATGTGTAAGTATAATCGGCCAAGTGGGGAGGCAATTAAGCAATTGCTCTCATCTCTTACATTTGGCCGAAAGGTTTTATGAGTGAAAGAAAGAAGGCTGGAACCGATTAAGCCATGGAAATTGTGAAAAAGAGGATTGAATTGTTGGTTCGAATAACAAGGAGAAAGGTGAAATATTTTGTTCTTCATTTTAATCTCCTTTGAATTTGAAGTTCTCCTTTGAATCATGTGTCAATAGTTTAGATTGAAGATCAAATTAGTTGTTAAAATTCTTAAGAACCTTTTGATCAAGGTGTTTGATAAATTTATTTCGTTTTATATGTTTGGAGGCTCTAGAGGATTGTTGTAAGCAATGCATGAATGTATATATATATATGTATATGATGGGTTGTCCTGAATATAAATAGATATAGATGAAAATTGTATTGTTTTGGTATATGAGAAAAGCTTGTTGGCTGTTAAAGGGGTAAATACGTGTATATATATATATATATATGAATTATGGATTGTTTTGAACTTGTACATGTATATGTGATCATAATAAAATTCAGGTTGCTATTCGAATAATTCATGTGTTAATTTATAGGTATCCATGGTGATAATAAGTTTGAATTAAGGTCTTCAAGTTGTTAACAATCAAACCTAAGGATATGAGATTAAACAAGGGTGTGTTTTAGATTGTTTGCACTTATACATGTAAAAGTGTAAATTTTGGACTGTTTGTACGTATTTAGGTAAGTAAGGGCTGTTTCGAAGAAGTTAATAAACTAATTTGGATTGATATGTATATGTAAATGAGTATGAATAAGGGTTGTTTTGGTAACTTAAAGACAAGGGAAATCTATTTTGCTAGCAAAGTAAATTGTTTTGATAAGTCTTGGGAAGCTGTTATAGAAAGCTGGTAACATGGGACTTTTTTGAACTAAAAATTTGACTGTTTTGAATGTGTTTTTGTGAACATATGAAAGCTGGATTGTTTGGTGTAATTATAAGCATATATTGGATTGTGTACATATGTAATCTGCCCAGAAATTGTGTATGGTATAACTATACATGGACTATTTTGAGTATGTACGAGTAAACATAAGTATCCTGAATTTATTTTGTGAATATATGTATGTTAGGACTGTTTTGTGCAAACATGAGTAATGATGGATTATTTTGCATCAATATTGCTGATAGTGGGCTGTTATGAATGAATTTATATGAATACATGAGTAATTAAATTGTTCTAAAACATGTTTGTATTTCTTGCTGTAATTAGACCAAGAGATAGTAGAGGAAGCAAAGTTCTGAGAGAGTAAAGCTGTAGGAGGGCAATCTAGAATCGTAATTCAGCAACAACAAATCTAGCTCAAAATAAATGTGAGTGTAGTTTAAAGCCTCGGGATAGGCCTACAGCCTTCCCGAGCACATTTTCCTTGATTTAAATTCTTTACCTTTCTAATAGTGTCAAGATATGCTTAAGATTTGGCTTAGGATACAAGGTAAGTGCTTCAATTATTAAATGCTATGTGATATGCAAGAATGTTGGGTGAAAAGTAAGCTATAATCGAAAGTTACATAAATAGAGAATATACTGATATGTTTTGAAATACGGGTCCAAATGTTATGTGCATCTGAAAATGTTAAAATACTATGGAATGTATCTAGAATGATTCATGTACTATGTTACAAATGCTATATGAGTAAAGATATGTGAAATACATACTAGTTCAAATGTTACAAACTTGATAGAAACCTTTAGTAAGCTTGGCTACCATTCGAATATGATGGAAAAAGAATACAAGTTATTACACATATGGTAATACTTGGTCAATATGAAAAGTTACAAGAGTTACTTATGTTATTATATGAAATTAGAAGTTATGTTTACTTCGAAATGAATAACCATGGATCATGTTGCTTAATGTATACTTTGCTTGAATGGTATAAATGATTGAACTTGGAATGAACTATGCAATAAGCCTTGGTGGCTTGGTAACAAGAATATGGAGCACTGCTCAACTTTGATAAGAATTTAACAAGTTCATGATTATATGATTAAAGAGTTAAGCTCGACTTATTTTGATAAGATAAGATTTTACGAAAAGCCTTAGTTTCGAGTCAGTCATAGGTATAGTTAGCATGCCATAGAGTCCATAGAGCTCTTGTGTAGGTGGACTAAGGTCCTGGACTACGGTCCTTAATTGGTCACAGTAGGAGAGAAGTGTTGTGGTCATTTGGTGACAGGAGGAGGGATTGACCGGTACTACGAGTACCATTTTGTTTGGCAAAAGTTGGTTAGGGATTCGTGTACCTAGGCTATAACTTGAATTCTCAAGGCTATGTTAAAGTTAAAACAATGATACATGCAAACCTAATTAATTATATTTTGATAACTTATGAAATAAGAAATTCATACCTTAATGTATTGTGTTTAATAGTTACATGATAAGAAATTTATACTAATGATATACTATGCTAGATACTCTATTTACTAAGTAACAATCACTTATATATGATCTTTGTGTAACTTAATACGAAAAGAGTTGTGTGTCATTTGAATATGGCTAATCAAATGGTTAGTTCTTTGATTTGGTTTAAAACCTTACTTGACTTCTAAGAATATGTAAAAAGTAAATATTGAAAATACAAGTTAAACCAATTCACTATGTTTGATGAATAAGGTAAAAAGTACCTATGTTATATGTTACGATGTTTGGTAACTATCTGACAAGTAGCTATGTTATGAAGTATTATATATGATAAAATGAGTGATAAGTATACATTCTCTTAAGATGCTATGTCTAATAATTCTTGTAAAACACAAACATAAGTCAAGGATATGCTAAATTTGATATCTTATAATAATAAGAAATTTGAATACATGATTTGTTTAACTGATAAATTATTTGATAAGTAAAAATCATGCCTATGTTGCGCTATGACTAAGATATGTTTAATGTTTTATGAGACAAATAACCCATGTTTCTAATTGTTATGTATGATGTCTTAATTGATGAGAAATTCATGTTTATTATTTGTGCTTGATATTTTACATTGGATGGGTAATGTATATATGAGATACTATAACAAACAAATATGTTGTGCTATTTGGTGTGAAATGTAAACATGCTGGACTGTTGTGTGATTAACGAGTATCTTGGACTGTTCTATGTTAATTACAAATATGCTATGCTATTGTGTGTGAAATGTAAACATGATGGACTGTTTGTGTGATTAACGAGTATATTGGACTGTTTTATTTTAATTACAAATATGCTAAGCTATTTTGTGTGAAATGTAAACATGCTGGACTGTTTTGTAATGTAATAATGTGTATACATAACCGATGGGCTAAATTGATATAAATGAATATACCTTGGATTATGTTGAAGGCTATAAGTAGAATCAATGATCTATTGCAACGATTTGTATAACAAATGTATATGTGTCTTGTTGAGTGTCTAAGTACTTATGCATGTTCGATTACATGTGTATACAAATGTATATGTGTCTTGTTGAGTTTCTAAGTACTTATGCCTATTCGATTACATGTTTATGCAAATGTATGTGTGTCTTGTTGAGTATCTAAGTACTTATGCCTATTTGATTACATGTGTGTACAATGTGTATGTACTATGTTGAGTTCCATGTATATATGTCTATTAGGGGTCATATGTGTACAAATGTAAATTGTATCTTGTTGAGTATCTATGTATTTATACCTAATCAATTACATGTGTGTACAAATACATATGTGCCTTGTTGGTTACCCATGTATATAAGTATGTACCTTATTGAGCATCCATGTATATGTACTTACTCGAATTTCCTGTTTGTACAAATGTGTATGTTTTGTTGAGAATCCATGCATATATGTATGTACTTTGTTCAAACAATCAAGTATGTTGTATCCTTGTTCGAATGTCTCACTCTAAATGGTTAACTTCTTGCCCAAGCCTAGAATCATGTATATGATTGATAAATGTTGGTCGAAGGACCAATTATTGTTTTATGCTTTTTTTCTTTAATGCTACCTCACTAAGCAACTGCTTACTTTATTTCCTTCATTACCTTTCAGGGAAAATTATGTCTTCGATTTTCTTTTGAGCTTGGACGTGATCACAAGAACCTACGAGTATGATCTGATTTTATATCTTTAGAACTCCTAGATGATGGCACACAGTTGATAAGCATGTATAATGCATTTGGCTTTCATTTTGGATATATTTTGTATATAAGTTTATTTTAAGTTTTCCAGTGATGTAAAGGGCCTTTAATTAATTCTTAGCTGCTTTCCATATGAATTATAAATGTTAGTATATCGTATGGTTGCTTAAATATCTACCCATGCTTTAGGTTTATGTACCACCTTATTGATATATAAAAGTAAGCCGGTATATATATAAGTATACACCTATTATCATGTGATAAATCCTGAGATGTTAATATAACTAGTTAAATTAGATTATTGGTTAAATAAGAAATTGTCTGATAGCTATGGTATAAGTATGGTATGGTTATTGAAAGTCATATGCGTTCAGATCTGATTGGTTAAATATGCTGATTATGATACTCAAAGAATTTCTTGTTGGTTAGGTATGTTGGACATATTAATCGAATGATTGTTTAATGGTTAGTCTAAGATAAGCATGTTACATTAAGTCTTGTCTCTATGGATTTATATGTATAGCTGATTATGTCATGTGATATTTATATGGTAATCGTGATAACAAGTTTTGTAGGTAAATGAAATAAACTGGAAGCTTAAGGATTGCTAATATGGTTTCTATTTTATCGAATAATCTTAGACCTTAATCCATTTGTTTTAAGAAAGGTTAGAAGTATGCTAAATAATAAACAATCTTTAGTTATGAAAAGAATTTTTTGTGTTAATGGATAACCTTTTAACAAACCTTGAAATCTAAAATATATAGAATATAAGGGCGTGTTATGTGCTAGTGATTCATGTATAATGCTTAATATATGTATAGTTGATACATGTTGTAAAGTTGAGGTTTAGATCCTTGAATTATTTAAAAAGTTTTAAATTACTCTGTCTTTTGAATATTTGTTTGATCATTTGACATGAACATTTGTATGTTTGTTTAGTAACACGTCCTAAGCCGGTTTATTCTCCTAGATCGGATAGGGGGTGTTACATGGTTAGAGATACCAAATGGAGGTTACCGATGCTATATGACCTGGGTCTCATTCGAAGATACTCGAGGATAGATTCTGAGTATTGGTGTATGTTCGGTGCTACGTGACCCGGCCTCACCCAGAGTATTGATGCTTGAGGATAATTCTGAGCAGGGTGTATGCTCCAATGCTATGTGACCCGACCTCACCCAGGGTGTATATTTTGATGCTATATGACTCGACCTCACCTGAAGTGTATGTACCGATGCTTTGTGACTCGACCTCAGTCCAGAGTTGTTGTTGTTACTGATATGTGTTTCTGCCTAGATAATCTCAAGTATGGTTGGGCCTTGTGTGCCATGATTGATGATTGCTATGATGTTAGCATGTGTTTAGGCGACTAGCGATAGAACTATATGTTTATTTATCTCTTCTTATTGCTTGTACTAGCTCGCATGCTTACATTTATGATTAGCATGAAGTATAGTATAGTAAATGTGTACCACTGAGCTTTGTAAGCTCAACGCTCAGAATTGTTATTTTCATGTGTAGGTTCATCGCGGGATCGAGGAGCACTGTCTGTATGGGATTCCAGCAAGCTGCATTGTTAGAGTACGATACTTGTATTTAGTGGGTTGTGTGTTCATAGAGCCTTACGTGTATGAGTCTATAATCCTTATTTTAAAATTGTATTAATCAAGTCAAATGTTTAGAAATTTTAATTTAAAATGGAACTACTTTGTAAATGATTTAAATTGTTTGTCTATGTTTTCAACTTTTGGATCCGAATATTTTGGAAAATAACTTGTTGGGCTAAACTCAGTTTGGAAAATTTTATGGTTTTGGGTTGGGCTTGAGGCCCAATTATGACATCTGGGTCGAGGGTGTTACATGATGAAGCTTCCAGGATCTTTCATTTTTCTCGGTAGAGGGGTATATTAGTGTACTGCACTCCTCTATGAGTGCAATGGTCTCAATAGCACTGAGCTTCTTCTTCTTGGACACGATCTCCTTCATGAACTTTGCATAATTAGAAATCTGCGTAAGAGCATCAATCAAAGGAATTTGGACTGTAAGTTGTTGCAAAGTATTTTGAAAGATTTGAAATTGATTATCAGGCTCAGTGTTCTTAGATCTCTGAGAAAAAGGTGGAAAAGGATTTTCTACTTATTGCGCCGACATTGGGTATTGTGGCGACAACTTAGATTGCAAAATTGATGGCAACGGGGTAATAATTGGAGGAGCATTATCCATCTTACTATCCTCTATTCCATCCTTTGTCGTATGATCAGGTTTAGAGGACTCTCCTCGTTCACAAGTAGAAATGGGAGCTGGTTGTGTCGAGTCAGCAATTTGTTTGCCACTGCAGAGAGTAATAGCCTTACAATATTCATTATCCTTAATCATCAGACTCTCAGTATTGCTAGAAAATATGCCATGTTGTCGAGAGTTCATGTCAGTGGCTAATTGTCCCAATTGAGCTTCCAAGGTACGTATTGATGGAGAGTGAACTTGTACATGCTCGCGATAAGTGGTCGTACATCATTTTCTCAAAAAAGAGAAAATTGATCAGCTATAAATGATGAAGCATAATGATTGGTCTGTGACTGTGTCTGAGATGGTGCTCCATATTGTGAATGCATACCATACTATGGTTGCTGAGTTTGGGAAGCAAGATGTTGTTGTTGTATCTTATTCTGGTGTGACTGCAATAGAGTCTATGGTGTAAACTATTCTTGCAAATAACTAAAATTCCCTTGTCGCACACTAGATCTCCCTTGAAAGGAATTATTTCCAAAGCAGAGTACTCTTGAATTATGCACAGAATTATAGTTACCCCAAGATTGTCAATTAGCTGTGTTGTAAGAAGTGCCCATGTTATTGTCTCTCATGTTGCTGACATAACTAGCATTTTTTGCATGTTGTGGGCAATTTTCATAGCTATGGTTCTCACTGCAAATCTCACAAGAAAACACAGGAGTAGAAATTTGATGAGCTTGCTGAATAGGAGCAACTTCACTTGAACCCATCATATTCTTTACATTGTTCTACAAAGAAGAAAACTGAGCCTTTAAAAAAGAAATATCATCAAGCTTGAACACTCCTAGTGCAACTTTGTATGAAATAACTCTTGAAATAGGATATTGAGAATCATTTTGGGCAAATTTCTCCAAGACACCAGCAATAATGGTGTAGTGCAATCAAGTAAAGGTCCATTAGATGACCTGTCGACCAGATGTCTTGTGGCTACATTCAACCCATTGTAGAATATCTCAATTTGAGTTTCCCGTTGAAGGCCATAGTTGGGGCATCATCGCAACAGGGAATTATATCTTTCCCATGTAGTGTGGAGAGTCTCATTATCCAACTGATAATAGGTTGTAATATCATTCCTCAGGCGCGAGTTCATTGTCAGTGGATTAAAGCACAAGACAAATTGCTTTGCAAGATCATTTCATAACGTAATAGATCCAACAGGGAGTCCACGAAACCATGTGTGAGCTCTACCCTACAAAGAATATGGAAACAATTGCATTCGTAAGGCATCATCATGAACACCTTGCTGACTAAACAAAGCACAAATTAAAAGGAAAGATTGAAGATGCTCTCTAGCGTCTTTATGTGGTAATCCCACGTACTGCCCATTTGAGTTGAGCATTTGAAACATGACCAGCTTCAACTCAAAATTCCCAACTTGAATAGTTGGCCTAACAACTCCCAGTTGCAAATCATCAAACTAGGGAACGAAAACCTCACGGATTGTTCTATTCTATGCTGGTGAGTGCAGTGGTGGGTTGTCAGGATCGTGAGGGATACCCTCATTGTTGATCTATCTTGCCATCTCACTTTGTTCTCCAATCTAAGAGTTCTCTCAACTTCTAGAAATAGTACGAAAAGTGGTGTGGCAGCACTTCTGGTCATACAACACCTACAAGACTTAATAAAAAGAAAAGGAAATAACAAAAATAAAACTATTAGAAACAACTAAAAAGTAAACAAAGAAAATGGAATTACAAGAATAAACATAAAACCAAATAACACCATCCCCGACAACAGTGCCAAAACTTAATTAGTGAATAATCGTCACACTTTAAGTGCAAGCAAGCACTGTCAATGCAAGTATAGAAACATGAGGTTCCTGATAGATATCGATCCCACAAGGATAATTATTTAGTTAAAATATTATGTGGCTACAAGAAATTCTGTAAATGGAAATATTGTGAGTGTAATGGTAGTTGTAATAGAGAAATAAAGAGATGGATATAAGATCAAATGTGATAGCAAAAAAAATAGTACTTATAAGAGAATAAAATAAATATCAAGATAAGGTCTAGATACCCTCTGTTCAGCTTGGCAGAAAATCAAATACAATCAAGGAAGTACGATGGCTTAATTGGCAAGTAGAAATGTTAAGCTCGCTTACTAACTTCCATTCAATCCTCAACTGCAACTCTCGTTGATAGTCAAAACTACAGCTTCTTGAACAATGGATCAACTCTCATTGTCTCCCCAGTAAACTCTCATTATAATAGCTAGTTAACCTAACTTGTCACTGCATCTCTCAATGTCAATGACTATGTTCAACACTTTCATACAAACAATAATCAGATCTAATAATCAAAGTATGAGAAAAAGCTAATGAAAATATATTGAACTAAAAGATAAGATTTAAACAAGTTCATACATAGCTTAAAGAGTTAAACCATCATCAGTAATGAACAAAATAAAATGAAAATCTCCAATAAACAACTATTTCTAGAAGGTTTTAAAGAAGATAACAAATATTCTCCTTGATCTAGCACTTGAATCCTCTTCTCCTCGGATATCTCTACCTTGCTTCACCTTGGATCTCCAAAAATGGAGATTAAGCCACAATAAAAGGAGAGCTCGAAAGGTTGAAAAGGATAATGAAAATGAATATCGAATGATTCTTCTCCCTCTCTTCCCAAATTTGTCCTTTTATAAGCTGCCAAAGAAAGGACACAAGTCCTTCAGGTGTTTTGCGTGACTCTTAGCCGTACCAATTCTGTTATAACAAATAATACAGTTGACAGGGTTATCCTTATCTTTTAGTAGACTGGATAGTTGGCCGCTACAGTGTCGAGTTGGCTGCATTGGTGAAACTTCCTCTGCAAGGACATTAGCAAATACAACGACAACAGAGCAAAAAGGAAAAATATGTGAAATATGAGCAATTGAGATTGGGTTTAGACAAAATATAGAAAATAGACATGAAAATGTAGAAATGGATACAATAGAAACTGATGTGGGAAGAGGAAATACATGATCTTTAAAGAGCTATTGTTCGGGTGCAAGACATTAGGACGGTGTGGTTTTCTAGAAATTTTTCCTGAAGAATTGTCTGGATTGCCACCGGATAGAGAAGTTGAGTTCTGTATTGAGACATTTTCTGGTACGACTTCAGTTTTTATTAATCCAAATTGTATGGTGCCAAAAGAGTTGAAATAATTGAATACTCAACTTTAGGATTTGTTAGTTCGTGTATGCTGATGTAGCCTTTTGCCTTATTATATATCCCTCGTATATGCCTTGTATTTTTATGTTTACATGTATATGTGTGTTAAGTTTATGATGATTATGTATCTTTATGTATTTGTTCGGTTATTCGTATTACGCATGTTATGTTCTAGTTGGCTCGACACAACATGTTTTGTATTTTTGTATGTATTGTATGTTCTCTTGGCCTTTAGGTTACGTGTTAGTGTATTTTCTTTTTATGTATAATATATTGTTCTATATATGTTGAAATGTGTTTTATTTCTAATATGTATGTCTTCTTGAAATATATGTTTTTGTCCACACGCGTATTTATTCATGCCTTGTTATTGTGACATGTTAAATTTGTTTTTATCTACCATTAAGATTGATATGTATATATGTATGTTTTTAGTTACGTATTTTATTTACGTTAGATTAGTATTCTGTTATGTGAATATTTACTGTCTTTAAATTATTTGCCATGTTTTATATTTTGCTCATTAAGGTTGCATAATGATATATAAATTGTCAATGCGATGCCCTTTTATCCGAGCGTAAATGAGGCCAGTATCAGGTGTAGTGATAGTGGTTGGGCGTTTACTCTCGGATAACGGGGCCTTTAAAATTTATTCGCAATTATAACCGAATTTTAAACTAATTGTCACTTTAATCCGAAAAATCTAATATTAATAAAGCGGTAATTATTACAGTACCAATTTTGGGCGGTGTGGGGGTGCTAATCCTTCCCCATCCGTAACTGACTCTCGAACCCAATAGGTTTTGAATCTCTGGTTTTATGGTGTCCGGCCTACCTAAGTGGCCGGTGGCGACTCCAATTTTTAAATAAAATGCGGTTTTTAAAACCCCCCACGGAATAAATATTTTATGTCCGAAAAATCACAAACACTTCGAAAAATCGTTTTTTTAGCGAAAAGAGGACATCGCTACAGAAAGCTTTAGGCAAAAAATTCTACGCCGATTGACAGGATCATGTATCATTCATGTCGAAGATAATGAGGATCTTGTATTTCATACTTAACTTTTCTTCTTTCTCATGTGTGTTTAACTTTTCTTCTTTCTCATGTGTGTCATACCTCTTTTAAGATATCCCAAGCCTTTAATCGTAATAAAATCGTGTTTTTGAGCATCCATTCCTTGCCTTCTTGTTAATTTCAGGCAAATAAGTTAACATAGGCTTATGGTAAAATAAGAGATTTCTGAGCATTACTGTGATCTAACCTTAGAAATGCAGGTGATTAAAGAAAATAATGTTAACTTTGCCCTCTAGCTCCCTACATAGCGGCTGTTGATAGGGAAGGCAGAAAGCTTCAAACAACCGGATAGGATGACCAAGGGCGTACGTCCTGTCTATTCAAGGAAAGCATGCGAGATAACAAGAAGAGGTCTCTTGGGTGAAAACCCAGAAGGGCACCCCAAAAAAAACTCTCTAAAGCGAAAACCCGAAAGGGCACTCTAGAATTCCAAGTCGTAAATGGAGAGAAAGAAAGGTTGGAATGGTTGAACCTGACAGTGAAGTGGGGTATCGACGCCCGTGAAAAAGGAGAAAGTGAACAACGAGATCGAATAAGGACCAAAACAAGCCCACCAAGATATTGACACTCATGCATCATGAATAGTCAGACATCACTAGGATTAGGAGCATGTCAATTCATTTGTCATAGCATTTTGTTTTATCTTAGACAGGTATCTGTGGATTCAAAGAGACATCGATGGTCATCGTGGTGTGAATCCCAAATGTGAAGACAATGGTTCTACATACAAAAGGCCTATGTTTCCAAGCGCCTGCAGAGAGAGGTTCTATATAGGAAGAATCCTCCGCTCTGAGGCTTCAGAAGCTGAAAGTTTTGTATAGGAAGGACTTACAGCTCCAGGGTGAAGACTAGCAGTTCTATATAGGAAGAACTCTCAGTCGAAGGAATTCACCCATGATACACAAGGTTTTATATAGGGAAGACCTGCTGTGTCGAAAGCGAAGAGTTCTATATAGGAAGGGCTCCGAGCTTCAATGTCTTAGAGTAAAAGATTCTATATAGGAAGAATCCGTAGCTCCAAGATTTCAGACGCCAAAAGTTCTATATAGGAAGGACCGACGGCTCCCGGGTGAAGACTAGCAGTTCTATATAGGAAGAACTCCCAGTCGAAGGAATTCACCCATGATACACAAGGTTTTATATAGGGAAAACCTGTTGTGTCGAAAGCGAAGAGTTCTATATAGGAAAGGCTCCGAGCTTTATTGTCTTAGAGTGAAAGGTTCTATATAGGAAGAACCTGTAGCTCTGAGATTTTAGACGCCAAAAGTTCTATATAGGAAGGACTGACGGCTCCAGGGTTTGAAGACTAGCAGTTCTATATAGGAGGAACTCCCAGTCGGAAGAATCCATCAGCGACGCAAAAGGTTTTATATAGGAGAAACCAGCATTGAAGGCAAAGAGTTCTATATAGAAAGGACTCCAAACTTTACTGTCTCGAAGTGAAAAGTTCTATATAGGAGGGACTCACAACTCGAGGCTTCAGAGCGAAGGGTTCTATATAGGAAGAGCCTGTAGCTCCAAGATCAGAAGGTGACGAAGCTCTATATAGGAAGAACTTACAAGCCTGAAGATTCAGCTAAGGAAGAGCGGAGAGTTCCAGAAGAACACGTGTTTCCAAAGCTACAAACAGGGAAGTCTGATAAAAATGAGTGCTTATGAATCTTTGCTTTGTTCCCATTCCACGAGAACAAGCAAAGAGGGGCAACTGTAATCACTCATTTTTATCTGTTCTGTAAATACATATTAGTATAATTATTAGTATATTAGTGTTGCATGTATACATTGTATTATATTATGCTATATGTTTATTATGTGCATGAGTGTTACTAATATATGTAAAATGTGTGGTGTGTGCATGTATATTATAAACTATGTATGTATACGTATTAATAAGTAATACGGTGTATGTGTCACGCATGTATCTATATTTAGTACGAGCGTATTTGTTTTTACGGATAATGTGTGTAGATGTTAAGTTAATTATGTATATGATTATATATGTACGTATGCTAGTATGTTATATTAATTAATGTTTGCATAAGTATATACGTATGTATTATCGTATGTGTATTATTATTAATTGTTGTTATAACTAATATTAATGTTATTATTATTGGGCTAATATAAAATGAAATCCAAAAAACATGTTAAACCCAAATAAATAAATTGCCAGTCCAAGTCCATTACAAGTCTAATATTATTACAAGGCCCGGTGGGCCCAAACCCAAACCCTATTTAATTCTAATTATTTTGGTGCAGATAACTATGGGCCGTTGGATCAAGATCTGATCCAACGGCCACGATCAAGCAAGGGATAAAATATCTGGCCAGCCGCGTGCGCTACAAGTCTGGACGGTTCGAGTGCCACGCGCGTGTGCGGTCCAGCGCGGACTCTTCGATATCCCACGCGTGCGTGAGCCCCACGCGCTATAACCCCTCGACTGCTGAGCCCCACGTGGCACGATCTGGAGCCGTTTCACCAATCGAGGTTTCATCTGGGCCGTTCGTCCTTCAAGCCAGCCCGACCGTTAGATCAGATCTGATCTAACGACCGAGAACGCCTCTAGCCGAAGACAGAACCCCCACACAGCCACCATGCTTCACCATGCCGATCTCCAACCACCGCGCTCAGACGTATCAAAACACAAGAAAAGAAAGATTATGTCAGTATCAGTCCAGATCTGAAAATAAATATTATATTACTTGTACCAAACCAAAAGGCAGGCATATATGTATGAAAAAAAACATTTTTGTAAAGCAGCCAAGTTGTAATCGAAAAGAAAGAAATACAAAAAAAAACAGTCTTCAGTGGTAATACTCTTCTCTTTTCTTACTTTGTTGCACGCATACAAAAAATATACGTAGTAAATAAAAAATGAGAGGTTTAGAGTCGTTACCATCACCGTCTGTGGATCTCCCCTTTACCAGTAACAAGCCTCTTCGGCCTTCCTAGGCCGGATATGGTGAATTGAAAGGAGTGGGAGGCCCTTTTGGTTTTGTTTTGGGTTGAAATAAAAAAAGGGGGTTTTCGTTTCGTATTTCTTAGATCTAGGACGAATAGAGGCTTTTTATCCGAATCCAAGTTCGGATTCGTGTCGAAGGTAAGGTAAGGTTCATTTTGGTGTGTTTTTTGGGGGTCGCCGGCGCTGGCTAGCGGGGGTCGATCGCCGGATTCTGGGTTCATGGGATGAGGTTGAGAGAAAAATGAAAGAACGAAGGTTATTATAAAACGGACGAAATGAAAAATGGGGAAAATTTGGGATAAAGCCAGAAAGAGAGTATTTATAGGTGGTTTTATTTTGTGAAATGGGGAAATTCTGTAATAAATCCCCCCGTGTTTTCAATATTTTCGTTTGTGTCTCGCCGCAGGGGATATTTACAACTCTGGTCCCCCTTGTATTTCAAAATCTTGCAATCCAGCCCCTAAATTACATCGAATCAGTTTTTAAATGATGAAATTACCCCTTTAACCATCCCGCGTTTTTGAATTTTTCACTGCGGGTCTGCCCCTTGGTCTAATTACAATTTCAGTCCTTTCAAGTTCGGTCCTGTTTTCATTTTCGTCCTTAAATTGCATATTATTGTCCTTTAATTTCTGCCACTGATGTTTATTTCTTTTCATTTCAGTCCTGTTTCCATGTAAATATTCATGTTCGTATTATAATCGTATATGTTGATGTAGTCTTTTGCCTTATTATATATCCCTCGTATATGCCTTGTATTTTTATGTTTACATGTATATGTGTGTTAAGTTTATGATGATTATGTATCTTTATGTATTTGTTCGGTTATTCGTATTACGCATATTATGTTCTAGTCGGCTCGTACACAACATGTTTTGTATTTTAGTACGTATTGTATGTTTTCTTGGCTTTTAGGTTACGTGTTAGTATATTTTCTTTGTATGTATAATATATTGCTCTATATGTGTTGAAATGTGTTTTATTTCTAATATGTATGTCTTCTTGAAATATATGTTTTTGTCCATACATGTATTTATTCATGCCTTGTTATTGTGACATGTTAAATTTGTTTTTATCTACTATTAAGCTTGATACGTATATGTGTGTTTTAATTACGTATTTTATTTATGTTAGATTAGTATTTTGTTATGTGAATATTTACTGTCTTTAAATTATCTGCCATGTTTTATATTTTGCTCATTAAGGTTGCATAATGATATATAAATTGTCAATGCGGTGCCCTTTTATCCGAGCGTAAACGGGGCCAGTATCAGGCGTAGTGATAGTGGTTGGGCGTTTACTCTCGGATAACGGGGCCTTTAAAATTTATTCGCAATTATAACCGAATTTTAAACTAATTGTCACTTTAATCCGGAAAATCTAATATTAATAAAGCGGTAATTATTAAAGTACCAATTTTGGGCGGTGTGGGGGTGCTAATCCTTCCCCATCCGTAACCGACTCCCGAACCCAATAGTTTTTGAATCTCTGGTTTTATGGTGTCCGGCCTACCTAAGTGGCCAGTGGCGACTCCAATTTTTAAATAAAATGCGGTTTTTAAAACCCCACGAAATAAATATTTTATGTCCGAAAAATCACAAACACTTCGAAAGTCCACTTTTTTAGCGAAAAGAGGACATCGCTACAATCATAAATAAAAATGACATGTCACAAGAATCAAAGCTAAATATAAATAAGCATAAACATATAAACATGGCAAAAAGGAAAAAAACATACTTCAAGATTAAGTTAACTAACTATAACATGCTTAAACATATAAAAACACAAATGCAACATATGCAAGACATATATAAAAAGGATACTAAATTAACAAAGCAACAACACCACAAAATTATATTAAAACTTTATCATATGACACAATATATGCATAAATTAAAAACATGACATTATATGTGACAAATAACACCACACTAACATATAACCTAAAAACAAAGTGAACATAAAATCCATGCTAAATTACAAAAACATGCTATATACAAATAAACTAAAATAATCACAAATCAAACATGTACGATATGAACGAACGAACGAAAACATTAAAGTATGATATCATAAACTAAACATATATTATAAAAAACATAAAAACATGAAATATAAAAACACATAAAAACAAAAAAGGGCAATGAAAACATACTAAAAACATAATCCTATAAAAAGCATGTGCATCAAAACATTAATGAACCTAATGTATAAGCAAATTAAAATATATTTAAATAAGATATTTTAACAATAATAAAGAAACTGCAAAAGGACTAAAATAAAAAAACCAAAAACGAAAGGCAAAAATGAAACAAAAGCAAAGGCCAATTTAACGACTTAATTACAAAACGGAGAAAACCTAGAAGGACTGGACATGTAATAAAACCAAGGGGCAGACTCGAAGTGAAAATACTGAGTGGAACAGAAGGACTAACAGGGTATTTTTACCATTTTGAAACAGATTTCGGTTAATTTTGGGACTAAATTGAAAAGCTTTAAAAAGAAAGAGGGACCATATCTGTAATATACCCATGGGGAGAGCTCAAAACGAAAATCAGGCTAGGACGGAAGGATTTATTACGTGATTGAACCAAATATTTTTTTGTTATCTGCTATATATTAAGATGACCTGCCCCAAAACCCCTCTTTTCTCATTTTTTAACCTTTAATAATACTCTCTCTTTCTCTCCAATTTACACAGAAACCGGCCGCCTTAAAACCAAAGTCTCCCTCTGGTCGTCGTGTTAAAATGGTCTTAGGCGAGGCTCGGCCGCAATGGCCGCCTCGAGCCGTCCTGGACTAGGACTTTTGGACACCTTAAAACTAACTTTAAAGCACAGAAACCTTTGTTTTGAAGCCAAAACAACCCTCTCCCTTTGAACGGCTCACCACGAATGGCTTGTTGCCTGTAGGGAAAGGAACCGACTCAGGTAAAAACTCTTTTTACTTTGTGTTTCTATGCAAGCATGAAAGAAAAAAGAAAGGGAGAAAGGGAAATTACCACTGTAAAGTTGAAACTTTTTTTCTTATTTTCGAGAAATTGGTGTTCTTGATATTACCGATTTTTTTGGGTTGGTTTACATATATCTCTGCTCTCCCCCATTTTTGGTAGAAATAAAACATAAAAAATACATTTGTGTTATTTGGCAACTGACAGATTTCTTTTCTTTGTTTTTGCACGTCCCTAAGCACGGTGGTTAGAGAATCGTTGAAGATCGATATGGTGGAGGCGTCCTTCTGGCTGATTGCGTCTTTGGCCGTTGCATCAGATCTGAGCGTGTTCGTCACGCGCGTGTGGGAGACCGAGCGTTCTAAGCGTGCACCACACGCGGCAGAGGAAGGGGCATCTTCTCTCAATCATGGCCGTTGGATCAAGATTTGATCCAACGGCCTAGGATCGGCTGCGCACAGAAATAGAAGCAATTAGGGTTAGATAATTTTAGGGTTTTGGGTCTGGGTCAGGCCGACATAGGCCTTGTAACTTCATAATTTTGGGCTTGTAATAATCTGGACTGGGCACTAATATATTTGGGCTTTTAATATATTATCTGTTTATATATATATATATATATATATATATATATATAATGACAACACAATAATACATATACGCAGACACACACATATATAACATACACATACATTCAAGCACATAATACAAACATATATTTGTTCACACATAATTAACATAACTATGCACATATTGTACATATACAAACAATGCATCCATAAAATATACACATACACCACAACACTTATTAATAAGTACATAATACATAATATTATATGCACCGTACATGCATTCGCACATCACATACATATATTATATATATATTAATAACATGTACACACACATATATGTAAGCATAAAACAATAATATCGATTAATTATTATACTAATACATTACAATATTTACAAAAACAGATAAAAATGAGTGATTACAGGTTAAAAATAGCTTCGGTTAAAAAAAGTGTCGTATGAAGTGCTTGAGCGTATTGGTCCAGTTGCTTATAGATTGAGGTTATCGACGGAGCTTGAGCGGATACATGATGTATTTCATGTGTCGATGATCCAAAGATATAGATCATATTTGTCGCATGTTGTGCTAGTTGAGGAGATAGAGTTTTATCCAGATTTGTCATATGATGAAGAGCCAATTGAGATATTAGACTCTGGTAAGAAGGTTCTTCATGGCAAGACCATTTAGTTGGTCAAGGTTTTGGGGATTCATAATGAATCGAGGAAGCCACATGGGAGACGAAGAATGACATGAACGATCAGTATCCTCATCTTTTCCCTTCAGGTAAATTTCGAGTATGAAATTTCTTAAGAAGGGGAGAATTGTAATACCCTGAAAATAGGGTTAGAAGAATCGATGGTTCAATAAGATTAGTTTCGGTTCGGTTGAACTGAGTTAATTGATTGAATACGTTTTGGATAAACAAATATTTTGAAAAATTGAATTTCATTGAAATAAATTCGGATTGGGTTTTTATAAATGTTTAATTATTTTATTAAGCATTTTGTTATTGAATCAGATGATAATTAAATCGATTCTAATGACATTTTGATTTAGTGACTAAAATGTAAGAATCACAAAACTGTTTTTAAAGTGGCTAAATTGTAAAAGGGCCAATACTAAGAATCCTTAGAGAACTATACTTTCTAAATGTTCTAATTGGGTTTACCACCTTAATTGACAAAAAAAATTTACGGTTAATTATTTTTTAAGAGCATTTTCTTATTTTCCCAATTTCTCAAGATTTTCCCTCAATATTTTCTCTCATTTTCTCATCATTTTTCTTTTCATAAATTTCAGAATTATTGATGGTTTTCAATGGAAAATATATCATTTGATTCCTCTTTTCTTGCTTTACAAAACCTTACAAATATCTTCCAAATGATCTTTCCAATTTCCATTTTTTTCAACAAAGAAAAGTTACATGAATTTTGGTAGAAAAGCATATTCCCCGATGAGTCCTTAATATAGCCTCATTTTAGTATCTATAGTTCGAACATTTGCATTATTTATTAAGTTTTTTATTGAAATTTGTAGGTTTTAAGTTATTTCATATTTTGTGGTTTGTATTTTAAATATGTTGCAGTTTTAGTACTTTTGTTATGTTTTCAGTTTTTTTTAATAAATTATATTTTTGTGTTAATTGCAGGCTTAGATTTGTTGAATTTCATGAATGCAATTATGACACAAATGAAGTTGAATCCAAAGATGATCCAAGGTGAAAGGAATTGGGCAAATGCTAAAATAGAGAAAATAGACTCAATAAACTTGTACAAAAAATCTGCACTCAATAGTTGCACGGTTTTCCCCATAACTTGAGCTCCAAAACTCAAAAACTGGTCCGTAAAATACCGATTTGAAGATACTTGAGTCTACTATATTTTCAAAGTGGTTGGAAATCCAAATCATGTCTGGAAATGATGACAAAATACTGAAAACCGGAGTCATGCAAGTGGGACAATATGACAACCACTTGTGAATATTTAAAGATATTATCAAAATAATTGAAAGATTTTTTCTTTCAAGTGGATGAATTTCCAGCCACCATAATTTTTCATCTAGCATCCCAAAATTCCTATAAATAGGCTTTAGGTTTGCCTTGTAAATCATCTTGAAAGCTTGGTTGTAACATTGTTGTTAAATATTCAAGATCACTTTCTTTCTTTCTTTCTTTTTCTTACTTTTCTTTCTTTCATCCTTATATTTTTCTTTCATCTATATATTTTTCTTCTTTATGTTTGGTTTTTGTAAACCAAATTGTATTTTCTTTAAAGTTATGGTGTCGTTCTAAGTCAAGTTGCTAAGGTGAAAGGATGAAGCTCTTGGTATATACTAAAGGTTAGTTTAAAATTCTCAACACATACTAAAACATGTTAAATTAGTATATGATGTTAAATTCATTTGGTTAATATTCATGTTAGTAAATTAAGAATCTTGCTTCATTATAGACAAGTAATTTGGCACAGTAAATGCTTGTTATAACTAACTTGATTTATTGTAGGCAAAACAAATTGGCATAATGAACACTTGGACTTGTTTATTAATTTTGATTCCACCAATCCATATAACACCATATGCTATAAATTTGCATTTTTTGGACATTGTTTATTACACTTTGGACTTTGGACTTTGATTATGGACATTGGACAATGGACTTTGGACAATGGACTTTGGACTTTGAAATTTCATTGCAGGACCTTCCGATTGGATTTCATTTCATCATATGGACTTCAATTGAGTAATAAGATGAATAAAAATTAATCTTAATATAATACCAAGAGTGGATTCTCAAAACCTCAGCTTCTTTTATTTATATTGTTGTTTATTTTCTAATCAATTGTTCTCTTTGTATATTTTTATTTTATTTTATTTATAATCTTGTAATTTCTAAACAAAACTTCCCTGTGGTTCGACCTCGGACTCCCGAGAATTATTACTTGACAACAACCTGCACTTGGGTATACGAATGAAAAGAGCCGATCAAGTTTTTGGCGCCGTTACTGGGGAAGGTAAGATTTAGAATTCAAGTTTATTTATATTTATATTTATATTTATATTTATATTTATATTTATATTTATATTTATATTTATATTTATATTTATATTTATATTTATATTTATATTTATATTTATATTTATATTTATATTTATATTTATATTTATATTTATATTTATATTTATATTTATATTTATATTTATATTTATATTTATATTTATATTTATATTTATATTTATATTTATATTTATATTTATATTTATATTTATATTTATATTTATATTTATATTTATATTTATATTTATATTTATATTTATATTTATATTTATATTTATATTTATATTTATATTTATATTTATATTTATATTTATATTTATATTTATATTTATATTTATATTTATATTTATATTTATATTTATATTTATATTTATATTTATATTTATATTTATATTTATATTTATATTTATATTTATATTTATATTTATATTTATATTTATATTTATATTTAATGGACGGTTTTACCTCCTGTGTATATTATATTTAATGGATGGTTCTACCTCCTATTTATGTTCATATTAGTTTTTTATTTCGGTTTGGCAGCGTGATTTTAATTCTCGTCGTTTGGTTAGAAATAATTTTGGAACTCTTTTCAAAAATTTGTTTGACACACCTCCAAATTCACCTATCATGGTTGAAGATCAAATTATTCTCAATGAAAATGCGAATATGCAAGTGCGTTCGATACGTGATTACTTGCAACCACCTTAAACTTCACTACCTTCATGCTTTATATTTCCTCTAAATGCAAACAACTTTCGATTTAAACCTGGTATGATATCTTTGCTTCCTACTTTTCATGGCTTGGAATGTGAAAGTGCTTATGCTTTCCTTGAAGATTTTGAAGATGTATGTGTTACTTTTAATGACCAACAATGTTCAAATAAAATTATTAAGTTAAAATTATTTCCTTTTTCTCTAAAAGATAAGGCAAAAATTTGGCTTAATACGTTGAAACCTAGGTCAATTGAAACTTGGCAAGAAATGCAAACACATTTTTTAAAAAAGTTTTTTCCAACACATAAAACTAATGCTTTAAAGAAACAAATTCAAATTTTCAATCAGAAGACAAATGAAACATTTTTTCAGTGTTGGGAACATTTTAAAGATTTATTAAATTCTTGCCCACATCATGGTTTTGAAGAATGGCGTATCATAAGTTTTTTCTATGATGGTTTGACTCCTGAAACTAAACAATTTGTTGAAACAATGTGCAATGGTGATTTCATGAGTAAACTACCTGAAGAAGCTTTTGATTACTTAGATCATTTAGGTGAAAATTCTCAATCTTGGCACACTGATAATTCTACAGAAAGATCAGCTAAACATAATCTTGTGCATAATAAAGGAAAATATCACCTTAACCAAGATGATGATTTAAGTGCTAAGTTTGCTACTTTGTCTAGAAGACTTGATGCCATAGAAACTAGGAAAATAAAAGAAGTTAATTCTGTGAAAAATCAAGAGAATTGTGATATTATGGGATAGTCTACTCTTGAATGTCTGAATATTCCATTTTTTTAAAGAAATGCTACTTGAGAATGCAAATGTCATAAATAAATCCTCAAAGCCTTTTCCTTCTCCCTATTCTGAAACTTATAACCCTCAATGGAAAAATCATCCAAACATTGGTCGGCAAAATAATAGCCATCCTCATGTATCCCAAAACCAAAAGCTTCCATATGGTTCATCTAATTTATATTAGCAGGTAAAATGTCTTGATGAGACATTGCAAGTTTTCATGCAGGAACAAAAAAAATTTAATATCCAAGCATCACAAGCTATCAATGAAATCAAGACAATACTTTCAACATTGACAGCTTCGTTGCGCATTCAAGAAAAGGGTAAGTTTCCTGCTCAACCTCTTCCAAATCCTTCTAATCAATCTCTTGCTTCTTGTTCTAGTGGAACTCAACAAGAAGATGTTAAATCTATCACAACCCTCTGAAGTGGTAAGAAGGCTGATAAAACTATTCCATCAAAAATTCAAGAAACATAATCTCCTTCAAAATGTAAAGGTGAGAATGATGGTAAGTCCGAAAACATTGACATAGAAAAAGAGAAATGTGTAATTCCTGCTCATTTTCCCCAGAGATTACAACCAACAAAGAATTTAAACAAAAATGCTGAATTTTTAGAACTTTTTAAACAAGTTAAGATCAATATTCCTTTGCTGGATGCAATCAAACAAGTTCCATCATATGCAAAGTTTTTGAAAGACGTGTGTACCATCAAAAGAAAACATAATGTGCAAAAGAAAGCATTTTTAACAGAAACTATAAGCTCGATTATTCAGCATCTTACCCCACCTAAATACAAAGACCCTGGATGCCCGATAATTTCATGCATTATTGGTAACAGTAGAATAGAGCATGCTTTGCTTGATCTTGGTGCTAGTGTTAATCTTTTACCTTTTTTGGTGTATCAGCAGTTAGATTTGGGTAAGCTTAAAGCAACACCTATTACACTCCAACTTGTTGATCGTTCTATTAAAATTCCTCGAGGAGTGGTAGAAGAAGTGTTGGTTCAAATTGATAAATTTTACTTTCCAATTGATTTTATTGTTTTGGACACAAGTCCTGTTTCAAATGCAAATGCACAAATTCTTGTTATTTTAGGTCGCCCATTTCTTGCTACTTCTAATGCCTTAATTAATTGCAGGAATGGTGTTTTAAACCTTTCTTTTGGGAACATGACTTTAGAATTAAATGTTTTTAATGTTTGTAAGCAACCTGGATAGAATTCTGAAGTACATGAAGTAGATTTTATTGACGAACTTGTTTATGAACAAATCAACATTTCTAAACCTTCTGATCCTTTTGAAAATTATTTTGAAGATTCTGAAATTGATGATGACCTTAAGAAAATTCTTTTGCGGGAAAATGATAATCATTGTTGGATACAAAAATTTGAGAAACTTTCATCACTACCAACTGCTTTGGTATCATCAAATGAAGAACCGCCAAAGTTGGACCTGAAGCCATTGCCATCTCACCTAAAATATTCATTTTTGGGTAAGAATGAAACTTCCAGTTATAATCTCTACAACAATTGATGCATTCCAAGAAGGTAAGTTGTTAGAAATTTTGAAACTACATAAGAATGAATTAGGATGGACCATAGATGACATAAAAGGAATTAGCCCATTGATTTGTACTCAGAATATTTATTTAGAAGAAAATGCTAAATCTTGTAGACAAATGCAACGAAGGCTAAATCCTAATATGAAAGAAGTAGTGAGAAATGAAGTCATTAAACTATTGGATAATGGAATCATTTATCCTATTTCTGATAGTAAGTTGGTAAGTCCTACTCAAGTAGTACCTAAGAAATCTGGAGTTACCGTGGTTAAAAATGAAAATAATGAACTAATTCCAACTAGGACTATTTCTGGTTGGCGTGTGTGCATTGATTATAGAAAACTTAACGCAGTAACTAAGAAAGATCATTTTCCTTTACCCTTCATGGATCAAATCTTAGAAAGAGTTGCAGGGCATGAATATTATTTTTTTTAGATGGATACTCTGGTATAACCAAATTGCAATTGCACCTAAGGATCAAGAGAAAACTACATTCACATGTCCCTTTGGCACATTTGCATATAGAATGATGCCTTTTGGATTATGCAATGCTCCAGCCACATTTCAAAGATGCATGTTAAGCATTTTTAGTGATATGGTTGAACGTATTCTTGAGATATTTATGGATGACTTTTCTGTTTTTGGTGATTCCTTTGATGATTGCTTGTCAAATTTAGAAAAGGTGTTAGTTAGATGTGAAGAAAAAAATCTTGTTCTTAATTGGGAAAATGTCATTTTATGGTTACTAATTGTATTGTCTTGGATCATATTGTTTCTAGAAAGGGAATTGAAGTAGACAAGTCAAAAATTGATTTAATTTCCAACTTGCCAACACCCAAGACTGTAAAGGATGTAAGGTCATTTTTAGGACATGCAGGATTTTATAGGAGATTCATAAAGAATTTTAGTGCAATATCTAAACCATTATGTAATCTCTTATTAAAAGATAGTGCGTTTGAATGGAATGAAGATTGTGAGCATGCTTTTAAACAACTTAAAAACATGTTAATTTCTGCTCCTATAATGAGACCTCCTGATTGGATTTTACCATTTGAAATCATGTGTGATGCTAGTGATTATGTTGTTGGTGCTATTTTAGGACAAAGGAAGGATAAAAAACCATATGTCATATATTATACGAGTAAAACTTTAAATAGTGCTCAAATGAGTTATTCCACTACTGAAAAAGAATTGCTTGCAGTAGTATTTGCATTGGATAAATTTAGATCTTATCTTGTTGGATCATCAATTGTTATTTTTAGTGATCATGCAGCTTTAAAATATATTCTTTCCAAAAAGGATGCCAAACCAAGGTTGATCAGGTGGATTCTTTTACTTCAAGAGTTCAATATCACCATTCGTGATAAGAAAGGAGTTGAAAATGTAGTGGCAGATTATTTATCAAGACTAGTTTGTGATACATCTTTTGAATCCACTCCAATTAATGATACTTTTCCTGATGAACAACTTTTAAGTATTTCTGTAACACCATGGTTTGCTGACATTGTTAATTATCTTGCCACAGGTAAAATTCCTTTTCAATGGGATCTTCAAGATAAGAGAAAGTTTCTAAATGAAGTAAAGAAATTTTATTGGATGATCCTTACTTGTTCAAGTATTGTCCTAACCAAATATTTAGAAGATGTATACCAGAAAATAAGGTAAGTAGTGTCCTTAATTTTTTGTCATTTCGGGGCATGTGGTGGACATTTTTCATCAAAGAAAACTGCAGCAAAAATTTTACAATGTGGATTTTATTGGCCAACCTTATTCAAATATGCTCATAATTTTTGCAAGTCTTGTGAAAATTGTCAAAAATTGGGAACTATTTCTAACAGAAACATGATGCCATTAAACTCAATTTTAATGATTGAAATCTTTGACTGTTGGGGAATTGATTTTATGGGTCCATTTCCACCTTCTTTTGGTTTCTTATATATTTTGGGCGCAATTGATTATTTTTCAAAATGGATAGAGGCAATTCCATGTTACAATAATGATCACAAAACAGTGATTAAATTTTTAAAAGAAAATATTTTAAGTCGATTTGGAATTCCTCGATCCATTATAAGTGATGGTGGAACACATTTTTGCAACAAGGTTTTTGAATCTTTAATGAATAAATATGCCATTACACATAAAGTTGCAACCCCTTATCATCCTCAGACAAATGGACAAGTAGAACTTGCAAATAGGGAAATTAAACAGATTTTGGAAAAAACAATTAACCCAAATCGTAAAGATTGGTCTTTAAGGCTTAATGATGCTTTATGGGCTTATCAAACTGCTTTTAAAACATCATTGGGCATGTCCCCCTATAGACTAGTTTATGGAAAACCTTGTCATTTACCTGTGAAATTGGAGCATAAAGCATATTGGGCTATTAAAATGTTTAACTCTAATCTTGATGATACTATAGAATTGCAAAAATTACAAATTAATGAACTTGAGGAACTTAGAAATGATGCATATGAAAATTCAAATATTTATAAAGAAAGAAACAAAGCCTTTCACGATAAAAGAATTTCAAGAAAAATATTTGATGTTGGGCAAAATGTTCTCCTTTATAATTCTAGACTTCACTTGTTTCCTGAAAAATTAAGATCAAGATGGAGTTGACCTTTTGTTGTGAAGCATGTTTATCCTTATGGAGCAATTGACATTGAAAATCCTAAAACTGGAAACGTGTTCAAAGTCAATGGACACAGACTAAAACCTTTCATTGAAAATCAAGCCAATCAAGGTGAAGTTCTTTATCTTTTAGATCCTTGTTAAAAATATTTTGGTGTAATTATATATAATTATATTTATTATTATTATTATTATTATATTATTTTACTATTATATTAAATTATTATTAGTATTTTTATTCCCGGTTAAATGGCAGATAACGGTACTCTCTGAAATATTTCGGTTCATCAGCTACCCATAAAACTGATATTGCATATTCATTTCTCAGTTTTCTTTCAATTTCACTCTCTGGTTTTCTCTTTCATTTTCCTTTGCTTTCAAAATGGATGTTGTTCTCTCAAAATTGCAGAAACGTCTTTCTTCTATTCCACCAAACATGATTCTGAAACTTTACAAAGTCAGGCTTGAAAGATTGAGAATGATCATGCACAAAGGCATGCCTACTAATGTTTGTATGCTGGTCGAAGCAAAAGTAAGGTATGAAGAATATCTTCCCTTTTTAATTTACCTGGTACTAGAAGAGGTACATTTGCAATGAAAAGATTATCCAAACATCTCGGATCAGACTGCCGAAAATGTTTAAGATGGACTTGTTTGGGGAGATGTCGTTCTATTGTGATGCCTTCCATAAATCGAGATGACAAAATTAGATTTGTTAAGGATGGACTGAGTAAGGAGAATTTGGAGGATATCCAAAGTTCTCTTGAGACGCATCTTAGTGGAGATATGCAGAGATAAATTCTTGATTCATGGTTGATATTTCAAAATGAATGGCAACGTCTGGGGAATCTGACGATAAAAGACCATGTTTGCCAGTTTTTAAGAAAAATAGATGGGAATCCTATCCTCGACTCATAGAAGGCGTTCAAGCCGTTTCTGGACGTAAAACCAGAGGAAGCTGTGAGCCACAGTCACAACTACTGTAAATATTTCTCAAGCTTTCATTTGCAATAACTTCTTATTCTTCTTCTTCTTCTTACTCGTCATGTTTAATTACTATTTGGATTTGAGTGATCTTGAATAACTGTTTGTTGCATGAACCATTATTGCAGTTGTAATTATTTTCTATTGTTGGCTTTTTTACTCGTTGTTGCAGGATTCATTAATGACAGTCGGTCGTTTACTGTTTACCTTTTAAATTTTGTGTCTACTTTTTGACATTTTTATTTTTCAGTTTAACGTTTTCTAGCGACAACTTATCTACTACTTATTACATATTTGTATTGTTCTTCCTTTATTTTCAAAAAAAGAAAAAAAGAGAAAAATGGAAAACACTTCAACCAGACGCCTTCAAAAGTTCTGTATTTTTTGTGGAGCATATCCAGGAAAAGATGAATCTTTCGCAAAAGCAGCTAAGGAAGTGGGAGACGTTATGGCGAGACAAAAATATGAAGTTATTTATGGAGGTGGATGTAGGGGTTTAATGGGAGTAATTGCTACAACAACATATATGAAAGGAAGCTCAGTTCTGGGAATAGTTCCAACGAGCTTATCTTATTTGTGTGGACTTACAATCGGAAGAGAAGTACGAGTCAATACTATACCAGAACGAATAGAAATCATGATTTATTCTTCTGATGCATTCATTGCTTTGCCTGTAGACATTGGTACATTGGAAGAAATTGCTTGCGTAGCTTCCTGATCATCTCTGTCTATAAATAAAAAACCCATCGGTTTGCTTAACGTTAATGGTTATTTTGATAGTTTACTTTCTTTTCTTGATAACGCTGAGGAAAATGGATTTATGTTTTCAGAGGCAAGAAGGATCTTAATCTCAGCTACAACAATTGATGAACTACTCCAAAAGCTTCAAGATTTCAGGTGTCTTCCTGATTTAATAGAGAGTACACGTGGAAAAAGGAAAAGAGACGAAGACGTGCGAGATGTGGATTGTTCTTTATCACTGAAATATTATCTTATTTCAACATTTTTTTATTTTTTTATGTGTCAGTTCTAGCAAGCAGTATTAGCATAACAGGTAAAATCCTATAATTTCTACTTTTAATTTTGACATTGAGGACAATGTCCTAATTAGGTGGGGGTACGAGATATAATAATAAAAAAATCCTGAGAAAAAAAAAAGAAAAAAAAAAAAAAGCGTTAGGTTAAGTCAAATTGAAAAAAAAAGTGATAGATTATAGTTAATCTTGTTGGTTAATTATAAAACGCACTTTGGTCTTTTTGACATAGCTAGGAAAAATGTGGTTGAGTAAGTATTTATACTGAGACACACCTTGTTGATTATGATTTGTTTACCTTGTTATAAAATAGTAGTTATAATACATGTTTTATTGGATGTCTAAATTTTTAAGAGAAGTTAAGTTGAAAAAGTTGCTGAGTAAAGTAAATCTTGAGACGCACTTTGACAATTTAATAATATATATTTAAAAAAAGAAAAAAATGATTGGACGATGCTTGAGTATTTTTTTTTTTTTGCATATAGTGTTGTATGTACTTAGTTGATTTCTGTGAGTTGAAAATAATTTTTTGAATATAAAGTAAAACATCACTATTAAAGACTTGAAAGATTAAATATGAGTCAAGATTATGCTATAACTTGTCTATAGAAAGAGTCTCTGATGTTTCACAGTTAGAAAGATTAAGGACATTGGATGCTTCACTTTGGATCTTCCTTGATATCTCCAGATTTGTGATTTCTTTGTTACATCATTTGTCTCATGGATCATAAAAAATTGTAATTTCATTATTGAATTCCCAATAATAAAAAAAAATTATTTCGTTTTTAATAATAATAAAAGTTCCAAAATTATGATAAGGGACGATCTAATTTTTTTTATATCTTTGGATCGATTGAGCCTTTTGAGCCAACCATACAATATTTCCCTTGAACCCATGATTTTGAGCCTATAGCCTTTTCTTGACTCACCAAATATTTCTTTGTTTATCCTTACCTACAGAGCTTAAAGCTCCAACCTTACCCTTGTTTGCTTTAGATGCTTAGTACTTACTGGATTTATCTTTATGAGCATAAGTATTAATGGGGTAGGTAGATAAATTTTAACAGGAGAAAGACAAAAAAAGGATTAAAGCATGGAATTCTATTTTTTTACAAAAAAATGTTCTCTTTATTAAAAAATGAAAAATAATAATACTAGCATCATGAAAAAAAAAAAAAAAAAAAAAATACTTATGCTTTATGCTTTATCCTTTTGTAATGGAAAATAATGAATAATTTGGAAAATGATGGAGTTGGATGATCACTAGGGGAAGATGGGAATTAATACTTATTGCTCACTTTGATCCGTAAGTAAATTGAGTTTAGAATAAGCCAATTGTTGTCAATCTCATTGAAATATCATACCTTGACCTAAGCCCATTTATAAGCCAATTAAAAAGACTTGGTGACCCTATTATATTGGAACTAATTATATTTAAGATGAATAATGAATTAATTCATGATAGCCATTCACTAATTGTTTATTACTTTTCCAATGTGCTGATGAGATTGCACACAGGTGATTTGCACACATATAAGCACAGAAGTTCTATTGTCCTACATTTTTTTACTGTGAAAATTTTCTAGAGACCACCTATGTCATGAATAGCATTCTATTTGACCATGTTCAAACATTTGAGTTCTTAATAGTGATACTTTACTTTATATTTACAAATTTTTGTTCTCTTCATCAGTTGATGCTAAAGTATATTATCTTGCACCTACATTTGCATTGGTAACTTGTTTGCTTAAGGACAAGCAAAAATGTAAGTGTAGGGGTGTGATGAGTCCTTAATATAGCCTCATTTTAGTATCTATAGTACGAACATTTGCATTATTTATTAAGTGTTTTATTGAAACTTGTAGGTTTTAAGTTATTTCATATTTTGTGGTTTGTATTTTAAATATGTTGCAGTTTTAGTACTTTTGTTATGTTTTCAGTTATTTTTAATGAATTGTATTTTTTGTTAATTGCAAGCTTAGATTTGTTGAATTTGATTATTGCAATTATGACACAAATGAAGTTGAATCCAAATATGATCCAATGTGAAAGGAATTAGGCAAATGCTAAAATAGAGAAAATAGACTCAATAAACTCGTACAAAAATTTTGCACTCAATATGTTGTACAGTTTTGGCCATAACTTGAGCTCTAGAACTCAAAAATTGGTCCGTAAAATACCAATTTGAAGATAATTGAGTCTACTATATTTTCAAAGTGGTTGGAAATCCAAATCATGTCTGGAAATGATGACAAAATACTGAAAACCGGAGTCATGCAAGTGGGACAATATGACAACCACTTGTGAATATTTAAAGATATTATCAAAATAATTGAAAGATTTTTTTCTTTCAAGTGGATGAATTTCCAGCCACCATCATTTGTCATCTAGCATCCCAAAATTCCTATAAATAGGCTTTAGTTTTGCCTTGTAAATCATCTTGAAAGCTTGGTTGTAATATTGTTGTTAAATATTCAAGATCACTTTTCTTTCTTTCTTTCTTTATTTTTTTCTTACTTTTCTTTCTTTCATCCTTATATTTTCTTTCATCATCCTTATTTTTTTCTTCTTTATGTTTGTTTTTTTGTAAACCAAATTGTATTTTCTTTAAAGTTATAGTGTCGTTCTAAGTCAAGTTGCTTTGAGGTGAAATGATGAAGCTCTTGGTATATACTAAAGGTTAGTTTAAAATTCTCAACACATATTAAAACATGTTAAATTAGTATATGATGTTAAATTCAGTTGGTTAATATTCATGTTAGTAAATTAAGAACCTTGTTTTGTTATAGACAAGTAATTTGGCACAGTAAATGCTTGTTATAATTAACTTGATTTATTGTAGACAAAACAAAATGGCATAATGAACACTTGAACTTGTTTATTAATTTTGATTCCACTAATCCATAAAACACCATATGCTATACCTTTGCATTTTTTGGACATTGTTTATTGCACTTTGGACTTTGATTATGGACATTGGACAATGGACTTTGGACTTTGAACTTTCATTGCAGGACCTTCTGATTGGATTTTATTTCATCATATGGACTTCAATTGAGTAATAAGATGAATAAAAACTAATCTTAATATAATACCAAGAGTGGATTCTCAAAACCTCAGCTTCTTTTATTTATATTGTTGTTTATTTTCTAATCAGTTGTTCTCTTTGTAGATTTTTATTTTATTTTATTTATAATCTTGTAATTTCTAAACAAAACTTCCCTATGGTTCGACCTCGGACTCCCGAGAATTATTACTTGACAACAACCTGCACTTGGGTATACGACTGAAAAGAGCCGGTCATTCCCCTTGTGTCCTCAGGAGGCAATCCAACATATTGCACATTAGAGTTTAGCATTTGGAACATGACAGACTTAAGTTCAAAATTTCCAGCTTGAATTTTTGGTCTAACAACTCCTGGTTGTAAATCATCAAAAACAGGAACATCAACATCTCATATTGTTCTGTTTTCAACTGGAACACCCTGATGGAACGGTGGGTTATTAGGGTTTTGTCGCGGCACTGGCAGTATGGGTGCATTGATACCCTGTCCTTCTATCTCTCGACATTAACGAATTCTTTTTCTAATAGTCCTTTCAATTTTTGGGTCAGGATTAAGAATATGTTCCGAAGAACTCATGGTCATAAAACGCAGAAAATTAACAAAGAAAAATAACAACAAAAAGAAACTAAGTTAGTAACAACTACAAACTAAAAGAATGAAAGAAACTTGCAAAAACAAAAACATAAACACTAAAAGAATGCCATCCCCGATAACGTTGCCAAAACTTGATCACGCGTATAACGACACTACAATTATGCAAGCATACACACGTCAATGAAATATAGTTGATAGGTTAATCCTATAGGATATCGATCCCGCGAGGATAGGACTCCAGTTGCTTATGTTGTTGATGCAATGATTATGTCGGTAAACAGAAATATAAGTGCAGTTTTCGGTGCAATGAAATAATAAAGTACAGATTTCAAGATGAGTTGTGGAATCAATAACAAAAACAGTAAAGGAAGATGAGTAATGATAGAAACGAATCCCCTTGGTATTTCTCAGCGTACTGCTAGATGCAGCAAGGTTTAAGCATTAGATGGTTTAACTACGATGAACATCAAGATTATCTTAGTCAATTTCCTACTAATCTCTACCAAAGACTCATACATACACATTCATATCACCTTCCAGCGTCGGCAAATAATTTAAGCACTTGAACAGGTGAAATAAATTCCTCTTTGTTCCCACCCAACTTCCATTATGATGCCTGTTAACCTGAATAGTCGCTGCACCTTCCAGTGTCGGTGGCTACATTCAATACTTCCGTGCAAAATCGCATTCAAACCCCCAAAGTTTAAACAAGGAAGAAAGATATATAAAATATTATGAACTCCATAATTAAAAGGTACTTACATACTCAAAGAAAAGAAAACAATAAACCATCACTTGAATTAAATAAAAAACAATGAAGATAAATGGAAACCTTTATTCCTAGCTATCTCAAAATATTTCCATAAACTTTCCCTTGCTTTAGCACCTAGCTCCTCTCCTTTCGGAGTCGTCTTGCCTCGGTCCATCTTGGTTCACCAGTTGGAAGCTTATGCCGCCATAAAAAGAAAATGAAGAATGAAGAAAAGAGGACATTTGGATCTTCTTCTCTCTTTCTCTATCTTCCCAAAGGTCCTTTTATAGGCTGATCCATCTTGTTCTTCACATGAATTTAGCGTGAAAATACATTACAAAATCTGTTACAACAGATAGTACAACTAGTGCCTTCATCCTTATCTTTAGAAATTTCTAGATAGCAGAAGTGGCGACATATCTGGCTGCAATAAGGAGGTGCTTTTTACAACGACATTAGTGATGTAGTAATAAAGTAGTAAAATATCAAAATTCAACATAAAACACGCAAAGATAACAAAGTTATAAAAGATACAAAAACTAAGATGAAAATGTAGAAATGTTTGCATGAAACATCAATGTGGGGACAATTTTGTAACCCCTCGACCCGGCCTAATCGCTAGACCCGAATTAAGAAGATCACATTGGTTTACCAAAAACAAACCCAAACTAGCTTAATCGAATATAGGTCCATTATTTTTCCTTGAATCTTATCTAGATGCATCGTTAAGTCCCAAAGAGTACAAACAAGCAGTGGTTCAAACTTCATTCGTTACGGACATCGATAAGGCACTCAATTGCAAAACGAGCACTTTAGGGACCAAATGAAAATCTGAATAATTATAAGGAATTATTTAAATTTCATGTTACCCATACATATTTATTTATATTTCATGCCAGCATGCCGATTTTCAGCTCATACAGACTACAGTTAAGCATCCAATTTAGCAAATTACAAAAATTAAGGACTAAAATGTAATTATACCAAAACACAGGGATTAATTCAAACTCAAAGGCATCGTAATGTAAATGGACATGATATAATCATGGAAGAAAAATCTCAGATCAAACGGACATCATTTACTCACTCAATTGATGCATGAACATATGGTGACTAAAATGCAAAGAACCTAAACTCGGTATAGCTTTTTAACTGAAATAACTGTCGGCCATAGCAGTACACAGGATACTGCACCGGTATAGGTAAACATCAAAGAAAATATTAGAATCAGTATGCAACAGGGTGTACCGATACTCAATTACGCGTACCGAAACCCGATCATGCGTACTGGTACTCACAAGCAATACTGGCCACTAGAATGACCCCGCATACCGATACTGAACAATGAGCGTACCGATACGGGCTACTCCAAATTTCATCTTCCCAATCCAAACATATCCAAATTATATACAACCAAGGACATGCTCCTAAAATTGTACCATCATAAAAAACATAAATGCACAATTAATTGTATGCCAATTAACCAACGCAATTCATGTTCATCTAAAGAATCTAGAGGCATGCTTCCTAATAATGCAACATAATTTCCAACATGCACCAAAAGGTTAAAACCCCAAACATAAGCTTTAGATCAACTAAAGCTAGAAGGATATGTCCATGTGTATACTTAGAAACCAAGCAACTCATTCCGTCATTATTTAGAATCACTTTAACACATTAGCTCATAGCCATCAAACATACCTAGCAGTTAAACATAGTCAACATCATACACATAAAACAATGCCATCATCCAACATAATATAAGCTTCAACCATATACCATCAAATGTACTTATACAAAATAACATCCCCATGATTATCCCACAATGCCTTATTATAAATAATGGTAACACCAAAAACATACTCTTAAGTTTTCTTTTCTTGGGATCCTTCCTTGCCTCGAACCACAACCCTGCACTTGCTTAAATCACTACATTGACAGGAGTAAACAGAGAGTAAGCATATAATGCCTAGTGAGTGCGCTCAAAAAGGGTAAAACGTCAATGTATTTTCAAAACCAAAACCGATAATAGAAACCCGAAATAAAGTAACTCAAACTCGCCATTTCCCAAAGGATTTAAATAAGACATGCTTGTTCGAAACATATGCATCATGCTTTCATAACAATCTTTTAATTCTCAAAGCGTTTAATAAAACATGCTTGATCAAAACATACACATCATGCTTCCATAGAAAACTTGTTTTCCATCATATATTCATATATTGGCAGCAAGTGACTAATCAAAATTGTCATCGTTTAATCGCAAATCTCATCAGATACACAGTTAACGGTGGTGATAATCTTTTAATCACCTTTATTACAGTGGAGGCAATATTTCAACCCATTTTTACCCTCAACGGCCCGGAATAGTGTCTTTAAACTACCCTCAAAGTCGGAGACCTCAGCGACTTGGAATCGTGACTTTAAACTACCCTCAAAGTCAGAGCACATTGACCCGAAATAGTGCCTTTAAACTATCCTCAAAGTCGAAATAAGGACCAGTAGGCTCTTACCTTTTTCTCAATCATTATAGTGCACTTTAATCCTATGGCATGCCAACTATATTTGATACCTTTTAATGTGTCACATAGTCAATATAGATCATACATGCATGGGAACTTATTGTTTTCAATGCCATAACAAAACAATTCATCATTTATACTCAAGCCATGCTTTTAGCACCTTAACAATGATCGTGCATCTTATGTACTCATTTAACTCAACCTCATGTCCTTGTAACATGGTAAGTCACAATCATAATGCAATATCACAATAAGTTTAATCCTCATGCATTTATCAAATCTCATTTCAAATCAATTTCGTATTCAAATAACATTGCCCTTGGCAACAACTACATTTCCTTTTGGAAACTTATAGCGGTGCACATAGGCAACCCCATGCTTGATAAATCATAGCATATCAATTAATGATGCATAAAAGCAACAAATATATTCATCTCATGTTTTCAAATCAAAATAAAACATGCTTTCATAATAAACCGGTATTCACATGGCGAAATTAGGAAAACTTACTTTCGAGCTTAGCTAAGCTTTCTAGGCTTTAACTAAACCCCCAAAATCATAAATCAAACCTCTTTATAGTACCAAAACACATTTGCACTCACCAACTTGCTTCCGTCTCGATGCTAACGCCTCGTCAACAACGCTTGGACGCCTAATCAAAAATCGTCCAAACACTTGCCAACCTCCAAAAAAAAATGCAAGGGTCAATACCCATCAGACCACATCAAGGTAACCACTTTATTAAAGTACCCGTTTGCACAACTTGCTTTCAAATAACCATTACCCATACGGAAAAACAACAAACCTTTCTATTTTTTTTTTCCAATTTGCGATTCACGCAATGAAAGAAATGGCAGCAGCCAATTCACGCCTGAAACCATTTCTCACTTTCTCTAAATTAGCCCCGCATATCCCTGCTCTCCATTCACTCCCCCCTTAATTCTTTATATATGACCACAAAGTATGTATATATGTATGAAATGGAATGGCAGCAATACACCCCCTGGCTATGTTCGCACAAAGCAGTGCGCCATCATCCCTTGCTTTCGCCGAATATTTTCCCTTCATTTCTTACAAATATTTCATTGAACACTCCCGATACACACTAATATATGATCCAATAATTAAATCAACCGTTCTATCAATCATCCCATTCAAGAACCTAAATCTATACTTAACCAATTCAATTAATTTCGGTGCTAATTTTATAAAATTGATGTTGAATTTCACCTTACCCATAAAATTAACTTTCCAATCATTTAAAACATCTTGATTTTATCGATCAAATCACAATCACACATTTATCATCCAAGAAACCAAATAAATCAAATTAAATTCATTTTAATTCATAAACTCCAATGAAAATGATAGATAATCAATTTAAAACAATTAGAGAACCTTTAAAAATCAAGAGCTTACCCAATTGATAGGAAAATAATAACCATCATCTTCTTTGAAAAATCCAAGAGAGAAAAGCTTAGATATGTGTTTCTCATCTTTGAGAAAATAATAACTGTCATTTTCTTTTGTTAAAAAATTAGAGGGAAAAGATATATTAATAATTGATTTAGTTATCCCAAAAAAATATCACTTTAATTCCTTTTTACAATATTGCCATCATTAATATTTTAAAACTATTGCAAAATAGCCACTTTTTATTTTAATATTAAATCGACTCATTTAAGAATTACTCAAAACTAAATCTCATCCTTTAATAAATTCATTAAATATATTTCCAAAAATATTTACCATGATAAATTTATCGAAAAACAATTTAATTCACCCAAATTATTTTCCGGAATTAATTAATTAGCTAAAGCCTAAACCAAACTTCCAATTGATTCCGATAATTCACCCGAATCTTCTAGCCCATTTTTTGAGATGTTACAACTCTTCCCCTCTAAAAGAAATTTTGTCCTCAAAATTTACCTAAGGGAAACAGTACAAATACTGAACTTTCTTCATCCAAATAGCTTTCTTGATTACACATACGCCACATAACTTTTACAAATCCAATCGTCTCGATAAACAACACCTAGTTGTTAGAGACTCAATTAGAAACATCCCTTACTAACAGTAGAACCAAAAATTCTCAACTTTCTCTTTACGGGGACAAAAAAAGGATCAATCCACCTCACCATAAAATAATAGGCAAATCATCAATTACACATTTGAGCCCAAAACCATCTCGATGCAACATGTCACAAAACCGGTATTCCCAATTATATGCATATCGTCTATTAAGACTTGATTCAGCATACCATTATGAACTATTCTCCACATCCTTCATCCATTGAGAAACGCCGAGAAACACTCAACAACCCACATGATATTGGATTTCTTTTCATCTCAATCTGTATAAAATTTATCTAATTTCCAACCCCAAAACAATGTCAATCCACCGAAAACCACTTTAGCAGGCACCAATCTTTTCTAGATTTAAATCGGCTCTTCTTAACCAAATCACCACTTAAATCATTGCAACAATCCTCAAACGACTCCCAATAATCACAACTGATATCAAAGGCTCTGTTAAACCATACATCCATCATAATCAATGAAGAACAACTTTTTCGATCTAGTCAATTAAACTAAATCCGGGATCAAACTTGTAAAACCGATTTTGGATTACTATTAACCAATAAGAAATCATTAGTACCCATTAGAAACTATTAGGTTTGAACAACCTAACCATAATTTGTTCTTAAAACCATTATAAACCAAGTAAACCCAATTAAATTCATTTTAATTAAAAATGTTAATAGAAATAATAGATTTATAAATCATTTGGATAAAAATAGATTAGAAATAAAATTCAATTTAAATTGATTTTTTCTCTCCATTTTTTATCAAAAAAGTGATTTCAAAAACTTTATTTTTAGAATTATTTTTTTATAACAAAAGAACTAATGTTTTAGAAAAAAACAATTTCAAAAGAAAATAAAGCAAAAAATATTTTCCTAAAATAAAATATTTTTCTAAAATTATTTTCTAAAGATTCTTAGCTTGTGTCCAATTTTAATCAAGAAAATCACTTTGACCAAATTATATCAAAAGTGATGGATTGTTGAGATATTTGATTTTGATATAACATTAAATGAAAATTGTTTTTTGACTTTTTGTAAACACTACAAAAATAAAATTCAAAGTCCAAGTCTCTAAGAAAGATTGAAAAATATGTTGAATAAGCATTACAAAATATTGGCCAACTTTCTACAGAAAATTTTGACTTAACCAAATATTTCCAAAAACTGTTTTTAGTCAAAAATAAGTCTTAGGTACTGGTCACCCTCAACTCAGTACCCATGTCATACTAAATCAAAAAGTCATTTTCGAAATCTTTGTTCCGGATCCTGATATTTTATTCTTTGTTTTTAAAATTTTTTTCCTCCATTTTTATCATTCCCGTGCAAAGTGATTTCAAACTTTATTTTGAATTATTTTTTATATAACAAAATAGGGAGAGATATGTTAGAAAAAATCAATTTCAAAAAGAAAATAGGAGCTTAAAATATTTTCCTAAAATATTATATTTTTCTAAAATTATTTTCTAATGCACCATTTCACATTTAATGTTTTAAGTCCCCAACTACACCATTTTGTTAGAAAGTTTAAAAGGGAGATTGTTGAGATATTTGATTTTGAATAACAAGAAATGAAACATTGCCAACATTCATTGTTACAAAAATAATTTTGTCCACTTAATTGTCATTTTGTTGAATAAGCACACAAAATATTTTTAATAACCAATATTTGCTCAAAGTGTTAGGTTTTGGGTGAGTCTTAGGTAATTTGCACACACATTTGACTAGAAAGGTTTTTTTTGTTTGTAATGATCTTTTTTTATGGGATTTTTTCCCGGCAAAAAAAGCGGTTTTAGTTTTTGGGGTCTTTCACCATTTAAAAATGTTATACGTACTATTTTTAAAAAACAATGGTTTTATTTAAAAAATGGAGTCGCCAATACCACTTGCTTAGGTACCTAATGCACCATAAACCAGAATTTAAAAACGTTCCCCAACACCATAAGCTCATTAGAAAGTTTAAAAGATTAGCACCAGCCATGGAACAAAAATTGGTACACATAATAATTATTCATTTATTAATATTATACTTTTCGGATTAAAGTAACGATTAAATTAAGATTTGGTTATAGATAGAAAATTTTGTGAGCTTAATTATTATATTTGCGAAGTGTTCAGGTTTTGGGTGAGAGCTTAATTTGCACGCATTTGACTAATAAAAGTTTTTCATTTTGTAAGAATATTTCCCTATTTATGCAATCTTAGAAACCAAATTATAAAACATATATACGAACCTCATATGACACTAATGAAACATTTAAACATAAATAAAACATTAAACCAAAGCAATAAACATAGACATGATGATTTTACACAAAACCAACAAACATAAAAAAATTAATTACCTATCATACTTCAAGATTAAATAAACACATAAATAACATGTCTATATAAAAACAAAACATGCATGGCATAGATATAACATGGTACTAAACTAACAAATCAAAGCAACATGCTAGCACAAAAACTAGTACTTAATACTTAACATATGACATAATTTACACGCAAATTAAAAAACATGACATTATACGTGAAAAATAACACCACACTAACATATAACCTAAAAAATAAGGATCATAATATACATGCTAAACATATAAACACATGAACAAACAAAAACTATATGACATATTAAACATTTAAACCCAAAAAAACATAAATACAAAGCAATAAAAACAACATATAGAATAAATGCAACCAGAAAACATAAAAATTAATTACCTATATATAATTAAAATAAACAAACAAATTGACATGTTAATATATAAACAAAACATAAAAACATAAATAACATGGTATAAAGAGGCAAATCAAAAACATATATAATAAAACTAGTACTTAAACATCACAAATCATGCTACAAAAAAAAATATTAACATACATTAAACTTGATAAAATAAAATAAAACATAATAACCTAAAAAATAAAATAAAATATAAATGCTAAACATAAAACACATGAACAAACAAAAACTTGGGGGACGGATTAGCAACTAAACGAAACCTAAAAAACACTAAATACTGTAATAAAACCCAAGGGAAATAAAAAAATGAAAATAATAAATGCATGAAGAATAACACTAAACGTGATAACACATATTTATAACATTCAAAAACAAATTTGGTTTAATTTAATACACATAAAAATTAAATGATCTTAAATAAAGAGGGACCAAAAATATATATAATACATATATGAAGAAAAAAAAAAAAAATGCTACAAAAAAAGTAAATAATTATACCATTTTTTCAAACATTTATCTTTAAAAAAAACCCTTGAATCAGACTGAAATGAAATAAAATAAAAACAGGTCATTTTATTTGAAACCTAAAAAAAAAAACTTTTGGGGACTTTATTTTCTCCAAAAAACACAAACCCTAAAGCCTTTGAAAAAACCCAAGGGGTAGACTAAAATGAAAATACTAAGTGGGACTAGGGACTAATAGGGTATTTTTACCATCCAAAAATAAATTTGGTTTGATTTAGGGTTTGAAACCCTTAAAAATCCTCTTAAAAAATGCAAAACCCATTTTTGTTGCTTTATAACCCAACTCACGTTTTTTTAAAAATAAAAAAAACAAAATTTTGTAAACATGGTACAATAATTATACCATTTTTAAAAAACATTTATCTTTAAAAAGACCCCTTTGCCCGGTCAGAAAAGCTTTTCGGGTCATTTTATTTGAAACCTAAAAAATAAAACTTCCCCTTCTTTATTTTCTCCAAAAAACACAAACCCTAAAGCCTTTGAAAAACCACCCTTGGCCGTCGTCGTCTCTAGAAATCAGCTCTGGCCACCATCCCTCTCTTACACCCGCCATTGATCAGGGTTTGAAACCCTTAAAAAATCCTCTTCCAATTTAAAATGCAAAAACCCTTTTTTGTTGCTTTTAACCGAACCTGGTTTTTTCTTAAAATAAAAGCCCCATTTTGTAAACATGAAAGAAAGGAGACCAAGGCTTGTTGTCGACACTGAATTTTCAACTTTTTTGTTTTTTTATTTTTCTTTACTTATGTGAGAAAGAAAGAAAGGAAAATATTACGGTCTCTTGTTACAAAAAATGATAGATCTCATTACATATATGCTCTCTTTTTTTTATCTTGTTTGGTAGAAATAAAATAAAATACATGTTTGGTTCGATTTGGTACTGACATCCCTTTATTCTCTATTTTTTGCACGTCTCTGATCGTGGTGGTTGGAGAGCCGGCATGGTGGTGGTGATCGTCTGGCCAGACGCATTCTTGTCTGTTGTATCAGATCTGATCCAACGGCTGAAGTTGCATGGGAAACGGACGACCCTGATGCGACCTGGAAAGTTGTCGTGGTTGCACAGGATGATCACACGTGGCATGGGGATACAGACGGTCTCGCGCGTGCGTGCATGCGCGAGTGGGAGACGAGCAGTCTGAAAGTGCATCACACGCGCCAGCTGGAGGGTCATCTTGGACTGATCTGGACCGTTGGATCAAGAGTTGATCCAACGGCCAAGATGAAGGTGGCTGCAAGATAAAAGATCAAATTAGGGTTTTTTATCATATACAAAATTAGGGTTTTTAATTATTGGGCTGGCCGGTTTGGGCCTATGTAAATATTTTTGGATTTTTTGTCATGTAATATGGGCTGGACTTTAATAATATAATTTGGACTTTAATAATTATATCTGATCTATTTTCAATAATAATAATAATAATAATAATCACATACATAGTATATATTTATACACAGATATTCACGCCATTACTATTAATAATAATTATCACTAAATAATACATGCATATAATGATATATGAAGTAACACATACACATATATACATATATTAACACACTAATATATACGTACACATATGTATTAACACACTAATACATGTTACATATAATAATACATACATATATGCAATTTAATATTAATAATAATATATACATGCATACTTATATTTACACATACATTCACACATAAAATAACATAATTATTATAATACATACACACAAGCATATAATACAATATACATATATATTACTACTCGTACATTCAAACACTTACTAATCACATGTATTATATGTATACATACACACAATATACCAACTTTAATATATATACTCGTATACATAGGCATCAACACTAACACACAACTATTATTATAATATTTACAACCCGGACAAAAATGAGTGATTACACATTTGTTTGCTAAAATTTGTATTTCTCTCTTTTGAAAAGAGTGTCCCAAAGATTTGGGGTATAAACTTTGAGGGGTTGTAAGGTTATCTCGTTTAGCCTAAAAGGAAAGACAAATTAGTGAATTTGTAAAAAATCTTAGTGAAGAAACTAAGGTAGTGGAGGTATACTTGGTTGAGAAGTCGAACCACTATAAATCATTGTGTAGATTTTTGAATTTCCATTGCTTCCATTAAAGGCCAATTCACCCCCTCTTGGCGGTCTTCGGTTGACTTATTCGAGCCCAACATAAACTGTCCCGGTCTACATACTTGATTATCCTAACCCGGATTTCGGGATGTTACACTCTTTTTATTGCTCTCCTTTTACTTTATTTATAACAATTATAGCAATCGATTAAAAATATAAAATAAAAAGATAATTAGGTAAAAATAAAAACGAAAATTAAGTAAATAACAGTTCAACACACTCTATCATTGTTGATTTGTACTTAAAAAACATTGTTGATTTTTTTCTAATGAAAAAAAAACCTTAACATAATTCGTTGGGTAAACTACTTTTTTAACAATAGAAGTATGCTGAATTAAATTCAAATAAAGGAATATTACAAAATAATCACACCATATACATTGAAAATTCAATGCAAAAAGATAAATACAATAAATTTCAAAAAGGTGTGAAAGACATGAAAAGCGTAACCCATCACTTTCCAGGAAAACTTGCACAATCTTCCTAATGAAATCCGGCAATAGTATACTTTGATCAGAACACTCTATGAAGAAAGCAAATTCTTCCACTGCTAGTTTTTGGCATATCGGCAAAACCAAAAAAGGAAGTTATAACCATAAAAGAATATTGACCTTCATTGCAAAGAACACTCACTGATACTTATCATACAAACGTTAAACTGCTGAAAAAGCAGGCAACACTATCACAAAGACGGATTAAAACTGCCATAGAAGCAGACAAATGAAACTACCATAAAAGCAAATAAAAAACTGCCAAAAAGCAAATGTTATATGAAATATGTAACGCATATCACCTGGTTTGGAAAAATACGACGTGAGTGACGGATGTCATATTGATTCATCAAAGTGACTCTGATTCGAACATATAAAATTATGGATATATTTCAATATTTTCCATGATCTAGATGCGTCAAACAAACCTATGTGTTTTAATTAGATCACAATTCAATTTTCATGCCAAACGGATTATGTTTACCCGTTCAATTAAGCACAACATGAATCTAGGGACTAAAATGTAAAACTATAAAATAAAAATGTCTATCTTCAACATAAAGGCATCATACTACGATTAGATTGAATATAATCATGCTTGCAAATTTTCAGGTCAAATGGAGATCAATTACTCACTCAATTGATGCATGAACATACGGGGACCAAAATGTACAGAATCTAAGCCTGGGAAAGCCAAGTAATTAAAATAACTGCCTTGTAGCAGTACCCAAAGGATCCTTACCGGTACACAGGCTCCATAAAAATTCCAGTGTTGAACTTCAGTATCAGTACACGACTTACCATACCGATACACTTGGGCTTGTACCGATCCCTAGACAAGGGTACTGCTACACCTTTGCATAAATGCCTCAATTTTAACCTCGTGTATCGATACGCACTGGCTCGTACCAGTACGCGCTGCTCTATATTGTTGATTTGAATCTGGAATACTAGCTTGAGACTTCAAAACACATCCAAACATCTCCAACATGCTTCTACAATAATACCAACATAAAATACATTTAATAGAGCACTTACATGCCAATTTTCAACACGTATAACAATGAATCGAAGAATCAAGGGGCATGCTTCCTAAATTGCATAATTACCAAAATTCAAACATCCCAAAATGTACGAATATGCATATAAGGATTTGTCATCAAACCAAAATAGAGTTATAGGCACTTCAAGGCATAATCAACATGCTCAAACCATGAAACATCAATTATCAACTAAGCATGCTTCATAAATCCAATTATTCAACCAAGTATGCTTCAAACAACATAGAAACCAAAATATTCAAACAACCAACTTCATGTTGGCAAAATAACCTCAAAACAATAGCCAAAGAGAGCTAACAACTCTCAAATACCAACCCAAATGGGAAAATCTACCCACATTGCCTTATTACACAATTTGGGAAATTGAGCCCAACATACTCAAAGAAAGTCGAATGTCTTGGATGTCCACTTGCTTTGATAATAGCCCTAAAATTCTCAATTCTCTGTAAAGATAAAAAGAGCATAAGCATAAACATGCCTAGTGAATGCGCTATACAAAATCCCATCAATGCATATTTAGGAAACCAAATCTCTAGTGTTTTGAAAACACAAATGTCAATGCATAATTTTCAGCACATGTATGCTCATAGGAAACCTTGTTCTTGATCATGTATTCAAATCATCTCGTCAAATTCTTGATTTATATTGGCATTTTACTGAGTATGATCGCTCATTATACAAAAATCATCGGATAACACGAATCAAATATTCAAAATACAATTTTTTACTAACACCCAACAAATGAGTGAAGCCCTTGAAACAACTTTATACCCTCTACGGACGAGGGCCAAGCCACTCAAGTCTGGAGCACAACTTTATGCCCTCTTGTCTAGAGCTTAACAAATTATCATTGAGTATACTCTTATCCTATGGCATGCCAACTATATCCGACCATGATTTTATTTTTCACAAGCCAATTTAATCTTTCAAATCTCATTTACTTACTGATTTTCTTATGCATTTAACAAATTGGAAACATATTTGAATAGTGTTGCTCTTGGCAATCAATGCATATTATTTCAGAAACTCATATTAGAACGCATATGCACTCTCATGCTTGATAAATCATAGCATATCAAATAACGATGCATAAAAACAGTAAGTATTGCAAATCATGCTTTCAAATCAAATCATGTAAAACATGCTTCCATACTATGTCCGATATTCTAACGGAGAAATTAGGGAAACTTACTTCCGAGCTTAGTTAAGCTTGCTAGGCTTAATCTAAACTCCCAATATATGTTTCCAAACCTTGTTTGAAAAGAAAAACACAAATGCACTCACCAATAAACTTTCATCCACTCGTCAAAGCTTGTTCGATAGTCGATCTCGGTGGAAAATCAACTCAAGGCCTCCGGTTGTGATTCCAAATATTCTACAACTTAATACCATATAATTTAACATCAATACACATTCAATAACTTCCAGCAATCATGACATTGCTGTCATCCAACCCATTTCACATTCTAACAATTAAAAAATCTCCAAGATATGCAATCAAAACCAAAACCACCTGATTTACCGTTGGACGAAGCATTTCGATCAAGTATAAGGTGTGGCATTTCACATGTAATTTTAATTTGTTTTCACATCCCTTGTAGCTGTATCTATGGAGAGTGCCTATGTGTTCCATACGTTAGAAATTTAAGGACTTGGTGTGATCAAACTACATTTTGGCACAAAAAGTCGAGCAATCTTGCTATACAATAAAACCAGAACAAAAGACCATAAGCAAAAGGGCGCTAATCTTGTTCCAAAAACAAAGAGTGCTAAGCTGTTGAATTTTATTAGGAGAAGAGACAAATCAAGTCCCGACAAAGACAAAAACGTCCTTGCAAGCATTGAAAAACCTTTGAACTGGTTACGCCACGGCATACGCCGACAACGCCATTTTCTTCTTTTGCTGTTGTCGGCTCTTCTTTCCCCGGCTATCTGAAGAAGTATTGTTTCTATTTTTATTCCTATTGGGAACTTTATTCATATCTTCTGTATTTGTTTTGGTTTCCTTGTACAATTCACTAAAACCTCTCCCTTTTATATTAGCCACGGTTGCTCTCCTCATTTACAATTCCGAATCAACTCTAACAAAAGCATAGACAAGAAAAAATGAAACAAAGCTAAATTATGATATGTTCTAAAAACTATTAAAATTAAAAATCAAAATCTGGGTTTCAAACAAAAAAGTGAAAAGAACCAAGAAATGTCGATGAACAGATGAAGACCTAAGTTGCACATATACGGATACGGGGACGAGTACAGGAAACGGTAATTTCCAAAATTATAGGGTACGGGTACGGCAAATATAATATATATATATATAATCATTAAAATTCATAATACAATAAGGACTAAAATTATAATTATATTAAAAAATAATTATAATTGTAGTTATTTAAATTCACTTTTAATGATTTTTAAATTATTTTCTAACACTTAGATTAGAAGATTACTAAAATTAAATGACTAAATTGAATGAAAATTTAACTTTACATTCTAAATTAAGAAAAAATCAATGACTAAAATGATAAAATTAAAAGATGACATGGTTGAAATGGATATTTACCCATCCCTATTTAAAGCTTGAGTGAAGAAGCGTTAAAACAAGTTGAAACAAATTACAAATACAATACACACCTAATATCCCACATCCTTAAGATTCATAAAGCAAGGAGAGAAAGCAACCTATAAATAGGTGCTTAGTCACTAGAACAATGAAGCAATTTAGTCTTGGCCTTTTGGTTGAGATCAAGTGTACGTGGTCTATTTGCCACACGTAATTAAGTTTATATTTTTTTAGGTTGAGTGTTCAATTTAGTAGTTTTTTACTTGTGCGATTTTGAGTTTAGTTGGGTATAATTTGAACTTTTTAAGTTTAGAATTATCCTTAAGCTTTTTAAGTTCAGATTAGTTTAATGGTTTTTAAATCCTTGCTCATAAAGAAGATGGGGATTTTATTTCTATTTTTTAAGTAAATTTATTTGGGGACATACCCAATTAGTGTTGACCATCCCCGATAAAGTTGGGACGTCCCCACCCGTCCCCACCGTCCCCATTCTGGGGACATATCGGGGACATGGGATGGCCTTAAAGAGGCGTCCCTGTGCTTCATAGATGAAGACAAAGGGGGAGCAGAAGAAATAGGGGACACAAAATACTCGAGTAAAAACTATTTACTTTAGTTTCCCTCTTTTAGGGGTAATCCATGATGAGATATTTGTACCGAATAAGTACATAGATGTGAAAGATTGCACCCTTATGGTGTTTGGTGAAGAAAAAGGGTGTTAGTAAAAAAAGGGGAAAGGGACAAGAAGAAGAAAGGGGAGAAATAAATTAAGGCTAGGTTATGGTTAAAGGGAGAGGGAAAGCGTGAATAGTGGGTATTTGAAAGAGAGAACAATGGTAAACTAGGTGCCAAGGTCTTGGTCTTTGGATATTACTTCCACCTGCAATTACGTATCTCTGGCTTATTCCAAACAGTGGATACAAAGGAAACAAATCTGAGTTACATGTTAAATCCCACACCTTTCGCTCAATTGAAATGTTTGGCCTAGCAGTAGAGGAAGTTGTTTTGTACCCTTTGGTTTTGGGTTCGATTCCCAACTCTTTCATTCATTTATCACCTTTCTTTGAAGCATTACCAATCAGAGGGTGACATTTGTCACCGTGTGATTGGAAGTATGTAATTAAAAAATTAAGACCAAATTGATAGAGTATGTAAGTAATAAGGACAAAATTTGTAATTAAATAAATTTGTGCTAATTGTCACATCACGCCTCTGTTAGGTTTTAATGACATGTGGCTTGATTGTTATCACTTAAATAATTAAGTGGTCAAAATGACACAATTACAAGTATGGTGGTTATATCGAAACCACCCTCATAGTTAAGTTGTCATTTAAGTAGTTTACCCTAGTTCTTTTGATATCTATCATATATATGAGATTGGATCTTCTTTGAAGCATTTGTTTTATACCAATCAGATGGTGACGTGTGTCATCATGTGATTGGAAGATTGGATTTATTAATTAAATTAAAAATTAAAACCAAATTGATAAGCTATGTAAGTAAAAAAAGTAAGACCAAATTGATTGACTATGTAAGTAATAGGGATCAAATTAAACAAATTTATGCTAACTGTCACGTCACGCCTCTATTAGGTTTTAACAACATGTGGCTTGATTGTTATCACTTAAATAGTTAAGTGGTCAAAATAACACAATTGAATTCATTTAAGTAGTTTACAATATTTTATTTTGAACTTGTTGGGATGAACAATCAATGCAAATGGCCAAGAGGGGGTGAATTGGCAATTAAAAATTTTGGTGGAAGCAAACAGAAAGGCAATAAAAATTGGGACACAAGATTTATAGTGGTTCAACATTCTCAACAAGGCTTACATCCACTACTTAGCTATCCACACTAATGATTTCTCGAATCCACTAGATTTGATTTCCTTTTGAGGTTCCAGGAGACAACTCTCTTAAGGTTTATACCCCAAAACCTTAAGAACACTCTTAAAGAGAAAATTACAAATTTAGAAAACTATGCTACATTTTTCCCGCAATAAATGTTGTCTGGCAACACTAGGTATTGGTATATGAGAGCTCGTATTGGTACCTACCATAAGAAGGAAGAGTCGTTGCAACAAAAGGGTATCGGTACGTGAAAGAGCGATTCGGTACGGAGTGACCATTTTACAAGGAGTAACAGTATGGGTTGTACCGTATCGATATCCATTTTGCTCACTGGAACCTTGGAAGTTTTGGTTAAAAGACCGTATCGATACGCCTCTAGGGGTATCCGTACGTGTAATCATTTTTTAAAAACTATGGTTATATTAAAACTGACAAGGCAACGGTCAAAACATTAAATGAAAGATTTGGAAAATCTTTAACCCCGTATTGGTATGTCATAGGTCGTACCGATACTCGTATGTGTAACCACTCATTTTTTATCTAGTTTTAGTGTTATTAGTATTATTTTAATGGTAGTATTATAAATATAAAATTAATAAAAAGTCAAAAAAACAATAAAATAAAAAAGCAAAAAGCAAAAAAAAAGGAAAATGGGTGGTTTTGGGATGACCACGTCACCCTTAACCCACCCCAATTGCCTATATAAAGGCATGGGGGCAGGGGCAATTTTCACGCCCAAAAAATTGGCCAAATTGCCATGAAATTGGCTCCCCAATCGGGGCTGGCCGGGTTGGGGGCAGTGCCCTCGGCCCCAGTTGGTTCGATCCAACATTCGATCGGGGTCCTATTTTGGATCCGATCTAGTTAATATTTTTGGAGAGGTCGTGGTAGATCTCAGTGGGGTTCAGTCGGGGTTCGTCATTCGAGCTCCTAGTTAGGTATATTTTCTTCTCTTTTTATTTGTGTTGTAATTTTTATAATTTAATAAAGTATTAGTTATTTTAAAATTGTATTCCTATTTTTTAGTTTGTATGTTTATGTTTTAGATTAGTATTTAATATGTTTTAAATTTATGTTTTATATTAATATTTTATTTATGTTAGATTCGTTTTTATTTATGTGTTAGATTAATATTTATTTGTGTTTTAAATTAATATTTATGAATGTTAGCATTTTATTTATGTTAAATTTGTTTTTATTTATGAGTAAGATTAATATTTATGTATATATGTTTTAGATTAGTATTTTATTTATGTTAGATTAGTATTCTATTATGTTAATATTTATTTGTATTGTATTTAAATTATTTGCCATATTTTATATTTTGCTCACTAAGTTTGCATAATGGAATAGATAATGTCAATGCGATGCCCTTTTATCCAAGCGTAAACGGGGCCAGTATCAGGCGTAGTGATAGTGGTTGGGCGTTTACTCTCGGATAACGGGGCCTTTAAAATCTACTCACTTATAACCGAGTCTTAACTTAATCGTCACTTTAATCCGGAAAATCCAATATTAATAAAGCGGTAATTATTAAAGTGCCAATTTTGGGCGGTGTGGGGGTACTAATCCTTCCCCATCCATAACCGACTCCCGAACCCAACACGTTTCGAATATCTGGTTTTATGGTGTCCGACCTACCTAAGTGGCCGGTGGCGACTCCAATTTCTAAATAAAATACGGTTTTTAAAACCCCATAAAATAAATATTTTTATATCCGAAAAACCACAAACACTTCGAAATTCAGTTTTTCAGCGATAAGGAGACATCGCTACAGATGGCGACTCTGCTGGGAATTTTTTTGTTTTTCGAAAACAAGAAGAGTGTCAAGCTTTTTAAAATAATTACCGCTTTATTATATTAGAAATTTCGGGTTAAAATGACTATTAAATTAACATTCAATTATAATTGCGCGTTTATTTTAACGCATTTAAAAAATTGCATATAAACCCGTTTTTTAAGTGGGGGGAAAACGCTAATGCTTTCATGGAGATATCGTTCTCCCATATGGGCCTAGCATGTACCTTCAGGGCTCGAGTACCTTATACTTTCGTAAGGATATCATTCCTTCGTACGGGCATAAGCGAATAGGTCACCCTGAATTGAACCCGGTTGAAAGGAGCCTATAATGGGCGATGATCGGAGGCCTTGCTACTCTTAGTAGAGGACAGCAAGGACAATTCGAGTACCTCCTAGCACCAACACTGCATGTAGAGAACATATAGAAACCCACCCCTTTAGAGCCATGCGGATAACCTTAGGTGTTTTAGACGGGATAAATAGGGTTTTTTTGTTTGTTTACCTTATTTAATTTGTCCTTTTATTTATGTATTTATTATTTTTATCCGGTACTAACTCATTTTTTTGTGTTTTATTTTTATTTTACACATACTTTTGTTGCCTTATCATTGCATCCACATTACATAGAGGCGTTGATTCAAGTGGTTTGCCCGATTAGAAAATCTTTCATCATGGAAAAAAGGTGTCTTAGGAAGGATGGCATCGATCCAGTCGAGCGACATTGGTCAGAGATTACTCAACAGATCCGAAATAACAATTTGCCGAGCGAGCGTGTAGTGCCAAAGTATACACACGAGACCCTGATGGTGGACATACGACGAGTTGCAAGGCGTGTGAATGACTTAGCTACCGAAGCCGCGGCTTTTCGACCTTTCGTAACCCCGGACATGGAAGAAGCACCAAGGTTTATCAAGTTGCTTAGAGCTATCGAGGAGCTAAGAAGTAGAGCTAGGGCTTATGTGTAGAACTTTGTTTTGTAATTAAGACTTTTTGTAATAGGGACTTTTTTTTGTAATAGGGACTCCTTTTGTAATATGGACCTTTTTGTAATTTGGACCCTTTAATTCCCATGAAAGTCGTTCGAAATGGTGATTACCAGCGGAATCAACGCCTTTATTTGCATTCATGTTGCATATCATGACATGGTGTTGATTCAAGAATAGTTCATTAAAAGGCTTTCAAAATAGAAAAAGTCTGCTTTGCCATAAACGATAATATTACAATATCAAGTTAGGCCGAGCAAAGACCAATCGCGAAAGAAGAAGACGGCGATATAGTAAGGCACGTCTGACGAAAGATTCAAATAAGTAGTAGAACCCCAATTTTAAATCTTCACATTTGACCATTTTTTAAAAAAATCTCAGATTTTAATTTAACTCATAAAAAAATTTGAAAATATTATTATTTTGCTTTGAAACTTCTTCCCTCATAAAACTTTCATTTTTTAGTAAGTTAAAACTTTTTGATAATAAAAAGGGGGAATTTTTAAACCAAATGATCCTTGAAAATTTTAATTTAAACCCCAAAAAGTTTTAAAGTACTCCCCTATGATCAATAGAATTCATCCCTGTTTAGACGTACCCAGGTCTACAGAAGAAAATATATTGTCTGATGTCCTTTTCAGAAGCCACAAAAATAAAGATCATGACGTCACAAGTCCATAGAATAGAATAAGAGGAGAAGACGGAGTCATCCATCATCCTGAAGACGACGTCGAGACGTGGAGCACAGGTTTTGCTTCCCGAAGTCAAGGTCTCCAAAATAAATTCAACTGTTGCCTGTAATTCATTATTAATTTCTTGCAAACATACATTTTCTCTATTGAAAGTTTTTTAAAGACTGTTCGAGAATCAACACCGCATTTGCATGCATTCTCACATTTATAGGGTATTGAAAGCTTTTGGGGTTCATGGTGAGCCGATGAGGGATTAAGATCGATCCAGATAAAGGGAAAGCCATCTAGGATCTCTCACCACCCCACACTCAGAAGGAGGTTCGTGGTTTCCTGGGGAGGTTAAATTATATCTCTCGTTTCATTTCCCAATTAACCGATCGGTGTGACCCATTTTTCAGACTTTTTAGAAAGAATAATCCCGGTGTGTGGGATAAGGAATGTCAAGGAGCTGTAGAAAAGATCAAAAGGTACCTGACAAATACTCTGATTTTAGTCGTGCCAGTACCAGACAGGCCGTTAATCCTCTACCTGACAGTCTTTGAGAATTCAATGGGGTGTGTATTGGGGCAACACGATGAGTCAGGGAAAAGGGAGCAGGCCATTTATTACCTAAGCAGAAAGTTCAATGATTGCGAAACACGGTACCCGCCAGTTCAGAAACTGTGTTGTGCTTTAGTTTGGGCTACCAAGCGGCTTAAGCAGTATATGTTGTACCATACTACTTGGTTGATATCCAAGCTAAACCCCTTGAAGTTCTTAATGGAAGCACCAGCACTAACGGAAAGGATGGCCCGCTGGCAGATGCTCCTATCCGAATTTGACATTGTATACGTGAGCCAGAAAGTCGTAAAAGGAAGCGCCGTAGCAAATTTCCTAGCTAGTCGCGCTTCGGACGATTATGAGGTGTTAAACTTTAATTTCTCGGATGAATACTTAATGTGCATTACAACCGAGGAAGAGGTTTTAGATGATAACTCATTGAAGCTTTACTTTGATGGGGCCTCTAACGCCCTCAGACATAGGATAGGGGTCGTGCTAATTTCCCCCGAGAATGTCTATTATCCCTTCACCAGCAGACTAGAATTCTTCTGCACCAACAATATAGCTGAATACGAAGCCTGCGTTATGAGACTAAACTCAGCTATTGAAAGAAATATTAAGGAACTTCGAGTATTCGGAGATTCATCTTTAGTGATTTACCAGTTGCGTGGGGAATGGGAAACCATAGGCCCGAAGTTGGTCAAATATTATGAATTGATTCAAGAGCTCACCAAGGAGTTTTAAAAGGTCAGTTTCAATTACCTTCCCAGAGAAGAAAATCAGATGGCAGACGCCTTGGCAACCCTGGCTTCCATGTTCAAAACAAACACTGGGGCAGAAATGAAGCCCATTAAGATGCAGACTTTTGAAAGGCCTGCTCATTGTTGTAATGTGTAGGAAGAGATTGATGGAAACCCATGGTACTATGACATCTTGCAATATGTCAAGCTTCAAAAGTATCCCGAAGGGGCAAATGACAATGACAGAAAAACACTCAGAAAAATGGCAACATGACATGTCCTAGATGGGGAGATCCTATATAAAAGAGGCCGTGATCAGACATTGTTGAGATGTATGGATGCCCGGGAGGCAAAGGAGATTTTAGCCGAGGTACACAATGGTCTATGTGGGACGCACGCCAACGGGCTGTCTATAGCCCAGAAGATTATGAGATATGGCTATTTCCGGTTGACCATGGAGGGAGATTGTATCAGTTGACCATGGAGGGAGATTCTGTCGCTCCGGGTCTTAAATGAAGTAAAATTGGAAGAACCTGAATGGGTGCAAGCCAGACTCGACCAGCTAAATCTCATTGAATAAAAGAGACTAAAGGCCATTTTCCATGGTCAAATGTACCAAAAACGAATGATGCGGGCATACAACAAAAAGGTGCGCCCAAGAGAATTCAGAGAGGGGGATCTAGTGATGAAGAAAATCCTCCTAATTCAGAAAGATTCTCGAGGAAAGTGGATGCCCAACTGGGAAGGGCCATACGTGGTAAAAAAGGCCTTCTCAGGAGGAGCCTTAATCTTAACGGAAATGGATGGAGACGAGCTGAAAAGCCCTGTAAATTCTGATGTTGTTAAGAAATACTACGTTTAAAAAATAATTAAAAAATGGAGAGCTCAGGAAGAAAACCTGAAATAGGGCGTCTTGAAGCAAAGGAAGGATCCGAGTCGAAAACCTGTAAAGGGCGGCTCGGATAAATTTAGAGGTTGGATATCCATAGAGAAAGGTCGTCCCCATGAACCCTGTGAAGAGGGAGCTTCAGGCAAGGATTCTACGCCGGTTGAAAGGATCATGTATCATTCATACTAAAGATAATGAGGGATCTTGTATTTCATGTTTGGCTTTTCCTTTTCCTCATATGTGTCACGACTCTCTCAAATTTGTTCCAAACCCTTAATCTTAATAAAATCATATTTTTGAGCATCCATTCCCTGCCTTCCTGTTAATATCATGCAAATAAGCTAACATAGGCTTATGATAAACAAGAGATTTCTGAGCATTACTGTGATCTAACCTTAAAGATGCAGGAGATTAGAAAGCGATGTTAACCTTGCCCTCTAGCTGCTTACATAACGTCTGTTGACAGGGCAAGCAGAAGGCTTCAAGCACCAGGGTAAGATGACCAATAGCGCACACCCTGCTTGTTTAAGAGAAAGCATTCGAGACAATGAGAGAGATCTCCCATGTGTAAACCCGGAAGGGCACCTCAAAAAAATAAAAAAAAATAAAAACTTAAAAAAACAAACAAAAAAGAAAAAGAAAAAAGAGAATAAAAAAAGAAAAACAAAAAACAAAAAAAAAACAAAAAAGAGGGAAAGAAAAGAGAAAAAAGGAAAAAGAAAGAAAAAACAAGAAACCTCTAAAGCAAAAACCTGAAAGGGCACTTTAGAACCCCGAATCAAAAATTCAGAAAAAAGAAAGGTTGGAATGGTTGAACCCGACAGTGAAATGGGGTATCACCGCCAGAAGAAAAAAGGAGAAAGCAAGCAACGTAAGGTCGAGATTGACTGAGGACTAAAGTAGGCCCACCAAGATATTGACACTCATGCATCATGAATAGTTAGACATCCCTAGGATTAGGAGCATGTCAATTCATTTGTCATAGCATTTTGTCTTATTTTAGACAGGTATCTATAGATTCAAAGAGACATCGGTAGCCATCCTGGTGTGAATCCCAAATGTGAAGATGAAGGTTCTATATATGAAAGGCCTATGTTTCCAAGCGCCTACAGCGAGAGGTTCTATATAGGAAGAATCTGCCGCTCCAGGGTTCCAGGAGCTGAAAGTTTTGTATAGGAAAGGCTCGCAGCTCCGGGGTGAAGACTAGCAGTTCTGTATAGGAAGAGCTCCCAGCCAAAAGAATTCACCTATGACACACAAGGTTTTATGTAGGGAAAACCTGTTGTGATAAAAGCGAAGAGTCTTATATAGGAAGGGCTTCGAGCTTTACTGTCTTAGAGTGAGAGGTTTTATATAGGAAGAACTTATAGCTCCGAGATTTCAGAAGCTAAAAGTTCTATATAGGAAGGATTGGCGGCTCCCATGTTTGAAGACTATCAGTTCTATACAGGAGGAACTCCCAGTCGGAAGAACCCATCCGTGGCACAGAAGGTTTTATGTAGGAAAAACCAGCCGCGTTGAAGGCAAAGAGTTCTATATAGGAAGGACTCTAAGCCTTACCATCTCAGGGTGAAAAGTTCTATATAGGGGGACTCATAACTCAAGGCTCCAGAGTAAAGGGTTCTATATAGGAAGAGACTGTAGCTCTAAGATCGGAAGGTGAAGAAGTTCTATATAGGAAGAACTTACGAGCTCGAAGATTCAGTCGAGGAAAAGCGGAAAGTTCCAGAAGAACACGTGATTCTAGAGCTACAAATAGGGAAGTCGGATAAAAAAGAGTGCTTATAATCTTTGCTTTGTTCTCATTTCACAAGAACAAGCAAAGAGGGGCAACTGTAATCACTCATTTTTATTTGTTAATATTTTAATATACTAATATAATAGTTAATTAATATTGCTATTGCATGTTTACATAGGAGCATGTGTGTTATTAATATGCATGTAATATACGTGTGATGTGTGTAAATGCATGTATAGTACGTTATGTGGTGTATGTGTGCTATATGTGTATTGTTAGTATATATGTCAGTGCGTGCGTATTCATACTAAGTAGGTCTGATTAAGCCATTATATATACCAGTTGGTATGTTATTTTAATTATGTGTGTTATGAATGATATTTTGTATGTGTACTCGTATGTAGTTTGCATGTGCGTGCTTGTGTGTATACGTATACGGTATTATTGTTATAATTATTATTATGAATATTATTAATATTAGTGTTACCAGGATGTATTAAAACATAAGGTGAATAAAATAAAACCCAAATGCATGTGAATCCAAAGTGCTAACAGTCCAGTTGTAAATTACATAAAACCCAAAAAATTATTAATGTTTACATAGCCCCAATCTGTCAACCTAAACCCAAACCTAATTAAAATCCTAGAACCCAGGTGACCTAATATCATTTTTTCTTCCATCCAGCTGCGCAATCTAAGCCATTGGATCGAGGCTTGATCAACGGCCCAGATCAAAAGGAGAAGAGCGTTTCATCTGCCATGTAAGCCCACACGCGGGCTAATCACCTTTCCATGCGCGCGTGGCACGTACGCCCGTAACTCTTCGCCTCTCATGCACCCCCACTGACGGCCACCACGTGTCCAAATCAACGGTGACCATCCTTCGCTCTGCCACCGTACAACCACCGTCGTGGTGACATGCAAAAAGAACAGGAAAGCATGGGAAAAAAATTACAGCAAGCAACCAGGAAGCAGTTGATTTTATTTTATATGTAAAATGATATATATGTATCAAAAAAATCTTGTAAAGGAGCAGGGAGATCAGAATCTAGTTTATAGAAAAAAATAAAAAACCCCAAAAGCTTCAAGTGGTAATTTCTTTCTCTTCTTTTTTCTTATATGCATGTCTTTTGAATACGGAAAAAAAGATAAAAATACAAAAAAAGGGTTAAGGGTCAACCTTCGTCGTAGTCACTGTCCGGTGATAAGCCACTAGGTTCTTTAGAACCGTGTAGGGTGAATCTGACGGTGACGTTTTTTAAAGGTGGGTTTATTTTTTGAAAAAAATAGTTTCGGTTTCCCTAGATCTAAGGCAAAGGGTATTTGGTTTTTGAAATCTAGGTTGATCTTTGGTTTCTAAAAGTGAGTACATTTCGTTTGCGGGTTTTTAGGATGGTGGCCGGTGGTGGCGTACGGCGGTCGGAGTGGCCAACCACCATCGTGTTTGGGAACTGGTCGAGTGGCTGGGGGATTTGGGTTTCGAAATACAGAGAATTTAGGGAAGCGTTTATAATCGGTTTGAAAAAAATGAAAAAGGGTTCGAATATTGGATGAAAGGTGTGTTTTATAGTGTTTTGCTTTTTTAAAATGGTAAAATTACATAATAAGGACCCCCGCGTTCTTAGATTTTTCAAAATGGGCTTGCCCCTTCGTCCAATTACAACTCCAATCCCTCGTCCCTTTTAAAATCTCTCCATTTAGTCACTAAATTAAACCGAAATCAGTTTTTTTAAAAGGGAAATTACGCCCTAAGTCCCACCGTGTTTTGGAAATTTTCATTTGAAGCTTCCCCCTTGGTTTTATTTCATGTTCAGTCCCCTTAAGTGTTACCCGGGTCTTGATTAGATCCCTTAGTGTCGTTTTTTATTTAAATTAGAAGCTTTCTGTTTTGATTTTATTCTATTCCAGTCCCCTACTGTTTTTTATTATTTGGTTTTAAGTGGTATGTTTTAATGTTTTGCATTAATATGATTTGTGGTTTTTTTTTACATAGGTGTTATATATGTTCTTGTCACCTCTTTATTTCATGCTTGTTTTTTGTATATCATTAGGTTAATACGTCATTTAGCTTGTTTACTCGTATTCTAAATGTTTAGCATGTTTTATTCTCTTTGAGTATGTCTGCATTTTTAGTATGTTTTTCATGCTTTCATGTATGTTTTCCTCGTATTACATGTGCATTTATGTTTTACAACATATGTTTTTTGTGATGTCATGCATTCGTGTTTTAATCTATTTTGTTCGTATACATGCCTTTTACATGTTTTAGTTTTATTTATGTATCATGTCCACATGATAGCATGTTTTTGTTTGTTTCATTTTTTGTGATATCATGCTTTTTGTATGTTAATTCTTTTGTTCATAGTATATATATATATATATATGTTTAGATTAGTATTTTATTTATGATAGATTAGTATTTTATTATGTTAATATTTATTTTTATTGTATTTGAATTATTTGCGATATTTTATATTTTGCTCACTAAGATTGCATATCGAAATATATGATGTCAATGCGGTGCCCTTTTATCTGAGTGCAAACGGGGCCAGTATCAGGCGTAGTGATAGTGGTTGGGCGTTTGCTCTCGGATAATGGGGCCTTTCAAATCTACTCGTACTTATCACCAAATCTTGAATTAATCGTCACTTTAATCCAAAAAGTCTAATATTAATAAAGCGGTAATTATTAAAGTACCAATTTTGGGCGGTGTGGGGGTGCTAATCCTTCCCCATCCGTAACCGACTCCTGAACCCAATAGTTTTCAAATCTCTAGTTTTCTGGTGTCCGGCCTACCTAAGTGGCCGGTGGCGACTCCAATTTCTAAATAAAACGCGGTTTTTTAAACCCCACAGAATGAATATTTTAATACCTGAAAGACAACAACCAACACTTCGAAAACCTGTTTTTTTTAGCGAAATGGGACATCGCTATAGATGGCGACTCCGCCAGGGAATTTTTTTTGTTTTTCGAAAACAAGAAGAGAGTCAAGCTTTTTAAAATAATTACCACTTGATTAATATTAGAAATTCCAGGTTTAAGTGACTATTAAATTAACATTCGGTTATAATTGCGTGTTTATTTTAACGCATTTAAAATATGGCATATAAACCCATTTTTTAAGTGGGGGGAAAACGCTAATGCTTTCGTGGAGATATCGTTATCTCGTATGGGCCTAGCAAGTACCTTCGGGGCTCGAGTACCTTATGCTTTCGTAAGGATATCGTTCCTTCGTACGGGCATAAGCGAATGTGTCCCCCTGAATTGAACCCGGTTGAAAGGAGCCTATAATGGGTGATGATCGGGGGCCTTGCTACTCTTAGTAGAGGACAACAAGGACAATTCGGGTACCTCCTAGCACCAACACTACATGTAGAGAACATATAGAAATCCACCCCTTTAGAGCCATGCGGATAACCTTAGGTGTTTTAGACGGGATAAATAGGGTTTTTTTGTTTGTTTACCTTATTTAATTTGTCCTTTTATTTATGTATTTATTATTTTTATCCGGTAATAACTAATTTTTTTGTGTTTTATTTTTATTTTTATTTTACACATACTTTTGTTGCATTATCATTGCATCCACATTACATAGAGGCGTTGATTCAAGTGGTTTGCCCGATTAGAAAATCTTTCATCATGGAAAAAAGGTGTCTTAGGAAGGACGACATCGATCTAGTCGCACAACACCGGTCAGAGATTACTCAATAGATCCGAAGTAACAATTTGTCGAGCGAGCGTGTAGTGCCAAAGTATACACACGAGACCCTGATGGTGGACATACGACGAGTTGCAAGGCGTGTGAATGACTTAGCTACCGAAGCCGCGGCTCTCCGACCTTTCGTAACCCTGGACATGGAAGAAGCACCAAGGTTTATCAAGTTGCTCAGAGCTATCGAGGAGCTAAGAGGTAGAGCTAGGGCTTATGTGTAGAACTTTGTTTTGTAATTAAGACTTTTTGTAATAGGGACTCTTTTTGTAATAGGGACTCCTTTTGTAATATGGACCTTTTTGTAATCTGGACCCTTTAATTCCCATGAAAGTCGTTTGAAAGGGTGATTACCAGCGGAATCAACGCCTTTATTTGCATTCATGTTGCATATCATGACATGGTGTTGATTCAAGAACGGTTCATTAAAAGGCTTTCAAAATAGAAAAAGTCTGCTTTGCCAGAAATGATAATATAACAGTATCAAGTTAGGCCGAGCAAAGACCAATCGCGAAAGAAGACGGTACGATAGTAAGGCACGTGCGACGCAGAAGATTCAGTCAGGGCCACAGAACCCCAATTTTAAATCTTCACATTTGACCATTTTTTTAAAAAAACTCAGATTTTAATTTAACTCATAAAAAAATTGAAAATATTATTATTTTGCTTTTAAACTTCTTCCCTCATAAAACTTTCAGAATAATAATAATAACAAAACGAAACCTAAAAGTTTTATTTTTTTAGTAAGTTAAAAAAATTGATAATAAAAAGGAGGAATTTTTAAACCAAATGATCCTTGAAAATTTTAATTTAAACCCCAAAAAGTTTTAAAGTACTCCTTTAGGATCAATAGAACTCATCCCTGTTTAGACGTACCCAGATCTACAGAAGAAAATATATTGTCTCATGTCCTTTTCAGAAGCCACAATAGAATAGAATAAGAGGAGAAAACAGAGTCATCCATCATCCTGAAGACGACGTCGAGACGTGGAGCACAGGTTTTCCTTCCCGAAGTCAAGGTCTCCAGAATAAATTCAACTGTTGCATGTAATTCATTATTAATTTCTTGCAAACATACATTTTCTCTATTGAAAGTTTTTCAAATACTGTTCGAGAATTAACACCGCATTTGCATGCATTCTCGCATTTATAGGGTATTGATTCCCGAAGTGGTTTCTTAAATCTCAGAAATCATTCATAATTGGCAAAGGGTCGTCTGGTCAGATATTAGAGGGCATGGATCCAGGGTTTTGTCCCAGAACAAGATCGAAGACAATAGAAGAGGAACCATATGAAGACTTCAGGTCAGAAACAGTAAGGAGACACGGTACTGGTAATGAGCAAAGTAAAGTGCAAGAGTTGAAAGAAGCAGAGGAAAAAGTGATGAATCAGATGAATACTCTGACGAAAGGTAAGCGATCTATCGAATCGAAAGAAGAACCGATTAATGATCAGAATAGAAAGCGGGATATTCAGAATTCTACCTCTAAGCCAGCTAAATACGACAAATTGAACCCTTTTGTGATCTGCATCAATGAACAGGCGGAAGGTATGTCTGAGTTGGGCTTTCAAAAAGGTAAAGCTCAGTCTAGAAGAAACTCGAGAAACAAGTAATGAAAAGAAGTACATATCAATTCCTGTGAGGTACAGCGAACTACTCCTAATGTTTATCGTGAAGAGCCTTATTACCTCGGTGAAGTCTCTAGCGAAGAGACAGTCTTATCCGAGAGATTACGACACCGTTTAGGAAGTTTGGGTCACAGTATTGAGGATTGTGCGGCCCTGAGGAACAAGTTCAAGATCTTATCACGATGAGAATTTTGGGTTTCAAAGACAGAGTTCCCCAATTCTATAGTAATCTAACAATCACCCGAGGGGCAAAGTCGAGGAAGAATCGATATCCAGCACAAAGTTCAAGTAATGCCGAAGTAGGTCACTGAAGCGAGTTAAATTTGAAGATCGGAGATAGGGGCACCCTAGAAGAGGGATATTCTTTCGAGTTCAGCCAGCTCAGATAAGAGAGAGATAACTTGGATAAAATTGAATTTGCATAATGATCACCAAAAGCTTTACTGAGTGTTTAAGAATATCAGATTGGGTCACCTTTAAAGAATAAACGGTGTTGTCCAGTTGAAGGATGACTCAGAATATTGGAAGAAAAGAAACTAGTCAAGCAAGAATCAAGTCAGGTTGTTATCAGGTAAGTTTGAGGAAATTAGGAATAGGTACGACAGTCTCCAGAGATGAGCTACAGAATAACTTAGCCATTAACAAGAGTTTTGGAAACAAGTTTACGACAGAGCAATGACAATTCAACACTCTTCAGTTGGAAAGGGCAACTTCCAAGCTACGAAAAACTAAGCGGGGGATAGATGAAGACCCGAAGATCGATATTACTCGAGCAGGTAAGGTAGCTCAACAAGGTGGTAGGCTTTGTCAGAACATGGATCAAGTGTTGGACTACAGAGGCAAGCTGACCGGACTATTGGATGAAGTTAAGAAAGTAGGCACTGAAGCTTATCAGTAACTGTAAATATCTAATATCTGATATAATGAAACCTTTTGGCCTCAATGAACATCGTTCTATGGGGATCATTTTTGGAATCAATACCTTATTGCATTCATGTTTATATTTTAGGATTGCTTTGCACGATCCTGGCATGTTTTACATGACATTATCATTACCTTGCATAAACTTTATGAGGAGTAATTCAAAGACCAATTAGGGTTTTATCATGGATAAAAGAATTGAAGACACTCAAAAATCAAGATTCGAGCAGTTAAAAGATGGGCTCGAGAGGAAAAAAGAAAAAGAAGAAGTTTGATGCCTTCGATGCAAGAAAACTCCGTTTGAACCCTGATTTGGTCATTCCTCCAGATTTCAAAGATTCCCAGATTTACGCATGATGACGGAACAAGCTGACCCAAGATTAACCTGACCACGTCCTTTAGAAAGATAGAGGGCTACATCGAGAATGAAAAATTCCCGATCCACTACCTCTACGATAGTCTAGCATGACCTACCGTGATATGGTACAACTATTTGAGTAGAGACCAAGTGTAGTCATGCGGAGACTTAACTGACATCTTTATGGGCAATACATATATGCTTTAGACCAAGCACCAAGTCATCAGTATCTCCAGGGTACGAGGATGAAACCTGATGAAGGCTTCAAGGAACGTGCTTTAAGGTGGCTGTGTTTAGCGACCCAGGTGCAGCCTCCCGTAGATGAAGAGGAAAGTGACTTACATACCTCCTTTCATATTTCTTCTTTAATAAGATGCTCGAGAAAATGAAGGCCAGCTTTGAGGACTTAATGACAGTCGGAGAGAGAAACGAACATGCACTCTGAGACCTAAGTTTAAAGACCAGACCTATCTAGGAGCAGAAGGAAAGAAAAAGATAAATGGGTACCACTTTCAAGGTTCTCGTGATCGTAAGAGAAGAAGACAGGAAGATTCCTCTGAATCACCAAGAAAAATTCCTCGATCAAGTACATATTTAGAGATATTCGGAGTATTCCATATGGCCTCATCTGGTCAAGGGTTAGTACCTTACCTCTGGGACGATAAAGATTACGCCCAGCTCATCTGCCCACAGTTTTAATCCATACAGTGCATGTGAGTTCTACATTAAGGCACCGGGCATGGCACCAAGAAATTTGAGGTTGTTAATAGAAGAAATCAAGAAGTTGGTTGACGAGGGAGTCATGATAAGAATTGATCCAGCAAGGAAAAACAATAGAAGTGGCACAAGCCTACACTACAAAGGACCGGAATGAGTTAGTAGTCCGGAGGTCCCTATGGTTTTCCCATCAGTTCACAAAGAAATGTTCAATGCTTTGAAAAGAAGAAAAAAACTCTCAAACAGATATTTTTTTCCATTTAGAAAGCATTTTTACATTCTTGATTCTTTAAACATTTTATTTTATGGGGTAGTTTTTGTTCTCCCATATGCATATACACGCATTTTTGAATGGAAATATGTATATATCATTTCTATACCAGGTCCTCGATTTTTGAATGCAACAGTACATTTGCTTCAGATCCAAAGATCAACTTTAAGTTGCATATATTTAGAAGAGATTGAATGTTGTAGGGATACTGTAAATGTGAGTATCTGCTAGTTTACTTAGGCCAACAGAGGAACAAAGCGAGCGTTTAGACAATGGGCAGTTCCCATTTTAGGAATTTATCTTCTCAGGCGCTTGTTGTTTAAGATCCTTGAAACGAGAGTTGACCCTAAACCTCTACCCCCTGAAGGCTTTCTCAGGACATTTGTGAATGTGACGACAAATGGTACCAGAAGATAGAGATGAGACCATACAGATTGGATACGAAGATCAGAAAATCATCAGAAGAAACTGGTTGAAAACATGGATATGTCCAAACGAAAAACCAAAGAAAAGAAAAGAAATGGCAATCGGAAGGCCGAAGCAATCCAGATCGAGTAAATATCAGAAGAGCTGTAGAGAGGCAATTAACTTCGAGCGGAAGATAGCATCAATACCCAGTATAGGTACGTGTTGATTCGATGATACATTCATAGACTCGAATAAGAAGAAAGAGATTCAATGCTGAAAACCCAAAATGGGCAGTCTAAAAAAAGAGGAAAAAAAAGAAGAAAAGAAAAGAAAAGAAAAAATAAAATAAAAAAGAAGAAGAAGAAAATGAGAGAAAGAAAAAGGAAGAAAAAAAAGAAAAAAAGGGAAAAAAAGAAAAAAGAAAAAGAAAGAAAGAATATTGTATATGCTTCACACATAGATCAAACAATACAAGAAGAGACTTTAACTATGAGCAAGAGACACAAGGAATCCACATTTCAAGTAAATATCAGTTTTGAAAATTAGTATAGAAGCTCGAATTGAAGCCAAGTCAAGACAAGTCGGCCCGAAGATTGCCAATTTCGAAAAAAGGAAATGACCTCTAGGGTGAAAACCCAAAAATGTGCAGTCTAGAGTGATCCTGAAAATAAAGAAAAAGAGTAGTCTACCTGAGCCTGCTGGCATCAATATCCAACCAAAATACACTGATCTGAAGGTACAGAAGAAGGAAGTGACCTCTAGGGTGAAAACCTAAAAATGGGCAGTCTAGACCGATCCAAGAGAAAAAGTGAAAAAGAAGAAAAGAAAAAAGAGAAAAGAAGAAAGAATAATATTTCATTTAGGCGTGCCAATCACAAGAATTCCCAGAAATGTATTCATAGTCCTTCATTCAAGAAATCTCAGTTTCGAGGAGTATTGAAGGATCAAACATTATTGAACAGAAAACGAACATCAGTATATAGCCAAAATGCAAGGCAACCTACAGTAAAAAGAAAGGAAATGAACTCTAGGGTGAAAACCCGAAAACGGGCAGTCTAGAGTGATCCAAAAAAGGGAAGGAATAATGGGCATATCCAAGTTACACAAGTACAGAAATACTGTTTCACTTAACCATAAACCAAAGCCCTACATTACAAGCCCCCAAAGACTATTCTGGTCATCCATAGATATCCAAGTTGTATGAGAATGTCTTCAGATTTCATTCCGCCTATAAGGGTTAACTTTGCTTCAAGGAACGTCAAACTTCGAAGTGCTTGGTCGACACCCCAAATGAGGGAAGGATGGGGCATGGTGAGATAGTGAGATTAAGAGAGGCACCTTAAACGGGGTATAAACTAGGTAGGGTTGTTCCTCCCAAAAACATATTAGACCAGAAGAAACTATACATTGGCATATATCTCCACAATGGTCAAGATCTTCTAAATATGCGCTTCATTAGAGTTGATCTCTGGCAACTTGAAGCAGATGCTCTATGGTGTTTGATATTTCGGGGGCAAACATGTTTTAAAAGGTTTGACATTTTCTCCCAAAGTTTTGATGTTTACCATTTCCCCCAAACATTAGTTTTTAAAATGTTTGGCAATATACTTCGAATTTTGTTTACCATTCTCTAAACATTATTTTAAAAAAAATGTTTGGTCCTTAAAAAAGAAGAAGAAAAGAAAAAGATGTTTACCATTTGTTCCAAACAATGTTTTCAAAATGTTTGGTATCCCCTCCAAGTTGTGATTTTCAAAATAACTGTTATCTTTTCAAACAATCATTGTTTTTTGAAATATACGCAAGTAAATTGCTATTTGCATTATTTTAAAAATAAATGATGATGAGATTTAAAGCATAGGGACCGAGAGTTAGTTCCCGTCGAAATGCTACGAGAAGATCAAGGATGAGCTCAGGGGATGGAAGCATTTTGGCTCACCCTGATGACTAGAAATAGATCAAGGCTCTGTATGATGGGTCAGAAAATTCAAAGCAGTGGAGCCTGTGGTTGAATGGGGCAACGCCAAGCGAAGAAGATGACAAGGGTTCTTATAAGAATAATATAAGAACCAGAAGATCATTTATGAAGATAAGTGATAACCCTGAAAACAAGAAAATCCTTCCGCACAAAAGGTTTAAAAGCATGTTCAAATGAGGATTTAAGAGCATACAGTGAAGAAGTAAAGAGATGAAGAAATCTGAGGAGCGACCTTTCAGGGTGTAAGACTTTAGAACGAAAAAGGGGCTGAAAGAAAAAAGAAAAAAGAAAAAAGAAAAAAGAGAAAGAAAGAGAGGGAGAATTAAAAAGAAAAGAAAAAGAAAAAAATAAGAAGAAAAAAGAAGAAAAGAAAAAGAAAATAAGAAGAGAGAAAAAAAAAAGAAAAAGAAGAGAAAGAAAGCATTACATTGCATGCATCATATAGATAGGGGCATGTCAATTTTTGCTTGTTTTGGGCAGGTACTTGAAGAATTATCAAAGAGTATTAAGAAGTGGATTTCATTAAAGAAAGAAAGTTTGGCAACCATTTTCGGTGTGAGTCCCCAAATTTGAAGAAAGATCGGTAGCCATTTTCTGCGTGAATCCCTAAATTAAAGAAAATTTTCGACATCTATAGCAGCGTGAGTCCTAGAAGATCGACAACCATTTTCGGCGTGTTTCCCCAGATTTGAAGAAAGTTTGGTAGCCATTTTCGGCTTGAGTCCCCAAATTTGAAGAAAGATCGGTAGCCATTTTTGGCGTGAATCCCCAAATTGAAGAAAAATTTCGGCAGCTATAGCAGCGTGAGTCCTAGAAGATTGGCGGCCATTTTCGGCGTAAGTCCCTAAATTTGAAGAAAGTTTGGTAGCCATTTTTGGCATGAGTCCCCAAATTTGAAGAAAGTTTGGCAGCCATTTTCGTTTTGAATCCCCAAATCTAAAGAAAAATCGGTAGCCATTTTCGGCGTGAATCCCCAAATTGAAGAAAGATTTCGGCAGCTATAGCAGCGTGAGTCCTAGAAGATCGGCAACCATTTTTGGTGTGAGTCCCCAAATTTGAAGAAAGTTTGGCAGCCATTTTCGGCGTGAGTCCCCAAATTTGAAGAAAGATCGGTAGCCATTTTCGGCGTGAATCCTCAAATTGAAGAAAAATTTCGGCAACTATAGCAGCGTGAGTCCTAGAAGATTGGCGGCCATTTTCGGTGTGAGTCCCTAAATTTGAAGAAAGTTTGGCATCCATTTTCGGCGTGAGTCCCCAAATTTGAAGAAAGTTTGACAGCCATTTTCGGCGTGAGTCCCCAAATTTGAAGAAAAATCGGTAGCCATTTTCAGCGTGAATCCCCAAATTGAAGAAAGATTTCGGCAGCTATAGCAGTGTGAGTCCTAGAAGAATGGCAACCATTTTCGGTGTGAGTCCCCAAATTTGAAGAAAGTTCGGTAGCCATTTTTGGCGTGAATCCCAAAATTTGAAGAAAGATTTCGGCAGCCTTAGCAGCGTGAGTCCAGAAAGATCGATAGCCATTTTCGGCGTAAATCCCCAAATCTAAAAAAAAGGTCGGTAGCCATTTTTGGCGTGAATCCCAAAATTTGATGAAAAATTTTGGCGGCCTTAGCAGCGTGAGGCCCAGATGTTAGATCGGGTCATCGGTAAGTCCTTCGGGCACGATGTTAAGTCATTCGAGCCACCAGTAAGTCTTTCAAGCATGGTGATAAGTCCTTTGGGCCATTAGTAAGTCCTTTGGGCATGATGTGGCAGTCTTAAGTAGCATAAGTCCAAAGATATCAACAAACTTGTTAAAAAAAACGAGATAGAAAAAAGAAAGAAAAAGAGAAAAAAAGAGAGCAGAAAAAGGGGGAAAAGAAAAAGGAAAAAGAGAAAAGAAAATTTGAAGATAAAGGTTCTATATAGGAAGGGCCTATATTTTCAAGCTCCCGTAACGAGAGGTTCTATGTAAGAAGAATCCGCCGCTCTGAGGCTTCAGGAGCTGAAAGTTTTATATAGGAAGGGCTTGCAGGACCAGGGTGAAGACTAGCAGTCCTATATAGGAAGAACTCCCAGCTGAAGGAATTCACCCATGACACATAAGATTTTATATAGGGAAAACCCGTTGTGTTGAAGGTGAAGAGTCCTATATAGGAAGGGCTCCGAGCTTTACTGTCTTAGAGTGAAAAATTCTATATAGGAAGAACCTGTAGCTCCGAGATTTCAGAAGCTAAAAGTTCTATATAGGAAGGACTGGCGGCTCCAGGGTTTGAAGACTACCAGTTCTATATAGGAGGAACTCCCAGTCGGAAGAATCCATTAGTGGCGCAAAAGGTTTTATATAGGAGAAACCAGCGTTGAAGGTGAAGAGTTCTATATAGGAAGGACTCCAAGCTTTACCGTCTCAGAGTGAAAAGTTCTATATAGGAGGGACTCGTAACTCAAGACTTCAGAATGAAAGGTTCTATATAGGGATGACCTATAGTTCCGAGATCAGAAGGTGAAGAAGTTCTATATAGGAAGAACTTACAAGCTTGAAGATTCAGCTAAGGAAGAGCGGAGGGTTCCAGAAGAACACGTGATTCCGAAGCCAAAGACAAGAAAGTAGGTCAAAAATGAGTGCTTTTGATCTTTGCTTTGTCCTCGTTTCACAAGAACAAACAAAGAGGGGCAACTGTAATCACTCATTTTTGACCGGGTTTTAGTGTTATTAGTATTATTTTAATGGTAGTATTATTAATATAAAATTAATAAAAAGTCAAAAATAATAATATAAAAAATTAAAAAGCAAAAAAAAAGGAAAATGGGTGGTTTTGGGATGAACACGTCACCCTTAACCCACCCCAATTGCCTATATAAAGGCATGGGGGCAGGGGCAATTTTCACGCCCAAAAAATTGGCCAAATTTCCATGAAATTGGCTCCCCAATCAGGAGCTAGCCGGGTTGGGGGCAGTGCCCTCGGCCCCAATTGGTTCGATCCAACATTCGATCGGGGTCTTGTTTGGATCCGATCTAGTTAATATTTTTGGAGAGGTCGTGGTAGATCTCAGTGGGGTTCAGTCGGGGTTCGTCATTCGAGCTCCTAGTTAGGTATATTTTCTTCCCTTTTTATTTGTGTTGTAATTTTTATAATTTAATGAAGTATTAGTTATTTTAAAATTGTATTCCTATTTTTTAGTTTGTATGTTTATGTTTTAGATTAGTATTTAATATGTTTTAAATTTATGTTTTATATTAATATTTTATTTATGTTATATTCGTTTTTATTTATGTGTTAGATTAATATTTATTTGTGTTTTAAATTAATATTTATGAATGTTAGCATTTTATTTATGTTAAATTTGTTTTTATTTATGAGTAAGATTAATATTTATGTATATATGTTTTAGATTAGTATTTTATTTATGTTAGATTAGTATTCTATTATGTTAATATTTATTTGTATTGTTTTTAAATTATTTTCCATATTTTATATTTTGTTCACTAAGTTTGCATAATGGAATATATAATGTCAATGCGACGCCCTTTTATCCGAGCGTAAACGGGGCCAGTATCAGGCGTAGTGATAGTGGTTGGGCGTTCACTCTCGGATAATGGGGCCTTTAAAATCTACTCGCACTTATAACCGAATCTTAACTTAATCGTCACTTTAATCCGAAAAATCCAATATTAATAAAGCGGTAATTATTAAAGTGCCAATTTTGGGCGGTGTGGGGGTGCTAACCTTCCCCATCCGTAACCGACTCCCGAACCCAACAGGTTTCGAATCTCTGGTTTTATGGTGTCCGGCCTACCTAAGTGGCCGATGGCAACTCCAATTTCTAAATAAAACGCGGTTTTTAGAACCCCATAGAATAAATATTTTTATATCTGAAAAACCACAAACACTTCGAAATTCGGTTTTTCAGCGATAAGGAGACATCGCTACAGTATGCAATTTGGTTTCCAGTTTCAAAGAGGCATACCGATACGCGCAAAGCCGTATCGGTACCCTATAGCCATTAAGCACAAACTTGGTTTCCAGTAGCGAAAATCGGTACTGATACGCCTTATACCGTATCGATACGCTTTTACCAAATTGACTATTTTGAGTACCAAAACACTTAGAAAAAGTTTGGGGGTTTACGTTTTAACTTAGAAAATATTTAAGTTCGAATGCCTATCATTTTAGTGAGTAAATTGAGTACTTTAAAAATTTATTTCTTTTTTACAAATTAGTCCTTGTTATATCAAAATCAAATATAGGTTTAACAATCTCCTCTTTTTTGATATAACAAAACCAAAATAAATTTATAGTTCACACCCTTTTTCTTTAAGGCTAAAAGACAATTTGTTTTTGAAAAACTTTAAAAAATTTATATCCCGCTTCTCCCCTTTTTGTTAAATCAAAATCAATAGGGAAAAATAAACCTAAGCATAAAGCAATATAACTCTAAAGATAATTAAACAACATAAATATTATAAATTCAAAGCATTAAAAACCAAGGCATAATATCCAACTATAATAAAACAAACATAAACCAAAGCATAAAGCCATAGGAAATATCAAATGAAACAAATGTGCATAAACTCAAATCCTAATAGATATGATATAAGATGAGATGAGATGAGATGCAAAGCCTAAGAGTCGTCTTCATTATTTTCTTCCTCGTCTCCAACTTCCTCTTCATCATTGTTGTCTCTAAGAGCATGTCCACGTTATTCTTGATGAAAAGCGGTATGAGTCATGTTCATAGAGGCCACACGATACTCAACGATAGACAATCTAGCATCCATAGAAGTCAAGCGAGTGTCGATGGTGTCGAACCTAGTATCCATGGTAGCAAACTTCCCATCAAGGTAAGCCATGAGACCATCAAGGGAAGGTGGAGCAACCGGGTCAATGAGAACATCCTCAACTAGATCAACATCTACGAGGGCATCACCGGGAAGATCCACATTGCGAACTCATTCTCCATTATAAAAGGTGAACTTGGCCTTACGAAGAGGTTTATCATCAATAGGGTCGGTAAGGGGAACCCTAAGGTCAAGAGAGTAATCGATATCGAGCTTGTGGAAGATGAAGTTAAGGATGTTTCCATAGGTGAAGGAGGTGACAAGGGTGGTATGACGGTTGTTGACTATATAGACCAACTCAGCAAATATTATTTGGGCAAGGTTTGGACATTTTCTCTCACAGAAACAATGAAGCCAAAAGTCATCCACCATACGAATAGAGGACCACTTGCCATCGGATGGTCGAAACCACCAAGCGATGAGAAAATGGAGGAAACACTTATGGGCATCAAGAACGTTACTGAGCCACTATAGAGTTGAGGAAAAGAGTTTTTATCATCAATACCTATATCTTCCATCCCTAAAATATAGGCTATCATTTTAGAATCAAGAGTAAAAACTTTTTCCATAAGATAGAATTCAATGGCTATGGTTTCGATTTTCTCTCGATTTAAAATACACCGGGCATTTGAGTAGAAAATACGAACAAGGTTTTTATAAAGAATGCCGAGTATGTTTAAAAAATTCATAAACTTCCATTGCCTCATCAAATCAAGATATTTGAATTTAAACTCATCGGAGCACATATAGTCAAAATTAACAACTCGTTCACGATAGATTTTGAAATTGCTTGAAATATTTTATAGCTTCAGGTAATCCGGTTCATTAAAACAATGTTTAAAAAGTTGGTTAAGATTGGGTTTGGTACCATTGTTATCGGGATTGGGATTGGAAGAACTGGCACTCAAATCTTTTCTAGATCTTTTCTTAGGAGGCATGGTTAAGGATTTTGGAGAAACCTGCAAAATTCAAACCACAAAAACATATGTATGCAAGCACATCAAATTCAATCCAATAATTCAATCTAATGATCAAGGTAGGATAAAAATCTATATAGTATAGTTTAAAACCATATACAAATAAAAAGAAAAATTTTGATAACTCAAAAACTTATGTATGCAAACACATCAAATTCAATCCAATAATTCAATCTAATGATCAAGGTAGGATAAAAATCTATATAGTATAGTTTAAAATCATATAGAAATATAAAAAATTTTGATAACTTAAAAACGTAAAAGCTGGAAAATAAAATATACGAGTATAAATATATACTCGAACCAAAAAATTTTAGTTTTGAAATTTTTTTGTAAAATCTTTGAAAACATGGATACATACATCTTAAATATACAAAATTTAAACCTAAAAGCTATACAAATATAAAGAAATTTGAAATAGTAAGAAAATAGGATTTTACCTTGAATATAGATGAATAGTTGAATGAGAAGATGATTTGCACAATGCTTGATGATCGAAGCTTGAGTTTGATATTTAGAGAAAAAGCCCCCCAAAGATTTTGGAGAAATTTTATGAAAAACCTAGAGATCTAAAGGGATTTTATAGGGGATTTTCGGCCAGGTTTTTTTTTAAATAAAGAGATACACTTTGATTTAAAATAGGAAAGCCTATTTAATGGCTCCAGTGCACGCGTACCGATACGCATAAAGTACGTATTGAAACCGTATACCAGTACGTTATAACCCTGTATCAATTTTTGACTCGTACCAATACAGATTTCTCTATACCAAAATGCTACTTCTGATACCTCGTATCGGTATAGCTATCTCCATACCGATATCCTTTGACAAATTTGACAGATTTGGTAGCAAATGACCCAAAAATTTGATTTTACTTGAATCGAAATGCATGATTATGACATGAGAGCAACATGAATATGTAAAAATAGATACATACTCCCCCTAACAACATGAATAGATGCATATAAAGGACGAGATCATACAAACATGAAGATCATACAAATTCAAGCAAGATTAAGCTCAAAACAAAGGCTTTAAGGTTCAAGAAAGGCTAGTAAGCCCTAATTCTCTCCTAAGAGACCAAAAATGCTCCTTATCTAAAGGTTTGGTAAAGATATCCGCTAATTGATGCAAGGTACATACTCTAGAACTACATCATTTTCAAGACATGATCTTTAATGAAATAATGCCTTATTTCTATATGTTTAGTTCTAGAATGTTGGATGGAATTTTTAGTGAGACAAATAGCACTAGTATTGTCACACTTTAAAGGGATAGTACCTAAATCAATTTCATAATCTAAGAGTTGTTGCTTCATCCAAAAGACTTGAGCAAAACAACTACCGGCTGAAATATATTCTGCCTCGGTAGTAGATAGCGCTACGCTATTTTGCTTCTTAGAAAACCATGAGATTAACATGTTACCTAGGAATTGACAAGTACCGGAGGTACTATTTCTATCTATCTTACAACCTCCATAATTCGCATCCAAATAAGCATGCAAACTAAAGGATGTGTCTCTAGGATGCCAAAGACCTAAACAAGGGGTGTCTCTAAGGTATCTAAAGATTCTTTAACGGCTTGTAAATGATATTCTCTAGAACTAGTTTGAGATCCAGCACACAAGCAAATACTAAACATGATATCTGGTCTACTTGTGGTAAGATAAAACAAAGAAACTATCATAGATCTATAAAGCTTAAGATCAACACATTTACCTCCTTCATCTTTGTCAAGCTTTGTAGATGAGCTCATTGGAGTGGCTTGAGGCTTCACGTTCTCTAAGCCAAACTTCTTGAGCATACCTTTGATGTACTTTGCTTGATTGATAAAGATGTCATCTTTTCTTTGTTTGATTTAGAGTCCCAAAAAGAATGAGAGCTACCTCATCATGCTCATTTCAAATTCACCTTGCATTAGCTTAGCAAAATCTTGGCAAAGAGATTCATTATTAGAACCAAAGATAATGTTATCAACATAAATTTGAACTACTTGTAGCGAAGGCACGCTAAATAAAAAAACGATGGTTTTTGAAATGTTTTTGAAAGGTGTTTGTGATATTTAAAAATATTTATTCCGTGGGGTTTACAAAAAACCTTATAAAAATGGAGTCGCCACCGGCCACTTAGGTAGGCCGGACACCATAAAACCAGAGATTCAAAAAGACAGGGGTTCGGGAGTCGGTTACGGATGGGGAAGGATTAGCACCCCCACACCGCCCAAAAATTGGTACTTACTGCTTTATTAATATTGGATTTTCCGGATTAGAGTGACGATTATTTTAAATTTCGGTCATAATTGCGAATATATTTTAAGGGTCCCGTTATCCTAGAATAAACGCCCAACCACTATCACTACGCTTGATACTGGCCCCATTTACGCTCGGATAAAAGGACACCGCATTAACAATTCATATCTCGATATGCAATCTTAATGGCAAAAATATAAAACATGGTAGGATGTTTAAATGTAGTAAATATTGTCATAACAGAATATTAATCTAACATAGATGATATTCTAGATTAAAACTTGCATATACATATTATTCTAAATAATAGATAAAAATAACTATCATATGTCAAAATAATAAGGCAGGAATAAATACATATATACGAACAAGTATTTCAAAAAAAGACATACATACTGGTAATAAAACATATTTCGACATATACGGGTCCACATATTGTATAAAAGGGTAAAATATACTAACATGTAGCCCTAAAAATAAGAAAGCACACACACATATAAAAATACTAAATATGCCATGTACGAATTAACTAAAACATAACATGCTTGATACGGATAATCGGATAAAAAAAACATAAATATTATATTTAACACATATATACATAAAAACATAGGACGAGTCATATACGAGAGACATAAAATAAAATAATATCAACATATACGATTATAATACGAACAATAATATTTACAAAGAAAACAGGGCTGAAATGAAAGAAAAACAAAAGTCAGTGGCAGAAATTTAAGAACAATAATATGTAATTTGGGGACGAAATTGCGAAACAAATAAAACCTAAAAGGACCAGCATTGTAATTAGACCAAGGGGCAGACCCACAGTGAAAAATCCGAAAACGCGGGATGATTAAGGACGTAATTTTACCAATTAGAAACTGATTCGGTGTAATTTAGGGACGAAATTATAATCTTTTGAAAAACCAGGGGGACTGGGGCTGTGATTATACCATGCGGCAAGACAAAAATGAAAATATTGAAAACGTGGTGGGATTAAGTGTGTAATTTACCCATTTCAAAAATAATAATAACTATAAAAGGGCTATTTTCAGACCGAAATCAAATTTTCTCCATTTTTTGTTTCATTCTTCCGTTTCAACATAACCCATGTTCATCTTTTTCTCTCAAGTGTTCTTGAGAAACCCAGAATCCGGCGGCCGGCCGCCGTATTCTCCGCCGCCGGCCGCCGCTAACCGGCGCCGGTAGGCTCCCAAAATACACCAAAACCTTCCTCTTGTCGTCCTCAACATGAATCCGTGGTTGGATTCAGAGGATCCCCTTTTATTTACCCTAGATCTAAGAAATACGAACCCAAAAATATATTTTCTTTAGACCAAAACGAAACCACAAGGGGTCTTCCCCTCCCTTTGTTCACCAGATCTGGCTTGTAGAAGCCGAAAGGCTTGTCACAGAGGAAGGGAAGACCCACAGACAAAGCCGGTAAGACTTCTTTACTTGTTTCTTTTTTTATTTTCTTTTTGTATTTCGTATATGCATGCAAAGAAAACAGGTAAGAAAAAGAGACAAAAAAATTACCACTGGACTGCCGTTTTGATTATCTTGACTGGTTACAAGTTTCTGGTTTTTACAAGCTTTTTGTTTTTTTTGTGTTACTACTCTCTCTGTTTTTTTTTGCTCCTCAAAAATCCCTCTCCCCGTTACAACAGCCCCGTTTCATATATATTACTGCCTCTGTATTTTGGTTGCAACTTGTATCTTCTTTTCCAGATCTGACATTTGCTTGTTGTCTTTGGCATGATCTGAACGCGGGGACTGAATATCGGCGCGGTGGCGGTGTGACCATTCTGCCAGAGGCCAGATGCATGTTCAGTCGTTAGATCAGATCTGATCTAACGGTCGAGATGGCTTGAAGAACGATCGGCCTGGATGAAGCCTCGATCTGATGAAACGGCTTCAGATTTCGCCACGTGGAGCTCCGCAGTCGAGGAGTCAGAACGCGTGGATCTTACGCGCGCGTGGGATGTTAAAGCGTCCGCGCGTGGACCACACGCGCGCGTGGCACTCGAACGGTCCATACGTGTGGAGCACGCGCCTCGCAGATATTTTTGACCTTGGATGCATCGTGGCTGTTGGATCAGATCTTGATCCAACGGCCCACAGTTACCTGCACATTGTAATTAGATAGGATTCAGATTTGGGCCAAACGGGCCTTGTAATTGAATTTTGTAATTGGACTTGGATTTTATTTATTTGGGTTTAATATATATTTAATTTTTCATTTTACTAGCCCAATACCAATAATAGTATACTTATAACAGCAATATATACGAAAATATATACTTATATTATACGATCATTAATTAATATAATATTCTAGTGTACGTACGTATAATCATACATATAATTAACATAACATCTATACGTGCTTATACTCTAGATACATACGTGACATACATACACCCCTAATACATATATAAAGCATATACATGCACACATCACCTTATATTAATAACATTCATTATAATTAAATATACATGCAATATATGTACAAGTAAAAATGAGTGATTACACTACTAAAATGTCGTTACCTTTTTTTCTAAATAGTGTAGTATCAACCTTCCCTTTGTCCAAAACTTTTTCTATTAGAAAACTTGATAATCTTTCATACCAAGCTCTAGGAGCTTATTTCAAACCATATAAAGCTTTTGAAAGTTTAAAAGTATGGTTTGGATATTTTAGATCTTCAAAACTGGGTGGTTGTCATACATACACTTTTTCATTTATAAAACCATTTAGAAGAGCACTTTTAACATCCATTTGAAAAAGGTTGAATCCATGATAACATGCAAATGCAAGCAACATCCTAATAGCTTCTATTCTAGCTATGGGTGCATAGGTTTCATCAAAATCAATTTCTTTTTCTTGAGTGTAACCTTGAACAACAAATCTAGCCTTTTTTCTCACTATGTTACTACTCTCATCTAGTTTATTTCTATAAACCCATTTAGTACCTATAGTAGATTTATTACTAGGCTTATCAACTAATGTCCAAACTTGACTCCTCTCAAATTGATTTTAACTCTTTTTATATAGCCAATATCCGATCATCATCATTTAATGCTTCTTTGATATTTTTAGGCTCTATGCATGAGATAAATGCAACATAATTACATGTATTTCTAAGAGATGATCTAGTGGTTACCCCTTTGGATGGATCACCCAAAAATATCACCACCTTTGACATAGTTGAACTCCCTTGGGTAGACCTCCCTTTCCTCTAGAGACATATCCTTCAAGGCTTCTAAAGGTGTCGCTTGTGGTTCTTCTTTTGGTGAAACTTCATCTGCCTTTGATGATTGTCTTCCACCATCATTGGCATCAAAAATTCCTACATCATCATCACAAGTATCCTTCCTCGGAAGGAGGTTATCATCGAAAAGAACATGAATTGATTATTCAACCACTAAAGTTCTTTTGTTAAATACACGATAGGCTTTAGAGTTTAAAGAGTAACCTAGAAAATAGCTCCATCATTTTTTGCATCAACTTGCCTAAATTGTCTTTTCTATTGTTTAAAATAAAACATTTACATCTAAAACAATGAAAATAAATAATGTTAGGCTTTTATTTTTGAAAAGCTCATAAGGTGATTTCTTTAAAATTGGTCTAATCATTTCACGGTTGACAATATAACAAGCGGTATTTGTGGCTTTCGCCCAAAAATACTTAGGCAAATTGTTTTCACAAAGCATGGTTCTAGCCATTTCTTCTAAAGTTCTATTTTTCCTCTCAACGACCTCATTTTGTTTAGGTGTTCGATGAGCCAAAAAATTATGGCTAATTCTATTTAAGTTACAAAACTCTTCAAAATCAAGATTTTGAAATTCAGTTCCATAGTCACTCCTAACATGAGAAATGGAGTAATCAACATCATTTTAGTTTGCTTTTGAAAACGTGATAAATTTTTCTAAAGCCTTATCCTTGGTACTTAAAAAGAGAACCCAAGTAAATCTAGAGTAATCATCAACTAAATCAAATGCATATTGTTTTTCACCCAAGCTCATAGTTCTAATAGGGCCAAAAAGATCTATATGGATCAATTGTAAAATTCTACTTGTTGATACATCATTAATGGATTTAAAAGAAACTCTTTTATGTTTGCCTTTAGCACATGCATCACAAATTTTGTCAAGAGAAAACTTGATTTTAGGCAAACCTCTTACTAGATTATTTGAAATCATTTTTTCCAAAACACTCATGTTTGCATGTCCTAGTTTTCTATGCCATGACCAAGAATCATGCTCATCTTTTGCAACAAAACATGCATTTGAAATATGAATGTCATCTAAATGCGCCATGTATATATTTCATATTCTATGACCAATAAGCACAATTTTATTAGATGCAATGTCAATAATTTTGCAACCATTTAAATCAAACATGACATTGAAACATTTATCACACAATTGGCTTATGCTTAAAAGAATATGCTTAAGACCGTTGACATACAAAACATTATCAATGAGTATGGAAGAGTGATTACCAATGGAATCAATTTTTTCAATATGGACTTTGGAGTTGTCACTGAAAGTTACTACTCCTCCACTCTTTGGTTTTAGCTCTAAGAATCGACTCTTGTCATCAATCATGTGTCTTGAGCATCCACTATCAAGGTACCATGAGTTTTCACTTGAAGTTTTGGCTTTTTAGCATGCTCCCCCTACAAACATAGAATCAAGTATTGATTTTTGGTACCAAAATTCTTTTGGGTCCATGAGTATTAGCTCCCAAAATCTTGGTTTCCATAGGAATCCAAGAAGCAATAGCATCAATTTTATTAGAAGTAACAAGTTCCTTAGGAACCCAAACACTTATAATTTTCTTACCATTAGAGGGAATTTGGAAGGCCCTGTGTTTGTATCCATTAAAGCTTCTTCTCACATAGTTGGGTTTTGAATTACTTCCTTTTTAAAACGTGGTGAACCAACTTTATTTAAAGAAGCATTAAGATCACTTACTCATTTTTTGTGATCATCATCTACTCTTGAAAGTAAGTTATACTAGTCTTGATTTTTCTTTTCTAAATCTTTTTGTTTTACTTGTATGTCCTCAACTTTCCTTTCAAGTTCCACATTGGTTTTGGATAAATAATCATTTTGGTTTTTCAAATCGAAAATTATTTTCATGTTTTTCAAAAGTGATTCTTTATACCTCAAAACCAACTCATCATAAACCTCTTGCAACTCATCATAAGCTTCTTAAAGCTCATCAAAAGTAAAATCAAAAGTAGTTGAGTTTGAGGCTACCTTAGGATCCTCCTCCAATGCCATGAGACATAAGTTAGCTATTTCTTTCTCCTCCTCATCAGATGAGTCTTCATCGCTCCAAGTAGCTACATATTCTTTGAGCTTATTCTTCTCGAAACTCTTTCTCTTTAGTTGGGGATAATCAAACTTGATATGTCTCAGCTTTTGCACTCATAGCAAACAATTTGGTCATTCTCTTCTTCTTTTGGCTTGTTCTTGAAACCTTCTCTTCGTTGGAACTTCCTTCCACGATTGGATTTCATGAAGCTTGTGAACCTCTTGGCTAGCATAGACATTTTTTCATATTCTTTCTCACTAGAATCTCTCTCTTCTTGTGAAGCTTTGAAAGTAATTCCCATCTTCTTCTTCTCCACTTTCTTCTTCTCTTTCTTCTTCTCTTCTTTTTCTCTTCCTTTCTTCATAAACTCGTGAGTGAGAAGAGACCCTAAAGGAGTATCAAGCTTCAAGGTCTTATGATCTTTGACTTCGATGATGGCGATCTTCTTTAAGTCTCATAACTTAGGAAGAGAGTAAATAAGCTTCCAAACAAGTTTGTCTTCTAAAATGACTTCTCCATAGCCTTTAAGCTCGTTCACTATGACGGAGAATCAATCGAACATCTTGTTAATGCCTTCATCTGATTCCATTTTGAAGTTCTCATAGCTTAGATTGAGGAGTCCAATCTTGGTTTCCTTTACCTTATTGGTGCCCTCATAAGTAGCTTCTAGCCTGTCCCATATCTCCTTGGCACTAGTGCGAGAAGACATCTTTGTGTACTCGTCTGCTCCAAGAGTACAAAATAAGATGTGCATTGCTTTGTCATTGATTTGTAACTTATTTTGATCATCATCAGTGTATTCTTGCCTTGTCTTGGGAACACGTCAGTCTTCTTCTTCCTTCATCAGAATAGATGGTCTATCTTCCACTACAACCTAAATGAGGTAGTCATTGAATTTGATGAAGAGCCTCATTCTATTCTTCCAATAACGGTAGTTTACCTTATTGAAATAAGGCAGTTTGGAGATAGATTGAGATTCAGTGTATTAGTTACCAGAGGTCATGGATTGAATTGTAGATTGATTGAACACCAGTAGGATCTACTTAAAAGGATGTGAAGCCTTCCAATGGGTGTAGCTCTGATACTAATTGTTAGGATGAACAATCAATACAAATGGCCAAGAGGGGGTGAATTGGAAATTAAAAATTTTGGTGGAAGCAAACAGAAAGGCAATAAAAATTTGTACACAATATTTATAGTGGTTCAACCTTCTCAACAAGGTTTACATCCACTGTCTTAGCTATCCACACTAAGGATTTCTCAAATCCACTATATTTACTTTCGATTTGAGGCTCAAAGAGATAACCTTACAACTCCCTTAAGGTTTGTACCCCAAAACCTTAAGAATACTTTTAAAGAGAAAATTACAAATTTAGCAAACTAAGAAACCTCACAAGGCAGTACAGTTTAAGGCTCACTCAACCCCACACACTTGAATAAAAAGATTATAATTAAGAACACTCAAGTGGGTTTACAAGATTCAACACATAAGGCTCAAAGATGTTGGATGTGTGCTTGAAGGCTTTAGACTTGATGAATAGTTGTTGAAGAAGCTTTGGAGTTTGATTTTATACCCCTTCATTGATTTCTAGTCATTTGGGTAGTTGAGATATTTAATATAGTTGTTGGGCTATATTTTCCCGTAATAAATGTTGTCTAGCAACACTGGTATTGGTACACGATAGCTCGTATCGGTACCTGCCATAAGAAGAAAGAGTCTTTGCAACAAAGGGGTACCCGTACGCGAAAGAGCGTATCGATACAGAGTGTCCATTTTACAAAAAAATATCGGTACGGGCGATATCCTATCGATACCTATTTTGCTCACTGGAATTCTTGGAAGTTCTGGTTAAAAGATTGTATCGATACGCCTCTAGGGGTATCGTTACGTGTAACCGTTTTTCAAAAACTATGGTTCCAATAAAATTGACAAGGTAACGGTCAAAACATTAAATGAAAGATTTGGAAAATCTTTAACCCCCGTACTGGTACGCCATAGGCCATACCGATACTCCTATACAATTTGGTTTCTAGTTTCAAAGAGGCATACCGATATGTGTATAGCCGTATCGGTACCCTATAGCCATTAAGCATAAACTTGGTTTCTAGTAGTAAAAACTGGTACTGATACGCCATATACCGTATCGACACTCCTTTACCAAATTGGCTATTTTGAGTACAAAAACACTTAGAAAAAGTTTGGGGATTTACATTTTGACTTAGAAAATATTTAAGTTTGAATGCTTGTCGTTTTAGTGAGTAAATTGAGTAGTTTAAAAACTTAGTTCTTTTACAAATTAGTCCTTGTTATATAAAAATCAAATAAAGGTTTAACAGAACTTATCACATCCAGATTATTTTGCTAAGAAAACACTCAATTGGGATTTATTATTCAATGCAATCATTTGGAATCTTTGGTTATACCGAAATTCAATAGCATTTGATAAGAAGATGGAAGAGTAGGGTTCGATTTTTTACCATAGTTGTCGGTTGTAGAGTTCAACATTGCTCGCTTTGGAGTCGATACATCATAGGGCTATTGTGTTTGTTCATATGGCTCAAGGATTAAATGTCTAGACAACATCGGAGGAAGGTTATATCAAACCAAACAGGAATGGTGCTCGATGTAGTGTAGATGGCTTATGTTCATGTAGGGGTGTGTTGCACTACAGTAATGTGATTAAATCTCGCCATAGAGTTTACTAAGATGCTTAATTTACCTGGTCATAAATGAAGTAACTTTATGTTGTAATACTTGCAGCAGTTTTCAGATGGTTTAAAGGATGATGGTGTGTAATGATATAAAAAGTGATGAGAATAAAGATTCTAGAATTTTGGATGGTTAATGTGATCGATGGTGGTGGTAGAATTGGATGATGGAAGGTGGGAGGTAGTTTAGGACTTGAGGATTGAACCAACAATAAGAAGTGTGACCCGAACCCTATAACGGTCTCTAAAAAAAATAAGGATCTTGACCCACTAGTTAAGTAGAACTAGGAACCAAAGATATCAAGGTTTGATTCAACAAGTAGAACTTGAAGGATCGATAAAGTTCTCAAAAGAACGAAAGAGATAAAACTCACAATTTTTACTTAAAATCAAAGTATCTTGCAATTGAAAAACCAGCCTCTATTTATAGGCTTTACAAAATGAAGTGATCAGCCAACATTCCTAAAGAGGTGTGAAGGGATAATAAATAAAAAAAAGAAACCTTGAAACGTGTGCCTTTTTCACCCAATATAATAATAAGCTATCATGTCATGTAAATGTAAGCAAGCATGTAAATTTCCATGTGAATGTAAATAAGCACCTCAAGCAAGCATCTCAAGCAAACACCCCTCTAAAATTGCCGTTCATTGTGAACGTAAGCAAGCATGTCAATTTCCATTTGAACGTAAGCAAGCACCTCCCAAGCCAAGCAAGCATCTCAAGCAAGCACCTCTCCAATAGTCATAATTCTCTGAATCACCCTAATAATGTGTCTACTCATTGTCCTTACATAACACCTATAAATATGAGAAATATGATTAGATATAAAACAAGGTAATATGATGCATGCTAAATATAATAAATATATGGCATATGATTCAACGAACTCTAGTGTTGTAAAATAAACAATAACAACATAATAGAAAACATGTGCATAATAAAATTATAATAATCAAATTGACCATATGCATCAGAATTAAACATGCAACACGTTATATGGACTTCATTTCATGTTGCATGAATCTTTCACGTTGCAGGGCATTGATTCAACTTCAGCAGCTTCAATAATCTTTCATGCATGATTGCACTTGTTGCTGACCGCATCTATAAATTTCCTTACCCTTGCACGAGTAATAAGGCCTAAGGGAAATTCCTCTGGGTCCAATGGTGGTGGTGACTCCATGATATCATCATCCTCCCCTTCTTGAGAGCAATTTGTCATCAATAGTTACCTTTCTCAAAAAGAGATAAGTCTAAAACGTTAAAAGTAGCACTGACAGCAAACTCTCCCGACAGATCTATCTTGTAGGCATTATCATTGATCTTCTCCAATACTTGAAATGGCCCATCCCCTCTAGGCGAGAGTTTAGATTTCCTTTGTGCTGGAAATCATTCCTTTCTCAAGTGCACCCAAACCCAATCGCCGGGTTCAAAGTTGACTCGCTTTCGCCCTTTATTTTCTTGTTGTTCACATTGCTTTGTTCTTTTCTCTATGTTCTCTCAAACCTTCTGATGAAGCTTTTTTACGAATGCAACCTTGTTTTTCCCGTCCAAGTTTAATGCTTGATCAATGGGCAAAGGTAACAAATCCATAGGAGACAATGGATTAAACCCATATACAACCTCAAATTGTGTGAATTTGGTGGTTGAATGAACTGATCTGTTGTAAGCAAATTCTACATGTGGCAAGCTATCTTCCTAGGATTTTGGATTCTTTCTAATCAAAGACTGCAACAAAGTTGAAAGTACTCGATTTACCACTTCGGTTTGGCCATCAGTTTGAGGATGACAGGTTGTAGAGAACAATAAATTTGTCCCAATCCTGCTCCATAAAGACCACTAGAAATTACTTAAAAACTTCGTATCTCGATCTGAAATGATTGTCCTCGAAAGTCCATGTAAACGCACAATCTCCCTGAAAAATAGATTAGCAATATTAGAAGCATCATCATTTTTATGACACGAAATAAAGTGCTCTATTTTTGAAAACCTATCAACAACCACAAAAATAGAATCTCTGTCATTCTTTGTTCTAGGAAGTCCTAAAACAAAGTCCATGGAAATGTCAACCCACGGCTCTTTAGAGATTGGTAATGGCGTGTATAACCCTTAAGGTTGAAGTCTTGATTTTGCCCTTTTGCAAGTAATACATCGTTCACAAATTCGTTCTATATCCCTTTTTCATTTTTGGCCAAAACAAATACTCTTGTAGGATGTTTAACGTCTTATTAACTCCAAAATGTCCCATAAGCCCCCCGCTATAGGCTTCCTTCACTAAGACCTCAGCGCACTACTTTGAGGAATGCAAAGGAAAATAAGAACCCATCGTGCTTGTAAAACTTGTCAAACTCGCATTTCTCACATGCTTTAAAGGTCTCTCCAAAATCAAGATCAGTAGCATAGAGTTCTTTAAGAAATGCAAATCCAATAAGTTTAGATTCAAGAGAATTAAGAAGCGCATACCTCCGTGATAAGGCATCAGCAGCAACGTTCTCTTTTCCCTTCTTGTACTTGATGACGTATGGGAATGACTTAAGGAATTCCACCCATTTGCCATGCCTTTTGTTGAGTTTGTGTTGTCCCTTGATGTGTTTCAATGACTTATGGTCCGTATGCACAATAAATTCCTTCGACCATAGGTAATGTTGCCATTTTTCCAAGGCCTTGATCAAAACATACGTTTCCTTGTCATATGTTGATAGCTCAAGATTGCTTTATTTAGTTTCTCGTTAAAATATACAACTAGATGTCTCTCTTGTGATAAAATAGCACCGATTCCTACACTCGAAGCATCGCACTCAATCTTGAATGTCTTATCAAAGTTTGGTAAGGAAAGCAATGGTGCCTTTGTTAAGCACTCCTTAATCTGATTAAAAGCTTGTTCTTGCTCATTATTCTAAAAAAATGCATTCTTTTTAATCACGCTAGTTAAAGGAGTAGCAATGGTATTGAAATTAGGAATAAACCTTTGATAGGAATAAACCTTTGATAGGAATTGGCCAATCCATGAAAGCTTCTTACATGCTAATGCTTATAGGCATCGGCCACTCTTCAATTACTTTTACCTTCTCGTGATCAACCTCCAAGCCTTCAGAACTCACCACAAATCCTAGAAACGCAAGTTTGTTTATACAGAAAACACATTTTTTAAATTAGCATACAATTTCTCCTTTTGAAGTGTATTCAAAACAAACTTGAGATGTAATTCATGGTCCTCCACAGAATGGATGTATATGAAAATGTCATCAAAATAAACAACATAAAACTTACCAATATAATGGTGTAAGACGTAATTCATCAATCTCATAAATGTGCTAGGTGCATTTGTTAAACTGAAATGCATCACAGTCTACTCATACAAACCTTGTTTTTTTTAATGCTATCTTCCATTCATCACCTTCTCTCATCCTGATGTGGTGATATTCATTTTTAAGATCGATCTTTGAAAGCATATTGGAACCACTCAATTCATCCAACATATCATCTAGGCGTGGTATAAGATTTCAATATTTGATTGTGATCTGATTGATTGCTTGATAATCTACACACATGCGCCATGACCCATCTTTCTTGGGTACCAACAGTACATGAACGACACATGGGCTTAAGCTCTCTCGAATATAACATTTTTCCATCAATTCTTGTACTTGTCATTATAACTCTTTTGTTTCCTCAGGGTTACTCCTATATGCTAGTCGATTAGGTAATGTAGCACCAAACACAAAATTAATTTGATGTTCTATGCCACGAATAGGTGGTAAACCTCCTGGAATCTCGTCGGGTAAAATATCTTCAAAATCCTGCAAAAGAGAAACAATAGAAGAAGGCAATGTTGCGTCAAGTTCGTTAGTTTTCAAAAAATTCTCCTTGTACAAAAGCACAAGAAGTGTTTGCCTCGCCAAAACACATTTTCTAATTTCACTACCCTTCGCATATACGCTCATTTTAAGCTTCTCTCTCTCGCTTTCAATTTCAATCTTTCCCTTCTCGCTTTTACTAGTACTTACTATTTTTCTCTCATTCCCTCGCTCATTTTTTCTCTCGTTTTCTGTTTCTTTTTCTTTTAATCCTTGGAAACTCTTTTTCAAATGCAATTGATCATCGTGTACTTGTTGTGGTGATAAAAGGGTTAGCGTGTGCTTCCTTCCTTCAAAAGTGAATGAGTATCGATTGCTATATCTGTCATAATTCACTTTTCAATCGAATTGCCAAGGCCTTCCCAAAAGTAAGTGGCTGGCGTGCATGGGTACAACATCACATAAGACCTTGTCCTTGTATCTACTGATGGAAAATGGTATGAGTACCTGCTTGGCCACCTTCAATTCCCCACCATCATTAAGCCATTGAAGCTTATACGGGTGTGGGTGTTTTGTTGTCACCAATCCAAGTCTGTCCACCATTAAAGTGCTGGCAACATTAGTACAATATCCTCCATCGATAATCACAAAGCATACATTCCCATTGATATGGCAGCGTGTATAAAAGATATTCTCTCATTGCTGGTCGTCTTGCACCATTTGTGTATTTAGACTCCTCTTCACAACGAGCACTTCTCCTTCAGCGAGAGGGTCTAAGTCTTCATCATCTTCACTTATGGCATCAACTTCTTCTTTTTCTGATTCAGATTCAATCTCGCCACTTCCTCGAATCACCATAGTATGCCTATTTGGGCACTGACTAGCTACATGTCCCCTTCCAAGACACTTGAAGCATAGAATATCCCTGGATCGATTTGGTGTAGCTTGTGGCTTTCATTTGTTCTCATCAACAGTCTTGTTGGGTTTTGAAGTCCCAACATTTTCCTTGAACTAATTTGGTTTGTATGGCGCTTTTGGAGAAATTTGTCCCGCATTAATTCTTGATGATAGTAAGTTGTTACAAATCTTTTCCTCATTATACCTTTTATTTCCTCCCACTTGGACACCAGACGTTCTCTATTTCATCTTCTGTTCATGGTTAATTGGTTCCTCCAAACTATTGTATAATTAGTGAATTCAATGGATGCTATTTTTCCCTTCTTTTGCTCAGAGTAATTGTGACAATCGAAGATATGTTCAATCTTATACTCTCACTCAAGATAAGCCTTCGGATTTGTTTTCCCTTAAAATGGCAGAATGTTCATCTTTATATTTGAAAAGGTTATCATCAAACCTTTCTTGATTCCTTCGATATGGGTGTTGGTTTTGTACAACGGCGGGCCGTTCATTATCGTCCACAATCTGCTCAATTTCCTCTTCTTGGTCGCCTTATCCTGGGTTACCTTATGCTAGAAATATTGGGGCTTCCATAGATTTCACTTAAAGGCCATCAATCCACTCATGTATGGACTCGAATTTCTGATCCATAAGTTTTCCCAATTCTCAAACAAGTGCTTGAAATTGTAGTATCGGGATTCCTCATGTTTGTCCTTCATTAGACTCCCCTGTATTCTTATCTACGCTCATGGTTCCCTGTTCACTCCAAAAGAAAAAGAAAGAGGAAAAATAAAAAGAAAAAATCATTCGTTCTCTTCGGCTTTTACCCTTAGATGTACTCACTCTCTCGTGCCTTTTACAGCTCTTTTGTCTCAAAAATTCTTGAATCAAACTTACTTAAAATCCTCCAAAATACTTGTTGAATCGGCTGTAAAATAAATGTTAAGATTTGAAAAGATATGGTGTATAAGGTAGGCTTAGAAGAAAAGGCTTACGGTTCAAAGTTAGAATATTGAAACGAAGAAATAACAATTATGAAACAATGAAAAAAATGTATCAACCCTTGTTATCGATTTGCTTTTTTTATTTTTTTTCTTTTTTTCACGATAATTCGTTTATGCTCTTTTTGTTTTTTTAACAGCAAAACACAAAGGCTTACTTTATTTAGCCTAAGCTCTAATTACCAACTGATGCGATCTCATCATAGAGTTTACCGAGATGCTTGATTTGCCCGATCGTAAATAAAATAACTTTGTGTTGTAATACTTGCAAAGGTTTTCTAATGGTTTAAAGAATGATGGTGTGTAATGATATAAAAAGTGATGAGAATAAAGATTCTGGATTTTGGATGGTTAATGTGATCGATGGTGGTGGTAGAATTGGATGATGGAAGATGAGAGGTAGTTTAAGACTTGAGGATTAAACCAACACTAAAAAGTGTGACCCAAACCCTATAACGTCTCTAAACAAAATAAGGATCTTGACCCACTAGTTAAGTAGAACTAGGAACCAAAGATATCAAGGTTTGATTCAACAAGCAGAACTTGAAAGATCAATAAAGTTCTCAAAAGAACAAAAAAGATAAAACTCTCATTTTTTTCTTGAAATCAAAGTGTCATACAATTGAAAAACCAGCCTCTATTTATAGGCTTTACAAAATGAAGTGATCAGCCAACATTCCTAGAGAGGTGTGAAGGGATAATAAATAAAAAAATAAACCTTGAAATGTACCTTTGCCGCCCAATGTAATCATAAGCTAGCATGTCAATTTTCATGTAAATGTAAGCAAGCATGTCAATTTCCATGTGAATGAAACAAGCACCTCAAGCAAGCACCTCTCTAAAATTGCCGTCCATTGTGAACGTAAGCAAGCATGTCAATTTCCATTTGAACGTAGGCAAGCATGTCAATTTCTATGTGAACGTAAGCAAGAATCTCAAGCAAGCACATCTCTAATAGTCATAATTCTCTGAATCACCCTAATGATGTGTCTACTCATTGTCCTTGCATAACATCTGTAAATACGAGAAATATGATTAGAAATAATGAAAAGTAATATGATGAATGTTAAATATAATAAATATATGGTATATGATTCAACGAACTCTAGTGCTGTAAAATAAACAATAAACAGCATAATAGAAAACATGTGCATAATAAAATTATAATAATCAAATAGAACATATGCATCAGAAATAAACATGCAACACATTGCATGTACTCCCTTTCATGTTGCATGAATCTTCCACGTTGCAGGGCATTGATTCAACTTCAGCAGCTTCAATAATCTTCCATGCATGATTGCACTTGTTGCTGACCGCATCTCTAAATTTCCTTGCTCTTGCACGAGTAATGAGGTCTGAGGGAAATTCCTCCAGGTCCAATGGTGGTGGTGACGCCATGATCTCATCATGGCACTTGGAAGCATGGTTTTACGAGTTGTATTAGGGTATGTTCGGTTGTGGAAATGGATCTATAAGGAGCATATATTGGTTTGCTTTGTGCTTGGGATTTAGCTTACCGGCAGGTGATCCTAGAACTTGATAGCATTGAGGCTCTTTGTTTTCTTCGTTCGTACACGAGTCACAAAGGTCAGACCCTATTAGTGTTGCATCTTAATGATCTTCGGCAGTGTGATTGGATCATTAAACTGCAACATGTCTCGCGTGACAGCAACAAAGTGGCAGACTTTCTAGCTAAGATAGCTCTCACCGGTAGGATTGAGACCATCTAGCTTGGTTCTCACCCACCAAGTGTTGAATCTCTGTTGTATGAGGATGTCGGGGGCTAGAGAACGGTGCATATGAGCCTTTGATCGTCGTCTTTGTTGTATAGGGAGGGTTTACTTTGAATTGTTATGGTTTGTTGGTTTGGTTATTTTCAATGTTTTGTTGGTCATGGGTATCTCGTAGGTTTTTTCTATAATTATTATCGTGTGTACTCTTTTCCTCCGACTAGACTTTAGGGTTTTTAATGAGGCACATGACAATAATTCCTTTTTTCATCTAAAAAATCATCGGGTCAGTTGTTATCATTGTCATTAAATTTAGGGTAATATGCATTAAAGGTCACTTAGTTATAGGTGTAGTAACAAACCAATCACTCTTCTTTTAAAAGTAACAATTCAATCATTTAATTATAGGTTTAGGACCAAACATGTCACTTTTCTTTTAAAAGTAACAATCTAGTCACTTAATTATAGAGTTTAGAAACAAACAAGTCACTCAAATTAAAAATTTTGTGACAAACAATTCGTTGTCATTAAAATTGAAATAGGGGCTTGGTATAATAGCAATTCTATTCACTAAAATGTATGCATTCTATTAATTTGGTCCTAATTTGAAATAATTCAATAAACTTAATCCTTCATATTTAACGATTTCGACACTGCGACACACCCTTTGACCACTTACCACACTCCATGTTATTATTCATTAGTTCGATAATCAACAATTGTGATAGCTCAATAGGCACAACCACTTCATTATTGGACAGTTGAAATACTAATAGAATAAACTCACTATGATCTTAATACCACCTGCTAGTAGACATAATTACTTCACTAATGAAATTTTTAAACATGATGAGTTAAGTTTATTGAATTGTTTCGAATTAGGATCAAATTAATAGAATGCATAAGTTTTGATGACTAAAATTGTTATTATACCAAACCATTGTTTCAATTTTAATGACAGAGCGATTTGTTTGTCATAAAATTTTAATTTTTTTAAAAAAGAGAAAAAACCTAGTTAAAACCCCCTAAAAAGTAGAATGGGGAAAAGAGTGCCCATAAATTTTATTAGCCACAAGATAAACAGCGGATACATTACATGGCACTAACCAAGTCCAACCGATTATGAAACAACCTACAACACGGACCACCAAGTGCCCTGAAAGCTAAAATATTGTATTGAGTGACCTATTTATTCTTGACCTATAATTGAGTGACTGAATTGTTATTTTTATAAGAAAAGTGACATGTTTGTCCCTAAGCCTATAATTAAATGACTAAATTGAAGTAATTGTCCATATATTGTGTTCGAAATAAATATTTCACCATCTAGTACACTTTTTTTTATTTTCATATCTATGTGATTTCTATCACATCAATGAATTAACCTATAGTTTTAGCTGAAGTGACACGAGTACTGGCATGAAGTCGGTAGAAATACATGCTAACTTCTTTATTTTGCTTGAACTCGGCTTGAATACATGACAACTTCGCTTTTTTACTATAGCAAGTGCAATGGATCATAAAATAAAAATAAAAGTACAATAGATCATGAAACAGTTTTTTGCAACAATAATATCAAAAAAATTAGCCGACTAAATTATTATTTTTAGAAAAAATAACTTATTTGTTACTAAATCTATAATAAGTGACCTCTAATGTTAATTCAAGAACAAATATGAATGCATTTACATAAGAATAGTTTGAAGTACGGACCGACGTTTTCATAGTTCAGATACAGAGACAAGAAAAATAGGTTGGACTCCTCGGGGGTGCTTTAGCTCCTTTCCTTTACAAATGAAGGCGCGTCATCTGGCGTTGAAAACGCACATTTCTCTAGCTCTTGTGGGTTTTGGTCTCTGTCGTTGCCACTTCTCTCTCCTTGTCGTTGTGCCCCTTCTTTTGAATCTTCTTTGAAATTTTACAATTTTAACAAAAACCCTAGGAAGAAAAACCAAAAAGGTTCCAAATTCTTAGAGAAATAGGGAAGGGGAGATTGATTCTTCGTGACTTTTGTTGGGGATGATGGATCTAAGGAGATTAGCGTTGGTGGTTGTGACTGTGACGGCGATGGTGGTGGGTGAATTCGGTTCTGGTTGTTTAGGGAACGTGTGGACCCTAAACGTTAAACGTAAATTTGCAGGCCGAGGAAAGAATTTAAGTGCAATGAGAGCTCATGACATGCGTCGTCATGGTAGGCTTCTCTCGTCTATCAATGTGGATCTCCCTTTAGGTGGCAGTGGTCACCCTTCTGAAGCTGGGTTAGCTTTTCATTTTTTTATCTCTTTTGTTTGAATTTCTATGTTTCTTTGCTGGGTTTATTTTTGGTTCTATGTTTAAAATATTTGGGTTCTTTTATATGTTATATTTTAATGATTTCTGTTTGAAATAAAATCGAATCAGGTGAAATGAATTGGTATTTTTCCTTTTCGAAAGAAATTTAGTTTGGCTGAATTTTGATGTTTCTGTATGATGGTGGTCAATTATAGTAGAGTTTACTACTTATTGCATGAGATCCGATTGTTTCATTTTTTTTTAATTCTTCTTTACAGAGGATCAACAAGTATGAATTCTACGAATTTATTATCATTTTCAGTTTCATCTTCATGTAGTTGAAAAATTTTCAGCTGTTTAAGTGGCATGGGCCATTGGTTAAATGCTTAATTGCTCTGTAATTCCTTCCAATACGTATACTTAATAATTATTTTAAAGCTAAGATCCTTGAAAAGCATCTTACTAGATAATCTTAGCTTTATATTCAGCTGATTTGCTCTATTGTGTATATAAAGAAGTGGGTTTAATTTTCTTGGCATCTAATTTATTTCTCATTTTCTTTTCAGGCTTTATTTTGCTCAAATTGGATTAGGAAATCCATCAGAGGACTTTTATGTTCAAGTTGATACCGGAAGTGACATTCTATGGGTGAATTGTGCTGGATGTGACAAGTGCCCCACAAAAAGTGACCTTGGTGTATGTTCCTTTTATAAACTGATATTATTCTCTGAAGATTTACCAGATATGTAACTGTCACAAGTACTGTCTACTATAAAGTTATAATTGTTGTGTTCCTTTTGAATTATGATAAACTTTTGTTGAGTAAAAATTTATCGATTAGTTATTCTATTGCAGCTAGGATTAACATTATATGATCCAAAGAGGTCCTCAACTTCAAGGCTGGTTTATTGTGATCAAGATTTTTGTACTTCGACATATGATGGTCCACTCCCTGGTTGCAAGCCCAGTCTTCAGTGTCAATATAACGTTGTTTACGGTGATGGAAGTTCAACCGCTGGATACTTCGTAAAGGACAATATACAACTGGAGCAGCTGATCGGTAATCTTCAGAGTAAATCTACAAATGGGACTGTTGTTTTCGGGTGAGTTGGAATTCTGAAAATTCTGATTTTCCAGGACAAAATTTAGTTTGCTGACATTGTTGCTTATGCTCCTAGTTCATGAAAATGGCCCTTATAATAACGATTGGCCTATTAGGAAGCTAAATGTTTAGTAATTCACTTGAGTATAGCCTTGGCTTGTGGCTGGCTTCCATTCAATTTTCACCAAGGAACATTTGTTTGTAACTATCATTTGTCCTACATTTGTCTATTGTTCGTAAATAGATGGGTGGTCCCTTTTGATGCTTAAAGTCTGGAATCAATTATTCATAGATTTGTTGAGCACTATTATCACAGTCTATAGCTTACCAAGATGGTTTTATGGTCCCAAGTTTTTTTTTGGTTGTAATATAATATACCATTGCACCTTCTGTGTTGAAATATTAATTTTGCTCTTAGGTTAAGATCTTACCAGACAAGGTAGAAAATGTGGGATTAATGCATATAGCTTTTATGAATGGATCTTTTCCTCTTGTTTATGTAACAACTTTAAGCAAGTTCTTTTTTGCACTTCAACATTTAATTACTGATTAATTAATGCATGATGTGTATAATTTTGTGATACCTGGATTGCTAGACATACTAATTGAGATATTTTTTGTCAGCAGATTATTCTTCCTACCACTTTCTCTATTGATTAGCGGCTATTGGAATTAGTTATGACTGAGACGTTCTCATTTCTTAAAATTCTGATCAAGTTTTTCCTCTGTTTTTGGTGCCTATCCTTTGCTTTCTCTACTAGTTGTTCAACATGTTGTTGAACCATTTCCCAAAAACCGAAAGCAAAAGAAAAAGTAGTTTTTGTCAAAAAAGAAGAAGAAGAATAAGGAATAGAAGTTGGTGATGCTTTTTAGAGATATTGATTTGAGATGGACGCATTCTGTTGATATGTGTTGGTTCTTGGGGCAGAACATACAATGTCAAGGAAGCATATTCTGTTGCGCTGCTGCTGACATGTATTTTTGGTTATTTATGTAATATATAATTTCTTTTTTTTTGGTTAGGTGTGGTGCTAGACAATCTGGGGAATTAGGATCATCAACTGAAGCACTAGATGGGATACTAGGATTTGGACAAGCAAATTCTTCTGTAATTTCACAACTAGCTGCTTCTGGGAAAGTAAAAAGAATGTTTGCACACTGTTTGGATAATGATGTAGGAGGTGGAATCTTTGCAATTGGTGAAGTGGTATCACCAAAAGTCAAAACAACACCAATGGTTCCAAACCAGTAAGTAATCTACCTTAAATTTCTTAGCTTCTTTCTTTAACCTATTGTTCCTAATTTTGCTTTTTTTTGTTCTTTTTTGATTTAGTAATATTAGGTGCAAGATTGTTCGCTGTTGCTTGGATATAAAACTTAAATATTGCCTTCTTTGCTGTATAATAAGGAATAAACATATACTGAAGTTTATTTTTCCTGTAGGGTAATGTCTAAATTATAGTTTATTGTCTCCAAGTTGGCATTTTTAAATGACAAATAGTTGCTGGATCTCTATTATATTGGATGACAACCTTCATGATTACACTCAAATCCAGGATTTGATGGATCTCTATTATATTGCAAATTTGAAACACCTATCTTAAATCCATCCTCTCATACCCCTCAGATGAACAGGTTACATGGTATCTTTTTGTGTTGTCTGCGCTCATTCTAATCTTATGCATGTCAATGTGAATGGAAATTAATCCTATTAATTTCTTGTGTCCCGAATGAGGCAGATGGAAATTAGGATGATAGCAGTATAGGTTTAGTTCATAACTAAAAGGTTTTCAAGTTTATGGTGCATCTCATCCTTAAGAAGCATTATAAATAACTGTGTTTCTTTCATACCGCAGCAATAAAATATTTCTAGGAGATCATGATTGACAAATTAAACCATTTTGCTATTTATTGACAAATTAAACCATTTTGCTATTTACTTAGAGTTTAGTCATGGATTGCCTTGCAGTTTTCAACTTTTGTTTAAGGTCTTACTCTTTTTCATCAATCAAGTTTCTTGGTTTATAAATTCATAAATATACTTTTATCGACAATCTTAGGGCACATTACAATGTTGTAATGAAGGAAATTGAGGTTGGTGATACTCTATTACGACTTCCAAGTGATGTTTTTGATAGTGGAGATCAAAAAGGAACAATAGTGGACAGTGGTACAACCTTAGCATACCTTCCATCTGCAATTTATGAACCACTAATTGCAGAGGTAAACATTGATGCTTAACTTATGTTGATTTTGACTTTATCTATTACTAATTACTTTGTCTCTTCTGTCTACTAGATTCTCTCCCCGCAACCTGCATTGAAATTGCATTCTTTAGAAGACCAATTTACTTGCTTTCAGCATATGGAAAAGTAAGGCACTTACTGCAATGTACTTTCTGGTATATATGTCAGGAATGCACATAATTTTTCTATGATATGTGTAAGAGATCTATCTGGTGCAATGTTTGCAATTTCTGATATTCTAGATGTTACATTTTCCCCCAGATTTACTTTAATTTGAATATTTCTTTCTTTAATAATCTTGCTACGACATATAAATATTTTCTTCAATAATACTTATGTTTTATAACTATTTATTTTGATTTTATCCTTGTCTTATATCTCATTTTATATACAATTCCAAGGAGAGGTGTTATTCCTTGTATACCCTAATACTGACAATAAAGAACGTGCATTTGACCAAGGATACAGCTTTAAGAAGAAAAAAAACTGTTAAATAGTGAATGTTGTCTTGTGTAAGACTGAATTTTCTAAGAGAATGAAGTTGTGAGATGAGAAAGCATTTTTATTTCATATATTTCTTTATTTTGAACCGGAATGGCTAGAAAGTTTTATTCTAAATTGGAATCTCTACGGACTTGGAGAACTGCAAAATTTTAATCATTGATGATTATAGGTTTCATCCTACTCTTGTCAAAAGATGTACGACATGCTTTGACTTCACGTTGTTTCTTGTTTTCTTTCTAAAGTGTTTCTTGTCAAAAGATGTGAAATCTTATGACTTCACAGTAATTTATAGGAAATGGTAAAGTCTTGATTTATATTTAGTTTGACTCGGGTTTTTTTTAATTTCTTTACCTCAAGGTCAAGTTACGTGTGTTGGACTGATCAGTGGCTTTTTCCTTCATTAATTCCTATAAATTACTTTCTTTGAGACTTGCTGTTTCTTTTTGTTATTTCTTTCTTGTGCTCTTGCAGTGTTGATAATGGATTTCCTACTGTAAAGTTCCATTTCGAAGGATCTCTTACTTTAACAATTTACCCCCACGAGTATCTGTTCCAAATTCGTGTAAGTCAACTTATTTCTTTTTAATTCATTTTATGATTCATGCACATGTTTCTCTCTTATATAGATGTTATTTTGAAGTCTTATATTTCTAATCAAGTTAAGCAATTTAACATTTGTATTTAATGTAGAATACTAACTTTAAAACTATAAAGCTTCATATTATGGTCAAGTATCATATGGTGAACTTTTTTGATCACCATAGTCATCATATTACTATGTAATTCATGCTAAAATATGGATTATTGTCTATTATCATTATAGATGCAATTGAGTTGACTTCCAGAATTTAGCCAGGCCTATTGTTTTAGGCAAATTTTGCCACTTCCATATTAATATACCATTCACTTATTTTGTAGGTAAACTTCTGTGATTGTTCTGAATCATTCTATCAACCTTTAAGATTTATTTTAAACCTCTTTTGCTTTGGAAAAAAACCTTTGATACACAGGCCGTGTAAACTTTAGTCTATACATACCTTTTAGTTTTAGGGGTTAGGGTTTTAGTTTAGGGTTTAGGCTGTAGGGTTTAGAATTTAAGGTTAATGTTTAGAATTTACGGTATAGGGTTTAAGGTTTAGGGTTTAGTTTTATAGGATTAGGGTTAGAAATTTAGGATTTGGATTTTATAATGTAAATATGCAGGCTTGTGTAAAATTAGTTTTACACAGTCCGTGTATCAAAATTTTACTCCTTTTGCTTTATCACCTTTTTGTTATGGTCTACTGAAAAACTTCATTTGACCTTTTAGGACTACTTATGAAACTGAATTTTGGTTCACTAGTAGTTTCAGAAATTTTGTAATAGTGATATTCACTTTTCTTTTGGTAGTTATTACTTTTCCTATATATCTATAAATCATCCAGTGTACATGTGATAGGAGCTGAAATTCAAAGGAAAAGAAATGATGAAAACAAAACGATAGTGTTTTATTAGTAGCAATGAAGAATCTTAACACTAATACAATAAATAAAAAGGAATTTCAAATAACAGTAATCAATAATCATAATAAAAATACTGTCACTAAGAACAAATCCTAGCATATTTGTAATAAATAACATGGACTGTTATTTACTGGAAAACATAGTTAAAGTCCTAAAAATAGGGAATAATGGAAACATGGAAGAAATGGTAGTTGTGGGAACATAGAGGACAGTTAAGTTAGTCTCAACTCCTCTTTAGGATCATGTAGATCATAGGGGTTATTGTAGGATAATACGGCTTGTATATTATGTAAAAGACTTGTAAATTATGTAAAAGACTAAGAGTTATCTGTTAGTAGGATTATAAGTCTTCTATTATTAGGATTCCTAGTTAAAGATAAATTCTTAAGGACTCTATAAAAGAGTTCTATGTTTTAACCTATTCGATATTGAATAACAGAACTCTCTCTTCTGTTTTCACTACTTTCTACATGGTATCAGCTTGGGTTTCGATCTTCTAAATAAAACCCTAGTCGATGGCCACCTCTTCTTCTTATAATTCCTCTACTGAAATCACTTCTTCACCAGAAATTATTTCTGGTTCTGATGATCTCAAGGACTCTTCCAGCCTTTTTATTACCTGTCATAGATTGAATGGAAATATTTATTTGGAATGGTCTCAATCATCAAGATTTTTATATCGTATGAGGCAAATTTGGCTATCTCACGGGGAGGTTGACAAACTGCGACCACTTCTTTGATATGCCAAATGGATGCGGGAAAATAGCCGTGTGATGTCTTGGTTGCTCAATTCTATGGCTCCCATTGTAGGCGAAAATTTTCTCCTTTACCAAACAAATTTGAAATTTGGAGGGTGTCCAAGAAACCTATTCCAAAGACAGATAATATCTCGGAGTTGTATGGGATTGAAGGTCGGGCTTGATTCTCAAACAAGAAGGAATGTCACACCCCCTATACTATAATACCCTCAATGCCCTTTGGCGTGAGATAGACCTTTATGAGCGAATGAATGGGAGACACCAACCGATCTTTGCCTTTGTATGCAAAAAAATTACTACACAACGCAGAATTTTCCAATTTCTTCATGGGTTGAATAAAGAGTTAGATGCAGTTCGTAGTAGGATTCTTGGCAGCTCCCCTCTTCCTTCGATTAGAGAAGTTTTTTCTGCAGTTAAGGAGGAGAGTAGGCGCCTTGTGATGCTTCCCGAATCTTCTTCCCATGAAGGATCCGCTCTTCTCACTCGGACAACTTCTAAAAAGGTTGGCCTTGGTGTGATCATTGCAAGAAACTGTGCCATTCCAAGGAGAAGTCTTTGGAAGCTTCATGGCAAACCATCGATTGGAAGTCAAGGTCTTCTAGAGATGCACACCCATTTAGCTTCGTCTCCAGTGTTACAAGTTTTACTAAGGAATGTTGAAGATCTTGAAAATTGTTTGGGAAATTTGCATGCCCTGGTGAGGCAAATCGCCATGAAAGAAACTGAAGGTACCTCCTCCCTACTGACCCTTTTATCTGCAAGAACTTACTCCAACCTGGATCATCGACTCAAGGGCGTCGACCATATGACTGGTAACAGGGAATTGTTCCTTAAATACACAACATCTTCTTCTGGTAGATCTATTAAAACTGCTGATGGCTCCCTTTCTCAAATTCAGGGTTGTGGTTCTATTAGTATTAATGAAAACCTGTTGCTCCATGATGTCTTATTTGTCCCCAATCTTGCAATCAATCTTATATCTCATTAGCAAGCTTTCAATGATTTAAAATGTTCCACAATTTTTAATGCTTCTGGTTGTGTTTTGTAGGCAATGGACTCGAAGACAATGATTGGCAATGCTGGTTTGCACAATCGCCTCTATGTTCTTCATGGCACTCCACCCTCTTCTGTCTCTCAATCTCCTTGTTCATTTACAGCTTTAGGACAAAGTGATAATGTTGTATTGTGGCATTTTAGGTTAGGTCATCCTAGTTTTCAATATCTTGCAAAATTGTACCCTTCTTTATTCATCAATAAAAAGCCAAGTTTATTTAAATGCCATATCTGTCCTCTTGCTAAACAAACCAAAGCATCCTACTTGCCATCTACTTATAAACCATCTCACCCTTTTTCTTTGATCCATAGTGATATTTGGAGCCCTTCTAGAGTGAAGAATGCTGATGGTTGTAAATGGTTTATTACTTTTATTGATGATCATAGTAGGACTACTTGGACTTATTTGATGAAAGAAAAGTCTGAAACTGAAAGCATATTTGAGAGATTTTACACCATGGTTCTTACCCAATTCCATACTAAAATCCAACTGTTTAAATCTGACAATGGCAGTGAATTTTTTGCTAGGTCTTTGGGTGATTCTTTTCGGAAAAAGGGAATAGTTCAGATTAGTTCCTGTGTTGATACTCCACAACAGAATGGAGTGGCAGAGAGAAAAAACCGACACCTTCTTGAAGTCACTCGATCACTTTTATTTACCAGTAATGTTCCTAAGTACTTGTGGGGAGAGGCTTTGTTAACTGCCACATATTTAATCAATCGCATGCCCAGTAAGGTTTTGAAATTTCAAACCCCTCGATCAATTTTCTTGGAAAGATATCCCCATTTTAAGCATCTTTCTTGTACATTACCTCCTAAGATCTTTGGTTGTACAGTTTTTATTCATAATTCAGCCATTAATAGGTCCAAGTTAGATCCTAGATCTGTAAAGTGTGTGCTGGTAGGGTATTCTTCACTTAAGAAAGGCTATAAATGCTATCACCCCCATCTCGAAATTTTTTTGTTACTATGGATCTTACCTTTCTTGAACAAGACCCTTAGTTTACTAAGGCTGCAATTCAGGGGGAGACTTGGGATGATTTTCAGCCTTCTTACCAACACCAGGTAACTTCTCCTAGTTTTTCTATACCTCCAGACTTTTCATTCACTCACTCCACAAATCCATCCTTGTTACCTACAACACCTTCAGATTTCTCACCTGTATCTTCTTTACCAATCCCTTCACAAACACCAGCAACTTCTCAAGATCCTTCCAAAACACCTACTCCTCCCAAACAACTTTTGACCTATACAAGGAGAAAGAAAACTATACCCGAGGCCATCTTGCAATCTGACACTTGCCGAGAATTGGATTTGAGTCCAATTGCCAATATGGAAGATGAAGGAAATTTGATCAGTGAGTCTACTTGTGAGAAACAGAGTTTTTCTCTGTGTTTTTCTTATCATTCATTAGTGAAAGAGAGTCTATTATATAGACTTTTACAGAGGTGTTTAACACCAAGTGGTTAACCTATAGGATAAGACTTTTATCCTTTACAAAGATCAAATTTAAAATTCAAACTACTAGTTAAGATAAAGATAACATACAACTCCTACTCTATCTAAAACTCTTTACAACACACGGTTATGCATACTAACTAACACTACTACTACTACTAATCTGGATGATTTTCCTATTGCTATTAGAAAAGGAAATAGACAGTGCACTAAACATCCTATCCAGAAATTTGCTGCTTACAGTTCTTTGATGCCATCTTTTAAAGCTTTTACAGCAAGTTTAGATGAAAAAGAAATCCCTACAACTGTTGATGAAGCACTAAAGCATCCTAAGTGGAGAAGGGCTGTTGAAGAAGAGATCAGTGCACTTGAGAAAAATGGTACCTGGACAATAATGGATCTTCCCCAAGGTAAAAAAACCTGGCGGTTGTAAATGGGTTTTTTCTGTGAAATATAACTCTGATGGCAGTTTGCAGAGATATAAAGCAAGGCTCGTGGCTAAAGGGTATACACAGACCTATGAGATTGATTATACTGAAACTTTTGCTCCAGTGGCAAAACTCAACACTGTTCGAGTTTGGTTAAGTCTTGGTATCAACAATGATTGGAACCTGCACCAACTTGATGTCAAGAATGCATTTCTTAATGGGAAGTTGGAGGAGGAAGTTTATATGAAGATCCCACCTGGTCTGAAATCAGTTGAAGGAAATCAGAAAGTTTGTAAGCTCAACAGGTCACTTTATGGCCTAAAGCAGTCCCCTCGAGCTTGGTTTGACAGGTTTACTAAGGTTATTCTAAAGAATGGATATAGACAGTCACTAGCTGATCATACACTCTTCATTAAGGTAACTTCGAAAAATAAAAGGGTTATCTTGATTGTTAATGTGGATGATATAATCTTGACAGGGGATGATGATGAAGAAATTAGCTGCTTGAAGAAACTTCTGAATAAAGAGTTTGAAACAAAGGATTTGGGGAAGCTTAGATACTTTCTGGGCATAGAGGTTGCAAGGTCAAGTAAGGGGTTGGTGATAAATCAGAGGAAGTATGTCCTTGATTTACTAAATGAAGCTAGAATGCTAGGGTGTAAACCAGCAGATACACCAATGGAAGCTGGCTTGAAATTGACTAATGAAACAGGCTCTTTAGTTAACAAAGACGGGTTTCAGAGATTAGTGGGAAAATTGATCTATCTATCACTAACCAGGCCAGACATTGCTTTTCCAGTAAACGTGATAAGTCAGCATATGACCAATCCCAATGAAGAACACATGGCAGCAGCAAACAGAATTCTTAGGTACTTGAAGAAGACTCCTGGACATGGTTTATTGTTTAAAAAGACATAGGACAGATCTGTGAAAGTATTCACCGACTCTAGCTGGGCTGGAGAACTCACTGAAAGGAGATCAACCAGTGGCTACTGCACTTTTGTTTGGGGAAATCTCGTGACTTGGAGAACTAAAAAGCAATCAGTTGTCTCCAGAAGCAGAATTCCAAGCTTTGGCACTAGGAATGTGCGAAGGAATTTGGTTACTTAAGTTACTGAAGGAGATAAACACAAACCAAGAAAATAAGTTTGAGGTTTTGTGTGATAACCAATTAGCTATTCAAATTGCTAGGAATCCAGTTCAACATGATAGAACAAAACATGTTGAAATAGACAAGCATTTTATTTCAGAAAATATTAACAATGGGGTAGCTTCTTTGTCATGCATTCCTACAGAAGGACAGCTAGCTGATGTACTTACAAAAGCCTTAACCAAATCAGTTTTTGATGAGTTCTTATCCAAGCTGGGACTATACAACGTATACTCTCCAGCTTGAGGGGGAGTGTAGGATAATACGGCTTGTATATTATGTAAAAGACTTGTAAATTATGTAAAAGACTAAGAGTTATCTGTTAGTAGGATAAAGACCAAGAGTTATCTGTTAATAGGATTAGAAGTCTTCTATTATTAGGATTCCTAGTTAAAGATAAATTCTTAAGGACTCTATAAAAGAGTTCTATGTTGTAACCTATTTGATATTGAATAACAGAACACTCTCTCTTCTGTTTTCACTACTTTCTACAGTTATGTAGGCCAAATAGTTGGGAGTTTGTTGGGTAGTGGAACCGTATCAACATGTCTTTAATTAAAATATACATTATGGATTGATAAATTCCAATTACTTCGTCAAAGTTCTCTTTTGAGAATTATTGAATTAAACTAAAGCAAAAAATTCCAGTTATCTCGTCTAGTTTCTCTTTTGATAAGCATCGAGTAAACTAAATTGGCCAAGTCCGTTAATGATAATGCTTCCAACTTGGAAGATGTGTAACTGCCGTTATATGCCTTCCAACTTATCACTGATACACCTTTAGAAAAGAAATTATCATCGATACAAGTTCTGGCACTTTTGAGAATGTAGCTTTTAACTTGCAATGCTTATGCTGTAGATCTGTTCTTTGTTGACAAGAAGTTCAACAGAACCCATTAAACTACAAATTCACGTAGGAAAGAGATAGGGTTGGGTAGAGGGTGGGGGTAGCAGCTGGAGGGAGTGAGACACCATTAAAGGGTAGAAAACTGGTTTGTTCAAGGACGATGCTGCTTCTAGATTTTGGCAGATATAGCTGCTTGAAAGTTTCTCTCTCTCTCTCATTTTCTTTTTCTTTTTTTTTTTAATTTAACTAAAAACCGTGGAAAGTACAATGGGAAATGATAAATATCTGCTTCTTTTCTCTACCCAAAGTAACTTCCCTTGTGTATCCCCAGTGTTTAAAAAGGCGTGCCTAGGCGAGGCGAGTACAAATTGCCTAATTATGTCTAGGCGAGGTGATTTTAATGAAGCGCATAGAGGCGCAAAAGGATGCGCCTTGTTTAAAAAAATCATAAAAAAGAACCTAAAAACAGAGTTTGTCGAAGAAGAAGAGGGGGAGGGAACTGATGAGTACTATAACTGCTTCGATGGTCACCTTAATACATACAATGGAGGAAGAGGAGAAAGAGAAGCAAGAGAAGTTTGGAGAAATGAAAAACCAAAAAAACCCACAAGATATATATGTCGAAGAAGAGGAGGAGAAAGGGTGAATACTTGATTCAATGGAAGGGGAGGTGTGGGGCCGTCACTGTTTTTGACACATGGCTCTTTATTTATCAACATGAAGAAATGAATAACTAATTGAAAAATTAAAAAGAAATGAAAAAGGAATAATCAGAATAGAAAATTCTAGAAAGTATTAGTGGTCAAAGCTTGGTATTGGGCCATAGTCAGTTACTCTTTTCATGGCCCAAAAGTATAACCAACTGGTATAATTTAAAGTAGTTTGTTATTCATTCTCTCTCTTAGTGCATTAACATTAATCATTTCTATAAATTTTAACCTATATTCTTTGGTTTGGTTAAAAGATGAATAAGAAAATAAAATATTTTAAATAAATAATTATTCAACGATAATATTATTATTTGGATAACTTTAATAATTATTTTTTAATTTTATAAGTTCAATTTCAAAGCATTCTCATTCAATAATGAATAAAAAATCTAATATAATCTTTTTTATGAAGAAATCTAATATAATCACATATTTATCAATCTAAAACCACATTTACAATCACAACTAACATTGAAAGAATGGAAGAAACAATGCACTTGGTCAATATATCTTTAATCATCAAAAATTGCGCCCCACTTCAATAAGGTGCGCGCCTTGTGCCTGGGCCTAGGCTCTAGGACCCCCTATCGCCTTAGTGCTCCTTGCACTATTTTATACTATGTGTATCCCTTACAACCGGTTCTTCCAACAAGCTGAGCTGCCTGATTTGCTGGATCCGGTAGTAGGCTTTTCAAGCCAGCCAAAGACATTATTAGTTTTATTTCTATAAAACATTTAAAATTATTAAGATATTTATATAAAATTATTTCTTTAATATTTAATTTTTTAATACTTTCGGGCTTTTTGGGCCATAGTGCCAGGCACGAGGCAAGGGTTTTGAGGTGTTAATCAGGTTGTTCTTAGTCCAATGATGCCTCTACTGACAAAGTAGGTATGGCAAGAATGCTCAAGTATCAAGAAAAGTAACTTTTATAAGCATACCAGAGGGGGCTTCCATTTCTAATAAGCAGACGGATGTACTATAGCCTTATGTTCCATGATGCTCTTATAGTCAACCTTGAAGCTTTGATGCATAGAGGTTTTATTTTTGATAATACTGTAGTTCCATCATTTTCATTTCCTCTAGATTCAAACAAATTAGCAAGGCTAAAATATGTGTTCCTTTTGTAATCATGATCATCATCATCATTATCATGTAATTACTAACTGAGAAGTCAAATTTCATTTTCATTGAGTAATTTCTTTCAATATCTGTATAGTGTCAATTAAAAAAATATATTTTATCGTTGTGGGTTTGCATTCAAATATCAATTTATATGATGCTCTTATAGTAAACTTTGAAGCTTTGATGCATAGAGGTTTTATTTTTGATAATACTGTAGTTCCATCATTTTCATTTCCTCTAGATTCAAACAAATTAGCAAGGCTAAAATAAGCGTTCCTTTTGTAATCATGATCATCATCATGTAATTACTAACTGAGAAGTCAAATGCCATTTTCATTGAGTAATTTCTTTCAATATTTGTATAGTGTCAATTAAAAAAAGTATTTTATCGTTGCGGGTTTGCATTAAGATATCAATTTATATGATGCTTTTATAGTCAACTTTGAAGTTTTGATGCATAGAGGTTTTATTTTTGATAATACTGTAGTTCCATCATTTTCATTTCCTCTAGATTCAAACAAATTAGCAAGGCTAAAATGTGTTCCTTTTGTAATCATGATCATCATCATCATCATGTAATTACCAACCTAGAAGTCAAATGCCATTTTCATTTAGTAACTTCTTTCAATATCTATATAGTGTCAATTAAAAAATATATTTTATCGTTGTGGGTTTGCATTAAGATATCAATTTATGGATTTTGCAGGAAGATATTTGGTGTTTCGGTTGGCAGAACAGTGGAATGCAATCTAAAGATGCCAAAGATATGATTCTTTTGGGAGGTATACCCTTAAATTCCTTGTTTTGAACTCATTTGTCATTTTGCTTGCAAAATATGAGACTATGCTTTTGTGGATCTTATGCTAATACTTTTTTCTAGTTGTCTACTTTATGCACATTAAAAGTTCTAAAATGCACTCTGTAACAGTCTAACATAAGCTCACCTTCGGTTGGCAATTGTTTGAATGAAAAAATAATGGCATAATGCCAAAAAAATGACCTTAACGTTTGATTGAATAATCATTTTGGGCTTTTTTTTTTTGAAGCATTTTAACTTTTACGTTTCATTTTGGGCCAAAATAGTCCTTCGTGGATGAAAATTGTCAATTAACTGACAGTAAACATCTTAAAATGACTTCACAGAATAACACGTCACCATAAAAAATAATTTTATATTGACCGGTGTGTCATTCTGTAAAGTCAGTATATTTGTTTAATATGACTTTGCTATGTTAGCACGCACTGCCATGTAAATGTAGGTTTGTTACGTTATTTCAAGCCATTTAATGTTAGTTGACTAATGGTTTTCATCTACAAAGGGATCAATTTTACCCAAAATAAAACGTTGAGAGTTAAAATGCTTCAAAAAAATAGAATAAAGGCAAAAATGACTGAAAAGTCATGCTTGAAAAAGCTCAAATTTAATACAAATCAATTTAAGCTGAACAAAAAAGCAAAATTCTGAACACTAAGAAACTTGGATCTGAAACATAACCTGATTCCAAACTGTCTAAACCCAAATGGCATGACTAGAAGCAACCAAAAACTGGGATTATACTAGATCAAAGAAATCTTAACGTGACTAACAAGCTTAGTTGTAAAAAGCGCGCCTCAGTTACGCCTGAGGCGTGAGGCACAGAAGAAAACGCCCCCAAGGGCCGAGGCGGGGCGAGGTACAGGAGGCGTGTGCCTCGAAGGCTTTTCGCCTGAGGCGTGAGGCGAGCGCCTCTGCGCCTTTTGTAGTTAGGGAAAAAAACGTGAAAAAGAACAGGGAAAGTCGGGTGAAGAGAAGAAGAACAGCAGACTGATTTTGAAGAAGAAAAGTTGTCTTTTTGGTTTTTGAACCTGCCATTTACTTTTTAAGATTTATTTTAATTTTTTATCATTTATGTGACCGACCTTGGACCCATCAGAATTAGTTAACGGACAAAAATACCCTTCCTCATACACTGTTGGATAAATACTTCAAATTAAATATCTCAAGTTTAATATCGTCTTTTCACATTCAAAAAAAAATTCTTCTTCATTTCTCTATCTGACCAAAATATCCTAATACTTTTCACAAGAATTCATGATTCGCAAGGGTGATAGTATTTTTGTTCAAAACAAATTATTATTATTATTATTATTATTATTACCCAATACTTATTGTAGATCAAAAAGTTAATAGTAATATTAATTTTAATATAAATCAATATAATAAAATAAGATTTATTTATTTATTAAATAAATAAATAAAATGTTAAAATTATATATTTAAATAATATAATTTATTAATATTTTAATATATTTATTTTTAATAGTTTTAAAATTTATATATAATTGAAATATTTTAATCTTTTAGTATTTATAATATAATTATCATATTTTTAAGTATAAAATATGCTATAAGGTTGATTTATAAAATTTTAGGATAAAGAGGGCGCCTCACCTACGAAAGGCGAGCGCCTTCGCCTCACGCCTCGCGCCTCGGCTCCAAGAACTTTTTGCGCCTCGAAGCGCCTCACGCCTTTTAAAACCAAGCTAACAAGTGTTGGCTGTATTACTAAGGCACATTGTACTCCCAAGGAGATGATGTAAGTTCAAACCTTGGAGACGACATTGTTAGGAGGGGCAGTCTCGCACCTCGAACATGGATCGTAAGACGGACATGAATATTACCCAAAAAAATAAAGAAATTTTAACATGGAATGACCTTAACCTGATCCATATTTATTACCTTCAGAGAGATAATACCCTTAACTTATACTTCCGAAGACTACAAGAAAATGAGTTTTACATACCATAATTCTCTTTTTCTCTAAAGTTTGGGTTCATAATAACCTCTAAATCATACAAAACACATTCCATGATAGAAATAGAACTTTGGTTTTGTTAATATTTAGCTCTTATAATATCCACCCATCTCAACTTATAATATTATTAACATTTTTGTTTAAACCAAAAACCTATGAATGTGAATTTTAGTTGTCTCTCATGCTGCTTCCTTGTCACTGGTGATCAGTGGCATTGATCTTCTGAGAAAAAGTACCAAGTTCTGTTCGACAATCGTTGCGTTTATTTTAGCTAATCTGTTTTTCTACTACATTGGTGAAGAAGAGACGATCTAATAATCTAACATGAAAGGTTTTGATACAATTTTTACTTATTTAATTCTTTACAATGCAGATTTGGTGCTTTCAAATAAGTTGGTCGTATATGATGTAGAAAATCAGACCATTGGATGGACTGAATACAATTGTGAGTACCCTATTCAAGAACTTTACCTGTTTTAGGTTGAAACTATTATTATTGTTGTCTGCTTATTATTGCTTCATTTTCGATGTCCAGATATGTTTTGTCTTCCTAAATCTTTGCTTATTATTTTGTGTGGTAGGTTTGTTTCTCCTCTAGGGTCTTTTGGATAGGTCTATCTTTGATTTTTGTAGTTTAATAATCGTTAATTGGTAACAATTGTTCCTTCTGTTCAAGACTTAATGTCCCCCATTCTATTTTGAGAACTTTTGAAGCCTTATCATATTTAGTTTTTCTAAATACCAAAAGTTCTTATATTTCCCATTAAATTTATGTGATTTTTCAAAAAAAAAAAAAAAAAAGAGAGAAAGTTGGCATTAAGACTTATGAAACCAATATTATAAAAAAAATATATGAAGTGTTTGGTAACTTAAATTTCAAAGTAAAAGTTTTGGATTTTTTTTTTTGAAACATAAAAGGTTTTGGATCTTAAATTGAAGGGAAAAAATTTTGATACACAGGCCGTGTAAACTTTAGTTTTCACGTGCCTTTTAGTTTTACAGGTTAAAGTTTAGGTGGTTTAGGTTGTAAGGTTTAGAATTTAAGGTTAGTGTTTAGAATTTAGGGTATATTGTTTAAGGTTTAGGGTTAGTTTTTTAGGGTTAGAGTTAGGAATTTAAGATTTGGGTTTTATAGTGTAAATATGCAGGCTTGTGTAAGCTTATGTATCAAAATTTTACTCTAAATTAAATTGTTTTATAAAGCTCTTGTAAATATAACTTATGATTATTTTTAAATTTATGGATTTGTTTTTCTCATTATTTAGCTATTGGTGTATTTAAAACTAATTTCCTTATATTCTTTCAACTATATAAGTGGGTTGAAACTTAACTAATTTGTATTTAATGTGTAATTTACATTCTCATTATTTCTGTTAAAATGTGTCAAATTGAAAATGGACACAGTTGTCAGTCCTCATGAGCATATATCCACTTGTAATTTCTTTCCGGCAGTAAGTGAGCATGCAAGTTATTTTTCTTTGAGAAAGAACTGGAACAGATGTAGCGGAAATTAGCATCTCTGAAATGTTATTATGGTCTCTTTTAGGCTCTTCGAGCATCAAGGTGAGGGATGAAAGTTCGGGGGCGGTGTATTCGGTCGGTGCCCATGATATTGTTTCAGGTTCTAGTTTAATCGGAGGAAGTCTAACATTATTGTCTATGATAATTGCTTTACTGCACAGCTGTATAGCTTAGATAGTTGGAACCAGCATTGAAGTATTCTTTGATTCTGTTGTACTACAATAATTCATTTTTTTTCAGTGAAAATGTGGGTCTTCTTTCTTTTTCTTTTTTCCCCTTCTCAAACACGGATTTACAATTCCTGAATTTAAATTCCATATATAGTTTGCTAGAATACGAAAGCCTTTGGGGCATGTAAATGTAGTCTACATGTTTAAGCTTTTCAGTTGTTTAGGTCATTGATATTTACAAATAAACTCTAGTACCAGAGTAATATAGCTCCACAATTTTTTTAAAAGAATGTTGAATAAATCTAATAACTGTACATGAATTTTGATTTAATGTGATAAAATTTTTACTTGGTGCAATTGTGCATGTGAAACTCTTGGTTTAGACCTATGTTTTTAGGCATAATGCGTTGACCTTTATTTTTTTATGAAGTATTTTAACTCTTAACGTTTTATTTTGGGTTAAAATGGCTCTTCCGTGGATAAAAATTGTTAGTGGTAGTGCACGTTGGCATAGTAGTATCATAGATAAATGTGTTGACTTTATAAAATGACATATCAGTTAAAAATAATTTTACTTTTTTAATAATGTCATTTTGTTAAGTTATTTTAAGGACTGATTTTTTTTTGACATTTTTTTGACTAAAGATATTTTTTGACATTATACCATATTTTTTATATACAACTAATGTTTCGACCATGTCTCATGTTTTTTTATTGACAAGCATTTTTTTATTTTTACCTGACAAGAAAATAGTGGGATTCTTTTATTTTTTTTGGGGCACCTGTGTGATCTAACGGTAATCTGGATCTTTTAAAGATATCAACATGATAATATGGATCTTATAGGAATATTAACATATTTGAGACTACTTAAAGGATTTATTTTATTTTATTGAAAATGTGTATAATTGTTTTATAACATATTTTTAATTGAATCAAATTCGGGTTTTATCAAGATAATTAGCAGTTTCAATACGTTCGGTTACACCAGTTTTATTATCCATTACACAATCAATCAATTTTTGTGTTATGTACGAAAAATTATATAACTCACCACATCATACATAGTCCTAATAAAAAAAAAACTCCTCACTTCACCATTTTCTCTCACATTTTTTTAACCATTGAATTTTCACTAATTTTTTTATATGTGATTTGAAAATACAGCTTTTTTGAAAAATATGAGTTGACATCAAAAAAAATTGTGAATTAAATAGTTTTCATTGGTTGGGCACATCAGAATCATGATATAATTTCTCCTTGCATACGGTTACATCAACTTAAACCAATATACGACATATGAAAACAACATAAATGAACTGCATTATGGATGCATTAAGGGGAGTTGTTCTGATAACACGGGTCATACGAAACTTTGCTGAAAATTTAACAAGCTTCCCTCCTTGAATCAATTATCAAGCACATTGCATGCAAAAACTCAAGTTTCCTAGCATATGCATCTGTTGGTGGGAAGCGATGGAGGAGGAGACCAGAACAAGAAATGAGAAAAGAAAGGAAACAGAAGAAATTGGGGGTTACAAGTAGTTTATCTACAGTATATGATTAGGAATGCAAGCAAGTTCTTTTCTCCACCTGACAAATGAAGGGAAAAGCTTTCTCTCTTCCTGGTTTCAACTTCCCCCTAATATTTGTCACTATTTTAAGGATACTTTTGAGGAGGGGGGAAAATTCCACTACTAAATATTAATAATCCTATACACACACGCCAAACTCCATCGAGTTAATATTTTCTATACTAAGGCAGAATAAAAGACAATAAATTCTCTAATAACCATTTTCTGAAAATCATTAAATGAAGCTTTTCTTTCCTATCAGTACTAGTGTACTACTACTTCACAGTTCACACACTAAAAGTCTAAAACCAAATCCAATAAAAGACATCAGTTCTCTAATATTCCTAACCCTAAGGTTCAATAAATGACATCAATTCTCTAATATTCCCAACCATAAGGTTCAGTAAATGATACCAGTTCTCTAATATTCTTAACCCTATGGTTCAATAAATGACATCAGCTCTGTAATATTCCTAACCCTAAGGTCATTAGTGCTCCCAATGTCCAAAAGAACAAACAAGTCATGCATGTTCAACTTTGAAATCCAAGGATGAGGAGGCTTCATTTCACTGTCACAAAATAGAAACATTAACAGCATAATACAAAAGTTACCAACAAGTCACACATGAATATTTGAAGGTGGCAAACAATTAATAATAATAATAATAGAGAGCTGGATTTACAAAAAATTCCAATTCTACCCAACACACTAGATAGAAAGGACAATTCCCCAGACACATTAATACAGCCGGGTCCAACCAACCTCTCTGCTCCGTTTTTAACATCAAATCCATGGCCCTGTGTAGAACAATCAATATAAATAAATAAAAACTACAATAATTTATCAAAGCAAAGCAAATATCATAGTAGTTGTAATTTGTAACCAACAAACAAAACCTTTCTCATGCCAGAGCCTTCCTTTGTACCTCCTGCAGCAGATCATTACTTTCCAGGATCGAACCTTGGGAGATTCAGAAGGGTATTGACACGAGATACTCCTTCAAGGGCTGACCAATCTGTTCCTATTTCTGAATTCATTTCCTCCTCCTTCAAGGAGTCTACATCTATATCTAAATCTAAATCTTCAGTCCCTCCTGGGACTACTTTGCCACATCTAACAGTCCCACACAGGTCAATGCTGGTTAAGGCATTGATATTATTGACTTTCTCACTTTCATTCTCAATTTGGTCCACTGAAACTGGCTGCACTTTGGCATTAGCACTGGAAGTAGAAGATAGGTTGTTTGAGATTGAATCAAAGAATAGGCAAACAACGGCACAATCATCAACTTTAGACGTTGGGTATTTGTATCTCCAAGCTCTAACTGCCGTCTCAACCAAAGCTAGTGCGGCAGATGAGCGAGTTCGGCAAGATGCTACGATATCTACCACTTCTTTGTTCGAAAGCACATCCCAAATCTGCAAAAGGTAGGAGCAAGCCTTATTAGAACTAGAGAGAAGGGCTAAAATGCCATTTCATGTTTTGATTTTGAATTAAGAAATTAAAATATTGGCTTCATTACCCCATCACTAGCCAAGATGATAAATTCATCCTTCTCTGACAGGCGCCGAAAAGATATTTCAGGCACAGAGATGAGACCAAAATCCTTGAGGCAAAAATCTCCAAAAGCCCTTGCCATGGCAAGACCAGGTGAATCACAGTTTGGTAACCAAACTCGGGCAACCTCAGTTTCATCTTTAAGAGCAAAGACACGACCTTTATATTTTCGAATTCTCTCTTCCTCCGCTGTAAAGAAGTTCAGCTTGATGTTGAAAGTACAATAATAGAAAACGAGAATCAAGCAACCAAATAGAACCGGATTTTTCCCCTTGTGCATTCTATTTTGAATTGAATGTCATGTTACCATATAACCAAGCAATTTGAATCAATAATGCCTAATTCAACAATTTAGATCTTCCTGAGACTCCTATATGCTTTTCATTTCAGGAAATCTGCAAAGATTTTGCTTTTGCAATCAATTCTATCTTGAATGTCAGGTGCATACCATATAACCAAGCAATTTGAATCAATAATGCTTAATTCAACAGTTTAGATCTTCCCGAGACTGTTTTTCAATTCAGAAAATCTGCTAGATTTTGCTTTCGCAATCAATTCTATCTTGAATGTCAGGTGCATACCATATAACCAAGCAATGTGAACCAAGAATGTCTAATTCAACAGTTTAGGTCTTCCTGAGACTCCTCTGTGTTTTTCAATTAAAAAAATCTGTAAAGATTTTTCTTTTGCTATCAATACTATCTTGAATGTCAGGTGCTTACCATATAACCAAGCAATTTGAATCAATAATACCTAATTCAACAGTTTAGATATTCTCGAGACTCCTCTATGTTTTTCAGTCCAGAAATCTGCAAAGGTCTTGCTTTTGCAATGCATTTTGTGTTTTCATATTAATCTGAATTTTAATATAATTTCCCATTGATAGGGAAATTTATTTCATCGCAAATTGCTTCATTACTCGAAACAAACATGGTTATCTTAGTTACAAAACCTTTCGACATTTTGCAGTCATAATAATTTCATCACACTTGATGCCGTATGCAGATCAACCAGTTTTGGGTGAATGCACCTATTCTACATACACTTGAGCTTTCAACCATCTTCTTCCCATTGCAACCAGCATCTCTTACTTTCTCAATCAATTCATCTTAGATAACCTAATTCTATTCTTGAGTCCAATAAATCTAGTCCTTAAAAAAAGCTTCAAACATCTCCTACAAAATCCTCAAATACAACCGACTTTTAAGTTGCCTCGCCGATCATCAAACTTACCTTCCAAGTTTTAAGATATTTCAGACTCACATCGTCAGCCAATTGAACCAAATTTATTGATGCTTATACATATACACGATTGAAAATATTACCTAAAATATGTCTACTAGAGAGAGCATTGTCGGCAACTATGAAGCACGGGGACGCCAATACAAGGCCGTCCCACGTCCCCAATACATCCCCGGGACAGGGACAGCTGGGGGACGTCCCAGGAACGTCCCAACTTTATCGGGGACGGTCAAACTTTAACAGGGACGATCAACATTAATTGGGGACGTCCCCGAATAAATTCTAAAAAAAATGGAAAATAAAATCCCTTTCTTTGTCACTAAGGTTTTAAAAACCATTAAACTAATCCAAACTTAAAAAGTTCAAAGATAATTCTGAACTTAGAAAGTTCAAATTATACCCAACTAAACTCAAAATCAATTGAATCAAACTCAATTGAAATTCAAACCCAATTAAAGCTCAAGTATGAACATGAAAGATTGAAGGCACAAGTAAAAAACTACTAAATTAAGCACTCAACTTAAAAAATATAAACTTAATTACGTGTGACAAATGGCCCACGTACACTTAATCTCAACCAAAAGACCAAGACTAAATTGCTTCCTTGTTCCAGTGGCTAAGCACCTATTTATAGGCCGTTTTCTCTCCTTGCTTTATATATCTTAAGGATGTGGGATATTGGGTGTGTATTGTATTTGTAACCTATTTCAACTTGTTTTAACGCTTTTTCACTCAAGCTTTAAATAGAGATGGGTAAATATCTATTTCAACCATGTCATCTTTTAATTTTATCATTTTAGCCATTGATTTTTTCTTAATTTAGAATGTAAAGTTAAATTTTCGTTCAATTTAGTCATTTAATTTTAGTAATCTTCTAATCTAAGTGTTAAAAAATAATTTAAAAATCATTAGAAGTGAATTTAAATAACTACAATTATAATTATTGTTTAATACAATTATAATTTTAGTCCTTATTGTATTATGAATTTTAATGTTATATATATATATTTTTTATATTTGTCGTACCCTTGCCGTACCCGTACCCTATAATTTTGAAAATTGCCGTTTCTTGTCTCCGTCCCCGTATCCGTATCCGTGCAACTTAGGTCGGCAAGGGTGCAGCACTAGAACCCTTATATTGCCAAAGGAGCAAGGCACATAAAAAAAAAGGGCAAAGAAATTCCCATCCTAGTGAAGTTAAGCGCAATATCTATGGTATGTTCATGCATGTATGTGTCTGTATATAATAAGCTTAAGGAATCTAATAAAGTACAAAGAATGGCTAGCTTATCTACAAAACAATTTTTTGTTCGTTGGCCAATATGAATAATTTCCTTATGGTCCATGTCCGTTGTTGAATACTTAAATATTTAGATGCAGAGACATTGATGCTATCTCTTTCTTACTAGAAAAAAAGAGTTCAAATGCAATAAATTAAAAAGAACTTCAAGATTCAGGTTTCTCAATCATACTGGTTTATTTTATGCCTATCACTTTAATATAAAAGGGCATGCACAATTTAGGGGCTACTCTGCGGACAATGGACGCAGTGGGCATAAGCAATAGCATGGAGGGTTGAAATGTATTCTATTTTATCAGCCGATACACACAAGAATAACATTTCAAATAGCATTTTATATAGCCTTCAATTATACCTTTTATATCCCATCTTAACAATAAGCAATGAATTTAAAGAAAAACAAAGTGGCTGGTAGCCTGGTACACTCAATGCCGCATATACAATGGACATTAAATGATAGAGAACACGAAATTTAGCATAGAATGTCCAAAACATGAAGCAATTTGTTTTAACTATGACACCTTTTAGCCTGAAAATCAGCAGAAAACAATTAAATATGAAGCATGAACAAAATTGCACATATGGATGAACTTGGGTTAATTAAAACAGACAAACGGACCTGGAAGATTTGGTTTAAGATCAACAGTCAACTGAACAGCAATTAATGAATCATCTTTGTCCCTTGTACCTAAAACAGCTCTGGAATCTCCAACGTTTCCTATGACGACATATGGACCCTATATATAAAGAGCCAAATTTTTAACTATGAATCATAACATAGTTTTTCAACACTTTTAAAGTTTGCAGCTGAATACCTGCTTGACCAAAGTAACAGCTGTTGTCCCACTGCAGAAGCAATCAATGTTGGCATGCATTCTAAGATCCCTATCCATTATTTTGAAAGCCTTCAGAAAGGACTCTTTAAGTGTCTCAAAGATCTCTGGGTGCTTTTCTGTTTCATCAAGATCTACAGAGGCCCTAGATTCTGCATCAGCTGTTAAAAATGCAGTATCCTCAGAGTTCATGCTTCCAGAAGTGTTCAAATTGATCTCTCTGAGAACATCCTCACCGGATTTATTAACTCCCCAATGAGCACTCAGTTTTAAAGGAAGATGGTCCCTCACTCTCTTTGCAACCATATGACCATAGGGGCCATGACCATCAAAAACACCACAGAAAACTGTATCTGCTCTTGAACCAAAATTCTGGGAACAACAGCCATGGATAGTGAGAAAGGGAACATGATGATGCAGAATAACAATATTAGTAATGCTTACTAAAAACATTTAAAACAAAGGGAAATTCGTACTGGTACAGAATAACAATATTAGCATAATAGATCCTCATATGAGGATATACATTCCAGAGATGATAAAAAAAAGTTAGTGTCTTGACCTTCTTAACGAACAAATGGCCAACCATAGAAAAGAGTTAGAAACATTTCTTCATTATCCCATCCATACACATTACTATCATCAATGTTTATATCCACCTCTAAACAAGAAAAAAAATATGTTTGTTTCCACTATTAGGGAGCTACATGGATTATATTGCAACCTATATTGTGACCATATTGTGGACAAGCTTAGTAAACTTGATTTTTATTCTACAGTTTCCAACCATAACCTTTTAGGTCTTCCTCTACTTCCCTTGACATTGGAATTCATCATATTCTGCTCCATCAAGAAAGTGAAGATAAATATCCTAAAATCTTGAGTCCGAAGCTCTGTCATTACATGGTACCCAAACACAAACACATTTAGCATATTCATAAAAAAGAGCTTGATTTGCAACCATGGAAACATCATTTCATAAAGCAGCTAAATGACCGGATAACGTAAAATAAAAGAGAAAGTGCACCCAATAAGACTACTATTATAAGATAAATTACTTGTTTTCAAGGCTATTCAAGAAAACATTACACATAAAGCCAAATATATAAAATGATCAGTTTGATAGAAACATGATTCTAATGAAAAAAAAAAGGTATACTAAAATGTGCAAAGTGAGAAATGGAGCTAACCTCCCAAACAATCATGGCATCCTGGTTGGTTCCTTTCTTGCCTTGTTGAGTAAAGAGTGAAGCAACGTCACTGGACCCATTCAGGAACAACCTCCCTGGAATTCTATGCAATGATTCGTCCTTCCGGTAGTCAAAGGAGGAATTCCGAGACCCTAGTCTCTTCCTTGAGTTCCTCCTCTTCATATTCGCCCGATGAGGGGATGAAGGCGAACCAGGGCGAGGGCTCCTGCTTTCAGCAGATAAGCAGGACCCCATTCTAAGGGCCCTGATGATGCTTAATATGCACTCCAGACCAGCAACACAATCACAACCCCTATTTTCAGTAGACGGATCCGTCAGAACTTTTTGGGATTAACCCTTAAAGAAAACCGTTCAAACTTCCCAGCTAATGTGCAGATAGCCCCACCAAATAACCTTCAATTGTACAATCCTTTTCACCAAATCTCAAATTTCTTTCTGAATTCAGAGCCAAAATTCCTATTCACTGATTGATAATACCTTGATTTGTCCTTCAATCTCTCAAAATTCTAATCTTCAAGCAACCCTTTTCGAATCACAGACACAAAAATATACTACTTTGAGTTTCCCTTCAAATCACTTGAATAGTTGCCAGATATCCTTTTCCACTTTACAATCCATTGATCAGATCAATCCACATTCAATCTACTAAGCTGATTACAACAAAAACGAAAATCTCAGATATTAAAGCTTTCTAATTTAGAAAAGAACATTTAACTTTTTATTCATATAAATAAATGATAAATAAGGATCTTAACTCCAATTTTCATAATCCAACAAATAAAGCCGAAAAGGCATGAGTATCAAGAAAGGAGATCTATGGATATATACAAATACAAGGGGAAAAGAAAATATCGAAGCTTTAGTTGTACATTCAATAATTCCACCCAAAAAAGCAACACCTTTTTTAATAAACAAAGGCGAAAAAATTAAGAGAATCAAGCTCACCAGAAACTACCCAAAAGCGAGTAAACTTTTTTCAGCAGATCAACAGAAAAAAAGAACTGATCAAAGGCAGCCCCAGGGTCAACCAAGCCCAAGAATCGGAAACTAATGTATCTGAAAGGAAAGGGGAAAGGGAAAACAAGTAGAGAGAGGATTGGGGAGAGAGTGAGAGAAGATAGAGAGATTCTAGAGAGAGAGTGAAAGTTGTTTAGAGAGAGAGAGAGAAAAACAGTGGTCGGAAGGGAGAAAAGACAGGTACCAATCACCCTGAAATAACCTTACCAACTATAAACTAGATTTTTTTATTGGGTAAACTATACTAGTAATCACTCAACTATAGTTTTTTTATTTTGGTCACCGAATTATTTTTTTGGCAAAAAACATCACTAACGTTATGTTTTCTTTCTATTTTGGTCAGCGGCTGTTATTTTATTTTATTTTTAATTTTTCATGTCATTTCTTCTCTCTCTTCGTAAACAATATATGTTATTTTATAATATTTTATTTAAACTAACAGGATGGTGACACGTGTAACTGCCTATTAGAGGAATAAATAGAATGAAAAATCAAATCCCTTATGCAGCCAGAGAGATGGTGACACGTGTAACTGCCTAATAGGATGGTGACACGTGTAACTGCCTATTAGTCGAATCTCTCTGCTGCATAAGGGGCTTGATTTTTCATTCTTTTTATTCCACTAATAGGCAGTTACATATGTCATCATCCTGTTAGTTTGAATAAAAATATTATAAAATAATATATATTGCTTACGATGAGAGAGAATAAATGAAATGGAAAATTAAAAAAATAAAATTTTTTAACAGTCGGTGACCAAAATAGGAAGGAAACATAACGTTAGTGATGTTTTTGCCAAAAAAATAGTTCGATGACCAAAATAGAAAAGAAACCATAGTTCGGTGACTACTGATGTAGTTTATCCTTTTTTATTTTTGGGTTAACTTCATTAGAGATCACTCAATTATTAGTAAGTTTATATTTGACCCACCCAATAATTATAAATTATAGTAATTAGGTTATTCAATTATTAAAAATTATAATTGGATCACTTAATTAATATTGTAGTTACAATTTTATCACTCTCACATTTAAATGCAAATGGACATTAAAATGTTGTCGTCAGGAAATACATTAAAGGTCACTCAATGTTTAATGATGTTACAAACAAGTCACTCAATTATTAAAACTTACAATTGAGTCATTCAATTAAAATTTAGTTACAATCAGGCTACTCTTTTGTTAAAATAAATTGATATGTAACAAGGCTTGGTGTAATACCAATTGTAGTCCTTGAAACTTATATATTCTATTAATTTATTTCTATTTTAAAATAATTCAATAAATTTAACCATTCGTATTTAAAAATATATATATATATATATATATTAATGTTTGTGTTGACTAATTTAATAGAAGCTTAGAATTAATTACATAATTGAATCATATAATAAAAAGAATATTATATATTAATGTAATGAAAATATATTTTGTCATCACTCCGTGCATGCTTATGTTTTATTATGTAAAAACAACTTATGTGTCATGTTTTAAAAAAGAAAAAAATTGTGTAATTTTCATAATAATAAAAATTGTTTAACAATTAGTAAATTTGCAAATAAGAACAAAAATAAAATAAAATTATCACAAAAATTATACAACTTTTAAATAAAAATACACAGACTTGCAGAGTACTTAAGAAAACTATTTTATAATAAAAATTTAATAACTTACATGGTAACAGTAACTAAAACTTGGACTTTTTATAAAAAATTACGTGGTAGCAATAACTAAAACTTGAAGATTTTCATAAATAATTTTAAATGGAAATTCAATGAGTTTAATTTTAATGTAGATACTAATTACAGATCTAACATTGAAAGAATTATAAATATCTTCACATTTATAGATTTGTGTATTAGATTATATAATGATTTCAAATAAGTACTCTAGTGTTAACGGGAGTATACGAGTTATTTAGGAGAAGAAAATGATTAAATTGATATATTTTTTAAATATGAATGGATAACTTTATTGAATTGTTTTGAATTATGACTAAATTGATCGAATATTTAAGTTTCAAGGACTAAAGATGTCATTATAACAAGCCTTGCTAAATATCTATTTGAATTTTAATTGCAGAGTGAGACGATTGTAACCAATTTTTAATTGAGTGACTTGTTTGTTACTTGACGAAAACATTTTAACGTATGTTTGCATTTAAACGAATGAGTGGCCTAATCATAACTAGAATATTAATGGAGTGACTCAATTGTAATTTTTAATAATTAAGTGACCCAAATGTAACTTTACTAATAATTGAGTGACCTCCAATATAATTTACCCTTTATTTTTTGGCATAAATCCTAGTGACTGTGCTCCACAAATAACTCATCAATGCACAATGATGTTTTCCATGTAAAACATAGTGCAGAATTTTCAGAGTTTAAATGCTCACTTGAAACCATTTCCATAAACATATAATGGAATTAACATATCATATACTTCTGTTATATTGGCATAATTAATTGTGACTTCTCATTTGTTCAAAAATCATTGGATTCACGTATCAAACTTTCATAATGTGGGTTGAATGGTCCCCACCTCCGTCAAAACAAACTATATACCTCATAGCTGTTAATCATTCGACTTTACGATTCTCATTCAACAAATAAATGTAGTCACCCGACCTTGCAAATTAATGACTATTGTCACCTGACCTTGCGAGGCATATACACATATAGACGATTGATCGATTAGACTCGAAGAGTCCATCAACAAACTTTGAAAATATAGAGTATTCTTATCCTATGGCATGCCAACTATATTCGACCATAATTTTTCATTGCCACAAGACACTATAACCCATTTAAATACATTTACTTAATGTTTTTCTTATGCATTTATCAAATCAAAAACATATTCGAATGGTGGTGCACAAAGCAACCAATGGGAAATCATATTGGACCAAATAATGGTGCTCTTAGGCACTTCCATGCTTGAGTAAACATAGCAAAGCAAATTATAATGCATAAAAATAATAAGTATTCATAACACATGTTTTCAAAACAAATCATATAATACATGATTCATATAATATCCAATATCTATCGGCGAAGTTAGGGAAAACTTATTTCCAAGCTTAGTTAAGCTTGCTAGGCTTAATATAAAATCCCAAGATATAATTTCAAACTTTGTTCGAAAACGAAACACGATTTGCACTCACCGACAAGCTTTCACCCACTCGTCGAAGCCTAGCAATTTGATGAATCAAGGTTTTAGAGAAAAACTCCAAATTTGACGTGATCTTCCAAAGCAAATGGAGAGAATGGACTTTGAAAGAAAATATGATTTAGGATTGAAATCAATTGAAATATGAATGATTTAGGAAAAGAATTCTGAAGAAATTATTAGAAATCCATAAAAGAATTTAAGGATTTTAGGAAACTAATGGAATGTGTTTTTATTGAGGGAAAATGATTTAATTAAAACTAAAATAATAGTAATTATATTTAAACCATTTTTATTTAAAAACTCAATTAAAAGTTTCATGAAAAAGATCACATGACATAATTGGTCCTTAAAGACTCTTAGCATGTATTCCCTATCAAAATAGTCACTAAAGACACATGTCAAAATACCTTAACTTATTAAAAAGCTATGAAACCTTATTTAATATAAGTGTTAAATAAAATTTTGATTTAATCAAAATCTTCAAATTAATAAATTCTAATTTTAATCTTTATTTGAAAATACTCAAAAATAATTTAATTAACTAAATTCTCTCACTTTACTACACCGAACCGATACACTTACCCGATTCTCCCAGCCCAAATTTCGGGATGTTACAAATATACTCTCCCAACTTTGAGAAAACTACCCGACGGATTTTACTCTCCTAATTTACTCTTGTTTTCCAATTTTCTATCTTCCATTTTCTCTCAAATTTTCACGAACAACATTTTCTTTTCCTTTGATTTCCTTTGATTTCTTTTTTTTAAACTACTTTCTAAACAAAGGATATGCAAGAACATTTTATTTCTTCATATCCTACCTTTGTTTTTCACGTCAAACATAAGGAGAGGGATCTTTAATTTCCACTTTTCATCAAATTGAGGTAAGCTATGATTCTTTATTGAATGATTTAATTGATTTTGGTGGATATATTCACAAATCTTGATTAGGTTTTGGAAACTTAACAATTCTTACTGGGGTTTAATGGTTTGTTGTTGGTTAATCATAATTTAAAATGATTTTTGAGTTTGCAAACCCAGAATAAGCTTGATTACCTAAATTATGTTAGTTGTTTTTGAAGAGTTGTGCTAGATTATTGAGGATTTGGAGTTTATGTTATTAGCTACTGTTATTGGAAGTTAATTGATGGTAGTTGGAGTAGCTTTTAGTTGAGAATCGTTAAGAAGGGGTGAATTGAAGTTAGATTGATTGGGTGAGATGTTGAAAGTGAATATCGATTATTTGAGGTTGTTTTTAAGGTTGGTGAAAGCAAAGTAATGGTTGCTAGAAGTTATTAGATGCATCTTAATGTTAGGATTATGTGTTTACGAGTTGTAGAGCTCGTGGAAGTGAATCCGGAAGCTTAAGGAGCGAATTTGGCTATTTCAGCAATGTGTTAAAGCTTCAGCTAGAAAGCGAAAGCAAGTTGGTGAGCGCAAATGATTTTTTGGTTCTCAAAGAGGTTGAATTATGATTTTATGAGAGTTTTATTTAAGCCTAGCAAACTTAGTTAAGCTCGGAAGTAAATTTTCTTTATTCCGCCTTAAGTTTTGAAATGTTATATGGAAGCATGAATTAATTGGTTTGTTTTTGAAACCATGAGCTATGATACTTACTGTTTTTGTGCATTAAAGTTTGCTATGCTATGTTCATACAAGCATGAAAGTGCCTAAAAGCACCATTATTTGATCCGGTATGATTTGCAAAGGCTACCTTGAGTACTATCATTCGAATATGTTTCCGATTTGTTAAATGCATATAAAAAATAATAAGTAAATGTGTTTAAATTGATTATATTTGCTTGTGACAATAAAAAATTATGGTTGGATATAGTTGGCATGCCATAGGATAAGAGAACTCTATATGTTTTCAAAGTTTGTTGATGGGCTCTTTGAGTCTAATCGATCCATCGTCTACAGGTGTATATGTCTCTCAAGGTCGGGTGACTATAGTCATTGATTCATAAGGTCGGGTGACTACATTCATTTTTTGAATGTGATTCGTAAGGTCGGGTGACTAATGGATACGAGGTATATAGTTTGTTTTGATAGGATGGGGACCTTTTTAGCCCACATTTTGAAAGTTTGATCCGTGTATCCGATGTTTTGATTATAAATAAGGTCACAAGTATAATACCAATGTAATTCTTAAATATGTTATAAGATCTGAATCATTTATGCATGGTTTAAAGTGATTATTAGATTCTGAAAATTTGATTTGGCATGTAAACTGCATATACATTTGAAAGTTGGTTTTCAAATTGCTTGGATGAATTATTTAAGGAGCTCACCCACTAGGCATTTTATGCTTATGCTCTCTTTTCATCTTTGTAGAGAATTAGAGACGTTCGAGGGCTACTATCGAGGCGAATATCCAAGCCAAGACTTCTTTTTTCGCTTAAGTACGTTTGAACAATTATCGCTTTTGTAATAAGACAATATGGGCCTATTTGGGGGTAAAACTTGTATTTGGAAGTCTTTGATGCTTTCCATGTTATCTCCTTATGATTGTGATTTGCTTGACTGATTTGAATTATAGTGTCATATGAACATGATATGGTTTGAATGAATTTTGAAGTTTGAGCTTGTTCTTGAGCATGAATAGTGTTTTTGAATGTTTAATTTTGAGTTTAAGGATTAATTTTTTTATAATGTTGCTTTGATAGTTTGAGCAAGTTTGAAAGTTGTTATATGTCAAATGTGACTTGTTCAAATAGGTTAGATACCTTGCATTCTCAAAATGATCTATTAGGTTCCTAAAAAGCAATTATGAATGCAATATTTGACTTATGATTCCTTAAGAGTGGTTAAAGGTTAATTTGATGTTGTGAATTATGTTTCTAATGTGTTTTGACATGTATTTAAATATTGAAGTATGTTTATGTGTGTTCCCTATTTGTAGAACCAATTCGATGTAGGTTTGCTAGCTAAAAAAATGCATGCTCTAGTTGTTTCTACAATTTTCCAGACAAAGGATCGATCCCTGTGACTAAAGGATCGATCTCTTAAGACTTTATGTCTAGGCAGAATGTTTCTTGCTCACAGTGATGAGACGAATCGATCCCTTGTCTGAAGGGATCAATCCCTTGAAATTTTGCAGCTTTTACATTTTGTCCCTGAAAATTAGATTTGTAATTATTGAGTTGTGAAGATCCAATTGAGCTGAAAATTTAGCATGCATGCTTAGAATAGTTTTAAGTCTAGAATGATTCATTAAATTTCTTGTAAGTCCATGTAGTTTCATGATTTTATATTTTGATCCCTAAACTCCTAAAGTTGCAATTGAGCATGATTCTTAACTCTGATTGGTATGAAATTTGATAATGCATCTAGATTTGTTTATGAACTTTTTAGCTTTTAGTTTTAGCAAATTTTGTTTGATTTGATTAGATTCATTTTTGTGGATCAATGTGATTCACGATATTCGGGCCTATTTATCTAGGCTCAATATTAAGAGTTACATTTGATGGTATTAAAGCCATGTTCTATAACTTTGGGGTGATGTCGATTTAGTCAGGTTACATCGAGTAATTATATGACATAGTATGCTTGATTTGTTTATGTATTGTTTGATTTGGAGTAAAACTGGGACACGTTGTCTATTACAAACGTTTTGAAAATATTTTGTAAGATTGTCTTGAATCAATTGCCGATTGTAGACCTAACTAATTTGTTTATTTTTTATTAGATACTATAATTTTATATGCTGCCACGTCGTGAGAATAGGGTCGCTTTGACCGAGAATCCGACGAATAATGTTGGGGTCAAGAACAACCTAGCTAATCCGGTTGATAAGAAAAATCCGTTATTGTCTCCTCCTTCGGTTCTGCAAGGACCATATGTCAATGATCTTACGCCACTAATTTAGGCGATAACCAGTTGTAAGCACTAATTTTTATTCAGGTATTACTATATTTTTATTTATTGTTACAAAAATAAAATAAAAATGAATGGATCAACAGCCCTCAATTCCATACCCCTCTGCCAACCATTCCATCACCATCACCATCACTCGACAACCTGCTCCACTCACCCTTACCCATCACTTCCAGCTACCACCACCATGCCCCTAATGATATGCTTCCTTCCAACTCTCATCATCACTTATCACCTTCAACTCCTTTTCCCTTTTTATAATTATTCACCTTTCATCCATATCCACACATGGCCATCTTCCACGACTCTCCTAAATTGCACCAAAACTAGCCCCAAGCATTTCAATTCCCTCACCCAAGCTTCACCATTTCAATACCAACAAATCGAGCTCACCCATTTATCAAAACCACCACTGAAGTTTCAAAAGCATCTCCCTCATCCAACATCAACCGAAACCATCACAAAAAGTCTCCATTGTTTCCTAATCCAAATACGCCAAATACTCAATCCAAAAATTAAAACCACCGTTCTCTTGAAATTTGAATATCCTGAACCAAAACAAAAGAAAAAGTGGGGGTACCCATTTCGGCCACCTCAAGTTCCAGCAGCCGGAGCTTCAAATGAACTATCCTAACGGTTAGTTAAAGCATCTTGGGAGGGGAAGAACATATCTCGGAACTAAGTCCATCCAATGGTCGGGATTACAGATTGACGTTGGAGAAGTTTAAAGCACTCAAGGGATTTCCTGACGATCAGAGTGTTAGATCGACGATCCCAATGGTGGAAGGGTTCCAATTGCTGAGGAGAACAACATATCTTGGAACCAAGCCGATCTGACGGCCGGTTTCTCAAATCGGCGAAAAGAAGAGCTCGACGGACTTAAACCATTCTTATTCATTTAGGGACTATTTCTAAAAAGCTAAAACAGTAAGGGGAAGAGGGGAGCGACAGCTTCGTCGTGGCGACTTTAGTTCGTCGAAAGTCACGTCAGAGAAACGGTGGCGACGGAGGGGTAGCTGCGGTGGCTCGGTTGAGTGGTGCTGTTGAAGAGAGACTAACGTGAAACCAAAAAAAAAAAAAATAATAAGAAGGGGATAAACCTAGTTACGGTTGACCCACGCAGCTCATCAAACCAGGGTTCGACCCAGTCTAGCAAGGGAAAGAAGACCCACGGAGCCCAAAGCACAGGCCCGTAAACTCATATTTTAAGTCTAAAATTATTGGGCATTGATATATCCTTTCTCCAAATTATTTTGTATAGTTTATGCCTTCAATTAATGGAATTTCATTATTGTGGGCCATATAATATTATGCTATTCTTATTTCTATACTTGTTACGTTTGTTAATGTATTATTATTATATAATCAATCCATATGTGCATTAGTGCATGTATATGTTATTTTGTATTGTTTGTATGTGTGAATATATATATACACATAGTCTGAATTATATATTTTTAAATATATTTATATGTTTTTTATATTACAACCGTATTATATATTTAATTTATTTATTTTTTATCTTTATTATATATTTACTTTTTGTTTATTTTCTAGCATATTTTAATTGTACATGCATTTTATTGCCATATTTAATTTAATGCACTAGTTTAATTTAGTTCTCAAGGCCTCGATATTCTAGTGGGAGTGTCGTCCCAAGTCTTTAAGCGTCATCTCCTTTGGTTATCGTGGGTTGCGAGTTAGGTTGTCTGATTCGTATGAACATGCATTCATGCATCTTAGGGATTATTAATTAAGTTAGTTTTGAATTTAAACTTTTCTTAATTAAATGTGATACGAACCCTTGGGTATAAATTTTTGGGCCTGTTGGGGGTGCGACCCCTTCCCCACTCGTAACCGACTTCCGAACTCAGTAAATCTCTGGTTTTGTTTTCCCAGTGTTTGGTCTACCTTACACAAGTGACCGGTGGCGACTCCCAAGTTTTATTTTAAAACACGAGCTTTTTTCAAGAATTCCTTTCATACGCAAATTTTTTAATTAAAAACATAAACATACGATTTTTTTAGTTGCTACACTAGTGCTTTTCACCTAGTCATAGTTGGAGCTCTGCCACCTACCCCTGTTGTTTCGGTGCCTCAGGGATTGCCATTGGAACGTTTTAGAAGCTTTTGAGGGACTGAGTTCCACAAACTTGATAGGAATGATCTGATGGATGTCGAACGTTAGCTTGAGGGCATGGAACGTATTCTTGAGTAGATGGCTTGTTCCAATGCTGAGAAATTGGGATATAGTATTTCCTTGCTTGGTGGATATGCTTATCATTGGTGGATTATGACCCGAGCTGGTGTTGCAGTTGATCAGTTGAATTAGGAATTCTTCCTTACAGCCTTTCGGGGGAAGTATTTGGGCAATCAATATCAAGATGCATGAAAGTGTGAGCATGAGCCTATTTTAAAGTAAGTTGATGATATCAAAATATGAGGTGAAATTCATTCGACTCCGTCAATTTGCGCCAGAGTTAGTCCCTTATGAAAGGGAACGATGCAACCATTTTCGCTATGGGTTGGTAAAAGAGATTAAAACTTATCTGCTTGCTTAAGATGTGTTGAATTGGAAAAAGATGTAAATAAGGTGAAGGACATCGAGGAATCATTGGGTTTGCCTACTCAACCTGGTGGTTCTGAATTTGGGAAGTGTGTTGGGGAGTCTTCTCGATTTTTTGGGAAGTCGAACAAGAGAGGATGTGATAGTTGTTATCGTAGGGAGACTAGGCAAGATAATAGGCATGATGGCATGCATCCTAAACCTTATTAGCCTGTTGTTACTATGAGCTTACTCTATACGAGCATTGTAGGAAATGTCATCCGAGGTAAGTGTTGGCGTCTGACTGGTGGGTGTTACCATTTTGGCTCAAAGGATCATGCCATTCAAGACTGCCCGAAGTTTGATTGGGATGTTCAGACTCGTACAACTATTGATGCGACTATTGTTCCTACTCTTGTTCAAGGCCGAGGCTGTGGTAGGGGTAATTTTTAGAGGCATGCTGATAGCTAAAGGATATTTGCGCATACCATTGCTATCCAGCCTATTACTGGAGGCACTGTTCGTGTTTATGCGCACCAGAAAGCCTGCAATGCAACTGATATGATTGTAGGTACTTTTACTTTGCAATCTATTTCGTTACTCTTATTTGTTGATTCTGGCCCTACACATTCCTATATTTTGAGTGAACATGTACATGCATTGGATATCCCGATAGTGTTTCTTAATGTAGGAGTTTTGATTACGAGTTCCTTGGGTGAAATTGTTATAATTAGGCCTTTATATCGGAGATGTTCTCTAGAGATTCAAGGGCATATCTTCTCTGTTGATTTAATAGAATTGCTCTTCCATGGCTTTGATGTTATCTTGGGTGTTGGTTGGTGAACAGTGCATCAAGCTGTGGCTGATTTTGAGAAGAAGTGTATTTTTTGAAGCTTGTTGATGATTACGTTATTGAATTTTTTGGTGAGGGAACATGATTTATGTCCAATTTCATTTTAATTGAAGGTGAAAAGATGTTGAGTTTGGGTTGTGAAGTGTATCTAGTGTATGTGATGAATCTCGAGAGTAAGGGTGTTCTTGTTCAGGACATTCGTACCGTCAAGGATTTTTCTGAAGTTTTTTTGGAAGAGTTACATTGATTGCCTACGGATCATGAGGTAGAGTTTAGTATCAAAACGTACCCTGGTACGGCTCTGGTGTCTATTGCACCTTATCGCATGGCACTGAAAGAATTCAAAGAATTGAAGACTTGACTTTAAGAGTTATTAGATCAGGGGTTTATTCAGCCAAGCGTATCACCTTGGGGTGCGCTAGTGTTATTTTCAAAGAAAGATGGTACGATAAGGATATGCATTGATTACAGACAACTGAACAAGTTGACAATAAAGAATAAGTAGTACCCATTACCGCAGATCGATGATTTGTTTGACCAGCTTTTTGGTGCGACCATATTCTCCAAGATAGATTTGTGGTCGGGAATTTAAGGTGAAAGATTCGGATATGTTGAAGATGACTTTTCGAACACGATATGGTCATTATGAGTTTTTAGTCATGCCATTTGGTTTGACAAATTTCCCTGCTGTATTCATGGATATGGTGAATCTAGTATTCCCTGAGTACGTAGATCATTTTTTAGTGGTGTTCATTAATGATATTCTCATGTACTCTCATACCGAGGAGGACCTTGATCATCACTTGAGAGTTGATCTCCAAGCTTTGAAAGATAATTAATTATTCACAAAATTGAGTGAGTGTGAATTTTGGCTTCGGGAGGTTATTTTCTTTGGTCATGTCGTATTAGTGAAAGGTAGTAGAGTTGATCCGCAAAAGATTGAAGTTGTTATCAACTGGAAACAACCAAAGTCCGTAATTGAGGTTTATAGTTTCCTTGGTTTGGCAGGTTATTATCGACGCTTTGTCGAAGTGTTTTCTAAGATTATTGTACCTTTGATGAACTTGTTGCAAAAGAATGTTCTTTTTATGTGGATTGATGACCGACAAATAAGTTTTGAGAAGTTAAAGGAGGTTTTGACACAGCTCATGTCTTGATCCATCTCGAGTCAGGGAAATAGTATATGGTGTATAGTGATGCGTCCTATTTTGGGATCAATTGCGTATTATTGCAAAAAGTGAAGGTTGTGGCTTATTCTCCGTAACTGTTGAAGACGCACAACTATCCTACGCATGATTTGGAGTTAGCTGCGGTGGTTTTTGTGTTAAAGATATGACATCATTATCTTTATAGTGAGAAGTGTACTATATACACGGATCACAAGAGTTTCAAGTATCTTCCCTAGTAGAAAGAGTTGAATTTGAGGCAAAGACGTTGGGTGGAATTTATTAAGGAGTATGATTTGAATATTGAATATCATCCAGGCCAAGCTAATGTTGTAGCAGATACATTGAGTCACAAGACCATGATGGAGTTTAGGGCGATGTTTGCTAAACTCAATTTTTGTAATGATAGAGCGTTGCTAGCTGAGCTCCAGGTTAAACCTACATTGTCTCAAATGATTAAAGAAAGACCACCATATGATTATTCTTTGGTTCTATTTGCTAAGGCTATATCTGAGGGAGTTTCGACCGATTTTAATTTCAATGATGAAGGGGTTTTATGCTTTAAGGATCCAATATGTGTGTACGAAGATGTAGAGTTAAGATGTGTTATTCTTACTGAGGCACATACAGTCTTTTGTCTTTGCACCCAGTAGTACGAAGATGTATCAAGATCTTCAGGAGATGTATTATTGGGTTGGACGAAAGAGATATGTTTATGAGTTTGTATCCAAATGCATGGTTTGTCAATAAGTTAAAGATGAACATCAATTTCCCTAAGGTTTGTTGCAGTCAGTTCAAATTCCAAAATAGAAATGAGAAAGAAGCACGATCGATTTGTGACAAGATTGTCTTTGACCCCATCCAAGAATGATTCGGTATGGGTGATTGTTTATTGGTTTACGAAGTATGCACATTTTCTGGCAGTGCATACTACATTTACTATGGATAAATTGGCCAAACTCTATGGAGCTGAGATTGTGAGGTTTCATGGTGTTCCTAAGTCTATTATTTCTAATCAATATCCTCGCTTTACTTCTAGATTTTGGGAAAATTTGTAGCAAGCTTTGGGAACAATGCTTAATTTCAATACGACTTACCATCCTCAGACTGATGGTCAATCGAGCGAGTGATTCAGATATTAGAGGATATGCTGAGGTGTTTTATCATTAAGTTCCAAGGTTTTTGGGAGAAACAATTGCTTTTAGTTGAGTTTACTTATAACAATAGTTACCAATCGAGTATTCTGATGGCTCCATATGATGGTTTGTATGGCCAAAAGTGTAGAACGCCTTTTTTGGGCAGAATTGGGTGAGAAATATGTTGTTGGACCCGATTTGTTAAAAGGAATTGATGATAAGGTGAAGCTCATTTGTGATCATTTAAAAACGGCTTCAGATAGATAGAAGTCGTATGTGGATCTGAAGTGAATGAAGGTTAAGTATGAGGTAGGTAATAAAGTTTTTCTTAGAGTGTATCCATGGAAGAAGGTGATGAGGTTTGAGCATAAAGGGAAGCTTAACCCTAGATTTATTAGGCCATATAAAGTGTTGGAAAGGATTGGTCAGGTAGCGTATCAGCATAAGTTGTCGGTTGAGCTTGAGCGTATACATGATGTATTTCATGTATCTATGCTTTAGAGGTATCGATCAAAACTATCTCATGTTGTGCCTTTTGAGGAAATTGATATTCCCTCGGATTTTTCATATGATGAAGAACAAATTGAAATTCTGGATTCGAGCACTAAGGTCCTTTGTGGTAAAACAATTGAGTTGGTGAAAGTGTTGTGGCATAATCGAGTAGTTGAGGAAGCCACATTGGAATATAAAAAGGAGATCAAGGATCAATATCCTCATATTTTCCCTTCAGGTAAATTTTGAGGACGAAATTTCTTTTTAGCGGAGGAAAGTTGTAACATACCAGAAAACGGGTTAGGAGAATCAGATAGTTCTCTAAGTTCAGAAGATGTTTGTAGGCTAGATTTAGCTAATTAAATAATTCTAGGTTAATAATTGAATGTTTTGAATTTAATTTGGGGAAATTGAAATGGCTAATATTTCAGAAGTTATTTAATTGATTTATTAAATGACAGAAATTGGTAATTTTGATGGCTTTTTAAAAAACCGATTTTGGTTTGATTTAAATTGTGACTAAATTGAAAGATTTCAAGAATGTTTTATTGACTAAATTGATAGAGAACATGGGCTATGAATCTTTAAGGAGAAAATTATCCAATTGTTTTTAAACAAAATTTCCCTCCCAACTTTGAGAAAACTACCCAACGGTTTTTACTCTCCTCATTTGCTCTTGTTTTTCCAAATTTTCTATCTTCCATTTTCTCTCACATTTTCCCAAACAGCATTTTCTTTTCGTTTGATTTTCTTTTATTTCTTTCTTTCCAAACTACTTTTTAAACAAAGGATTTGCAAGAGAATTTGATTTCTTCATCTCATACCTTTGTTTTTCACGTCAAACATGGGGAGAGAGATCTTTAATTTCCACTTTTCACCAAATTGGGGTAAGCTATGATTCTTTAATGATATTCCACATGCTTCTTGTTCTCAAACTATCATCTTTATTACATTTTAATTGTTAGAATGAATTTCGAATGATTTAATTGATTTTTGGTGGATTTATTCACAAATCTTTATTAGGTTTTGGGAACTTAACAATTCTTATTGGGTTTTAATGATTTGTTATTGGTTAATCATAATTTAAAATGAATTTCGAGTTTGCAATCCCAAAATTAGCTTGATTACCTAGATTATGTTAGTTGTTCTTGAAGAGTTGAGTTAGATTACTAAGGATTTGGGGTTTACGTTATTAGCTACTATTATTGGAAGTTAATTGATGGTAGTTGGAGAAATTTTTAGTTGAGAATTGTTAAAGAAGGGTTGAATTGAAGTCAAATTGATTGGGTGAGATTTTTGAAGTGAATATCGGTTATTTGGGGTTGCTTTAAGCTTAGTGACAACAAAGTAATAGTTGCTGGAAGTTATTAGATGCATATTAATGTTAGGATTATGTGTTTACGAGTTGTAGAGCTCGTGGAAGCAAATTTAGAAGCTTAAGGGTAGAATTTGGCTATTTCGGTAAGGTGTTAAAGCTTTGACAAGTTGGTGAGTGCAAATGCCTTATGGTTCTTGTTGACTTCTCAAGTGTAATATATTTATGCCTATTTTACATAGCTTTTTGCTTGCCTTTGGGTACATCTGTTTGCATTTAGTGTTATAATCATGCATTTTGCATGAATGAGTTAGTAGGCATTCTTTTTCCAGAATGAAGAGTGTTTTGCTATTTTTATTCAAGTTTTAGGCAGACGGGCATGTCAACGAAATGCTGGAACAGAAGGTTAGGACGCTAGAGGGAAATTGCTGAGTAGCGGTTGGCAGAGCAAAGTAGAAGGACCAGAGGATTTCTGCCAAGATCCTTTGCAAAGAAGTATCAGCCCGAGAAAATACGATCAGATCAGATCCCGAGAAAAACGCATTGGAACCAACTCTAAAAAAATAGGAGTGGATAAGAGGGCGGAAGAATTTTGCCAAGCTCGGCTGGCAAGGAAGTGGTGTCCGATGATCAGTCAAAGCAGCTCATGATCCAGTACACGTCAGCCCTAGAGTTCAAAATAAAGATAAGATGATAAAGCAGTTATCTTGGAGCATGATCTGATTTTCAAACCCTTCGCCTTATCTAGGGCTTCCTCTCACTCCTATTTAAAGAGAGCATTCCCAACCACAAAAACAACAACAGCAATTCCCTAATCTCTCCACATAGCTCTCACCTTTACAATTGGCCTGGAGAGGCTGCACCGAGGAAAGCTTGGACCAAGAAGGGTTGCATCGACCGACTTTCTCTTTTGTTTCTTCATTTGGTTTAGTTGTTTTTATTTTAAGATGATGAAGTTGTTAGAAAACGTTGAAGGTTTTTTGGTTGATACCCTCACAATGAACTAATTTAATAGTTGGTGAGGGATGCTTGTATTAAACGCTGTTTGAATATTTTGCTTTTAGTAATTAGAATGCTTTGGTATAGTTGTATTCATATGGCATGAGCTTCAGTTTTTCTATAACTACTATGTAATGTGACCGTTGGCACAGTTTGCCTATTGCACCTCAATATCTTAACAAACTTGTGTGGCAACTATTAGTTGTCAGATTCTAAGTGAGAAGCTTCGACAGAAGATGTTCAAGTAGACGAACTTACTTTGGGAGTGAGTCCACCCCTTAGAGAGTAAAGATTGGAACTTAATCAAATTAATTTATGAAAAACATGCACTATAAGCATATAGGGTTTTTTTACATGGTTAATTTAGGGCATTGCCATCAACAGAGGCAATGCCAACCTGGAATCTGCTCGGTAAACAATGCCAAGGCAGAACATTATTAAAGGCTGGCATGGCATGAACAGCGTGAAAACCAGACATTCCTTGCCAACGCTCATCAATCATTTTACAACTCTCCTTGCCAACGCTGTTTTATTTCCATTTTCCCTTTAATCACTTCCAAACCCAATTTCAACTCAACAATCTTTTTCCCTTAACAAGTAAACAATCAAAGCAGTTAAATTCCAAGTCAATCTATGTGGGATCGATACCCAGTTTACTGCTGTATTACTTGCCGACCGTGTATACTTGCACGCAAAAGACTTAATCTTGACATTGTTTTCATACACTTCTAATACATATTTCACCCTTTTCCCAAGCACTCACAGAGTCACAACAGTTCTTAAAAGAGGTTTTAATTATGATCTATGAGGGTTTGATTTAAGCCTTGCAAGCTTAGCTAAGCTCGAAAATAAGTTTTCTTTATTTCGCCTTAAGTTTTGAAATGTTATATGGAAGCATAAATTAATTGGTTTGTTTTTTTAAAGCATGAGCTATCTATACTTACTATTTTTGTGCATTAAAGTTTGCTATGCTATGTTTATAAAAGTATGAAAATGCCTAAGAGCACCATTGTTTGATCCGATATGATTTGCATATGTTGCCTTGAGCACCATCATTCAAATATGTTTTTGATTTGTTAAATGCATATGAAAGACAATAAGTGAATGTATTTAAATTGATTATATTGGCTTGTGGCGATGAAAAATTATGGTAGGATATAGTTGGCATGCCATAGGATAAGAGTACTCTATATTTTCAAAGTTTGTTGATGGGCTCTTTGAGTCTAAACGATCGATCATCTATATGTGTATATGCCTCGTAAGGTCGTGTGAATATAGTCATTGATTCATAAGGTCGGATGACTACATTCATTTGTTGAATATGAACCGTAAGGTCGGGTGACTAATGGCTATGAGGTATATAGTTTGTTTTGATGGGGGTAGAGGACCTTTTTTGCCCACATTTTGGAAGTTTGATTTGTGTACCTGATGTTTTGATTATAAATGAGGTCACAAGTATAATGTCAACGTAATTCTTAACTATTTAATAAGATATGAATCATTTATGCATAGTTTAAAGTGATTATGAAAATTCTATTAGATTCTGAAAATTTGATTTTGCTTGTAAAGCGTATATACTTTTGAAATTTGGTTTTCAAATTGCTTGGATGAATTATTCGAGGAGCTCACTCACTATGCATTATATGCTTATGCTCTCTTTTCATCTTTGTAGAGAATTAGAGATGTTAGGGGCTGCTATCGAGGCAAATATCCAAGCCAAGACTTCTTTTTTTTTCTTAAGTATGTTTGAACAATGATCATTTTTGTAACAAGGCAATATGGGCCTATTTGCGATAAAAATTGTATTTGGAACTCTTTGATTCTTGCCAAGATATTTCCTTATGATTTTGATTTTCTTGAATGATTTGAATTATAATGTCGTATGAACTTGATATGGTTTGAATGAATTTTGAAGTTTGAATATGTACTTGAGCATGAATAATGTTTTTGAATGTTTAAGTTTGAGTTTAAGGGGGGAAATTTTGCTATAATGTTTTGTATGCAACCTCCGCATGCATCATAATCTACTCTCGACGCTCTTCGTGACTGTTCTGCCTCAGCTGAAGCTCTCATTCTCATTGGCTTCCTTCGTCCTTATGTCACTAGTCAGACAACTTCTATGCTTGCTTGGCTAGAGGCAGCAGCTACATCTTTCTCTTTGCGCTCCTCCTCATTGTCCTTTGGTACCTTTGGGGATGGTGGAATTATTGGATCCATGAGAAGGTTCTGTGGCGTATCTGGGTCTTAGTTTTGAGTACCCTTTGCCTTCATCGTGATTGCTAGGTTGCGCTCTCCTCCTTGGGATGCCAGCAGCAACCTGTATCTTTCTATGCTCTTTCAGATTAGTGTTGGCGGCCTTCTTCTCCCGGCTACATAAAAAATAATGTGGATGGAGCTTTTGATCCTCTTTTCCAATTTCTTGCTATTGGTGTCATCGCTCGAGATGAGCACGGCTTGGTTCTTGGTGGTCTGGCCCATCCTATATTTGGTTACCCTGATGCTTCTCTTGTGGATGATTTTGCTCTTATAGTCGGCCTACAGTTCGCTCAAGACAAAGGTTAGACTCTTGTTTGTCTTGAACCAGATGCGGCGGTTGTCGTCAACAAAGTTAATCACGCCTCAGAGGATATCTTTGTCTTAGGTAGTCACCTTGGCATGGCCCGTGACATCTTAGAGGTCCATCATGTTAGTTATATCATTTCTTATGTACTGTGCTCTGCAAATGTTGTTGCCCATAGCTTAGCTTCTTGGGCCTTTCGGTCCCACACATCTTTATCTTTCGACTCGGTTTGTCCCGAGATTATTACTTCTATTGTACATGATGACTCATCATCCTTTTCATAGTAATACATTTCGAGCACTCTTTTTCCCTTCTTAGGCACCATCACTTTACCTCGGTTCAGTGATGGCTTTAATGGGATTTTTTAACGAGGCCCGTTTTCTTTCAAAAAAAGATGAATGTAATATTTGACTTATGATTCCTTAAGAGTGGTTAAAGGTTAATTCGATGTTTTGAAGCATGTTTCTAATGTGTTTTGACATGTATTTAAATATTGAAGTATGTTAATGTGTGTTCCCTACTTGTAGAACCAATTCGAACTAGGTTTGCTAGCTCAAAAATGCTGATTGTTTTTGCAATTTTCCAGATAAAGGATCGATCCCCATGACTAAAGGATCGATCCCTTAAGCCTTTTTTCATGAGCAGAATGTCCTTGATCACTATGCAGAAATGGATCAATCATTTTCCAGAAGGGATCATTGCCCTTGAAATTTTACAGTTTTTACATTTTGGTCCTAAAATTTAGTTTTGTAATTAAATGAGTTGTGAAGGTCCAATTGAACTAAAATTTTGCATGCATTATTAGAATGGTTTTAATTTTAGAATGATCCATTATATTTCTAAGAAGTCCCTGTAGTTTAATATTTTACATTTTGGTCCCTAAACTTACTAAAGTTGTATTCGAGCATGATTCTTGACTCTGATTGGTATGAAATTTGCTATGCTGCTTATTGGGATGATTTAGGATTGTATGATGCATACAGATTTGTTGATGAAAATTTGAGCTTTTGTTTGGAGCTAATTTTGTTCAATTTGATTGGGATTTATTTCGGTGGATCAATGTGATTCACTATATTCGGGCCTATTCGTCTAGGCCGGGTATTAGGGGTTACAAAAAGAAAAGCTCAGGATAGAGCTACCTATCAATGAAGTTCAAAGGATTGAACGATTAGAATGAATGTTGAATTCCATCATGTTTTCATACCAATGGTATTTATTTTTCTAAGACATCTCTATAGTTTAAATTCCTTTTCAAGCAATGCAGAACCAACACATGTTTTTTGCTTGTTTTGTTTTCAATGAATGATGCTTTCCTTTATATTCATTTGTCAAATATAAAAAATATTTTGTGTATTTTTGAACTATTCCATTCACTTTATTATGAGTTAGTTTTGGTTCTCCCACACATATATGTATATATTTTTAGGTCCCCATATATCAATTGTGCAAGAGACATTGATTCTGAGCCGACGGTACATTTTGAGCAATCACGTGTCTAGAGGAAATCAAAATCTATGAAGATGACAGGGTAATGTGACTTATCTTCCAATCTACGTAGGTCAAAAAAAGGACAACTGAGTGTGCTAGGGAGTGATGGAAAAGTTTTAAACAAAAATTTTGAGTGAATGCTTCCTCTGAAACATTGTTGTCTATGACATTTGAATATTGTGCTAACTCCAAACATCTATCCAACTAAGGACTACCATTCTTCAATGATATCTGTTTATAAGATAATATTTGACATTCTTTCATTTCTTAACCAAGGATCACTCCCACACTAGGGCAAGATAAAATAAAAGCTTGTTCAAGTGGAAGATGATTAATTTTGACCGTAGCTAGACGATAGTACCCATCATGAGGCAATAAAGGAGGAGATGTACATCATATGCAAAAAGTAATTAGCGCTTGAAGAGCACGTCAAAACAAATTGAATACTAAACTTAGAATCAAGAACAAAGAAACATTGGGAAAAGAGAAAAATGATACAAACAAAAATGAAAGCACTAAATTGATGAGTGCAACCTTCGCGAGAAAAGGGGAGAAGCACACGCAAAATTCTTCATTCTAATGAATCCCTATCCAAAAGAGATTTGGAAGATTTCCCATCTAAAAATCAAAGCATGCAACAATGTTGGTCAAATTAAAAGTTATGAATCTCCAAATAAAAGAAGCAAAAATGAAAGTTAGGGTTAAAAACCAAGACGAACAGTGTAGAACGGTCCAAGAAATAAAAAATGAAGGTAATACATCTAAGCTAATTCAGAGAAAGCAATGTCGAAAGGGGATTTCATCATTGAGCCATGAACTACCTCTAAAAACCATTTTAATCAAACATGGATATCTGAGTTAGAGGAGTTTTCCTTTAGATTACATTTCACCTTATGGGGTTAACCTTTCTTCAAAGTTGTTAAAACTTCTAATGCTTGATTGTGATTAGAAAAGATGGAAGAATAGAATGATGGAGTTTGTGAGTCAAAGAGAACCACCCAAATTGGTAGCATATTAGGCATAGGGAAAATGGTCATCTCAGAACCCTAATAGTCTATAAGGAACTTTACATCTTCAAAAATTGACACAACATTTGAGGTCCTCTAGAAACATGCTACACTTGGGACAACCATCGACAAGTTGGTTCAAAGGCGCTCCTGCACTTGATACATAGGGCACCTAATTTTTGTTTTGCTTTATTTGCAAACGTTTTTCGTTTTGTAAAAAATGCAATTTTAAAGACCATTATTTTTTTATCTCACTCATTCATACAAGCATTTGACATTAAAATCAAGACACGCATATTGACATTTTAAGAAACAAAAGATTTCTTTGTATTACTTTGTAAAGAGATTTAAAGACCTAGAAGAATATGTTCACCCTGACATATGAAGTTGTGATTAACGAGGGCATGGCAAAGCATTGAAATGATGCTTATGCAACAAATAGTGCTTCACCAAAGATGGTTGACATATTTTTTGACAAGTGAATGCGTGCATAAATGATAAAGGGAGTTTGCACAAAAAGAATTGGCAATAATACTCTTGAACCAAAGTTGTCAACAATCTAGACAAGTGTTCAACCGATAACATGGACCCCAAAGAGAATGATACATCAAAGTTGAAATCAAATAATATGCTAGTTAAGCCAAAAAGAACAATAGGGCATCACCATAAATGATGACAAAAGTGCTCATATGTCAAAAGTATGAGGAAATAAGGCATGTGCTCACCTTGTTGATAAAGTTAACATCGGAAGACCTCCCACAAAAATTAAAGACAAGAAAATGGTTAAATCCCAATTTGAGTGGGGCAAGGCTGCTTGAAGCAACAAGATTTGTTTTGAACAGTCAAAGTTCACAAGTCGGAATTGGTAATAGATGATGATGATGATAGAACAAGAAATTGACCAAGAAAGAATTCAAAAGCCTCAATTTGAGAGCCAAAGATGATGATCAATGAGGTTGCATTTTTGCATCCATGAAAGCATTGTGCATTCAAGATAAATGCATACATAATTGTATAAATAGATGTATTGAAAATAATTGCATTTAAATTGATTGAAACAAGTTTCCAAAGAAATAAAAAATTCAAGATATCACCCCTCTAAAATGGAGAACAAGCTATCAAGAACGTGGAGTCAAAGAAAATGAGGGATGTTAAGTCCTTATGGCTATCAGCTACGGGAGTGATCTCAAGACCTTCGGATAATTGCCTTCGAGAGTGATGTCAAGTCCTTAAGGCCATCATCTTCGGGTGTGATGTCAAGTCTTTCAGGCCATCACCTTCGTGAGTTATGGCTCTCTTTGGGCAATCACCTTCCTAAGTGATGAAAATTTTCAAATATTCACGCTTAAAGATAAAGGACAACATATTTCAAAGAGGAAAATGAAATGAGGATTTTCAAAATTTCAAATTCCTTCGGGCTATCAACTTTGAGAGTGATATCAAGTACTTCAGGCCACATCTTCGAGAATTATGACAAGTCCTTTGGGCCATCACCTTTAGGAGTGATGTCAAGTCCTTCAACCCATCACCTTTAGGAGTGATGTCAAGTCCTTAAGGCCATCACCTTCGAGAATGATGAAGTTTTTACAATGCCAAAACCTTAAGAAAAAGGGCATTTAATTTCCTAAATGTCAAAATATGAAGTCCTTCTGGCCATTGGCTTCGGGAGTGATGCTAAGACAACATAGGCCATTACCTTCGCGGTTGATACTAAGACCTCATAGGCTATTACTTTTGGGAGTAATGTTAAGACCTCATAGGCCATCACCGTTGGGAGTGATGTTAAGACCCCATGGGCCATCCATAAGACCTTACGCGCGTGATGTCAAAAGTTTTTGGTAATTAACAAAAAAAATGTAATTTTTAAAAAGAAAATGATAACTTTTTCAGGTCATCTCTCATTCGTAACATGTTGTAGTGGATCAACGAAAATAATTTAGATTCGATCTCTCCCGTAACATGCTATAGCAGATGAAACATTTTTTCTCTAGATCGTATCTCTTTTGTAACATGGTGTACTGTGTTGTGCGTAATAAGTGTTTCTCAATTGTGCAAGTATACACGTCACAAGTTATAGGATAAAAGATATCGTCTCTACAGGGATTGGTGCCACTTCAAGAATCTAATCTCTTGCACTGTAAAAAGTAAAAACACAAATAGAAGATTATAGGAGTTTAACTAATAACTAAACTAGAAAGCAATAAAGTAAAAGAATATATGAGATCAAATGAGAGAGATAGGCCAGGTTATCGTGAGTTGAGGTGCGATAGCCGATTGGATCGTCTTGGTAAAAGAGTGCAAGGGCAACTCAGTTACCGTGGCAACTTGCACAACGGGGTTACCTTGGCAACTAATCGATGGTTGCCTGGGCAACTACTTGGGTCGTCTGGGTAGCAACCTTCAAGGTTCGGCAGAGCATTCTTCAATGGTTTCTTCTTATCCCTAAGTCGAAACTCTAGCTACTTGTGAATGCCTTGATAATACATCCCTGCGTGAATCAAGGGTGAACAACAACCAATCTTGCGCTCCTCTTAGCCGTTGAAATCCTTAACTTATTCCTAAGCCGGATTAATCTTCACCATCAATAGATTGAATAAAGATCATATTCATTCGTTTCTTGAATCTAACTCTCCCGATATTAGATAAATAGATGAAGTTACGAGATCCTCTCCCAATTCACTCGCAAACAAGAATAAGAACCAAGAATGAATAAACCTTGAATAGAAAAGTGCAAATTCTTATTACCTAAACAAAATCCAATAGTTTCTCACAACCACAAGACACAATAACCTTAGCCAAAAAGATTTAGTTCATGGCTAGGTTCAAAAGAAACACAAGATAAAGAATTCCTAGCATGAACCTAATTGAACAAGAAAGAAAAAGACGAAGGATGGATGAAGCTTGTCAAAATCTCCTTGCCCTTGATGCTTGTCGAAAATTCTCTCCTCTCTCCCTTTGGAGTTGACGGCATGGCCTCTAATTTATAGGGCTAGGTCAAAGTCCTTCTTTGAGGAGGAAGTTAAGTTGGAATTAAATTATCTTTAAAGAATATAATTCTTTATTATAATTATATTCCTTCTAGAACTTCTTCTATCTTATTGGAATTTAATTCTTCTTTAACCTCTTCATGGAAATCAAACTCCTTTGGGATTTAGCTTTGCTCCACGTCATCTTGAGATTTAGCTTTGCTCTACGTCATCTTGGGATTGTCTAATCATCAATTTTGACTACCATATCACCTTATTTTTTGTCGACAATTACCCTGGCAACTGGCTCGGCGTATCCTTCATGCATTGCCCTGGCAATTGGCTCGGCATCTCCTTCATGCATTGCCCTGGCAATTGGCTCGACATCTCCTTCATGCATTGCCCTGGCAACTAGCTCTAGCCTTGCTTTGTCAAGTGATCCTGCACATACACACAAAACACACCAAAGCAACATCTTTTCCCACAAAAACAACCAAGTTATGGAATCAAGCTCAACGATTGAAGGAAACATGAATTAATGTAAGAATGACTAATTATGCAACTAATATGAGCTTAAGTCTAACAATAATATGAGTAAAAAGGGTAAGAAAAATAGTACTTTTGAACACTTATCACACCCCCAAACTCGAACTATTGCTTATCCTCAAGCAATGCAAACTAATAATTACCCGCCAAGACTTCAATTTTCACAAACTTAGCTTTGAACTTGATTTCAATTCTCAGAACCGGGGCACAAAGTATGATTGACTTTTCATTTTTTGGAAAACTTAGGAGTTACTCGAAATCAAACTATAATGCTTGTGAGTGTGTGCGGAGTTGTGGGCAAGTTGATTTTTTGGATTCTATGCAAACAAGAGGTTTTCAAATAACTTCATTGGGTTCTTTTTAACATGTTTTAACTAGAGCTGGTTTCGGGCACCTCTAGTGTTTTGTTTTTAGTTTCCTTAAGTTAATTAATTTATTCGACTAGAGCCGGTTTTGGGTACCTCTAGCGATCATTTTTTAGCACATACTAGAGCCAATTTTGGGCACCTTTAGCGATCCATTTTTTAGCACATGCTAGAGCCGGTTTCAGGCACCTCTAGCATTCATCCAATTTTTATTCTAATCTCCCAATTTGTTCAATTATCAACCTAAGTTCACTAGAATTCCTTAAATCAATCAAACCACAACAATGTTTCATCAAATTTAGCATCATAGTAAAATTCTAAGTTTTTCCATGGTTATCCTAGAATAAAAATTCTATCAATTAAGTGCATTGGCAAAGTCATCATCGGATATTCATTAAATCTAGGCAATTCTTGTTCCAACTAAAGGCATGACAAGCAATTTATGTATCCTAAATGCAATACTTAAGATGAATGCAACTAAACATGGTAACTACTAATAACAATCGCCCCCCAAACTCGAGTGAGGCATTATCCTCAATGCATGCATTAAAGAAAAATAAAAATAACGAAAAATAAAATACAAATGAGGAATTACTCCGAGAGTTCGTCGTCGTGGATGATTAGTTTCCTTTTGGTCGGTGTCTTGATTCTCTTGCTTGAACGCGATGGTTGTTTCCTTGTTGCCGATGGTGGAATCGATCCTCGTACGGGGTTATCCTCATCGTCCTCTTCATCAATGTCAATGGCTTTTCGCTTGGAGGATTCAATTGGTGCGGTCTTTGTTGGTGCAATGGAGGACTCGTCCGAATCTGAAAAAATCAGACAATGATTCCGTACGAGTTGATTCGGGCATAGGTGCTTTACCTTTGGCTTTTGCAGTGGTTGCCGGGATGTCTTTAGCTTTGGTTGCCATGGCATCTTCAGGGTTGGTTTCCGTGGCATCATCTGTTGCGGTTCTCGTGGCGACTACTTCATTGGTTGCCGGGGCAAGGATCTCGGCAAGAAAGATTGGGAACGGCACGCGGCTGTCCGGGTACTTTTCTAGGATGACTTGGGTGATGGCATTGTTGTGCTCCTTCATGTACCACGTGAACATTAGTTATCGGTCTTCAATTTGCCTTAGGTGGCTCGCCAATGGTTGCAAAATTGATTCAAAGTGTCCCGGGGTTGATGGCCGAGTTGCTCGGGCATTAGGTGCTTGGGCATTAGGGATTGCCGGGGCGGCAGAAGTTACTGCGGCAATTGGAGGACTTGAGGATTTTTTCGGTGCCTCTCCCATTAGCTTTCAGATTTGTGCTTGAATCCAACCGGACTTTGGTAGGGCCTTTTCATCGGTGGACTCACTTGGGACATGCATCTCCTTGCAAAGATTAGAAATTAAGCAAGGGAAGAAAATAGACCCTTATCTTTTGAGCTACATACAAAAATCTCATCACAAATAATTTTTCCAATGTTAATGATGCGATTATGCAAAATATAATGTATGAGCAAAAGACGTGGTATATCAACGGTAGTATTGTGTGTAGTGGGCATTAAAGAAGTTTTAACAAACTTATTCCATAGTTTTGCCTCGGGTTTAAGCTGAAGGCGATTTACCGTGCCCTTGTATTTACCGTCGTTCCAATGAGTTCTGGGTAGAGTGAGTTCTTGAAGCACCTTGTCGAGTTGCTTGGGCGTGATTTGATCAACAAAGGCTTGATGCTCGTTCTTCTCAATGTAGAGCCCGTAAAAGGTGTTGAAGTTTTCGAGGCTTATGAGTATGGCCTTGTCACGAACAAAAACATAAGGATTATCCGTGTTATGTGAGTGAGCATAGAATTCTCTTACCCATGAGATGTTACCCGATTCCGATTGATGTCAAAAGATTTACCACTTTTGATGTGCAATCCTCTCGAAGATGAATGGTTCAAGGCCGAAATCTTGATGAGAGTTGGAGTATTCAAAGCCTTGTTCTTCGTAAATCTTCCGGCTTTCAAACTTGGAGTGAAATCTTTCTTGAACCACCGGTGTAGCAAACTTCTTGTATCTTGGTTCTTTGGAGGAACTTGGATGAACCAAAAATTTAATTTTGGATGCCATTGATGATCTTGGTTGTGAGTTTTGTAAAAACAAAGAAAAGAAAATAAAAGAAACTAAAGAGTTGCAAGATGAAAAGTAGGAATAGATTTCTTGGAATTTCAGGGTGATGGGTTATATAGAAAAGATAGGTAGTAAATATTGTGGGTGGGATTAATTTTGGATAGAGAATAAAGGGGGTTTCGATTTAGAAGGGTAACGGCAAAGGGGTTTAATTAGGGTAAGTTGGAGGCTTTATATAAGCCTTAGATTCAGCCCATTAATTTCCTTGTTGAAGATGTTTTCCTTCTTGGATCAAAATTCCTCTTTATCTTGAACTCTTTTCCTACAATTCAAAGACAAATCAAATAAGGATTAAAATTAAAGATAAACTAATAAAAGAGAATAAATAAAGATGTGTAAAGGGATTCTTAAACTTAAAAAAAGAAAAAAGAAAATCTATCCTAAAAATATAATAATAATCGAAAAAAATTTAGTTCAAAAAAAGAAAAAATAATAATAAAATAAAAAATAATCAAAAATAATAAAAATAAAAAAATAAAAATAAAATATCGAAAGGAGAGCATGCTCATGCATCTCCTAAGTTGACCACTTCTTTGTTACGTTCCACATGGGCACCATTGTAGTGCTTTAATCTTTGTCCATTAACTTTGAATTCATGTTTGTCAGTGATGGACTTGATTATCACGGCACCATGGGAGAATGGTTTGACAACTTTGAATGGTCCCGACCATCTTGATTTCAGCTTTCCCGGGAAAAGTTTTAGCCGAGAATTGAATAAGAGAACTAGTTGCCCAGGCGTGAACTGCCGCGACAATAGTTTCTTGTCATGCCATTACTTTGTTTTCTCCTTGTAGATTCGTGCATTGTTATAGGCGAGTGCACGAAATTCTTCTATCTTGTTGAGGTCCAACAAACGCTTTTGTCTGGCACTTTCCCAATCCATATTCATGGTCTTGATTGCCTAATATGCCTTGTGTTCGATTTTCACCGGTAGATGGCATGTTTTGCCATAGACAAGTCGGAAGGGGGACATACCTAAGAGTGTTTTGAATACAATGCAATATGCCCAAAGTTCGTCATCTAGTCTTAATGACCAATCCTTCCTAGAGGGATTTACAACTTTCTCGAGTATACCCTTCAATTCCCGATTAGAAATTTTTGCTTGCCCGTTGGTTTGTGGGTGATATGTCGTGGCAATCTTGTGTGATATGTCGAAGCGTTGCAACATCTTGGCAATAAGTCTGTTGTCAAAATGCTTGCCTTCATCATTGATAATTGCTCTCGGTGTCCCAAACCGTGTAAATATGTTTTTATGCAAGAATCGTTGTACAGTCTTGGAATCATTGTTGGGAACTGCAGCTGCCTCAACCCATTTAGACACGTAGTCGACGACAAGTAGAATGTAGAGGTTGCCGAATGAAGATGGGAAAGGTCCCATAAAATCGATCCCCCATACATCGAACAATTCCACCTCGATGATGTTCTAGAGCGGCATCTCATATCATCTAGAGATATTGCCCGTCCTCTGGCAACGATCACATTGCTTGTAAAAGTCTTGGGCATCTTTGTACAATGTTGGCCAATACAAACCGGATTGCAAAACTTTGGCCACGGTACGAGTTCCTCCAAAATGTCCTTCATAGGGTGAAGAATGGCATTGCCGGAGTACATTTTGTTGCTCTTCTTCAGGGACACATCGGCGTATAACCTGATCTGCACATTATTTAAACAAAAGAGGCTCGTCCCAAAAGTAATGCTTAGCATCATGGCGGAACCGCTTCTTCCCTTGGTGAGTAAGGCCATAAGGTAAAATACCACAAACAAGGAAATTAACTAAATCCGCGTACCAGGGTATTGCCGAGGCATGTGCTACCGTGGCGACTACTCCCAAAATTGCTGAAGCGTGTGCGTCTAGGGTTACCGAGGCGTCGAGGGTTGCTGAGGCATGCGTGTCTATGGTTGCCGAGGCATCGAGGCGTGCGTGTCCATGGTTGCTGAGGCAACTAAAAGTTGCTCATCCGGGAATACATCGCATATCTCTAGATCCGTGTCCTCCTCCCTATTGTGTTCTAAACGTGATAAGTGACCGGCCACTTGATTTTCTGTTCCTTTCCTGTCCTTAATTTCAATATCAAATTCTTGTAAAAGTAATATCCAACGAATCAAACGAGGTTTGGCATTCTTTTTAGCAAATAGATATTTGATTGCCGAATGGTCCGTATGAACAATTACCTTTGTACCAATCAAATCGGATCGGAACTTGTCAAATTTGAAAACTACAGCTAGTAATTCTTTCTCCGTTGTTGTGTAATTCACTTGAGCACTATTAAGAGTTTTACTAGCGTAGTATATCACATAGAAGGTCTTACTACGCGTTGGCCTAGGACTGCTCCTACCGCAAAATCGCTTGCATCACACATGAGCTCAAAAGTAGCGTCTAATCTGGTGGAACGACAATGGGTGCTGAGGCAAGTTTTTCCTTTAGGGTTTTGAATGCTTGGGCGCAAGAATCATCAAAATCGAAGACTTTATCCTGTTCAAGCAAATTGCACAAGGGTTTAGTGATTTTAGAAAAATTATGAATGAACCCCCTGTAAAAACCTGCATGTCCAAGAAAGCTTCGAATTCCTTTAACCAAACTTGGTGGGGGTAATCTCTCGATCATGTCCACCTTGGCTTTGTCTACTTCAATTCCCTTGGATGAAATCTTGTGGCCGAGCACTATTCCTTCACCTTCCATAAAATGGCACTTCTCCCAATTGAGGACTAAATCAGTTTCTTCACATCTTGCCAACACATTCTCTAAATTGTCGAGGCAACTGTCGAAGTCATTACCAAAAATGGAAAAATCATCCATAAAGATCTCAAGGAAGTCTTCGACCATGTCTGAAAAGAGTGCCATCATGCATCTTTAGAAGGTTGGTGGGGCATTAATAATCCGAACGGCATCCTTTGGAAAGCATAAGTATCGTATGGGCATGTGAAGGTTGTCTTTTCTTGATCTTCTGGTGCTATGGCAATTTGATTGTAACCTGAATAACCATCAAGAAAACAATAAAAGGGTTTACCTGCAAGACGGTCAAGCATTTGATCAATAAAGGGTAATGGGAAGTGATCTTTCCTAGTGGCTTTGTTTAGCTTTCGATAATCCATACAAACCCTCTAACCGGTCACAGTCCTAGTTGGAATGAGTTCATTGTTTTCATTACTTACCACCATTATACCTCATTTTTTCGGTACACATTGTACCGGACTTACCCATGTACTATTAGATATAGGGTATATAATGTTGGCGTCAAGCCACTTGATGATTTCTTTCATTAAAACCCCTTTCATGGCATGATTCAGTCTCCTCTGGGCCTCAATTGAAGGTTTGTGATCATCTTCCAACAAAATCTTGTGCATGCATACTGCCAGGCTAATTCTCTTCAAGTCGGCAATTGTCCACCCTATTGCCTTTTTGTGTAGCTTCAACATTTTGATCAACTTCTTTTCCTGCTCAGGCTGTAACTTAGAAGAAATAATTACAGGCAATGTATTATCAGTTCCTAAGTATGCATATTTTAGTTGCTCTAGCAACTGTTTCAACTCAAGAATCGGTGGTTGTTCAATAGAGGGCTTTTCGAGCTTACCTTCCATACCTGAGTAATCCAGTGGTACAAAGTATGTACCTGGTCGATTGACTAGCCAATTGCCTCTTCTTGTTGTTCCTTATTGACCGGTTCTTCATACTCCTCAAGTTCCTCTTGATCGAGAATGTAGTTGCCGAGGCAACTAAATTCCTCGTTTAAGTTAAACTCTGTCGTGGCATGAAGAAGTTGGCATTCTTCTGGATCATCAGCGTGCCTTAGTGTTTGGAACATATTTAGTTTAACTTGCTGGTCATTCACCCTCATTGTGAGTTCCCTTTTTCAACATCGATCAAGGTTCTCTCTGTTGCTAGGAATGGTCTCCCGAGAATGATAGGTGCATGCTCATCTGCTTTACAATCCAAAACAATAAAGTCAGCGGGAAAAATAAATTTATCAACTTTTACCAGTATGTCTTCGATTTTTCCCTCTAGATGCACATAGGATCTGTCAGCTAGCTGTAGCATAATTGTTGTAGGTCTTGCCTTCCCGATTCCTAGTTTCTGGAAAACCGATTTGGGCATCAAGTTTATGCTAGCCCCAAGGCATAATGCTTTCCAGATATTGTGGTTTCCAATGGAACAAGGTATTGTGAAACTTCAGGGATCCTTCAACTTGGGTGGCATACGATTGTGCAACATGGCCATGCATCCCTCTGTTGCGGTAACTGTTTCAAACTCTCCTAGCCTTATTCTCTTGGACACAATGTCTTTAAGAAACTTGGCATAGTTCGACATTTGTTTAATTGCTTCCACCAATGGCAAGTTGATGTGGACTTGCTTTAGGATATCAAGAAACTTCTTGAATTGATATTCTTGCTTTTGTCGCTTCAACCTTTGTGGGAATGGTGGTGGAAGTCGGATATCTTCGATCCTTTCATTGGTTTGGAACCTGATTGTCGGCATTACCGGGACAACTGGAGTTACCGAGGCATTATCAACTGGGGTTGCCGAGGCATGCTTATCACAAGTTGCCGAGGCATGTTTATCACAAGTTGTTGAGGCATCCTTATCGTCGGTTTCCGAGGCATGCTTATTGCCGGTTGCCACGGCAATTCCTGGTTCAGCATCTGAGGCTTTGCCGCTAGGTTCGTCTTGATCTTTTTGTGGAGTTTTGTTTGATGAGCGGGCTTGAGCCTCTTTAAGTTGTTGGCCACTTCTAGTGGTGATCGCCTTACATTTCTCATGGCCAGTTCCTCTTGCGACTTCAGTATCGCTAGGTAAACCTCCTTGTGGTCTAGTATTCAAATTTTGAGCAAACTATCCGACTTGATTTTCCAATGATTTGATTACCGCCTCTTGGTTTTGGAATCTCATCTCGGTCCTGTTAATAAAAGCATCAATACTTTTTATGAAGTTACTATTCTCAGCCATATAAGATTCAGTTTTCATCATAAAAGCATTTAGAGAATTTTCAAAAAAACTAGATGTTGTCGGTTGTTGCTGCGGCAACTGTTGTCGTGGCATATTCTGCTGGAATCCCGATGCTTGTGTATTCTGATTGTTCTGGTTTAGAGCATTGTTGGGATTACTCCATGAAAAATTCGGGTGCTTCTTCCAAGCTGGATTGTATGTATTGGACATCACATTGTTGTTCCGGTTGTAATTCCCCACATAGAAGCTGGATTCTGGATTCTGCATACATTCAGAAGAATCATGGTTACCACCACATAACTCACAAAAAGAATCCATTACCTTGACCTCATGTGTGTTGTTTGGTTTCTGCATGTTCTGGACCATCTTGGTTAAAGTGGCCAATTGTGCCGAAATTGAGTCTGATGATCCTAGTTCATGTATTGTGGCTTGGCGTCTAACTCCTCCTCTTCTAGTAGAGGGGAATTGATAATCATTCTTGGCAAGCCTGTTTAGAATTTGCATTGCTTCCTCCGGCGACTTATTTAGGAGTATGCCGTTTTCCGAGACGTCTAGCACCATCCTTGTTGGTGTATTCACGACGTTGTAAAACATTGTTACTTGTGTCCACACTGGGAACTCGTGTAGGGGGCATTTGTGTAGAAGTTCTCTATATCGCTCCCAAGCCTCGTACATGGATTCATCATCTTCCAGCCGAAAAGAAGTAATGTCATTACGAAGCTTATCAATCAAATTTGTAGGATTAAACCGAGCAAGGAAATCACGACAAAGATCGGTCCAAGATCCTATTGATCCGGCAGGAATGCTATTCAACCATGCTTTCCCCCTATCTCTCAGTGAATAGGGGAATAATCTTAATCGTAAAACATCGGGGGTGACTCTGTGTATTTTGAACGAGTTGCAAATCTCGAGGAAAGATTTAAGATGTTGTCGCGCATCTTCAGTTGCTGAGCCGCCAAATTGACCAATTGTGTTGATCATATTAAACATCACCAGTTTCAACTCAAAGTGCTCGGCTTCAATTTCAGGTGCGAGAACTCCTGGATTAAGTCCATCAAGATCTTCTTCAAGATAGTCTCGAATAGTTCTGTTTAGTGCAAGAATCACTCATCCTCCTGCTGGAACATCTTGATTCATATTGCCATCTTGATTAGCCATTGCTACTCTTAACCTTCGTCTAAGTCTTTGTAAGGTTCGTTCGATTTCTGGATCAAAGGGATATTCTGGTGTAATCGGTCTCGCCCTGGTCATATACCAATGCAAAACCAAAGTTTGTTAGTCCTTTGAATCTTAACAAGAAAAATAAAAAGAAAGTGCAAGAAAATAAAAACAAAGTTGCTATTGCCAATCCCCGGCAACGGCGCCAAAAACTTGTTGCGCGTAATAAGTGCTACGCAATTGTGCAAGTATACATGTCGCAAGTTATGGTATAAAAGATATTGTCTTCACATGGATTGGTGCCACTTCAAGAATCTAATCTCTTGCACTGTAAAAAGTAAAAACACAAATAGAAGATTATAGGAGTTTAACTAATAACTAAACTAGAAAGCAATAAAGTAAAAGAATAGATGAGATCAAATGAGAGAGATAGGCCAGGTTATCGTGAGTTGATGTGTGATAGCCGATTAGATCGTCTTGGTAAAAGAGTGCAAGGGCAACTCAGTTGTCGTGGCAACTTGCATAACGGGGTTGCCTTGGCAACTTGCATAACGGGGTTGCCTTGGCAACTAATCGATGGTTGCCTGGGCAACTACTTGGGTCGTCTGGGCAGCAACCTTCAAGGTTCGGCAGAGCATTCTTCAATGGTTTCTTCTTATCCCTAAGTCAAAACTCTAGCTACTTGTGCATGCCTTGATAATACATCCATGCGTGAATCAAGGGTGAACAACAACCAATCTTGCGCTCCTCTTAGCCGTTGAAATCCTTAACTTATTCCTAAGCCGGATTAATCTTCACCATCAATAGATTGAATAAAGATCATATTCATTCGTTTCTTGAATCTAACTCTCCCGATATTAGATAAATAGATGAAGTTACGAGATCCTCTCCCAATTCACTCGCAAACAATAATAAGAACCAAGAATGAATAAACCTTGAATAGAAAAGTGCAAACTCTTATTACCTAAACAAAATCCAATAGTTTCTCACAACCACAAGACACAATAACCTTAGCCAAAAAGATTTAGTTCATGGCTAGGTTCCAAAGAAACACAACATAAATAATTCCTAGCATGAACCTAATTGAACAAGAAAGAAAAAGACGGAGGATGGATGAAGCTTGTCGAAATCTCCTTGCCCTTGATGCTTGTCGAAAATTCTCTCCTCTCTCCCTTTGGAGTTGACGGCATGGCCTCTAATTTATAGGGCTAGGTCAAAGTCCTTCTTTGAGGAGGAAGTTAAGTTGGAATTAAATTATCTTTAAAGAATATAATTCTTTATTATAATTATATTCCTTCTAGAACTTCTTCTATCTTCTTGGAATTTAATTCTTCTTTAACCTCTTCATGGAATCAAACTCCTTTGGGATTTAGCTTTGCTCCACGTCATCTTGGGCTTGTCTAGTCATCAATTTCGACTACCATATCACCTTATTCTTTGTCGACAATTGCCCTGGCAACTAGCTCGGCGTCTCCTTCATGCATTGCCCTGGCAACTGGCTCGGCATCTCCTTCATGCATTGCCCTGGAAACTAGCTCTAGCCTTTCTTTGGCAAGTGATCCTGCACATACACACAAAACACACCAAAGCAGCATCTTTTCCCACAAAAACAACCAAGTTATGCAATCAAGCTCAACGATGGAAGGAAACATGAATTAATGCATGAATGACTAATTATGAAACTAATATGAGCTTAAGTCTAACAATAATATGAGTAAAAAGGGTAAGAAAAACAGTACTTTTGAACACTTATCATAGTGGATCAACTAAATCAACATTTAAAGAACAAATAAATATAAAACTTTCAAAAAAAGAAGAAATGGTGTTTGAACAATAAATGAAGAGTTACTAACACATGACTATCTACTCTAGGAGGTCTTATCTTCCCAAAATAAAGGTGAAGTAGATTAGTCGACCAAATTTTACCTTCTTGAAGAAAAAATGGAGTAGACCAACTAATGAATTCTATTTCCCTGAAGAAGTCAAAGATTCGATCAACAAAATTCCAAAGACAAAAGTTGTTCCATATCGTTTTTAACAAGATCATCATCCTTGATATGAAGGAGGGGATCAAGTATGAAAAATATTGTCTGGCATCCTCTACCAGGAAGGAGCAAATCATCTTCAACATGATCTAGCATCCTTGATATGAAGGAGCGGATCAACCTAATCGTAGCACTTAAATTTAACCTTTATTGTTTGAAACAAAACAATTAATTTATAAACCAGCTTGACTCAACTCATTTTTAACTTTGGCAGATTTTATCTTCTCAAAAAAAGGGAAAATTAGTTTGGTAGAATAGTTTCTATCTCCCTGAAAGAAGTAGATGTGCGGATCGATCAACGAGCTCTACATCCTTGAAGAAGAGAAGACGAAAGTGAGGCTAGATCTATGCAGGGAAGACTAAGCCAAGTGTTTTAATGTAAGTCAGGGGTTCTCCAGCTATTGAAGGATAAGGTTTTCATCGTTGATGAAAGACGGAGAATCCACTGATGGTGAGGTGTTCAAGGAAGACAATAGAGAGAAAAATAGGTTTTTTTAGTAATTTTTATTAAAATGTTTTTTGGGTTGAAACTTGTATTTAAGTGATATTCAAAACGGTGTTGTTTTGGGTGTTAGAGTTCATGCTCAAAATGAAGTTGTTTTATTCTATAACCAGTGCGGTGACACCGACCCAAGAGAAGGATCTGTGCATTTTTATTGGAAATGAGATTATTGCGCTTTGGTACCTTCTATTTTGCTTCCTTTTTAATCTCTCTCACTTGTTTTTATTTTTTTGAATAAAAGCCGCTAGTTCTATTAAACGAGAAAATACCCAAAATTACAATAAGGGTTTTGTAACACCCCTTTTCCCGTATCTGTACACCGGGTACAAGTCAGAAATGTTACAACTTCTTTAATCCAAAAATCAGGGTAATTTAAAATTTTTAGAAAACTTCTCGATGGTCACCCATCCTAAAATTTCTCTAGCCCAAGCATGCTTAACTTTATTTAAAACCGACTTAAATTATTTGTTCGAGATCCAATCATAAATCAATTATCTTAGCATGCAAATCATCACTTAAGGTTATTCTTAACCTTGAATCTTTCCAGAAACGCCAATTATCTTGAAACCATAATGAACTTTAAAGGCCAATCACACTCAAATAGGTTAATCAAGTATACATGCCACTATAAAAATCCAACCTTAATTAGGATGTCATTACTGTGATTACCTGTTGAGTTTTCCCATATTAATGCTATGCTCTTCTCACTCTCAACTTGATTTACCTACGTGTGTACAATCAAACACACGCTAAGTACGAACTTAGTGAGGCATAAGATAAAAACATATATAAATTACTTTGAAATGTATGATACTTTCAAAAACAACATGATAATCATTAAATCATATAATATGTAATGCAAGAATATCTGTATATAAGATCATATAGATGTACTGTGTAATCATATAGCCCAAGGTAAATATCAAGTGACTAATATACGAGTCGTGTACATTTTAGTACTAACCTTTCTATCGACACAATGAAGTATCGGGAACATATCAACACAATAAAGTGTTGCGATCATATCAACACAATAAAGTGTTGCCGTATCAACACAATGAAGTGTTGCAAACTTTTGACGTCGCATACTGTCGACACAGTGAAGTGACAGATATAGTGTGACTCTTATGGTATACCACTATATTGTCCAACTCAATATTATACTACCAAGGGAAACTTTAAAAATCAATTCCTGCAAAATTACAAGCAACCCATATCCAATTTATATCATGTAAAACATATCATATTAGAGTAGTTCATACTCCAATATGTTCTATACAATTCACATTATGCATTCCATTTAAAAACTATATAAGTAGCTTGTCATATATATCATGCTATAAACCATTTGTAAGCATAAAGATATTTCATGATCTTTAAATTAGTAAAATAATGTATCATGCAAAACATATTATACAATATAAAAATATTTACCTTTTAGGTTGACTTATCACAAGTCTCCCTATAAAAATGTATGTCAACAAACATACATTTAAATACATGTACGCACTCACCTGGGCCATTTATTAGCATGCCTCACTAAATTCTACTCGATCATTTCCTTTATAGAACTTCAAACCTTCTTTGATTCAGCCTTGACTTCATTAATCATATGAATAAGATAAAATATATTTGTTAGATTCAAATCTAACAATACCTTAAACATGCTTTCTAATATAATCATTCGAATATAAAATTTCCAAATATTTTTCCTTTCTTCCTTGTATTGTTAAAAAACTCATTATGGTCCCTAGTGACCAATTTGAACTTCCAATAATTCTGTCAAGCTTGCTAACTCACATTTAAATACAAAAATGTTTCAAATTCCATTTTCTAACAGCTTGTGCTACCTTCAGAGATTTGCTTATACCAGGAAGAATGCATATCGGATTTTAATTTCCTTTATACTGGAAAAACTAGATTCGATAAAGGTTCTAATGGTATAAGCTACATAAATTAATAAAATCGACAAAAAATATGAAAATTCTTCAAACTCCCGTCACAGTGTTGTCCTTACAAAATCTGCTCTATAAATTTTCTGACCTTCATTCGATTAAAAATTTATATCTTTTAACTCGGAACTCGAAATAAGTTTCCGTTTATTGGAAACGAAACTAGACGAACACATCTTCACAACGGTATAAAACTCATCGTCTAACCATTTTTGTAGAATTTATGGTGAATTTTCAAATTCACTGCCAAAATTCAATCTTCTTCATAGCTTTCCATAATAAACTTCTAATTTCTACTAACTTCTTCTTATTTTTCTACTTATCAATTTAGTCCCATCACTTGCTTCAAACTACCAATTCACCATCAAATAATTATTCAAATAATTCCCTCTAATTTTTCTTTCTTTACCAAAAATAGTCACTAAAATGCAAAGGTAAGAATTCGAACTTCTTAACTTTTCAATTTAGTCCTTAAATGAACACTACTACCTCAATTCTATTATTTTAACTGAAAATAAGATTTGATCCCCATCCAAGAATTCATTTCCTATTTGGTCACTTGATTTTGAAAATTTGTCAGAATGGTCCCTCATTCGATTCAACATCGGTTTAGCATTCTAACATCAATTTCACATCTCCAACATCATTAATTACATAAATATACTCCAAATTCATAAAATTCAGATTTGGTCCTTAATTTTGAAGCTTGTCGAATTGGTCCCTATATATTTAACTTAGGGTTTTGCTTTCAAACAACAAATCAAGCTTACTAGATCATTAATCCAACATCATAAACCCTAATCTTCTCCATAGAAACCAAAATATGTAGGGTTTAATCCTAACTCAATAACATAATTTTAACATCATATAAGCTTGATTCCAACTTAAATTCAACCATGGAATCATAAAATCTCAAAAGCCCCAATTTTGTTCATAAACCCTAATTTCCTTCTCATGTAAAATTTCCATCAATCAAGCATATATTCCATGAATTAAATAAATCAAAAGATAGAGCTTGAAGAGTAGAACAACTTTGCAATTCGAAAGGTTACCTGAAAATCGAGTTTCAGGGCTTGAATCGAGCTTGAAAAATTTCTCCCTTTTCTACCCATATTTTTGAAAATATGAAAGACGAAGAAGGCTTCATCTTTTTCTTTTTAATTTTAAATCTCTTCAATTATGCCACTTGTCTTATATAAATGAATTTTAAATTCATTTAAGTAGGGAAATTACAAAAGTGCCCCTTTTTCCAACGGTTGAGATTGATCTTATCATCAATCAAGGGCCAAGATTTAAACTTCAAATTTCTTCTTCCAAAAATAACCCTTGTAACTTCAAATATTTCAAAATTGCCATCCCTGTCAAATGACCAATTTCCCTCCAACTAGCTTTATTTACTAGTTTGTTTCAAAATTGTCATTCCATTAAAATCTAACTAAATTAGTTCTTCCTCAACCGGCCACCATTCTATAAATATTATTTTATGATTTTCCATGGATTATGGAACAACCACTAGGGTTAATAGCCCGAGCAAAGAAAAAAAATCAAAGCTTCGGGATAAAACAACGACGTCCGTTTCAACAACAGCACTCTCCCAATTAGCATGAACATGAGAGCAGAGATGTGAAATTAAACCTTTATTTTCAGACTCAATGATAACCTTTCTCCATCCTCCACGGAGAGCAAAACTCAAACTCATACGCCATGCAATCGCTTCTGCAGCAGCAACGGATGAAACGTAACACAAGAATTGGACCCTCCCATCATGTGTTATCCTCCATTTGGACGAAATGCCTAATATTTATTGTTATCCTCCATTTGCTGAATTCCCAACACATTGCTTAGATGGATTTTCATATTCGGGTTGGTGTTAGGAGAGAAACAACAACATATTTACTGAAATTGACAATCTGCCATGTTGCTGTTCCAAAGATCTCGATATCCTTTTGATACTCACAATTCTCCGTATTAGCTTTAGAAAAGAGAATGCAATCATCAACAAACAGAAAATGGCTAACAATGGGGCATCTCCTCCCAAACTAAAACCCTGAATAGGATTGGTCCCTTATTTCCTTATCAATCAAAAAGAATAGTACATTAGAAATGAGAATGAACAGGCACGAAGATAAAAGGTCACCTTGTCTCAGTTCTCGTGTGGTTTGAAAATAGTCCGACTTTCCCGTTGATGACTAATGAGAGAGTTGAAGTTGTCGCACATTCCATTACTCTTTCAACCTCCAATTATCGAAACCCATTTTTACTACGAGTGTTTCAAAGAAATTTCAGTTGACTTCGTCGTAAGCCTTTTCAAGGTCTAACTTCAGAGTCATGATATTTCCGGTTCCTCTCCTCTTCTTTTTAATAGCATAAAAGGTTTTATGAGCTATTAAGATATTATCTTGGATAGCTCTTCCTGCTACAAATGCATATTGCATAGGATGGATGATATCCAAGAGGTAGATTTTAAGTCTGAAAGCCATTATTCTTGAGATAATCTTGTAAGCAAAATTACACTGGCTGATAGGTTTGAAATGACCAACTTCTTTTGGCGATTGCAGTTTTGGAATAAGGACCAAATTTGTATTATTGATTTCAGTTGGAAGCTTCCTTTTTTGAAAAAAACTGTCAACCATCTCCCTCACATCCTCTTAGCATCTTCTCACAGCGAATGATAAAATATCCCGGGAAATCATCGGGACCCGAAGCTTTAATGTAATTTAGACTGAACTCAACAACTTTAATTCTTCTTCAGTCACAGGCTTGCTAAGCTCTTCATTTACTGTATTTGTAATCACAGTAAGAACACTCTCAAGAACTCCTTCCACATCAGAGAGGCACACAAGTAAACATCCTTTCAAACTACTCGTGGATGTGATTTTCAATTTCTTCTTCATTCTCGATCCATCCTCCGTTACAATTTTTCAATCTTAAGATTTCATTTTGACGGCGGTTTTGAGTTGTAGTGGCATGGAAAAAAATTTGTATTTCGATCTCCATATCGCAACCAACGTTGATGCCAATGCCTTCACTTTCCCACAATTTATCAACCTCATCCTTAAGCCTGCAGACTTCCACCTTAGATTCTGCTCTGCTATTTATTTGCAAATTTGCTCAGCTGAGATCCTCTTTTTCATTACTTACCCATGCTCCATCTTTGAAGTCTACATCTAGCTCTTTCCAGCTTTTCTTGCAATTTCACACACCTTGGTTCTGCCATACTTCCTCCACAGTGGTTTTAAAATCCTCTTCCGGTTAAACTCCATTTTCATCTTTCTAGGAATTCCATTAAATCGCATGATTATTGGGCAGTAGTCTGATTCTATTGTTGACTCCACAAGACTACAGGCATTCCTGAATTTCTCATACCATTCGCATAATAACAATCAAGTCTGAGGCTCAGATTTTGCAGAAATCGAATGTTTGAGCGTTTTGAGGTTGGACCAATTCATGTTCAGTGGTTCACCACTCCCTTTACAATGTGGTTAACAAGCAATGAAATTGAAACTCCCCATAACTGACAATTCCTTGTTTACTGAAACATCACATAATTTAACAGCTACACCATGTGTCATAAGGATTCAACAGCTACGAGTTTTGATCGTCTCACCAACAGCTACCAAGCTAGCTATAGCTAATAAAAACGACGAACAAGTACCAATGTTTATCACAACTTTAGATTATTCACCATACTAACTATTATTGGCACGCTTATTCCTCTTCTTCTGCTTCCTCCAGCCATTTCACAAATGGCTCCAGGGCCTTCACAAAGGTTTGCCTGCCACCATTTAAGAAGCCAAATCATAGACATATGGACAAAGAATACAAAATTCAACAGGAAAAAGGGTAATAAAACCTGGGATCAAGAATGAGAAAAATGCAGTAAGAAATTTGGTTATTTAGCAAAATCCTAACCAATCCTTGGGCATTAAAATGAACAAAGGCAGGTTATTTCCTTCTATGACCTCAAACAAGTGGGATTCAATGATATATCCTTCGTTTCCACATAAAGATAGTGACTATATAATAAGAAAACTGAACCTTCACATTAACTGAAACAGTTTAAATTCAGTATTCTGAGTTGCTATTATCATGTTCCACTATTCACTCACGTGCAGTGTTGTCAAAGATATATTCTTTGCATTGCTTAATGCGAAAGTAGCAAAAATTCTTATCTAAGTGAAAGCTCTACATTAACGTGTGGTTTTGCATGTGCATTTGTGTATGTTTATAAAATAAGCTTGAGATATTAAATTTTATAATAAATCCTAACTAGTCCATTTTTTCTACAAAAAAATGCAAACTCTTGTTTTCCTTTTGTTTGTCAATACTCAATACACAAAATTTCCTTATGATCCTTAAATCTTGAAAAGTGAAGAGTTCGATATTGTCATTTTTTAAGAGAATTTAAATGATGTGGTTCTGTTTTGCACCTACTGTCAAAAAAAAACTATGCCTCGAAGCACCAAGCATGCACATCACTGAAAGGATATCAGGTGCTTTTTGTTTGGTGTTAAGCTGCAATAAACTAAGTGCATACCTTCACAACACTACTCAAGTGCTAAGTAAAACCACTGATCTCTGTCACCCTTACCCTAATTCTTCATTTTCCATGACAAATTCATGCCAAACGCATATTACGACATCAATATGGAATATAATCCTTCAGATATATGGAAAAAACTAAAAATAATTGAGCATAACCGTTTCAAATACATTGACACTGACCATCATCTCCAACTAAACATAGCCACCATAGATGCATTATACTTCTCAAAGATATAACAGCACATATGAAATGAATGCATACCTGCCCTTCATGTTTGTTCCTTTACGGAACCAGTGAAGAATGGTGTCTTCTGCAAGGACGTCCTGATCATAGAGAGACCTCACAATCTCAGGAAACAGCTTCATCAACTTCGCATCCTCATAGCATTGCATCTGGACTTTATATATAAGTTCCAGCTCAATGTTTCCACTGGTGCAGAAAGAATTTAGCAGCTTCGCCCATGTTTTGACCTTAATCACAAGAAGAGGTGCTATGTTATTCTCAAAACAACTAATACTTCAGCATAAGTTGATGTTATTCTTAGAATTACATCAACTTTATTTTTGCACCATTACAGGGCATATATTAGAATTAGTGACATGGTAGAAAATTGGCATGTGGGATTGGACAACAGTTGAACATATGCTCAGGTCAGACAAATGTGTTAATGTAGAATATCATTAGAACATGGCAGGCGCCAAATCAGAAAAATTAACAAGCAAAAATGAGAATTCAGTGACAGGGTACCATATACAGTATTTGATATTTGTGGAAAACAGTAACTGTTAAAATTTATGCTAACATCAGATACTTATGCATTAAGTAGAATACAATAATGATATATGCAGGTGTCTATAAAATCAATTTGGGCCAACATAATACTAGAATGCATTTCAGAACAGTCTACTTTAGAGGCTTTATGCAACTGCAATCACATGCATAAAAATCTGCAAATTTATTACCTCTACACATCACTAATCAATTTAAAAGAGGTATCCATCCAACGTCCAGATACCTCCAAGAAAACACCAAGGAACTAAACCATGTAATTTGGCCAACACTTTCCCTAACTAACCAAAGGTCTATTTCTGAAGGGAGTTAATCAAGTACAACAGAACTTAATAAAGAAATGAACCACAAAAGTGGCCAACATAAGAGACAGCACTAACAGATATCAAACCAAAAAATAATGAAATTTAGAATTAGAATATTCAAAATACATCAGATGCAATTATTCAAGTATCAATAAACCTACACGGTGTCATTCATACTCAACTATCTAATCAAAAATTAATTTCTCAAAATATGTATATAAGCATCAATTTGCCCCAAAACTTCTTCCTTAGACTGTATTCTGAAGAAGTCAACGTCCAGGTTGCTTACCTGAAGCCAGTGAAGTAAAAAAGTATATTTTATCATAAACATGTTTTTCTTTCCCGACCATTTTCAATACCCACCACCATTACCCTTCCAAACCATATAAACAAAATCAACGAAAGGAGAAAGTAAAATATGCACCAGTCCCCAAGAAAGCTAGCTTCATCCACATCTCCACACATGCAAATAGATTTTAAAACAGGGGGAAACAAACAATATAAAAGGACAAAGCAACCAAAAAAAGATCAAAATTATGAATACTCAACAGTTCACGAACAACCAGTAAAATACCATTATCTAAAATTAGTTGCAAGATATTCAATCCAATTTACTAGAGATCATGATCCTATTTCTAATAATGCTTGATAATGGTTTTAGCATAGCCCAGACATGCATCTGCTGTTTGGGGTTCGGCCATGAGGATATGGTGTTGCTAAATGGCAGAATCTCCTACAATGCATTGAGTTTCCGTCAACATGGATAAAAGAAACAATGCCAACAGATAAATGCAGTACCTGTCGTAAAGCTGAATTGGCATTCTGCTGCTGGTTCTTTCCAGACCACTGAACAGCATCCATTATTACATCCCAGAGAATTCGTATAACCTCGATATCAGGCAATTTAGCATCTTTAACACGTTGTTTGACAGTTTCAATGACTTCAGATACATCAGATTCCTCTACTATCTGTGTAGTCAAAGCAGACTTCATTTCCTTCAGTTTTTCCTCAAATATTTTTTTTTCATTGTATTCAACCAAGGGAACCAACCCTGCCTTGCTGAAAACAACAGAATTAAGCATGAATAAATTCAACAGTCATGAATCATGATAAATAGAAGACAAAGCATGATTCACCTCACAAATAGAAAGATACAATAAAATCACACATTTTAACAAACTCAATCATATCGAACATTAATGGATAAGAGAGAAAAAATCCTATGCCTGGTTCTGAGTTCAATTCAAAGGAAGGGATTGCAAATAAAATGGGTCAACCTTTCAGCATACAATAACTTAAATCATTTGTAAATGGGAGGATTAATTGGATAGAGTGCTTGGTATTTGCGAATAAAACTAATTGCCTCTCCTTTTTCTCCTGACAAATTAATCCTACCCTTACTCTTGTATAGATAAATAATAATCCCAGTCTTAATCTTGCAGAAACATTATTTTCTCAAACAGACAAATTACAATGGTATTAGACATCAACATATGCACTTTATCACATGAAACCCACTATCAAGAAAGGTTCAATTCAATTTATCAGGATCATGTAAATACATTTTAACCACTAAAAATCATGACCCAAGTTAAATTGTATATCGGCAATTTTATTCTTTATGTTTGTAGTTTCTTTCCCTAATTCCACTACTAGGACCATAATCAAGTGTACAATTCACCAAATATCAAACCAAAACAGGCACAATCTTTTTTCACCAAAAACCAAAACTTAGAAATCTAACACCAGTATAAATTAGGAAACCAAATGTAGTTCAGTTCTTAGTGATGTTAAGAATTCTTCCAACTCCACAATATAAAGTCTCAGAAATAGGATAAGAAGGGAAACTATAAATGAAAACGCCTCTCAAACCCGAAAACTTACGTAAAATGCTCAGAGAAACCTTCAGCAGATCGCTTTGTGGAGGGGAAAAACTGCAACAGATTGTCCTCGATTTTCCCTCGCTTCAGAAGGGAAATTAAATCCTCAAGGCTATTATCCACCAGATACTCCTTGAAGAAGTCTGTTATGAACGAAAGAACTATCCCTTTTGCCACAAGATTATCCTTGAGCAGTGGCTGGAACACAGTCTCAGGTGGCAACCCTGATAATTTCTGGGAGAAAGCAAGTGCTGTGAAAATTGCAAGTTTCTTCCTTTCATTTTCCTCAAAAAGCTCCAAGGACTGCAAGAGCTTTTGCATAACATTTTCAAGATTCTTTATCAGAAATGGCCTTCGGCGCAAGATTTTCTGAATGTAGATCACATATGGCAAAATGGCATCACGTTTAGCCTCACACTCTATGACAGAGTAAGGATGGCGCTCCCCCTCATCAGGTTTAATAGTGCCTGGTTGTGTGCGGCCTCCAGCAAAAGCAACCTGCAATTGCCAGATATAGATCACACCAAAGCAGTATAACCAAGATTCACCAAGGGAAAAGGGAAGAATCAAGCAATCAGAACTCCGCTAATTTGAAGAACTTCAAGAACTTGATCAAGTATCAGGAATATCTAGTTTTGATATCTTTACTTAAAAGAATTTTGGGCCATATGCAAAATTAGTCAAATCTAAGCATGAAAGAAAGTGAGCAGGTTTTTTGGAGATAGGCCAAGTAATCCCATAAGAGAACTACTTGTTTACCCTAACTAAATTAAATTAACATGAAAATACAGAAACTCTAGGAAGGACACTACAACTTTCTTGCAGATACTTAAACCAGACGTTCGGAAGAACACGAGAATCATGTTCAGGGGAAGAGTGACTTGTCAAGTATTCTTAATAGGGTCTTTAACAGCATCAAGTTTTACTCAGAAACTTGATGCTGGCTTCAAACCTCAAGGGACGCATAGACAATAGTAGGCAGACCAAGTTAACCTCACAAAGTATAAACCCAGTAACCACCTAATATTGACAATGCCAGAGTGATTCCAGTGAATCATTCTTAATGCATGATTTAAAGATACAATGAAGTAGCAGAGAAAAACCAAATGCAGTCATTCAAAGGGAAAACATCAAAACACTGAATTTCCATATGAATGAACAAATTTACCTCAAAGAACGTATCACCGTATCTTGAGAAGTTAAGATCTGAAGATTCAAGGCTCTTGGCAATAAGTTCCTGCAACACGCAAATGCTTTGATCAGGGAGCAGACGATAACCAATTAAATTCGAGAATCATGCCGAAATTATAAGCCTAGAATAAAATGATGCAATTGTGTATTATTTATGAATTATGATATTTACCAAATCACCAGCATTATCCAAATATATCTGGACTACTACATCAGCAAATGCTGCAGGGTCCAAGGGCGCAGCAATGTTCCGTTTGCGGGTCTTAATCCGCGTACCACTACACAGTAGAAAGGATACTTAAGAGAAAAAAATTAAGAAACTAAGCATAAAAGATCAGATAGGCACACTGTTAAGGTTCTTCCACATGTTAGAATATTAGTTTCCCCAGACACGTTAGCACATGGTTTATTTTTCAGAAATCAAATGGGAAACTGTTCAATGTCAGCCTTAGATATAAACCAGAAATGATTTTAAAAAGCACACATCTGATAGGCACTATAAGCACTCCATAGTTATAAAATATAAAACACAACCCTGAAATACGAAATAGAAATCAAATTTATTAAGGGGAAGTGGAAAAGGTACAGGCTTTTTTTTATCAAACATAAATGAGGATGTCTAGCAGAATGTCCAACCTTTCCTACTTTTAAATCAAGTATAAAGTTCTAAGAAATACAAGAACCTGTAAGATCATACCAGAATTCATTTTGAGAAAAAGTCGAAGAATAGTCCATATTTAGAAAATTAAAGCATAAAAAGGTTCACAGACAAGGAGATCAAAAAAATCTTTGCAGCCAAAAGAAATTTACTTCGGCCTAGTACTTCAGAAGTTCATTGAACATAGCATGTAACTGGAATCGAGACGTCATAATACTAGGAGTTGGAGATACCCTCAGTTTATTATCTTTTATAACGTTAGCTCCAACAGCACTAAGAAAATAGGATAAAAAATTAACTTACCCAAGAGTGGGTTTCTCCTTCGAGCTGCAGATATGTAAACCACGATCAAAAGGAGCAAGCATTAAAATCAAATAGTTAGTATTTAGTAATCATATATAAAAATTGGAATTTCTTAAAAAAATATTGCAAAAAACGAACATGCATTTTTAAGCCAAAGAACATTTTTTATATTAGTTTAATAAATAAAGGTCAAATCTCGAAGAAAAAAATGCAATTCTTTATATATGAAGAAAACCAAATACAAGGAAATAAAGATAAACTTAAAAAATCAAATTCAAATAAAAAGCTTTACGACACAGTCCCGCAAAAGCGAGCTAAAAATTAGCTTCCTAAAAAGCCAAAACCATAGTAAAGTACGGATCAAGGCAAGAAATGATTACAAAATAATTTCCTTTTGTTTTCGCCCTAAACCCTAAGCCTAAAAAGGAAAAAATAGTTTTTTTTTCTGTTATCGGGAATATAACCTAGAAATTTCCAAACCAAACAAATAGAACAAAAAACGTTTTATTTGAAAGAGAGGGAAAAAAAAAAGCACACTTGGAAACATAGATCCGAAAAAGCGAATAGATTAGTCTTTTTGGCGAAAGAAAATTATAGATCTGAGAATAAGAAAGAAGAAAAAGGATCCAGAAAGAGAGTACCTCATAAACCAAATCGAAGAAAAGATCGGAGGAGAGTGAAGTCTCTCTTGAATTTGGGAGAGATTTTTATAGAGAACTGAGAAGAGAAAGAGAGAACTGCGTTGATAGCTTTAGGACGACGATTTTTATAGCAAAGTTCGGGTATTTTAATGGGTAAACTACACCACAGGCCACTTGATTATAGACTTAGGCTTTTTTTCTTGGTTGTGTTTAGAAGACCAAATTAACTTTTTTTACTTAAGAAATTTCAAAAGTAACAAAAAAAAAACACTCAAAAGTTTTGTCTTTAAATTTTGATTTACCCACTATTTTAGCCTTCAAATTTTGGTTTGCCCACAACAACAAAAAATGACATTAGGCTTAGTTTGGCATTGCTTTTAGAAAGTGCGGCAGAAAAGTTATTTTGAAAAGTTAGGTTAGTGTTTGTCCTTAATGTCAGAAAGTGATTTTGAGAAGATAAAATATCTATTTTAGACATGATATTGTAAAGTAAATGAGTGAACTTGGTTATGTTCAAATTCGTTAATATTATTATGTATGAAATAAATCAACTTAAATTATAATAAAAAATTAATTTGAAAATATAAACTATATTCTAGATTATATACGGACATAACAATTACAAATTTATAATAAATTTAAAATAAAATAACTTTATTCTCAACATAAATATTATAATATATATATATTATTTTATAATTATGAATGTATAAACATTAATTTAACAATTAATTATAATTAAATAATAGAGGGTAAAAAAGTAATTTTATTTTCAAACCAACTTTTCCACCACAAAAGCTATAAAATTTAGTTTTTTTGTTTGGGTGGAAAAGCACTTTTAAAAGCAACAAAAAAAAACAAATTTCAAGTAAAAAACACTTTTTTAAGTACTTTTAAGTTGCCAAAAACAACAAAAAAATAAGCCCTTAGTAATAGAATGTCCTTATTCGAAATAATTCAATAAATTTAACTTCATATTTAAAAATTTCATTAGTGAAGTGTGTTGATGATCAAAATGAACAAGGACCGGAGATGGTGGCTCGACGGTGGTTAAGATAGTCGTTCTGGGTCAGAGCTTGCTTATTGTTCTTGCTATGAGGTGGTGGTGGTGCTCAGAATGGAAGATCCCATCTCTCTCCCGCTGCATGTTCAGTTTTATACTACTTGAAAATGTGTCATGATAGGGTCGTCATGGCGCGTTGATGGGACCGGCTATGACTTGAGGTTATAAATTTTCTTTGTCATTTGTAGGGATCACGTGCGTAGTCACGTGGTCGTTGGATGTAGAAGGCATCGCATAGTTCACAGGTGATCTCATGCGTAGCGGCCGTGGCGATCGCATATGCGACATCCTCTGTTGTTAGGTTGTTTGCGGTCTTGCTTATTTGTTAGAGGCCATCCGGTCTTAACACGTAGTGGTGAGTTTTTGGAGGTACTAATAATTGCCCCCAGGTGAGAGAAGGTTATAAAGTGACATTGGCGAACATGTGAAATTTAGGAGAGGGTTTCCTGGATGCAAATTTTTATGGTGAACCCTCCTTGAAATTCTAGGGTAGATTGTTGTGTTGAAGCTTTAAAAGGGTATATATGTAGTGGGCAATGTGATGAACCGAGCGACTTTCCTTTGGGGTAAACCGTTGTATATAAAACATCATGCAACAAATCTCTTTATTAGCGAAGTGTGTTGAATACGATACGGCTCTTGGCTATAATTAGGGTTTTTTATTATTTTTCAATATTTTCAACATATCCTTGTTCATTTTGGTTATCTCATCGGCCATCCTTTATTGGTTTTTTGAAAGAAAATGGGATATTTTGCTTTTTACTCTAATGGCGATTTCGTCTGTTGCAGTGAGTGACAAAGTCTTTTGTACTACAAATCAGAGTGAGATGTTGAAAACGCTGAAGTGTCGAGGTCTTATTGCTGTTAACAACTTTCGTTATAGGTTTAGTTTGCTATAAGGGTCATATTGCCTGAGTGCTTGCTTCAATGAAAAGAAGTCGTTGTGTTTGGTTCCTCTTTACGCTTTCGAGGCTAAATTTCATCTACCGCTGCACTCCTTTTGTGGATTGGTTGAACTAGTACAATGTGGCACTGGGTCAATTAGGTGGTGCTAGCTGGTGGATTCTAATGACCTATTTTTTAAATTGTAAAATACATGGAGATAAGCCTTTTATTAATGTTTTTTGTTATTGTTATAACGTAATGGCTGGTTATAATAAGAATATAAGGAGTTTCATAAGCATTGGTCATCGTACAGGGAGGGCGTTGGTGATGAGTAATTATGTTGCGAATCTTCATCTAGATAGGGAAAAGTATATTAAAGTGGATTGTACTTTTGGGTTTTTTTGTTCTAGGTTGTTTGGTGCCGACCGTCATAGGATAGGGTTGCTCCTCCTATTGTACAAGAAATGTCTCTCGATGAGTTAAAACTTCTCAAAATATTAGAGAGCGACCTGTCTTTGCGTTGTGAAGACATATGCACCCTTAGAAATATATGGGTTGCCTAAAGAAAAAGAGTCTCAACAGTTGAGATGAGGTAGATTTGAATGTTTTTCTCGAGGTTTCCTTAGCGGGTGTGCCCATGCAGGTCACGTCTGTTGATGTGATGGGTTTGTCGGAGGTTGTGGCGACTACTATGGTGTAATCTTCTGTAGATGTTTCTTCTTGTAGGGGTGGTGAGCCTCTAGCTCCGTGGGAGGTTTCTTTAGAGGGGGTATTCAAAAACAGAGTATTGGCTCTATCTCGAGTCCGTCTCTAAGAGGTTATTTGAGCTATATATGAAAAATTTTGGTGCTTCGAGGTCGTGCAACAGTATTTAGAGGACTGTTGAAGGGGGTTGGTGTCTTATTCAAGGGTTGGGCTACGTTCAGTATAATATGGAGAGGAACACGAAGATTCTTGTTAAAGAGAACGAGCAGCTGCGCTTAAAGGTGAGAGGTTATACGACCATTCTTGAGGAAAATGAGAATTTGTGATTAATTGTAGAGGGTTATAATGCCCATTTAAAGGAGTTCCAAAAGAAATATAAAGTTGACGTTCAATCGCGTATCGAGGAGTTGCAAAGATGGCATGCGGAGGAGATTTCCATAAAGGAGGCTGAGTTCGATCGCGCTATTAGGGTTAAGAGGAAGTTACTCGAAGCCACTGAAAAAAGTTTAAAGGCTGAAATCTAGGGCTTAAGAGAAGAGTTAGCGCAGTCGAAGAACGCAACAGATGAGAGCTTTACAAAGTCGACGAGAAGGTTAATTGATAGAAGAGTCTTACGAAAATGAGATTATGGTTTTACAAGCTACCTACGACGTTGATGTGGCTGATAAAGTTAAAGCAGTTGCCGATGCAACCTCTATTTTCATGATCGAATGAATGAACAAAGCTTACGATGTCACCATTATCAGCTTCCAACTAGACAATGGCCTTGTATATGTTAGTGATGTGGACTTTGATGCCCTTTGCGAGGAGGTGTTGACTTCGATGTGAGGAATCCCTCTGGGTCCTCGTAGGAAGACTTTGCTGAACAATATAGGGATATTGTGGTCTCTGGTGCTTCTGAACCAAACGTACATCTCATGCTGGTGATTTCAATGATGCTGTTGGTGTAATAGATGGTAGCAGTGTGCCAGATAGGTGTAGTAAAGATACGTAATTGTTGGCGTCGCCTACATTTATATACTTTTTGTATGGGGTAGTCCTCATTTGAAGGCTAAAGTATTATTTTGGTACTTTCTTTTCATCTTGATCAGGAAGTTTTATTATTATTTTTGTTGTTATTATTACTTTTATTGTGATACTTTTAGATGTTGTGTTCGTACTGCTCGAGCTAGTAGAGCGTTTAGGTAGAATATAATTTAACTAGTTTGATAGGTTTCCATTCCCTTTTTGAAAACGGATCTTGTATAAGTAATTTTGTTGTTTGGCATACGATGCACTTTTGAGGCCTTTGCCCCCTCGGGGTGTAATTTTTCAGTTGCCGTAAAAATTATTAATTGTTGTCCCCATTATTTGTAGTATTTAATTATATTGGGTATGAATGTAATCCAGTCTATCGTATCTTATTATTTTATTAGTTGCATTATTCTCGGTCATAATTATACTCCTTGATATTCATGCATTATGTTTAACGCGTGCTAGTTTTTTTATGGCGATTTAGACAATTCGAAGCAGATCATAATGAAAAAGTGAGGTTTTGATTGGGTTTGGTAGGTGTATGAAATTGTTGGTACATTTATTGACTAGTGCTTTAGAAGTTGTGTGATCTTTTAGTTGGCGATGATGGATGCCAACAGACGGTATATTGGGATATCTTCAGAGTGAGGCTCTCTGTATGCCGTCGTGCGTTGGTGTTTGAAGCCACACTTTGGCGTGATAAACACAAGTCGTTTTATCAAACATGTGGATGTGATGGGCATTCGTCATGTTACTTGTATATATAAGATCGAGATAGTGTTTTCTCATCAGTCGCAATGTTTATAGCGTCAACAACTGTGAGTATAGATTGCTTACGGTTAACGATTCTTGCGGCAGAGATAAGACAGAAATGAGGGATGCATATGTCATTTCTATGTATTTTGGTTGCAGCACTAAGAAGGCTCATATTCTTTCTCAACAAGAGAAGTTATTGTCGCTTTATGGGCTTTGTTTATCCGTGTTTGTTCAACAACGTTTTGCTTTTATCAGCGTTGGATGTATTATGGTCGCTTAACTTGTACTAATTCACATGCGTGTAAATTGGTTTTTTAATGGACGAATTTTTGCTTTCTTTGTACATAGTATCTGTTGGTTATTCAAACAAGATTATTTTCTTTAAACGAGGTTATTCGAGTGCTATTTCCTATGAGTGAATTCTTGCTTCATAATGACGAGTCAGTATATGGGGAATGGATGATGAGTTGGAAATTATACTTGTGCTCTAGTGTTTGTATCGCGCTTTTCTCCCTTTGTGATAGTAATATGTGAATAAAAACCTCTGGTAGGCTATTGTGCCCCTTTTTGCGACTAGTTTGCTAGTGGGTTACGCATTGATGTTGTTGTGTAAGGCTAAGTGCATTCTTGCCCCTGGTGAGATAGCTTTGGCTATTATATATATTTGTTGATTTCCAAGTAGCTCTTGTTAATTTAAAGTTGGTGTATATGCGTTGGAAGCGGCGATCGCTGAGCTGATTCCTTTATGCGCACTTCATGAGTGCCAAACACTCACTCGACCCTTCATATATTTTAGCTCGCTTGCTTTGGAAGCGGTGATTGTTGAGCTGATTCCTTTATGTACACTTCTTGAGTGGCCAACGCTCAGACGACCATTCATCTATTTTAGCTTGCTTGTTTTAGAAGCTGCGATTGTTGAGTTGATTCTTTTATGTATACTTCTTGAAAGTGGCGGACGCTCAAACGACCCTTCATATATTTTAGCTTGCTTGTATTGTAAGCGGCGATCGTTGAGTTGATTCTTTTATATATCTTTCTTAAAAGTGGCAGACGCTTAGACGACCCTTCGTCTATTTTATCTCGGTTGCTATGGAAGCGACGATCGTTGAGCTGATTTCTTTATGCACACTTTTTGAAAGTGGCAGACGCTCAGACGAACCTTCATCTATTTTAGCTCACTTGCTTTGGAAGCGATGATCATTGAGTTGATTCCTTTATGCACATTTCTTGAAAGTAGCTGACACTTAGACAACCCTATATCTGTTTTAGCTCGCTTGCTTTGGAAATGACGATCATTGAGCTAATTCCTTTATGTACACTTTTTGAAAGTAGCGGACATTCAGACGACCCTTCATCTAATTTAGCTCGCTTACTTTAGAAGTAGCGATCATTGAGCTGATTTCTTTATGCGTACTTCTTAAAAGTGACGGACGAACAGACGACCCTTCGTCTATTTTAGCTTGCTTGCTTTGGAAGCGGCAATCGTTGAGCTGATTCTTTTATTTGTACTTCTTGAAAGTGACGGACGTTCAGACGACCCTTCATCTATTTTAGCTCGCTTGCTTTGGAAGTGTTAAACATCAAATGTAACTAGCATTCTGTGCATATTGCCTTTATTGAATAATCTGGATAGTTTTTAAAGATAAAACTTTCTTAGGTGCTTGGCATTCCATGTTCTTAGAACCTCCTTTCCATTAAAGTTTGGGAGTTTATATGCCCCGAATCCAATCCTCATGTAGACTTGATATGGCCATTCCCATGTGGGGGCTATTTTTTCTCGCTTGATCGGTGGTTTACTGGCCTCCGTATTTCTTAACACTAAATCACCTGGCCAGAATTGTTTGTTGTTTACACGCGAATTATAATAGTTCACAACAACTTAGTTCCTTGCTTCTACCATTATTTTTGATTCAGCTCTTGCTTCTTCAAGCATATCGAGTTGTACTCGAAGGGTTTTTTTGTTCGTGTTAGCATCGTATTGTATGCTTCTATATGTTGAAACCTCTATCTCTACTGGTATAACTGTATGTGAGATTGAATGGTGTCTCTCCTGCTTTTGGTTAGATAAAGATTTAACACATGTATCTTTGCATTTGTGAGGGGAAAATGATTTAATATAATAATGATACTGTGGGCATGTATTTTAAAGTACTTGTTACTTCTACTGTTGTGGGAATTTTTTTGGAGTGCTCATAGAATTCCTGGTAATTCATCTTTCTATGCTCATTTTGCGTCGCCCACCATCTTTTTAAGTGCAGACATTATTTTCTTGTTAACCACTTCAACCTAACCGTTCGTTTGCGATGATTTAATTGAACTTTGGGTTAACATTATGTGGAAGTCCGTGCAAAATTCTTTGAATCTTTTCTGGAATTAGGTTCCATTATATGTGATTATCGTACAGAGGATGTCGAATCTGCAAATTATAGATTTTCATAAAAAGCTTTCTATTTGCCTTTTCGTTATCGTTGTCAACGGCTCTGCCTCTATCCACTTGGTGAAATAGTCCACCGCTACCACCAAATATTTTCGTTGACCTGCTGCCAACAAAACTGGGCCCAAGATGTTAATGCCCCATATTGTGAACAGGCTATGGACTTATGATGGATTTAAGTAATGTCACTGGTTACCTCAAGATTAGGGCGAACTCTTGGCAAGATAAACAATTGCTTACCAACTCTTTAGTGTCTCTTCGCATTGTAGGCCAGTAGTAGCATTGCCTAATTACTTTCTGGGTCAGGGAATGCGAACCTAGGTGGTGTCCGCTGACTCTTTTGTAAATTTCTTGTAGTAACAACTTGGCTTGCCACATTGATGACAGTATATTGAACAACTCGCCGCATTATTTTAAGTTTTTGTGCTCTATCATCGGCCAACTTTCTCGTCTTGATGTATGCCATAATTAGAGTCATCAAAATATCTTATGTATCAAGTTGACACACTTGGCGTTCTTTTGCGAAAGAAGGGTACTCTCGATATTCCATCAAGAACATGCATCTCCTTTAGATTTTGAGTGTTATTGTTAATCTTGCCAAAGCATATGCTCTAGTATTATCTCCTCTAGGTATTTGCGTTATGGTATATTGATTAAATTTCCCTAATAGTCATGTATTGTAGAGGGTTAGTTTCACAATATTTTGCCGTATGTGAAAATAAAGCAAGGTAACTATGGATAATATGATGCGTAAATATAAATGAGCTTGTTGTGATTTGTCACCATCTGATGGCACTTGAGAAGTATTTCATTGTGGACTTCATATTCGCCTAATAATTACTTGGCCACCAGTTGTGAGTAGGTAAATATTTGTAGCAATTTTACCTTAAGTCTTACCGTAAGCTCTAACCCTGCTATCAATGCCTCACACTCTGTTTTATTGCTAGATAGGGCGAACACGAAGCTGAGCACATATTGTCGTTCCTCCTTTGCGTTGGGTGCGCTCAATAGCACACCTGTTTCCGCTCTATTGATTGTTGTCGACTCGTCAACATGCAAGGTCCAAGGCATGGTGTTTGTAACTTGTTCCCATTTTAACTCCGAGGGGGCTGTTGCACTTCTTAATCTTTCTCATTGGTTTTTACGCTCTCAATGAGCTAAGTTGTGAATGTGCACTCTGCGACGAAGTCAACCAAAACTTAATATTTGATTACCTTCCGTGGTCGATATTCTATTCCAAATTCACTAAGCTCCACCCCCATTTTAACATTTGTCCTTGAATATCCACCATTCTTAATACATGCTTAAAAGATTAGTCAGTGAGGAGAACTATCTGATGTGCTTAAAAGTAGTGGCGAAGCTTTTTAGCTGCTATTACCAAGGTAAAAACCAGTTTTTCCATTCTCGTATATCTCCTCTCTACTGGCTGCAGGACCCTACTAACGTAATAAACTGGCCTTTGGGTGTTTCCTCCTATCCAACCAATATCGCTACTATAGTCTCGTCGGTGGCCGCCAAGTATATGAGCAAGGTTTCTCCTTTCTTAGGCACTACTAACATGAGGGAGCTAGCCAAGTATTTTTTCAAATGGTCAAATGCTCCCTAACAATCTTTTGTCCACTAGAAATGACCCTTCAAGGCTTTAAAGACATGGAGGTACTTGTCTGCTAACTTGGACACGAATCTGTTTAGGGCAACCACTTTGCCATTGTGTTTCTGAATGTCCTTGATGTTTGCTGGTGGTGACATGTCTAGAATTGCCTTTATCTTCTCTGGGTTTGCCTCAATACCCTTTTTCTGAGATTAGGAACCCCATAAATTTTCATGTCTCTACTACGAATGTGCACTTTTTAGGGTTGAGGCTTATTTTGTACAACCGTAAAATATCAAAGACTTCTTAAAATTCGACTAAGTGTTACTCAAAAGGCGTGCTCTTGATTAGCATGTCATCTACATAAACTTCTATATTTCTTTCTATTTGATGACAAAAAACCTTATTGACCAACATTTGGTACGTTGCCCCTACATTCTTTAATCCAAACAACATTACTTTATAGCAGTAGAGGCCGTCCTCAGTGATGAATGCCGTCTTTTCATTGTCTTCCTTTGTCATTGCAATCTGGTTATACCCAGAGAAGGTATCTATGAAACTCATAAATTTAAGACCTATTGGTATTGACCAATCTACCGATGGACGGTAGCAAAAATTTGTCATTAGGGCATGCCTTGTTGAGATCAGTGAAGTCTATATACATTCGACACTTGCCATTGGGCTTTTTCACCATAACTACGTTTGCTAGCCACTATGGGTACCTAGCTTCTTCGACGAAATCTGTCATGATCAACATTTTCATTTCCTGCCTAATGGCTTGCACTTTCTTCTTAAAAAATTTATTTTTTTTGTCGAATGAGTTTCACAGTTGGATCAACGCGCAAAGAATGTTCAATAATAGTTGGGTCTATCCCCGACATGTCTATGGCTAACCATGTAAAGACATATATGTTGTCTCGCAATAACCTTATCAACCTTCTTCGACTTTGCTTGTCTAGCCCTGCTACAATCTTAGTAGTCTTTTTGGGGTTATTTGGGCAAATCTCCACCATTTCTATTGCTTCTACCTACCCTAGATTTTTTAGTTTCTTACCTTCCCTGAGCTCTAGGCTCTTAAGGGTTATCCTAGCCTTATTTAAAATATTGACCCCGGGTGCTCTCTATTGTAGTATAGCTTCTCCGCTTGTATAGTCATGGCCTTTTTGTTCCTGGACTAGAAGGAGTGAGAGGACATGGCACTGCCTGGCTGCTCTTCGATCGGTCTGCATGAAGCCCTCTCCTAAAGAAGTAAGAAATTTAACATGTAGGCAAAAATGGGTGACTGTCATTTAAAGCTATTTATTGTTTGTTGACTAACAATTTTCACCTGCTATTGATGACTAGGAAGAAAGTCGTTTATGTGCTTTTATTGTTATCATTTCTCATGGTTAAGGGTAGTTGGATGGAGCATTCTACCTTAATGGGTTAGCCGCCCAAGCCGCATATCGGGCCCGCTAATCTCAACTTCAAACTAAGTTTTCCTATTTGCTTAAATGCATTCCAAACCAATATATCTGCGACACTACTCGTATCAACCAAAATTCTTTTCACAGTAAAACCAACTATTACAACCGTAGCCACTATCAGGTTGTTGCTTTCTTCACCCCAAGATATCGCTCTTCTTTTTTTTCTAAAAATGAGACCTGCCACGAGTTTTTGTGCTTCAGCTTCTTCAATATTTCTGTCAAGAAATATACTATTCTCTGCATGTGTGTCTTACGTCTGAAGCTTGGCCTATTACACTCCTCATCTATTCTGATTAACATGTGTACAGTGTCCCTACTGTCTGTGTTGCTTCCTTTACTGCCTGACTCCTACAGCTGCCGCCGTTTAAGCTGCTGCAGTTATTGCATGGTCTTCAGGGTTAGCCGATCCACCATGGCATCTTTTTCGTCTAGGTTGGTCAGGGTATCACTGGCCGTTCTCAGAATCTTTAAACTTGTTGAACAAAAGATCTGAAGGTCGCATATTTGATCCACGTTTATCGCACCAATTATTGATGGTCAAAATGAACAAATATCATAGATGGTGGCTCGATGGTGGTTAAGATGGTCGTTCTGGGTCAGATCTTGCTTATTACTCTTGCTTTGAGGTGGTGATGGTGTCCGGAATGGAAGATCCCCTTCGCTCCCACTGCATGTCCAGTTTTATACTACTTGGACATGTGGCACGTTGATGGGACTGGATTTGACTTGACGTTCTAGATTTTCTTTGTCATTCGCAGGGATCACGTGTGTAGTCATGTGATCTTTGGATGTAGAGGGCATCGCATAGTTCACATGTGATCTCATGCGTAGAGGCCGTGGCGATCACGTATGCGACATCCTCTGTTGTTAGGCTGTTTGTGGTCTTGCTTATTTGCCGGAGGCCGTCCGGTCTTGACACGTGGTGGTGAGCGTTTGGAGGTACTAACAAAGTGTTTGTGTTTATTAGTCGGTGACGTTAAGGTCATAATGGGCATGTTCTATTAGTCTGTCAATTGTTTAGTAGTAAAATGATTGTGTCTGTCGACCTATCACATCTGTCAATTATCAAGCTGATGGACAATAGCATAGAGTGCGACAAGTGGTCGAAGAGTGTGTCAGGAGAGTGCAATATTGAATTTTTTAAATATGAATGGTTAACTTTATTGAACTATTATTGAATTAAGATCAAATTAATAGAATGTGTAAGTGTTTAGATTAAAACTGTTATTATACCATGTCATGTTTCAATTTTAATGATAAAATGAATTATTAGTTATAAAATTTTAATTGAGTGACAAAATTGTTATGTTTAAAAAAAGTGACATGTTTGATACCGAACATATAATAAAACCCAAAATATGACAAAAGACTTCAAATATACAATATTACTGTAACACCCTATACTCAATACAAATGATCGGACGTGTACGAGATGTTACAAGACGATTTAACAAATAATATGTTAAGTCAACCACCACATTTGCATACATTTAACTAGAGCTACATGCTCACTTAATCACTAAAACTAAATGGACAAAAAATCAAGGCTTTAAAATCAGGAGAACACATTACTTGGACTTTAATCAAATACAACTTCCTTGATATCGATATCAAAATTAGATTTAAAAGATTGAAAAAAAGCAAATGGTACTTCATGGGTATCAATACCACTTCATTGGTATCAGTATCAAAATCATGAGAAATTATTAGATAGACTCGGCTTACCACATCATCCGTAATCACAGCCAATAACGTCCATCCATATTATTTTAACTTCCAAATAACTACCCACTTCCTATTGACATGTAAGAAAGAAGTGGAGATTCACCTTAAAAAAATAATATAGATGGATCTTATTGGTTGGGACCACGAATGACGTGGTGAATCGGGTCCATCTAATAGTTTTTCCAAAATCAGGTTCAAAGTTCATAAAAATAATGAAAATAGCCTAACATCAATACCAAAATTAGGTTGTTGATACCCTACAATTTGCTTGGTAAATTTTGGAGCTTTTATGAATTTGACAGGCTTAAAAAAATCTAAAACACCTTCAAAGCCATTCAAACAGATTTGAACATAAAAATAACTATAAAATCTACAAGGAAACATGAACATAGCCTCAATTTAACTTCTAAATATTTATTTAACAACTTAAATTCTAAAATGGCATTTATGCAATTTTAAGGGCTCTTTATTAGAATTATCGTTTTTCACATCCATGACATTCAAATTTTGCTAACAAGCATCCAAAACACTAAAGGCAAGCTTCTAACACGATTTAGGTCAAAATGACCAAATTTTGCCACACTTGTGAAATCGGTAACTAACATGCATATCAAACAACCATCATTATAAGACTCATACATAACCAATAACAATTAAGGCAATATAATAACAACTTAGGCATGTATCAAGTAATAGCCAAACTATTTGTTATTTATATGTATGACATTTTTTTTTACTTTTATATATATATATATATAACATTTTAAGCAAAGGTTCAAAACATATACTTCAAATACTTAACATAACACATCGCACAACTTTATCTACTATTAACTTGTGTATGGTAACACACGTGTTAAATTTCAAGTTTAGTGAGACAAAATCAACATAATATATATATATATATATATTAACTCATCAATAATATCATATAATGTACTTCAAAACCCATTAAAATTTTCTCATAAAATCCAGGGCCATAGCTAGACCTGACCAAGAGAGGCACCTAATCAGGGCCCATAATTAACAAGCCCAAATACTTTTTATCAGTAGTATAATTTATAGGTAAATTAATTTTTTATCTATTCTTAAAATTTATTTTTTTAATATTTTTTATTATAGGCACAATTTTCGAGCAAATTAATTTATTTTTGTATATTCTTAAAATCCAATTAGTTCAATACTTGTTATTAAGGGTCTAGTTTACAAGTAAATTAATTTATTTTTGTCTACTCTTAAAATTCAATTTTTTTTTCTAATAACACTTGTTATTAGGGACCCAATTTACAAGAAAATTATTATTTTTGTCTAATCTTAAATTTATTTTTTCAATACTTGTTATTATGGATCTAATTTTTATTTTTGCCTTTAAGCCACCAAAATCTTATAAGTGGGCATGACAAAAGGCATGCAGTTATCATCTTATCATGACTATCATTAACATGTGTCTTTCCATCAATGTGTCTTTCCAATGTGAACGTTGGAAAGGTATGTGATTGAAACATGTAGTGTATGAGGGCATGGGAACTATACATCACCTGAAGGTATGATGACCATGTAGGTCCAAATTGTGATTAGAACTTCCATGTAACATTCAAAGACGTGAGATAAACATGTAGTGCATAGACTTTACGACTAGCGAATTATACCAAACAAGCTCCACTAGTTTAAGAAACCAACCATTATTATTGATTAATCTTTCTATGTAGCATGACGATTAAACATCATGTATCTTACTATGATCATATAGCCCCCTAGATAAATAGTAACATTTTATGCAGTCGCACAGACGATGAATTAACATCTATATAGTCAACTTGGCAATTCATATTATTGTAATGGTCTTTTAATGCAATCCATGCTAGATAACATATAACACATCATAGAAATCATCATATTATTGTCTAAACTATGCACCTCATGCTTGATATCAATTTTCACGTAGAATAGGATTATTCTCAACCTTAAAACACCAAAACACATAATAAATAGACTACGTGATAATTAAGTGTCACCTTCTTCTTTTCCTTTGATTTTTGTTTAACCGACAACGGTATTAATTTTAATGTTGGTTATCGATTGCTGGTGTTTCTTATTTCTCTTTATTTTTTCATACTATGTCTTTTGTTTTCCTTTTTGCTTGTTTTTTTTTTTAATTTTGAATAAGAATCTTTGACCTTGTGATACATTTTTCTTTACTCTTGTGACACGCTTTTTCTGTGCTCTTGTGGCACGTTCCTTATGGCTTTTGGTACGTTTTTTGTATACCTTTGCGGTCGTTTTGGTGCTCGCGCAAAGACCCTCACGACATTTGTTTTCTGATTGGTTTGTCGGTGGTCACGTATAGTCAAATCCCCTCTTTGGTAAAAGGTTGTTTGCCTATATAATCAGAATTGTGTAGCGAAAGAGTATGCCAGATAATTTAGTTCGCTCATTACTCCTTTATCACTTTTTAATGCGCCTCGTTCGAAAGAGACAGATTTTTTATGAAGGTTACTAGGTTTTTTGATGTTGAACGTCATTCTCAAAAGAATGTTTCGTTTTTCTTCGTATCTTTGAGTTTAATATTTTTGTTTTATGTATGAGCTTTTTGGTGACTATTGTCCCCATTTTTCTCTCTATGCTTGGGTGCGTTATAATTTTGATTCCTTTTGTTGTTTTTATTAATGAAATTCAGTTGTCATAATTAAAAAATGGAATTAAACCTTCAATGGATAAATTATATAATGGATCCTTCCCACCACATCACTCATGGTTCCAACTAATAAAAATCATCTATTTCATTCATTTTTTCCATGTCATCATTTATTTGGTAAAATGATGATATGAAAAACATGAATGAAATAGATAATTTTTATTGGTTGATATCATAGGTGACGTGGTGGAAAAGACCTATGATAATGGATTTTATTAGCTGGACCACAGATGACGTGTTGGGCGGCTAGTCTAATAATTTTTCCTAAACGAGGGCCGTTATTATTCACTCTTTGTTCCTTTCCTAATTCAAACGTGAGCTTAGAGAATCGGTTGGGCGCAGCCGATGTTGCTTATGCTTTGTTATAGCCGACTTTTCATGGAAGATGCTTAGATAGACCATCCATAGATTCTTTAAAGAGGGAAAAAAATCAGTTCATGTACTTGGTTTAGGGTAATATTTGATATGATTGTTTTTGTGGGAGGCGGTGAAATCTAAAAAGCATTTGAGAAATCAGAAACAGAAAGTGAACCCTTTTCTGTCTTGCAGTTTTGGTTACAAACGTAATGAGGACTAGACCGGGAGACATGGAGAAAGCAATGAACGCTCAAGAAGAAGGCGTTCGTAGTCCTGATTCACTTATAGTTGACACCTCGCCAGTCTCTAATGACGGAATTGTTAGAGAAGTTAAATGATGGGTTTGATTTTCTTTTAGGCATTTCGAACTTCTGTTTACAGTTGAGATATGAAGTATTGATCTTGCGATATGGGTTCTGAATTGGGACTGGATTCGTGGTTTATTTTGTAGTTTTTGCATTGTTCAACTTTTGTGAATGCGTTTCATGTGTTTGCTGAAATGTCTAACCGAATTAATTGGTACCTCTGAAAACTCTGTTTTTTTTTTTTTAGTTTCAAGCTGTTTTATGAATATAGATTTTCTATCATAGAATTATTTAGTACAATATATCGATCTTTGATAATAAATGACATTGAAGGAATTTATATATGCAAAAACATTCATCGCAGCTATATGTGAAACCGTTTTTCAACTCGACAAATATTTTTTTCGGATACTTTATATTTATAAAAATTAAAGTGACAAAGTCGCCGTCGGACATTTTAAAGTTTACAAATGGTCATTAAATTTTATTAAATTATTTAATTTAATAATTAAAATTTTAATTGTTTTAATATTATCATTAAATTTTTAATTTTACTTCAATTTGGTCACTAGATGTAATGGACATTAAAAACGTGTTAACAAAGTTTATATAATAACACATTTAGTCTTCTATATTTGCACATTCAAACAATTTAGTTCAAATTAAAACAAATTAATAAATTTAACCCTTATTTTTTACACAAATTGATCATATCATTAATTAAAAATAATTTAATAATACAATATAATTCCTGCACTCCGAATATCTATCTCCAATCCATATCTACTCTTTAATACTTCAGGAGCAACATAGTAAGCACTCCCGACTATATCCCGATAATATTTCCTGCATGAGGAACAAAAATAAGATCCCGATAAACTTCAGGAGCTCTTGGAAACATTTTTGATACTGTGAGTCTATCACATCGACCTCCAACTTCAACTCCTCCAACTTATCCCTGTCTGCAACGGATAGACAGTCGATGCTTGGCAAACTCATATCTTTGTGATGCAAATGAACACGAATCTATTACGGATGTGTCGGAGTTTTTTGCGGAGTCTTTTATCACAGTATACTTCCCCAGGTTTTTCATCACTTTCTCTTTATGCCCAAAATGGTTAATAACTAAACCAAAATCATGTGTGTTCAGAAGACCCCATTGGTTTGTTGTCACTGCCATCTGAGGCCAACATTCCATCAGATTCAGTTGAAATATCTGAACCAAAAGATTCTTCAGGGTCTTGACATTTCAAGATAGTCGACCGGCATGAAATGCTTCCAAATAGGGTACAAGCTTCAAGTTATTTAACCATCTCCTCAACGATTGAAATAGCAGTATCAGAATCTAGATAAAAATAAAAAAAATGGATATTTCTTGCTTTACCTGTTGAAAGACACCATTGAACATAGTTCTTTTTTATTTTTTCAAACAAAAATAAGAGAGTAGAAGACTTTTTTCTATGGCAGACTCACTTACCACTTTGATCAGAAATTCGCAAGGTCAATGAAACTGTACTATCATCATTCTACTCCCCTTTTAGCCTAAATTCATTATTCTCAATGAAACACTGTAGCACATTATTTACACGTTGTTCTTGATGCCTTTGGCAGGAAATTTTTATCGAGATATAGTCGGGAGTGCTTGCTATGTTGCTCCTGAAGTATTAAAGCGTAGATATGGAAAGGAGATAGATATTCGGAGTGTAGGAGTTATATTGTATTATTAAATTATTTTTAATTAAAATATGATCAATTTAAAATGATATGTAAATAATGAGAGTTAAATTTATTAATTTGTTTCAAATTAGGACTAAATTGTTTGAATGTAAAAATGTGAAGAACTAAATATGTTATTATAGAAACTTTGTTAACACCTTTTTAATGTCCGTTACATCTTAGTGACCAAATTGAAGCAAAACTAAAAGTTAATGGTCACATTAAAGCAATTAAAAGTTTGGTTACCAAATTGAATAATTTAATAAAATTCATTGATTATTTGTGAACTTTACCCTTAAACTAAATACAACTAAATAATTATAAGTTTGATTTATATTTAATATCGAGATCAAAATTAAGTTCAAAAATCAATTATGCATAGAGGTTAAAACACATTAGACGCTCCAAAATTTGTACCTAAGGAAGGTTACGTTGTCTCGATTTTTTCAAAAGAATGATAAAAGAGTAGTCATTATTTGATAATGAATGTTAATTTAAAAAAATTGAAAAAAAAGGTAAATTACATAAATAGTTTTCAATTATATGTCACTTTTTTGTTGAGTCATCGGCTATAAAAATTTATCAAAATGATCATTCGAGTTTAAAAAAAAGTCACAAATTGATTTATTTCCGTTAAGAATTTGTCGGAACATGACGTGATATATAATAAAATTTGTGTGATAACAAATTTGACCTTCAAATTTTGTACTTTCTTTTATTTTGACCCTCAAACTTTATATTTTTAACATGATAACAACTTAAAAAAATAATCCCAATATTTTTGTCTTCAATAAATATTAAAATCCAACATGAACAAATTGGAGGTATTTTCCAAAGGTTGAATTGCTAAAACTAGCTTGACAATTTATCCCCTTATCAAACTACCCCAAAATTGTTTTTTAGTAATGAGAAGATGAAACGAAACTTGAAATTAATTGGTGAACACGTCAGCAATGTCACTAGTTTAAAAAATGGGATAAAATCGAAGAAGCCGTCAAACTTTTCTCCCAAATGACCCATAACAATGAAAAATTATTAGATGAATACGACTCACTACGTCATTTGTGATCTGATCCAATAAGATTTATCTATCTCATTTTTTAAGATGAATTTTCACCTCTTTTCTACATGTAAATAAGGAGTGAGTAGTTACTTTGAGATGGATGAATCTTATTGTTGGGACCAGGACTGACGTGGTGAGCCGGATCCATCTAGTATTTTTTTTTGATCTAGGTTGTTTTTGTAAATTTGAACTCATATAAAGGAATTAAATTTTAATTTTTTAATTTTTAAATAGTGATCTTTATTATTTCATTTAATTTAAATAAAAATAAGAATACTCATATTTTAAATCCAATGAAGTTTTTTATAAGACAATTTGCATACAAACTTTTTATCACTCAATTGAAAAATACACAAATTTCAAAATATAAAATAAATAGTATATATTTAAAAGCTTATAATAGCAACATACTTTTTTTATCTTTGAAAATGATTATTTTTCAAAAGCGAATTAAATTATTTTTACAATATAATCAGGGACACTAGATTTAACTAATTGACACTAACCAGAGAACTCATTAACGTTGGATCATGGATGGCCCTAACACTCAGCTCAACCCTTTTGTTTCGTTTTAAGCCAAAGTCTAAACTACAAATTTATGGGTAAACTACCTTTATAGTCACTTAATTATAGGGGTGATTTTATTTTGACCACCATATTATAATTTTTTATCAATCAGGTCACTTGACTATTTAAATGGTATCAATCTATGAAGCATGAGTACTTCAGTCTAAAGTTTTACCATGTACTTTATATGTGAACGGGTGTCAAATGCATCGAGGGTTTGTGCGAATGGTTTGGTGATGTCTAGCCAAGTCGTTTGCGGTGTTTCAATCCAAGTATTAGATCACAGACTTCGAAAGATAATTTGCATAATTACTCAAGTAGCTTGGTTCTTAAGTTAGATGATAATCCACAAATAACCTAAGAGTTCTCTTCTTTTGTTTAGCTAACAACCTAATAGTCCATAAGTTGTTAACACTTATTATCTAAGTTAAATCCTTAGATAGTCCACTTTAGATAAAACCTATCAAAAGCATTAAGTGATTAAGAGACCAAAGCACATATATTCAAAAAGCGATAATCCACACAAGTTAAATATATGATTTCATACCTTCAAAAACCATAGTCCTTGTTTTCTTACCACTTGTATCAATAATCCATGAATGGTTGATTGCGCACGTATAATCCAACAGACACAATTGAATGACCATGGAAAATATAAAAATACTTTGAATTATGAAGAACAAATAAGAACAAAGAGTCTCACTAATAATTATATTGAAAACTTAGAAACAAACTCGGCTAGAACTAAGGGTTTGGCTACTCATAAAGTAGGTGGAAGCAAGAAGGGTTTTCTAGGGTCATTCGCCTCTCCTCCCTCTCTTCCCCCATTGATCCTATTTATAGGCAAATGATTATTCATCAAAAAGGAGAAGGAGTTACAATAAAATACAAACCCTAATCCAACATTAAATGTAATTTAATGTAAAGTGGAAGTCTAATTACTGTAGGACTTCTTCTTTTCCACGCAATCACGATAGCATAAGATTTCTTGTGCGTGTCTGCCTCCAGCGTCTGCATGGCTTACACGTCAGTGTCCAATATTCGTAAACCAGCGTTAGCAGCTGTCGTTCACGCTCCAAGGTTCACAACTTGGATCATCATTGTATTCTAATCGTCCGTGATCTTCTTGTTCGCATTTATTCCAGGCCAGTTTTCGTAGGAATTCTACTCGCATTCGTCTACATTAGCATTCAACTTCTGCTCGTATTCTAGTGTTTGCGTTAGGTGTTCGCACTTTGTAAGCGTACACTCTTTATGCTACGTTTGCTCGTAATGTTTCCAGTGTTCACATCCAACGCTAACGTCTAATTGCATGTTAACGTTCGTTTATATTGGTCCGTAACTCTGCTTCTGTATCTGTCCGCATAGCCTTTATTGGTGCGTTCGCACTCGAATGTTTGCATCTCCATACTGAATTCTAGATGTTCGCAGCCCTCATTCGTATAATAATTTCCAATGTGTAAAATACGTGCTAATATCCTCTTTTTATGCATAAAATATTCATTAACCGCTTAAACACCTGAAAAATCAAATATGAACCAAAAACAAGGACTTGGAGATAGATTAGTGTGCTAAAACATAGGGAATTATATAAGAAAAACATGCAAATATACGACTTATCATATACCCTACACTTAGATTTTTGCTTGTCCTCAAGCAAACTAAAGATCCAAAACCTAGGGTCCGTTCGGTAAATAGAAATGATAAGAACGGCAATAAGTCATGATTTCAATTTAGCACAAGCAAATAGTCATCCAATTAATTTCATAAAGTCAAGGATAGAACAAAATTAAAACACACTCACAATGATTCACTCATTGTTCTCTCAATTTGTTTAAGGGATAACAACACTCAAGTCAAACCATGTAAAAGAATCTTACCATAAGCTTGCAAATATATCATATCTCCACCACTGGTTGGATTGAACCACAAGATCAAAATGTCTTTGATAAGGTTGTAACGGGGCTTAGGATAGGGTATGATGAGAATGACTTTTGGGATCTTTGAATTTGAAAAACTTTATACTTCATTTCTTGCGTATCAAGTATTCGCATTAATTTTCAGGAGAAACAAGGATACTTTTTTTGTTCGCACGTCTTGTCTTTTCTCTTTTTTCTTTTTCTTTTTTGAGCAAGACAAATTTTTTATTTTTCCTTGTATTTTTTCCTCCTATTTTCCTTTTTTTTTTGCTTGATTTTTCTTATTTTCATGAAGGTATATAGTTCCCAGATTTGGGTTCAAATTAAGGAAGTCAACAAAAAAGATTTAGGCTTGTAATGTGGTTAATTTCCAAACAAAAGGCTTAGGCTCAAAAGTGGTTCTCTAAGGGTCAAATATACCAGGGTAGGCTTTTTGGCTTGCGGTTCATACCTAAATGCCTTAATCATCTCAAGTAATTCAATCCTATGTGGCTTCAACATGTATAACAATGCAAGTTCTAGAAGAAACTAATCATGTTTGACAAACATTCAATGAAAGAAAAAAATGAAGCATAAAAGATGTATGCTTATTCAGGCTCAAGTCTCACAAAAAGGGTTTATGTTGTGTACAATTGTATCCATTCGACTATCAACTCAGTTAATCAAACAAGATTTACAACGCTAAAAATTCATCAATCCTAGTTTACTACCCATATCAATCTTAGTTTTACTTTAGGATCTCAAGTTTCAAAAATTTCAGCATGTTAGTTCAAAGCAAAATTTTTATGCAAAAGTAGGTCTAAGTCATTAATAAGCAAGAAATTCTAATATTAGAACCTATATCTAACATTCGCATAATACCCTCCCCCACACTTAAATACGCAAGGTGGCTATGTAAGTTGCGGATGGTTTGGGCGTGGAGTCCTGTTTTGGATGCTACAAACGGTTCTCGTACGAAGAGCGAGGCTACCTCCCCACACTTGGATTCTATCATGGTCTATAAGTGGAAGTGTGCGAATCGTCTCAGTCTTATATTGTACATCAGTATTTCGTGCGGACAGATCACTTAGGCGAACAGTCTGGGTACGTTTGTCTGATGATGCAAACATGAGATTGCAAACATTTTCGTGCGAGAACCTGGTCCGCAAAGCCTTTGTTGCTGCAGATTCTCCTGTGTCCGTAAATGAGCATTGGAACACAAATGCTAACGTATAAGCCATGTGGATTCTCTTATGTTCGTAGTGCAAGGCTACGTCCACGAGTGTTATCCCCTGTTTCCTAAAACAAACAAACAAAAACATAAATGTGTTAACTCCCTAAAGTACTGTTTTTATACTTATTTTACAACGCTTCTGCTCACCCTTGAGTATATTTAGTTGCATTTAGATGTTAAAAGCATGCATTTGTATAAGGAGTTAGCAACTATTTTGTTGCCAGTGAGAAATGTTGTTTTGCTGGTTTTGATACAGGACACAAGCAGACAGGTATGGCAGAAAGACGCTGGCAGAGAACGCAAGAAAAAAAGCAAGATAATTTCCAAGTAGCGGTTGGCATAGATAGACCAAGTAATGCCAAGCTCGACTGGCAAATGATTGATATCTGATGATCGGTCAAAGTAGCCGTTAGACCCTGTACACGTCATCTCTAGGATTCAAATCAGGATAAAAGGATACCACATCTTATTCCTTCGCGCATTCAAATTTTAAACTCAAAAAGCTTATCCTAGGGTTTCCACGCAAGCCTATTTAAAGAAGCTCAAGCCACCACTTAAAGGGATCGAATCGGAGGAGAGCCTGCACCGTGGTGAACTGAGAGGCGACGTGGTCCAACCAGCTAAGACCGAGAGCTCTAGATCAATCGAAGGGCTACATCAACGGATTTCCTTCTTGCCCATTCTCTTAGTTTTAATTTTATTTGAATGGTGATGTTAAGACACGATTATATTTTGTGGATGGACCCCCAACCGTAAAGTAAGCTTTTACAGTTGGTTGGAGGATGTTTGCGATGAACGCTAAATTTATGTTTAGTTTTTAATAATTCACAATGTCTTGGCATTATTTTTTATCTGCTAGTACTTAATTTTCTCAAATCCTTTGCCATACGACAATTGGCATAGTGTGCTTATTGCACCTTAATATCTTAACATACTTAAGGGGCAACAATCAGTTGCCAGATACTAAGGCGAGAAGCTTCGACAGAAGATGTTCAATAGTTGAACTTACTTCAGAAGTGAGTCTGCCCCTTGAAGTAAATGTTGACACTTAATCGAGTTAATTAATGAAAACCTTCACTATAGACATATAAAGGTTTATTCATGGTTAATTTAGGGTATTGTCATCTACAGAAGCAATAGTATTTTTAATCTGCTCGACAATAAAACCATGGCAGGACATTATTAAAGGTTGGAATAAGTAGCGTGAAATCCATGCATTCTTTGCGAATGCTCATCATTCTATTAAACACTTTCGTTGCTAGACTATTTTCAATTTTCACTACTTTATTTTTTCTATCTTTCGATCAAAAACCCAATTTATTCCAACACTTTCATTTCTCTTGCAAACAAGTAAACATTAAGCAAATAAGTTCTTGGTCAATCCCTGTAGATTCGATACTCAGCTTATTGCTGCATTACTTGCTGACCGTGTATATTTGCACGTATAAGACTCATATTGGCATTGTTTTCTTGCACTTTTACACTAAATATTCAATCGTTTGCCAAGTGTTAGCAAACAAGTTTTTGGTACCATTGACGGGGATTACGAAAAAATTTATTATTTTGATTTTTACTTGTTTCGTTTCTTTTATTATTTCATTTTATTTGCTTATTTTAACTGTGTATGAAAAAAGCCACCATTTGGTGGAAGATTGGCCATACGACCCAGAAATTGAGAGAACCTTACGAAGGTTAAAAAGAAAAGCTTGAGAGATGGCACATCGAAGCAATGTAGGAGCTGATGGTAATCCAAACAATTAGGGAAATCCACCAATCTATAATGGGATACTGGCCGCACCTATTGCTCCAGCCGTTAATGTGGAGGGGGATAGACCTATCCGAGAACACTCAGCACCAAACATAGATAATTTGATGCCAAGACTGATTGGTCCAGAGGTAAATAAACCAAATTTTAAACTTAAACCGATAATGATACAAATACTTTTGAATGTAGGACAATTTGATGGAGCACCTACTAAAGACCCGAGGCAATACTTGAAGCAATTCATAAAAGTTCGCCAGCTATTTCAGCAGCCTAGAGTGTCAAAAGATACAATGAAGCTAAAATTATTCACATTTCCCCTAAGAGATAGAGCAAAAACGTGGCTTAGTTCCTTGCCACCTAGTTCTGCCACCTCGTGAGGATATCTATGCTAGAAATTTTTGCTGCGATTCCAGCCACCTAAACTCACTGCCAAGCTGAGAAGCGAGATCATTACATTTAGGAAGGCTGATAATAGGACTCTATATGATTCCTGGGAAATATTCAAGGACCTGTTGAGAAGGTGTCCCATGCATGGATTCCCAAATTGGACCCAGATGGAGACCTTCTACAATGGACTCAATAATCATGCCAGAATTCTTGTTGATGCTTCGGCAAATGGTTTGCTACTGGGCAAGAACTATACAGAGGCAGTTGGTATCCTTGAAAGTATCTCAACTAATGATTTCGAGTATCCTACTGCCAGACTAGGGACCAGAACTAAAATTGGAGGAAAATTAGCACTAGATGAGTTAACATCCATCCACGCTGAGATTTCCAATCTTATTAGCATGGTGAGAACTTTGCAAAAGAGTAAAGAATTGCATGGGATTAAGGTGTTAGACCCATTTTGCACAATATGTAGGGAGGACCATTACATGGAAGATTACCCTGCCAACCCTGAGTCGGTAAACATTGTTGGCAATTTTAATCGTAATTATAATGCAAATTCTAATACTTACAATGTAGGATGGAGGCAACACCCAAATTTAGCTTAGGGAAATCAAGAGGGTAATCAACACAATGCCAGCATCAGAACAATGCCCAACACCGGAACAACAATGTCCAACAAGGATTCCATCAGAATGCCATGCCACATAGGGCACAAAACAACTTTTATACAGGACAAAGAAACAACCAGGGACTTTAGCAGAATATATAGAGAGAAATAATGCAACTGTTCTGAGTTTGGCAGTATCTATGTAGAACTTGGAGATTCGGATTGACAGGTTGCCAATGCACTTAGCAATTGACCCCAATAAGCATTGTCAAGCGATACAGAAGATGCTCGGCAGAGAGGTAATGAACAATGTAAAGTTGTAACTCTTCGAAGTGGCAAATAATGCGAGGTTGAGATACCTGTCAAGCAGTTAGCCAATTACTAAGGGAAAGGACCAACATACCAGCAGATAAACCATAAGACACAGAGAAGAAATAAGCAAACATAAGCGATGCCAAATCGCTATCCGATGCCAGACCTCAGTCGGATACCAATAAAATATTGGTAAAGTAGGCAAAATCAATATGTGCTTACCCACCTTCACCGTTTCCATAAAGACTACAAAAGCACAACCAGGATGAGCATTTTAAGCGCTTTTTGAAAGTTCTTAAGCAGTTGCAGATCAACTTACCATTAGTAGAAGATTTTGAGCAAATGCCCAATTATGTTAAATTCATGAAAGAAATTTTATCCAAAAAGAGGAAATTGGGTGATTTCGAGATTATTGCTCTCACTGAGGGATGCAGTGCAATGATACTCAATCACTTGCCACCTAAGCTAAAAGATCAGGGAAGTTTTACTATTCCTTGTACCATTGGCAATATATTTATGGGTAAAGCACTGTGTGACCTGGGAGCCAGCATCAATTTGATGCCAATGTCTATTTTCAAAAAGCACATAATCAAAGCAAAGCCTACCATCGTAACACTTCAATTGGCAAACCGATCTTTTATATATCCTAAAGGTAAGATTGAGAATGTACTGGTAAAGGTAGATAAATTTATATTTCTAGCTGATTTCATTATTTTAGATTATGAGGCAAACATGAATATCCCAATCATATTGGGCAAACCATTCCTTGCCATAGGTAGAGCCTTAATTGTTGTTCATAAAGGTGAACTTACTATGCGAATGAATGACCATCATGTTATATTTAATGTATTTCAAGCTCTTAAATGTGCAGATGAACCAGATGAATACCAAGTTAATGAGATGATGGAGTCTATTTTCACTATAGACGTGGCACAGCTGTGCCAAGACACTAAATATGACGCCAGAGAACTAGTTAATAAAATTAAGATGAATAAAGACATTGAAGGACCAACGTTGGAGAATGAAGTTGCTAATTACTTTGGCTAGCCAGAGCTATTAGTGCTGGCGGGTAGAGAAATCAAGGCACCTAAACTATCTATCAAGGAGCCACCAGAATTGGAACTAAAACCGTTGCCAGACCACCTTAAGTACGCCTACTTAGGTAAATATTATACTCTACTAGTGATCATTGTTGTTGATCTATCTCATGATCAGGAAGAAAGATTGCTCGAAATCTTAAGCAAATATAAGCAAGCTCTGGGATGGACCTTGGCTGATATCCGAGGAATAAGCCCCACTATTTGCATACACAAAATAATCTTGGAGGAGTAGCATGGCAAAATAATTGAGGGCCATAGAAGACTAAACCCGAGTATGAAAGAGGTAGTTAAGAAAGAAATTATCAAGTGGCTAGACGCTGGGATAATCTATCCCATTTCTAACAGCTCGTGGGTTAGCACAATGCAATGTGTGCCAAAGAAAGGTGGCATCACCGTAGTTCAAAACAACAAGGATGAGTTGATTCCTTCCAGAATTATTACCGGGTGGAGAGTGTGCATGGACTATAGGAAGCTGAATAATGCCACCAAGAAAAATCACTTCCCTTTGGCCTTCATCGATCAAATGTTGGATAGACTGGCAGGTAAGGCATACTATTGATTCCTAGACGACTATTTAGGTTATAATCAGATTGCCATCGCTATAGAGGATCAGGAGAAAACCATTTTCACTTATCCATATGGGACGTTCACCTTTAGGAGAATGCCATTTGGACTATGTAATACTTCGGCAACGTTCTAATGATATATGATTTTCTCTAACATGATTCAGAACAATCTAGAAGTTTTCATGGATGATTTCTCAGTGTTTGGCAAAACATTTGAGGAATGCCTTCAGAATCTAAAGCTTGTGTTGAGGAAATGTGTAGAATTTATATTGATTTTGATATAACAAATGGCTTTAACTCATATTGATATAACAAATGTTTTTAACTATTAAATTCTTATAAAATAAATTTTACACAAACTCATATAAATTACTTACTATGCATTCGGAAAAAATTATTCTGGTCTTAAACTTAACCAAACATTTGATGAACTTTAAAAATACATTCGATGAATTTTTCTAAGTCAAAATGGCCTTAAAAGTACATGCGTACCAATACGGTACTATAAGTACCGGTACGCTCTTTGTTTCCAAATTACTTTGAATGAAAAACCAGTACTGGTACATCAATATGCGTAATTGATTTCAAACATCGAATGTAAAACCAGTATTGGTACGGTAACATGCGTACCGATACTCATATTTGATTTAAAAAGGGAAAATGTAAAATATGTACCGATACGCTACATCGCGTATCGATACACATAGTTTTTATTCAGACATCGAATGCAAAATGAGTACCGATACATGTATACGCGTACCGATACTCCTTGAGGTAAAAACAAATATTTTCAAATGCGTACCGATACCGAATGACCTCAAGATTTTCCAGTGAGCAATTCACGTACTGATATGACTTTGGCGTACCGGTACCCTTTCTTGCGTACCGATACTCAATTCAAAGTACCAGTACACCCTGCGTTGTAATGGCTATTTCTATATTAGACATGTACCAATACTCAGATACGCGTACCGATACCTGAGGTTGGTAGACAACATTTATTGCGGGAAAACTTGCTATCTAACGGCTATATTCAATTCTCTAACCACCTAAACGGCTAGAATTCAATGAAAGGGTATAAATACAAGCCTCAAGTGCAGCTACAACAACTATTGAACCTACATTGTTCAACATTCAAGCATCCAAGCTAAAATCCAATCCTTTGTGCTTTTATTGTCAAATCCTTGTACCCAACTTGTGTATTTTATTGTAATCTTTCATTTCAAGTTTGGGGTTGAGTGTTCTTGTAATTTGGACAAATATTTACCTTGTGAGGTCATTTTTCATTTGCCATTTTCCTTCATGTAAAAGAGTGATCATTGATCAAGCTTTGGGTAGAAAGCTTTGATCGGTTGTAACGGTTGCCTACTTAGCCTAGAAAATGGGAAGAATTCTATAGTGAATTGGTTGAAATCCTTAGTATGAAGCTAAGTTAGTGGACGTAGAACTTGTTAGAAGGTTAAACCACTATAAATCATTGTGTCCCATTGTCTATCTCTTTCCATTTGCCCCCTAAAATTTTAATTTGCTAATTTACCCCCTCTTGGCCACTTTCGGTATTGATTGATCATCCTAACAATTGGTATCAGAGCCACACTCAACCGAAGGTCTAACAACCGTTGATGTGATCTTAGAAGGTGATTCAATCAATCAAAGACATAGTCATGGCATCCACCTCCGGTAACAACTTGTATGAGTCTCAATCTATCACCAAATCTTCATACTTCAATGGGGATAACTATCCCAATTGGAAAAACTGTATGAAGTTCTTCATCAAATCCCATGACTACCTTTTATGGGATGTAGTGGAAGATGGACCAATAATCCCGATGAAGAGAGAAGGTGATCGGTTACTACCGAAGTCCAAGTACGAGATGACTGATGAAGATCGAAAGAAGCTCCAAATCAATGACAAAACAATGCACATGCTATTTTGCTCACTTGGACTGGATGAGTACTCCAAGATGTCATCTTGCTCAAGTGCCAAGGAAATTTGGGATAAGCTAGAGATCACATATGAAGGCACCAATGAAGTTAAGGAGACCAAGATTGGGCTTCTTAATTTGAGCTACGAAAATTTTAAGATGGAGTCGGATGAAGACATCTCTAAAATGTTCGAGCGGTTGTCCGTTATTGTAAATGGCCTCAAGGGTCTTTGAGAAGTCATTTCGGAGGAGAAGCTAGTTCAAAAACTATTCTACTCACTTCCTGAGTCTTGGGATGGTAAAAGAACGACCATCATAGAAGCAAAGGGTCTCAAGATGCTAAAGCTCGGTGCTCTCATGGGGTCTCTTCTCACCCATGAGATAATGAAGAAATAAAAAGAGAAAGGAAAGAAGAAGGAGGAAATAAGGATAGAAAAAAAGAAAGTAGAGAAGAAGAAGAAGATGGGAATCGCTCTCAAAGCTTCACAAGAAGAGATTGATTCAAGTGAGGAGGAAGACGAAGAGTTGGTTATGATAGCCAAATGATTCACTCGGCTCATGAGATCCAACCGAAGAAGAAAGTTCAATTGAAGAAGGGATCTCAAGAACAAAAGCAAAGAAGAAGAAAAGGATACGATTGTGTGCTATGAATGTAAGAAGTTGGGGCACGTCAAAACTGATTGTCCCCAACTTAAGAAGAAGGGCTTCGAGAAGAAAAAGAAGCACAAGGCCCATGTAGCCACTTGGAGCGATGAAGAGTCTTCAAGTGATGAGGAGCACGAAGTTGCCAATCTTTATCTCATGGCCTTTGAGGAGGATCCAAAGGTAACATCTAAATCATTAAATGATCTTATATATGATGAATTATTTGATGATTATAATGAGTTACAAGAGGCTTATGACGATTTGGTTGAAAAATATAAGGAATCCATTTTAAAAAATAAGAAAACTATCATTGATTTAAAAATCCAAAACAATTCCTTATCTAAAACCAATTCGAAACTCGAAAAGAAGGTTAGTGATTTAAAAGATAATCAAAAGTATTTTAAACAAGAAAATGTTGATTTAAATAACTTTCTTTTCGAATTAAAGGATCATTACCTTAAGGAGGTAAATGATCTCAAAGCTTCCTTGAACAAGGTTAGGAAACCAAGTTTTGAAAAAGGGTAATCTTCAAAACCCAACCATGTAAAAAGGAACTTTGGTGGGTATAAACATGGAGGGAACCAAGATTTTGAGAACTAATGTTTATGGGCCCAAAAAGATTTGGGTACCAAAAATCAAAAATTGATTCCATGTTTGTATGGGGAGCATTGCTTCAAGGCTAAGGCTACAAGTGCAAACTCATGGTACCTTGATAGTGGATGCTCAAGACACATGACCGGAGACAAGAGTCGATTCTTGGAACTAAAGCCAAATAATGGAGGAGTAGTAACTTTTGGTGATAACTCCAAGGGCCACATTGAAGGAATTGGTTCCATTGGTAACCACTCATCCATTCTCATTGATAATGTTTTTTACGTCAACGGTCTAAAACACAATCTTTTAAGTATTAGTCAATTATGTGACAAAGGTTTCAATGTTCTTTTTGATTCTAATGGTTGCAAGCTTTTAAACATTGAAACAAATAAAATTGTGCTTTTTGGTCATCGTATAGGAAACATATACATGGTGCATCTAGATGACATACACATTTCTCATGCATGTTTTGTTGCAAATGATGAGCATGATTCATGGTTATGGCATAGAAAATTAGGGCATGCAAGCATGAGTGTTTTAGAAAAATTGGTTTCAAAAGACCTAGTTAGAGGTTTGCCTCAAATAAAGTTTTCAAATGATAAAATTTGTTATGCTTGTGCAAAAGGCAAACATAAAAGAGCTTTTTTCAAACCTATTAATGATGTTTCAACTAGTAGAGTTTTACAATTGATCCATATGGATCTCTTTGGTCCTATTAGAACTACTAGCTTGGGTGGAAAATCATATGTATATGTTTTAGTTGATGATTACTCTAAATACACATGGGTTTTATTATTAAGTACCAAAGATGAGGCTTTAGAAAAATTCATCACATTTTCAAAAATTACTCAAAATGACCTTGGTCAAAATATTTCCCACATTCAAAGTGACTATGGCATCGAATTTCAAAATTTAGGTTTTGAGGATTTTTGTAACTCAAATGGTATTAGCCACAATTTTTCAGCCCCTAAAACACCTCAACAAAATGGGGTTGTTGAAAGGAAAAATAGGATTTTAGAGGAAATGGCTAGAACCATGCTTTGTGAAAATAATTTGCCAAAATATTTTTGGGCGGAAGCCACTAATACGGCTTGCTATATAATAAATAGAGTAATGATTAGGCCTATTTTAAAGAAAATTCCTTATGAGATTTTAAAATCCAAAAAGCCTAACATTAGCTATTTTCATCCATTTGGTTGTAAATGTTTTGTTTTAAATAATGGAAAAGATAATTTGGGCAAATTTGACTCTAAAAGTGATGAAGCTATTTTCTTACGATATTCTTTGAACTCTAAATCTTATCGAGTATTTAATAAAAGAACCTTAGTTGTTGAAGAGTCTATACATGTGATTTTTGATGATAACCTCTTTCCGAGGAAGGATTCTTATGATGATGACGATGTAGGGATTTTTGAAGCCAATAATGGTGGGCAATCATCAAAGGTGAATGAAGTTCCAACCAAAGAAGAAGAAACACAAGATCCACCTCTAGAAGCATTGAAGGACATGAGCCTTGAGGAAAAGGAAGTGAGCTACCCAAGAGAGTACAACTATGTCAAAGGTGGTGAGATTCTGGGTGATCCATCCAAAGGGGTAACCACTAGACTTTCTCTTAAAAATGCATGTAATATAGCATTTATCTCATGCATAGAGCCTAAGAATGTTAAAGAAGCATTAAATGATGATTATTGGATAATGGCCATACAAGAGGAATTAAACCAATTTCAGAGAAGTCAAGTTTGGACATTAGTTGATAGGCCTAGTAATAAATCTACTATAAGAACTAAATGGGTCTTTAGAAACAAACTAGATGAGAGTGGTAACATAGTGAGGAACAAGGCTAGACTTTTTGCTCAAGGTTACACTCAAGAAGAGGGAATCGATTTTGATGAAACCTATGCACCCGTAGCTAGAATGGAAGCCATTAAGATGCTTTTAGCATTTGCATGTTATCATGAATTTAAGCTTTTTCAAATGGATGTAAAAAGTGCATTTTTAAATGGTTTTATTAATGAAGAAGTGTATGTAGAACAACCACCCAGTTTTGAAGATCCAAATTACCCAAACCATGTTTTTAAACTTTCAAAAGCTTTATATGGTTTAAAATAAGCTCCTAGAGCTTGGTATGAAAGACTATCAAGTTTTCTAATTGAAAGAGGCTTTGAAAAATGAAAGGTGGACACTACACTCTTTATTAAAGGAAATGGCAAAGACATTTTAGTAGTTCAAATATACGTTAATGATATAATCTTTGGTTCTACTAATGAATTGTTTTGCCAAGATTTTGCTATGTTGATGCAAGGTGAGTTTGAGATGAGCATGATGGGGGAGCTTTCGTTCTTCTTGGGGCTCCAAATTAAGCAAAGGAAGAACGACATCTTCATCAATCAAGCTAACTACATAAAGGACATGCTCAAGAAGTTTGGCTTGGAGAACGTGAAACCTCAAGCCACTCTAATGAGTTCTTCCACAAAGCTTGACAAAGATGAATGAGGTAAGTGTGTAGATTTAAACCTTTATCTCTCTATGATTGGATCTTTGCTTTATCTTACCGCAAGTAGACCCAGCATTATGTTTAGTGTATGCTTGTGTGCTAGATTTCAAGCTAGTCCTAGAGAATCACACCTTATAGCCGTTAAGAGAATCTTTAGGTACCTTAGAGATACACCTTGTTTAGGTCTTTGGTATCCTATAGAGTCTTCCTTTAACTTACATGCCTTCTGGGATGTGGATTATGGGGGTTGTAAGATAGATAGAAAAGTACCTCCGGTAGATGTCAATTCCTAGGTAGTATGCTAATATCATGGTTTTCTAAGAAGAAAAATAGTGTACCATTATCTACCACTGAGGCGGAATATATATTGGTAGGGAGTTGTTGTGCTCAAGTCCTTTGGATGAAGAAACAACTCTTAGATTATGGAATTGATGTAGGTACCATCCTCATTAGGCATGACAACACTAGTGCTATTTGTCTCACTAAGAATCTCATCCAACATTCTAGAACCAAACACATAGAAATAAGGCATAATTTCATTAGAGATCATGTCTTGAAAAATGACGTAGTTCTAGAATATGTAGACACCTTGAACCAATTAGCGGACATTTTTACCAAACCATTAGACAAAGAGCATTTTTGGTCTCTTTGGAGAGAGTTAGGTTTAACCAGCCTTCTTTGACCTTTAGAACCTCTTTTGATCTTAAAAACATGCTTAAATTTGTTTGATTGATTGCCTATGTGTTTTTGCTCCTATATGCATATATGCTTGATGCTAGGGGGAGTTTTTGCATGTTAATATCTTAGCCTATGCTTTAATTTCTATTGCTCATACATCATGCATGCATAATAGAGGTATTTCCTTATTTCCATAACCTTCGTTGCAGCCAAATTTGACCATTTGGTGCATAGGGTATCGATATTGATATACCAGTATCGATACGCGACCTCTATAACGGGTATCGATGTAAAGTACTGATGAACGGTATTGGTACACCACTTACCGTACTGGTACGCAAAACACGGTATAACAGTACTAGTTCGTGGTTTATGGTATCAGTACGCGAAACGCGAAATCTCTTCTTAGGGTTGTTAAAATCAGATTTTTCCCCAAATTCATATTCAAACAACCCTAGCCAAAACCCCCTAAAAAACTCTCTCGATTTCCACTTGTTTTCACTCAAAATTTCCATAAAATTTTGAAGTTTTTTTGTACTTCTTCAACAACCCATCAAATTCCATCAAGATTGTGCACTTTCATCAACACTTTCATCAATTCCAACAAATTTTAAGGTGTTTTATTTCTATTTTTAAAATTTTGTTTCTGATATGGAACTTAGATTTAGGTTTATTTGAGAATAGTATATGTATATGATTTTTTAAAATTATCTATTTTCACTTATTTTAATTTAAATAAAAAATATATTATTATACATATTATCTTGAAATAATCTGTTGGAAATATTGGATTGAGTAATTGACTAGAGCATACATTGTGCTTTGTTTAATTTTTGCAGGGTGATTTTTGCTCTTTCGAATCGAATTTACTTTAATGGCCCCTAAAACTAAACGTCCTAGACCCGGTCCCTCAACCCAACATTCAAATCCTTTGAACTTTTCCTCAATCTTTAACTCATGTTTTAATGAACTGGGTCGTCAAGGTCAATTAGAACATTTTCGGTTATATGAAAATTGTCTTATTCGAAGAGAAAGGGTTGTTGATTATGAGTTTATGGTATCTGAAATGTTTAAGTTCCCTTATCTTGAAAATCTTAGGGAATGGAAATTTCTACATTTTCTTCGTTTACCCGGGGTAGTATTTAAAACTCTAGTTAGAGTATTTTATTCTAATGCTAGAGCTATTCTTAGAGAAGAAGAAAAAGAGGTCGTTGCTATAGAGTCCTATGTTATGGGAAAAGTCTTTAGGTTAGACTTCTCTATTATCGCTTCTCATGTAGGATTAGAAGATATCGGCGAAGATGATGAAACCAAGCCTATTCCCTTTGTTCATGCCTCGGGCACTTCCGCATCCGTCCTTAATGCACATGATACTTGGTTCTTTCATCCTTTCGGGGGGAAGTGGTCTACTATTCGCGGGGTAGATTCCTTTTGGTTGCATTGCTTCCAACATAATATTCGTATTAACCTTGCACAAATTATTTTTTCTAAAATTGTTTATCTTGTCTAAAACCATCATAAACCTCAAGTTAAATCTTTTACCTACGATTGTGTCTTGAGCCACATTTTTGCCAAAGAAAACATAGACGCCTCCTATGATATTGCTTGACCCTTTACCGATCTCATTAATGAAAAATCTCTTCGAAAGAGCAGATTTTATTTTATTAATGGTGAATGGCTTCGACAAGAACCCAGTCAGAGTAGTGAAGGAAGCGTGCCCGCTCTACTTCCAGTTCCAGCTCCGATTGCGCCTCCACCGACCTTTGGTGATGAAATGCGCTCCTACTTTGATGGCAAGTTCAATGAAATACGGTCTTATATTATGGGAAATTCATTGAGATGCAATCTATGGTTACATCTCACATGGATGATCATTTCACTTTTCTTGGTGTGTGTGTGACTAGCATCGAGACCGACTTGGCATCATTTCACTATGAGTGGAAAACGCACAATTTTTGTGACACCGCCGCAGAAGAGGAAGAGGAATATGATGAGGAAGAGGATGAGGATGATGGGGATATCACATAGCTCTTTTGTTTTATCATCTCATATTGCATGCATCCTAGACTATACTTTTGGATTTGGTGCTTGGATTGTTTTTCTTGAATTGTTTCTATTGTTTCCATCTCGCTTTGACTATTATGTTTGGATTTGGATCTTTGTTTATGCTTGAACACTTAATATATATTTTGCTTTGGTTTGTAGCTTTGAATTGTTACTTTGGATTTCAATTGCTTATCTTCTCCTATTACGTATATTGCTTTTGATCTAACAAAAAGGGGAGAAATATTTGGGTTCAAAATTTTACAATCAAAAGAGAATTTTTGTAAAATTTATTTTAAGTTTTGTTATATCAAAAAAGGGGGAGATTGTAGAACTTATATTGATTTTGATATAACAAATGGCTTTAACTCTTATTGATATAACAAAATGTTTTTAACTATTAAATTCTTTTAAAATAAATTTTACAAAAACTCATATGAATTACTCACTATGCATTCAGACAAAATTATTCTTGTCTTAAACTTAACCAAACATTTGATGAACTTTAAAAATACATTCGATGATTTTTTCTAAGTCAAAATGGCCTTAAAAGTATATGCGTATTGATACGGTACTATGAGTACCGGTATGCTCTTTGTTTCCAAATTACTTTGAATGAAAAACCAGTACCGGTACAGCAATATGCGTACCGATATGCGTAACTATTTTCAAACATCAAATGTAAAATCAGTACCGATATGGAAACAAGGGTACCGATACGCGTATTTGAATTCAAAACATCGAATGTAAAATTAGTACCGGTACAACAACATGCGTATCGATACTCATATTTGATTTAAAAAGGGCAAATGTAAAATTCGTACCGATACGCTACATCGCGTACCGATACGCATAGTTTTTATTCAGAAATCGAATGCAAAATGAGTACCGGTACAGGTATACGCGTATCAATACTCATTGAGGTAAAAACAAATATTTTCAAATGCGTACAGGTACAACTGTATGCATACTGATACCGAATGGCCTCAAGATTTTCCAGTGAGCAATTCACATAACGATATGGCTTTGGCGTATCGGTACCCATTTCTTCATACCGATACTCAACTCTGAGTACCGGTACACCCTACTTTGTAATCTCTGTTTCTATATTGGACAGGTACCGGTACTTAGATACGCGTACCGATACCTGGGTTTGGCAGACAATATTTATTGCGGGAAAACTTGCTCTCCAATGGCTATATTCAATTCTCCAGCCACCCAAACGGCTAGAATTCAATGAAAGGGTATAAATACAAGCCTCAAGTGCAGCTACAACAACTATTGAACCTACATTGATCAACATTCAAACATCCAAGCTAAAATCCAATCCTTTGTGCTTTTATTGTCAAATCCTTGAACCCAACTTGTGTATTTCTTTGTAATATTTCATTTCAAGTTTGGGGTTGAGTGTTTTTGTAATTTGGGCAAATATTTATCTTGTGAGGTCATTTTCATTTGCCATTTTCCTTCTTGTAAAAAAGGGATCATTGATCAAGCTTTGGGTAGGAAGCTTTGATCGGTTGTAACGGTTGCCTCCTTAACCTAGAAAAGGGGAAGAATTCTATAGTAAATTGGTTGAAATCCTTAGTAGGAAGCTAAGGTAGTAGACGTAGACCTTGTTAGAAGGTTGAACCACTATAAATTATTGTGTCCCATTGTCTATCTCTTTCTATTTGCTCCCTAAAATTTTAAATTGCCAATTCACCCCCTCTTGGCCACTTTCGGTATTGATTGATCATCCTAACAAGATGTATTGAGACTAACCTGGTCTTGAACTAAGAAAAATGCCATTTCATGGTGAAGGAATGCATAGTTCTCGGTCACAGAGTAACCAAGAGAGGCCTGGAAGTAGACAAGACGAAGGTGGTGATAATCAAACAGTTGCCACCTCCTACAAGTGTAGAAGGTATTAGAAGTTTTTTTAGGACATACATGTTTTTATCGTCGGTTCATTAAAGATTTCTCAAAAATTTCTAAACCTTTCGAGCTCATGTGTGATGCTAGTGATTATGTCGTTAGAGTTGTGCTAGAACAAAGACATGGCAGGATTTTCCATACCATTTACTATGCCAGCCAGACATTGAATGAAGCCCAACTCAACTACACCACTACTGAGAAAGAATTTCTCGCGGTTGTATTTGCATTTGATAAGTTCAGATCTTACTTAGTAGGTAACAAAGTTGTGGTGTATACATATCACTCGGTATTGAAATACCTCTTGGCAAAAAGGCTGACAAGCCCAAACTGATTCGACGAACGCTTTTTCTGTAAGAATTTGATCTCGAGATTAGAGACAATATGGGGAGTGAGAACTTGGTAGCTAACCATTTATCATGATTAGAACATCACCTTGAGGAAGAAAGAGCCACTACCATTAGCGATGAAAACCCCAATGAATACTTACTTGTAGTTGATTCTATGTCATAGTACGCTGACATAGTCAATTACCTGGTAAGCAATATTTTGCCAGCGGATTTGGCAAGTAATGCCAAAAAACATTTTTTGCGAGATGTTCAGCAATATTATTGGGATGAGCCAATTTCGTTCAAACAATGTGTCGACCAAGTGATCTGCCGATGTGTGCGAGAGTATAAACAACACAATATTTTGCAGTTATGCCATGCAACATCGTATGGAGGACAGATAGAATAAAAACTACTTCCAAAGTGTTGCAGTCTAGATTCTTTTGGTCTACGCTATTTAAAGACGCTCATTACTTTGCCAAGGGCTGTGATCGATGCCAGCGAACGGGTAACATCTCTAGTAGACATCAATTCTTTCTCTAGAATATTATGCCAGTAGAGCTATTTGATGTATGGGGAATAGACTTCATGGGTCCCTTTCCCTCATTATTCGGGAACCTATATATCCTTGTAGCTGTTGAATACATTTCAAAAATGGGTAGAGAAAGTGGCTTTGCCAACAAACGATGCTAAGGCTGTTGCCAAGTTCCTTCATAAGTATATCTTTACTGGATTTGGTGCCCTCAGAGCCATCATTCATGATGAAGGTACATATTTTAAGTGTAATTTAATCTCTAGAGCTCTGTACAGGTACAAAATCCAGTAACGTATTGCCACAGCTTACCATCCCCAAACAAATGTCCAAGCAGAGATCTTAAAAAAATCAAGAACATTCTATAAAAAACTATGAACCCAATGAGAAAGGACTGGTTTGAGACTAGATGATTCCTTATGGGCTTACAGAACAACCTTTAAGACTCCGTTGGGAACTTCTCCTTATAGGCTCGTGTTTGGGAAAGCATGCCACTTGCTAGTGGAATTAGAGTATAGAGCTTATTGGGCAATCAAAAAGCTCAACATGGAGTGGAGAGCTGCCGATACAAAATTTTTATTGGACATAAACGAATTAGAGGAATTTAGAACGCGAGCTTATGAGAATGCCAGACTCTACAAAGAAAGAACAAAATGATGGCATGACAACAAGATATTTCCAAGGCAATTTGAGGTAGGACAACGTCTCTTGTTATTTAACTCGAGGCTAAAGTTATTTCCAGGTAAGCTCAAATTTAGATGGTCATGACCCTTTGAAGTTGTGAAACCATATGCTTATGGAGTAGTTGATATCAAGGATTTGAAAGCAGGAACAATTTTCAAGGTAAACGGCCAAAGATTGAAACACTATTTGGAAGGCACTCACAATGATGCCAATGAGGTTTTCCTTTTGGCAGAGGTTCCATGAAGGTCGCCATCACGGTTTAATTTTTGTATATATTAGGATTATATGTTTTTATTTTTCAGTATTTTTCATTTATTTATTTTTCTTTTAATTCTTTTGCTGCTTTGAAAGGTTTTTGTTGAGTGGGTACAGGAAGTTGTTGCCATGAAGAATGCCAAGGACTGGCATGGGGAGATAAGAAAATTTGGAGAGGAAATTTATCTTAGCCTCCCAAAGCTTGATGAAGCTCGACCCAAGAGAAACTAAATTTTTTTGCTAAGTGTTGAATTTTACCCTAGCCGCCCAAGGTGAAAAGTTAAAATTCAAATTTTAACCTAATCACCTTATCACTTTATCTCTTCTAGCGTAGTCTTATCACTTACCTCTTATCACATCATGATTAATCTTCTCCAAACACACTAAAACCTTATCATTATCCCTACTCAACCGGCCAATTTAAGAATACCGTTTAAAATAATTAACCGTTTTACCCTTTCATCTACTTAAACCTTAGCCGATTCTTAACTAAAGACTTTTCACTCTTCCTTCTATCTTCTTTATCAAGAAAGAAAAATCAAGATTTACTTTACTTTCATCACCAACCATTCAAATTTTCAAAAGATTTCCATGACATCTTCTTCAATACACTTCAAGATCTTTTTCAATGAAGAGATCCGTAAAAAGTATAAGGAGAATTTTACATCAAGAACCTTCTTTTATGAGAAGGGTTTTGAGTTCAAGAATGAACCCAACTTGGGCTATTCCCCATATTTTTTCAAGGTGATAAAGATACATAAGTGGAAGAAATTCTGCCAACCACTGGGGAAGTCTATGCCAACGTCATTCGAGAATTCTATGCTCATCTTACAACCAAAGACTCACTCTTCTTGATGGTGCGAGGTATGTGTGTTCGTTTTGATGAAGGTTATATAAATGGTATATTCTCTTTGGATGGAATAGAGGACAGACACACCAAATTTGCAAAATCTTTAGACGATGCTAAGAAGAAGGCGGTATTGAAGGAACTGTGTGAGGCCAACACCTAATGGAACGTATAATCAAAAAGACATCAGCCTGTGAAATGGTTGGCATTAAAATCTCAGCTACGAGGTTGGAATTACTTCTTGAGGCAAACTTGATGCTGATTACCCACAATGAGGCAATTTGAAAGAAATTGGCTCATCCCAATTATATTGCTGAACATCTCTTGCCGCAAGATTAAAGTTGGAAGACTTATCATCGAAGAGATTTTTAAGTGTGCTAGTAAGACCAATTAAAGTATACTTTTTCGCTATCTAATTTCTACTATCTGTTTGTAGCACGACGTACCACAACTCGATTCTGATAGCATTCAAAAGAGTAAGGGGAGCACCATAACCCCTGCCCTATAGAGGCAGTTGACTGTCACGAAGGAAAAAGAGAAGGGCAGGAAAAAGACTACCGAACCTATGCCAAAAGCAGAACCTGTGACTTCGCTGCTAGCTGGATCAATGGCAATGCTTTCCCAGATCTACCAATGTCAGGAGATCATCCTTTAAAAGTTTGAGAAAACTGAGCAGCAAAACTCCCTGTTCTGGCAATATATGTATGCCACGGACTGTGTTATGAAGAAAACCCTTGAAGGCATGTCCATGCTACCACTGCTTGTATTCCTGGAGCTCCCTGTCGACTTCCTTACCAATGATGACATGCCAACCAGTCCTCACTCTGTCCACACTCTGACACAATCTGATACCACCACCCAGTCTCTCCAGTGTAATTTGAATCTACCAGAACCGATACACCGCCTGAATTTAAAGATGAAAGAATTTAAAGTCATGCCAAGACTGCTACCACGCCTGCAGCACTTGCCTCATCTGCTGCCACTGATGTCCCGGCTGCCTCTGAGCTGGTGAAGATCATTGAGGAAGCTCTCCACGACCTTAGAGCTTCTACAACTGCATCAAAACCTAGCCTTAAGCACAAGAAGCATATGGCTCGTAGTCGAGAGAGCTTCATGAAAAGGAAAACATGCGTGTCACGACCATAACTCTCCGAAAAGGAGTCCTCATCCTCTTAAAATCCTTGCATTTCATTTCATTCATATGTTCATTAATTTTAAATTTTCTCTATTTATATGTTTTGTTTTCATGCATTGAGGAAAATGCACACCTTAGGTTTGGGGGTGTGGGTTGCCTTACAATTATTGCCATGACATTTGTTGTGCGTAATAAGTGCTAGGCAAATGTGCAAGTATACACGTCGCAAGTTATAGTATAAAAGATATCGTCTCCACAGGGATTGGTGCCACTTCAAGAATCTAGTCTCTTGCACTGTAAAAAGTAAAAACACAAGTGAAGGATTATAGAAGTTTTAACTAATAACTAATCCAGAAAGCAATTAAGTAAAAGAAAAGATGAATTCGAATGAGAGAGATAGGCTAGGTTATCGTGAGTTGAGGTGTGATAGCCGATTGGATTGTCTTGGTAAAAGAGTGCATGGGCAACTCAGTTGCCGTGGCGACTTGCACAACGGGGTTGCCTTGGCAACTAATTGATGGTTGCTTGGGCGACTAGTTGGGCAACTACTTGGGCGACTGGGCAGCAACTTCAAGGTTCGGCGGAGCGTTCTTCAATGGTTTCTTCTTATCCCTAAGTCGAAACTCTAGCTATTTGTGCATGCCTTGATAATACATCCCTGCGTGAATCAAGGGTGAACAACTTCCAATCTTGCGCTCCTCTTAGCCGTTGAAATCCTTAACTTATTCCTAAGCCGGATTAATCTTCACCATCATTGGATTGAATAAAGATCATATTCATTCGTTTCTTGAATCTAACTCTCCCGATATTAGATAAATGGATGAAATCACGAGATCCTCTCCCAATTCACTCGCAAACAATAATAAGAACCAAGAATGAATAAACCTTGAAATAGAAAAGTGCAACCTCTTATTACCTAAACAAAAACCAATAGTTTCTCACAACCACAAAACACAATAACCATAGCCAAGTAAATTTAGTTCATGGCTAGGTTCCAAAGAAACACAAGATAAACAATCCCTAGCATGAACCCAATCGAACAAGGAAGAAAAGATGAAGCTTGTCGAAAATCCCTTGCCCTAGATGCTTGCCGAAAATTCCCCTTGCTTCCTCTCTTGGAGTTGTCGAAATTAACTCTTGCTCTCTCTCCTCGAATTGTCGAAATCTCCTTGATATTTATAGGGCTAGGCCAAAGTCCTTCTTTGAGGAGGAGTTTGAGTTGGAATTAAATTATCTTTAAAGAATATAATTCTTTATTATAATTTTATTCCTATTAGAACTTCTCCTATCCTCTTGGAATTTAACTCTTCCTTAATCTCTGCATGGCAATCAGATTCCTTTGGGCTTGGGCCTTGCTCCATGTCATCTTGGGCTTGTAAAGTCATGAATTTCGACATCCATATTGCTTTTAGTCTTTGTCGACAAATGCCATGGCAACTGGCTCGGCGTCTCCTTCATGCATTGCCCGGCAACTAGCTCGGCATATCCTTCATGCATTGCCCTCGCAACTAGCTCGGCATTGCTTTGGCAAGTGATCCTGCACATACACACACAAAAACACACCAAAGCAGCATCTATTTCCACAAAAATCACCAAGTTATGTAATCAAGCTCAACGTTTGAAGGAAACATGGATTAATGCATGAATGGCTAACTATGCAACTAATATGAGCCTAAGTCTAACAATAATATGAGTAAAAGGGTAAGAACAATAGTACTTTTGAACACTTATCACACCCCAAAACTCGAACTATTGCTTGTCCTCAAGCAATGCAAACTCATAATTACCGCCAAGACTTCAAATTTTCACAAACTTAGCTTTGAACTTGATTTCAATTCTCTGAACCGGGGCACAAAGTATGATTGGCTTTTTATTTTTCGGAAAACTGAGGAGTTACTCGGAATCAAACTATAATGCTTGTGCGTGTGTGCGGAGTTGTGTGCAAGTTGATTTTTCGGATTCTATGCAAACAGTAGGTTTTCAAATTACTTCATTGGGTTCTTTTTAACTTGTTTTAACTAGAGCCAATTTCGGGCACCTCTAGTGTTTTATTTTTAGTTTTCTTAAGTTAATTTAATCGACTAGAGCCGGTTTCGGGCACCTCTAGTTAAAAAAATTTTAACGCCTCCTAGAGCCAGTTTCAGGCACCTCTAGTGATCAATTTTTAGCACATGCTAGAGCTAATTTCGGGCACCTCTAGCATTCATCTAATCCCCCAATTAGTTAATTATCCACCTAAGTTTACTAGAACTCCTTAAATCAATCAAACCACAATAGTGTTTCATCAAATTTAGCATCATAGTAAAATTCTAAGTTTTTCCATGGTTATCCTAGAATAAAAATTCTATCAATTAAGTGCATTGGTAAAGTCATCATTGAATATTCATCAAATCTAAGCAATTCTTGTTCCAATTAAAGGCATGGCAAGTAATTTATGTATCCTAAATGTAATGCTTAAGATTAATGTAACTAAACATGGTAATTACTAATAACAATCCCCCCCAAACTCGAGTGAGGCATTGTCCTCAATGCATGCATAAGAATAACGAAAAATAAAAATAAAAATGCATACGAGGACTTACTCCGAGAGTTCGTCATCGTAGATGATTAGTTTCCTTCTAGTTGGCGTCTTGATTTTCTTGCTTGAACGCGATGGTTGTTTTCTTGTTGCCGGGATGTCTTTAGCTTTGGTTGCCGTGGCATCAGCTTGTGCAGGCACGATGTAGGTTGCCGCGGCATCTTCTTCATTGGTTGCCGGGGCAAGGATCTTGGCAGTAAATTTCCTTAGCATAGTAGTTGTAAGTCTTGTTGTGAAAAAGAAAACAAAGAAAACCTGAAAACTAAAGATAATGAAGAAAAAATAAAATATCTCCTAAAAATAAAAATGAAAATAAAAAGAAAAAGAAAAAGGAAATACTGAAAGGAGAGCATGCTCATGCATCTCCTAAGTTGACCACTTCCTTGTTACGTTCCACATGGGCACCATTGTAGTGCTTCAATCTTTGTCCATTAACTTTGAATTCATGATTGTCAGAGATGGACTTGATTATTACGGCACCATGAGAGAATGGTTTGACGACTTCGAATGGTCCCAACCATCTTGATTTCAGTTTTCCCGGGAAAAGTTTTAGCCGAGAATTGAATAGGAGAACTAGTTGCCCTGGCGTGAATTGCCGTGGCAATAGTTTCTTGTCGTGCCATCGCTTTGTTTTCTCCTTGTAGATTCGTGCATTGTTATAGGCGAGTGCACGAAATTCTTCTATCTCATTGAGATCCATCAAGCACTTTTGTCCGCACTTTCCCAATCCATATTCACGGTCTTGATTGCCCAAAGACGCCTTGTGCTCGATTTCCACCGGTAGATGACATGTTTTACCATAGACAAGCCGGAAGGGGACATACCTAATGGTGTTTTGAATGCAGTCGATATGCCCAAAGTCGTCATCTAGTCTTAATGACCAATCCTTCCTTGAGGGATTTACAACTTTCTCGAGTATTCCCTTCAACTCCGGTTGGAAATTTCTGCTTGCCCGTTGGTTTGTGGGTGATATGCCGTGGCGATCTTGTGTGATATGCGAAGCGTTGCAACATCTTGGCAATTAGTCTGTTGTCAAAATGCTTGCCCCGTCGCTGATAATTGCTCTCGGCATCCCAAACCGTGTAAATATATTTTTCTGCAAGAATCGTTGCACGGTCTTGGAATCGTCGTTGGGAACTGCAGTTGCCTCTACCCATTTAGACACATAGTCGACGGCGAGTAATATGTAGAGGTTGCCGAATGAAGATGGGAAAGGTCCCATAAAATCGATCCCCCATACATCGAACAGTTCCACCTCGATGATGTTCGAGTGGCATCTCATGTCGTCTAGAGATATTGCCCGTCCTCCGCAACGATCACATTGCTTGTAAAAGTCCCGGGCATCTTTGTACAATGTTGGCCAATACAAACCGGATTGTAAGACTTTGGCATGTACGAGTTCCTCCAAAATGTCCTCCATAGGGTGAAGAATGGCATTGCCGGAGTACATTCTGTTGCTCTTCTTCAGGGACACATCGGCGTATAACCTGATCTGCACATTGTTTAAACAAAAGAGGCTCGTCCCAAAAGTAATGCTTAGCATCATGGCGGAACCGCTTCTTCCCTTGGTGAGTAATGCCATACGGAAAAATACCACAAACAAGGAAGTTAACTAAATCTGCGTACGGTATTGCCGAGGCATGTCTTTGCCGTAGTGTCTCGCCCCCCAAAATTGCCGAGGCGTGTGCGTCAAAGACTGCTGCTGGCGGCGTCGAGTTGCCGAGGCGTGTGCATCCATGGTTGCCGAGGCGTCATGGGCTGCCGAGGCATTGAGGGTTGCCGAGGTAATTAGAATTTGTTCATCCGGGAATGCATCGCATATCTCTAGATCCGCGTCCTTCTCCCTATTGCGTTCCAAACGTGATAAGTGATCGCCACTTGATTTTCGTTCCTTTCTTTCTGTCTTTAATTTCAATATCAAATTCTTGTAAAAGTAATATCCAACGAATCAAACGAGGTTTAGCATCCTTTTTAGCAAATAAGTATTTGATTGCCGAATGGTCCGTATGAACAATTACCTTTGTACCAATTAAATAGGATCGAACTTGTCAAATGCGAAAACTACAGACTAGTAACTCTTTCTCCGTTGTTGTGTAATTCACTTGAGCATCGTTAAGAGTTTTACTAGCGTAGTATATCACATGGAAAGTCTTACTGTGCGTTGGCCTAGGACTGCTCCTACCAAAATCACTTGCATCACACATGAGCTCAAAAGGTAGCGTCAATCTGGTGGAACGACAATGGGTGCCGAGGCAAGCTTTTTCTTTAGGGTTTCAAATGCTTGAGTGCAAGAATCATCAAAATTGAAGACTTTATCCTGTTCAAGCAGATTACACAAAGGTTTAGTGATTTTAGAAAAATTATGAATGAACCTCCTGTAAAAACTTGCATGTCCGAGAAAACTTCAATTCCTTTAACCGAATTTGGTGGGGTAATCTCTCGATCACGTCCACCTTGGCTTTGTCTACTTCAATTCCCTTGGATGAAATCTTATGGCCGAGCATTATTCCTTCATCTACCATAAAGTGGCATTTCTCCCAATTGAGGACTAAATCCGTTTCTTCGCATCTTGCCAACACCCTCTCTAAATTCTTTGAGACAGCCGTCGAAGTCATTACAAAAACCGAAAAATCATCCATGAAGATCTCAAGGAAGTCTTCGACCATGTCTGAAAAGAGCGCCATCATGCATCTTTGGAAGGTTGCCGGGGCGTTACACAATCCGAACGGCATCCTTCGGAAGGCATAAGTACCGTAGGGGCATGTGAAGGTTGTCTTTTCTTGATCTTCGGTGCTATGGCAATCTGATTGTAACCTGAATAACCATCAAGAAAACAAGAAAAGGGTTTACCCGCAAGACGGTCAAGCATTTGATCAATAAAGGGTAATGGGAAGTGATCTTTCCTAGTGGCTTTGTTTAGCTTCCGATAGTCCATACAAACCCTCCAACCGGTCACAGTCCTGGTTGGGATAAGTTCATTATTTTCATTGCTTACCACTGTTATACCTCCCTTTTTCGGCACACATTGTACCGGACTTACCCACGTACTATCGGAGATAGGGTATATAATGCCGGCGTCAAGCCACTTGATGATTTCTTTCAATACAACCCCTTTCATGGCATGATTCAGTCTCCTCTGGGCCTCAATTGAAGGTTTGTGGTCATCTTCCAACAAGATCTTGTGCATGCACACCGCCGGGCTAATTCCCTTCAAGTCGGCAATTGTCCACCCCATTGCCTTTTTATGTAGCTTCAACATGTTGATCAGCTTCTTTTCCTGCTCAGGCTGTAACTTAGAGGAAATAATTACAGGTAATGTATTATCGATCCCTAAGTATACATATTTCAGTTGCTTTGGCAATTGTTTCAACTCAAGAATTGGTGGATTTTCGATAGAGGGTTTTTTGATCTTACCTTCCTTACCTGAGTAGTCTAGTGGTTCAAAGTATGTACATGGTCGATTGACTAGCCAATTTGCCTCTTCTGGTTGTTCCTCATCGACCGGCTCTTCATACTCCTCAGGTTCCTCTTGATCGGCAATGTAGTTGCCGAGGCAACTAAATTCCTCATCGAAGTTAAACTCTGCCGTGGCATGAAGTAGTTGGCATTCTTCTGGATCATCGGCATGCCTTAGTGTTTGGAACACATTTAGTTTTACCTGCTGGTCATTCACCCTCATTGTGAGTTCTCCCTTTTCAACATCAATCAAGGTTCTCCCTGTCGCTAGGAATGGTCTCCCGAGAATGATGGGTGCATGCTCATCTGCTTCACAATCCAAAACAATAAAGTCAGCGGGAAAAATGAATTTATCAACTTTTACCAAGATGTCCTCGATTTTTCCCTCGGATGCACATAGGATCTGCGGCTAGCTGCAGATAATCATTGTAGGTCTTGCCTTCCCGATTCCTAGTTTCGAAAACCGATTTAGGCATCAAGTTTATGCTAGCCCCTAGGTCGCATAGTGCTTTCCCAACATAGTGATTTCCAATAGAACAGGGTATTGTGAAACTTCCGGGATCCTTCAACTTGGGCGGCATACGATTGTGCAACATTGCCATGCATCCCTCTGTTGCGGCAATTGTTTCAAACTCTCCTAGCCTTGTTCTCTTGGACACAATGTCTTTAAGAAACTTGGCATAGTTTGGCATTTGTTCAATTGCTTCCACCAATGGCAAGTTGATGTGGACTTGCTTTAGGATATCAAGAAACTTCTTGAATTGGTATTCTTGCTTTTGTCGCTTCAACCTTTGTGGGAATGGTGGTGGAAGTCGGATATCTTCGATCTTTTCATTGGTTTGAAACCCGATTGACGGCATTACAGGGGACATCCGAGTTGCCGATCGTTACCAACCCAGGGGTTGCCGAGGCGTGCTTATCGCAAGTTGCCGAGGCGTCATCAGTTGCCGAGGCATGCTTATTGCCGGTTGCCGCAGCAATTCCTGGTTCAGCATTTGAGACTTTGCCGCTAGGTTCGTTTTGATCTTTTTGTGGAGTTTTGTTTGACGAGCGGGTTTGAACCTCTCTAAGTTGTTGGCCACTTCTGGTGGTGATTGCCTTACATTGCTCATGGCCAGTTCCTCTTGCGACTTCAGTATCGCTAGGTAAACCTCCTTGTGGTCTAGTGTTCAGATTTTGAGCAAACTGTCCGACTTGATTTTCCAATGATTTGATTGCCACCTCTTGGTTTTGCAATCTCATCTCGGTCCTGTTAATAAAAGCATCAGTTCTTTTTATGAAATTACTATTCTCAGCCATATAAGATTCAGTTTTCATCATAAAAGCATTTAGAGAATTTTCCAAAGAACTAGATGTCGCTCGGTTGTTGCTTTGCGGCATCCGCATTCGTGGGCATATTCTCGCTGGAATCCCGATGCTTGTGCATTCGATTGTTCTGGTTTAGAGCATTGTTGGGATTACTCCATGAAAAATTCGGGTGCTTCTTCCAAGCTGGATTGTATGTATTTGACATCATGTTGTTGCCCGATTGTAATTCCCCACATAGAAGCTGGATTCCGGATTCTTGACTTCATGTGTGTTGTTTGGTTTTTTGCATGTTCGGACCATCTTGGTTAAAGCGCCAATTGTGCGAAATTGAATCGATGATCCTAGTTCATGTATTGTGGCTTACGCCTAACTCCTCATCTTCTAGTAGATGGGAATTGATAGTCATTCTTGGCCAGCTGTTTAAAATTTGCATTGCTTCCTCCGGCGACTTATCTAAGAGTATGCCGTTTGCCGAGGCGTCTAGCATCATCCTTGTTGGTGTATTCACGGCGTTGTAAAACATTGTTACTTGAGTCCACACCGAATCCGTGTAGAGGCATTTGTGTAGAAGTTCTCTATATCGCTCCCAAGCCTCGTACATGGATTCATCATCCGCTGCCGAAAAAGTAATGTCGTTCTCTGAAGCTTATCGATTAAATTTGTAGGATTAAATCTAGCAAGGAAATCACGACAAAGATCAGTCCAAGACGCTATGGATCCGGCAGAATACTATTTAGCCATGCTTTCGCCTATCCTCGGTGAATAGGGAATAATCTTAATCGTAAGACATCGTGGGTGACTCCGTGTATCTTGAACGAGTTGCAAATCTCGAGGAAAGATTTCAGATGTTGTCGTGCATCTTCGATTCTTGAGCCGCCAAATTGACCTATTGTGTTGATCATATTAAACATTACCGGTTTCAACTCAAAGTGGTCGGCTTCAATTTCGGGTGCGACAACTCCGGGTTAAGTCCATCAAGATCTTCTTCAAGATAGTCTCGAATAGTTCTGTTTCGTGCAAGAATCACTCCTCCTCCCGCTCGAACATCTTGATTCATATTGCCGTCTTGATTTGCCATTGCTTCTCTTATCCTTCGCCTAAGTCTTTGTAAGGTTCGTTCGATTTACGGATCAAAGGGATATTCTCAGTGAAGTCGGTCTCGCCGTCATATACCAATGCAAAACCAAAGTTTGTTAGCCCTTTGAATTTTAAACAAGAAAAATAAAAAGAAAGTGCAAGAAAGTAAAAACAAAGTCGCTATTGCCAATCCCGACACGGCGCCAAAAACTTGTTGCGCGTAATAAGTGCTACGCAAATGTGCAAGTATACACGCCGCAAGTTATAGTATAAAAGATATCGTCTCCACAGGGATTGGTGCCACTTCAAGAATCTAGTCTCTTGCAATCAAAAAAAGTAAAAACACAAGTGAAGGATTATAGAAGTTTTAACTAATAACTAATCTAGAAAGCAATTAAGTAAAAGAAAAGATGAATTCGAATGAGAGAGATAGGCTAGGTTATCGTGAGTTGAGGTGTGATAGCCGATTGGATTTTCTTGGTAAAGAGTGCATGGGCAACTCGTTGCCGTGGCGACTTGCTGTGCGGGTTGCCTTGGCAACTAATTGATGGTTGCTTGGGCGACTAGTTGGGCAACTACTTGGGCGACTCGGCAACAACTTCAAGGTTCGGCGGAGCGTTCTTCAATGGTTTCTTCTTATCCCTAAGTCGAAACTCTAGCTATTTGTGCATGCCTTGATAATACATCCCTGCGTGAATCAAGGGTGAACAACAACCAATCTTGTGCTCCTCTTAGCCGTTGAAATCCTTAACTTATTCCTAAGCCGAATTAATCTTCACCATCATTGGATTGAATAAAGATCATATTCATTCGTTTCTTGAATCTAACTCTCCCGATATTAGATAAATGGATGAAATCACGAGATCCTCTCCCAATTCACTCGCAAACAATAATAAGAACCAAGAATGAATAAACCTTGAAATAGAAAAGTGCAACCTCTTATTACCTAAACAAAAACCAATAGTTTCTCACAACCACAAAACACAATAACCATAGCCAAGTAAATTTAGTTCATGGCTAGGTTCCAAAGAAACACAAGATAAACAATCCCTAGCATGAACCCAATCGAACAAGGAAGAAAAGATGAAGCTTGTCGAAAATCCCTTGCCCTAGATGCTTGCCGAAAATTCCCCTTGCTTCCTCTCTTGGAGTTGTCGAAATTAACTCTTGCTCTCTCTCCTCGAATTGTCAAAATCTCCTTGATATTTATAGGGCTAGGCCAAAGTCCTTCTTTGAGGAGGAGTTTGAGTTGGAATTAAATTATCTTTAAAGAATATAATTCTTTATTATAATTTTATTCATATTAGAACTTCTCCTATCCTCTTGGAATTTAACTCTTCCTTAATCTCTGCATGGCAATCAAATTCCTTTGGGCTTGGGCCTTGCTCCATGTCATCTTGGGCTTGTAAAGTCATGAATTTCGACATCCATATTGCTTTTAGTCTTTGTCGACAAATGCCATGGCAATTGGCTCGGCGTCTCCTTCATGCATTGCCCTGGCAACTAGCTCGGCATATCCTTCATGCATTGCCCTGGCAACTAGCTCGGCATTGCTTTGGCAAGTGATCCTGCACATACACACACAAAAACACACCAAAGCAGCATCTATTTCCACAAAAATCACCAAGTTATGTAATCAAGCTCAACGTTTGAAGGAAACATGGATTAATGCATGAATGGCTAACTATGCAACTAATATGAGCCTAAGTCTAACAATAATATGAGTAAAAAGGGTAAGAACAATAGTACTTTTGAACACTTATCAACATTCATGTTTATATTTGAGTTTGCATTATGTTTTCCATATAAGATTTAACACATGCATACCAAACCGCTAAAAAAATTATCTCGGTCAATTTTATACTTGTTACCAACACTACGAGTTTAGGAGATGTTATGCTAGATTATCTTTCCGATGAAGAAACTAGAATTTAGAACTTCTATGCCAGTAGGTTAGCATTGCCAAGTAGCTTGGCAATTGAACTCTAGTTTAGGGAACTTTAGTTTCACTCTACACGTGATATGTTTCTAGTCTATGAAACAAACTTAGGTTCGCTTGAAACTAAACTCAGAAAAAAGAGACAAAATGCCAGGGTAGAAAAAAAGAATAAGGAAACAATGTGTTGCCAAAAGCTGAAGTTTTTAGAACACTTCTCTGCCTTAGGGAAAATAATTAACTTGGGTCTTTGTGGTTTGCTCCTTTTTAGTTCTCAAGCCAACATAACTCTAGGGTATGAGTGTAATGGGTTAGCTTAGTGATGTAATCTGGATTAACGTGGGTATTCGTGGTTTGCTCCCTCTTGTGTCTCACGTAAAATGGTACATGACGCGACCCTAGTCAAATGCAGTATTAAAATACCCTTGGCAAATAAATAAAAATATATATAGTTTATAAATATCCTAAGTTTGGGTAGTAAGTTAACTAAGGGAGTTGAGTAAATTTGATGTATATTGCCCGCACTTCATGCACAGTTGATGGCCTTAGACTAGAACTATATTGCTGCACTTGAATTTGCTTATCTACTTGGCATTGATACACTGAATATCCGAGGACAGACTTAGGGTAATATTTTGCTAGCTGGTAGGTGTTGGGAACCATCACAATTTTTGTCGAGGTACTTTTCCTGTTTTTTTGGTTTTATAGATTTTTAGTTGCATTACTTGAGGACAAACAATGAGCTAAGTTTGGGGTGTGTTAACTCCCTAAAAGTACTAATTTTTATTTTACAATGCTTCTGCTTGCCCTTGAGTATATTTAGTTGTATTTAGATGTTAAAAACATGCATTTGCATAAGGAGTTAGGAGCTATTTTGTTGTCAGTGAGAGGTTGTTTTGCTGGTTTTGATGCAAGACATAGGCAAACGGGTATGGCAGAAAGGCGTTGGCAGAGAACGCAAGAAATAAAGCAAGATAATTACTGAGTAGCGGTTGGCATAAATGGACCAAGTAATGCCAAGATCAGTTGGCAAATGATTGATGTTCGATGATCGGTCAAAATAGCCGTTGGACCCTATACACACGTCAACCCTAGGATTCAAATCAGGATAAGAGGATACCGCATCTTATCCCTTTGTGCATTCAAATTTTTAAACTCAAAAAGCTTATCCTAGGGTTTCCATGCAAGCCTATTTAAATGAGCTCAAGCCACCACTTGAGAGGATCGAATTAAAGGACGTGGTCTGACCAACTAAGATCGAGAGCTCTAGAGCAATCGAAGAGATGCATCGACAGATCTCCTTCTTGCCCATTCTCTTAGTTTTAATTTTATTTGAATGGTGATGTTAAGATACGATCATATTTTGTGGATGAACCCCTAACCATGAACTAAGCTTTTATAGTTGGTTGGGGGATGTTTGCGATGAACGCTAAATTTATGTTTGGTTTTTAATTATTCACAATACCTTGGAATTATTTTCTATCTGCTAGTACTTAATTTTCTTAAATCTTTTTCCGTACGATAGTTGGCATATTGTGTTTATTGTACCTTAATATCTTAACAGACTTAAGGGGAAACGACCAGTTGCCAGATACTAAGGCGAGAAGCTTTGACAGAATATGTTCAAGTAGATGAACTTAATTTGAAATGAATCTACAACTTAGGAGTAAAGGTTGACACTTATTCGATTTAATTAATAAAAAGCTTCATTATAGACATATAGGGTTTTATTCATGGTTAATTTATGGTATTGTCATCGACAGAGGCAATACTACTTTTAATCTGCTCAGCAATAAAACCAAGGCATGACATTATTAAAGGCTGGCATAAGTAGCGTGATATCCAGGCATCCTTTGCCAACGCTCATCATTCAATTAAACACTTTTGTTGCCATACTGCTTTCATTTTCACTTCTTTGTTTTTGCTATCTTTCGATCAAAAACCCAATTTATTCCAACACTTTCATTTCTCTTGCAATCAGGTAAACATTAAGCAAATAAGTTCTTGGTCAATCTTTGTGGATTCGATACTCATCTTACTGCTGTATTACTTGATGAACGTGTAGACTTGCACGCATAAGACTCACCTTGGCATTGTTTTCTTGCACGTTTACACTAAATATTCAATTGTTTCCCAAGTGTTATCAAAAGTTAATGAAAATTTCCTAAAAGAAATTAAATTATTATTAAACTATAAATAAACTTAAAGTTAAATCATGGGTTACCTCTCATGCAACGCTTTTCTTTAACGTCTTTGGCTAGACATAACTCCCTTAGTTTTTATGTGATAGCGAGGAGATGTTCATCGGGAAACTCATCCCTATTTGGCCAAGGTCTATTAGTACTGATGATACGACCGAGGTGGTCTGCGACTGAATTCTTGGCTACTCACTTGTCTTGAATCTCAAGGTTAAAGTCTTGAAGGAGTAACACCCATCGCATGAGTCTTGGCTTGGAGTCCTTTTTCGCGAACAAATATTTGAGGGTTGCATGTTTTGTGTATACCACCACTTGTACTCTAAGCAGATATGATATAAATTTATCTAGTGCAAAGATTACGGCGATCAACTCTTTTTTGTGGTCGATTAGTTTGCTTGGGCGGTGTCTAGTGTCTTGGATGCGTACTGGATAACTTGCAAATCCCTATTGATCCTTTGTCTAAGTACGACCCCAACAACATGATCACTTGCATCGCACATGATTTTAAATGGATGGTCCCAGTTCAGTGGCTGAACGATTGGTACGGACATTAGTGTTTTCTTAAGTATGTCAAATTCTTGCTTGCATGGTTCACCGAATAGGAAGTCCACATCTTTTGTATAAGCTTGCAAAGGGGTATGATGTTTTTTGAGAAATCCTTTATGAAGCGTATATAAAAACCTATATATCCAAGGAAAAAACAAACTTCTCGCACGTTTATGGGGTAGGGTAGTGATAGTATGACATCAATTTTAGATTTCTCAACTTCTATCCCTCTTGATGATACTATGTGCCCTAAGACAATTCCTTAGTTTACCATAAAATGACACTTTTCATAATTTAGTACCAAGTTGGTTTCTACGCATCTTATTAGGATCTCTTCAAGGTTTGTTAAGCATTCATTGAATGAGTTTTCGTAGATAGTAAAGTCATCGACGAAAACCTCAATAATGTTTTCTACATAATCAGAAAAATGCTTACCATACACTTTTAGAAAGTAGCCGGTGCGTTACACAATCTGAAATGCATCTTCCAATATGTGAACGTTCCAAATGGGCATGTGAATGTGGTATTGTCTTGATCCTCATGAGCAATAGGAATTTGATGAAAGCCAGAGTACCCATCCAAACAAAAATAATGTGACATACCCGAGAGGCGTTCTAGCATTTGGTCTATGAATGAGAGCAGATAGTGGTCATTCCTTGTTGCTTCGTTAAGTTTGCGGTAATCAATGCAAACTCTCTACCCGTTTTGAATCTGTGTTGGTACATGTACACCATCTTTGTTCACAACTACTGTTATTCTGATTTTCTTGGGGACTACGTGGATGAGGCTCACCCAATTGCTATTGGAGATGTCTTATATTACTCCGGCCTTGAGCAACTTCACAATCTCCTCCTTTACTATGTCTGCCATCGTCCATCTTATCATCTTTTTGTGTTCTTTGAGCATGTGAACGAGTCGTTATTCTTCCTTCTCGTTAAGCTTGTTAGATATTATGACTGAAAGTGTTTCGTTTACCCCAAGATAGGCATACTTCAAGTGGTCTGGTAGGCTCTTTAGCTCAAGTTTTGATTCTTGCAAGATAGAAGGCACTAGTTCAGTATGATCATTTAATAAAAGTACTATACCTTGCTCTTGTTGTTCGCATGTATGCTAGATCTCCTTCCCTTCTTCAAAAATTTCCTCTTCGTCACCTTGAAGTGTTTCCTGTATATCGGGTTCGGTGACATCTAAAATAAACAAGGATGAAGCATCGTCAAGATGCTTCATGGCATCATGAATGTTAAATTTGATGAGTTTGCCATCGAATTCCATCGTTAGCGTTCCTTAATACACCTTGATGTTTATTTTTTATTTTTCATGAGTGGTCTCCCTAAAAGGATTAGGTTTGGCTTAGAAGGGTCATTTTCCTCCATGTCAAATACATAGAAGTCCGCGGGGAAGATTAGCCCAATAACTTGCATAAAAAGATACTCAAGTACTCCCTTTGGATACAAGTTAGATCGATCGGCTAGTTAGATCACCACACCTGTCTACTTAAGAGGTCCCATTTTGTTAGTGGAATAAATAAAATTTGGTATAACAATAATGGAAGATCCTAAATCTAGCATGTCCTTTTTGATTTGACACCGCCTATTTAGCAAGGAATGGTGAACATACATGGGTCTTTGTATTTTTTTGGAAGTTTACGTTTTAGTACTGATGACACATTCTCACCCATGCGTACCTTTTGATTTCCGACCAACTTTTGTTTGTTTGTACATAGCTTCTTGAGAAACCTCGCTTATCGAGGGACTTGTTTGATATCATCAATGAGTGGAATGTTTATCTCAACTTTGCAAAAGGTTTCAAAGGTTTCCCTCTCCTACTCATCCTTCTTTGTCTGTACGAACTGTTATAGGAAAGGTAGTTGAATCACAATCGGTGGCACAAGGTTTTTCGCAGGGAAATGGTGTAAGCCAGAATTTCGATGGTCTGCTGGCATTCGTACAGGTCTGTTTGCAGTTGGCGTTGGGCAGGTTCTTATTCTTGACGTCCGTAGATGGCTTGCTAGCTTTTTCACTCCCTTGTTCACTGTCAGCATTTTGTGCAAGATCTTTATTTGTATCTTTCTCGTCTGCTGAGGATTTTGTTACCCTCGTGCCTTTCTGTTCATCGTTCGCAGTTGGCCTTGTGGGTCTCAACACATCTTTGCCACTTCATAGAGTAATAGAGTTCACATCTTGTTTAGAATTCATAATAGTTTGAGGAGACAACTTACCTCGCGATTCTGTCTGTCTAAGAGATGAGGTGATTTGACTTACCTGAGTCTCGAGGTTTTTAATGCTAGACATGGTCTCTTGTTGAAATTACTCAAGCTTGTGAGCGAGCTTGTAAACGATATCCTCTAAGAGAGGTTTCGCGGGTGCGGATAGTTGGGCTTGGTGGTATGCTTCTTGCGGATATCCACGACCGTAGCTAGGTTGGGATGATTCTTCAATCCTGGGTTATACGTTTTCAAGTAGGGGTTGTACTTCCTTTGGCCGAATGGTCTGCCAATGACATTCACATCCTATGTGCTACCCTTTTAGAGTGTTGGGCACACATCTGTTGTATGCTCAAGGCTTGTGTAAATTCTACATACCCTCATCGTTTGTGTATTACCTATATCTAATCATTCTACAAGTGTGGTCAGTTTTGTAATCTTATTTTCAAGGGAAGATATGTTTACCTCATATATACGTCGAGAGACAGTATTCTGTAGTGATTCGTATTATTGAGAGTTTGCAGCCATGATGTTAATTAGCTCCTTGGCTTGGGTGGGGGGGTTTTTCGCTATGGCTTCTCCACTCGTGGCGTCCATCATCCTTCACTCCATAGGTGCTAAAACCTCGTAAAAATACTGGATGAGTAATTGCTCAGACATCTCATATTGCTGACAGCTCACACAAAGCTGCTTGAACTGTTCCCAGTATGCGTGCAATGTCTCATTATTCCGCTGACGTGCTCTACATATTTCCTTGCGGATATTGGTAGCTCGCAAATCTGGAAAGTGTTTTTTGAGGAAAAGCTTCGCCATATCAGTCCATGTCTCCATCGATCTGGATGGTATGTAGTATAACCATTCCTTCGTAAGATACGCGAGTGAAAAGAAGAAGGCTCGTAGCTTAACCTGATCAATGGTTACGTTGTGCGGCTTCATGCTCGAGCATACTACATGGAATTCCCTGAAATGCTTATGCAGATTTTCATTCTCGAGTCCCCTAAAAGTAGGTAATAAATGAATTAGTCCAGATTTAAGTTCGAAGGAGACCGCGAGGTCTTGATAATTAATGCACAAATGTTGTTGGGCAATCTCAGGGCAATTAGTTGGCGTAGAGTTTGTTCAGCCATCTCGCGAATGTATGGTTATTCGCAGGGGAAGTTAGCAAGGTATTACTGTACTTGAGCGTTTTCCTGGGTTTGTTCACATACACCGTCAGTAGTGCCCATATCGGATGATTGTTCGCCCTTCTTTGCTTCTCGCTTTAGTCTTTGCAGAGTACGTTCAATCTCCGAATCAAATAATAAATTTGTATCTGCACTCTTGGAAGATTAGAGCATAAAACACGAAAAATAAAAAATAAAATAAACTAAAATTAACTTAACCTCTTTGGCACCACTCCCTGGCTATGGCGCCAATTTTTGAACGGGTGTTGAATCCATTGAAAGTAAAATACCTACTTGTTCTTAAGGATTTGTAATAGTGGCAAGTAGAGTCGTACCCGCATAGAGTGGTCAAAAGGTATAAGTTTGCTAACTAATAATAGTGCGGATGAAAAGTAAAAAAAGGGGGTTTGTTTTGTTGTGTAGTTGGTGAAGAGATCAAAAGTAATAATGCGCGAATGGTTTTGTGATGTCTAGCTAAGTCGTTCGCGGTGTTTCAATCCAAGCATTAGATCACATACTGTAGACACTAAATTTTGTCCGAGTTTAAATTAAAATGCTCGAAATAAGATCAATCCATATCACCCTTTTAATACCCTAACCTAATAGCCCACGTCAAATATGGCCCATTACCTATGATTTTATATAATAAAAAATACAAAAAAATAAATATTCCAACTCCTTCCTCATTAAGTCTTTACTCTCATTGGATGCATGGATGCCTCACTCCCATTGGATGAACCACTACTTAGTGACTAAGATCTTGAACCTCATTAGTTCTATTTTATGGGATATATATATATATATATATAACCTACCCTAAAAAAAGAGAAGAGGATTGATTTTTTCCCCTTGAACACCACACACGACCATTTTTTTATTTTCCTCAAAAACCACCCCACACACAGCCATTATGGATTTCCCTTAAACCGTCCCTTGCTCACCTTTAGCAACCTTCAACCCTCACTGCCTCTATAACCAGGGGGACTGCCCTATTTGATTTTTCATTCCACTTATTGCCGCACTCAAGCCCCAAGCCCTCCTTCACTTACACGGCCAATTTCATTTCTCCAAAACCACCCGAGATTTTTTTTATTCACCACCCCACCATCCGAAGTTCAAAAAATCCTTACCAACGTTCAAATCACCAACCCTTAAATCAAGCTTTTCAACCCCCAACGACAACGACCCGTAGATTGATTGATCAAGCATATATTTGAGTTTTGGGTATATTCTTCCCTTTTTTCTATTTATTGTGTAATACATTCTTATGGTTTAATGAAAATGTTGATGGGTTTATTAGTAATCCTTTTTGTTTATTTTATTTCAATCTCTATTGTTATGTTTATATTTGTTTTTTTTATATATTCGATACGTGTTGTTCGAGTGTATACATGTTGTTTTTATGTTGTATAGCAAGTTGCTTCGTTTTGTTCATATATTTGCTTGCAAAAATACATACGTAGAGTTTTTATTTGTTTTCTTTTGTTCTATTATAATCATACCAATATATGTAGTCTGTATGTGTCTCGTATGCGTATATGAGTAGCTTAATACATAGTCTGGGTTTCCGTTCATTTGTTTCTGTTACTATCACCTTGTACATGTTCATATTACTTATATTCATGTTGTGCTTTTATATGTGCTCTGTTTTTAATTATACGTGTATATGTATATGTGTAGTGCTTTGTATGTATTATGTGCTTTTTTGTATTATGTTATTTTATACCATGCCATGTTTAGTTTTGCATTCGGATTTATAAATTGTTAATGCGGTGCCTTTTTATTCGGGAGTAAACGTGGCTAGTACCAAACGTAGTGGTGGTGGTTTTTCGATTTACTCTCGAATAATGGAGCCCTTAAAATTTACTTGCTTGTATAACCAAATTTCAGTTTAATAGTCACTCTAATTCAGAAAATTTAATATTAACAAAGCAGTAATTCGTTTTTTTGTACCAATTTTGGGCGGTGTGGGGTGTCAAAACCTTCCCCAACCGTAACCTACTCTCGAACATGCTTTCAAACGAATCTCTAGTTTTTATGGAGTTTTTAAATAACTCCCTATTTTCCAAATATTTTCCCAAAGACGAAAGGAAAAATACTACTCATTTTTAGCGATCAATCGACTTTGTAAAAAAAGATGTCGCTACAGCTGACGACTCCGCTGCGGACAATTTTGGTTTTTAAAACAAAAGTGAGTGAGGCCATTTTTAATATATATATATAATTACCATTTTGCTAATATTGAAAGTTGTGAATTAAAGTGACGATTAAATTAATATTTGTTTATAAATTCAAGTTTGTTTTAACGCATTTAAAACTTGGCATTTGAACCCGTTTCCTTTAAGTGGGGGAAAACGCTAGTACTTTCGTGTGGATATTGCTCCTCTGTATGGGCCTAGTAAGTACCTCCAAGGCTCGAGTACCCTATGTTTTCGTTGGAATATTGTTTCCCCGTATGGACATAGCGAATGGGTCCCCTGAATTGAACTCGATTGAGAGGAGCCTATAATGGGTGATGATCGGAGGCCTTGCTACCCTTAGGAGGGGACAGTGAGCACAGCTCGGGTACCTTTTAGTACCAAAATTGCATGTAGAGAACATAGAAAGCCCACCCCTTTTAGAGCCATGCGGATAACCTAGGTGTTTTAGATGAGATATAAATAAGGTTTCTTTGTTGTTTGCTTTATTCGATTTCTCGCTTTATTTCTGTATTTATTGATTTTATCCGGTACTAACTTATTTCTTGTTGCGCTATCTTGTTCTGCACATATTTTTGCATCTACGTTGCATGACATAAAGGTGTTGATTCGAGTGGTTTACCCAATTGGATATCTTTCATTATGGATGAGAGGTATCCCAAGAAGGAGGATACTAACTCAACAGTGAGACAGTGGTCTGATGTCAACCAAAGGGTTCAAGGTGATAGTTTTCCAGGTAAGCGCGTAATAACGAAGTATAACCAGGCGTGCCTACAGCAGGATGACCTTTTGAGATTCAATAGAAATACGGGAGAGTCTGTTAGTCTTTCCAAGAATATCGCAATCAGAACGGATTCTTCGAACTTTGGACCAGTCAACATTAGAAGGAGATAATTCAAGTTTCGATCGAGACTTGTAGTTGCAGTTTAAAGTTATTTATACATCTTCGTAATGCTAACCAATTTATCCAAGACTTAGACCGATATAGCACATTTTTTACAGTTCGGGTGCAAGAGGTAGCCTAGTATGTGGAAAGATCAACCGCGAAAGTCGAAGCACTTCATTTCTTTTATGGCCCCGGGGATGAAGAGGGCATCAAGATTCTTTTTGCTACTCAGAGCTAATGAAGAATTAGAGTTTAGGTTCAAGACTTATTGGTAGAATATTTTTCTGCCTCCTTTGCATCGAGAACCTTTTTCAAGCCAATGAGAGTTACTCTAGGGTAACCATATAAGGAATCAATGCCTTTATTTGCATACATCCATGCATTCTATTTGTTCCACGCATTGCATAAAGCATGTATCATGCATTAAGTAATTAAACAACAAGATTAATGGTGGGGGATTTTGTGACAGTAATTAAAGATTCTGCATTCATACTTCGCTTGACCCCATAAAAACAAATGGAAGACAATTTTGCTAAAGTGGGAGCCAATTTGAGAAGAGGATTCATCTCAGAAAATAGGGAGAACAAGAGAATGACTTGTAGCCAGTACAACTTAGGAAATATGAATGACCTAGTGGCTTGGGTGGATAAGCTCGAGGAGCTCCAAAAACTTTTGGTTGGGAATCAAAGAGAGATAATAGAATATATGAAGAAGTTCTAAGAGGAAGTATGGGGCAAAGCAATGAATTGATGGGTATGATGGTTGTCATGACCAAAGGAAAGGGTTTGGCAAAAGACTCTTTCTACAAAAGGAGATCAAAAAATAAGTGAGAGTTAGGATTATGACTTCATAGCGGAAAAGACTTTTTCTGATGAAGACCAAGCCATTGTAAACTAGTATAAGATAGTTTGCACTACTTTTGAATGTCCCATCAAATTGGTATTGGATAAGATAGAAGATTCTCTCTTGAAAATCTTATCTTCGTCAACAGATAGAGAACCAGCTCGAGAGCAATTTAAGAAAATGAATCAAGAGGTTAATAACGCGGGCACCCACAAGTCCCCTAAGGAACCGATGGTCTCCAAACCCTAGGCCGTATCCTAGAATGTGCAAGGCTCGAATAGAAAGGATACTAGGGATCCCAAAGAGGAGATGAAGAAGAAGTCTTTTACCCCTCTATCGATTTCATACACAGAGTTGTACTCGCAACTATACAAGGCCAATTTGGTTCGACCATATTTTGTTTCTTTCTTTCAACCACCTTATCCCTCGTGGTTTGATGTCAATGAACGTTGTGAATACCAGGCCGGAGTAGTGGGACACACGATAATGAATTGCCCGGCATTCAAGAAAGTGGTGCAAAGCATGTTAAAGTCGAGGGTCTTAAAGTATGAAGGACCTAACGTGGCAATTAATCCACATCCAAAACACAGAGCTCAGGGAGTGAAAGCCCTTGAAGAGGTATATTCGAAAAGGGTGAAGGTGGATGTATCAGAAATCATGTCTCCTTTAAGTTGGGTCTTCAAACAGCTTTCCATGGCGAGTTTGGTCAAGCATGGTATGAAGAATACACAAGACGGACTTACGGTATTCTATGAGAACCATTAGAAGGAAGGGCATGAAATCCAGTGTTGTCCAGAATTCAAGCAGTTGGTTCAAAAGATGATGGACAACAAAAAAATTGATTTTTTTGAGAAAGTTTGAAGAATTAAAGGGTCGAGATGAATGACTAGTGTTGTAATGGTTGGGGATTTCTAGTGCATCCTATCCATGTTTTTAGGTTCTTCTTTATTCGCTTTTTTGCATTTCTATGTGTGTAATTAACTTTGCTACTGTTAGCCCGAAAGTAGCAAATACCTTTGTTAAGGGCTTATGTTATGTTTGTCTTTTTCATTTCAATGAAAGGATGCATCTTTTAATTAAATATATGTATATTCTTTCTTACCCTCTTAGATTCCCAGATATCATGTGCACGATGTAGCATTGATTCTAATAAAATGATCAATCGATTTGTTGTGATCACGATGAAGTATGAATTCCTGCTCAGCCTGCTCTGGTCGGTAAAGCGCGAGATGCGAGATTACTACTCCTTCGATAATGTTGAATGATAAAAAATTCTCTTAGAAAAGCCCAATAGAGTTGCTTGAATGTGAGAATTATTTAGAAACACATGGATTAAAAAAAGAGAACAAAATAAAATGAAAAATAAAGAGAAAATCGGAAGGGTACTCAGCTATTGCAAAAAGGCTAAATAAGGATGCTTTCTCCACTTACTCTAATCGAGTCAAAAGCCTTGGCTGTATGAGTAAGTTTTCAGATCGAGACTATGCCGAGTAACTCGAGGTATTGTTGTATGCTCCATCATTATTCTCGAGACAAAGGACTGTGATGAATTGAATTCCCAAAAAGAAAGAGAGAAATTTTGTTTCTTAATGAATGAATGAACAATCAAATAAGTCTCGGAGCATCCTAATGGAGCTGTGGGGGAAGAACAAATATAATAAGGAGAAACGCTCCACTTGTTCAATACCCTAACGTTATAGATGACTCTTTGAAGACACTGATACGATATTAATTGCAATTGGAAGAATACACTTGTACTAAGATTTCTCAGATTGATATTTTTGCACTCTATGTGTTGAGCAAATTCGAAAATCTGGAATATATTTTGGAGAAAAACAATGAAAACTACGAGGAGTAATTTTCGAATAGATCAAGCAAGTACCATAATCATGAGGAGGAACTGAGCAATCTGGGATGAATTTCACAACTTCAAGTATCGTCACATTATTTAAAGGCGAGCTATTGATCACCGAAGGTTTGAATCTAAGATGCTCTTGCATCTGATATCTGGGAACTCTATTCTTTTTCTATTGATTTTGATTTTGCAAAAAGCATTCTCTGTTAGAATGTTAATCAGCAAACTAACATATAGATAAAAGAAAAGAAAAAGGTAAAAAATTCAGAAAGAGAAAAAAGAAAAAAGGAAAAATGAGAAAGAAAAGACAAAAGAAGAAAATAAGAGTAGGGTTTCTTTGTATTGATCCAAGAATATAATTCAAAATTCAAGGTCAAAGATGTATATGATCGACCTAACACTGAATAATAACCTGTTAGCGATCCTGAAAAGAATAATAGCAAGTCTTCGTGTACTACACGGTTCAAGGACTGAAAGTGAGTGTCTGCTATAATGCCTTGGTTGATTCAGAAAATTTAAAATTGGATCTTATTGAAGAAATAAAATTTTGGAGTCTTAGGGGGCATTTTTTAGCCTACTAGTGAGATAGAAGAAAGATCATCCCAATGGATCAGAGGCAAGAAATGACAGCTAAACCCAAATGAGAGATGGGGAACTATCAAGATAAAAAAATGAGAAGAATGCTTCCTTACGTGGCTCTGTGGATGGAGTTTCAAGTCAGGGAAATACGTGGTCGACCTAGAACAAAGGAATAATTTATCAGTGGTTGGAATGAGAATAATAGCAAGATTTTATATGCTAGACAATTCAGAGATTTGAAGTGACTTTTCTGCCTTAATGTGTTGTATGGTTCAAAATAATGAAGATTTGGGACTTTATTGAAAATTAAGGAAAATTTTAGAACTTAGGGGCTTGGTGTTCACCCCAATGTTGAAATAGAAAAAGTCTCACTGTGAAGAGTCGTAGAAGAGGCAACAATTGAGCCCAAGTTGAGTGAGGGCAATGTTACAAAATAGAATTTTAGAAAACGATAGATTCTGTATGACCAGTGTAAGGCAACAATTGCCTTTCAGAATGAAACAAAAGATGAAGATTCAGTAAAGACAGAAGAAATGCTTTGTTCAGGAATTCGAAAATTAGACCTCATCAAAGTATGAAAAGCTTAGAGACTTGGGGTACATGTTCACCCTAATGTTGAGATTGAAAAAGACTCATAATGAAGAGTCGTTGAAAATACAATATTTAAGCCCAAGTGGAGTGGGGGCAATGTTCCAGAATTAAACTTCATAAAGTGATAGATTTTGTTTTGACCAGTACAAGTCAACAATCTCCTTCCAAGATGAGACAAAAGATTTAGCAAAGACGAAAATCCCATGGAACTTAAGGGTCAGAAAGTAAGCGTTTTCCCCTCATGCATCATTTTTAGTTAGACGTCCTTATGCTAGGAGCATGCAAACTCATACCATCATAGCATTTTGTTTAAACATGCATTTGAAGATTGATAAAAAGATTTGACCTACAGCTTCATAAGAGGAGAACCAGATCTCAGCAAAGAATCAAGAGTCCTTTGACACGCATAATCAAGATTTTTAAATACCTTCCAATCTTAGGTTATTCGAGAGCCGCGAGCATCTTTTATGTCAAGACGGTCCGAAGATGGGGCATTCAATTTAGGTATTCAGGTAGTCTCTAAGTGAGATACCACTTTCAGTCAAGGTATTCTGGTGGTCTCTAGGTTAGACACCATTTTCTACAAGGTATTTCGGTAGTCTTAAAGCGAGATACTATTTTATATTAAAACTCAGATTTCCCGATTTTATTCCTTCCTTAAGGACATTTTCTTAAAACTTAGATTCTCGATTTTATCTCTTTCTTAAGGATATTTTTCTTAAAACTCGGATTTCTCGATTTTGCCCTTTCTTAAGGATGTTTTTTAAAACTTGGATTCCCCGATTTTACTCATTCCTTAAGGATGTTTTTCTTAAAACTTGGATTCCCCGGTTTTATCCCTTCCTTAAGGATATTTTTCTTAAAACTCAGATTCCACGTTTTATCCCTTCCTCAAGGATGTTTTTCTTAAAACTCAGATTCCCCAGTTTTATCCCTTTCTCAAGGATGTTTTTCTTAAAACTCAGATTCTCAGGTTTTATCCTTTCCTCAATGATGTTTTTCTTAAAACTCAAACTCCTCAGTTTTATCCCTTCCTTAAAGAAGTTTTGCTAAAAACTCGGATTCACCAGTTTTATCCTTTTCTCAAGGATGTTTTGCTTAAAACTTGGATTTTCCGGTTTTATCCCTTCCCCAAGGATGTTTTTTTCTTAAAACTCAAATTTCTCAATTTTGATCCTTTCTTAAGGATGTTTTTCTCAAAACCAATTTCTCAATTCGATCCTTTCATGAGGACGAGTTTTTATTCTTTAAATTTGACCCTTCCCAAAAGAAAAAAAAGAAAGAGAAAAAGAAGAAGAAAAACGAGAAAGAGAAAGAAAAAAAAAGAAAAAATAAACAAACAAACAAACAAAAAAAAAGAAAGAAATAAGAAAAAAAACAACAAAGTGAAAACCCAAAAAAGACTTCAAGTGATGAGTTTTATATAGGAAAAACTCGCAGCTTCAGGATTTCAAGGTGAAAGGTTCTATATAGGAGGGACCGACATCTTCATGATTTCAGAGCAAAAGGGGAAGATACTCGTAGCTTAAAGACTTCAAGTGAGGAGTTTTATATAGGAAAAACTCGTAGCTTCAGGGTTTCAAGGTGAAAGGTTCTATATAAGAGGGACCAACACATTCAAGATTTAAGAGTGAAAGGGGCAGATACTCTAGCTCAAGGACTTCAAGCGAGGACTTTTATATAGGAAAAACTCACAACTTCAGGATTTCAAGGTGAAAGGTTCTATATAGGAGGGATCGGCTCTTTCAAGATTTTAGGGCGAATGGGGCAGATACCCGTAGCTCAAAGACTTCAAGCGAGGAGTTTTATATAGGAAAAACTCGCAGCTTCAGGATTTCAAGGTGAAAGGTTTTATATATGAAGGACCGGCATCTTCAAGATTTTAGAGCGAAAGGGGCAGATACTCGTAGCTCAAGGAATTCAAGCGAGGAGTTATATAGGAAAAACTCGCAGCTTCAGGATTTTAAGGTGAAAGGTTCTATATAGGAGGGACCGACATCTTCAAGATTTCAGGGCGAAAGGGGCAGATACTCGTAGCTCAAGGACTTCAAGTGAGGAGTTTTATATAGGAAAAACTCGTAGCTTCAGGATTTTAAAGTGAAAGGTTCTATATATGAGGGACCGACATCTTCAGGATTTCAGAGCGAAAGGGACAGATACTCGTAGCTCAAGGACTTCAAGCGAGAAGTTTTATATAGGAACAACTCGTAGCTTTAGGATTTCAAGGTGAAAGGTTCTATATAGGAGGGACCAACATATTTAGGATCTCAGAGCAAAAGGGGAAGATACCTGTAGCTCAAAGATTTCAAGGCGATAAGTTATATATAGGAGGAACTTGTTGCTCGAAGGATCCACCTCAGGACAAGATAAAGTTTCTATGTAGGAAGAGCCTAAAGCTCCAAGATTTCGAAAAGATGAGGGGGTGAACAGTTCTATATAGGAGGTACTTGCAGCTTTGAATCTTCGGACAAGGAAGTGGGACAAAATTTGTGCCTTTATTCTTAACTCTATTTCCGTTTCACAGCAATGAGCAAAGAAGGGTTGTCCGAGTTCAAATTAAAATGCTCAAATAAGATCAATCCATATCACCCTTTTAATACCCTAACCTAATAGCCCACATCAAATATGGCCCATTACCTATGATTTTATATAATAAAAAATACAAAAAAAAATAAATATTTCAACTCCTTCCTCATTAAGTCTTTACTCTCATTGGATGGATGGATGCCTCACTCCAATTGGATGAACCACTACTTAGTGACTAAGGTATTGAACCTCATTGGTTCTATTTTATTGGATAAATATATATATAACCTACCCTAAAAAAAGAGAAGAGGATTGATTTTTTCCCCTTGAACACCACACACGGCCAATTTTTATTTTCCTCAAAAACCACCCCACACACAGCCATTATGGATTTCCCTTAAACCGTCTCTTGCCCACTTTTAGCAACCTTCAACCCTCACTGCCTCTATAACCAGGGGGACTGCCCTATTTGATTTTTCATTCCACATATTGCCGCACTCAAGCCCCAAACCCTCCTTCACTTACACGGCCAATTTCATTTCTCCAAAACCACCCGAGATTTTTTTTATTCACCACCCCACCATCCGAAGTTCAAAAAATCCTTACCATCGTTCAAATCACCAACCCTTAAATTAAGCTTTTCAACCCCCAACGACAACGATCCGTAGATTGATTGACCAAACATATATTTGTTTTTTATATATTCGATACGTATTGTTCGAGTGTATACCTGTTGTTGTTTTATGCCGTATAGCATGTTGCTTGGTTTTGTTCATATATTTGCTTGCAAAAATACATACGTATAGTTTTTATTTGTTTTCTTTTGTTCTATTATAATCATGCTAATATATGTAGTATGTATGTGTCTCGTATGCGTATATGACTAGCTTAATTCATAGTCTGGGTTTCGGTTCATTTGTTTCTGTTACTATCACCTTGTACATGTTCATATTACTTATATTCATATGTTTTGCTTTTATATGTGCTTTTTTTAATTATATGTGTATATGTATGTGTGTAGTGCTTTGTATGTATTATGTGTTTTTTTTGTCGTATGTTATTTTATACCATGCCATGTTTAGTTTTGCATTCGGATTTATAAACTGTTAATGCAGTGCCTTTTTATTCTGGAGTAAACGTGGCTAGTACCAAATATAGTGGTGGTGGTTTTTCAGTTTACTCTCGAATAATGGGGCCCTTAAAATTTACTCGCCTGTATAACTAAATTTCAATTTAATAGTCACTCTAATTCAGGAAAATTAATATTAACAAAGCGGTAATTAGTTTTTTTTTGTACCAATCTTGGGCGGTGTGGGGTGCTAAACCTTCCCCATCCGTAACCGACTCTCGAACCTGCTTTTAAATGAATCTCTGGTTTTTATGGTCTTCGGCCTACCCTAGTGGCCGGTGGCAACTCCAAGTTTTAATATTTTCAAAAAATACGAATTTTTAAAGAACTCCCTATTTTCTAAATATTTTCCCAAAGATGAAAGAAAAACTACTACTCTTTTTAGCGATCAATCAACTTTGGAAAAAAAGAGGTCGCTACACATACTTCAAAAGATAATCTGCACAATTACTCAAGTAGCTTGGTTCTTAAGTTAGATGATGATCCACAAATAACTCAAGGGTTCTCTTCTTTTATTTAGCTAACAACCTAATAGTCCATAAGTTGCACTTATTATCTAGGTTAAATCCTTAGATAGTCCACTTTAGATAAAACCTATCAAATAGCTGATAAGTGTTCAAAAATACTATTTTTATTACCCTTTTTACTCATATTATTGTTAGACTTAAGCTCATATTAGTTGCATAATTAGTCATTCATGCATTAATTCATGTTTCTTTCCACCGTTGAGCTTGATTACATAATTTGGTGATTTTTGTGGAAAAAGATGTTGCTTTGGTGTGTTTTTGTGTGTGTGCATAATCACTTGCCTAAACAAGGCTAGAACCAGTTGCTAGGGAAGTGCATGAAGAAGATGCCAAGCTAGTTGCCAGGGCAATACATGAAGGAGACGCTGAGCCAGTTGCCAAGGCAACTGTCGACAAAGAATAAGGTGCTATGGTAGTCGAAATTGATGACTAGACAAGCCCAAGATGACGTGGAGCAAAGCTAAATCCCAAAGGAGTTTGATTTCCATGAAGAGGTTAAAGAAGAATTAAATTCCAAGAAGATAGGAGAAGTTCTAGAAGAAATATAATTATAATAAAGAATTATATTATTTAAAGATAATTTAATTCCAACTTAACTTCCTCCTCAAAGAAGGACTTTGACCTAGCCCTATAAATAGATCACCAAGCCGTCAACTCCAAGTAAGAAAGTGGAGGGAAAATTTTGACAACCCCATAGGGCAAGAAGAGAGAAATTACGACAAGAGAGCAAGGGGGAGAGAGTTCGATTTCTTCTTCTTCTTCTTTGCTTCCATTAGATTCATGGTTTGGGGATTATTCTTTGTATATCTTTTGAACCCAACCATGAACTAACTTGATTGGTTTGGGTTATTGTGTTTTTGTGGTTGAGAAACAATTGGATTTTGTTTAGGTAATAAGAGTTTGCACTTTTCTATTCAAGGTTTACTCATTCTTGGTTCTTATTCTTGTTTGCGATTGAATTGGGAGAGGATCTCGTAACTTCATCTATTTATCTAATATCGAGAGAGTTAGATTCAAGAAACGAATGGGTATGGTCTTTATTCAATCTATTGATGGTGAAGATTAATCCGGCTTAGGAATAAGTTAAGGGTTTCAATGGCTAAGAGGAGCGCAAGATTGGTTGTTGTTCACCCTTGATTCACGCAGGGATGTATTATCAAGGCATGCACAAGTAGCTAGAGTTTCGACTTAGGGATAAGAAGAAACCATTGAAGAACGCTCCGCCGAACCTTGAAGTTGTTGCCCAGCCACCCAAGTAGTTGCCCAGCTAGTCGCCCAGGCAACCATCGATTAGTTGCCAAGGCAACCCTGCTGTGCAAGTTGCCATGGCAACTGAGTTGCCCTTGCACTCTTTTACCAAGACTATCCAATCGGCTATCACACCTCAACTCACGATAACCTGGCCTATTTACTCTATTTTAATTTCATCTATTCTTTTAGTTTATTGCTATTAGTTTTCTCGTTAATTAAAACCTCTATTATCAATTGTGTTTTTATTTTCACAGTGCAGTAACTTAAGCAAAGTGGCCCAAACCAATCCCTATGGAGACGATACTCGATACTCGTATCACTTTATTACTTGCGACGTGTATACTTGCACATTTGCGTAGCACTTATTACACGCAACAAGTTTTTGGCGCCGTTGCCGGGGATTGGCAATTGGTGTTAGTTGTTTTTGTTATTGCATTTTTTCTCTTAGTTTTACTAACTTTTCTTTTTGTTTGTTTTATCAAAAAAAAATTAGGTGTGTTACAAGTTAAGGGACATCAACATGTCGGGAAATAAAAGCCGATCTATTCGAGAGATGATGTTGGAAGATATGAATCAATCCAATCAAGAGTTTCTTGCACCCTTTGATGATTACCTATACCAACCGAGAAAAGCCCAAATAACTTATACCGTGGAAAAATCTTGTGCTATGTGTGGAGAACATCATGTGTTTGAAAATTGCTCTCACATTTTCGGTGCATATAACTACATGGAGGACCATAGAGGGAACCAGCAGCAAAATTCTTCATGATATGGTCAAAAAGCTCAAAATTTTTTTTTATCATAACAATTTCACAAGAAGAATGGATATGCCATGGCAATGTAGTCCTTTTCAAGAGCATTCCAATTCCTTGGAGGAAACGTTACTAGCTTCGTTGGCTAGACTTGACGGATCAATTGAAGAGATTCGAGAGCTATCAAAATCTATGGATACGAGGATAGCTCAGTGGGATGCAACCTTAGGGGATTCAGAAGATCAATTGGGGAGATCCACATATGGCATAGATAACAAGCACCAACAATTCATTCCTAGGGATACTGACGTCCCAAGGCAAGAGGATAAGAAGCAATGCAAAGAAAGCTCTCTGATGTGTGGGGAACAACTAGAACCTCAAAGTCAAGAGGATGCCAATGAGAGAGACTGCCCAACACATGATGAGCCTGAACAAAAAATTGCCTCGACAATTATTGAGGAGCCTGAACAGAGCAATGCCGCGACAACACTCAGTGAAGCTGAGAACAACAATAGCAAATTCTGAGGAACCTGATGCCCAGAAGGTTACAATGTTGATATTGAAGCAGGAATCTGTAGATTGCTCTCATCTACAGTTGCCACGGCAATTACACGACCACATGCAAGATCAACAAGATGATAATACTTTGTCAATGGAATATGAGCAGGTAATGGTTGAACCTTTTGAATTCTTTAAAAATTCACCTCGTCCATTGCAGGTATTCTTTAGAAACCGATGTTGGTAGATGTGAAGCCATCGAAATCTCTACTGATGGAGATGTTTGAGAGGCCAAAAGAAAAAGGTGTTTGGATTCATAAAGCTTTTCAGAAAATTGGTTCTTCCCTTAACTTACAGCAAATTTTGGCAACTGATTGCCACGGCAATTGGCTTGAGCAGCAATTGCCACGACAACAAAGGCTACATCCAACCATGATTGAAGTCGACAAGAATAAGGTAATTGAATGGTTGAGAATGGATATAATTTTTCCTATTAATATATTTGTGCCTTTAGGAATAGTAGCAAGGTGGAGAGTATACATGGACTACAAGCGAACAAAGAAGAAAGACACATCCACCATGGTAACGCAAAAGGGAGTAGTGGCAAGCACATTGGCCAAACTCTTTTTGGGCAATATTGTCACCCGATGGAGGTGCGGATGGACTATAAGAAGTATCAAAAATGACCATCCTCAAGTTTTCTCGATTATGCACTAACATTAGAAGATGCATGATGGCACTCTTTTCGGACATGGTCAAGATTTCCTTGAGATCTTCATGGATAATTTTTTTCCATTTTTGGTAATGACTTCGGCAGTTGCCTCGACAATTTAGAGAATGTGTTGGCAAGATGTGAAGAAACCGATTTAGTCCTTTATTGGGAGAAGTGTCGTCTTATGGTAGATGAAGGAATAGTGCTCGACCACAAGATTTCATCCAAGGGAATTGAAGTAGACAAAGCCAAGGTGGACGTGATAGAGAGATTACCCCCGCCAAGTTCGATTAAAGGAATTCAAAACTTTCTTGGACATGCAGGTTTTTACAGGAGGTTCATTCATAATTTTTAAATTTACTAAACCCTAAAGAAAAAGATTGCCTTAGCAACCCTTGATTCATCATCAACCATGGATGTGCATGCCTCGGCAACCCTCGACGCCACAAAGAGCTCTTGACGCGCATGCCTCGGCAACTCGGACGTACACGCCTCGGCAACCATCGATCGCATGCCTCGGCAACCATGGACTCATATGTCTCGGCAACTCTAGACACACACACCTCAAAGAATCTTGGGAGCGATCGCACGCGGTAGCATATACCTCGGCAATACCACAGTACACGGATTTAGTTAATTTCCTTGTTTGTGGTATTTTACCTTATGGTCTTACTCACCAAGGGAAGAAGCGGTCCGCCATAATGCTAAGCATTACTTTTGGGATGAGCCTTTTTGTTTAAACAATGTGCAGATCAGTTATACGCCGATGTGTGTCCTCGAAGAGGAGCAACAGAATATACTCCGACAATGCCATTCTTCACCCTATATAGGACATTTTGAAGGAACTCGCATAACGGCCAAAGTTTTTCAATCCGATTTGTATTGGCCAACACTGCACAAAGATGCCCAAGAGTTTTACAAGCAATGTGATCGTTGCGGAGGGACGGGCAATATCACCCACAAACCAATGGGCAAGCAGAAATTTCCAATCGGGAATTGAAGGGTATACTCGAGAAAGTTGTAAATCCCTCTAGGAAGGATTGGTCAATAAGACTAGATGACGCACTTTGGGCATATCGCACTGCATTCAGAACACCCTTAGGTATGTCTCCCTTTTGACTTGTCTATGGCAAAACATACCATCTACCGGTAGAAATCGAATACAAGTCATATTAGGCAATCAAGACCGTGAATATGGATTGGGAAAGTGCTGGACAAAAAGCGTTTGTTGGACCTCAACGAGATAGAAGAATTTCGTGCACTCGCCTATAACAATGCACGAATTTACAAGGGGAAAACAAAGCAATGGCATGATAATAAACTATTACCGCGGTAATTCATGCCAGGGCAACTAGTTCTCTTATTCAATTCTCGGCGAAAAACTTTTTCCGGAGAACTAAAATCAAGATGGTTAGGACCATTCGAAGTTGTCAAACCATTCTCTCATGGTGCCGTGATAATCAAGTCCATCACTGACGAACATGAATTCAAAGTCAACGGACAAAGATTGAAGCACTACAATGGTGCCCATGTGGAACGTAACAAAGAAGTGGTCACCTTAGGAGATGCATGAGCATGCTCTCCTTTCAATATTTTCTTTTTCTTTTTATTTTCATTTTTATTTTTCGGAGATAGTTTATTTTATTTTCTTCATTACCTTTAGTTTCCGGTTTTTCTTTGTTTTCTTTTCTTTTTCCACAACAAGACTCACAACCACCATGCTAAGGAAATTCACTGCCGACTACTTGCCACAGCAACCACAACAGAGATTGCCCAGGAAACAACAATGGCGTCGGTAACTTCTGATGCCCAAACATGGATCAAATCAAAGCAATGATATTCACGCGGTACCAGCCACAAGCATTCAACCACCGACCGGAAAATGAATCAAGCAAATGACACGAAGGAAACTTATCACTCGAGGTGACGACCTCTCCGACTAACTCATTTCATTTAGTTTCTTTTAAATTTTGTTTCACTTTTCATGCATTGAGGACAATGCTTCTCTCGAGTTTTTGGGGTGTTGGTTTCTAGTTAGCTTCATGTTTAGTTGCATTCATCTTTAGCAATCACATATAGGTTGCATATGTTACTTGCCATTCCTTTAATTATATTTAATTGCTTAAGACTTGTTGAATATCCAATGATGAATTTTTGCCACTGCACTTAATTGAAAGAACCTTTAATTTTAGGATTGCATGAAAAGAACTTAGAATTTTACTATGATGCTGAATTTTTTTACACAGTTGTGGGTTGTTGATTGAAAGAAACTTAGTGAACTTAGGTTGCTTAAAATTTGGGTAAATTTAAAATTGAAAATTAAAAGTTAAATTCTTGCTAGAGGTGCCCAAACTAGCTCTCTAGTAGTAAATGCACTTTCTTGCTAGAGGTGCCCAAACTCTCTAGTAGTTAATGCACATTAATGAATCGCTAGAGGTGCCCGAAATTGGCTCTAGTCAACTAAAATAAAATGAGAAATTGCTTACTTTGCTAGAGGTACCCGAAAATTGGCTCTAGTGAAAATAAAAATAAATGCCCCGATAATTAAATTGATAATAGCCTATTGTTCACATAGAATCTTGAAAATCAACTTGTACACAACTACGCACACACATTGTCACGAGCATTATAGTTTGGTTCCAGGTAATTTTTGTGCTATCCGAAAAATTAAAAGGTGATCATACTTTGTGCCACGGTTCCGAGGTTTGAATTCAAGTTTGAAGCATGTCTTTGATGATTAAAGTCTTGGCAGGTAATTGTTAGTTTGCATTGCTTGAGGACAAGCAATAGTTCGAGTTTGGGGGTGTGATAAGTGTTCAAAAGTGCTATTTTTATTACCCTTTTTACTCATATTATTGTTAGAATTAAGCTCATATTAGTTGCATAATTAGTCATTCATGCATTAATTCATGTTTCTTTCCACCGTTGAGCTTGATTACATAATTTGGTGATTTTTGTGGAAAAAGATACTGCTTTGGTGTGTTTTTGTGTGTGTGTAGAATCACTTGCCTAAACAAGGCTAGAACCAGTTGCTAGGGCAGTGCATGAAGAAGATGCCAAGCTAGTTGCCAGGGCAATACATGAAGGAGACGTCGAGCAGTTGCCAAGGCAATTGTCGACAAAGAATAAGGTGCTATGGTAGTCGAAATTGATGACTAGACAAGCCCAAGATGACGTGGAGCAAAGCTAAATCCCAAAGGAGTTTGATTTCCATGAAAATGTTAAAGAAGAATTAAATTCCAAGAAGATAGGAGAAGTTCTAGAAGAAATATAATTATAATAAAGAATTATATTCTTTAAAGATAATTTAATTCCAACTTAACTTCCTCCTCAAAGAAGGACTTTGACCTAGCCCTATAAATAGATCACCAAGCCGTCAACTCCAAGTAAGAAAGAGGAGGAAAATTTTGACAACCCCATAGGGCAAGAAGAGAGAAATTTTGACAAGAGAGCAAGGGGAGAGAGTTCGATTTCTTCTTCTTCTTCTTTGCTTCCATTAGATTCATGGTTTGGGGATTATTCTTTGTATATCTTTTGAACCCAACCATGAACTAACTTGATTGGTTTGGGTTATTGTGTTTTTGTGGTTGAGAAACAATTGGATTTTGTTTAGGTAATAAGAGTTTGCACTTTTCTATTCAAGGTTTACTCATTCTTGGTTCTTATTCTTGTTTGCGATTGAATTGGGAGAGGATCTCGTAACTTCATCTATTTATCTAATATCGAGAGAGTTAGATTCAAGAAACGAATGGGTATGGTCTTTATTCAATCTATTGATGGTGAAGATTAATCCGGCTTAGGAATAAGTTAAGGTTTCAATGGCTAAGAGGAGCGCAAGATTGGTTGTTGTTCACCCTTGATTCACGTAGGGATGTATTATCAAGGCATGCACAAGTAGCTAGAGTTTCGACTTAGGGATAAGAAGAAACCATTGAAGAACGCTCACCGAACCTTGAAGTTGTTGCCCAGCCACCCAAGTAGTTGCCCAGCTAGTCGCCCAGGCAACCATCGATTAGTTGCCAAGGCAACCCTGCTGTGCAAGTTGCCATGGCAACTGAGTTGCCCTTGCACTCTTTTACCAAGACTATCCAATCGGCTATCACACCTCAACTCACGATAACCTGGCCTATTTACTCTATTTTAATTTCATCTATTCTTTTAGTTTATTGCTATTAGTTTTCTCGTTAATTAAAACCTCTATTATCAATTGTGTTTTTATTTTCACAGTGCAGTAACTTAAGCAAAGTGGCCCAAACCAATCCCTATGGAGACGATACTCGATACTCGTATCACTTTATTACTTGCGACGTGTATACTTGCACATTTGCGTAGCACTTATTACACGCAACAAGTTTTTGGCGCCGTTGCCGGGGATTGGCAATTGGTGTTAGTTGTTTTTGTTATTGCATTTTTTCTCTTAGTTTTACTAACTTTTCTTTTTGTTTGTTTTATCAAAAAAAAATTAGGTGTGTTACAAGTTAAGGGACATCAACATGTCGGGAAATAAAAGCCGATCTATTCGAGAGATGATGTTGGAAGATATGAATCAATCCAATCAAGAGTTTCTTGCACCCTTTGATGATTACCTATACCAACCGAGAAAAGCCCAAATAACTTATACCGTGGAAAAATCTTGTGCTATGTGTGGAGAACATCATGTGTTTGAAAATTGCTCTCACATTTTCGGTGCATATAACTACATGGAGGACCATAGAGGGAACCAGCAGCAAAATTCTTCATGATATGGTCAAAAAGCTCAAAATTTTTTTTTATCATAACAATTTCGCCGCAGCAACAGATATGCCATGGCAATGTAGTCCTTTTCAAGAGCATTCCAATTCCTTGGAGGAAACGTTACTAGCTTCGTTGGCTAGACTTGACGGATCAATTGAAGAGATTCGAGAGCTATCAAAATCTATGGATACGAGGATAGCTCAGTGGGATGCAACCTTAGGGGATTCAGAAGATCAATTGGGGAGATCCACATATGGCATAGATAACAAGCACCAACAATTCATTCCTAGGGATACTGACGTCCCAAGGCAAGAGGATAAGAAGCAATGCAAAGAAAGCTCTCTGATGTGTGGGGAACAACTAGAACCTCAAAGTCAAGAGGATGCCAATGAGAGAGACTGCCCAACACATGATGAGCTCCGAACAAAAAATTGCCTCGACAATTATTGAGGAGCCTGAACAGAGCAATGCGCGACAACACTCAAGTGAAGTTTGAGAACAACAATAGCAAATTCTGAGGAACCTGATGCCCAGAAGGTTACAATGTTGATATTGAAGCAGGAATCTGTAGATTGCTCTCATCTACAGTTGCCACGGCAATTACGACCACATGCAAGATCAACAAGATGATAATACTTTGTCAATGGAATATGAGCAGGTAATGGTTGAACCTTTTGAATTCTTTAAAAATTCACCTCGTCCATTGCAGGTATTCTTTAGAAACCGATGTTGGTAGATGTGAAGCCATCGGAAATCTCTACTGATGGAGATGTTTGAGAGGCCAAAAGAAAAAGGTGTTTGGATTCATAAAGCTTTTCAGAAAATTGGTTCTTCCCTTAACTTACAGCAAATTTTGGCAACTGATTGCCACGGCAATTGGCTTGAGCAGCAATTGCCACGACAACAAAGGCTACATCCAACCATGATTGAAGTCGACAAGAATAAGGTAATTGAATGGTTGAGAATGGATATAATTTTTCCTATTAATATATTTGTGCCTTTAGGAATAGTAGCAAGGTGGAGAGTATACATGGACTACAAGCGAACAAAGAAGAAAGACACATCCACCATGGTAACGCAAAAGGGAGTAGTGGCAAGCACATTGGCCAAACTCTTTTTGGGCAATATTGTCACCCGATGGAGGGTGCGGATGGACTATAAGAAGTATCAAAAATGACCATCCTCAAGTTTTCTCAGTTATGCACTAACATTAGAAGATGCATGATGGCACTCTTTTCAGACATGGTCGAAGATTTCCTTGAGATCTTCATGGATAATTTTTTCCATTTTTGGTAATGACTTCGACAGTTGCCTCGACAATTTAGAGAATGTGTTGGCAAGATGTGAAGAAACCGATTTAGTCCTTTATTGGGAGAAGTGTCGTCTTATGGTAGATGAAGGAATAGTGCTCGACCACAAGATTTCATCCAAGGGAATTGAAGTAGACAAAGCCAAGGTGGACGTGATAGAGAGATTACCCCTGCCAAGTTCGATTAAAGGAATTCAAAACTTTCTTGGACATGCAGGTTTTTACAGGAGGTTCATTCATAATTTTTTAAATTTACTAAACCCTAAAGAAAAAGATTGCCTTAGCAACCCTTGATTCATCATCAACCATGGATGTGCATGCCTCGGCAACCCTCGACGCCACAGCAGCTCTTGACGCGCATGCCTCGGCAACTCCAGACGTACACGCCTCGGCAACCACTGATACGCATGCCTCGGCAACCATGGACTCATATGTCTCGGCAACTCTAGACACACACACCTCAGCAATCTTGGGAGCAGTCGCCACGGTAGCATATACCTCGGCAATACCCTGGTACACGGATTTAGTTAATTTCCTTGTTTGTGGTATTTTACCTTATGGTCTTACTCACCAAGGGAAGAAGCGGTCCGCCATAATGCTAAGCATTACTTTTGGGATGAGCCTTTTTTGTTTAAACAATGTGCAGATCAGGTTATACGCCGATGTGTCCCTGAAGAGGAGCAACAGAATATACTCCGACAATGCCATTCTTCACCCTATATAGGACATTTTGAAGGAACTCGTACAACGGCCAAAGTTTTTCAATCCGATTTGTATTGGCCAACACTGTACAAAGATGCCCAAGAGTTTTACAAGCAATGTGATCGTTGCCAGAGGACGGGCAATATCACCCACAAACCAATGGGCAAGCAGAAATTTCCAACTGGGAATTGAAGGGTATACTCGAGAAAGTTGTAAATCCCTCTAGGAAGGATTGGTCAGTAAGACTAGATGACGCACTTTGGGCATATCGCACTGCATTCAAAACACCCTTAGGTATGTCCCCCTTCCGACTTTTCTATGGCAAAACATGCCATCTACCGGTGGAAATCGAACACAAGGCATATTGGGCAATCAAGACCGTGAATATGGATTGGGAAAGTGCCGGACAAAAGCGTTTGTTGGACCTCAACGAGATAGAAGAATTTCGTGCACTCGCCTATAACAATGCACGAATCTACAAGGAGAAAACAAAGCAATGGCACGACAAGAAACTATTGCCGCGGCAATTCATGCCAGGGCAACTAGTTCTCTTATTCAATTCTCGGCGAAAACTTTTTCCGGGAGAACTAAAATCAAGATGGTTAGGACCATTCGAAGTTGTCAAACCATTCTCTCATGGTGCCGTGATAATCAAGTCCATCACTGACGAACATGAATTCAAAGTCAACAGACAAAGATTGAAGCACTACAACGGTGCCCATGTGGAACATAACAAAGAAGTGGTCACCTTAGGAGATGCATGAACATGCTCTCCTTTCAATATTTTCTTTTTCTTTTTATTTTCATTTTTATTTTTCGGAGATAGTTTATTTTATTTTTCTTCATTACCTTTAGTTTCCAGGTTTTCTTTGTTTTCTTTTCTTTTCCACAACAAGACTCACAACCACCATGCTAAGGAAATTCACTGCCGACTACTTGCCACAGCAACCACAACAGAGATTGCCCAGGAAACAACAATGGCGTCGGTAACTTCTGATGCCCAAACATGGATCAAATCAAAGCAATGATATTCACGCGGTACCAGCCACAAGCATTCAACCACCGACCGGAAAATGAATCAAGCAAATGACACGAAGGAAACTTATCACTCGAGGTGACGACCTCTCCGACTAACTCATTTCATTTAGTTTCTTTTAAATTTTGTTTCACTTTTCATGCATTGAGGACAATGCTTCTCTCGAGTTTTTGGGGGTGTTGGTTTCTAGTTAGCTTCATGTTTAGTTGCATTCATCTTTAGCAATCACATATAGGTTGCATATGTTACTTGCCATTCCTTTAATTATATTTAATTGCTTAAGACTTGTTGAATATCCAATGATGAATTTTTGCCACTGCACTTAATTGAAAGAACCTTTAATTTTAGGATTGCATGAAAAGAACTTAGAATTTTACTATGATGCTGAATTTTTTTACACAGTTGTGGGTTGTTGATTGAAAGAAACTTAGTGAACTTAGGTTGCTTAAAATTTGGGTAAATTTAAAATTGAAAATTAAAAGTTAAATTCTTGCTAGAGGTGCCCGAAACTAGCTCTAGTAGTAAATGCACTTTCTTGCTAGAGGTGCCCGAAACTGGCTCTAGTAGTTAATGCACATTAATGAATCGCTAGAGGTGCCCGAAATTGGCTCTAGTCAACTAAAATAAAATGAGAAATTGCTTACTTTGCTAGAGGTACCCGAAAATTGGCTCTAGTGAAAATAAAAATAAATGCCCCGATAATTAAATTGATAATAGCCTATTGTTCACATAGAATCTTGAAAATCAACTTGTACACAACTACGCACACACATTGTCACGAGCATTATAGTTTGGTTCCAGGTAATTTTTGTGCTATCCGAAAAATTAAAAGGTGATCATACTTTGTGCCACGGTTCCGAGGTTTGAATTCAAGTTTGAAGCATGTCTTTGATGATTAAAGTCTTGGCAGGTAATTGTTAGTTTGCATTGCTTGAGGACAAGCAATAGTTCGAGTTTGGGGGTGTGATAAGTGTTCAAAAGTGCTATTTTTATTACCCTTTTTACTCATATTATTGTTAGAATTAAGCTCATATTAGTTGCATAATTAGTCATTCATGCATTAATTCATGTTTCTTTCCACCGTTGAGCTTGATTACATAATTTGGTGATTTTTGTGGAAAAAGATACTGCTTTGGTGTGTTTTTGTGTGTGTGTAGAATCACTTGCCTAAACAAGGCTAGAACCAGTTGCTAGGGCAGTGCATGAAGGAGATGCCGAGCTAGTTGACAGGGCAATACATGAAGGAGACGTCGAGCCAGTTGCCAGGGCAACTGTCGACAAAGAATAAGGTGCTATGGTAGTCGAAATTGATGACTAGACAAGCCCAAGATGACGTGGAGCAAAGCTAAATCCCAAAGGAGTTTGATGTCCATGAAAATGTTAAAGAAGAATTAAATTCCAAGAAGATAGGAGAAGTTCTAGAAGGAATATAATTATAATAAAGAATTATATTCTTTAAAGATAATTTAATTCCAACTTAACTTCCTCCTCAAAGAAGGACTTTGACCTAGCCCTATAAATAGATCACCAAGCCGTCAACTCCAAGTGAGCAAGAGGAGGAAAATTTCGACAACCCCATAGGGCAAGAAGAGAGAAATTTTGACAAGAGAGCAAGGGGTTGAGAGTTCGATTTCTTCTTCTTCTTCTTTACTTCCATTAGATTCATGGTTTTGGGATTATTCTTTGTATATCTTTTGAACCCAACCATGAACTAACTTGATTGGTTGGGGTTATTGTGTTTTTGTGGTTGAGAAACAATTGGATTTTGTTTAGGTAATAAGAGTTTGCAGTTTTCTATTCAAGGTTTACTCATTCTTGGTTCTTATTCTTGTTTGCGAGTGAATTGGGAGAGGATCTCGTAACTTCATCTATTTATCTAATATCGGGAGAGTTAGATTCAAGAAACGAATGAGTATGGTCTTTATTCAATCTATTGATGGTGAAGATTAATCTGGCTTAGGAATAAGTTAAGGATTTCAATGGCTAAGAGTAGCGCAAGATTGGTTGTTGTTCACCCTTGATTCACGTAGGGATGTATTATCAAGGCATGCATAAGTAGCTAGAGTTTCGACTTAGAGATAAGAAGAAACCATTGAAGAACACTCCACCGAACCTTGAAGTTGTTGCCCAGCCGCCCAAGTAGTTGCCAGCTAGTCGTCCAGGCAACCATCAATTAGTTGCCAAGGCAACCCCGCTGTGCAAGTTACCACGGCAAATGAGTTGCCCTTGCACTCTTTTACCAAGATGATCCAATCGGCTATCACACCTCAACTCACGATAACCTGGCATATTTACTCTATTTTAATTTCATCTATTCTTTTAGTTTATTGCTCTTAGTTTTCTCGTTAATTAAAACCTCTATTATCAATTGTGTTTTTATTTTCACAGTGCAGTAACTTAAGCAAAGTGGCCCAAACCAATCCCTGTGGAGACGATACTCGTATCACTTTATTACTTGCGACGTGTATACTTGCACATTTGCGTAGCACTTATTACACGTAACAATAGCATTAAGTGATTAAGAGACCAAAACACATATATTCAAAAAGCGATAATCCACACAAGTTAAATATACGATTTCATACCTTCAAAAACCATAGTCCAGGTTTTCTTACCACTTGTATAACTAATCCATGAATGGTTGATTTTGCACCTATAATCCAACACACACAATTGAATGAGCCCGGAAGATATAAAAATGCTTTGAATTATGAAGAACAAATAAGAACAAAGAGTCTCACTAATAATTGTATTGAAAACCTGGAAACAAACTCGGCTAGAACTAAGGGTTTAGCTACTCATAGAGTAGATGGAAGCATGAAAGGTTTTCTAGGGTTATTCGCCTCTCCTCTTTCTCTTCCCCCATTGATCTTTTTTATAGGCAAATGATTACTTATCAAATAGGAGAAAGAGTTACAATAAAATACAAACCTTAATCCTACATTAAATGTAATTTAATGTAAAGTGAAAGTCTAATTAATGTAGGATTTCTTTTTTCCAAGCAATCACGGTAGCATATGATTCCCTGTGCATGCCTGCCTCTAGCGTCCGCATAGCTTACACGTCAGTGTCCAGCGTTCGCAAACCAGCATTAGCATCTTTCGTTTGCGCTCAAAGGTTCACGGCTGGGATCATCATTGTATTCTATTCGTCTGCGATCCTCTTGTTCGCATTCGTCCACGTCCGCATCCGTAGGACTTCTGCTCACATTTGCCTACATCAGCATTCAGCTTCTGCTCGCATTCTAGTGTTCGCGTTAGGTGTTTGCACTTTGTCAACGTACATTCTTTATGCCACGTCTGCTTGCAATGTTTCCAATGTTCGCAACCAACGCTCGCGTCTAATTGCATGTCAGCGTTCTCTTATACTAGTCCGCAACTCTGCGTCCGTATCTATTTGCATAGCCTTTATTGGTGCGTTCACACTTGGATGTTCAAATCTCCGTACTGAATTCTGGATGTTTGCAGCTCTCGTTCGTAGGATAATTTCCAATGTGTAAAATACGTGCTAATATCCTCTTTTATGCATGGAATGTTCATTAGCCGCTTAAACACGTGGAAAAATCAAATATGAATCAAAATAAGGACTTGGAGATAGATTAGTGTGCTAAAACATAGGGAATTATATAAGAAAAACATGAAAATATATGACTTATCAATATGCCCCTGTACTAGGGACATATTGGATATGGCTTGGTTCCATGCAAGTATTTATCCTCTCTATTTTTTCTTCTTTATTCTCTCACCCTTTTTCTGTCTTTTTCATATTTTTTTGACTTTCTCTTCTCACATGGTTCAACTATAAGTATATATGTATGTGTAATGCCATGCTCGCATGATTTTTTATGAATTTTTATTTTTACATTTTTTTAGAATTTAAAATTTATTTTATATTTTTCGTACTCATGCCTTGTAATTTTAGAAATTGTCGATTCTCTTCCTCAATTCTGTATTCATACTCATATCCGTATTAGTGCAACATAGGTATCAATAAAGTCACTGATCATTAAAAGTTAACAGGGATGATGACGTGACAGTTAAATAATTTTTGTATAATGACACATTTATTCCTCCATATCTACACAATCAATCAATTTAGTCTTAGTTTGAAAAAATTCAATAAATTTAGCCTCGGTATTTACAAACCAATTCAATTTGATCTTAATTTAACATTTTATATATAGCTTAAATTGTAGTTAATGCAATATATTAAATTAAATATATAAATTAATTTATAATAACTTATCAATATGATTAACACTATTTATTATTTTCATAAAATATAAATATTATTATATTATTAATAAATATAATTTAAAAATAATATTAATATTATATTAAAAAATGAAAATAAATAATTTAAATACTATATTAATACTAATTATTAATGGTTATATTTAAACTATATTTATTAATAATTTAATAGTACTAATATTTTATGAAATAATAAATACTCTCTTCGTCCCTCTCAAATTGTCCCTTATTGACTTTTTACGTAGTTTTAGGAAGAAAAATTTTGTTTAAGAGATGTGTTGTAAAATAATTAAAATGAAAATTTCATCATTAAAAAGTTAAAATTTGTTTTGTTGGAAAATTTAAAAAAAGTATAACGGAAAATATAAGTTTTAAAAGTTGTTATATTTTTCAAGGAGACAATTTAAGTGTGACAATTTTAAAAGTCAAAATGGACAATTTGAGTAAGACAAAGGGAGTAATATTAATCATATTAATAATTTATTATATACTATTTTATATATTTAGTTTAATATATTGCATTAACTAGCTATATATAAAATGTTGTCAACAATTTTACAAAGATTGAGTTTGGCCCAATGGTTGGGCGTGTTAGTTATACATAAGGTTGTAAATGAGATGAGACATATCGCAAGCTACTCAAATTCGACTCAGTCCAAGCTTGAAATTGAGTTTTTAATGAGCTGAGATGAGCTACTCGATACCCGACTCTAAAAGCTCATGAGCTACTAAAAAATATACTATATTATATTGGTAAATTAGAGTTTAATTTTAGAGTTTTTGGGTTAATTTAGGGTTTAAGGCCCAGTTGAGATTTAGGGTTAGATTACGTTAGTGATGGCTGATAGGTTTTTGGAGAATAAGGTTTAGCAAATTAGGGTTTAGTTCGAGCTTCAATTTTTGTTTGACAAAGAGCCAAAAAATGCCCTTACGTTTGACTGAATAGTCACTTTGGCCCCTATTCTTTTCTTTAAGCAATTTAACCATCAATGTTTCATTTTGGGTCAAAATGGCCCCTCATAGGATGAAAATTGTTTGTCAACAAACGATAAATAGCTTGAAATGACTTGACAGAATGACATGTCAACATAAAAAGTAATTCTATGAAACTATTTTTTTGACTTATGTGACATTCTTTCAAGTCAACACCTTTGTCTATATGACATTATCATGTCAGTGTGCACTGTCATGTAGGTTTGCCACATCATTTCAAGCCATTTACCGTTAGTTAACTAACAGTTTTCATCCGCAAAGGGGACATGTTGACCCAAAATGAAACGTTGAGGGTTAAATTGTTTCAAAAATGAATAGAGACTAAAGTGACTATTCAGTCAAACTTTAGGGCATTCTTTTGGCACTATGCCTTTTTGTTTTTGAGTTCGATTCGAACTTGATAACTTTGAACTCGCGAGCTTTTGAGTTGAGCTCGACCTTCAATCGAGCTCGAGTTCGAGCTTGATAATTCTAAGCTTGTGATCTTTCAAGCTGAGTGGAGCTCGCGAACATTAAAATAATGCAAAGATCCTGATAAGTTATGTCACCACAAAAAAAGAATAGAACAAAAAAAGAAAATTTGTTGTTAAGATATTTGATTTTTGATCTAACTTAAAGAAAAATGTTTTTGGACTTAAACTAATTTGCAAAAATATTTCAAAAGTCCATAAACTTGAAAAATATGTTTGAAATGTTTTGGAAGGGCTTTTGACATGTTTTAAATGATTTGAATTAGCCAAAGTGTCAAAAACGGGCCTTGAGTATCGATACAGTATTACCTATACCGATACCCAGAAGATCTTGTACCGATACAGATTTTCAAGTGTCGATACGCCCCTTTGTCACGTTTTTTGAAATTTTCTAGTAGCCAAATTCAGTACCGATACGGCTTAAACTGTATTGATACTCTTTTTATTAAATGCCCAATTGCTCTTTCATCTTTGAGGCAGGTATCATTACCCAAGCTCGAGTATCGATATGCCATACTCCAGAAGTGTATTTATTGCTGGAATTAAAGACCTCAATGGCTACAAACCAACCCCAACGGCTAGTAACGACCATAAACTCCTTAGAGGGTTTAAAAGACTCAATCAAGAAGCCATGCAAAAACAAGAAACCAACTACCAACATTCAATGTTAGAGAAATTGTTCTAGAGCTTATTTTTGTCATATTTTTTTGTAGAACACACTTATGAGCTTAATTGTTATATTTGCTCAAGTGTTAGGTTTTGGGTGAGTGCTTAAATTGCAAGCACATTTTCCTTGTAAGGGTTTTCTTTGTTTGTTTATTTCTTTTCTCTTTGTAAGAGAGTGCTTCTAGACTTTGGGGTATAAGTCTAGGTTTGTAAGGATTATCTCCTTGATCCCGAAAAAAGAAAAGACAAATTAGTGAATTTATAGAAAATCCTTAGTGTGAATAGCTAAGGTAGTGGAGGTAGACTTGGTTTACAAGTCGAACCACTATAAATCATCTTGTCTAAATTTTTATTACTTAGCCATTCATCCACCCAAGCAAAAATCCAATTTACCCTCTCTTGGCTATCTCTGTTGATCGAACAAGCCTCCCAATAATTGGTATCAGAGATTCGTCTCTTCATTGGATTAACATCCTAGATTCAATCCTTGAAGTGATCAACCATCCTACATCAACCGGAGATCATGGCGCAATCTATCGACAAGCCTTCTTACTTAAAAGGTGCCAACTACTCCTATTGGAAGAATAGGATGATATTCTTCATGAGAGCCAAAGATTATCATCTTTGGGATATTGTTCTTGATGACCCGTTCATCCCTTAAAGAAGCAAGGTGGAATGGAGTGAAGACGATTACAAGAAGATGGAGCGTAATGCAAAGGCCTTGTACATTCTTTTTTGTGCACTTGGTCCAAAGAATACTCTAAAATATCTTCTTGTGAGAATGCCAAGGAAGTATGGGAAAATCTTGAAGTCACATATAAAGGAACAAATGAGGTGAAGGAAACCAAGATTTGACTTCTCAGCCTCAACTATGAGAACTTTAATATGGACCCGAAAGAAGACATCAAAGCTATATTCGACCGGTTGTCCACCATTGTCAACGAGCTTAAAGGATTTGGAGAGATGATTTTAGAGGACAAGCTTGTGAGGAAGTTGATTTACTCACTTTTCGTGTCATGGGATTCCAAAAAGACGATAATCATTAAAGCAAAGAATTTGAAGGAGCTCGAGCTTGACAAGCTTATGGGATCTTTGTTAACCCATGAGATGATGATATCAAAGGGGAAGAAGAAAATAGAGCAAGGCATTGAAGATTCAAATGTTTCTCTTAAATCCTCCTCGAGAATTCAAGAAGAATCAAGTGAAGATGAAGAAGAAGAGATGGTCAAGCTCTTCAAGAAATTCACCCGATTCATGAAACAAGAAAAGGAAGAATCAAAGCGTGAATCGAGGATGAAGATGTAATATCCCAAATTTTGGCTAGTGACCAAAATGTAAATTTAGGAAGTTTTGGGTCAAAGTATAAACTTTGGAAAAGTTTAGGGACTAAAGTGTAAATTTCCCCAATAAGTAATTCTATTCAGTATAAGAGTGAATCGGATCGAAATAAGTACCTTGATATCGGTTTTAAGAATTAAGATGCATTAGAAGGTATCAAATTTGGATCAAATAAAATTGTTAAGCGTGCTCAAGCCAGAGAATTACAAGGATGGGTGACCTTAGGGAAGGTCTCATGCTGGTCGATATTTTGGACTCAGTAAGAGTAAAGAATATTCCAATGGGTTTACGATAAAGGGTTTCAAGGAGAAATTTTATTTTATGAGGGTTTTCGATAATTATCGGAATAATAGACTGAGCTAGAAAAATTCAGTCTAAGTCCTTGGGAAAGGAAGTTTTTATGAGATGATAGTGTTTATTTCTCAAATATAGAAATATGGAATTTTTAGAATAAATCTGATAGCTCGGTAAAGGTAAAATCGCAGTAGGAGTATTTAATGAATATCGGGAAATCAGATCGAATCGAAATTTCAATTTCAAAGACTGTTCCATAAGCCATAGAAAATCATAAAATGATATTTATGAAATTGAGAAAATATGAGATTTTTGGATTAGATTCGATAGTTCGATCAATGGAAGATCGTATTAGGTGATTATCGGATAATTGGATCGAATACAAATTTTATGATTTTCTTTGGAAGTGGCCGGTTGTGAAGGAACCAAATTGGTTCAAATTTAATGGAGTGGCAATTTTAAAGAAGACTTGTAAATATGAGCTTAGTTGGAGGGCAAATTAGTACATTTGATTAAAATGAATTTAATAGTCATTTTAATATGGACAAGTGGTTAAATTCGATAAAATTAAGATATTATTAAGATGAAAATTGAACAAAAATTTGTTCATTTTATCCAACATTGACGTGAGTTAGAGAAAAAGGAGAGAAAGAAGAAAACTCAATTTTTCAAGCTTGATTTGGAAGGATTAAGTTAGAATCAAGGTATGTTCTTTTAGAATAAATTGTTCTATGCTCGATTCTTTATATTTTGGTAGTAATATTGCATGGTAACATGAAGAATAACTCATGTTCTTGAAGAGAGAAAATTTGGAATTTCATGAAACATTTTAGGGTTAAGGATGGATTTGTGTAAATTTGATGTTGTAGACATGAAAACAAGCTTGACTTGGAATTTATTTTATGTTCAAGAACATAAACCCTAACCCTAAATTTTGGGAATTTGGTTAGGGAATTGAATTAAGGATGAAAATGAATGAATGGTGAAGTTATAAGTCTTGTTTTAATGTTATAATGATTAAATTCTCTTTGTTATTCCAAGTGATCAATTCGGTTAGAATTGAAAATATAAGGGAATTATTGTGAAATTTATTCTAGCATTAGAATTGATGAGATTATGATCAAATTTGATTATTTTGGTATTTTAGTACCAAAATGAACATATTTGGAATGTGAGGGACTGTTTTGGATTGATAAAGAAAAAGAGGAAAAGAAGAGAAGTTAAGTTAGTATAAATTAGAAGTTATTATGGAAGGCTATGTAGAAGATTGAATTCTGGCGGTGACTTCAAAAAATCACTATAAATTCTAAACAAATGGTTAGATGATGAATTTTATACCGTTGTAAAGATGTGTTCGTCTAGTTTCGTTTTCAACAAACGGAAACTGATTTCGAGTTCCGAGTTAAAAGATATGAATTTTTAATCAAATGAAGGTCAAAAAATTTACAGAGCATTTTTCGGCTTGGACGGTCTGTGACGGGAGTTTGGGGAATTTTCATAATTTTTGTAGATTTTATTCATTTATGTGGCTTATACCATTAGAACCGTTATCGAATCTAGTTTCTCCAGTATAAAGGAAATTAAGATCCGATATGTATTTTGCCCGATATAAGTGAATCTTTGAAGGTGGCGCAAGCAGTCCGAAAATGGAATTTGAAACATTTTGTGTTTAAATGTTAGTTAGTAAGCACGGAAGAATTATTGGAAGTTTAAATTGGTCACTAGGGACCATAGTGAGTTTTTGAACAATACAAGGAAGAAAGGAAAAATATTTGGAGATTTTATATTCGAATGATTATATTAGACAGCATGGTTAAAGTATTGTTAGATTTGAATCTAACAAGTATCTTATCTTATTCACGTGATTAATGAAATCAAGTCCGAATCAAGAAAGGTTCGAGGTTCTATAAAGGAAAGGAATCGAGTAGAATTTAGTGAGGCAAGCTAATAAATGGCCCAGGTGAGTGCATATATGTTATTAGCGGTACTTTATTTTAATGATTTATAGATTATGACAGTATACCATGAATATTATAAAGCATATTGGAGTATGAACTGCTCTAATATAAAATGTTTTACGTGACGTATGTATGGATATTGTGTTATTTGCCCTTAATTGCAGGAATTGTTTTTAAGGTTGCCCTTGGTAATTTAAAAATATATTACTCGATTATGGATTAGGTGATTTAAAGGCATCATCAATCATATAAGTTGGTTAGTTGGTTTAAAGGCACCATCAACCGTATAAGTTGGTTAGTTGGTTTAAAGGCACCATCAGCCGCATAAGTTGGTTAGTTGGTTTTCAGCCGTATAAGTTGGTTAGTTGGTTTAAAGGCACCATCAACCGTATAAGTTGGTTAGTTGGTTTAAAGGCACCATCAACCATACAAGGTAGTTAGGTGGTTTAAAGGTACCATCAACCATATTAGACATTCTATGAGTTAATGACACTTGAAGAGTATTATAAAGTTATTGACACTTCAATGTGTATCATAAAGTTAACGGCATTTTAAAGTGTCATCTATGCTATAGGCACTTTATTGTGTCTGCAAGCAATAAAGAATGGTACTTTTAAAGTACTTAATTTTTACCTTGGGCTATATTTTGGTATTACGAAGTATGCATTTTTTTATTTATAAATATCAGGTTTTTGGAAAGTATCATGCATTAGACCCTGTATTATATGTTCTCATCTTATGCCTCACTAAGTTTCATGCTTAGAGTGTGTTTGATTCACACGTAGGTTAAGGTGGAGTATTTGAAGAGGAGTCGAGCTTGCTGATCAAGCTTCAATCTGCAAAACATCAGTAAGATATTCTAGCTTATGATAATTTCTAGTGGGCATGTAATTATTTATCTGCTAGTAGAGTATTGTAATTATTTATCTGCTAGTAGAGTATGATGCATGAAATTAAACTAAACGATAGAGAATTAATCAGTTTTGATGATGAAACGTATATGGACAAAACAAGATAAGGCATTAGTAATGTGACATCTCTGACTCGTATTCAGTACGGAAAAGGGGTGTTACAGAAGATGAGGGATCCCATTATATGCTTCGAATACAAGAAGCCAAGGCATACCAAGTATGATTGCTCTCATTTCAAGAAGAAGGGATCAAGCCATAAGAAGAAGGCATTTGTGGTTGACTGGAGCAATGAAGAAGACTTCATTGATAATGAGGTAGACAGCCTACGTCTCATGGCCATCCAAGATGAAGATGTAACTTCTAACTCATCTAATTTAAATTCCTATACTTTTGATGAGTTACAAGAAGTCTATGATGATTTGGTTTTGGAATTCAAGGCTTTATTTTTTAAAAACAAAAAGTTGCTTTAAAAATTGAAAATCGAAAATGAATTGCTTTCTAAAACCAATATCGAACTTGAAGCAAAGTTTGAATCTTTTGAGAAAAAGAATTTGGATTTACAAAACTTGCTTCTAAAAGTTCAAGAGGATCATCAAAGGGAAATTGATGATCTTAAAAAGAATTTGTTTAATAAAAATGTTCAAAAATGTAAAGTTGGAGGTAGCTCCAAAATATTTTTTGTTAAAACAAATTTTTATATTAGACAATCTAGTTCCCCTAGATTTATAAATGGAAAATGTGTTAAAAACATTTGGGTCCCAAAAGGACTCATTGTTTCAAATAAAAATGATGAAATTGAAAAATGGATTCCTAAGGGGACTAAATTATTTGGGACGAACGCCATTGGATCCAAAGCAATTTAGATACCAAAAATTACTTGATTGTCTTTTATAGGTGTGCTTGACCCATTGATGATCAAAGTCAAATTTTGGAAGCTCTTGACACACAAAGGAGGAAGGACACTTGGAAAAGGAAGGCTTAAAACCCTACCTTGGTTCAAGTGGTACATTTATTTTTCATGCAATTTGCTTGATCATGTATTCCATGTCTATTTTATTTTCAATGATCTATGCATGTGTATGACTCTATGTTGTGCCTGATTGCATATAGTTAGGGGAGTCTCAAATTGCACGAGTTACATGTTTTTGACCCCTATGCTTGTTTTTATATCTATAGCCATTAACTTGTAAGGTTTGGTTGATTTTGGTGAAATTCATGTTTTGTATTGTTTTATGTTATGTTTTAAGAAACATGTGTAGCAAAGTGTGCAAGATGTATATCTAGGACTTAATAGAGCCATTGTATGAACTTAAAACTAAGTTGTAAGACCTTTTAAGTTGTTTTTGCTGCAATTTTCACCAGTTTCGTGCCTTCAGTACCGGTACAGCCGATACCGTACTGATATGACCTATACCGTATTGGTACGCGTAGAAAAAGGGATTGCTTTGTCTCCTTTTTGCCATGCCTTATGTGTTTTTTGGTAAATCTTGTTTTATAAGCATGTTTAATTGAATTTCTTGATTTATTTGATTTATTTATTTGAAAATAATTTATTTCTCTTGAATTGTTGGACTAACAATTTATTTGTTGCTTGAGCAAAGGGGAGACAATTTTAAAATTCTTTCATGTAAAAAACTTTTTGGTCTCTTTTCTCCATTGTTATTTTACACCAACAATTGATATTTCCATCAATTGGTACTAAATTTTCAATGATTGGTTTTTAACCTTTCAACATTTGGTGTTTTGAACTTAAATATGATTTCAAACTTTATTTTGAAATTATTTTTTATAACACAAAAAGGGGGAGAGATAGATTTGAAAAAATCAATTTCAAAAAGAAAAGGAGGAGCTTTAATATTTTCTCGAAATATTCTCTTTTTCTAAAATTATTTTTCTAAGGGGAAGTTTTCACAAAAATAATTTTCAAGTGGTTTCGTTATATCAAAAAGGGGGAAATTGTTAAGATATTTGATTTTGATATAACTTAAAGAAAAATGTTTTTGGACTTCAACTAATTTGCAAAAATATTTCAAAAGTCCATAAACCTGAAAAACATGTTTTAAATGATTTTAATTAGCCAAAGTGTCAAAAACAGGCCCTGAATACTGGTACAGTTTTACTTGTATCGATACCCAAAAGATTTCGTACCGGTACAAATTTTCGAGTACTGATACGCCACTTTGTCTCGTGTTTTGACATTTTCTAGTAGCCAAATTGAGTATCGATACGGTCTAAACTATACCGATACCCTTTGTATTAAATGCCCAGCGACTCTTTCTTCTTTGAGGCAAGTACCGATACCCAAGCTCGAGTACCGATACAACCTGCTCCAGAAATGCTTTTATTGCCGGAATTAAAGACCCTAACGGCTAGTAACATCCACAAACTCCTTAGAGGGTTTAAAAGACCCAGTCAAGTAGCCATGCAAAAACAAGAAACCAACTACCAACATTCAATGTTAGAGAAATTTTCTAGAGCTTATTTTTGTCATATTTTTTTGTTGAACACACTTGTGAGCTTAATTGTTATATTTGCTTAAGTGTTAGGTTTTGGGTGAGTGCTTAAATTGCAAACATGTTTGCCTTGTAAGAGTTTTCTTTGTTTGCTTGTTTGTTTTCTCTTTGTAAGAGAGTGTTTCTAGACTTTGGGGTATAAATCTAGGTTTGTGAGGGTTATCTCCTTAATCTCGAAAAAATGAAAGACAAAGTAGTGAATTTGTAGAAAATCCTTAGTGTGGATAGCTATGGTAGTGGAGGTAGACTTGGTTTAAAAGTCGAACCACTATAAATCATCGTGTCTAAATTTTTATTACTTAGCCATTCATCCACCCAAGCAAAAATCCAATTCACCTCTTTATTGGCTATCTCGATTGATCGAACGAGCCTCTCAATAGTTGTCGACAACTATTTTACATATGATACTTTTATATAAGTAAAGAAAGAAAATGATGATCTTATACATAAATCTATCCTGAAGTATAGATATTAAAATGATTGGCCAATGTAGAAAGACATTTTGAACTTCCTAAACTGGAGTTTTTGGACCAGTAGTCCAAACACCTAACGATGTAATGCAAGTAGGGTACAAAAAAGAAGCCGTAAAATATAACACAACTTGAATTATGAAGAATTTTTAATTACTTCATGGTGGATGCAATAAATTTATTAGTTTGACAGTTATGAAATACTTTATAAGCGCCTAATTATTTTGTGTATCTTTATATCTAGAAAGTTATCCTTAAAGGATTTAAAATGGCAGAAGCATATAAAATTTTTTGAGGAAATTTATTCAGATATGTATGTATCAAAATATTTTTGACGAATTTGGTATAATCTCCTTAGTGAGTACTGTTGGGCTCGAAACAATCAACTGAATTCACCTAGAGGGGGTAAATCGGCCTTTGAGTGATTGTGGTGGAAGCAATCGGAAATTAAAAATTGCACAATGATTTAAAGTGGTTCGACTTCTAAACCAAGTCTACCTCCACTACCTTAGCTATCCACACTAAGGATTTTTCACAAATTCACTAATTTGTCTTTCCTTTTTCTAGGCTCCCTCAAAGCTTATACCCCAAAGCTTTGAGAACACACACTCTCAAAGAGAATACAAATATTGCAAAGTAGAAAAATCTCACAAGGTAAAGAGTTTGCTCAATTTAGCTCTCATCCGAAATCCTAACACTTGAGCAAATGTGACAATTTGGCTTACTAGTGTTTTCTACAAGGAATTTGACAATTTAAGCTCTAAAACAATTTCTCTAAACAAAGAATGTTGGCAATATGTTTCTTGTTGTTTCATGCCTGCTTGAAGCTTGCTTTTAAACCCTCTAAAGAGTTCTTGATCGTTAATAGCCATTGGAGATTTTAATTCCAGCCATAAACGTAGTTATAGGGTCGGTATCGATACGGGACCTTCAGTATCGTTACATGTCTTAAATAGAAAGAGCCGTTGGGTATTTATTACACTAGATATCAGTACACGATACTATCGTATCAGTACGGGACCTTGAGTATCAGTATGGTTAAAGCCGTATCAGTACTCTGTTTGGCTACTAGAATTTTTCAAAACTTGGGGAATAAAGTGCGTATTGTTACACGGGCAACCGTACCGGTAGGAGCTATTGGGTATCGGTACGAATAAGACTGGACCGGTACTCGAAGCTTGTTTTTGAAACTTTGGCTATTTTGAAAGCACTTAAATATGTCATAAACCTTTCATTTTAAGTTATATCAAAATCAATATCTCAACAAGTACTTATTGAGGAAATATTATAAGAATGATCTTATTTCCATGTGCATTTTATAAAGAGGTTTGGATCAAGATTGGAAACTAATAAAGAGCTTTAAAAACATTTAATTGAATAAGGAAAGTATTTGAGATAGAGAATCTTAAAATCAAGTTTTATTTCAACCTGAAGATAGAGCACTTAAATATGAATTTTTGTCTATGAATGGACACATGCTGAAAGAATCTTAAAGATTTAATATAAAAAAATCGTATCTATTGGGTACCTCTCCCTAATAATTGTAAGATTATGATATATGGATAGATACTTTTTATCTTCAAAAGAAATGTTAAAAAATCATTGATATGGAAGCATCATATCTTAGTTGGTCCAGAACATCATATATTAGTTGGTCTAGAAGTATTATTTAAATGCTACAATATCATATTTTTATGTCTTCAAACTTGATTCCTTTTCATATAATTGTTATACCCAAGAAAGCCGAAAATGTGTTTGGCTAAGACTCTTGACCCAACATATCTAGAAGATATGTGATGCAAGCTATCTTGTATGAAGATAATGCAAATTTTATAACTCAATCAAAATATAGATACATCAAATGAGACAAAATGAAATTTATTTCCCAATATTTTCTCTCCCATGATCTTCAGAAGAATAACAATATAAATATATTTGACGAATTCGTTCAAGTGATAATTTGAAAGATCTATTCACCACTGCATTATCTACTTCAACATTTGAAGATTGTATTCAGTATTGAATTATGAAGACTCAAAGATCTTATGCGATATTTTCATGATAGTGAGTAAATAGGCGTTGTACTTTTTTTCTCTTAACCAAGTTTTTGCTCCGCTGGTTTTTCTAGTAAGGTTTTTCATGAGACAACATTTTTTGTGTATTAAAGATATGTATACTATTTTTCCTTCACTAAGAATTTTTTCCCACGGGGTTTTTATCTTAGTAATGTTTTAAAGAGACATATTATCTTTATGGACATTCAAAGGGAAATGTTATGAATGTTTATCTATGTGGATGTTCATCATGATAAAAATTTTATCTAGGAGTTTGATTTACTCTATTATTAGGAATAATCTTCTTAAATTAGAGTTCCATATGATATTTACTTCTTAGACTTATATATAGAGGATTTGGAGAAGACATTGTATACAGTTCGTATCGAGAATAATACAAATTTATTTCTTTATATGTCTCTTGTTCTTGTTTTTCTTTTACTTTATTTATAACAATACATGATTTTATATTAGATATGCAAATTTTTAAAAAGTTATATTAAAATATTAGCGAGTAAAACAAATCCCATGCCCCTTCTTGGTGCTCATATTTATGCCTTCACACTAAAAAAATTAAGCTTAGGGTTTAGGTTTAGAGTTTAGGGAATGGTGTATTTTTCAAGGTTTAGACTTGGGTTTATGATTTAAAATTTAGGGTTAGGACTTAGAATTTAATTTTTTAGTGTTGGGGGCATAAAAAAGAACCCAAAAAAGACATAGGATTTTTGTCCATTAATGAGTGTAATATTATAAAATTTTAAGAGTATAAAAATAAATAATCAATACAAAATATAAAAATATGAGAATTTAAAATTTTTAAAAATCCTAATGATATATAAATAAGATCGCAAGACTAAAAAGTTAAACACAAGCATTACATGAATGCTTAATTAAAATATATATATATATATGTGTGTGTGGAAAAGTGTGTGATGCTTTTTTTATCAAAGTGTGTGGTGATTATTGTTTAATTAATAATAATTTTAGCCTCAAATTTCATATTTTAGTTACCTAAACAACTGTGAATAGAAAATAACGACATTGCTTACTTGTCTTTAAAACAACATGCTTCAATTATAAATCTTGCAATTCTAATTTATTTCATGTATTTTTGTACATGTTCTTATATTCATTTTAGATTTATGGACTATGGTATTTTTATGTTGTACTTTTAACTATTTTCAGTATTATGTTCATGTGAACTCAGCTAGTGTCCTAGTGGAAAAACGGATGATGTTTATCTTAGGAGGCACGGGTTCAAATTGCTTTGTTTACAAGGTGTATGCGCCTTATCGACGCGAAAAAATTTGACTCGTGATTTCATAGATTCGACTCGAAAAAATTTCAAATAAAGTTTGAGTTTTAAAATAAAAATTTTAATAGTTTGAAATTTTTAATAATTAGTGGATCAGTTTTTAGGTTCGAGTCTAGTCCCTCAATTCTGCAATATATATATATATATATATACCACATGAAAAAAAATGAAGAAATAGATATGTGTATTGTATAGGATACAGAAAACTGTTTAAATTGAAATTCATCTGTATTATAACATTATAAATAATTACAATTAAATTTGTACAAAAACTCGAAAACTCGACTCAAGTCGAATTTTATAAACTCAATTCTAATCGAAAAAATTTTAAATAAAATTTGAGTAGTAAAATAAGACTGATAAACTTGACTAACTCGAAATTCTTTGACTCGACTCGATCGAACGCTCATCCCTACATATAATATGTTATTTTATTCCATATATGCAAAATATATCTTTATAATTCAATTTAGGGAAATTTTATGTTAGTCTCGTGTATCAATTCATTAAATGTTATAAAATTTTAGGTTAGTCTCGTGTTCAATTCTTTATAATTCAATTTAGGCATAATTCAATTTAGGCTTAACAGTGAAATAAGTGCCCAAATTATACCATTTTTCCATATACGTGCCTGAATTATATTTTGGGCCAAATAGGTATCTAACGTTTTCTTCCATAACTCATTTAAGGTTTTTTTCGAGACATACATTATTTCCCCCCGTTATCCAATGAAATATGAACACGTTGCATAGTTTTTCATTTTTTCTGAAATTAAAATTCGAAAATGAGAAAAATAAAAAAAATAAAAAAAATAAAAAAATATTAATTAATTAACATACAATCTTTAATTTCTCTAAAAACCCCTAACTCAAACCCTAAATCCTTAAATTCCTCCACTCCGACCACGATTCAACTACCACCAGCTGATAAGTGTTCAAAAGTACTATTTTTCTTACCCTTTTTACTCATATTATTGTTAGACTTAGGCTCATATTAGTTGCATAGTTAGCCATTCATGCATTAATCCATGTTTCCTTCAATCGTTGAGCTTGATTACATAACTTGGTGATTTTTGTGGAAATAGATGCTGCTTTGGTGTGTTTTTGTGTGTGTATGTGCAGGATCACTTGCCAAAGCAATGCCGAGCTAGTTGCCAGGGCAATGCATAAAGGATATGCCGAGCTAGTTGCCAGGGCAGTGCATGAAGGAGACATTGAGCCAGTTGCCATGGCATTTGTCGACAAAGACCAAAAGCAATATGGATGTCGAAATTCATGACTTTACAAGCCCAAGATGACATGGAGCAAGGCCCAAGCCCAAAGGAATTTGATTGCCATGCAGAGATTAAAGAAGAATTAAATTCCAAGAAGATAGGAGAAGTTCTAATAGGAATAAAATTATAATAAAGAATTATATTCTTTAAAGATAATTTAATTCCAACTCAAACTCCTCCTCAAAGAAGGACTTTGGCCTAGCCCTATAAATAGCAAGGAAATTCGACAAATCCAGGAGAGAGAGCAAGAGGGAATTTCGACAAGACCAAGAGAGGAAGCAAAGGGGAATTTTCGACAAGCTTCATCTTTTCTTCCTTGTTCGATTGGGTTCATGCTAGGGATTGTTTATCTTGTGTTTCTTTGGAACCTAGCCATGAATTAAATTTACTTGGCTATGGTTATTGTGTTTTGTGGTTGTGAGAAACTACTGGTTTTTGTTTAGGTAATAAGAGTTTGCACTTTTCTATTTCAAGGTTTGTTCATTCTTGGTTCTTATTATTGTTTGCGAGTGAATTGGGAGAGGATCTCGTGATTTCATCCATTTATCTAATATCGGAAGAGTTAGATTCAAGAAACGAATGAATATGATCTTTATTCAATCCAATGATGGTGAAGATTAATCCGGCTTAGGAATAAGTTAAGGATTTCAACGGCTAAGAGGAGCGCAAGATTGGTTGTTGTTCACCCTTGATTCACGCAGGGATGTATTATCAAGGCATGCACAAGTAGCTAGAGTTTCGACTTAGGGATAAGAAGAAACCATTGAAGAACGCTCCGCCGAACCTTGAAGTTGCTGCCCGATCGCCCAAGTAGTTGCGCAACTAGTCGCCCGTGCAACCATCAATTAGTTGCCAAGGCAACCCCGTCGTGCAAGTTGCCACGGCAACTGAGTTGCCCGTGCACTCTTTTACCAAGACAATCCAATCGGTTATCACACCTCAACTCACGATAACCTAGCCTATCTCTCTCAATTGAATTCATCTTTTCTTTTACTTAATTGCTTTGTTAGTTATTAGTTAAAACTTCTATAATCTTTTATTTGTGTTTTTACTTTTTACAATTACAAGAGACTAGATTCTTGAAGTAGCACAATCCACTGTGGAGACGATATCTTTTATACTATAACTTGCGGCGTGTATACTTGCACATTTGCGTAGCACTTATTACGCAAAACAAGTTTTTGGCGCCGCTGCGGGGATTGGCAATAGCGACTTTGTTTTTACTTTCTTGCACTTTCTTTTTATTTTTCTTGTTTAAAATTCAAAGGGCTAACAAACTTTGGTTTTGCATTGGTATATGACCAGTATGAGACCGACTTCACTGTAAATATCCCTTCGATCCGTAAATCGAACGAACCTTACAAAGACTTAGACGAAGGATAAGAGAAGCAATGGCAAATCAAGACGGCAATATTAATCAAGATGTTCGAGCGGGAGGAGGAGTGATTCTTGCACAAAAATGAACTATTCGAGACTATCTTGAAGAAGATCTTGATGGACTTAACCCGTGAGTTGTCGCACCAAATTGAAGCCGACCAGTTTGAGTTGAAACCGATAATGTTTAATATGATTAACACAATAGGTCAATTTGGCGGCTCAAAGAATCAAGATGCACGACAACATCTGAAATCTTTCCTCGAGATTTGCAACTCGTTCAAGATACACCGAGTCACCCCGATGTCCTACGATTAAGATTATTCCCATATTCACCGAGGATAGGCGCGAAAGCATGGCTAAATAGCATTCTGCCGGATCCATAGCATCTTGGACTGATCTTTGTCGTGATTTCCTTGCTAGATTTAATCTTACAAATTTAATCGATAAGCTTCGTAACGACATTACTTCTTTTCGGCAAAGGATGATGAATCCATGTACGAGGCTTGGGAGCGATATAGAGAACTTCTACACAAATGCCCTCTACACGGATTCCCGGTATGGACTCAAGTAACAATGTTTTACAACGCCGTGAATACACCAACAAGGATGATGCTAGACGCCTCGAAAGCGGCATACTCCTAGACAAGTCACGGAGGAAGCAATGCAAATTTTAAACAGTGGGCCAAGAATGACTATCAATTCCCATCTACTAGAAGAGGAGGAGTTAGACGCCAAGCCACAAAACATGAACTAGGATCATCGATTCAATTTCGCACAATTGGCGCTTTAACCAAGATGGTCCAGAACATGCAAAAACCAAACAACACACATGAAGTCAAGGTAATGGATTCTTTTTGTGAGTTATGTGGTGATAACCATAATTCTTCCGAATGTATGCGAGAATCCGGAATCTAGCTTCTATGTGGGGAATTACAATCGAAACAACAACATGATGTCCAATACATACAATCCAAATTGGAAGAAGCACCCGAATTTTTCATGGAGTAATCCCAACAATGCTCTAAACCAGAACAATCGAATGCACAAGCATCGGGATTCCAAAGAGAATATGTCACGACAATGCGATGCCGCAAAGAATAAACCGCGACATCTAGTTCTTTGGAAAATTCTCTAAATGCTTTTATGATGAAAATTGAATCTTATATGGCTGAGAATAGTAATTTCATAAAAAGAACTGATGCTTTTATTAACAGACCGAGATGAGATTGCAAAACCAAGAGGCGGCAATCAAATCATTGGAAAATCAAGTCGGACGGTTTGCTCAAAATCAACACTAGACCACAAGGAGGTTTACCTAGCGATACTGAAGTCGCAAGAGGAACGGCCATGAGCAATGTAAGGCAATCACCACCGTGGCCAACAACTTAGAGAGGTTCAAACCCGCTCGTCAAACAAAACTCCACAAAAAGATCAAACGAACCTAGCGGCAAAGCCTCAGATGCTGAACCTGGAATTGTCACGGCAACCGGCAATAAACATGCCTCGGCAACCGATGACGCCTCGGCTTCTTGTGATAAGCATGCCTCGGCAACCCCAGTTGATAACGCATCGGCAACTCCAGATGTCCCGGCAATGCCGTCAATCAAATTTCAAACCAATTAAAGGTATCGAAGATATCCGACTTCCACCACCATTCCCACAAAGGTTGAAGCGACAAAAGCAAGAATACCAATTCAAGAAGTTTCTTGATATCCTAAAGCAAGTCCACATCAACTTGCCATTGGTGGAAGCAATTGAACAAATGCCAAACTATGCCAAGTTTCTTAAAGACATTGTGTCCAAGAGAACAAGGCTAAGAGAGTTTGAAACAGTGGCAGCGACAGAGGGATGCATGGCAATGTTGCACAATCGTATGCCACCCAAGTTGAAGGATCCCGAAAGTTTCACAATACCCTGTTCTATTGGAAATCACTATGTCGGGAAAGCACTATGCGACCTAGGGGCTAGCATAAACTTGATGCCTAAATCGGTTTTCCAAAAACTAGGAATCGGGAAGGCAAGACCTACAATGATTATCTTGCAGCTAGCCGACAGATCCTATGTGCATCCGGATGGAAAAATCGAGGACATACTGGTAAAAGTTGATAAATTTATTTTTCCCGCTGACTTTATTGTTTTGGATTGTGAAGCAGATGAGCATGCGCCTATCATTCTCGGGAGACCATTCCTAGCGACAGGGAGAACTTTGATTGATGTTGAAAAGGGAGAACTCACAATGAGGGTGAATGACCAGCGGTAAAACTAAATGTGTTCCAAACACTAAGGCATGCCGATGATCCGAAAGAATGCCAACTACTTCATGCCACGGCAGAGTTTAACCGATGAGGAATTCAGTTGCCTCGGCAACTACATTGTCGATCAAGAGGAACCCGAGGAGTATGAAGAACCGGTCGATGAGGAACAACCAGAAGAGGCAAATTGGCTAGTCAATCGACCAGGTACATACTTTGAACCACCGGACTACTCGGGTAAGGAAGTAAGATCGAAAAACCCTCTATCGAAAATCCATCAATTCTTGAGTTGAAACAATTGCGAGCAAGCAAAAAATATGTATACTTAGGGATCGATAATACATTACCTGTAATTATTTCCTCTAAGTTACAGCCTGAGCAGAAAAGAAGCTGATCAACATGTTGAAGCTACATAAAAGGCAATAGGGTGGACAATTGCCGACTTGAAGGGAATTAGCCCGGCGGTGTGCATGCACAAGATCTTGTTGGAAGATGATCACAAACCTTCAATTGAGGCCCGAGGAGACTGAATCATGCCATGAAAGGGGTTGTAATGAAAGAAATCATCAAATGGCTTGACGCCGCATTATATACCCTATCTCGATGATAGTACGTGGGTAAGTCCGGTACAATGTGTGCCAAAAAGAGAGGTATAACAAAGTGGTAAGCAATGAAAATAATGAACTTATCCCAACCAGATCTGTGACCGGTTGGAGGGTTTGTATGGGACTATCGAAAGCTAAACAAAGCCACTAGGAAAGATCACTTCCCATTACCCTTTATTGATCAAATGCTTGACCGTCTTGCGGGTAAACCCTTTTATTGTTTTCTTGATGGTTATTCGTGTTACAATCAGATTGCCATAGCACCGTAAGATCAAGAAAAGACAACCTTCACATGCCCATACGGTACTTATGCCTTTCGAAGGATGCCGTTCGGATTGTGTAACGCCCCGGCAACCTTCCAAAGATGCATGATGGCACTCTTTTCAGACATGGTCGAAGACTTCCTTGAGATCTTCATGGATGATTTCTCGGTTTTTGGTAATGACTTCGACGGCTGTCTCGGCAATTTAGAGAGGGTGTTAGCAAGATGCGAAGAAACGGACTTAGTCCTCAATTGGGAGAAATGCCACTTTATGGTAGATGAAGGAATAGTGCTCGGCCACAAGATTTCATCCAAGGGAATTGAAGTAGACAAAGCCAAGGTGGACGTGATCGAGAGATTACCCCTACCAAATTTGGTTAAAGGAATTCGAAGTTTTCTCGGACATGCAGGTTTTTACAGGAGGTTCATTCATAATTTTTCTAAAATCACTAAACCTTTGTGTAATCTGCTTGAACAGGATAAAGTCTTCGATTTTGATGATTCTTGCACTCAAGCATTCGAAACCCTAAAGAAAAAGCTTGCCTCGGCACCCATTGTCGTTCCACAGTTTGACGCTACCTTTTGAGCTCATGTGTGATGCAAGTGATTTCGCGGTAGGGCAGTCCTAGGCCAACGCACGTAAAGACCTTCCATGTGATATACTACGCTAGTAAAACTCTTAATGGTGCTCAAGTGAATTACACAACAACGGAGAAAGAGTTACTAGCTGTAGTTTTCGCATTTGACAAGTTCCGATCCTATTTAATTGGTACAAAGGTAATTGTTCATACGGACCATTCGACAATCAAATACTTATTTGCTAAAAAGGATGCTAAACCTCGTTTGATTCGTTGGATATTACTTTTACAAGAATTTGATATTGAAATTAAGGACAGGAAAGGAACAGAAAATCAAGTGGCCGATCACTTATCACGTTTGGAACGCAATAGGGAGGAGGACGCGGATCTAGAGATATGCGATGCATTCTCGGATGAACAAATTTTAATTGCATCGGTAACCCTTGACGCCTCGGCAACCCTAGATGCCTCGGCAACCCATGACGCCTCGGTAACCATGGATGCACATGCCTCGGCAACTCTCGACGCCGCAGCAGTATTTGACGCACACGCCTCGGAAATTCTGGGAGCAGACACTACAGCAGCACATGCCTCGACAATACCCTGGTACGCAGATTTAGTTAACTTCCTTGTTTGTGGTATTTTTCCGTATGGCATTACTCACCAATGGAAGAAGCGGTTCCGCCATGATGCTAAGCATTACTTTTGGGACGAGCCTCTTTTGTTTAAACAATGTGCAGATCAGGTTATACGCCGATGTGTCCCTGAAGAAGAGCAACAGAATGTACTCCGGCAATGCCATTCTTCACCCTATGGAGGACATTTTAGAGGAACTCGTACCGCGGCCAAAGTCTTGCAATCCGGTTTGTATTGGCAAACATTGTACAAAGATGCTCAAGACTTTTACAAGCAATGTGATCGTTGCCAGAGGACGGGCAATATCTCTAGACGACATGAGATGCCACTCCAGAACATCATCGAGGTAGAACTGTTCGATGTATGGGGGATCGATTTTATGGGACCTTTCCCATCTTCATTCGGCAACCTCTACATCTTACTCGCCGTCGACTATGTGTCTAAATGGGTAAAGGCAGCTGCAGTTCCCAACGACGATTCCAAGACCGTGCAACGATTCCTGCAGAAAAACATATTTACACGGTTTGGGATGCCAAGAGCAATTATCAGCGACGGGGGCAAGCATTTTGCCAACAGACTAATTGCCAAGATGTTGCAACGCTTCGGCATATCACACAAGATCGCCACGGCATATCACCCACAAACCAACGGGCAAGCGAAAATTTCCAACCGGGAGTTGAAGGGAATACTCGAGAAAGTTGTAAATCCCTCAAGGAAGGATTGGTCATTAAGACTAGATGACGACTTTGGGCATATCGCACTGCATTCAAAACACCATTAGGTATGTCCCCTTCCGGCTTGTCTATGGTAAAACATGTCATCTACCGGTGGAAATCGAGCACAAGGCGTACTGGGCAATCAAGACCGTGAATATGGATTGGGGAAGTGCCGGACAAAAGTGCTTGATGGATCTCAATGAGATAGAAGAATTTCGTGCACTCGCCTATAACAATGCACAAATCTACAAGGAGAAAACAAAGCGATGGCATGACAAGAAACTATTGCCACGGCAATTCACGCCAGGGCAACTAGTTCTCCTATTCAATTCTCGGCTAAAACTTTTCCCGGGAAAGCTGAAATCAAGATGGTCGGGACCATTTGAAGTCGTCAAACCATTCTCCCATGGTGCTGTGATAATCAAGTCCATCTCTGACAACTATGAATTCAACGTTAATGGACAAAGATTGAAGCACTACAATGGTGCCCATGTGGAACGTAACAAGGAAGTGGTCAATTTAGGAGATGCATGAGCATGCTCTCCCTTTTGATATTTTTATTTTTATTTATTTTTATTTTTGTTTTTGTCGATTAGTTAATTATTTATTTTTCATTTTTTTTTCTTCCGATTTTTTTTATTTTATTTTATTATTTTGCCGATTATTAGTAGTTTTAGGATAGATTTTTTTTATTCAAGTCTAAGAATCCTATTACACATCTTTATTTATTTTCTTTATTAGTTTATCTTTAATTTTAATCCTTCTTTGATTTGTTTTTGAATATTAGGAAAGGAAGTTCAAGATAAAGAAGGAATTCTAAACCAAGTAGGAAAACATCTTCAACAAGGAAACTAATGGGCTGAATCTAAGGCTTATATAAAGCCTCCAATTCATCCTAACCAAAACCCCTTTGTCGAAAATTCCTACCAAACCCTAAACCCTTTTTTCGATTTCCCCAATCCAACCACCTATCTTTTCTATAAAACCCATCACCCTTAACCTATTCCTACTTTCTATCTTGCAACTTTTTAGTTTATTTTCTTTTCTTTTCTTTGTTTTTACTCACAACCAAGATCATACATGGCATCCAAGATTAAACTTTTAGTTCATCCAAGTTCTTCCAAAGAACCAAGATACAAGAAGTTTGCTATACCGGCGGTTCAAGAAAGATTTCAATCCAAGTTTGAAAGACGGAAGATTCATGAAGAACAAGGCTTTGAATACTCCAACTCTCATCAAGATTTCGGCCTTGAACCATTCATCTTCAAGAGGATTGCACATCAAAAGTGGCAAATCTTTTGCCATCAACCGAACCGGTAACATCTCATGGGTAAGAGAATTCTATGCTCACTCACCTAACCCGGATAATCCTTATGTTTTTGTTCGTGACAAGGCCATACTTATAAGTCCCGAAAGCATCAACACCTTTTACGGACTTTACATTGAGAAGAACGAGCATCAAGCCTTCGTTGACCAAATCAATCCCAAGCAACTCGACAAGGTGCTTCAAGAACTCACTCAACCGGGAACCCATTGGAACGACGGTAAATACAAGGGCACGGTAAATCGCCTTCGGCTTAAACCTGAGGCAAAACTATGGAATAAGTTTGTTAAAACTTTTTAATGCCCTCCACACACAATACTACCGTTGACATACCACGTCTTTTGCTCATACATTCTATTTTGCATAATCGCATCATTAACATTGGAAAAATTATTTGTGATGAGATTTTTGTATGCAGCTCAAAAGATAAGGATTATCTTTTCTTCCCTTGCTTAATTTCTAATCTTTGCAAGGAGATGCATGTCCCGAGTGAGTCCACCGATGAAAAGGCCCTACCCAAGTCTGGTTGGAATCAAGCACTAATCCGAAAGCTAATGGGAGAGGCACCGGGAGATTCTTCAAGGCCTCCAATTGTCACGGCAACTCCTGCCGCCGCGGCAATCCCTAATGCCCAAGCACCTAACGCCAGGGCAACTCGGCCATTAATCCCGGGACACTTTGAAGCACTTTTGCACCCATTGGAAAGCCGCCTAAGGCAAATTGAAGATCGGCAACTAATGTTCATGCGGTACATGAAGGAGCACAACAATGCCATCACCCAAGTCATCCTAGAAAAGTACTCGGACAATCGTGTGCCGTTCCCAATCTTTCCCGCCGAGATTCTTGCCCCGGCAACCAATGAAGCAGACACCACGGCAACCAACCCTGACAATACCCCGGCAACCACTGCAAAAGCCAAAGGTAAAGCACCTATGCCCGAATCAACTCCTACGGAATCATTTTCTGATTTTTCAGATTCGGACGAGTCCTCCATTGAACCAATAAAGACCGCACCAATTGAATCCTCCAAACGAAAAGCCATTGACATTGATGAAGAGGATGAGGAGGACAACCCCGTACGAGGATCGATTCCACCACCGGCAACAAGAAAACAACCATCACGTTCAAGCAAGAAAATCAAGACGCCAACTAGAAGGAAACTAATCATCTTCGATGACGAACTCTCGGAGTAAGTCCTCGTATGCATTTTTATTTTTATTTTTATTTTTATTTTTTGTTATTTTTATGCATGCATTGAGGACAATGCCTCACTCGAGTTTGGGGGGTTGTTATTAGTAATTACCATGTTTAGTTACATTAATCTTAAGCATTACATTTAGGATACATAAACTGCTTGCCATGCCTTTAATTAGAACAAGAATTGCTTAGATTTGATGAATATTCAATGATGACTTTACCAATGCACTTAATTGATAGAATTTTTATTCTAGGATAACCATGAAAAAAAAAACTTAGAATTTTACTATGATGCTAAATTTGATGAAACACTGTTGTGGTTTGACTGATTTAAGGAATTCTAGTAAAACTTAGGTCGATAATTAACAAATTGGGGGATTAGAATAAAAATTGGATGAATGCTAGAGGTGCCCGAAATTGGCTCTAGCATATGCTAAAAAAATTGATCACTAGAGGTGCCCAAAACGGCTCTAGGAGGCGTTAAAAAAATTTTAACTAGAGGTGCCCAAACCGCTCTAGTCGATTAAATTAACTTAAGAAAACTAAAAATAAAACACTAGAGGTGCCCAAATTGGCTCTAGTTAAAACATGTTAAAAAGAACCCAATGAAGTAATTTGAAAACCTATTGTTTGCATAGAATCCGAAAAATCAACTTGCACACAACTCCGCACACACTCACAAGCATTATAGTTTGATTCCGAGTAACTCTTGATTTTCCGAAAAATAAAAAGCCAATCATACTTTGTGCCCGTTGAGAGAATTGAAATCAAGTTCAAAGCTAAGTTTGTGAAAATTTGAAGTCTTGGCGGGTAATTATGAGTTTGCATTGCTTGAGGACAAGCAATAGTTCAAGTTTGGGGGTGTGATAAGTGTTCAAAAGTACTATTTTTCTTACCCTTTTTACTCATATTATTGTTAGACTTAGGCTCATATTAGTTGCATAGTTAGCCATTCATGCATTAATCCATGTTTCCTTCAATCGTTGAGCTTGATTACATAACTTGGTGATTTTTGTGGAAATAGATGCTGCTTTGGTGTGTTTTTGTGTGTGTATGTGCAGGATCACTTGCCAAAGCAATGCCGAGCTAGTTGCCGGGGCAATGCATGAAGGATATGCCGAGCTAGTTGCCGTGGCGTGCATGAAGGAGACGCCGAGCCAGTTGCCATGGCATTTGTCGACAAAGACCAAAAGCAATATGGATGTCGAAATTCATGACTTTACAAGCCCAAGATGACATGGAGCAAGGCCCAAGCCCAAAGGAATTTGATTGTCATGCAGAGATTAAAGAAGAATTAAATTCCAAGAAGATAAGAGAAGTTCTAATAGGAATAAAATTATAATAAAGAATTATATTCTTTAAAGATAATTTAATTCCAACTCAAACTCCTCCTCAAAGAAGGACTTTGGCCTAGCCCTATAAATAGCAAGGAAATTTGACAAATCCAGGAGAGAGAGCAAGAGGGAATTTCGACAAGACCAAGAGAGGAAGCAAAGGGGAATTTTCGACAAGCTTCATCTTTTCTTCCTTGTTCGATTGGGTTCATGCTAGGGATTGTTTATCTTGTGTTTCTTTGGAACCTAGCCATGAATTAAATTTACTTGGCTATGGTTATTGTGTTTTGTGGTTGTGAGAAACTATTGGTTTTTGTTTAGGTAATAAGAGTTTGCACTTTTCTATTTCAAGGTTTATTCATTCTTGGTTCTTATTATTGTTTGCGAGTGAATTGGGAGAGGATCTCGTGATTTCATTCATTTATCTAATATCGGAAGAGTTAGATTCAAGAAACAAATGAATATGATCTTTATTCAATCCAATGATGGTGAAGATTAATCCGGCTTAGGAATAAGTTAAGGATTTAAACGGCTAAGAGGAGCGCAAGATTGGTTGTTGTTCACCCTTGATTCACGCATGGATGTATTATCAAGGCATGCACAAGTAGCTAGAGTTTCGACTTAGGGATAAGAAGAAACCATTGAAGAACGCTCCGCCGAACCTTGAAGTTGCTGCCCAGTCGCCCAAGTAGTTGCCCAACTAGTCGCCCAGGCAACCATCAATTAGTTGCCAAGGCAACCCCGTCGTGCAAGTTGCCACGGCAACTGAGTTGCCCGTGCACTCTTTTACCAAGACAATCCAATCGGTTATCACACCTCAACTCACGATAACCTAGCCTATCTCTCTCAATTGAATTCATCTTTTCTTTTACTTAATTGCTTTCTAGATTAGTTATTAGTTAAAACTTCTATAATCTTTTATTTGTGTTTTTACTTTTTACAGTGCAAGAGACTAGATTCTTGAAGTAGCACCAATCCCTGTGGAGACGATATCTTTTATACTATAACTTGCGACGTGTATACTTGCACATTTGCGTAGCACTTATTACGCGCAACAAGTTTTTGGCGCCGTTGTTGCGAGGATTGGCAATAGCGACTTTGTTTTTACTTTCTTGCACTTTCTTTTTATTTTTCTTGTTTAAAATTCAAAGGGCTAACAAACTTTGGTTTTGCATTGGTATATGACTAGGGCGAGACCGACTTCACCAGAATATCCCTTTGATCCAGAAATCGAACGAACCTTACAAAGACTTAGACGAAGGATAAGAGAAGCAATGGCAAATCAAGACGGCAATATTAATCAAGATGTTCGAGCGGGAGGAGGAGTGATTCTTGCACGAAAACAGAACTATTCGAGACTATCTTGAAGAAGATCTTGATGGACTTAACCCGTGAGTTGTCGCACCAAATTGAAGCCGACCACTTTGAGTTGAAACAGTAATGTTTAATATGATTAACACAATAGGTCAATTTGGCGGCTCAAAGAATCAAGATGCACGACAACATCTGAAATCTTTCCTCGAGATTTGCAACTCGTTCAAGATACACGGAGTCACCCCGATGTCCTACGATTAAGATTATTCCCATATTCACCGAGGGATAGGCGAAAAGCATGGCTAAATAGCATTCTGCGGATCCATAGCATCTTGGACTGATCTTTGTCGTAATTTCCTTGCTAGATTCAATCCTACAAATTTAATCGATAAGCTTCAGAATTACATTACTTCTTTTCGGCAGGCGGATGATGAATCCATGTACGAGGCTTGGGAGCGATATAGAGAACTTCTACACAAATGCCCTCTACACGGATTCCCGTATGGACTCAAGTAACAATGTTTTACAACGCCGTGAATACACCAACAAGGATGATGCTAGACGCCTCGGCAAACGGCATACTCCTAGACAAGTCGCGGAGGAAGCAATGCAAATTTTAAACAGGCTGGCCAAGAATGACTATCAATTCCCATCTACTAGAAGAGGAGGAGTTAGGCGCCAAGCCACAATACATGAACTAGGATCATCAGATTCAATTTCGCACAATTGGCGCTTTAACCAAGATGGTCCGAACATGCAAAAACCAAACAACACACATGAAGTCAAGGTAATGGATTCTTTTTGTGAGTTATGTGGTGATAACCATAATTCTTCCGAATGTATGCGAGAATCCGAATCTAGCTTCTATGTGGGGAATTACAATCGAAGCAACAACATGATGTCCAATACATACAATCCAAATTGGAAGAAGCACCGAATTTTTCATGGAGTAATCCCAACAATGCTCTAAACCAGAACAATCGAATGCACAAGCATCGGGATTCCAAAGAGAATATGTCACGACAATGATGCCGCAGCAACAACCGACGACATCTAGTTCTTTGGAAAATTCTCTAAATGCTTTTATGATGAAAACTGAATGTTATATGGCTGAGAATAGTAATTTCATAAAAAGAATTGATGCTTTTATTAACATGACCGAGATGAGATTGCAAAACCAAGAGGCGGCAATTAAATCATTGGAAAATCAAGTCGGACAGTTTGCTCAAAATCTGAACACTAGACCACAAGGAGGTTTACCTAGCGATACTGAAGTCGCAAGAGGAACTGGCCATGAGCAATGTAAGGCAATCACCACCAGAAGTGGCCAACAACTTAGAGAGGTTCAAACCCGCTCGTCAAACAAAACTCCACAAAAAGATCAAGACAAACCTAGCTGCAAAGCCTCAGATGCTGAACCAGGAATTGTCGCGGCAACCGGCAATAAACATGCCTCGGCAACCGATGACGCCTCGACTTCTTGTGATAAGCATGCCTCGGCAACCCCAGTTGATAACGCATCGGCAACTCCAGATGTCCCGGCAATGCCGTCAATCAAATTTCAAACCAATGAAAGGATCGAAGATATCCGACTTCCACCACCATTCCCACAAAGGTTGAAGCGACAAAAGCAAGAATACCAATTCAAGAAGTTTCTTGATATCCTAAAGCAAGTCCACATCAACTTGCCATTGGTGGAAGCAATTGAACAAATGCCAAACTATGCCAAGTTTCTTAAAGACATTGTGTCCAAGAGAACAAGGCTAGGAGAGTTTGAAACAAAGGGCGGCGACAGAGGGATGCATGGCAATGTTGCACAATCGTATGCCACCCAAGTTGAAGGATCCCGGAAGTTTCACAATACCCCGTTCTATTGGAAATCACTATGTCGGGAAAGCTATATGCGACCTAGGGGCTAGCATAAACTTGATGCCTAAATCGGTTTTCGAAAACTAGGAATCGGGAAGGCAAGACCTACAACAGTTATCTGCAGCTAGCTAGAAGCCAGATCCTATGTGCATCCGAGGGAAAAAATCGAGGACATACTTGGTAAAAGTTGATAAATTTATTTTTTCCCACGACTTTATTGTTTTGGATTGTGAAGCGGATGAGCATGCGTCTATCATTCTCGGGAGACCATTCCTAGCGGCAGGAGAACTTTGATTGATGTTGAAAAGGAGAACTCACAATGAGGGTGAATGACCAGCAGGTAAAACTAAATGTGTTCCAAACACTAAGGCATGCCGATAATCCAGAAGAATGCCAACTACTTCATGCCACGGCAGAGTTTAACTTCGATGAGGAATTAAGTTGCCTCGGCAACTACATTGCCGATCAAGAGGAACTTGAGGAGTATTAAGAACCGGTCGATGAGGAACAACCAGAAGAGGCAAATTGGCTAGTCAATCGACCAGGTACATACTTTGAACCACTGGACTACTCAGGTAAGGAAGGTAAGATCAAAAAACCCTCTATCGAAAATCCATCAATTCTTGAGTTGAAACAATTGCCAGAGCAACTGAAATATGTATACTTAGGGATCGATAATACATTACCTGTAATTATTTCCTCTAAGTTACAGCCTGAGCAGGAAAAGAAGCTGATCAACATGTTGAAGCTACATAAAAAGGCAATAGGGTGGACAATTGCCGACTTGAAGGGAATTAGCCCGGCGGTGTGCATGCACAAGATCTTGTTGGAAGATGATCACAAACCTTCAATTGAGGCCCGAGGGAGACTGAATCATGCCATGAAAGGGGTTGTAATGAAAGAAATCATCAAATGGCTTGACGCCAAAGATTATATACCCTATCTCCGATAGTAGATGCGTGGGTAAGTCCGGTACAATGTGTGCCGAAAAAGGGAGGTATAACAGTGGTAAGCAATGAAAATAATGAACTTATCCCAACCAGATCATGACTGTTTGGAGGGTTTGTATGGACTATCGAAAAGCTAAACAAAGCCACTAGGAAAGATCACTTCCCATTACCCTTTATTGATCAAATGCTTGACCATCTTGCGGGTAAACCCTTTTATTGTTTTCTTGATGGTTATTCAGTTACAATCAGATTGCCATAGCACCGTAAGATCAAGAAAAGACAACCTTCACATGCCCATACGGTACTTATGCCTTCCGAAGGATGCCGTTCGGATTGTGTAACGCCCCGGCAACCTTCCAAAGATGCATGATGGCACTCTTTTCAGACATGGTCGAAGACTTCCTTGAGATCTTCATGGATGATTTCTCGGTTTTTGGTAATGACTTCGACGGCTGTCTCGGCAATTTAGAGAGGGTGTTAGCAAGATGCGAAGAAACGGACTTAGTCCTCAATTGGGAGAAATGCCACTTTATGGTAGATGAAGGAATAGTGCTCGCCACAAGATTTCATCCAAGGGAATTGAAGTAGACAAAGCCAAGGTGGACGTGATCGAGAGATTACCCCACCAAATTCGGTTAAAGGAATTTGAAGTTTTCTGGACATGCGAGTTTTTTACAGAGGTTCATTCATAATTTTTCTAAAATCACTAAACCATTGTGTAATCTACTTGAACAGGATAAAGTCTTGATTTTGATGATTCTTGCACTCAAGCATTCAAACCCTAAAGAAAAAGCTTGCCTCGCACCCATTGTCGTTCCACCCAGTGATTGACGCTACCTTTTGAGCTCATGTGTGATGCAAGTGATTTCGCGGAAGGAGCAATCCTAGGCCAACGCACAGTAAGACCTTCCATGTGATATACTATGCTAGTAAAACTCTTAATGGTGCTCAAGTGAATTACACAACAACGGAGAAAGAGTTACTAGCTGTAGTTTTCGCATTTGACAAGTTCCGATCCTATTTAATTGGTACAAAGGTAATTGTTCATACGGACCATTCGGCAATCAAATACTTATTTGCTAAAAAGGATGCTAAACCTCGTTTGATTCGTTGGATATTACTTTTACAAGAATTTGATATTGAAATTAAGGACAGGAAAGGAACAGAAAATCAAGTGGCCGATCACTTATCACGTTTGGAACACAATAGGGAGGAGGACGCGGATCTAGAGATATGCGATGCATTCCCGGATGAACAAATTTTAATTGCATCGGCAACCCTTGACGCCTCGGCAACCCATGACGCCTCGGCAACCATGGATGCACATGCCTCGGCAACTCTCGACGCCGCCCGCGGCGATTTGACGCGACACGCCTCGGAAATTCGGGAGCGAACACTACGGCAAAGACATGCCACGGCAATACCGCACGCAGATTTAGTTAACTTCCTTGTTTGTGGTATTTTTCCGTATGGCATTACTCACCAAGGGAAGAAGCGGTTCCGCCATGATGCTAAGCATTACTTTTGGGACGAGCCTCTTTTGTTTAAACAATATACAGATCAGGTTATACGCTGATGTGTCCCTGAAGAAGAGCAACAGAATGTACTCCGGCAATGCCATTCTTCACCCTATGGAGGACATTTTGGAGGAACTCGTACCGCGACCAAAGTCTTGCAATCCGGTTTGTATTGGCCAACATTGTACAAAGATGCTCAAGACTTTTACAAGCAATGTGATCGTTGCGGAGGGGACGGGCAATATCTCTAGACGACATGAGATGCCACTCCAGAACATCATCGAGGTAGAACCGATCGATGTATGGGGATCGATTTTATGGGACCTTTCCCATCTTCATTCGGCAACCTCTACATCTTACTCGCCGTCGACTATGTGTCTAAATGGGTAGAGGCAAATGCGGTTCCCAACGACGATTCCAAGACCGTGCAACGATTCCTGCAGAAAAACATATTTACACGGTTTGGGATGCCAAGAGCAATTATCAGCGACGGGGCAAGCATTTTGACAATGACTAATTGCCAAGATGTTGCAACGCTCGCATATCACCCACAAACCAACGGGCAAGCAAAATTTCAACCGGGAGTTGAAGGGAATACTCGAGAAAGTTGTAAATCCCTCAAGGAAGGATTGGTCATTAAGACTAGATGACGACTTTGGGCATATCGCACCGCATTCAAAACACCATTAGGTATGTCCCCTTCCGGCTTGTCTATGGTAAAACATGTCATCTACCGTGGAAATCGAGCACAAGGCGACCGGGCAATCAAGACCGTGAATATGGATTGGGGAAGTGCGGACAAAAGCGCTTGATGGATCTCAATGAGATAGAAGAATTTCGTGCACTCGCCTATAACAATGCACGAATCTACAAGGAGAAAACAAAGCGATGGCATGACAAGAAACTATTGCCACGGCAATTCACGCCAGGGCAACTAGTTCTCCTATTCAATTCTCGGCTAAAACTTTTCCCGGGAAAGCTGAAATCAAGATGGTCGGGACCATTTGAAGTCGTCAAACCATTCTCCCATGGTGCTGTGATAATCAAGTCCATCTCTGACAACTATGAATTCAAAGTTAATGGACAAAGATTGAAGTACTACAATGGTGCCCATGTGGAACGTAACAAGGAAGTGGTCAATTTAGGAGATGCATGAGCATGCTCTCCCTTTTGATATTTTTATTTTTATTTATTTTTATTTTTGTTTTTGTCGATTAGTTAATTATTTATTTTTCATTTTTTTTTCTTCCGATTTTTTTTATTTTATTTTATTATTTTGCCGATTATTAGTAGTTTTAGGATAGATTTTTTTTATTCAAGTCTAAGAATCCTATTACACATCTTTATTTATTTTCTTTATTAGTTTATCTTTAATTTTAATCATTCTTTGATTTGTTTTTGAATTGTAGGAAAGGAAGTTCAAGATAAAGAAGGAATTCTAAACCAAGTAGGAAAACATCTTCAACAAGGAAACTAATGGGCTGAATCTAAGGCTTATATAAAGCCTCCAATTCATCCTAACCAAAACCCCTTTGTCGAAAATTCCTACCAAACCCTAAACCCTTTTTTCGATTTCCCCAATCCAACCACCTATCTTTTCTATAAAACCCATCACCCTTAACCTATTCCTACTTTCTATCTTGCAACTTTTTAGTTTATTTTCTTTTCTTTTCTTTGTTTTTACTCACAACCAAGATCATACATGGCATCCAAGATTAAACTTTTAGTTCATCCAAGTTCTTCCAAAGAACCAAGATACAAGAAGTTTGCTACACCACTGCGTTTCAAGAAAGATTTCAATCCAAGTTTGAAAGCCGGAAGATTCATGAAGAACAAGGCTTTGAATACTCCAACTCTCATCAAGATTTCGGCCTTGAACCATTCATCTTCAAGAGGATTGCACATCAAAAGTGGCAAATCTTTTGCCATCAACCGGAACCGGGTAACATCTCATGGGTAAGAGAATTCTATGCTCACTCACCTAACCCGGATAATCCTTATGTTTTTGTTCGTGACAAGGCCATACTTATAAGTCCCGAAAGCATCAACACCTTTTACGGACTTTACATTGAGAAGGACGAGCATCAAGCCTTCGTTGACCAAATCAATCCCAAGCAACTCGACAAGGTGCTTCAAGAACTCACTCAACCGGGAACCCATTGGAACGACGGTAAATACAAGGGCACGGTAAATCGCCTTCGGCTTAAACCTGAGGCAAAACTATGGAATAAGTTTGTTAAAACTTCTTTAATGCCCTCCACACACAATACTACCGTTGACATACCACGTCTTTTGCTCATACATTCTATTTTGCATAATCGCATCATTAACATTGGAAAAATTATTTGTGATGAGATTTTTGTATGCAGCTCAAAAGATAAGGATTATCTTTTCTTCCCTTGCTTAATTTCTAATCTTTGCAAGGAGATGCATGTCCCGAGTGAGTCCACCGATGAAAAGGCCCTACCCAAGTCTGGTTGGAATCAAGCACTAATCCGAAAGCTAATGGGAGAGGCACCGGGAGATTCTTCAAGGCCTCTAATTGTCACGGCAACTCCTGCCGCCGCGGCAATCCCTAATGCCCAAGCACCTAACGCCAGGGCAACTCGGCCATTAATCTCGGGACACTTTGAAGCACTTTTGCACCCATTGGAAAGCCGCCTAAGGCAAATTGAAGATCGGCAACTAATGTTCATGCGGTACATGAAGGAGCACAACAATGCCATCACCCAAGTCATCCTAGAAAAGTACCCGGACAATCGTGTGCCGTTCCCAATCTTTCCCGCCGAGATTCTTGCCCCGGCAACCAATGAAGCAGACACCACGGCAACCAACCCTGACAATGCCCCGGCAACCACTGCAAAAGCCAAAGGTAAAGCACCTATGCCCGAATCAACTCCTACGGAATCATTTTCTGATTTTTCAGATTCGGACGAGTCCTCCATTGAACCAATAAAGACCGCACCAATTGAATCCTCCAAACGAAAAGCCATTGACATTGATGAAGAGGATGATGAGGACAACCCCGTACGAGGATCGATTCCACCACCGGCAACAAGAAAACAACCATCACGTTCAAGCAAGAAAATCAAGACGCCAACTAGAAGGAAACTAATCATCTTCGATGACGAACTCTCGGAGTAAGTCCTCGTATGCATTTTTATTTTTATTTTTATTTTTTGTTATTTTTATGCATGCATTGAGGACAATGCCTCACTCGAGTTTGGGGGGGTTGTTATTAGTAATTACCATGTTTAGTTACATTAATCTTAAGTATTACATTTAGGATACATAAACTGCTTGCCATGCCTTTAATTAGAACAAGAATTGCTTAGATTTGATGAATATTCAATGATGACTTTACCAATGCACTTAATTGATAGAATTTTTATTCTAGGATAACCATGAAAAAAAAAACTTAGAATTTTACTATGATGCTAAATTTGATGAAACACTGTTGTGGTTTGACTGATTTAAGGAATTCTAGTAAAACTTAGGTCGATAATTAACAAATTGGGGGATTAGAATAAAAATTGGATGAATGCTAGAGGTGCCCGAAATTGGCTCTAGCATATGCTAAAAAAATTGATCACTAGAGGTGCCCGAAACTGGCTCTAGGAGGCGTTAAAAAAAATTTAACTAGAGGTGCCCGAAACTGGCTCTAGTCGATTAAATTAACTTAAGAAAACTAAAAATAAAACACTAAAGGTGCCCGAAATTGGCTCTAGTTAAAACATGTTAAAAAGAACCCAATGAAGTAATTTGAAAACCTATTGTTTGCATAGAATCCGAAAAATCAACTTGCACACAACTCCGCACACACTCACAAGCATTATAGTTTGATTCCGAGTAACTCCTCAGTTTTCCGAAAAATAAAAAGCCAATCATACTTTGTGCCCCGTTCGAGAATTGAAATCAAGTTCAAAGCTAAGTTTGTGAAAATTTGAAGTCTTGGCGGTAATTATGAGTTTGCGTTGCTTGAGGACAAGCAATAGTTCGAGTTTGGGGTGTGATAAGTGTTCAAAAGTACTATTTTTCTTACCCTTTTACTCATATTATTGTTAGACTTAGGCTCATATTAGTTGCATAGTTAGCCATTCATGCATTAATCCATGTTTCCTTCAATCGTTGAGCTTGATTACATAACTTGGTGATTTTTGTGAAATAGATGCTGCTTTGGTGTGTTTTTTTGTGTGTATGTGCAGGATCACTTGCCAAAGCAATGCCGAGCTAGTTGCCGTGGCAATGCATGAAGGATATGTCGAGCTAGTTGCCGTGGCGCAGTGCATGAAGGAGACGCAGCCAGTTGCCATGGCATTTGTCGACAAAGACCAAAAGCAATATGGATGTCGAAATTCATGACTTTACAAGCCCAAGATGACATGGAGCAAGGCCCAAGCCCAAAGGAATTTGATTGCCATGCAGAGATTAAAGAAGAATTAAATTCCAAGAAGATAGGAGAAGTTCTAATAGGAATAAAATTATAATAAAGAATTATATTCTTTAAAGATAATTTAATTCCAACTCAAACTCCTCCTCAAAGAAGGACTTTGGCCTAGCCCTATAAATAGCAAGGAAATTCGACAAATCCAGGAGAGGGAGCAAGAGGGAATTTCGACAAGACCAAGAGAGGAAGCAAAGGGGAATTTTCGACAAGCTTCATCTTTTCTTCCTTGTTCGATTGGGTTCATGCTAGGGATTGTTTATCTTGTGTTTCTTTGGAACCTAGCCATGAATTAAATTTACTTGGCTATGGTTATTGTGTTTTGTGGTTGTGAGAAACTATTGGTTTTTGTTTAGGTAATAAGAGTTTGCACTTTTCTATTTCAAGGTTTATTCATTCTTGGTTCTTATTATTGTTTGCGAGTGAATTGGGAGAGGATCTCGTGATTTCATCCATTTATCTAATATCGGAAGAGTTAGATTCAAGAAACGAATGAATATGATCTTTATTCAATCCAATGATGGTGAAGATTAATCCGGCTTAGGAATAAGTTAAGGATTTCAACGGCTAAGAGGAGCGCAAGATTGGTTGTTGTTCACCCTTGATCCACGCAGGGATGTATTATCAAGGCATGCACAAGTAGCTAGAGTTTCGACTTAGGGATAAGAAGAAACCATTGAAGAACGCTCCGCCGAACCTTGAAGTTGCTGCCCAGTCGCCCAAGTAGTTGCCCAACTAGTCGCCCAGGCAACCATCAATTAGTTGCCAAGGCAACCCCGTCGTGCAAGTTGCCACGGCAACTGAGTTGCCCGTGCACTCTTTTACCAAGACAATCCAATCGGTTATCACACCTCAACTCACGATAACCTAGCCTATCTCTCTCAATTGAATTCATCTTTTCTTTTACTTAATTGCTTTCTAGATTAGCTATTAGTTAAAACTTCTATAATCTTTTATTTGTGTTTTTACTTTTTACAGTGCAAGAGACTAGATTCTTGAAGTAGCACCAATCCATGTGGAGACGATATCTTTTATACTATAACTTGCGACGTGTATACTTGCACATTTGCGTAGCACTTATTACGCGTAACACTAGCCACCCTTGTATTCTTTTGGACCCCACTACTAAAAACCCCATAATCTCGTCATCTAAAACCGACGAATGAACCATTGATTGCACTGTCAACGAACACCTAACAACGAAGAAAAAAGAGTTCAATTGGGTTTCGATCAACGACTAGAGGATGAGAAATGTTAAATGGTGAGGTATCTGACACTTATGCAGTGAACGGTGAACCACCGACATGTGGGATGTTGGACGGTGAGGGAGATGTGATTTTGGGATTTGATTGAAAGAAATTAAAACTTTGAGATTTTTTAAAGAAATTCCGATTTATAAAGAAATTCAGAAATTAAAAATATAAAAAACAGGCCATGTGTCATATCTGATTGGATGATAGGATTTTTTAACAGCCGTTGACGGAAAAATCTTAAATGGTTCACAAAAGAAAACGTTAGGCACTTGTTTGGCCCCAAAATATAGTTCATGCACCTATATGGAAAAAATGTATAGTTTGGGCACCTTTTTGACTATTAAGCCTTCAATTTAAGGAAAGTTAATCTATTTAACTAACATGGCCAAAACGTTATAAAATGATAATATTAAGGGTAAACTACCTGGGTGACCGCTCAACTATTGGGTCCATCCTATTTGACCACCGAACTATTTAATTGGTCCTAATCAAACTACCAGACGTTAAAATATAACGGAAGGGTGATGTCGCAGTTAATGGAAATTTTTATAACTATACATTTGGTCTATGTTATTTACCTATTATATCAATTTGGTCCTAATTTTAATTTAATTAAATAAATTAATCACTCAATTAGATGTCGATACGTGTCATCACCTTATTGGAGGAATTTAATTATTTATTTTTATTTAATAAAATTATTTTCTTCTTCCACTCAGGTGATGACACGTGTCACCTAATTGGATAAGGAAAATAAAAGCAAGATTAATCTTGCCTTAGCTAGATGCAATCCCAGGACCTCCTGGGATAAGGGGCATGATATTGCCATTGAACCAACAACTCATTCATGATATAAAGTACATGTAGTATATGTCTTAGCTTGTTGTTAATGCAAGGAAAAAGAAAATAAATACAGATTAAAGGGATTCAAACATGACAAACTTTGGACGCATAAAAAAATTTAAACCACTGTAGAAATATAATAATTAAATTAAATTTGACAACATTTTATATATGTTAAATAATAGTTAATGCACGATTTAAAATAAAAAAATTTAAAATTATATTAAAAATTCATTTAAGAATTCAAACTCATGAATATAACTCTCATCATAAGATAAGTTTCGTTTTGTTAAATGAATTTTTAATACAATTTTAAATTTTTTATTAAATTAAATTTAATTTTATTAAAAATAAGAAATATAATAATTAAATTAAAGTTAACGCCATGAAAAATGAATTCAATAAGATTAACAACAAAATTAAAGTTGACTTGAATATATTTTTACTTTTAATATAATTTAATATATATAAAATGTTATCAACTTTAATTTAATTATTATATTTGTATACTGGTTTAAATATTTTTATGCGACCCAAAATTGTCATGTTCAAGCCTAGGGATGATCTTTTGACCCAGATTCGATGAGTTTTGACCTGACCCGATCCTATAGGCTCGGGTTTTTTAAAGAAAATTTTGGGTTTGGATTGAGTTTGGGTTTGATTTTTTTAGGATTAAATTGGGTCGGGTCGGGTTTAAGGTGGAAAATACCCTATCCGACCCGAAATAATAGTTTAATTTCATTCTAAATATTTAGGCATAAATGTTATAATGCCCCTCTTTATATATAAATATTTCAATTATCTCTCTATTTTGTCTAATAAAAATAGAATAATTATTATAATGCTTCATCTCTATTTGTATTTTTTCAATTAACTTCATATTTTATCGAATAATAATGAAAAATAACAATTTTTATTTATGACATGTCGGGCTAGGTTAGTTTCGGTTTTTTACTTTAGAATTTGGGTCGGGTTCGGATGGAATATCATAAATGTCGGGTCGGGCCCGATTTGGGTGGATGTGTTAAATTTTCGGGTCGGGTTCGGATTGACCAAAAATCTGACCCAACCTGACCCATGGCCATCCCTATTCAAGTCTCCTTAATCCATATTTATTTTTTCCTGGCATTAACAACAAGCTAAGACATATACTACTGTAGCGACTAAACAATCCAAAGTATCCCACTTTTCTTAAAAATTTGATTTTGGGGGAATTTTCTTAAAAATTTGTATTTTTAATGAAACTAGGGTCGCCATCGGTCACTTGGGTTAGGTTGACCGGACACTAAAAAAATAACTAGAGATTCTCATTTTTTGGGTTCGGGAGTCGGTTACGTGTGGGGAAGGGTTCGCACCCCCACCACGCCCAAACTTGGCACCAAATCAATTACCATTTTATTAATATCGGATTTTGCAAGTTAAAATGACGATTAAATTAAAATTTGGTTATACACGCGAGTTCATTTTAAAGGGATCTGGTGTTCAAGGAATAAACGAAAGACCACCACCTACTTCTTAGATACTAGCCATGTTTATCCTCGAAAAAAGGAGCGTCACATTAACAGTTTATATCCGGGTATGCAGTGCGATCATAAACATGGCATGATATACATACAAATAAACAAGGCATGAATTAAAGCATAGAAATAAACTCTAATTACAATACCACATAAAAATTAAACATATGAATTGTCTTAATAGGGGTTTTATCCTCTACGAAAAATAGACGTTTTAAGAAGAAAACTGTGTTTTTACGGAGTCAAAGGAGATGTTACCCGGAGACTGGGATGACGCTCCCAGCAGAATACCGTAAATGTTTTAAAAATGGAAAATGGTGGAAAATAGTAGGTGGAAATATGAAAAACGGATGGAGTCGCCACTGACCACTTTGGTAGGCCGGACACCATTAAAAGGTAACCAGAGATTCAAAATTTTGAGTTTGGGAGTCGGTTACACGTGGGGAAGGATTAGCACCCCACAACGCCCAAAATTGGTATCGCGTTGATTTGGTGTTGTCGTTGCAAGAAAACAAAAATTCAAATTTTAAATTTAAAGTTTTAATCCCTAAAAGAAAACAGTCTAAGGATAACATTTCCTTATTTACGAAACTTAGGAAGACGACACCTGAATGAGTCAGGATGTCGCTTCCTAGTCGGTATCCGAAATAAAGTAGAAAATATTCCCTTAAATTGACCGAGTTTAATACCTTAAACATACATACAAAAATATGCTCAAAAAATACTATATGTAATACTTAATACATAATGAAACTATAATAAATACTAAATATACAATAAAACCGTATAATATTCCATATATTTATGATACATTATCTATTGCCATAAGATGCTAAATATATAATACATATATACTAGCAAGATATGTACATAGTACTACACGTATACTATATCTAATAATAATGGTATGATATATATAGTATATTTATGAAACTATAATATGTAAATAACTAATATATAATATACATAAGGAAATATTTAAAATTTAAAACTAATTTATTATCACTTTACGTATATATAATGGTTTAAAATTATACCTTACATATATTTTAAATATATATAAATATATTAAAAACTTTACATATCTATACACATATAAGAAAATAAGCTATACTAAATATACATAATATTAAATATAATAATAATAGATTATACAATATATAAATATACTGTACATATAATGTAAAATATAAAAAAATATATGTATATATACCTAACATACTATATGCGATAAGAAGAAGAATAAAATATAATAATAATAATAATAATAATAATAATAATAAAGGAAACAGCGACCAAATTGAGAAAAAAAGATTTTAAACTGAAAAAGAGACGAGATTGCAAGACACTTGAAAGTTACAGTGACCCAAAATGTAATAAAACCATGTCTGATTTAACCGAGTTTAGTGGCCAAATTAAAAACAAATTAAAACATCTAGGGACTTATAGTGTAATGATACCATGCGATAGACTAAGAGTGAAAATTAGGCTGTGAAAGAGGGGTTTAATGTGCAATTTATCCCTAATTTTAATCTAGTATATAACTTATTTTTTTCTAAAAAATTCATTTGAATCTAATTAAACAAAAAATAAAGAGAGCTTTGCTCTCAAACTCTCCCCAGCCCAGCCGGTGCAGTGGTGGCCGGCCACCTACGCCGCCGCGGGCCGCCGTCACCGGTGGCCAAAATGTAAAAAGGCGCGACCTTTTCGACTCCCTTTGACGCCCCGATTGAAAATCCGACCTCGAATTTTCAAGAAAAAGTCCCTAAACTTTTAGATATGAGACGCAAAGTAAGGTAAAAAAATTCATACCTTTTCGAATCTTTTTCACTATGATTTCCACCTTTTGTATGTATTTAGCTACTTTTTTATATTCGAACGAAGCAAAAGTATAGAATGCGTGTGTGTTTTTTTCCGAAAAATCCACTGTTTTTTATATATTTGAATCCAAGAAAAACCTCCCTTACATTGTGGATTTTCATGGGTTTTTATAACCCGTTTGGTACATGCATTATGTAAAAAAGACTAACAATTTGCTCTGAATTCTTTTGTAGGTCTGATGATTTGGGCAGTGGCCGGCAAGGTGGGCGGTGGCCACCGCGCATGGCCAATGGTGGCGCATGTGGTGGCCACGCGCGATGTGAGTGGACAGTGAGGGGGTGCGGCGGCAGACAAATTGTTTAGGCTAGGGTTTTTATTTTTTAGGGTAAAGGGTATTTCGGGTAAATTTGGGTATTTTGTATTTGGGTATAATAATAATAATGGGTAAATGGATTTTTTGGGTGTAATGGGCTTTAGGGTTATATTTTAAGTTGGGCTTAAAGACTGGACTAAAATAGGTTACTACAGTTGCCCCTCTTTGCTCATTGATGTGTAACAGGAATAGGGCAAAGACAAAAGAGTAACCATTTTATGTCCGATGGGGTATGGGTTCCTTCTTTCTGGCTACCGCTTCTTCCTTGGGCTTCTCTTGATCTTCTTTATCGCTCTTCAAAATGGAGGATTTGTTGGGGAAGTCGAAGTCTTAGGTGATCCGTTGGAGGAGACAAAATGAGCTCGGCTTGCTACGACTCTGACGACGACGTAATGCTTGGAGAAAATTTGACCTAGCTGCAACACTGACAAATAGACAAGGTCTACAAAATTTGATCCAGCAACAACACTGACGAAGACACATGATCGATAGACTAAGATTTGGTCCAACTATAACACCGACGATGAGGCAGGATCGAAAGTTGGTAAATTTTGATGCGAAGCTTCTTTTGCATTTTTCTCAAATGCATAGGGATCAACGGTTTTGAGTTGCCTTTACCGGTAGCCGTTTGCTCCGGGCTAGTTGTACCATTCCCTGGTAACAATCAGTTTGTACCAATCATGATGTTGGATTTTTTCAAAGGATTTATTTTCCTTTGACCATTTGTGAAAATGGATTTTCAATGGACATTGGAATTATCCATTATCTTAAACTTTACTGTGTTTAAGCACGTTGTGCCAACATTTCTATTGGACTTGTCAAAAACTTCGATCCAGCTTGAACCCAGCCACACCATTAACGGAGGGACATGATCAAATATCAACAACTTGGGTTCCACCACACCATCAACAGAGAAGCAGAATCGAATAACAACAACTCAAACCTTACTACACCATCAACAGATGAGAAGGAATAAACCGCAACTTGGACCTTACTATGCCCTTAATGGTAGAGTAAGAACGAATGGCAATGATAACCCAGCCACACCATCAACGGAGGGATCAGATCGGGTAATTTGGATCTTACCACGCTATCAACAGAGAAGCAAAACCTGGATCTTAGCAACTCAAACCTTACTACACCATCAACGGAGGAGCAAGAATGAACAGCAACTTGAACCTTACTATGCCCTCAACGGCAGAGTAAGAACGAACGGCAATGTAAACCCAGCCACGCCATCAATGGAAGGACCGGATCAGGTAATTTGGATTCTAGAACGCCATCAACGGAGAAGCAGAACTTGAATCTTAGCAACTCAAACTTTACTACACCATCAATGGAGGAGCAGGAATGGACATCAACTTGGACCTTACTATATCCTCAACGGCAGAGTAAGAATGAACGGCAACGTAAACCCAGCCACACCATCAACGGATGGACCGGATCGGGCAATTTGGATTCTACCACGGCATCAACAGAGAAGCAGAACCTGGATCTTAGCAACTCAAACCTTACTACACCATCAACGGAGGAGCAGGAATGAACAACAACTTGGACCTTACTATGCCTTCAACGGCAGAGTAAGAACGAACGGCAATGTAAACCCAGCCACACCATCAACGAAGGGACCGGATCGGGTAATTTGGATTCTACCACGCCACCAACGGAGAAGCAAAATCTAGATGATAGCAACTCAAACCTCACTACACCATCAACGGAGAAGCAGTGATGAACCGCAACTTGGACCTTACTACGCTCTCAAAGACGGAATAAGAATGATCAATAATTTGAACTTGGCCACACCATCAACTGAGGGACATGATCTGATAACGGTCTCAACCTCTCAATAAACGCAAGAGGTGACATTGGATATCTGTAATTCAGACCTTGTTACACCATCAGCGGAAGAACAAGACGGATGAAGACGGCTTGGACACAACCATTCCATCAACGCAAGAGGCTGGACCGAATAGCTGCAACTTGGACTCAACCTCTCCATCAACGCAATAGGTGAGATTGGATATCTGTAACTTGTACCTAACATCTTCATCAACGTAAGAGGCAAGATTGGATGTCTGCAATTCGGACCTTGTTACGCCATCAATGGAGGAACAAGACCGGATGAAAGCAGCTTGAACCTGGCTACACCATCAACGGAGGAACCAAATCAAATGATAATAACTTTGGACCTAACCACTCCATCAACGAAGGGGCAAGATCGGAGGATGAAGATTTGATTTTTCTTGATATTTGGTTTTTTTTATTTTTTATTTTTTATTTTTTTGAATTTTTTTATTTTTTATTTTTATTTTTTGACCTAACCTGGATAGGGTTTGATCTGCTACACTACTAACGGAGAGACAATATCTGAACTAAGTTAGTTTACCATAACTGACGGAGGTATAACCCACAAAATACTTGATCTGTTACGCCACCGACAGAGAAGAAAGATCTTTAGAAATTTGATCTACCACAACACTGACGGAGAGGCAAGATTTGGGAAAAATAGGATATGCTACACCACTGACGAAGAGATAAGATTCGGAGGGAAATTTGATCTTGTAACACCACTGGCGGAGAGGTGAGATCGGGAAAAAAATAGGATATGTTACATCACTAGTGAAGAGTCGAGGTCCGGAGAAAACTTTAATCTGTTGCCATCAATGGTAGCGCGAAATCTGAAAATGAAGAATAACATTAATTAGTAAATGTTCAAAATTTTGTCATTGAGCTAGATGTTTGAGATTGTCTGTATATTCGGCTTTCTTCAGGGCTAGAGGTTGATCATCATATTGTTGCCCCTATGATTGAGGTTTTTCGGTCTCCTTTCTGGACCTGTTTATGTGTTCTAGCCAAAAATAAATGCATGAGGTATGCCCCTAACTTTATGCCTAATGCATGCCTAATGCATGATAACTCGTATGAATGTATGATGTATGCACTTGATGCCAAATGATCTTAATGAATGTGTAAATGATATTTTTTGCCCCCAAAGGGATGCCCTTGACCTCATGTTGAGCTCTCGGTCTTGTTTTGTGGAGATGCCCCTAATCTTCCTTGGCTTTGATCATCTTCTTCTATCTTTTCTGGTGCATACACCAAAATTAATTTCATTGAACTTTGTCTAGAAATGAAGCAAATTTGAAGCTTGGAGTATATTTTTGTCTTTTCTTAAAGGATGAACGGGTTATGTTACCCCCAGTCGGACCTTTTAGAACTCGTCTGGAAATGCCCCATAGACGTGGGGTCTTGTAGAGGCATGGTGTCTGTATGAATGTGGATTTTTTTTAAAAATGCCCCTAAACCGGGCTCTTGCATAGGTCCAACATGGTGCTAGATTTCGCTTTATTAGGTATTGCTGGCATGAGACATCCCGGGGACCAGTTTCAAAATTGTGAATGTATGCATGTAGATGCAAATTGCATGTTCTAGATACAAATGTATCGATTTAAAAATGGTTTCTGTGGCTCAACTTTTGAACTCATGGGATTTGTTCGCAACTTTGAATTTTGCATTGACATCTAGGGTACTAGACTTTCTCCCGATGATGAATTTCCATTTTGTTTTAAATTAGGAACCAGTCGTGAATCAGTACTTCATGCGAATGAAATGCAAGAAATTAAAGTGATGCGGCAATGCAATTAATGCATAATAAATTGAACATGATGCAATAAAAAAACAAAGTCAGATTGAATAAAGATAATCAAATGAATAAATTAGTGAAAAGGAAATTAAAATGGATAAAAAAACTATACACAAAAAATACAGGCACCAAAGCCTAACAAGGAGACCACTAAATGGGCAGAGTTTCGCATGGCTTAAGAGGTCGGCTCCTACGACTCACTATATGAGATTCGGATCTAAAGGAAAATGGTACTCAAACTGTCGCGAGGACATCGATTCGAGGGAATACGACCCTTATACCATACGAGAGTGAAAACCCCACGAAATATAAGGATCAGTACTCCGGGAGCACATTACAACACTACGGAGGTGAAGACCCCACGAAACGAAGTAATCTCTCCCACTTACGGGTTGAGGAGCTCGGGTAGAAAGCTCATGCATGAATGTCGAGGGACTAAAAATTAAATCAAAATTTTAAATTTCTTGCAAGACAACACAAAATCAACCTTGGCCTGACTCTCTTAAAAATATCCACAGCAGAGTCACCATCTGTCGTAATAGAGGTTTTACCCTCTACGAAAAATAGACATTTTAAGAAGAAAACTGTGTTTTTACGGAGTTAAAGGAGACGTCACCCGAAGACCGGGATAAAGCTCCCAACAGAACACCATAAATGTTTTAAAAATGGAAAATGGTAGAAAATAGGAGGTGGAAATATGAAAAACGGATGGAGTCGCCACAGGCCACTTTGGTAGACCGAACACCATTAAAAGGTAACCAGAGATTCAAAATTTTGGGTTCGGGAGTCGGTTACGCATAGGGAAGGATTAGCACCTCACAACGCCCAAAATTAGTACCGCGTTAATTTGTGTTGTCGTTGCAAGAAAATAAAATTTTGAATTTTAAATTTAAAGTTTTAATCCCTAAAAGAAAACAGTCTAAGGAGAACATTTCCTTATTTACGTAACCGAATAAGACGACACCTGAATGAGTCAGGATATCACTTCCTAGTCAGTATCTGAAATAAAGTGGAAAATAGTCCCTTAAATTGACCGAGTTTAATACCTTAAAAATACATACAAAAAGATGCTCAAAAAATACTATATGTAATACTTAATACATAATGAAACTATAATAAATACTAAATATACAATAAAACCATATAATATTCCATATATTTATGATACATTATCTATTGCCATAAAGATGCTAAATATATAATACATATATACTAGCAAGATATGTACATAGTACTACACGTATACTATATCTAATAATAATGGTATGATATATATAGTATATTTATGCTATAATATGTAAATAACTAATATATAATATACATAAGGAAATATTTAAAATTTAAAACTAATTTATTATCACTTTACATATATATAATGGTTTAAAATTATACCTTACATATATTTTAAATATATTAAAAACTTTACATATATATACAATATAAGAAAATAAACTATACTAAATATACATAATATTAAATATAATAATAATAATAGATTATATAATATATAAATATACTGTACATATAATGTAAAATATAAAAAAAATATATATGTATATATACCTAACATACTATATACGATGATAATAATAATAATAATAATAATAATAATAATAAAGGAAACAGAGACCAAATTGAGAAAAAAAGGTTTTAAACTGAAAAAGGACGAGATTGCAAGACACTTGAAAGTTACAGGGGCCTAAATGTAATAAAACCATGTCTGATTTAACCGAGTTTAGTAGCCAAATTAAACAAATTAAAACATCCAGAGACTTATAATAATACCATGCGGCAGACTAGGAGTGAAAATTAGGCTGGGAAAGAGGGGTTTAGTGTGCAATTTATCCCTAATTTTAATCTAGTATATAACTTATTTTTTTCTAAAAAATTCATTTGAATCTAATTAAACAAAAAATAAAGAGAGCTTTGCTCTCAAACTCTCCCCAGCCCAGCCGGTGCAGTGGTGCCGGCCACCTACGCCGCCGCGGGCCGCCGTCGCCGGTTGTCGAAATGCAAAAAGGCGCGATCTTTCCGACTCCCTTCGACGCCCCTGTTTCAAATCCGACCTCGGATTTTCAAGAAAAGTCCCTAAACTCGTAGATATGAGACGCAAAGTAAGGTAAAATTTTTTTTTATACCTTTTCGAATCTTTTTCACTCCGATTTCCACCTTTTGTATGTATTTAGCTGCTTTTTTTATATTCGAACGAGGCAAAAGTATAGAATGCGTGTGTTTTTTTCGAAAAATCCACTGTTTTTTATATATTCGAATCCAAGAAAAACCTCCCTTACATTGTGGATTTTCATGGGTTTTTATAACCCGTTCGGTATGCATTATGTAAAAAACACTAACAATTTGCTCTGAATTCTTTTGCAGGTCTGATGATTTGGCCGGTGGCGGCCACGCGCGATGTGAGTGGAAGTGAGAGGGTGCGGCGGCAGACAACTTGTTTAGACTAGGTTTTTGTTTTTTAGGGTAAAGGGTATTTTGTATTTAGGTATAATAATAATAATGGGTAAATGGATTTTTTTTGGTGTAATGGGCTTTAGGGTTATATTTTAATTTGGGTTCAAAGCCCGGACTAAAATAGGTTATTATGTAAACAAATACACAAGATGAAAAATACCAAAACAAATAACAAGACATGCCATATAACATGCATAACAAGACATGCACTCGATTTTCTTAAAAAAAAATACAAAGCAAAACCATGCATCACATACATCGTGGCATTAGCATATACTGAAAATAATAGAAAACAAACATAAGCTATACTGTAAAGGACATGCATGCATAGAGCAACCTATAAAACACACTATCACATATTTACATACACTACAAAAACCTATATATACATACAGTACATGGAATGCATATAACAACACATGTAAAAGTTAAGCATACATACATATACGACATGCTGGAAATATATAAAAAGAAATATGCATACGAACATAAACAAGACACTATATTACATAACATAAAAAACACATTTATATGGTAAACCAAAACAATCAAGCATACGAACCAACTAAATCTTAAAATGACAGAGGCACCTAATAAAAATTATGCTAAAAAAAACAAAGGAAAGCTTAAACCTATTTTCATTTCAAGGAAACGTTCCAAGCACAAACCGACAGAGCAAAGCTCTCCGAAATACAAAAACCCTTCCTTCGTTGCTACCTCACTCTCGATTTCAATCAGACCAGGACCGGAAACATCGAATCCCTCAAAAAACCCGAGAAAGAAAAGAAGAAAAAAAAACAAATCGTTACCTTCAAATTGGATACCGATGACAGATGGGATGGTTTTTGGTTTAGGGTCTGGTTTTTATCACGAGGAAGCTGGTTCGGTGATAAATGATGAATGGTTGATTAGGAGGGTGTGTTGATGTTTGGAGGGGTAAGTGAGGCTCGGTTTTGGAAGGGTGAAGGAAAGGTCGTGGCGTTGAGAGGTGAGGAAGATGACAAAGGGGAAGAACAACCCCGCCTTTGGAGAATGGACGGTTTAAAAATTTTGGGGTTACGTGTAATTTTTAAAATGCGACTTTTAATTTATAATAAATATAAACTTTTTTTTTCAAAAATTATCTTAAAAAGCATTATTATATTTTTTTTTGAGTAAAAAAAATAATTATAAATATTTAAAAATTTAATATTTTTACTTAAAAAATATCATTTTTTATATATTTAAAATTTTAAATAATTATACATAATTATATATTCAAATTTATAATTTTTTATAATTATTTAACTTAAAATATTTTATTTTTAAATATTTTTCTCAAAAATTATGTGCAGTTACTCTTATTAGGCATGTTCAGAATCCTCACTGCCCTCCGCTTAACAAAGGGCAATCTTTTTGTTGGTGTAAATGGGTGGGACCCAAGAATCTGTGGTAGTGGGTATTTGGGATGGAGGTGTCAGGTAGAGGCATGGGGTGTGCCGTGAAAAGTAAGATGAATTGAATGCCTTAATTTTTTTATATTTTTTTCAAATAACAATAATATTATTATTAAATAATAATAATAATAATAATAATAATAATAATAATATTTTTTTTATATCTATGAGGTCCTAAGATTAAATCTGCCAAGATTAGTCTTGCTTTTATTTTCTTCATTCAATCGAGTGACATGTGTTACTATTTGATTGAGTGATTAATTTATTTAATTAAAATTAAGATTAAATTAATATAATAGGTAATTAAAAGGGACAAAATTTATATTTGTTTCATTAATTACCACGTCATCTTTCTATTAAATTTTAATAGCTGGTGGTTTAATTAAGACCAATTAAATAATTTGATGGTAAAATTTTTCATTTTTTAATTGAGTGATCAAAATAGTACGAACCCAAGAATTGAGTGTTACCCCAATAGTTTACCTTAATATTAATGGTCAAAACATTAATTTTTAAAATTCAATGAATAAAAGTATATACTTAGAAACGAAAATTATAATTACAATAGTTTATCCAAAATTAAAAACAGAGTTTAAACCAGAATAATTACTTGGATCGATAGAAATAAAATTTAAATAATTAAAAATTTGTCCACTCGAATTATTCAAAAAATTTTATGGAAAGATGAAAAGAAATAAAAGGTTTGCGTGTGCTAATTTACTTCATTGGCAAAGCAACGTCTGTCAGGTCACCATCTTGTGTCCCGACATAGCCTGGTGGAAATGGGAAAAAATAGTTATAATAAAAAATTGCAGGAAAAGAAAACAATCACGCGATTTAGCAGCCATACTCAGATTCTCTTTCCTTCCTTTAAACCACAAACTCTCCTCCCTCCCTCCCTCTCTCTTTCAATTTCCACTTTGCATCTTCTTTTGGATCCTTCTTTGACGAGCTCAGTTTCTAGGTAAAAAAATCTTACGACTTTTCAGTTATCCTGTGTTGATTAAAATTTATGTTCTTTTTCTTTATTTTGTTTTTTTATTGCATTGTTTGGATGTTGTTATACAAAACTAATCAATCCTTTGAATTGGGTTATTTGCTCTGTTTATTTAGATTAAACGTTTCACTTTTTTATTATGTATAAATTTGCTGAATGATTGTTTACGGTAAGCAAAAGATCATGATAATAAATATAGAGCTTAAGATAAAAAAGGTATATTATTAAGAATCTGATAAGTATTAATACAGGGGAAATATTTCAAGTTATTACACCGTCATGGGTTTTCTTATATTTGAAGAATTCGATTCGCTTTCTTATATTTTATTCCAAATATTGGATCTTAAGTCTTCCTTTTGGCTGCTTCATTTTTTTCCTGCAGTATTGATGTATTTGCTTGTGTTTTTCTCCTATTTTAGCATAGATCTCAGAGAAGTTTTCTGATTGCAGTGACAGACAGTAGGATTTGCTTATTTGTGTTTCATCGTTTTGTACATGACCAATGCTTGGTTGTTCAGGAAGATCTCCTATAAAGGAAACTGTAACCTAAGGATGCGATGCGGATGCTGGGAACCTAATCCTAGTTTTGCTGAATGTTACCTTCTTAAGAGTATCTGCTTGAATCAACTAGATTAATCCCCAGGTTCATCTCCCCGAAGGCTTTGCTTGGAATGTTGGATGAAAAATTAGCTAAAGATTTGAAGTAAGAAAATGATTATAAATCTTAACCATTTGATTAACTAATTTTTCATCTTTCATACCAAGCAACGCCTAAATGTTTATGGTTCACAGTCTGAATTGATTGTTTTGGTGAAGTTGAGATGTAGAGGAGAGCTCTTTTGGTCCTTGGATTGTTTGGAAACCTTTTCCTTTTCAGATGCATTCTAACATAGTTTTTGGGTTTATCTTTTTGTCATATTGTAATTAGGATAAATTGTTGGTTTTAGTACTAGACACTACTAGTTTTAAATTCTTGTAGTTTTTAGCTAACGGTGATGATAAGATCCAACTTTATAGTGTCTTCTTGCTTCGATACCAAGGTAATTTTGAGAAATTGTGATTGTATCTTCATCTCTCTAGCCTGAATATTTTCTTTTCAATTGTTGTTTTGCCTTGAAGGAGTGTCTGTAATTAATGGCTTTGGTTACAACTGATGAAGTGTGTGATGCAAATCCACAGCTAATCGTGAGTGGTGAACTTCGGGAATATTCCAAATATACGGTCGTCGCCCGGTCTTCTCTGGACCTATAGTTACAATTAAAGTGTTTGAAGACAATGTTTTGATCCGTGAGTTCCTTGAGGAGAAGGGTAACGGCAGAGTTCTGGTTGTAGATGGGGGTGGTAGTTTAAGATGTGCCATACTTGGAGGCAACCCCGTGGTTCAAGCTCAAAATAACGGATGGGCTGGAATAGTGGTTAACGGCTGCGTAAGGGATGTTGATGAGATAAATGGTTGTGACATTGGGGTGAGAGCTCTTCATTCTCACCCTATGAAGGCCAATAAGAAGGGAATGGGGAGAAACATGTCCCGATAACCATTGCCGGGACTAGAATCTGTGATGGGGAGTGGCTTTATGCAGACACGGATGGTATCCTCATCTCCAAGACCGAGTTATCAGTTTGAGTGCCCCTTGTCTACCTAAAGACAAGATAAAATCTGCAGGATGCCATTCCACCCTGGTAAGCTATGTAATGTGTTTCTGTTCCTGAGTTGAGATTGATGTACTATTAACTCGTGACAATGAATGTATGCTAGTCTGTGACTATCATAGTGTTCTTGATAAATGAGAATGGTTAATAATTTTGAGAAAATATTTGAGAGAGATTAAGATGTGCTAAAGTAGCATCCGCAAATAATTTATTCATCTGCCTTAAGCTTACCATTAAACTCTCTTGACTGGAATGGTATCTTCTTGCATATATTTAGATCTATCCAAGGCTGCTGAGACTCGAATTACAACTTGATTCTATGTGCTTTCAATTATAATTTAGTGTATAGCACATGCAATTATTTAGTTTTTAAGTTCATATATAAAGAGTTTTATTAATTAAAAAAGTAAAATAATTAAACTATGACATAAATATTGCACAAATATACGATGAGCCAAAATCTTATATAATAAAGGGTAAACTATCCATAGGGGTGTGCATTCGGTTAATTCGGTCGGTGGCTAAATCGAATTAGTCATAACTGAATTTTTTAGAATTTTAACCGTTAACCGAACTGAATTAGCCTTAACCGAATTAGCCGAGCTGAAATTATTTCGGTTAATTCGATCAGTTTTTGAATTAACTAAAATTTGTTATAAAATTTTGGGTAAATTTCACAATTGGTCACTAAATTATGGTAAAAATGACATTTTTAGTCATTGAATTTTCATTTTATACCAATTTGATAAAAGTTTAATGAACATTTTATAATATATCAAAAAATTTAATGATCATTTTATAATTTTTAAAAGTTCAATGATCAAAAATAATTAATTAATTCGATTAATTAACCAATTTCGAACCGAATTTTTCAAAAAAAAAATTAGCCGTTAACAGAACTTACTTAAAATTAACCGACTAAATTAACCGAAAAAATTTTGTTCAGTCCGTTAATTCGGTTAAAACCGAATAATGCACACCTCTAACTATCCACTTACTACCCAATCTATTGTCGCGGTTTTGTTTTGATACTTCACATATTATTTTTGAAGAAGTGATACATAACGTTATATTTTAAAATTAAACAAGACTCAATTTTAAATCGGATAATAATAATTTTTGGTCCAAAACTTATATATTTTTATCAATTTAATCGTAATCTTAAATATTTGCGTTTAAACTATAATTTTACCTTTTTTTTCTTCTTTCCCAAAATCTCTCCGTTCTTTTCGGTCAACCCTAGGCAAAAAAAAAAAACCTTTCTTATTCTCAAATTGATAGAAATGTATAGGTTTTTGGGAGTGAAATTGTTAATGAAATTCATGGATAATTAGAGGATGTTCTCAGTACCACTTATCTGTTGGCATATCCAAGTATCCTTGCGAGGTAATTGTCCCCCGATGTGATTAAAATACTTATTTTGAATCCTCTGTTCCATTTGTAATATTCTTTTGATGCATTGCATAGCCTGGGTTTGTTATTAAAAAACAGAGAGGTAAAAAGAGGTAGGAGAAGAAGATAATATATCACATGCGTTTTTAACGAAAGTTAATGAAAAAGATCAAAATAAAAACAGATTAAAAATTAAATAATTTTAATAAAAAATTTAAAAGTTCAGTAATTAAAATACATGTGTCCTAAAAGTTCAATAACCAGGGGCGTACCTTACCTTAAAATTAAATTATAAAATAGAATTTTTAAATTAAATTAACTTTATTTTTTTTTTCTCAACTCGATGTAATAGTCGTACATAGTAAAATGGGTAAGCCGGGATAAATAATTCGAGTTTGGCGGTATCAGTATGTGTGAAAATAGTGCAAGTTCAGGTCTATTTAATGGAATTTCACTTTCCAAAAACCAAAACACGAACTGCCTGCCTCTGTTTCCACCACAATCCGAAGCCGCCGACCCATATTTGGTCCCGATGAAGAGGTGGAAGCTGCGGAAAACAACTGTTTTTCTTTCTCATTTTCATCAAATAGGTAACCTTTCTTCACTTGTTCATATTAAAAACGAAAACCCTCCTTTCTGTTTTGGGTTTTGCTCTTCTTCTTCTCTTAGGAGCGTAGGTAGCACCAGAAAGATATCTAAGAAACCTGCCAAGGGGAATGAAAAAAAGTATGAGTTCCGTAATATTGTTGACGCCCTCACTTTGTTTAATCAGATGGCTCATGCTTCTCCCAGGCCTTGTGTTCTGGAATTCAATAAATTGTTAGGGGCTGTTGTGAGAATGGAGCATTATGCCATTGTTGTTTCTCTTTGTAAACAGATGGAATTGTTGGGCATAGCCCATGATGCTTATACGCTCAACATTTTGATGAATTGTTTCTGTCGTTCGCACAGAGTGGATTTTGGGTTTTCAGTTTTAGGGAAAACGTTGAAGCTCGGTTATAGACCGAATTTAGTTATTTTCTCTACTTTGATCAAAGGGTTTTGCATTAAAGGTAAAGTTGCTCAAGCCGCTAGGTTGCTCATTGAGATGGTTCTGTCAGGGTTTCATCCCGATTTGTATATATATACTACAATGACTACTGGACATTGTAAAATAGGCAATAGCACCGGCGCTCTTAGAATGTTGAGAGAGATGGAAGAAAGAGGTTTCAGGCCCGATATAGTAGCTTATACTGCTGTTATTGATGGCCTTTGTAAGAGTAACTTCTTAACTGAGGCTTTGGACCTTGTTTCTGAGATGAAGGTAAAGGAATTCAACCGGATGCTGTCACTTACACCGCATTGATTCGAGGAATGTGTAGTTCGGGCCAGTGGAGTGAGGTGAACAGATTACTCAATGAAATGGAGGCCAAGAATTTGAAGCCTAATGCTGTGACTTATAATATTTTGGTTGATGGACTTTGGTAAAGAAGGCAAGATTTCTGGGGCTCTAGGTGTAGTTGAAATGATGGCTCGTAAAGGTATTCAGCCTAATGTTATTACATATAGTGAATTGATAAATGGATATTGTTTGCGGAATGAAATAGATGAGGCAAGAAAGGTTTTCGATTCAATGGTTAACCATGGATGTGAACCTAATGCATTTAGTTACAATATCATGATCAATGGATACTGCAAAACTAAAAGGATCGATGAAGCACTAAAGCTCTTTCATGAAATGACTCAAAAAGGACCAGCTCCTGACACCGTTACATACACCACTCTTATGGGTGGCATGTTCCTAGTTGGAAGGCTTTCAGTTGCAGAAGAACTCTTTGAGGATATGCGATCCTGTGGTCAAGCTCCAAATTTAACTACTTACTCAGTTTTGCTAGATGGACTATGCAAACATGGTCGTGTTGATTTGGCATTGGAACTATTTCATGACATGCAAAACAGTGAGGTGGAACCCTATATTGTCCACTACAATATCATACTCAATGGCATTATTGAAGCTGGGCATTTTAAAGCTGCAAGGAAACTATTCTCTCACATATTTCTCTTTGGTTTAAAGCCTAGTCTCCCAACATATAACGTAATGATCAAGGGACTTTGCAAAGAAGGACAACCTGAAAAGGCATATGACATTTTCAGGAAGATGGAAGAAGAAGATTGTTTTCCGAATACCATCTCTTACAATATTATAGTACGGGGTTTCCTCGAAAGAAGTGTCCTTTCAAGAGCTATGGAAATTCTTCATGAAATGGTAAATAAAGGATTTTCCGCTGATGCATCCACAGCAGTCATGTTAGTAGACCTATTGTCAATAAATGAAGAACATCAACCAACCTTATGAAATAAGTCGAGCATTGTGAAGATCATCAGGCAATAATGAGGAAGATGTACAGTAAATGCCAACATTTTTGCAAGGTGTGCAAAGTCTCTTCTATGTTTCTAGTACGTTAATTCATTTCTTCTGAATCAGGAATGAAGGCAATATTTACCATTCGGCAGTAACATTAATATTATTTAAACCAAAAAGTAGGTTCTTTTTGAATCAGTACCTTTTTGTCTTTGAGTTGTTTATAATATAACCATAACCATAATTTTCTTGGTGCTGTTTCAATAGAAACCTAACACACAAGATTAAACAAATTGTTGTATTCAGATTCAACTCTACATAGAGCTTGAAGTGAGTACTAAATTCACCAAGGAAATACCTAAATTTCGGAATCTCAGAAAGAGTCTTTTTCTTCAATGTGGAATTAAGAAGGCTCAACTGCATCGGGTCATGTGGGGCCAGGATTAAGTACCAACAGACTTTTCTCAAGACCTGCAAGTAATAACATATATGAGAACAGCTCAATGGGACATGGAAAGAATATATATTAAGATGTGCTTTACCGGTATCCATTGAGAGGGGCTTTCCCTGATGGAATGAATCTTGTACATTGCCTTTTAGCAACGGCAAATTTCAAGGTAGTCATTGTTATGGGAGTAATACCTATAGAGAAAAGGAGAACACAAGGTAAGATAAATGCAACCACAAAGCATCGGAGGAGGTAACTCATCAATTCATTTCACCTCCAACCACTTGGCACTTAGATGTGCCCTATAGTGAAATGAAGAGACTATGCTTCTCATTCTTACATCCAATAACAGTTTAAATTTTATGGATATATTTTTCAAATTTCCAGCACAACTAAAACCCAATCCCAATTATTCCAATGACTTGAAAGTGCATTGGATATTTGATAAGATAACTACATAGAAAAACCAAGTTGAAAACACAATTTCCACATAGCCAGTCTATTGGGTTTTGACAACACCCAGTCCACCCTGCACACCCGGACATCGAGTAAAAGAATAAACGGAGAATGAAAAGATATCTTAACAGTAGCTACAATTATGTTCTGAGGTTAAGCTCACAAAGGATAAATATTTGTGCGAATGGGTGTTTACATAAAATTGATACCGTTCAACAGGCTATAAAAAGTATGCAAGAAACTTTAAACCTTTCAACAATAATTATCAAAATCCAGAACAGTTACAAGAAAACTGACCGTGAAAAGTTGATTGAGAGCAAAGAGGAAATACAGTGTAGCAATCATGTGGTTTGAATTGATAGTTCAGCTTATCAAAGGGACTCGTTGAAGGGATACCCAGATCTATTTAGGGTTTTAATAAAATTTCTTCTTAAGGCTTTATTATTGCCGAGGAACGTTGATTCTTGATACAAAGTAGTTACGATCGTGTGTTTCGTATTGCTAATTCAACTCATCAAAGGGAGACTAAAATCTTAGGACTTGCTAAAGATATTCAATTCTCTTTAGGTTTTTAATAGAAAATTCTAATCAAGGTTTTACTATTTCACATGCCCCTTTAAATAAGGACCAATCTTATCACATAAGTAGAAACCTATTCTAGAGGAGAAATAAAAAATAAAAGAAAAACGAAAAAATCATTAACTAAAGGACCCAATTTAACAACCTTTCTAACAGCAACATACCGTATCATCAGCTGCAACTCCATTAGTGAAGGTATATCAGCAGGAGGCTCCTCTACAACATTGTCACCTTCTTTTGGTTTCTTTTCTTCCTCTGAAGTGTCAACATCAAATACTCTAGGGCTAATCTTCCTTGAAAGAATCTGAGCACGAACATAATCTTGACTATCTAAGCAGAGGCGAACCTACAAAATTAATTATAAACAATTTGACTGAAATATCATTGCAATCTAATCTAAAAGATACAATAATATTAAAAACACAAAAGGTCATGATCAAAATAAGATGCTCATACTTGTTCAAGAATGAAGGCGATTTTCTCAGTTTTTGCCATGGCAGCGAAAGTTTCCACCTGCAGTTCAGACCAATCAAATAGTAAGAAAAAGGGGGATAAATGCGAAGATCCAAGAAGCAACCATCTTATTATAGAGGAAACTTACTGCAACTTCCTGCATTAAATCTGCAGCTTCAGCAATAAGGCCCTGCTCTTCTTTAATCTCTGCAAGTTTCTTGATCAATCTTGCTCTCTCAATTTCAACATAAATCTACAGAACAAAGAAGTTTGTTTAGCCAGAACATTACAACAATAGACAGATTACATCAGATAACCCAAAAGAAGATAACATCAGAACTCACCTTCCCGGCAGACACACTGTGCAGTGTCTTGATCAGCTCTATACGAGTTTCAAGATCTGGTGTCTCATCAATGTACTGCATTGCTTGCTGAACCAATGCGGTCACTACCTGCAGAGTGCATATAAATAAACAGCTGCATTAACAGTAGTAATGTTGATCAATATAACCTCCTAGATGTTGCTCTGATAGTAGGCAGAAAATTTTCAAGACATTGTAAAACACTTAATCAAATAGATGTAGCAATATGTCAACTTTTCTGCAAAACTATTTAACTATAATAAAAAGTGTGCTTGGGGTGAGGGCAGGTCTAAATTTAGGAGGCTCAAATGTTCAATCCATGATGTGATTTCAATATAGTTCAGTTACCTCTAAACTAAGAGCTGAATCATAAATTCAAGGACAACAAATTTATCAGGTTAGATCTGTTTTCAATTGTTAAATGGCCATTTCCATATCAATCCAAAGGGCTATTTAAAAAAAACTTTTCCAGGGCTTTATAAAGACTGAAAATAAAGGTAGAAGAGTTTTCTTCCTCATTTTAGGACTCCAGAATCAGGGTATTTTTGGCTAGATAAGCTAAAAAAGTGGAAATGCAAAACAAATAATGAGGATGATGGTAGTGCATTTCAACAATATTATAGAGAGGAACTGTGAAATAAGGAAAGCTATGAATGGTAGAGTTGTTATGGATTGAGTAGTCAAGAAGAAATGATAATGGTGAAGGGCAATATATAGTTTAGAAAAGAAAGAGCAGCCACTAGTAGGCCATGTATTGTTGACTTATTGAAGAGTAATCCAACAGGAGGATGAACACTGAGAAGGGCAGGTTGTAAAAGAAACATAGATTTCTGGAAACATCATAGCTCGAAAATATGAAAATACAAATGGATTAAAAACATCAGAGCTTCCTACTACATGGCTATCCAAATAAATAAGCATAATACACATTTCATGTCAATAGATAGACATTAAAAGCGTGCTTTCAAGCAAGGAACCTTTAAGAGATGAACAAAGATAGACAAATGGATTAAAAACATCAGAGCTTCCTACTACATGACTGTCCAAATAAATAAGCATAAATACACATTTCATGTCGATAGATAGAAATTTAAAGTGTGCATTCAAGGAACCTCTAAGAGATAAACAAAGATAGACTAATAAAGATTTAGAAGTCCCATTTACTATTTTCTTTTTATTAACTCTTATTCCTTTCATATCAGTATAACAGCAGTTGCACATTTAAGAACGGAACTGTTTTACTAGTTATCAAATTTAGTCATTTTCTTCTCGCAAATTGCTTGTTCTTCACCATTTATCACCATTCCGAATGGGTGCTCTCGGTAACATGAATTTATTAAACTTGATATTTTCAATTAGGAAAAAACTTTGATACACAGACAGTGTAAACTTTAGTTTATACCTGCCATTTAGTTTTAGGGGTTAGGGTTTAAAGTTTAGGTTGTAGGGTTTAGAATTTAAGGTTAGTGTTTAGAATTTAGGGATAAGGTTTAAGGTTTAGTTTTTTAGGGTTATGATTATGAATTTAAGATTTGGGTTTTATATTGTAAATATGCAGGATAGTGTAAAATTTTCAATTCATCATAAATTATTATTATTATTAGGTAAACTACAACGGTAGTACTGAACTTTTAGGACTCTTTCATTACGGTCACCAAATTATTAAAAATTTTATTACAGTCATCCAACTTTTATATCGCTATTATTGCAGGTCACTGACGTTAGTTTCTGTTAAAAACGCTAACGTAGCGCGTTATTTTTTCATTTTTTTCTTTTTTTCTTCCTCTCCTCTCTCTTTTCTCCATAAATATAAAAACTGATAAAGACATGTATTTTATCTCTTGTTTCCATCGTTTCTTCTTCTATAAACGTTAATTTTTCTTTATTTTTTTAAATTTCATATACGAGACCGATAAATTTACTCTGAATCCAAAAACTGAGAAGATCAATGAAAAAATATACCATTTTAAGTGAGAAATGAAAGAGAGGAGAAACATAATAATGCAGAAGCTAAATGAATTTACTTTGGTATAAGAACGTTTTGTAATTATATTTATATCTTTATTTGGATCTTCAAAAGTGAGAAAAATGTTAGTTCGCACTGCAAAGAGAGATCTTTTCACTCTTCTCAATTATTTTGTATGTCTACCTAGACTGCTGGACTCTGATAAACACATGAAACAATGTATCAATAAAGTACTATTATTTTGAGAAATTTGTGTTAGATACACATATTTTGATAGAGAGATCAGATAAGTATGCTCATTTTTCCTAAGTGTAATGGTTTACGAGACATACAATTACTTAGGAAATCTCTTCAGTTGTTGATTAAAGAATACAAGTTTTGGAACTTAGGTAAAAATGTGTATATACTTGGTTGAACAATTTTTTCTTTGTTTATGCTTTCTAACTTCTCTCTTAGATTCTGTGATTATGTATACAAATACATGAGTTAATTATTCATGATCATGAGTAGAGTGATCACTCTTTAAATCAATATTACGCAATATAAAAAAAAAGCCAAGGTCTTAATCGTCAACATCATGCGTTCTTCCCTCCAAGTTGCTTAACTTGCTAATATTTTTTCATTTTTTAACTTGCTTATTTTATCTATCAGATGGAAGAACTATCTTTCAAGTTCATGAATGTTTTTGAGAAACAATAATTTTACCCCTAAAATCGGTTCGGTAATTTTTCGATGATAGGAATTAACTTTTTTGACAATTATATTTAATTCTTACACTACTTAATTAAGTTGGTTTCAGTTTATTAAGCTAATTTTGAAGTTTTGAGGATTAAGGACCAAAATGAAAGAAATTGGAACATGAAGTTTAGAATATAAAATAAGTTGAATGTCTTAAGTGCAAGTGGTGGAAAGTATAAGGGTTTAGTTCTTAGTTAAACCAAATTTTCTAAGAGCTTAATCATGGTGGTTAGGTGTCTTGTGATTAAAATTAAAAGAATTTTGTTTAAAATAAAAACAAAAAATGGCTATTTGGAAGCCAAACCCACGGCAAGCTCTTGTAGGAAAGATAAAGACAATTCTCATCTTCTTCCTAACCATGTATCTCCATTGATAAAGGCTTTGATATGGTTTTACGTTTTACATTTTGGTCATTAATTTATAACTTTGTTAATTGAATTTCGATTCATTCATCGTTTTATTTTAAAATTTATGATTTGGAATGAATTTATGATTAAGAATAATATCTATTAATAAAGTGATTATTTTTTGGTCCTTTAAACTTTTAGAAATTACAAATAAGTGCTTAAACTTTTGAAAAATTATATTTTGGTCCTAACGACTTAAGTAAATACTAATATCACTAATAGCTGATTAATATATGAATTGTTTTATGATTTATTCTGAAATAAATATGATTGCTTCTCTAATTTTCTATATCGGTTTTTGGTGAAGTCTTTGACCCGATTTTCTTCTGGACCGGAAAGGGGTGTTACTTGACATGAACTGTTAAATCTGGATGGAATTTCAGCACAAGATGAATGCAGTAATAACATTGTAAAGGTAGAGGATGTTATTGGTTAACAAAATAAATGAGTTTTTTTTATAATACAACAAGAGTTGTAGTCACGACTGTCGTTTGGAGCTTCTCTTGTAATGAAAGTGAATTGAAAGTTCAATAATCATAATAAAAGCGAATTAAAAGTTCAATAAACGTAATGAAAATGAATTAAAAGTTTAGTGTTTTTTAGATTTAATGTGTTGCATCAACTTTTTTAATGAAACCGGACGACATTGACCATAATTAAAGCGAATTAAAAGTTTAGTGATTGTATTGCAAGTTTTAAAAGTTCAGTGTTCATATAGCAAATGCCCTAAAAATTTAGGGACTACCATTGTAGTTTACCATAATTATAACTACAAAAAGTAGATTTATATGTTATTTAGCTTTATAATAAATATTTTTTAAATTATTTAAATGAATTAGAACTCCATATAAAATAAACAATATTATAAAATATATAATAACATCAATAATTAGTAACATATAATTTAGCAAATCATACAGAGACATGAAATATAAGAATAAAAAATTTAAAATCCATGTTTATTAATTTAACCGAAGCTTCTTGTAATTACTTCTTGCATGCTTATGCTTCATTACATAAAAATAATTTATGTGTCATGTTTTAAACATGAATAATTTTTTTTGATAGATTTTCATAATAATAAAAACTATTTAACAATTAATAAATTTATAAATAAGATTTTTTTTAAAATTATTGCACTATACAACTTTTTAACGAAAATACATAGACATGCAAAGAATTTAAGAAATCCGTTTCATAAAAAAAATTTAATAACTTAAAAAGTTTAATTATTAATTTATTTTAAAATAAAAGGAAAATAATGAAGTCATTCAAAAATATAAAATTACTAAGAAATTGTATAATAATATGAAAATCTGAAATTTTGTTGTAAAAAATTACGTGGTAACAGTAGCTAAAACCTGAAGGCTTACATAAATAATTTTAAACAGATTTTAATGAGTTTAATTTTAATTTAGATACTAATTATAGGTCTAACATTAAAAAATAATTATAAATATATTTACATTTATAAATTTGTGTACTAGATTAATTGATAATTTTAAATTAAGCACTCTAGTGTTAATGGAGGCATATAAGCGACTTGGGAGAAAAAAATGACTAAATTGATATATTTTTAAATATTAAGGGTTAAATTTTTTGAATTATTTTGAATTAAGACTGAATTGGTAGAATATATAAATTATGATGACTAAAATTATCATTATACCAAACCTTATTAGATGTTCGTTTTTTATTTTAAAGGAGGAATGATATAATCGTAACTAAATTTTAATTGAGTGAACCAATTATAATTTTTAATAATTGAATGACCTAATCGTAACTTTATTAATTGATGTTAGTCGTATCGTCGACACACAACTGTACAAGCATACCAATCGTTCAAGTAGTAAAGTGGCCACACAGAAAGTCCGCCAAGTATCGATCCCACTGTAGCGATGTCCCTTTCTTCTCATCGCTAAATAAAACGAGAGGTTTTCGAAGTGTTGAAAAAGGTGTTTGTGATTCTTTTGGATATAAAATATTTATTCCGTGGAGTTTTAAAAAAAGCCGCATTTAAAAAAAATGGAGTCGCCACCGGCCACTTAGGTAGGCCGGACACCATAAAACCAGAGATTCAAAAAGATTGGGTTCGGGAGTCGGTTACGGATGGGGAAGGATTAGCACCCCCACACCGCCCAAAATTGGTACTTTAATAATTACCGCTTTATTAATATTGGATTTTCCGGATTAAAGTGACGATTATTTTAAAATTCGGTCATAATTGCAAATAAATTTTAAGGGCCCCGTTATCCGAGAATAAACGTCCAACCACTATCACTACGCTTGATACTGGCCCCGTTTACGCTCGGATAAAAAGGCACTGCATTAACAATTTATATACCATATGCAATCTTAGTGACAAAATTATAAGACATAGCAGATAATTTAAGAACAATAAATATTCACATAATAGAATACTAATCTAACATATATGAAATACGTAATTAAGATACACATATACATACCAAGCTTAATATCAGATATAAGCAAACTTAACATGCCACAATAACAAGGTAGGAATAAATACATATAGACGAACATATATTTCAAAAAGACATACATACTAGTAATAAAACATATTTCAACATATATGGGACAATATATCATACAAAAAAGAAAATACACTAACATGTAACCTAAGAAAAAAACCAAGAGAACATACACATATAAAAAATATATAAAACATGCTGTGTACGAACCAACTAGAACATAGCATACTTTAATACGAATAACCGGATAAAAAAATACATAACTATCATAAGCTTAATACACATATACATGTAAACATAAAATACGAGGCATATACGAGGGATATAAAATAAAACAATAGAATACATCAACATATACGATTATAATACGAACATGAGTATTTACAAAGAAACAAGACTGAAATGAAAGAAAAATAAAAGTCAGAGGCAGAAATTAAAGAACAATAATATGTAATTTAGGGACGAAAATGCGAAACAAACAGAACCTAAAAGGATCAAAACTGTAATTAGACCAAGGGGCAGACCCAAAATGAAAAGTTCAAAAACGCGGGATGGTTAAAGGCGTAATTTTACCATTTGAAAACTGATTCGGTGTAATTTAGGGACTGGATTACAAGATTTTGAAAAACAAGAGGGACCAGAGTTGTAAATATACCATGCGGCAAGACAAAAGTGAAAATATTGGAAACGCGGGGGGATTTAGTGTGTAATTTACCCATTTAACGAAATAATAATAACTATATAAACCCTTCTTTTAGGCCGAATCCAATTTTCCCCCATTTCGTTTCATTTTTCGGTTTTGCAAATAACCATCTATTCTTCATTCTCTCTCAACTATCCCATGAAACCCAGAATCCGGCCGCTGGCCGCCGTGTTCTCTGCCGCCGGCCGCCGCTAACCCGCGCCGGCGAGCCTCAAAAATCTACCAAAATAACCCCCGTCTCATCCTCGACACGAATCCGAGGTTGGATTCAGAGGATACGCCTATATTTGCCCTAGATCTAGGAAATACGAAACGAAAAAAACCCATTTTTTAACCCGAAACGAAACTATAAGGGGTCTCCCCTTTCCTTCAGTTCACCATATCTGGCTTGGGGAAGCCGAAAGGCTTGTCACTGAGGAGGGGAGACCCACAAACGACGACGGTAAGACCACTCCCTCTTTTTTTTTTTACTTCTTTTGTGTATGCATGCAAAAATAAGAAAGGGAAACAAGTATTTACCACTGGACTTTTCTTTCGATTATAACTTGACTGGTTACAACTCTCTGTTTGCTCTGTTACAACTCTCTTTTTTTCTGTTACAACCTCCCTCCTTTACAAAATATTTCGTTTCATATATATGCTTGTCTTTGTTTTGGTGCAAGTCGCAAGTTGCATATTACTTGCTTTTTCAGATCTGGACTGACAAACTTCTTTCTTGTTGTGTTTGGCATGTTCTGAGCACAGTGGTTGAAGATCGGCATGGTGGCGGTGTGGGGGTTCTGCCAGCGGCCAGACGCGTTCTCGGCCGTTAGATCAGATCTGATCTAACGGTCGAGATGGCTTGAAGGACGAACGGCCCAGATGAAGCCTCGATTTGGTGAAACGGCTCCAGATCGTGCCACGTGGAGCTTAGCAGTCGAGGAGTCAGAGCGCGTGAGGCTCACGCACGCGTGGGATATCAAAGCGTCCGCGCGTGGATTACACGCGCGCGTGGCACTCAAACGGTCCATACGTGTGGAGCACGCGGCTGACAGATATTTTAGTCCTTGGTTAGATCGTGGCCGTTGGATCAGATCTTGATCCAACGGCCCATAGCCACCTGTACACACAGCTGTAATTAGATAGGGTTTGGGTTTGGGCCAACCGGGCCTTGTAATTATTTGTAATTGGACTTGGACTGTAATTTATTTATTTGATTTAATATATATTTTTTTGGATTTTCATTTGATATATCAGCCCAATAATATTAGTAATAGTATTATAACAGCAATACACATACTTAATACAAACGTATACTTATACAAACATTAATTAATATAACGTACTAGCATACGTACATATAATCATACACCTAATTAACATAACATCTATATACATTAAACAAATACGCTCGTACTCTATAGATACATACACGACACACATACACCATTAATACGTATACATACATAGCTTATAATATACATGCACACACCACACCTTATATATATTAGTAACATTCATGTACCTAATAAACATATAATATAATATGTATACATGCAATACTAATATGTATTTACATGATAAAAATGAGTGATTACAGTTGCCCCTCTTTGCTTGTTCTCATAGAATGGGAAACAAAGCAAAGATTCATAAGTACTCATTTTTATCAGACTTCCCTGTTTGTAGCTTTGGAGAAACATATTCTTTTGGACATCTCCCCTCTTCCTTAGCTGAATCTTCGGGCTCGTAAGTTCTTCCTATATAGAGCTTCGTCACCTTCCGATCTTGGAGCTACAGGCTCTTTCTATATAGAACCCTTCGCTCTGAAGCCTCGAGTTATGAGTTCCTCCTATATAGAACTTTTCACTTCGAGACAGTAAAGCTTGGAGTCCTTCCTATATAGAACTCTTTGCCTTCAACGCTGGTTTCTCCTATATAAAACCTTTTGCACCGCTGATGGATTCTTCCGACTGGGAGTTCCTCCTATATAGAACTGCTAGTCTTCAAACCCTGGAGCCGTCAGTCCTTCCTATATAGAACTTTTGGCGTCTGAAATCTCAGAGCTACAGGTTCTTCCTATATAGAACATTTCACTCTCAAGACAGTGAAGCTCGGAGCCTTTCCTATATAAGACTCTTCGCTTTCAACACAACAGGTTTCCTATATAACCCAGTGTCATAGGTGAATTCCTTCGACTGGGAGTTCTTCCTATATAGAACTGCGAGTCTTCACCTTGGAGCCGTCGATCCTTCCTATATAGAACTTTTCGGCGTCTGAAATCTTGGAGCTACGGATTCTTCCTATATAGAATCTTTTACTCTAAGACATTGAAGCTCGGAGCCCTTCTTATATAGAACTCTTCGCTTTCGATATAGCAGGATTTCCTATATAATCTTGCGTGTCATGGGTGAATTCCTTCGGCTGGGAGTCCTTCCTATATAGAACTGCTAGTCTTCACCTTGGAGTCGTCAGTCCTTCCTATATAGAACTTTTCGGCGTCTGAAATCTTAGAGCTATGGATTCTTCCTATATAGAATCTTTTACTCTAAGACATTGAAGCTCGGAGCCCTTCCTATATAGAACTCTTCGCTTTCGACACAACAGGATTTCCTATATAATCTTGCGTGTCATGGGTGAATTCCTTCGACTGGGAGTCCTTCCTATATAGAACTGCTAGTCTTCACCCTGGAGCTGTCAGTCCTTCCTATATAGAACTTTCAGCTTCTGAAGCCTCGGAGCGGAGGATTCTTCCTATATAGAACCTCTCTCTGGAGCTTGGAAACATATGCCTTTTGTATGCAAAACATTGTCTTCTCATTTGGGATTCACACCACGATGGCCATCGATGTCTCTTTGAATCTGCAGATACCTGTCTGAGATAAAAACAAAATGCTATGACAAATGAATTGACATGCTCCTAATCCTAGTGATGTCTGACTATTCATGATGCATGAGTGTCAATATCTTGGTGGGCTTGTTTTGGTCTTTATTCGATCTTGATGTTCACTTTCTCCTTTCTCACGGGCGTCGATACCCCCTTTCACTGTCAGGTTCAACCATTCCATCCTTTCTTTTTCTCCAGTTACGACTTGGAATTCTAAAGTGTCCTTTCGGGTTTTTACTTTAGAGAGATTTTTTTGAGGGGTGCCCTTATAGGTTTTCACCCAAGAGATCTCTCTTGTTATCTCGCATGCCTTCCTTGAATAAACAGGACGTACGCCATTAGTCATCCTATCCGGTTGTTTGAAGCTTTCCGTCTTCCCTATCAATAGCCATTATGTAGGGAGCTAGAAGACTGAGTTAACATCGTTTTCTTTGATCACCTGCATTTTTAAGGTTAGATCACAGTAATGCTCTGAAATCTCTTATTTCACTATAAGCCTATGCTAACTTATCTGACTGAAATTGACAAGAAGGCAAGGAATGGATGCTCAAAAACACGGTTTTATTACGATTAAGGGCTTGGGATATCTTAAAAAGAAAGGTATGACACACATGAGAAAAAAGAAAAGTTAAGTATGAAATACAAGATCCCTCATTATCTTCGATATGAATGATACATGATCCTATCAACCGGTGTAGAATTTTTGCCTGGAGCCTCCTCTTCATGATGTTCATGGGGATACTCTTCTCTTCGGATATTCAACTTTTCAATTTACTCGAGCCGCCCTTTGCGGGTTTTCAACTCGGGCCCTCTCTTTGCTTCAAGACGCCCGGTTTTGGGTTTTTGCCCTGAGCTCTCCATTTTTGTTCTATTTTTCATTTTGTTTGTTTGTTTGTTTTTTTTAAGATAGTATTTCTTGACAGCATCAAAATTTACAGGATTTTTCAGCTCGTCCCCATCCATTTCTGTTAGGATCAGGGCTCCTCCTGAGAAGGCCTTTTTTACAACGTACGGTCCTTCCCAGTTGGGCATCCACTTTCCTCGAGCATCTTTCTGGATAGGGAGGATTTTCTTGAGTACCAGATCCCCTTATTTGAATTCTCTTGGGCGCACTTTTTTGTTGTATGCCTGCACCATCCGCTTTTGGTACATCTGACCATGACAAATGGCCTTTAGTCTCTTTTCATCAATGAGATTTAGCTGGTCGTATCTGGCCTGCACCCATTCGGCTTCTTCCAATTTTACTTCGTTTAAGACCCGGAGAGACGGGATCTCTACCTCGATTGGGAGTACTGCTTCGGTACCATACACCAAGGAGTAGGGTGTTGCCCCTGTTGACGTGCGAATGGACGTCCTATAGGCGAAAAGGGTAAATGGCAACTTCTCATGCCAATCCCTGTAGGTATCCGTAGTTTTCGCTATGATCTTCTTTATGTTCTTGTTTGCTGCTTCCACTGCTCCATTCATTTTAGGACGATAGACTGTGGAATTGTGGTGTGTTATCTTGAATTGAGTGCACACGTCTGTCATCATTTTGTTATTCAGATTGGAAGCGTTGTCGGTGATGACCCTTTCTGGCAATCCGTATCGACAAATAATCTCCTTCTTTAAGAACTTACATACTGTAGTCCTGGTGATGTTGGCGTAAGACGCTGCCTCTACCCATTTAGTGAAGTATTCTATGGCGACCAAAATGAAACGGTGTCCATTGGAAGCTTTCGAATGAATCTGCCCGATGATGTCCATGCCCCATGCTGCGAAAGGCCACGAAGAATTCATGGTGTGTAAAGGCGATAGGGGTGCGTGAATTTTGTCAGCGTAGATTTGGCATTTGTGGCATTTTCTGGCGTAATCGATACAATCTCCCTCCATAGTCAACCAGAAATAACCATATCTCATAATTTTCCGGGCTATAGACAGCCCGTTGGCGTGCGTTCCACAGAGCCCGTCATGTACTTCGGCTAGAATCTCCTTCGCCTCCCGAGCATCCACACATCTCAGCAATGTCTGATCATGACTCCTCCTATATAGGATCTCCCCATCTAGGACATATTTTGTTGCCATTTTCCTGAGCGTTTTTCTGTCATTGTCGTTTGCCCCTTGTGGATACTTTCGAAGCTTGACATATTGCAAGATGTCATAGTACCATGGGTTTCCATCAATCTCTTCATGTACATTACAACAATGAGCAGGCTTTTCAAACGTCTGCATCTCAATGGGCTTCATTTCTCCCCCGATGTTTGTTTTAAACATAGATGCCAAGGTTGCAATGCATCTGCCATCTGATTTTCTTCTCGGGGTAGGTAATTGAAGCTGACCTTTTCGAACTCTTTGGTGAGCTCTTGGATTAATTCGTAATATTTGACCAACTTCGGGTCCCTGGTTTCCCATTCCCCGCGTAATTGGTAAATTACTAAGGATGAATCTCCGAATACTCGAAGTTCCTTAATCTTTCTCTCAATAGCTGAGTTCAGTCCCATAACGCAAGCTTCGTATTCAGCTATATTGTTTGTGCAGAAGAATTCCAATATGCTGGTGAAAGGATAATAGACGTCCTCAGGGGAAATTAGCACTGCCCCTATCCCATGTCCGAGGGCGTTAGAGGCTCCATCGAAGTAAAGTTTCCATGATTTATCATCTGAAACCTCTTCTTCGGTTGTAATGCACATCAAGTCTTCGTCTGGGAAATTAAAGTTCAATGCCTCATAGTCATCCGAAGCACGACTAGCTAGGAAATCTGCTACGGCACTCCCATTTACGGCTTTCTGGTTGACGTATACGATATCAAATTCGGATAAGAGCATCTGCCATCGGGCCATCATTCCCGTTAGTGCTGGCGCTTCCATTAAGAACTTCAATGGATCTAGCTTGGATATCAACCAGGTAGTATGGTACAGCATGTACTGTCTAAGCCACTTGGTATCCCAAACTAGAGCACAACACAACTTCTGCACTGGCGGGTACCGCGTTTCGCAATCATTGAATTTCCTGCTTAGGTAATAGATGGCTTGCTCCTTTTTTCTTGACTCATCGTGTTGCCCCAGTACCCATCCCATTGAATTCTAAAAAACTGTCAAGTAGAGAATTAGCGGTCGGCCAGGTACTGGTGCGACTAAAATTGGAGCATTTGTCAGGTACTTTTTGATCTTTTCTAGGGCTCTTTGACATTCTTCATCCCACACACCAGGATTATTCTTTCTAAGAAGTCTGAAGACCGGGTCACATTGGTCGGTTAATTGGGAAATGAAACGAGAGATATAATTCAACCTCCCTAAGAAACCGCGAACTTCCTTCTGAGTGCGGGGTGGTGAGAGGTCCTGGAAAGCTTTCACTTTATCTGGATCAATCTAAATCCCTCTTCTGCTTACCACGAACCCTAGGAGTTTTCCAGAAGTAACGGCGAAGGTACACTTGGCAGGATTGAGCCTCAGTTGGTACTTCCGTAGTCTTTGGAATAGTTTTCTCAAGTTTTGTAGGTGCTCTTCCTCTGTTCGGGACTTGGCAATCATATCGTCCACGTATACTTCTATTTCTTTGTGCATCATGTCATGGAAAAGAGTCACCATTGCTCTTTGGTATGTTGCCCCTGCGTTCTTTAGCCCAAACGGCATCACTCGATAACAAAAAGTGCCCCACATGGTTATGAATGTGGTCTTCTCCATGTCGTTAGGGTCCATCTTTATCTGGTTGTACCCTGAGAAGCCGTCCATGAAGGAAAACCATGAATGTCCTGCGGTGTTGTCAACCAGCGTGTCAATATGTGGTAAAGGGAAGTTGTCTTTAGGGCTGGCTCGGTTCAGATCCCTATAATCTCCACACATACGAACTTTCCCATCTTTCTTTGGTACTGGTACAATGTTTGCAACCCATTCGGGGTATTTGGCTACCTCCAAGAATCCAGCATCAAACTGCTTTTTCACTTCCTCTCGGATCTTTAACAACATATCTGGTCTCATTCTCTGAAGTTTTTGCTGTATTGGTTTGCATTCCGATTTTGTTGGCAATTTGTGCACCACTATGTCGGTATTCAACCCTGGCATATCTTGATAAGTCCAGGCGAAGACATCCTTGAATTCCTGAAGTAGGGTTATCAGTTCGTGCTTGGTTTTTGAGGAAATTATCGTTCCTAATTTTATTTCTTTTCTCTCTTCTTCAGTCCCCAAGTTGACAATTTCTGTTTCTTCTTGGTGGGGCATGATCTGCCTTTCTTCGTTGGCCACCATTCTCTTTAATTTTTCCGGGACCTCACTTTCTATCTCATTATATCCTTCCTCCATTCCCTCCGAGACCTCCGGACATTCAAAATTCACTCCAGGATTGGATCCGGTATCATTCATATCGTCAATCATGAGCGACCTGCATTAAATGAGAATGAATTGTATTGGGAAAGAGACGGCTTTATATGAAGGGAATGAATATGAAGAATGCATGAATGAAATAAATGAAACTTTGGTCATTTTAGGAAAGTGGGGATATTTTCATTTCTATCAAAAAGTTAACATAGGTGCCCCGTACAAGAGATCCCCATTGTTTACGGGCAAAAACAAAAGGTTGATTCGGAGCATCTCTCTAATCTATTCCTAAAAACTACAGGTAGATCAATGCAGCTCCAGTTATCGAGTGTTTCCCCGTGACGGATGTTGGTCAACATTTTGCTGCCTCGGTCCTTTTCAGCTATCATGTTGATGTACATCCCTTCAAATGATTCACTAAGTATCTCTTCTTGGTTAAGTACTTCATTTTTCTTCATTGCCTCTCCAACATCTTGACCTGGCTGGTAGAACCCTCCGGAGACAAAAGTGGTTTTCAAACTAGGAAAGGACATCGATCTCCACGGAATGTCTTCTCCTTTAGATCTGGCTTTTCTTTGCTCCTCCTTCCTCTTATATTCCTCTTTCTTCTGCTGGACACTTGGTTGGTAACCCAGCCCGAAACGACCCTTCTTGGTTATCATATTCTTGGGTCTCAGGTTTCCTTGTAATTTCTTCCCCATCCCTTTTCCTACTTTGGCTCCTCGGCCCAAAGTTTCTGCGACGGTCATCTTGGTACAATTGGATAACCTAGGGTATGGGATCCGACTTCTCTCCGAAACGAATGTGGCATTTACTAGTTCCAATGCTCGGAACGAGCATTCTGCAGCATCTTCATCTTTTTGAATGTAGGGGGCGTCTGATGTCACTGAAGCAACAAATTCCTGCTCTGCCTCTACTGTGACCAATTTGCCTTCGACTACAAATTTTAATTTCTGATGCAATGATGATGGGACAACTCATGCGGAGTGGATCCATGGTCTTCCCAACAAGCAGCTGTAAGATGGTTTTATGTCCATCACCACAAAATCGATCACATATTCAGTTGGTCCGATCAATAGGGGCACCTCAATTTTCCCCATTATTCCTCTTTGCGTACTATCAAAGGCTCTTACCGAATTGTGGCAGGGCTTTAGGTGCGAACCATCTATTGGCAGTTTTTGTAGGGTCACCATAGGCAAGACATTCAATGCTGACCCGTTGTCGATCAGTACGCCTGGTACTACATGCCCATTCCTCCCTCAGGGATCTCATCATCACTGAACGTTATATGATTATATACAGTGATATGCCCCACTATCATGTCCAGGTTTGTTACAGAAATGTCCTGGGGCACAAAAGTTTGATTCAGAACTTTTAGTAACGTCTCCCAGTGCTTTTCTGAACTCAAGAGTAATTCCAGTACTGTGATCCTGGCTGGATGCTTTCGTAGTTGTTCCACTACGCTGTACTCACTATGCCTCAAGAACTTCAGAAATTCTTTGGCCCGGGCCTCGATTCTCGCTCATTTATCTTTGGGGGTTCTTCTCCAAATATCTGCGTAGGGCTAATCTGCTGTACTCTTCCCTTATCTTTTTTTCAGCGCTTTCAAAGCCTCGGAGGAATAACATCTGCCGCTCCTTGTGAAATGGCCTGCCTCACCAACGCTTCACATCGTTCGCTTTGTTGGTCTTTCAAACGTAGGCTCTTTTACCTGACCGTGTTCTGGTTTTTCTGGCGTGGTCACATTTACAGCATAATTCCAGGGGGTTTGCCGCATATCTTTGAATGGGAATGGAGATGGTGCTAAAATGATGATCTTGGGACTTATCTTGCTGGTTTCTCCTTGGGAGACACCTGCATTCCCTGGCCTGGGAGAGATGATAAAAGGTCTATCCTTCCCGTATTTAGATTTGGGGCTATCCGTCATGTGTACGTCCGACCCCTTCTTCCCCATGGGCTCCTCGAAGAATTCTATTTGCTTTTCATTCATCAATTGCTGCACCAATTTCTTGAACTCATCACATTCTTGGATATCATGCCCTTCAGTCTGGTGGAATTCGCAATATACTCCGTATCCCTTCTGCCTTGTTATCATGCCTTTGTCGATCATACGGGCCATGCATAACTGTTGAAATACCCACCGTAAAGGAGACTTGATTTCTGACACATCATCCTTAATCCTCCTGGTAAAGTATTCTTCAATAACATTTACTCCTCTGTTCCCATGATTAGGCAGCGGGTTGTTGGCTACACTCGGCTCTTCAAACTTCAATATCCCGGAATCGATTAAGTTCTGCACAAGTTTTTTGAAGGCAAGGCAGTTCTCGGTGGGATGTCCAGGGGTACCGCCGTGATAATCGCAATACGCGTTCGAATTATACCAAGACGGGAAGGGCGGATTGACATGAGTAACGATGTATGGACGAACCAGGTCTCCTTCATACAACTGGGAGTAAAGTTCTGAGTACGAAACAGGCAGGGGAGTGAAAGTTCTCCTTTCTTTCTCTTTTCTGGTGACTCTCTCATCTCTTTGATTCAAGTTTTGTGTTTTTCCCACAAGTGCTTGTGGCTGTGAGACTGTGAAGTTCTTCGGGGCGGTATAAGTGATGGTAGTGTTTACTTCATTTCTCTTGTTGTACTTCCGAGACCCTTCCCCGCCATCAATTCTACCGCTCTTAATTGCCATTTCAAGGGACTCCCCAATCCTGATTAAGTCAGCAAAGCACTGCGTTGTGTTATTAATGAGACGATCAAAGAGTGCCCCTTTTAGAGTATTGACAAATAATGGCGTAATTTCATGCTCCGGGATGGGTGGCTGAATTTGGGCGGCCACTTCTCTCCACCTTTGGGCGTATTGCCGCAGGCTTTCGTTGGACTTCTGCCCCATATTTTCCAGCATAATTCTGTTGGGGTCATATCTGTTACATGCTTGTATTGCTCAGTAAATGCTCTTGACAGATCTTTCCATGTCTTAACATTTGCTTTGCTCAACTGGGTGTACCACCGTAACGCCGCTCCAGTTAGGCTGTCTTGGAAATAATGGATCAGTAGCTTTTCGTCCTTATGGTAGGCCACCATCTTTCGACAGTACATTGTTATGTGTGCGGAAGGACATGTGGTTCCATCGTATTTGTCGAACTCTGGCGTTTTAAATTTTGGCGGTAGGACAAGATCGGACACCAGACTTAAGTCGCTAGCGTCATTTCCTGATTCTTCATTTGATTGTAACGCTTTAAATTTTTCCTCCATGAGGCGAAATCTTTCCTCCCACTTTTTCTCTACCTCATTTCTGATTCTTTCAACCATGTTCAGGTCTGGCACTTCTTCTTCATAGAGTGCTTCAGCATCGAGGGGTTGAGTCTCAGGTACCCCTATTTGAAAACTAGAAGACATTCCTTCAGGGTCGATGTACACCTTTCTAGTCGGGTTTGGTGCAGTTGGTTGAACCTTGTAGTGAGCTGGGGTACCCTCTGGCTCTTGAACATTTTCTCCCTCCACTCTTTTTCCAAGACTCTTAGCCAATAATGCGGTTATGTCGGATACTGTAGATGCTTGCGACTGCGCAATCTGATCGCTGAGGCTTCTCTGGGCCTCTTTTTGCCCTCTTTCTAGACTGATTATCCTGTCTTCCATGAGCTTTCTTTGTAACCGGGTAAAGTATGGGTGATGAATGATTGCGGGTTAACTACACACAATGCCACAATATTCATAATGTTAATATGGTTGCAAGAAATAAATGCATGTATAATGATGCGAATGTCAAATGCAAGAATGTATGCAGATAAGGTACTGATTCCACTGGTAATCACCCTTTTGAACTACTTCCACGGGAATTAAAGGGTCTAGATTACAACAAAGTTCGTGTTACAAAATAAAGATCCCTAATACAAAAGATCTAATTACAACACAAAGTCCTATAGATAGGCTCTAGCTCTATCTCCTAATTTTCCAATTGCCCTGAGCAGCTTGAGGAACCTGGGAGCTTCTTCCATTCCCGGGGCTATGAAAGGTCGGAGTGTTTCAGCCTTGACAGCTAAATCATTCACATGCCTGGCGACTCGCTGTATGTCCACCATCAAGTTTGCGTAATACTGGTCCCTGTCCTGTACCATCCGGGCAGCGTCGCGCAGTCTCTTTTGCCAATAGGTGTCCCCTCCGGCTGGAGCTTCCTCGAACACACTAATTCTTTCCTTGTAATCCTCAACAGTTGCTTCGAGGGACTCAATTCGTGCTCGTAACATGCTTGTTTCGCGCTCTCTTTCTTGAAGCTCAGTGAAACCATTTCTGTGGCAGTACATTCAAAGTGAGTGTTCAACTTCCGCCACCTTTCCTTTTAATTCGCCATTCTGACTTTGGCTTTGCTCCAGACTTTGAATAGTATCATCGTACAGTTTTTGCATCTCTAACAGTCTATTCCGGCTACTCATAGACTTTCTTTTCCATACGGCGACACTTTCTTTCTCATGATGGACAACTTGCTTTCCCTTGCTGATTTCTTGCCTGAGTCTTTCCTTTTCCTGATCAATGGCCTTCTTGGAGGACCGTTTTTCTTCTTCCATAGCCAACCGGTAGCTTTCTATCTCTTTCTCGATTGCTCTCTTATTGATTTCTCGTTCTTCTTCCACCAAACGGATGCCATTCATCCTTTCTCTTTCCACAGCTATGAATTGACTCCGGTTGGCCTTCTGTATTTTTGCTTGTAGTAGAAGGGCATCTTTTTGATAAAGAGCATTTTTGTCGTTCAAATCTGCATTTAATTTCTTCAATTGCCTAATGATCCCGTCCCGCTCGTCAACCTCTAAGCTTGCCTTATAGAGCTCGCTCGCATGTTAGGTCTGTTGGATGTCCATTTTCCTTTTAACTTCTTCGAGTTCATTCCTTAAGATGTCAGCTTCAGACGGTACCACCCTTGTAAGCTCTTCGAGTGACACTGCTGGTCCTTGATCAGATTCGGGAATCACATTATTAACCCTCAAACGTCTCCAAAGATCGTAATCCAGGGTAGTCATGTGCTCGGTGTCTCCTTCCACCCTGATCCGGTAAAAATGGTCCCAGGCCCTCATGATGGTCTGAATTTTTCCTTTGAACTCCCCTTTGAAAAGAAATTCAGTTTGGCTTAATCTGGCGGTATTGGGGATGAACTGTCATGATCCGAACTGTCGAGACACTAAAAGCGGAGCACAGGCGATCCCTTCATGCAATCCCAACATCATCAGCCAGTTGAAGTCACCACAACTGTATAGAAAATAATTAACTTTACCGAGCCATGGGACCCTCCATGCTATGTCTTCATCTTGGATGTTCCTGAAGAAACTGGTCCACATTTTTGTTTTCAAATCCTCTCGCCATTCCTTTGCTAAGTACTTCCGTAAAGGCGAAAAACCTTGGAAGGATATCCCCGGCAGGACCCTCGTCGGTGTCTTCCACATGTGACTCTGAATCCATACTTGTAACAGCTGTGCGCATCCTCGAAAACGTCCTTCTTCATGTTTTCGGCTAGCATTTAAGGAAATGAAAGTCTCGACCAAGATTGCTGGTACTGGGTTTACTTTCTGTTTCACCCGCTCAAACAAATTCAGAATGGCTATGTCAATGTTCCTGAGTACTGTTGGAAAGATCACCAAGCCATATATTCCTAAGGTGAACAAGTCCATTTTCTTTGCCTCGTCTGGATGTGTCGGTATGATGTCCCGAATACTTTCCCATGCAAAAACTGTATTGTCTCCTCGGATCTGAAGCAGGCCATTAACCCAATCATCACTCATTCCCGCAAAGGTTTTGAGTTTCGCAGTGTAATTCTGATTCCTCGGAGGCTTTGCGTAGATCCAATCTTCCTGAATATTTTTCTGGTTAAGTAAAACAGTGTATTCTTCTACCGTAGGCATCATGTCCTGCCCATTGAAGGTGAAGCAGCAAAAAGCCGGATTCCAGAACTGGACTATAGCTCGGAGTAGGGGTTGGTTAACCCGAACATATAACAACTGTGCAATGTCGCCATAACTGTCGCAGAACAAGTCTTGTAGTCTTCGGTCCCATCTTTCCCAAATGCTTTGAAGATCCCATAGGTCGTTCTGTTGGAGACTCACATGGGTGTACCCTGCTATTACGCGTACGTTCGGCAAACTGTCCCCTTGGATCTTCTGGTTGACCTCTGACCAATGTCTGACTGACAAATTAAGCTCTTCTTTCCTAAGACACCCTTTTTCCATGGTGAAAGACTTTCTGATTAGGCAAACCACTTGATCCAGTACCTTTATGTGATGCAAATGCATGATGTATGAAAAAACAAAAGCGAAAAGAAAGCAAGTCAGTACCAGATAAAATTAATGAATATGTAAATAAAAGGACAAAATTAAACAGAATAAACACACAAAACAACCCTATTTATCCCGTCTAAAACACCTAAGGTTATCCGCATGGCTCTAACAGGGTGGGTTTCTATGTTCTCTACATGCAGTGTTGGTGCTAGGAGGTACCTGAATTGTCCTTGCTGTCCTCTACTAAGAGTAGCAAGGCCCCCGATCATCACCCATTATAGGCTCCTCTCAACCGGGTTCAATTCAGGGGGACCCATTCGCTTATGCCCGTACGAAGGAACGATATCCTTACGAAAGCATAAGGTACTCGAGCCCCGAAGGTACTTGCTAGGCCCATACGGGAGAACGATATCTCCACGAAAGCATTAGCGTTTTCCCCCCACTTAAAAAGACGGGTTTATATGCCATATTTTAAATGCGTTAAAATAAACGCGCAATTATGACCGAATGTTAATTTAATAGTCACTTTAATCTGGAACTTCTAATATTAATAAAGCGGTAGTTATTTTAAAAGTTTGACTCTCATTTGTTTTTTTTTTAAAAAAAAAACAAAAAATGTCCCCAACGGAGTCGCCATCTATAGCGATGTCCCTTTCTTCTCATCGCTAAATAAAACGAGAGGTTTTCGAAGTGTTGAAAAAGGTGTTTGTGATTCTTTTGGATATAAAATGTTTATTCCGTGGGGTTTTAAAAAAAACCGCATTTTAAAAAATAGAGTCGCCACCGGCCACTTAGGTAGGCCGGACACCATAAAACCAGAGATTCAAAAAGATTGGGTTCAGGAGTCGGTTACGGATGGGGAAGGATTAGCACCCCCACACCGCCCAAAATTGGTACTTTAATAATTACCGCTTTATTAATATTGGATTTCCCGGACTAAAGTGACGATTATTTTAAAATTCGGTCATAATTGCAAATAAATTTTAAGGGCCCCGTTATCCGAGAATAAACGTCCAACCACTATCACTACGCCTGATACTGGCCCCGTTTACGCTCGGATAAAAGGGCACCGCATTAACAATTTATATACCATATGCAATCTTAGTGACAAAAATATAAGACATAGCAGATAATTTAAGAACAATAAATATTCACATAATAGAATACTAATCTAACATATATGAAATACGTAATTAAGATACACATATACATACCAAGCTTAATATCACATATAAGCAAACTTAACATGCCACAATAACAAGGTAGGAATAAATACATATAGACGAACATATATTTCAAAAAGACATACATACTAGTAATAAAACATATTTCAACATATATGGGACAATATATCATACAAAAAAGAAAATACACTAACATGTAACCTAAGAAAAAAACCAAGAGAACATACACATATAAAAATATATAAAACATGCTGTGTACAAACCAACTAGAACATAGCATACTTTAATACGAATAATCGGATAAAAAAATACATAACTATCATAAGCTTAACACACATATACATGTAAACATAAAATACGAGGCATATACGAGGGATATAAAATAAAACAATAGAATACATCAACATATACGATTATAATACGAACATGAGTATTTACAAAAAAAAGGACTGAAATGAGAGAAAAATAAAAGTCAGAGGCAGAAATTAAAGAACAATAATATGTAATTTAGGGACGAAAATGCGAAACAAATAGAACCTAAAATTATCAAAACTGTAATTAGACCAAGGGGCAGACCCAAAATGAAAAGTTCAAAAACGCAGGATGGTTAAAGGCGTAATTTTACCATTTGAAAACTGATTCGGTGTAATTTAGGGACTGGATTACAAGATTTTGAAAAACAAGAGGGACCAGAGTTGTAAATATACCATGCGACAAGACAAAAGTGAAAATATTGGAAACGCGGGGGGATTTAGTGTGTAATTTACCCATTTAGCGAAATAATAATAACTATATAAACCCTTCTTTTAGGCCGAATCCAATTTTCCCCCATTTCGTTTCATTTTTCGGTTTTGCAAATAACCATTTGTTCTTCATTCTCTCTCAACTATCCCATGAAACCCAGAATCCGGCGGCCAGCCGCCATGTTCTCCGCCGCCGGCCGCCGCTAACCGGCGGCGGCGAGCCTAAAAAATCTACCAAAATAACCCCCGTCTCATCCTCGACACGAATCCGAGGTTGGATTCAGAGGATACGCCTATATTTGCCATAGATCTAGGAAATACGAAATGAAAAAAAAACCCATTTTTTAACCCGAAACGAAACTATAAGGGGTTTCCCCTTTCCTTCAGTTCACCATATCTGGCTTGGGGAAGCCGAAAGGCTTGTCACTGAGGAGGGGAGACCCACAAACGGCGACGGTAAGACCACTCCCTCTCTTTTTTTTTACTTCTTTTGTGTATGCATGCAAAAATAAGAAAGGAAAACAAGTATTTACCACTGGACTTTTCTTTCGATTATAACTTGACTGGTTACAACTCTCTGTTTGCTCTGTTACAACTCTCTTTTTTTCTGTTACAACCTCCCTCCTTTACAAAATATTTCGTTTCATATATATGCTTGTCTTTGTTTTGGTGCAAGTCGCAAGTTGCATATTACTTGCTTTTTCAGATCTGGACTGACAAACTTCTTTCTTGTTGTGTTTGGCGTGTTCTGAGCACGGTGGTTAAAGATCAGCATGGTGGCGGTTTGAGGGTTCTGCCAGCGGCCAGACGCGTTCTTGGCCGTTAGATCAGATCTGATCTAACGGTCGAGATGGCTTGAAGGACGAACGGCCCAGATGAAGCCTTGATTTGGTGAAACGGCTCCAGATCGTGTCATGTGGAGCTCAGCAGTCGAGGAGTCAGAGCGCGTGAGGCTCACGCACGCGTGGGATATCAAAGCGTCCGCGCGTGGATCACACGCGCGCGTGGCACTCGAACGGTCCATACGTGTGGAGCACGCGGCTGGCAGATATTTTAGTCACAGCCACCTGCACACACAGCTGTAATTAGATAGGGTTTGGGTTTGGGCCAACCGGGCCTTGTAATTATTTGTAATTGGACTTGGACTGTAATTTATTTATTTGATTTAATATATATTTTTTTGGATTTTCATTTGATATATCAGCCCAATAATATTAGTAATAGTATTATAACAGCAATACACATACTTAATACAAACGTATACTTATACAAACATTAATTAATATAACATACTAGCATACGTACATATAATCATACACCTAATTAACATAACATCTATATACATTAAACAAATACGCTCGTACTCTATAGATACATACACGACACACATACACCATTAATACGTATACATACATAGCTTATAATATACATGCACACACCACACTTTATATATATTAGTAACATTCATGTACCTAATAAACATATAATATAATATGTATACATGCAATACTAATATGTATTTACATGACAAAAATGAGTGATTACACCCACAGCCACCAAGATTACTGCTATGTACAATGTTACTGAATATACTTAAAATAAAATATTTATAATAATGTTGTGTATGTCGATTCTAGAATAAAATAATTATAATAGTATTGTGTATGTCGAGTCTAGAACTGAACAAGAAGATGCAATAAAGTAAATGATAAGAAATGAAAGAAGCTCAACACGCATAGAATGGACCCAACTAGCAACCCAAATGTTGACAATAATCAATGAAATATGATCTTATGCTCCCACTATGTGGCAACAGTGAATTGTGACATACTCAATATGTAACACCCGTTACCCGATCACTGAAATAAATAAATTAGAGCATAGTCGGGCAACCATTTATGTAGTTTACCCTAAAATTTAATTATAAATAAATTAAAAAATAATTATGTACATAGATATTAAAAATATAGAATATATGCCATATGATTATAGGGGTAAATAACATTGATAGTTCATGAACTTTTAGGATGCTTACAATATTGTCACTAGACTTTTAAAACTTACAATATAGTCACTAAACTTTTAATTTACTTTCATTACAGTCACTATCATTAGTCATCGTTAAAAAAACTGACGTGACACGTTAGCTTTAAAAATATGTTGAACTTTTAATTCGTTTTTATTATTCTCACTGAACTTTTCATTCACTTTCATTATGATCAATGACCCTTTAATTTGCTTTGTGGAGGAATTGAAGTAGGACATTTCCGACCTTGGTTCATGATCACTCTAATAAGCATACTATGCTTCCTTTGTCAAAGCTTATAATGTCACATGTTTTACTGTTCAAATAGATTTATTATTAGGATTTTTATTGCGGTTATCAAGTTAGTTTTTGATTTCTTTCTTCTTTCATCTTCTTGCTTCATCATAATAACAAGATATGATTGGGTTTAGTAATTGAGATTGAATAGTAGTCAAAATTAATATGTTTTGGTTTAAATTGTACTAGGGGTTAATTTTGCTAAGTTTGTGCAGGTTTCTCCTAGCAAGTAAAATGCACGAGATTGAAAAAGAAAATGTGTTTAATCTCATCTTCTTGCTAGACACATATGGTCATGTTCTTAATCATGCAAGAGCCAATTATACTAACCAAAGTGTAGCGATGTCTTTTTCTGATTTTTATCGTCGCTAAAATAAAAACGATGGTTTTTCGAAGGATTTTTGAAAGGTGTTTGTGACTCTTTTGGATATAAAATATTTATTCCATGAGGTTTTAAAAGAAACCGCATTTAAAAAAATGGAGTCGCCACCGGCCACTTAGATAGGACGGACACCATAAAACCAGAGATTCAAAAAGACAGGGTTCGGGAGTCGGTTACGGATGGGGAAGGATTAGCACCCCCACACCGCCCAAAATTGGTACTTTAATAATTACTGCTTTATTAATATTGGATTTTCCGGATTAGAATGATGATTATTTTAAAATTCAGTCATAATTGCGAATTAATTTTAAGGGTCCAGTTATCCGAGAGTAAACGCCCAACCACTATCACTACGCCTGATACTGGCCCCGTTTACGCTCGGATAAAAGGACACCGCATTAACAATTTATATATCATATGCAATCTTAGTGGTAAAAATATAAAACATGGCAAAATATTTAAATGCAATAAATATTGACATAACAGAATACTAATTTAACATAAATGATATACTAGACTAAAACATGCATATAAACATATTAATCTAACTTACAAATAAAAACATATCTAGCATAAACAAAATACTAATATTCATAAATATTAATCTAACACATAAATAAAAACAAACTCAACATAAATAAAATACTATTCTAAAACATACATAATAAATATTAATCTAACTCATAAATAAAAACATATCTAACATAAATAAAATATTAATATACAACACAAATTTAAGACATATTAAATATTAATCTAAAACATAAATATAAAAAATAAGACTAAAATTTTAAGATAACTGATACTTCATTAAATTATAAAAATTACAACACTAATAAAAAAAAGGAAGAAAATATACCTAACTAGGAGCTCGAACGACGAACTCCGCCGAGATCTACCGCGACCCCTCCAAAAATTTAACTAGATCGGACCTAAAATAGGACCCCGATCGAACCGGTTAGGACCGAGGATATTACCCCGGTCCTGGGCTAGCCGAATTGGCTTGCCCTTTGCCGATTCCAATTGTTGCAATTGCAAGAGCAATTGCAATTGCCAAAATTTCTCTTCAATTGGCGTCTCTTTCTCTTCAATTGGGGTGCCTATTTATAGGCAAATGTGATGGAAAATGGGTGACGTGGAGCACCCTGCTCCACGCAAATTTCCCCCTTTTTTTTGATTTTTTTTTATTAATTATTATTATTTATTTTTTTTGATTTTTTTTTTACTTTTTTATATATATAATTTTACTATTATAATAACACTAAAACTCGGTCAAAAATGAGTGATTACAGTTGCCCCTCTTTGCTTGTTCTTGTGAAACGAGGACAAAGCAAAGATCAAAAGCACTCATTTTATCAGACTTCCCTGTTCGTAGCCTTGGAAAAACGAATTCTTTTGGACATCTCCGCTCTTCCTTGGCTGAATCTTCGGGCTCGTAAGTTCTTCCTATATATAGAGCTTCGTCACCTTCCGATCTTGGAGTTTTATCAGACTTCCCTGTTTGGTTTGTAGCCTTGGAAAAGCGAATTTTTTTGGACATCTCCGCTCTTCCTTGGTTGAGTCCTCAGGCTCGTAAGTTCTTCTTATATAGAACTTCATCACCTTCCGATCTTGGAGCTACAGGCTCTTTTCGACCCAGAACCCTTCGCTCTCATTGTAGCTTTGGAAAAACGAATTCTTTTGGACATCTCCGTTCTTCCTTGGCTGAATCTTTAGGCTCGTAAGTTCTTCCTATATAGAGCTTCGTCACCTTCCGACCTTGGAGCTACAGGCTCTTTTCGACACAGAACCCTTCGCTCTCATTGTAGCTTTGGAAAAACGAATTCTTTTGGACATCTCCGTTCTTCCTTGGGTGAATCTTCAGGCTCGTAAATTCTTCCTATATAGAGCTTCGTCACCTTCCGACCTTGGAGCTACAGGCTCTTTTCGACACAGAACCCTTCGCTCTCATTGTAGCTTTGGAAAAACGAATTCTTTTGGACATCTCCATTCTTCCTTGGCTGAATCTTCAGGCTCGTAAATTCTTCCTATATAGAGCTTCGTCACCTTCCGACCTTGGAGCTACAGGCTCTTTTCGACACAGAACCCTTCGCTCTCATTGTAGCTTTGGAAAAACGAATTCTTTGGGACATCTCCGTTCTTCCTTGGCTGAATCTTCAGGCTCGTAAATTCTTCCTATATAGAGCTTCGTCACCTTCCGACCTTGGAGCTACAGGCTCTTATCGACACAGAACCCTTCGCTCTCATTGTAGCTTTGGAAAAACGAATTCTTTTGGACATCTCCGTTCTTCCTTGGCTGAATCTTCAGGCTCGTAAATTCTTCCTATATAGAGCTTCGTCACCTTCCGACCTTGGAGCTACAGGCTCTTTTCGACACAGAACCCTTCGCTCTCATTGTAGCTTTGGAAAAACGAATTCTTTGGGACATCTCCGTTCTTCCTTGGCTGAATCTTCAGGCTCGTAAATTCTTCCTATATAGAGCTTCGTCACCTTCCGACCTTGGAGCTACAGGCTCTTTTTTTCGACCTGAGAACCCTTCGCTCTCATTGTAGCTTTGGAAAAACGAATTCTTTGGGACATCTCCGTTCTTCCTTGGCTGAATCTTCAGGCTCGTAAATTCTTCCTATATAGAGCTTCATCACCTTCCGACCTTGGAGCCACAGGCTATTTTCGACACAGAACCCTTCGCTCTCATTGTAGCTTTGGAAAAACGAATTCTTTGGGACATCTCCGTTCTTCCTTGGCTGAATTTTCAGGCATGTAAGTTCTTCCTATATAGAACTCTTGACGTCTGAAGTCTCAGAGCTGCGTGTTCTTTTCGACCACGTAACCCTTCACCCTAAGACAATGAAGCTCGGAGTCTTTCCTATATAAGACTCTTTGCTTTTGACACAACAGTTTCCTATATAACCCCGTGTCTTTTGATCGGAGTTCTTCCTATATAGAATCATGAGTCCTCACCTTGGAGCCATCAGTTCCTCCTATATAGAACTTTTTTGGCGTCTGGAATCTCGAGCTACTGAGTTCTTTTTCGACACGTAACCCTTCACCCTAAGACAATGAAGCTCGGAGTCTTTCCTATATAAGGCTCTTTGCTTTTGACACAACAGGTTTCCTATATAACCCTGTGTCATAGGTGAATTGCTTTGACTGGGAGTTCTTCCTATATAGAACTGCGAGTCTTCACCCTAGAGCTGTCAGTCCTTCCTATATAGAACTTTCAGCTTCTGAAGCCTTGGAGAGGTAGATTCTTCCTATATAGAAACTCTCTCTAGAGCTTGAAAACATGTGCCTTTATGTAAAAACATTGCCTTCTCATTTGGGATTCACATCGCGATGACCCTCGATGTCTCTTTGGATCTGCAGATACCTGTTCGAGATGAAAACAAAATGCTACGACAAATGAATGAATTGACATGCTCCTGATCCTAGTGATGTCTGACTATTCATGATGCATGAGATTCAATATCTCGATGGGCTTGTTTTGGTCCTTATTTGACGTTCGCTTTCTCCTTTCTTACGGGCATCGATACCCCGCTTCACTGTCAAGTTCAACCATCTCGACCTTTCTCTTTTTTCAATTCCGACTTGGAATTCTAGAGTGCCCTTTCGGGTTTTCACTTTAGAGAGAGATTTTTTTTTGAGATAGTATTTCTTGACAGCATCAAAATTTACGGGATTTTTCAGCTCGTCCCCGTCCATTTCTGTTAGGATCAGGGCTCCTCCTGAGAAGGCCTTTTTTATGACGTATGGTCCTTCCCGATTGGGCATCCATTTTCCTCGAGAATCTTTACGGATAGGGAAGATTCTTTTGAGTACCAGATCCCCTTCTTTGAATTCTCTTGGCGCGCACCTTTTTGTTGTAAGCTTTGCACACCATCCACTTTTGGTACATCCGACCATGACAAATGGCTTTTAGTCTTTTTCACAATGAGATTTAGTTGGTCGAGTCCGCCTGTACCCATTCAGCTTCTTCCGCTTTTACTTCGTTTAAGACCCGGAGGGACGGAATCTCTACCTCAATTGGGAGTACTTGCTTGGTACCATACACACAAGGAGTAAGGCGTTGCCCTCGTTGATGTGCGGATGGACGTTCTATAGGCGAAAAGGGCAAAAGGCAACTTCTCATGCCAATCCTTGTAGGTATCCGTAGTCTTCGCTATGATTTTCTTTATATTTTTGTTTGCTTTGCTTCCATTTGCTCCATTCATTTTAGGACGATAGACTGTGGAATTATGGTGTGTTATTTTGAATTGAGTGCACACGTCCTTTATCATTTTGTTGTTCGATTGGAAGCATTGTCGGTGATGATCCTCTCTGGCAATCCGTATCGACAAATAATTTCCTTCTTTAAGAACTTACAAACTGTAGTCCTGGTGATATTGGCATAAGACGCTGCCTCTACCCACTTAGTGAAGTAGTCTATGGCGACCAAAATGAAACGGTGCCCATTGGAGGCTTTCGGATGGATCTGCCCGATGACGTCCATGCCCCATGCTGCGAAAGGCCACGGAGAATTCATGGTGTGTAGAGGTGATGGGGGTGTATGAATTTTGTCAGCGTAAATTTGGCATTTGTGGCATTTCCTGGCGTAATCGATGCAATCTCCCTCCATGGTCAACCAGAAATAACCGTATCTCATAATTTTTCGGGCTATAGACAACCCGTTGGCGTGCGTTCCACAGATCCCGTCATGTACTTCGGCTAAGATTTCCTTCGCCTCCCGGGCATCCACACATCTCAGCAATGTTTGATAATGACTTTTCCTATATAGGATCTCCCCATCTAGGACATATTTCGTTGCCATTTTTCTGAGCGCTTTTCTGTCATTGTCGTTTGCCCTTTCTGGATACTTTTGAAGCTTGACATATTGCAGGATACCATAGTACCATGGATTCCCGTCAATCTCTTCCTGTACATTACAACAATGAGCAGGCTTTTCAAACGTCTGCATCTCAATGGGTCTCATTTCTGCCCAGGTGTTTGTTTTAAACATGGACGCCAAGGTTGCCAATGCATCCGCCATCCGATTTTCTTCTCTCGGCGGGTAATTGAAGTGACCTTTTCAAACTCTTTGACGAGCTCTTGGATTAATTTGTGATATTTGACCAACTTCGGTCTCGGTTTCCCACTCCCGCGCAATTGGTAAATGACTAAGGACGAATCTCCGAACACTCGAAGTTCCTTAACCTTTCTCTCGATGGCTGAGTTTAGTCCCATGATGCAAGCTTCGTATTCAGCTATATTGTTTGTGCAGAAGAATTCCAATCTGCTGGTGAAAGGATAATAGACGTCCTCAGGTGAAATTAGCATTGCCCCTATCCCATGTCCGAGGGCGTTGGAGGCTCCATCGAAGTAAAGTTTCCATGACTTATCATCTGAAATCTCTTCTTCAGTTGTAATGCACATTAAGTCTTCGTCTGGGAAACTAAAGTTCAATGTCTCATAGTCATCCGAAGCACGACTAGCTAGGAAGTCCTCTACGGCACTCCCCTTTACGGTTTTTTGATTAACATATACGATGTCGAATTCGGATAAGAGCATCTGCCATCGAGCCATCCTTCCCGTTAGTGCTGGCGCTTCCATTAGGAACTTTAATGGGTCTAGCTTGGATATCAACCAGGTAGTATGGTACAACATGTACTGTCTGAGCCGCTTGGTAGCCCAAACTAGAGCACAACACAGCTTCTGCACTGGCGGGTACCGTGTTTCGCAATCATTGAATTTCTTGCTTAGGTAGTAGATGGCCTGCTCCTTTTTTCTTGACTCATCATGTTGCCCCAGCACACATCCCATTGAATTCTCGAAGACTGTTTAGTGGTCGACCAGGCACTGGTGCGACTAAAATTGGAGCATTTGTCAGGTACTTTTTTTGTGCGAAAGGCTTTCTTGTCTTTAGAGTTATCACCCGCCATCATAAATGATCGTCTGGTTCTTATATTATTCTTATATGAACCCTTGTCATCTTCTTGGCTTGGCGTTGCCCCATTCAACCACGGGCTCCACTGCTTTGAATTTTCTGGCCTATCATATAGAGCCTTGATCTATTTCTAGTCACCAGGGTGGGCCTAGATGCTTTCATCCCTTAAGCTCTTCCTTGATCTTCTCGTAGCATTTCGACGGGAACTAACTCTCGGCCCCTATGCTTTAAATCTCATCATCATTCATTTTAAAAGTAAAGTAAAAGGTAATTTACTTGTGTATATTTTAAAAAAATAATGATTGTTTGAAAAGATAACAGTCATTTCGAAAATCACAACTTGGACATTTTGAAAACATTGTTTGGAACAAATGGTAAACATCATAACTTTGGGAGAAAATGTCAAAACCTTTTAAAACATGTTTGCCCCCGAAATATCAAACACCATAGCGCATCTGTTTCAAGTTGCCAGAGACCAACTCTAATGAAGCGCATATTTAGAAGATCTTGACCATTGTGGAGATATATGCCAATTTATAGTTTCTTCTGGTCTAATAGGCTTTTGAGGGGAACAACCCTACCTAGTTTCTACCCCGTTTAAGGTGGCTCTCTTAATCTCACTATCTCACCATGCCCCATCCTTCCCTCATTTGGGTGTCGATCAAGCACTTCGAAGTTTGACGTTCCTTGAAGAAAAGTTAACCCTTATAGGCGGAATGAAATCTGAAGACATTCTCATTCAACTTGGATATCTATGGATGACCAGAATGGTCTTTGGGGCTTGTAATGTAGGCCTTTGGTTTATGGTTAAATGAAACAATATTTCTGTACTTGTGTAACTTGGATATGCCCATTATTCCTTCCTTCCTTTCTTTTGGATCACTCTAGACTGCTCGTTTTCGGGTTTTCACCCTAGAGTTCATTTCCTTTCTTTTTATTGTATGCTGCCTTGCATTACGGCTATATACTGATGTTCGTTTTCTGTCCAAGAATGTTTGATCCTCCGTAACTCCTCGAATCGAGATTTCTTGAAGGACTACGAATATATTTCGGGAATTCTTGTGATTGGCACGCCCGGATGAAATGTTATTCTTGCTTTCTTTTTCTCTCTTTTTCTTTTTCACTTTTTCTCTTGGATCGCTCTAGATTTGCCCATTTTTTGGGTTTTCACCCTAGAGGTCACTTCCTTCTTTTGTACCTTCGGATCAATGTATTTTGGCTGATATTGATGCCCGCAGAGCTCGTAGACTATTTTTTTCTTCATTTTCGAGGATCATTCTAGACTGCCCATTTTGGGTTTTTCACCCTAGAGGTCATTTCCTTTTTGCGATCTTCGGGCGACTTGTCTTGACTTGGCTTCAATTCGAGCTTCTATACTAATTTTCAAAACTGATGTTTACTTGAAATATGGATTCCTTCTGTCTCTTGCTCATAGTTGAAGTCTCGTTCTTGTATTGTTTGATCTGTGTGTGAAGCATAGACTGTATTCTTTCTTTCTTTCTTTTTCTTCTTTTTTTAGACTGTTCACTCTGGTTTTTAGCATTGAATCTCTTTCTTCTTATTCGAGTCTATGAATGTATCCTCGAATCAACACGGATCTATATTGGTATTGATGCGATCTTCCGCTCGGAGTTAATTGCCTCTCTGTAGCTCTTCTGATATTTACTCGATCTGGATTGCTTGACCTTTTCCGATTACCATTTATCTTCTTTTTGGTTTTTCATTTGGACATATCCATGTTTTCAACCACTTTCTTCGATGATTTTCTGATCTTCGTTACCAATCTGTATGGTCTCATCTGTGTCTTCTGGTAAAGTAAAAGAACACCATTCGTTGACATATTCACAAATGTCCTGAGAATGCCTTCAAGGGGTAGAGGTTTAGGGTCAACTTTCGTTTCAAGGATCTTAAACGACAAGTGCCTGAGAAGATAAATTCTTAAAATGGGAATTGCCCATTGTCTAAACACTCGCTTTTGTTCCTCTGTTGGCCTAAGTAAACTAGCAGATACTCACATTTACAGATATCACCACAACATTCAATCTCTTCTAAATATATGCAACTTAGAGTTGATCTTTGGGTTTGAAGCAAATGTCTTTGTTGCATTCAAAATTCGAGGACTGTATAGAAATGATATATACATATGTTCATTCAAAAATGTGTGTATATGCATATGGGAAAACTACCCCATAAAAATGAAATGTTTAAAGAATCAAGAATGTAAATATGTTTTTCTAAATGGAAATGTGATTTTTAATTCTAATAAACAATGATTTTTTTTTTGTTGAGAATTTCTTTGTGAAATGATGAGAAAACCGTAGGGACCTTTGGATTATCTCCAGGTGCTAACTCATTCTGCCCTTCCAAGGTAGTGTAGGCTTGCCTCTTCTCTTGTTTTTCCACCATTGGATGACTATTTTGTCACGACTCCCTTATCGACCAGTTTCTTAATTTTTTAACGACCCCAAATTTCTTAGTATCATGCCCGAGTGCCTCAATGTTTTGAAAGTGATACACATTTATCTCTCTGCTTCCTTTTGCTCCTAGGCAGGTCTCCGGTCTTTAAACTAAGGTCCCGGAGTGCATGTTTGTTTCTCGCTCATTGTCATTAAGTCCTCAAAGCTGACCTTCATTTTCTCGAGCATCTTATTAAAGAAGAAATAAGAAAAAAAATGGCATGGAATTCACTTTTCTCTTCATCTACGGGAGGCTGCACTTGGGTCGCTAAACACATACACCTCAAAGCACATTCCTTGAAGCTTTCATCAGTTTCATCTTCGTACCACGAGATACCGACGACTTAGTGCTAGGTCCAAAGCACATCATATCACGGTAAGTCCTGCTAGACTGTCGGGGAAGTAGTGGATCGGTAATTTTTAATGCATCCCTCTATCTTTTGCAGAATATGGCCGCGTGAATCTTGAGGCATCTTGTTCCATCATCATGTGCAAATCTGAGAATCTTTGGAATTCGGAGGAACGACCAACCCAGGGTTCAAACAGAGTTTTCTTGCATTAAAGACATCAAACTTCTTGTTTTCTCTTTTTTTCTCGAGCCCATCTTTTAAATCGCTCGGATCTGGATTTTTGAGTGTCTTCAATTCATGATAAAACTCTAATTGTTCTTTGGATTACCCCTCAAAAATTTTATGCAAGGTGTAAAATATGTCATGATTGTACAATGTAATGCAATGCAATGTAATGCAATGCAATGCATGAATGCAAATGCGGTGTTGATTCTCGAACAATCCTTAAAAGACTTTCAATCAGAGAGAAAAATGTCCAGTTGCAAGAAACTAATAATGAATTACAGGTGATGATTAGCTTCCTTCTGGAGATCTTGACTTCGGGAAGCAAAACATATGCTCCATGTCTCGACGTCGTCTTCAGGATGATGGATGACTTCGTCTTCTCTTCTTATTCTATTTTATGAACTTGTGCCGTCATGATCTTTATTTTTGTGGCTTCTAAAAATGACATCAACAAGTGCAGGCATAATGCAGATAAGATCTTTTCTGGGTGCAAACGAATAATACGTCTAAACAGGGATGGATTCTATCGGTCCTAAGGGAGTACTTTAAAAATTTTAGGGTTTAAATTAAAATTCTCAAAGATCATTTTGTTCAAAAATTTTAACTTACTTAAAAATGAAACTTTTAGGTTTCTTTTTGTTATTATTATTGAAAGTTTTATGAGAGAAGAAGTTTCAAAGCAAAATAATAATATTTTTAATTTTTTCTCTTTTTTTTGAGTTAAATTAAAATCTGAGAATTTAAAAATGGTCAAATGTGAAGATTTAAAATTAGGATTCTGCTGCCCTGACTGAATCTTCTCGTCGCCGTGCCTTATTATTGTCGCACCGTCTTCTTTTCGCGATTGGTCTTTGCTCGACCTAACTTGATACTTTGTAATATTATCGTTCCGGCAAAGCAGACTTTTTTCTATTTTGAAAGCCTTTTAATGAACTGTTCTTGAATCAACACCATGTCATGATATGCAACATGAATGCAAATAAAGGCGTTGATTCCGCTGGTAATCACCCTTTCGAACGACTTTCATGGGAATTAAAGGGTCCAGATTACAAAAAAGATCCATATTACAAAAGGAGTCCCTATTACAAAAAGAGTCTATTACAAAGTCTTAATTACAAAATAAAGTTCTACACATAATCCCTAGCTCTACCTCCTAAACCTTGGTGCTTCTTCCATGTCCGGGGTTACGAAAGGTCGGAGAGTCGTGGCTTCGGTAGCTAAGTCATTCACACACCTTGTAGCTCGTTGTATGTCCACCATTAGGGTCTCGTGTGTATACTTTGGCACTACACGCTTGTTTGGCAAATTGTTACGTCGGATCTGTTGAGTAATCTCTGACCAATGTCACGCGACTGGATCGATGCTGTCCTTCCTAAGACACCTTTTTTCCATGATGAAAGATTTTCTAATCGGGCAAACCACTTGAATCAACGCCTCTAACTAATGTGGATGCAATGATAATGCAACAAAAATATGTGTAAAAATAAAATAAAACACAAAAAGAAATGAGTTAGTACCGGATAAAAATAATAAATACATGCAGTGTTGGTGCTAGGAGGTAAATAAACAAAACGTCCCTATTTATCTAGTCCAAAACACCTAAGGTTATCCGCATGGCTCTAACAGGGTGGGTTTCTATGTTCTCTACATGCAGTGTTGATGCTAGGAGGTACCCGAATTGTCCTTGTTGTCCTCTACTAAGAGTAGCAAGGCCCCCGATCATCACCCATTATAGGCTCCTTTCAACCGGGTTCAATTCAGGGGGACCCATTCGCTTATACCCATACGAAGGAACGATATCCTTACGAAAGAATAAGGTACTCGAGCCCCGAAGGTACTTGCTAGGCCCATACGGGAGAACGATATCTCCACGAAAGCATTAGCGTTTTCCCCCCACTTAAAAAGACGGGTTTATATGCCATATTTTAAATGCGTTAAAATAAACGCGCAATTATGACCAAATGTTAATTTAATAGTTACTTTAATCCGGAATTTCCAATATTAGTAAAGCGGTAATTATTTTAAAAGCTTGACTCTCATTTGTTTTTGAAAAACAAAAATGTCCCCAGCGGAGTCGTCATCTGTAGCGATGTCCTAAATTTGGGACTCACATCGTGATGACCCTTGATGTCTCTTTGGATCTGCAAATACCTGAGATGAAAACAAAATGCTATGACAAATGAATGAATTGACATGCTCCTAATCCTAGTGATGTCTGACTATTCATGATGCATGAGCTTCAATATCATGGTGGGTTTGTTTTGGTTCTTTTTTGCCGTTCGCTTTCTCCTTTGTTACGGGCATCGATACCCTTCTTCACTGCCAAGTTCAACCGTCTCGATCTTTCTCTTTTTCAATTCTGACTTGGAATTTTAAAGCGCCCTTTCGGGTTTTCACTTTAGAGAGAGATTTTTTTTTAAGGGGTGCCCTTCTGGTTTTCACCCAGGAGATTTCTTTTGTTATCTCGTACGCTTTTCTTGAATAGATAGGACATGTGCCATCGGTTATCCTATCAGGTTGTTTGAAGCTTCCCGCCTTCCCGATCGACAGCCATTTAGGGAACTTAAAGGACGGAGTTAACCGTTTCCTTTGATTACCTGCAATTTTCAAGGTTAAATCATAGTAATGCTTCGAAATCTCTTGTTTCATTATAAGCCTATGTTATCTTATCTGACTGAAATTGACAAGGAGGCTAGGAATGAATGCTCAAAACACGGTTTTATTAGGATTAAGGGCTTTGAGATATCTTAGAAAGAAAGGTATGACACGTATAAGTTAAACACAAGATCTCTCATTATCTTCGATATGAATGATATATGATCCTGTCAACTGGTGTAGAATTTTTTTCCTGAAGCTTCCTCTTCATGATGCTCATGGGGATACCCTTCTCCTCAGATATTTAACTTTTCAACTTACCCGAGCCGCCCTTTGCGGGTTTTCAACTCGAGTCCTTCCTTTGCTTCAAGACGCCCGGTTTCGGGTTTTCATCCTGAGCTCTCCATTTTTTTTTAGAGATAGTATTTCTTGATGGCATCAGAATTTACGGGATTTTTCAGCTCGTCTCTGTCCATTTCTGTTAGGATCAGGGCTCCTCCTGAGAAGGCCTTCTTTACGACGTATGGTCCTTCCCAATTGGGCATCCATTTTCCTCGAGGATCTTTCTGGATTGGGAGGATTCTCTTGAGTACCAGATCCCCTTCTTTGACTTCTCTTGGGCGCACCTTTTTGTTGTAAGCCCGAACCATCCGCTTTTGGTACATCTGACCATGACAAATGGCTTTTAGTCTTTTTTCGTCAATGAGATTTAGCTGGTCGAGTCTGGCCTGCATCCATTCAGCTTCTTCCAGTTTTACTTCGTTTAAGACTCGGAGGGACGGAATCTCTACCTCAATTGGGAGTACTGCTTCGATACCATACACCAAGGAATAGGGCGTTGCCCCCGTTGATGTGCGAATGGACGTCCTATAGGCGAAAAGGGCAAAAGGCAACTTCTCATGCCAATCCTTGTAGGTATCCGTAGTTTTCGCTATGATCTTCTTTATATTTTTGTTTGCCGCTTCCACTGCTCCATTCATTTTAGGACGATAGACTGTGGAATTATGGTGTGTTATCTTGAATTGAGTGCACACGTCCTTTATCATTCTGTTGTTCAGATTGGAAGCATTGTCGGTGATGATCCTCTCTGGCAATCCGTATCGACAAATAATTTCCTTCTTTAAGAACTTACAAACTGTAGTCCTGGTGATATTGGCGTAAGACGCTGCCTCTACCCACTTAGTGAAGTAGTCTATGGCGACAAAAATGAAACGGTGTCCGTTGGAGGCTTTCGGATGGATTTGCCCGATGACGTCCATGCCCCATCTTCGCGAAAGGCCACGGAGAATTCATGGTGTGTAGAGGCGATGGGGTGCATGAATTTTGTCGCAAGATAAATTTGGCATTTGTGGCATTTCTGGCGTAATCGATGCAATCTCCCTCCATGGTCAACCGAAATAACCGTACCTCATAATTTTCCGGCTATAGACAGCCCGTTGGCGTCGTTCCACGTATCCCCGTCATGTACTTCAGCTAAGATTTCCTTCGCCTCCCGGGCATCCACACATCTCAAAGAATGTTTGATCATGACTTTTCCTATATAGGATTTCCCCATCTAGGACATATTTTGTTGCCATTTTTCTGAGTGCTTTTACATCATTGTCGTTTGCCCCTTCTGGATACTTTTGAAGCTTGACATATTGCAGGATGTCATAGTACCATGGATTTCCGTCAATCTCTTCCTGTATATTACAACAATGAGCAGGTTTTTCAAACGTCTGCATCTTAATGGGCTTCATTTCTGCCCTGGTGTTTGTTTTAAACATGGACGCCAAGGTTGCCAATGCATCTGCCATCTGATTTTCTTCTCGGGGTAGGTAATTGAAGCTGACCTTTTTCGAACTCTTTGACGAGCTCTTGGATCCATTCGTGATATTTGACCAACTTCGGTCTCGGTTTCCCTCTCCCGCGCAATTGGTAAATGACTAGGGACGAATCTCCGAACACTCGAAGTTCCTTAACCTTTCTTTCGATGGCTGAGTTCAGTCCCATGACGCAAGCTTCGTATTCAGCTATATTGTTTGTGCAGGAGAATTCCAATCTGCTGGTGAAAGGGTAATAGACGTCCTCAGGTGAAATTAGCACTGCCCCTATCCCATGTCCGAGGGCGTTGGAGGCTCCATCGAAGTAAAGTTTCCATGACATATCATCTGAAATCTCTTTTTCGGTTGTAATGCACATCAAGTCTTCGTCTGGGAAACTAAAGTTCAATGTCTCATAGTCATCCGAAGCACGACTAGCCAGGAAATCCGCTACGGCGCTCCCCTTTACAGCTTTCTGATTAACATATACGATGTCGAATTCGGATAAGAGCATCTGCCATCGGGCCATCCTTCCCGTTAGTGCTGGCGCTTCCATTAGGAACTTCAATGGGTCTAGCTTGGATATTAACCAGGTAGTATGGTACAACAGTCTTTGCTGAGTCGCTTGGTAGCCCAAACTAGAGCGCAACACAGCTTCTACACTGGCGGGTACCGCGTTTCGCAATCGTTGAATTTCCTGCTTAGGTAATAGATGGCCTGCTCCTTCTTTCTTGACTCATCGTGTTGCCCCAGTACACATCCCATTGAATTCTCGAAGACTGTTAAGTAGAGAATTAGTGGTCGACCGGGTACCGGTGCGACTAAAATTGGAGCATTTGTCAGGTACTTTTTGATCTTTTCTAGGGCCTTTTGACATTCTTCATCCCACACGCCAGGATTATTCTTTCTCGTAAGTCCAAGACCGGGTCGCATTGATTGGTTAATTGGGAAATGAAACGAGAGATATAATTCAGCCTCCCTAGGAAACCGCGAACTTCCTTTTGTGTGCGGGGTGGTGAAAGGTCCTGGATGGCTTTCACTTTATCGGGATCAATCTCAATCCCTCTTCTACTTACTACGAACCCTAGGAGTTTTCCAGAAGTAACGGCGAAGGTACACTTGGCAGGATTGAGCCTCAGTTGGTACTTCCGTAGTCTTTGGAATAGTTTCCTTAAGTTCTGTAGGTGCTCTTCCTCTGTTCGGGATTTGGCAATCATATCATCCACGTATACTTCTATTTCTTTGTGCATCATGTCATGGAAAAGAGTCACCATTGCTCTTTGGTATGTTGCCCCTGCGTTCTTTAGCCCAAACGGCATCACTTGATAACAAAAAGTGCCCCACATGGTTATGAATGTAGTTTTCTCCATGTCTTTAGGATCCATCTTTATCTGGTTGTATCCTGAGAAGCCATCCATAAAGGAAAACCATGAATGTCTTGCGGTGTTGTCAACCAGCGAGTCAATATGTGGCAAAGGGAAGTTGTCTTTTGGGCTAGCTCGATTCAGATCCCTATAATCTACACACATACGAACTTTCCCGTCTTTCTTTGGTACTGGTACAATGTTTGCAACCCACTCGGGGTATTTGGCTACTTCCAAGAATCCAGCATCAAATTGCTTTTTCACTTCTTCTCGGATCTTTAACAGCATATCTGGCCTCATTCTCCGAAGTTTTTGCTGTACGGGTTTGCACTCCGACTTTGTTGGCAATTTGTGCACCACTATGTCGGTATTTAATCCTGGCATATCTTGATAAGTCCAGGCGAAGACATCCTTGAATTCTTGAAGCAGGGCTATCAGTTCATGCTTGGTTTTTGAGGAAATCGTAGTTCCTATTTTTATTTCTCTTCTCGCTTCTTCCGTCCCTAAGTTGACAATTTCTGTTTCTTCTTGGTGGGGCATAATCTGCCTTTCTTCGTCGTCCACCATTCTCTTTAATTCTTCTGGGACCTCAATTTCTATTTCATCATATCCCCTCTCCATTTTCTCTGAGACCTCAGGGCTTTCGAAATTTACTCCAGGATTGGATCCAGTATCATTCATATCGTCAATCATGAGCGACCTGCATTAAATGAGAATGAATTGTATTGGGAAAGAGACGGCTTTACATGAAGGGAATGAATATGAAGAATGCATGAATGGAATAAATGAGACTTTGGTCATTTTTAAGAAAGTGGGGATATTTCATTTCAATCAAAAAGTTAACATAGGTGCCCCATACAAGAGATCCCCATTGTCTATGGGCAAAAACAAAAGGTTGATTCGGAGCATTACTCTGATCTATTCCTAAAAACTACAGGTAGATCAATGCAGCTCCAGTTATCGAGTGTCTCCCCGGGATGACAAGGGCGGATGTTGGTCAACATTTTGCTACCTCGGTCCTTTTCAGCTATCATGTTGATAAAGAGCCTGTAGCTCCAAGATCGGAAGGTGACGAAGTTCTATATAGGAAGAACTTATGAGCCTGAAGATTCGGCCAAGGAAGAGCGGAAATGTCCAAAAAAATTCGTTTTTCCGAGGCTACAAACAGGGAAGTCTGATAAAATGAGTGCTTATGAATCTTTGCTTTGTTTCCCATTTCATGAGAACAAGCAAAGAGGGCAAATCAGAATCACTCATTTTTACTTAAATATATTAATATTGCATGTATATTTATTATATGAATGTTACTAATATAAAGTGTGTGCATGTACAAGCTACGTATACGTATTAGGGGCGTATGTATGTCACGTATGTATCTAGGGTATAAGCGTATGTAGATGTCATGTTAATTATACATATGATTATACGTACGTATACTAGAATATTATTAATTAATGATCGTATAATATAAAGTATATATTTTCGTATGTACATGTACAATATTATAATTATTATTATTATTATTGGGGACTGACTAAATGAAAAATTAAATATATATATTAAACCCAAGTAAAAAGTCCGAGTCCAATTACAAAATCCAATTACAAAGCCCGTTTGGCCCAATTCTGAATCCTATCTAATTACAATGTGCAGGTCACTATGGGCCGTTGGATCAAGATCTGATCCAACGGCCACGATGCAATGAAGGTCAAAAATATATTCGCGGCGCTGTACTCCACGTATGGACCGTTCGAGTGCCACGCGCGCGCGTGGGTCCACGCGCGGACGCTTTATTATCCCACGCGTAAGATCTACGCGTTCGACTCCTCGACTGCGGTGCTCCACGTGGCGAAATCTGAAACCGTTTCATCAGATCGAGGCTTCATCCAGGCCGATCGTTCTTCAAGCCATCTCGACTGTTAGATCAGATCTGATCTAACGGCCGAAATTGCGTCTGGCCTCTGGCAGAATGGCCACACCACCACCGCGCCGATATTCAGTCCCCGCGTTCAGATTATGCCAAAGACAACAAGCAAATGTCAGATCTGGAAAAGAAGATACAAGTTGCAACCAAAATACAGAGACAGTGATATATATGAAACGGGGCTGTTGTAACGGGATAGTTTTTTGGGGAGGAGCAAGCAAGAAAAAAAACAGAGAGAGTAATAACACAAAAAAACAGAAAGCTTGTAAAACCAGAAACTTGTAACCAGTCAAGATAATCAAAAAGGCATCCGGTGGTAATTTTTTGTCTCTTTTTTTTTTCTTACTGCTTTCATTGCATGTACATACGAGAAAAAAAAAACAAGTAAAGAAGTCTTACCGGCTTTGTCCGTGGGTCTTCCCTTCCTCTGTGACAAGCCTTTCGGCTTCTACAAGCCAGATCTGGTGAACAAAGGGAGGGGAAGACCCCTTGTGGTCTCGTTTTGGTCTAAAGAAAATATATTTTTGGGTTCGCATTTCTTAGATCTAAGGTAAATAAAAGGGGATCCTCTGAATCCAACCGTGGATTCATGTTGAGGACGACAAGAGGAAGGTTTTGGTGTATTTTGGGAGTCCACCGCCGCCGGTTAGCGGCGGCCGGCGGCGGAGAATACGGCGGCCGGCCGCCGGATTCTGGGTTTCTCAAGAACACTTGAGAGAAAAAGATGAATCTGTTATTTGGAAACTGAAGAACAAAACTGAAAATGAAAGAAATGAGGGGAAAATGGGTTTCGGTCTAAAAATGGCCCTTTTATAGTTATTATTATTTTTGAAATGGGTAAATTACACACTTAATCCCACCGCGTTTTCAATATTTTCATTTTTTTCTTGCCGCATGGTATAATCACAGCCCCAGTCCCCCTGGTTTTTCAAAAGATTACAATTTCGTCCCTAAATTACACCGAATCAGTTTCTAAATGGGAAAATTACGCCTTAACCATCCCGCGTTTTTGAATTTTTCACTTTGGGTCCGCCCCTTGTCCAATTACGATTCTGGTCCTTTTAGGTTTTGTTTGTTTCGCAATTTCGTCCCCAAATTACATATTATTGCCCTTTAATTTCTGCCACTAACTTTCGTTTTCCTTTCATTTCAGTCATGTTTTCTTTGTAAATATTATTGTTCGTATTATAATCGTACATGTTGATATTATTTTATTTTATGTCCCTCGTATATGATTCGTATTTCATGTTTTTATGTATATATGTGTTAAATATGATATTTATGTTTTTATCCGCTATTCGTATCAAGCATGTTATGTTTTAGTTAATTCGTACATGGCATATTTAGTATTTTGATATGTGTATGTGCTTTCTTATTTTTTAGGGCTACATGTTAGTATATTCACCCTTTTTGTACAACATGTGGACCCGTATATGTTGAAATATGTTTTATTACCAGTATGCATGTCTCTTTTTTTTTAATACTTGTTCGTATATATGTACTTATTCCTGCCTTGTTATTTTGACGTATGATAGTTTTTTTTATATCTACTATTTAGAATAATATGTATATATATACATGTTCTAGTCTAAAATATCATCCATGTTAAATTAGTATTCTGGTATGTCAATCTTTATTATATTTAAATGTTTTGTCATGTTTTACGTTTTTGCCACTAAGATTGCACATCGAGATATAACTTGTTAATGCGGTGTCCTTTTATCCGAGCGTAAACGGGGCCAGTATCAAGCGTAGTGATAGTGGTTGGGCGTTTATTCTCGAATAATGGGACCCTTAAAATATATTCGCAATTACGACCGAAATTTAAGATAATCGTCACTTTAATCCGAAAAATCCAATATTAATAAAGCGGTAATTATTAAAGTACCAGTTTTTGGGCGGTGTGGGGGTGCTAATCCTTCCCCATCCGTAACTGACTCCCGAACCCTGTCTTTTGAATCTCTGGTTTTGTGGTGTCCGGCCTACCTAAGTGGCCGGTGGCGACTCCATTTTATAAGGTTTTTTTTGTAAACCCCACGGAATAAATATTTTATATAAAAAAATCACAAATACCTTTCAAAAATCCTTCGAAAACACAATCGTTTTTATTTTAGCGATGAAAATTAAATGGGACATCGCTACACAAAGGTAATGTTGTTCCATTGTTTTCTTAATTTTGTTTCAAAAACCATATATATGTATCAATAAATGAATATTTGAGTTTTCTTTTAACACTACAATTTTGTTCTTCATTTGTTATATTAGATCAAACATAGTAAATTACATTTGTACTAGTGTCTATCTAAAAGAATCAAGGTACTTGTTGCGGCCAGTTTCTCATCTTAAGTGCAATGGTTTATGAGACATACAATTGGACCGATGATGTCGAATTTGTTAGGAAATATCTTCTGTTGTTGATTAAAGAATACAAGCTTTTGAAATTAGGTAAAAATGTGTATATACTTGGTTGAAAAACTTCTTCTTAGTTCATGATTTTAAATTCTTCCTTACATTATGTGATTATGTATAGAAATATAAGAGTTAATTAATCATGATCCTGAGTAGAGTGACCACTCTTTATGTAACAAACCGAATTTTGAGTTAGTCATTTGGATCTTGGATCTGAGTTTGGGGTTTTTAATATTAAAGAAGAATTCATAGAAATTATGTTTATGGGAGAATAAGGATGAAAATTTAAAGAAATGAAGTTCATAAGTCTAAACTGAAAACAAGGGAAGAGTTTGACTCTTTAATGAATAATTTACCCAACAGATTAAAAAGGTACTTTTGACATGGATGATTTTGGACCATATGTTTTTGAATGGGTTGTTAACTTCAATCTTAGCCATTGATTAAAGTAAAAAGGGGATTATTTTAAATGAAATAGATATTATATGTAATGGAGAGAGATAAAATGTGAATAAAGTGTTCATCTTCTCCCTTATTCTCATGTCATCCATGGAGGAAAGAGGTAAGAACTTTCTCTTTCATTTTCCTTCGGTTTTACTTGGATTTTGGCATAAGTTGTGAAATAAAGAATTGGTATCCTTCAAATTTCCTTTCATTCGAGAATAATATTGATGAATCAAGTCTTTATATTTTCCCTAAAAGTAGATCGCAAGTAAAGAGAGGCGAAGGTAAGAATTTATAAACTTTGTTCTTCAATTTCCCCATTTCTAGTTAGAAATTGGGTAAGCTTGTGAGATGAGAAAAATTCTTATCTCATCATTCTATTCAAGATAAGTGTAGTTTGGAAAGATATTATATGGGTTTTGAGTAAACCCTAAACCCCTATTTAGATTTTTAGTTTAAGAAATCTTAGGGTTATGGTGGAGTACTACTCTCTAAAGATGACTGAGTACATTAATACGTATTTGAGTTGGATTTTTGATAAATCCTAAAATGTCCTTAGATATTTTTATGAGTAAGCTTATAGGGTTTTAGGAGGATTTGGTGCTAGAGGGGATTCAAGCTAGTTTGGTTATTTAAATTATTTAGTTACATGTACTAATCATTAGGAGTGTAATAATTCGTTCTTACATTTGTTTACTTAGTAAAAGAGTTTGGAAAAGCCTTTAACACTAAAGTTAAAGAGAATTGCTTGTAGAAGAATGATTAATAATTGCCTTTGGAGCTTTTGCTTTAGGTTAGTACACCTCCAACTCACTTTGTTTCATGAACATCATAAGTATGATGCTTTGTATGCTTGTTTTGAGTGTTTTGGCTTTTTAGAGTAGAAATCTTGTGTGATAGCTTTAACTTGGTAATTGGTGTTATTAATGAGTAAAAAACGAGAGTAAATCACCCTAAATGACTCTTATAATTTGTAGGAATGATTTAGGGTTTTGTAGTAATAGAAATGGGTGGATTGGAGTTGAAATTCGAGCCTTAGAAGACATGTTCTAGGCTTTGGCACCAGTACCCGAGAGACCGGTACCGATACCCCTTGTAAAAATTAAGAACAAGGATAAACTGTGAGAGGGATACTTGATACTAGATTGACCAGTACTAGTACTCGGTTTTATGTCGTATTGATACTCATGGCTGAGTAGCAGTACCCAAAGGCAACTCTAAAAAATAAAATGCAATTCTCGTACCAATACTCAGGTGAGTATCGGTATCAAGAGACCCGTACCGATACTCATGGGCAAGTACTGGTTGTAACACCCCTTACCCGGTCTAGGAGTAAACCGGTTTAAGAAGTGTTACTGAACAAACATTTCATCAAACTCATGATGTCTTAATACTTCTCAACAAAGCATGCAACCAGAAATCATGGTGATTTAAGTAACTTTCAAAGATAAAAAATCCAAAGTACATTCCATGTTCACATAAGTATGCTCACACATTGCACATAACATTCCATTTGATAGATCATAGCATATACTTTATTTGATAAACTTACAGTATACGAAGCCCACTTATAAATAAATCAAGAAAGGTTAAGACTATTCTTAAAGGTTCGAATAACAAGTTTTAGCTATTCAAAGTTTTTGGGTCTAATCATGTTCATGTTTACCATTCGAATGGTTAAGAGAGAAAAGACTATAACAATGACTCTTTTAGTGGTTTAGACTTCGATTTTAATCATTTAAGGTTCATAACAAGTTAGGCCAACTAGATTAAACCAATTCTTTCATCAGCGAGACAACTTAAAAACCTTAGCTTATTATCTACATCTTTGTGATTCATATACCATCTTAATCGAATTAGTACATAAGAGAAAATGAAGATCCATAGATCGTTGCTTATGGCAAATGGACAAGTGGAAGGTACTAAGCATTATTTAAACAATCATTTACCCTACATGTATAAATCATTCGAGAATTTTAAACCTGAAGACTCATTCCTTGACTTCCATCATTTTATACTTAACAAAACTTTGCAGATATTCATTATTTGAACCAATCAAGTAATACCTGATAGATTACTTAACAATACAAGAAACCAAACATCCACCCAATGACCTAACTTCCTAGATGGTTTGATTAGCACAACCAACTTCTATGGTCATAACCAACTAATCAATCCTCGTATAGCATAACAAACATTTTGATTTTATTATTTAATCTTATTCGAACTATATAGGTGTCATTCCATTCATTCATGATCTTAACTCATTCAAATACTATAACTAACGTAACTTATTCAACAAGCAGACATTCGAATCTATCTCTAGCATAGGTTAACTATCAAGCAACTATTCGATTACCATATTAATCAAAACTTAGTCAACAAGCAACCAAAAAGCATAACGAGCCATTACAAATATGGATAACTACTTAAGAAACTTATACACATATGAGATCAAAGATTTAACTAAATGCATTATGCCTAGCCAACGATTATGTGCCACCATCTAGGAGTTCTTTAAGGAAATACAAGACACACATCTCAACTTCCTGTGATCTTGACCATGCTCAAAAGCTAACCGAAAGCGAACTTAACCTGAAAGACAATGTAAGGATAAATAAGTATGATTACTTAGTGAGGTAGCTTAAAGCAACTAAAGCATGAAACAATAATTCATCCTTTCACCTAGATTTATTAATCATATAAATACATAATTCCAAACTTGGACAAGAAGCTAGCCATTTTAGGACAAGGCATTCAAACAAGAAATTATACTTATACATGGATGATTCGAACTAGGCATGTTCATATATACGTACATGTATTCAAATAGAGCATAGCATGTACCTATACACATAAGTATTGGAATAGAGCATATCTATTTTTCCAATTAAATACTAAAAAATCAATAGAAAAACATTACTATAATTCTTTGATTTAACTTATAAACTTTCTTGGTTTCTATTTAATATAGCTTAACCATACATAAGTTACTTGTCATGCAAATCATCAATATATTATACTATGATATGAATTTCAATAACAACCTATCAATATTTCCTTTCATCAATTCCATTGATCATGCATATTACAACCTGGACAAAAGTTAGATAGTGCAAAATAAGGCATTTGAATCAAACAAATGTTTCATCGACAAGTTTATTCCACAAATCATGAGCAAGTGTGCATAATACACTCAATTAAAATCCACATACATATATAGACTTCTTATTCACCCAAAAGCATGATCTATATCCAATTAAATATATATTTTACTTATTATGCAAGTTATTTCATTAATTTCTTGATTTAGTTATAAGTTTCATGATTTCTTATTAACATAGCCTTGAGAATCAAGTAACATCCTAGGTACACAAATCCCCAACCAAATATCGCCAATAAAATGGTACTCGCAGTACCGGTCAATCCCCCTACTATCGCCAAGTGACCACAACACTTCCCTCCAACTATCGCCAAATAAGGACCGTAGTCCACCCCAAATACGAGCTCTATGGACTATATGACATGCTAACTATACCTAAGACTGACTCGAAATCAAGGCTCTCATTTTTAATCTTATCACATTAGAGACAACATGAGCATAACTCCATAATCAAAATATCATATGAACAAGTCTTTTGTTATTTCATATCAAGCATGTATTCAATTCATGCATTTCTCAATTATTCATTCCTTTATTCAAATGATAGTGTAACGAGGTCATTTTCAAGCATGCATAACTAATAATATAACCATATTATCATGTTCAGATAATTCATAGAAAACATGTCTTATTCTTAAACTTATCAAGGCTTATAACTTATCACACCATGTCAAGATTATAAATGAGTATGACTTCTTAATCAGAACACTAATAAACATTGTTTGATACATATCATATTAAGCACATATACAATTCATTTATGGTACTTAATTCATTCTCAAGTTTTAACCGAATGATAGCTTGGCAAGGATTTCTTATCAAGCAAGTAAAAACATATACAAGGTTCACTGTAAGTAAAATTACTACCAAACATGTACTATGTATAATTCTTATTGCAAGCATGTGAACAAGTTCAAATAAGGCATATCATGATCAAGTGTTTCATATCATTGTACTTATAATTTAGGGTCTTACCTCGAGTCCAAGCTTGCTTATGCATAATGTAATTCATGATAGAAAAATGAAATAAAATCAGCAAGAAATGCTCGGGAAGGTTACTAGCCCATTTTGAGACTTTAAACTACACTCAAAGATTGATCCAAACTAGTTTCGCTCCTGTATCAAAATTCTTTTGAGCTTTTCAACAACTTGGTCTACTTCATGACGCACTTATTCAATCCTTTCTTGGTCTACATATAACAAAGGATATAATTATACATTAGAATCAATGCATAACTTTCAATTATATACAAAACGATTCAAACACTCAAGAATTTATACCATTTCACACAAAACAACCCACTATGGTTCTTAATTAGATAAAACAGTTCCATTTTCATATATACATATAAATATATACTCAAAACAATCCATTAATGCTCAGATATACACAAAACATGGCAATTTTACTCTTATATATTCGTGTATATCAAAACAGTCCACTTATTCATCATATCAAAGCAAAACGACCTCAAATATCTATATACATTTACATACATTCAAAACAGTCCCATATATGTTTTCCTATACTTTCAGATCAGTTCCCTACTCTTGCATACACATTTTATACCATAAAAGAGTCCCTCAAATTTATATATGCATACAAAGCAAATCCAGATTTTATATACATCTATATATCTACTCAAAACAGTCCACTAAGTTTGTATTTGTATTAATTTAGTATATTTCAATTGCATGCATATTCTTATACATAAATTTAGCCCCCAATTCGTTTATAAACATGTAAAACAGTCCCAATCCGTATATCTATACATCTATACATACCCAAGACAACTTATTTCATTAGCAAGACAATTTCCCCTATTTTTAGATTCACCAAAACAACCCCTAAGATCATCAACGGTCCCCAAATTTTGCAATACAACCCTTCCCTTATTCATTCAACTCCAAAACAGTTTTGAGTTATCTCCTTACAATCCAATTAATCCTTAAATGACTCATTTGGTCCTTAGTAATTAGAATGCCATTTCTATCCAACAAAACAACCAAATTCAGATTTCAACACACTATACATTAAATAAAGGCCTAAAACACTTTAAGGAAATTTCTAAAACATAATGTATTGACAGCTCCTTTAATTTGCTCCTATTCAAACCATTGAACTATCCTTAGCATAACAAGATTAAAAAATTTAGCACATAGCATCTCTAATCACTCTTACAAATTTCTAAATCATAAAAACTATCAAGTACCTATTTGAATACTCAAAAGGAAACATAACATGGATAGTTCTTTTAACAATTCCATTACTACCAAAAGTTCATAGAGACCTTTAGAATACTTAAACAATTCGACTTAGACTAGGAGGGTAAGGAATTGTTACCTTAAAGATCAAATTACTAAAGGAAAATCAAACAATCGGATCATGAGAGCTTCAAAACTAGCTTTTAAATGCATTCATCCTCCCTCTCTCTTTTAAGGCTCGTTAGATGAAGAAGATGAAATGGGATAGTAATTCTTTTGCTTCATCTCACCGAAACTACATCCCACATGTCCTAACTTCTTTGACATGTGTTTAGGCCATTGAACAAAATATTTCTTTGCATGCAAGCCCACTATTCTTGCATTAATCAATTCGGTACATAGACATTATCCATCCCTTTCTTCTTTTCTTTCAATTGGGTCCTAAATTTTTAATTAACTCTAGATTTATGAATAAGACAAATCAATTAAACTTGCATTGAATTAGTAGTATACTTATAGGCCCATTTTGGGGTATTACACTGGTAGCCATCGGGAATACTACCTTTAACATTGATTTTTAAGCTAGAAATGTATGAGACGTGTTCTAATCTAGATTAATGCCTTGTTTATGATATGGGATGATCTAAATAAGCTAAAAATAATGAGAATGACTAAGTACTCCTCCATAATGTGTAAACTACTTGGTAACATAAAATTAATGATGTTTTGATGATTAGCAACAAGAGTGAAATCCTCGAGATCGTGTTGCTTGTATGTTAGGTATGCATTTGACTGGTTCAGTCTTTGGTTGTTGGGATCTGGATACTCAGAGAGTGTGATGAAACACCGTGGTAAGAGACACCAAATGTATGTTCCCGATGTTGTGTGACCCCAAGCCTTGTTTGAAGATACTCGAGGGGGATTTCAAGTATAAGTGTATGTTCCAGAGGATGTGTGACACTAGGCCTCACTAAAGAGTGTACGTTCCCCAGGCTGTGTGACACCGAGTCTCACTCCAAGTTTATGGTTATGTTGTATGTATTTACTTGGTGATGTCATGTTTACCTTGCTTGTTTAAGCATGATTTTTGGCTGCTAGTGGTAATGTCATATGTTGTTTTACTTTTACCAGCTCACCACTTCTAGCTACATGTTTATGTTTATGATTTGCATGAAGCATAGTAGAGTAGAAGTATAACACTGGGCTTTATAAGCTTAGCGTTCAGAACCATTGTTTCTATTCGTAGGTTAGTAGGTTGGCACGTTCTTGGAGGAGCACTATCGGAGTAGGATTTCAGCGTATCGTCTCATCAGAATACAATACTTAGATCTTTAGGCTATGTATTCGTAGGACTCTATTGTTATGTCTATAACTCATATTTTGGATTTGTATTGATTGAGCTGAATGTTAGTGTTTTAAATTAATTTGGAATTCATGTTGTAAACATTTCAAACATTTATCTATGATTTGAATTTGGAATTCATGTTATTTTGGAAAACAATTCTTCTTGGGCTAAACTAGGTTAAACTTTTATGGTTATGATTTGGGCTTGAGGCCCAAATATGACATCTGGTTTAGGGTTTTACACTTTAAATTAGTATTATAGAATATAGAACAACCCAGGATTTGAATCGTCAATGATTGTGTATTCTTCCCTCCAAGTTGCTTAACTTGCTAATATTTTCCCATTTCTTTTTAACTTGCTTGTTTTATCTACCAAGATGAAAACTATCTTCCAGGTTAATGAATGTTCTGGAAAATAGTAATTTTACCATAAGCTGACGTGCACTGCTAAATCTGGATCAAATTTCAGTACAAGATGAATGAGGTAATGACATGATAAAGGTAGAGGATGCTATTGGTTAACAGAAGAATTGGGGGTTTTTTTTATAATGCAACATGAGTTGTAGTCACAACTGTCATTTGGAGCATCTCTTGTAATGGAAGTGATTAAAAGTTTAATAATCGTAGAAAAGCGAATTGAAAGTTCAATGATCGTAATGAAAACGAATTAAAAGTTTAATAAATCTTTTTAAAGTTAATGTGTCACGTCAACTTTTTTAACGGCAATGGACGACAATGACCATAATGAACGAGAATTAAAAGTTTAGTAATTGTATTGTAAGTTTTAAAAGTTCGGTGACCATATTGTAAGAGCCCTAAAAGAAAATAGACTCAAATGTCTTTCTAGCCATATAATGTGGTATTTCTAATTCTAGTTGTACAATTTATGATGAATTTTTAAAATCATTGCAGACTATTATTAGGAGCAATCTGTTGCTCTATTTTTCCGACCTCTGATCATTTAAAAATTTGTATCTTTTAAAATATAGACCAAAATCGATATCCATTTGTTCTAAATGAAACTAAACTGACTCATAGTTACAACGATGCATGGATCACTAAATAATTATTTATATAAAATTTTTGTGATTTTTTGAACTACTATGCATAAAAGGACATATTTCATAAGGAAAAAAGTTTGATATACAATCTTTGGAGTTTGAAGACTACACAACCTTACCCATTTTTGCGACACGTGTCCCATTGAAAACCCCAACTAAATTGTTAACGGGACGTCAAATACTAACGTTAATTGCACTTTTTAATTTCATTGCACTTTTAAAATTTTGAATACCCATTTCTTCAACACAAAATCGGCTTTGATTCCATTTATTAGATTTATTTTTCCCAATCAAGAACCGAGAAAAATAAGTGGCTTATGAGGTTTGTGTTCTTTTTCTTATATTGAATTTCAATGAAGTTAGAAATTTGATGTTCTTTCTCGGTTTTAAGCTTTAAAGCTGTTTCAAATTAGGTAAAGTTATTGTCTATCTGCCTTTTACTTCAGAATTACTTATCTGGGTTTTGGATGATCGATTTAATTACTTTCGTTATTTTAGTTTTATTAGCTTTTAGCTTGGTTTTGCATGAACGAAATTAGAATTAGGCTAGGTTCTTGTGTTATTCAATTCTAAATCTGAAAATTAAAAATTGTTTCTCTGAATGTAATTTCTCATTTTTCTCATTTCCGCTTGAATACCCATTTCTTTATTTTCTTCCACATGTACATGTCTTTGATTCCATTTGATGGGTGGATGGCGAGTAGCAGGCACTATAATCAAGAGATCATGGGTGGATGACGAGTTCGTGTTTACTTTCCAATTGAAGAACCAATTCATCTCTTGTTAGATTGTGGTGATTCATGAGAGGTGGGCATTGGAAGAAATGGGTGCGATGAGGGTAAATATCTATGCCCCTTTGTTTAATTTTGTATAATTAATGCAATTGGATGAAATGGCTTAAGGTAGTAATAGTCTAACAGGTTACTGAATTTTGGCGGGCTTTTTAATACTGGTAGAAGTCGAAGCGAATAAAGTGGTTGTTTGAGTTTTCTTGTCGAGTTTGCCGATTGCATTTTATTTGTTGAAAATTATGAAAACAAAGTGTTTGAGGAATTGACTCTGGTTGAAGGCAAATTGTGTATATGAAAATTGTGATTGCAATTTATGTTTATAGCATGTTAGTTTTGTTTATTATTATTAAACAACTGTCCATGAAAAATGAAAAAACTCTAATATCAGGTTGATTGTCCATGTTGTTCAAGCAGATAACGAAGCTGATAAGAAACTAGAGTGTACAAGAGATAAAAGAAATAGAAAACTATTGTGCTTAGAAAAATATACAAAGTATTAAGTTAAAATAGAAACTTATAGAATCTTTAATCATAACATGAGTGAATTCAAAAGAGTAAACAATGAAAAAATTAAGGGAGCCTAAAAAACGAATCTATTGGAATAAAATGAGCAAAGCTGTCCGTATGTAGAAAATGAATTTATCCGAGCAAAGCTGATCGTACTTGATGGCTACGGACAACCGATGAACTGATCTATTCGAAACAAAAATCAATCTTAAGTAACATTGACAATGTGAGGAGTTGAGATAGAATAGGATTCAATACTGTAAAGCAAAATTCAGTTAAACATAAGAAAAAGATAAAATGTATTGAGCCATGGAAAAATTATATAAAGTTCAATTACTTACTTTGGTTGATGATGCCTCTCACATGTATGCTTTGTATGACCTTTACGATTACAAGATGAACATGTCTTGCTTCTCTTACTGCTTTCCTCCACACTGCCTTTTTTCTTAATGAAGGAGGACGTCCTTTGCTGATCACATGTGTTGGATCTCTTAAAGTGGTACTACTATACAAAGCGTTGTCATCAGTTGAAGTTGATTTCTTACTTCCATCAGCTATGTCAATGGCTAAAGTATCTAATTCATCACACAGATTTTTTATACGACGAATGGCAAGATCGTAATGCTTACTCGATCTTGTTGCTTTTTCAGAAAGTCCAACTGAGTGTAACCTAACACTGTTGAAGTACAAAGTAGACGACTCATTTACTTTATCAACAGTTTCATTCTGTATGATATTCAGATTATCATTTTTTTTTGCATCTTTTGTCCGTCTACGCATGATGTATTGAGAAGGTAATGAAAATACCTTTTTTAATGAAAATTGCAAAATATGTCGACATAAAATGCCCATGGATTCAAATTTTTGGCAATTACAAACAGCAGCATTTTGTGATGCGTCAAAAGTCACCATGTACGCTGGTTTTTCTTTGTTAAACCTGTGCACCTCATATACTTTTAGACCATCATTAACATCAACTCGATTAGCAACACACTTTTGAGCATGGATCAATTCATCTTGAAAAATTTTGAATAACTTTTGAGTGTAAACAATAGAGGCGTCAGCTTCCATAGGATATAATGTTTTCAGAATGGGCTTTGAATTTATAGTCTTGAAATTTTCCTCATGTTCCTTATTATAGCGATCGTTGAGTGCTTCTTCATATTTCAGAACAAACTTATTTGCTGGAGTACTTGCATTAACATAATTCTTTAAGAATTTATTCAAGCTTTCACTTCTTTGAGTTGTTGACATTCTAGCACAAAATGTGTTATGTAAAAAAGCTGGTACCCACTTCTCTCGAATAGAGTAAATTTTTTCCAACCATGAATTACCTTGTAAGTTATACTTCTAAATAACTCTCGTCCAAAAACTTTCAAACTCATCAGGTGTGAGTGTATTATGAATGCAACTATTGAATTCTTTCTTGAAATTATCATTTCGATGATAAACATGACTCAAAGTTTCAAGAAATTTCTTCTCGACGTGCAGCATGCAAAAATGATGAGTAGTATTAGGCAAAACTTTTGCAATTGCATTTGTAATTGGAGCATCTTGATCTGTAATGATTGTTTTTGGCGGACATTCATACATAACTTTGAGCCAAGTCTTCAACAACCAAATAATTGTTTCTTCACTTTCATCCCATAATAAAGCACAACCAAATAAAATAGACTGATAATGATGATTCACACCAGTGAATGGAACAAATGGCATCCTATATTTATTTGTTAAATAAGTAGGATCAAATGTTACCACATCACCAAAATATTTATAAGCCATTCTAGATCTTGAATCTGCCCAAAAACAATTTGCAAGGCAACCATCGATATCGGTTTGAATAGCATAGAAAAAACCTGGATTCTTTGATTGACAACCACAGAAATAATCTAACATTATCTGAGCATCTCCTTTCTCCAATTGCTTTTATCTTTTACGGCTTAAATAATTGAAAACGCCATGCTCAGTCATATTAAGATTACCAAGACCACCATATTCATGGGATAAAATAGAGAAATGACCCATCAATATCGATTTGAATAGCATAGAAAAAACATGGATTCTTTGATTGACAACCACAAAAATAATCTTTTTGAAGTTTTGTCTTTGTTCTATGTGAACGAATAAATCGTGTGCTCCTTGGTGATGCTAATATATAATTATGTTCTGCATGAAATCGAGAAATGACCCATTTTTCTTCTTCTTTCTTTGATATTAGAATCATCGCCTTACAACCTTCTCTTATTTCATCTGGTGCTACATTAACTCTATCTTTTCTCTTTAGATTTTTTTTTGCCCTCAGACCTTCTTTTGAACAAACAAATTCTTGAGCAATAATTGCTTTATTTTTTTTGACCTAGAAATGCGATTTTTAGGTGTGCCAAAACCTTTGCCTCTTGCATAGTTGTTATAATATTGTTGGGCATCATCTGGTGACTTAAATTCCATGCCAATGTAGGGTTCTGATATAGCTGCAACCATTGATTGTTCGATAGCATACTCGGTTGCATCTTTATCTTCAAATACATGATGTTCTTCAACTTTTTTTGTTTCGACCAAATCTTGTACCAACGTGTCATCCATCGTAATCCTTAATTAATAAAAAAAATATTTAATATAGTGTGATTAAATAAATAAAACTAAAAGAAATACATAATTAAAACAATCAAACATAAAAGGAGAATCCGATAAGGACATAAATGAAAGATGAACAGTAAAAGACATAATTATAAAACTCAAATGTTTATAAATCAACAGAGTATAAGAAGTGAACACATAAGGTAATATTATAAATTTCAAATGTTTATAAATTCATTAATAAACAAAGTATAGGACAAAAACTACATACAGATCACTAGCATGAGAGGTTGAGGTTCGAAAATTGCTTAATATATAACTAGCCCATAAATTCAGCTTGTGCAAAAATGGAAATCTATACTGAATTACATATTTCAGAATACTATAAATCAGACTAAAGCAATTTCCATGACTGCTCAAATGATGATAACGGTAAAATTAAAAATCTTTAGTAACCCAGTCCATGAAACGCTATTGATGGTGAAAGCATAAAGCAAAATATTTGAAAGATTGATAATCTAAGAGAACTTCAATTAACAAAAACATGAAGCAAAACTAAAAAAGCTCTATAATTATAAGAAAAAATGAAAAAGCACAAGTATAAGAGTCCAAACCTCAGCCTCGATAGATCTCTGATTATGATGAGAATCAAACAATTGCAGTGAAAAAACTGGCGTCAAATACGATTCCGTGGTGAAAAAATTGAAGAAATGGCTATTCAAATGGAGATGAGAAAACGAGAAATCTTAGTGAAGGAGAAACAGATTTTGATCAAGAATCATATAATAAATAGAATAAAAAAGCCAAACAAATAGTGAAAGAGAAACAAATTTGATTTTATAAACAGATTTTGATTTCTAAATCTTTTTCTCATTAACGTTAGGATTTGACGCCCCGTTAACGATTTAGTTGGGGTTTTCAATGGGATATGTGTCGCACAAATAGGTAAAGTTGTGTAGTCTTCAAACTCCACATACTGTGTATCAAACTTTTTCCCATTTCATAAAAGAAAAAACTTTGATACACAGGCCGTGTAAACTAAAGTTTACACGTGCCTTTTAGTTTTAAGGGTTAGAGTTTTAGTTTAGGGGTTTAGGTTGTAGAATTTAGAATTTAAGGTTAGTGTTTAGAATTTAGTGTAGAGGGTTTAAGGTTTAGGGTTTAGTTTTTTAAGGTTAGGGTTATGAATTTAGGATTTGTGTTTTTATAGTGTAAATACACGGCTTGTGTAAAATTAATTTTACACAGCATGTGTATCAAAGTTTTATCCTTTCATAAACTTGTTTTTTAACTCCATTAATCATTCCAAAATTTTTCTAAATGCTTACAAACATATTTCACATGAATGATAACAAACATATCCATCCAACCACGCCACTTGATATATATATATAATATAAATAAAAATATATATCATTCTTATTAAAATAACCTTATTCATTAGGTGAAAACTGGACGGGCAGATATGGGGTGGGTAAGATTTCAAATCTACCACCTATCTACTATCAACGATAGGTACGATTTTTGACATCCACACTAGCTCACTACCCATCAACTCATACTTATACCGGGGTGCGGTACAGTATCACTCATTGAGTTAAAAAAAATAAATTCTAAACCATGAGCTTTTGGTAATAGTTCTAATTTTCGTATGTTTTCTTAGCAATAATTCATCAAATATGAATCTAACAAAAGATGGTATCTCAAAAAAAAAAGATATGAATATTTTTGTCCATGGTTCGAACCTGCCCCTCTATTATAAAAAGTAGGTTACTTTTTCTTTATTTATATGTTTGTTTACCAACTTTTTTGTTAGTGATCACTAAAACACTTTCTTTCTCTCTTTCTATAGGCCTCGTTCTTTCAAACGAAGATGATATTTTATTCAAGTTTTTGGTATAAATTTAAGGGTAAATTGTCTATTTAACACTCCACTGTTGTTAATGCTCAAAATGTAACTCATTTCATAATACTATTTAATTTTATTATAAATAAAATTAAATTGTACTTTGAAAATGGCGTTTTTGCCCTCACTATTTAGCCTATAAATAGTTGACATCTCTTTTCATTTTAAATATCCCTAAGCAAGTATTTGCTTTAGAAATACTCTCTTTGGTTTCATAAACTCATCATGAGTGTTGTTGGTCATTCGTTCATTGTAGCGATAACACACATCGGGGCGAATTCGCTTCTAAGGGACACGATTATCGTTTTGTTTAATTATTTATTAATTTTTAGTCAGTGCTAACACCTCATTTTGTAGCAATTTATTTTCCAACAATTTAGAAGCGAATTCTTTTACTGTTGTTTAAACATGGTAAAATTGGTGTCAAATTCAAATGACGCTACACGTTGGTCGTGTCTTTGAAACATAAAGTTGAATTTTAATCTTTTCTTCTAGTTAATGGAGTTAAAAGGTTAGAATGAATAACCCTTTAAATCGTTTCAAGTTATTGTTGATTTACCAATAATGGATAAGAGAATGAAATAGTCAGTTGTACATTACAATACTAAACTGAAAGAAAAACAATACATAATTGTTAAAATGAAAAATTTAGTATTGTTGTTGTTTTTTAAATAAAAAAACTAGCTTTCGATAATGAGAGAAAGCTTAAAGGTGTTTGATTGTTTAAAGGAGAATATTATTATTATTATTATTAAATGCTATTTATGCATTAAACGTTGATGCATTTAATACAATGAATGTTATTTTTGTTATTTTAAGAAGTCATAAACGGTTGAAGATAAATGGTTATTCTTTAATATTTTATCATAAGCATTAATGCATGATGATACGTTATCATGATTAATATTAGCCTTGATCCTAATTATCTGTTTGTGATAAATGTTCTTGTTACCGTTTTGTTATTTGATTTTAATCAAATTTTAATTACGGTAAAATACTAAAGGATGATTATGGTGCTAGTATGAAGAATTGTGAAAATAACAATTAGATATTTATTTGTGAGACTATATATGCCAAACTATATATTGGTTTAAGAAGTTGAATAGTTTACAACTTTTTAAGAGAATTTAAATGCGAGTAAATTCGTCTTTAAATGACCATAAATGTAAAAACTATTTGATTTTTGAGTCATACTGTGGATAAAGTAGTGTAAAGCTATTTGTGATTGTGAGACACCAATCTATAGTTGCTAGTGAGTGTGAATTGTTTATTTTGAGAAATGTATAAAGACAACAGGGTGATTGGAAAAAAGGTATGGAACCTACAAATGTCGATATGATTCTCCATACGTTTCAAGAAGCCATACAAATCCTAGTCTAAATTATGCAATTTGTTGAAGATAAAGATGCATAATACTAAAGATAAGGATTTATTACTATCAATTTTTTTTTAAGGAAATGTATTGCTGATAGTAAATTATTTTCAAAGACTAATTTGTAGAGTTTCTAATTCTAGAATTGACAAATTTAAAAGAGATGTTAATTCAAATAAAGTGACTATAGCGGAAGATTCCAGGATCACTTTGATCAAAGATATTAAAGAGGATACTGAAGTTACAGGCATGGTGAGAATAAACAAATCTATTTGGAAGTTACATTTCTTCCCACGAGATCAGATTATTTAGATTTGTTGCCTGTCAATTCATGCTTTATAAGACATGAATTTATATTAAGTCTTTAAGCTAGTCAGCAAAATTAGTGAGTATATTTTAGACTAGTGTAAAGACTAAGGCTAGAATGAATATCTTTTCTAAGTAGTGAGCCCAAAATATGTATGCTTAATAAGATACTATTGTGAGTAAAAGTATCAAAAATAATTCCTTAAGAGGCCTTAATTAAAGCAAGAAAAAATTCATAAATGGCATATTGAAAAGCATTATGAAAATGCATGTCTAAGATTGGTTCTATGAAAGACTTGGTATTTAAGAGTGCCTAGTGCACCACCTCTCTTTCATGGTAACCTACCTGATGCATTGTTCTTTAATGTGCTCACTTTTATAAAAATACTATGAAAAATAAGATCTCTTTGAACTTAGTGTAGAAGTTAAAAGAGTTGAGATTAATTTGGTTAAGTAGAATACCAAATTTAGTCATAGTAAATAAAATATGTGATGGTCTTTTTAGGGCTAATATGTTGAATAATATGAAAGAGAATATGATAGACATAAGTGCTACTAAAAAATTGCTTGTAGCTATTAAATCTCTTTAGTATGATTGAGTATTTGTTTACACATTTTCCAAGACACTTATGGATTTATTTCTATCTTAATAATGTTAGAAATGTAGGGGTGTCTTAAAATGATGATTAAAGTCGAGAGGAACCTAGTTGATTAAGCTTACCAAAGGTTAAAGTTGGAAGTTGGTTCTAGATTTGTCGAGGGGGATTGGTCTAAAGCCCATTGGTTGAGGAATTCATAGTGGATACCCAACTTAGTTATCTAAGTTCAATGTGGTCAAACGAAACCATGGAAAGACTCATAGTGTACATTTCTATCTACCTATCCCTATGTCGAATAATGTACATTCACAAGATGAGCTTTATTGCTCTTAATAAATTCATAAACCATGCTTTGGGTGGTCTTAGTGAGAATGACTTGATGAATTTACCGATTTTTGATGAATATCTACTTTTAATAAGTTCATAACCCAGTGTTGAGTGGGTGGTCCTATTGCAAAGGACTAGATGAACTTGCCGCTAGAGAGGATGAGTTTTCTTAAACTCTTAATGAATTCAATCCCAAGAGTTTGGGTGATCCTATTTGAGAAGGACTCATTGAATTCACCGGTTAAAGAGGTTGAGTATTTATTCTTAATGATTTCTTATCCTAGAGTTTGGGTGGTTCATTTAAGATGAATTTGAAGAAATTCTCCTTATTTATTGTAAGGATGAGCTGTTGTAAAAGCTCTTAATTATTTCATAGCCCAGATTCAGGTGGTTTATGTTGAGATAAACATGATGAAATAACCTACGTAAGTGAGAAGGACTAGCCACCTTCTATGAAAAACATTGGGCCATTTTTCTAGCACACTTACTAGAATCCTGAGAAAGAGGGCAATATATATATACATTTTTATATATACTTTGTAGACACATCGATGACTTCGGTGGATGAAGGGGTTAGTTGTGTGTTATGAGTTCACCCTAATATTAGAAAGTTCAAGATTTGTTCGCTTATCTAAGAGAAAAATTACTCATCATCACTATGTTCTAGTTCCAGATACGTTCACTAGTGCTTAAGCAACTAATCTCACTATTGCTTTTCTCATGTTTTAACTTCAATGCTCTCATATTTATGAAGGATATTCTTTCACATTAGTGGGAGAATGTTGTTAATGCTCAAAATGTAACTCATTTCATAATGCTATTTAATTCTATTATAAATAGAATTAAATTGTTCTTTAGAAATAACATTTTTGCCCTCACTATTTATCTTATAAATAGTGGGCATCTCTTCTCATTTTATACATCCCTAAGTAAGTGTTTGATGTAGAAACACTCTTTGGTTTTCATAAACCTATCCTGAGTGTTGTTTTTGAGTTGAGAGAATACAGAGTCCACTTTATGTTTTAGGTGTACGAAATAATGAGTACCTCCTCCATTTAAAACCAACGACGATCCCAGGACCCCTTGCAAAATAGGTGCAATATCTAACCATCTAAACTAGGAACCAACTTAGTTAAAATTCACCACAAATTGTATTTAATTTATATTGAATTACCACTTCAAAATTATGACAAAATGCAACCAAGGTTTATTGACCTCGGGTCCAATGTTTAACCACGAGAACAAATTACCAAAGGTTATATTTTTAACCAAAATATTACTTCATTTAAAAATGTGATTAAAATTGAAAACATGCTAGAGTCATTTTACCACTTCATTTGGAATACAATAATCAATTATTAAATATAATTTTATTGTCATAAAATTAATATTAAAACATTCTAAAAATTAAGTATATAATAATTGTTTAAAAATATATAAATTCTAAATTATTGAAAACATATATATTTATATTTTAGTTCTTAAAATAATTAATATTTAAAAATATAAATGTCTCTTTACTCATAAATATGTCAACCAAGTAAAAGTTATTTACAAATCAAAATAATAAATATAAAAAATAAAAATAAAAATATTTTTTTAACTAAATTAAATTTGGGGATCGTCCCAATATTGTGATTGAAAAAAAATTTAATCTATTGTACACCCCAAAATATTTTCGAATCTATTGCACTTTAAACAATACATTTGAAGTTGTAATACATTAGATTTGTCTTGCTATATTGATTTCTATTTTAATTAAAAAAATAATAAAGGATGAAGACGGATTGAAAGGGCTCCGTCTTGCTACAGTTGAGGTCGGAACTTTTTTTTTTCGTCTTCAACATTGTCGGTCAATGTGGCAGGGATGACATGCACGAGGTGGCAGGGCTGAAGAAAATAATAAAGGGTAGGGGTACAGGCACGAGGTGGCAGGGCTGAAAAAATGCATGCATCGAGAATGAGAAAGAAGGTTGATTTTTATTAATTGGATAGTGGGTTGGTGGGTTGAGTGATTGAGGTTTAAATATTTAGGTATTAAGGTAAGGAATTGCAGAAGAAAGTTTGTGAAGAGATTGAGTAAAGGAGAAAGAGAAAAAAGAAGATTTGGAGAAAATATAGTAAGTATAGTTATATATTTTGTTTTTAATTTTTGTTCCATTAGTTTTATTTTTAATTTTTAAATTGTATGTATGTCATCATATATATTATAGTAAGAAAATAATTTAATTTTTATTTTTTTATTTAGTATTGATGATTAATATAATTTCAATGTTTGAGATTTGAATATTTTTGTGTTAAATAAGGGTTTGAAGCTAAAAAATTATAGAAGAAAATTTGTGAGGATATTTGATGCTTGTCAAATAGTGATGCACTTTAGAGAGTATACTCATCGTATTAAGTAATAAAGTGATGAGTAGAGTGTCGAACCCACGAGGATTGGAATAATGACTACGAAGTTATTATGCTTAAGAATGTGTTTGCAATTATTGATTTTTGAAGATTTAATTAAAACTAAAACAATTAAACTAAAGATAGCTATGATTAAGACGAACAACTGCAGCAAATAACAGATAATTATGGAGGTTGGGATTATTGCTAAGGATATATGCTTGATTGCCTATTACAATGCTATAGACTGACAATACATGTCTACGTAAACCATTAAGTTCTTTATCTACTCGACATAATTTTTTAATTGTAGCGAACTCTTTCCAGAATCTAAATCTCTAGTGAAAAATAATTGCTTGATTGAAATTTGCTTTTGTGTTGAAAAATTTTAAAGATTTGAATTCTGGATTTTTTGTTTTAGAAATTCGGTTTAAAAAAATAAAGACTGGAGTCACCACCGATCATTTTTTAAAGGTATACCGGACACCAAAAAATGAAACTAGAGATTTTTTGAAAATGAGTCCGGGAGTCGGTTACGGATGGGGGAGGATTAGCACTCCCACACCGCCTAAAAATTAGTACCTAGTCGAATACAATTTACCTTAATTGAAAATTTGCGAGTTCAAATTTTAATTTAAGATCTGTTCAAAAATACGAATAAATTTTAAAGGTCCCGTTATTCAGGAATAAACAAAAAAACCACCACCACAACGCTTGGTGTTGGCCATGTTTACTATCGAATAAAAGGGGACCGCATTAACAGTTTATATCCGAGTGCGAGAAAATAAAGCAAAGCAAATATATATATATACATATACAAAATAAAAGCATAAATAAAAGGCGAAACTTAAAATGTCCGAAAAAGGACCGGATCAAACATAAAATAAAATGCATAAAATAAATTCGAAAATTAAAGAGCATAATTTAAATGCGAGAAATAAATTGCGAGAAAATAAATGCGGAAATTAAAAGCTACACTAAACGAGCCATAAATAATACGGATCATCCCCCATTGCGGGTCACCGTAAGGCCGGTTCAAATAAAAAATTAAATAAATGATAAAAATATATAATAAAAATATTATGATACGTAAAATATGTAATATATATAATATATAATATAATATATGATAGTTATATAATATATGATAATGGACGTATAATATATAGTAATGATATAATATATATACTATATAGTAATAATATATATAGTAACATAATATATGTATATAATACTATATAACATAATACGCGTAATATAAATAGAAATTGAAGTAGCAAATCAAGGATTGAAAATGGAGAAAACAAAAACAAGGGGCTAAATTCGAAACAAAAACTAAATTAAAAAGTCTAAAATTGGGTTTAAAACAAAAGTTGAGGACTCAAACTCGGATTAAACCACGGCCGATATGAAAACAGGAAGAAAAGTCGAGGACCTAAACGACAATTAGCCCCTCGACTAAAGTGCGCGGATCCTTCCCAGATTTGGGCCAACGCCCGGGTTAAGTACTGCAAAAACGGCGCTGTTCTGTTGCCCGCAAAATATCAAAAACAAGGAAAAAGTTTGCCTGAAATATCATTTGCTTCATTCGATCTTAAAACCAAAAATAAAGAGCAAAAGCTCTGAAAATTTTTCCTTACACTTCATCTGTTTTCCAGAAATTGAAAACCCTAGCCGTCGTGACCCCCACCTCCCGGCGGCCTTAAAAACACCTCTTTTTCTTTGTAGAACCCGAAACCAAGCTTTGATTTTTGAAAAAAACAACCCTTCATAGTTTAAAAATCACTAAAATAGAACCCTTAACCCTTTTTTTGTGAAACTAAGTTTGAAAACCCCATAAAACGACGAGACACTAGGGAGCCCTCAACGACAAAGAAGATAAGCAACGACGACAGTGCTGATTCAACTGGTAAGAAACCCTAACCCTAACCTTTTTGTGTTTTTTTATACATTCGAAATACAAAAATAGGAAAAAATACCTTTTCTTTTTTTTGTCTCTTGATTTCTGAAATCCCCGTCTAGGGTTTACATTGTTGTTTGATTTGGGTTTTATACCCATTTTACAATGATTTAAAAAAACAAAAATGAAAAATTACAATATGAGATTGGCCTTGATTTCTGACATTCTGTGTTGTTGTTGGTTTGTATGTACTATACGGGAAGAGAGGGTCAGTCCTTTGGCGGATGGAATGAAGCAGAGGAGGGGACCATCCCTCATGGCAGAGGCTTGCTAGTCTGGCGCTGGCATCGTCTGCTTGTGTCGAGGTGGCCGTTGATGTGGAGTTAAAGTGGTCGAGAACTCTGTTGGTGATGTGGCGAGCTGGTCGGGGAGTCAGAAGGCCAACGGCTGAAACCTAGAAGTTTTTGGAAAATGGAAAAGGGAAGGGTCGGCGGTTGCTCCCTTGGTTATTAGGGTTTCTAGGTTTAGGATATCCGAGATGGGTCAATGGGTAGTGGATCGGTCGTGTATGGGTAGTTGGGTAACCGAGTATGTTGTAATTTGGGCCAAAAGGGTAATTGGGTTAGGTTGTTGGGCCTGGACATAATTTGTAAAGAGTATTTGGGCTTGTAATATAAATTGGGCTTGTAAATGGACATTTAACTAATTTAATTTGGGTTTTTTTTGGATTTTGGATTTTCAATTTTGAATATGATATTTGTTTTGGTTTTTTCGATTTAATTGATTCGAATAAGAGGCTGAATGTAAAATAGTGATTACAGCTGCCAATCTTTGTTTATTATTGTGAAACGACAATAGAGCAAAGACTAAAAGATAACCTTTTTCGTCCAGTCAAACTGGAACACCTGTTTCGGCATAACCATTCCTTCAAACTCTAATTGGTTAATCTTCCAATTTTTAAAGAAATAGAACTCATCTGTTGATCTGCTACACCACGGACAGAGAGTCAGGATCTGGTCGACTCATCTACTTCATTTTTTGGAAAGATAAAACCTGCGAGCATAAAAGAAAATTGTTTCAGATTGGGTATCCACTTATGTTATTTGAAACTGTAAATGAAAAAGGTTTGAGTAAAAAGATGTTTGAATTTGGGTGATCTGCGACGCCAACGATGATGAGACAAGATCAGGAGATTGGATTGGATCAAGTTACAACTCCGACGAAGAGGCATGATTCGGTGATTAGATTTCGATCAAGCTACAACTCTGACGAAGAGGCATGATTTGAGAGTTAAATTTTGGTTGTGATCAAGCTACAACTTTAACGAAGATGCATGATCTGAGAGTTAGAGGAGATCAAGCTACGACTCTGACGAAGAGGCATGATCTTAGGAGTTAGTGGATATCAAGCTACGACTATGACGAAAAGGTATGATCGGAAGAGAGATTTTGATCCGCTACACCACTGACAGTGAGTCAAGCTCTAAAAATAGATTTGATTAAGCTACAACTCTGACGAAGGGGCATGATTAGGTGATCCGCTACACCACTGACGATGAGTTAAGATCTGAAAAGAAATATTATCCACTGCACCACTGATGATGAGTCAAGATCTAAAGAGAAGAAGTTTGATCTTCTACACCACAGACGGAGAGTCTAGATCAAAGAATAAATGTGATAGATCCTCTACACCACTGACGATGGGGTGAGACCTAAAAAATATAAGTAAACAATAGTTAGTAATTATTCACTCATATTTTAGGTTTTGGTTTGGATTTCTTTGCTTTGAGGGTTCGCCATTTCGTGTTAGGTGTTGTAATCCTCCATATTGAGGATTTAACTCTTTGTTGGTCCCGCTCCCCTTCATGGATGATGGATTACCAATTTGTTATTGTCCTCCATGATTGAGGCTTTTCATCTTGAACCTGTTTGTTTTTGTATGAGTGAAGTAAATGCACTTAACATGACTGCATCTAACTTGATGTGTAATGTATGCATTTAATGTGAATGCATGATGATAAGATGAATGGCATGTAATGCAGTTGGCCATGATGTTGACTCCAAAGGGGATGCCTTATGACTTTGGTCATATTGATGGCTTGGTCTTGTTCTCGCCCAAGTTCTGTCTTGCGGACTGGATAGGCGGCTCTTGTCATCTTGTGTGCAGTGATGCCCCAACTTTTTTTGGGTTTGACCACCTTTTTTTGAAATGTCACCTTTCTAGGTGAAGGTTAACTCGTGTGCTTTCTTTATTCGGAGCAGTCTTTTCTTGTGCCATCATAGGGCACATTTTTTGTTGGTCCCTATACTTTTGAGCTTTTTTGTAAGTAATGCAGAAAAATCCTTTGTTTCACTATAGATCCTAGACTACATGTTCTGATTTCAATGTGAGACGCTTATTAAGAAAACTAGGATTTTCTTTTCAAATTGTGAATATATCAATCTAGATTGAATACTCCAAATATCAAGTGCACAAGCAATACCGAAATGGCTTACTAAGGATTGCCCCAAGCAAATACTGTGTCTAGGAGACCTCGAAAGCTGAATTGATGTTTGAAGAAGTGAAGTGCATTTAAGCTACTTCGATGCTTGACCAACTTACCTTGGCAGGTTTATTTTTTGTCACATTTTTGTTTGAGGAATTCAATTAATCACATTCCTTTGGCTCGAAATAAATGATAGAGCAAACAACATATTCCCGAGCAACTCAGCATTGTCATGATTTTGAAAATATTACCATCACTCATAAAGCGAAGAGTTTCGATTAGAATGAGCTTCAGTGGAGTGCCCCAAAAATTCTACACTCTTATCCGAAAATGCTTATTACCAGGTTTCGAACATTTGGAGTGCTTTTTGATTAATTTTTGAAAAATGCCTATTACCAGGCTTTAAAGTGTTTTTTGAAAAATGCCTATTTCCATGTTTCAATCATTGAAATGTTTTTTTTGAAAATGCCTATTACCAGACTTCAAACATTAAATTACACTAATTTGCGGTCCTTAATGTGAAATGTGTGTCACATATTGATAATCTCTGCAGCTTATGACTTTAATTAGACACAGGCTACTCGAACTTAACCTTCAGGTCAAAGTTAATTTCCCTTGTGCAATTGATATACGGGGACCCAATAGACAAATCTATATACAATATAAAGAGAGAGTTGAAAAACAAAATGCATCTTTTCATTGAAGATTAAAACATATGGTCTTAGGCCCTTACAAAAGATCACTACTGCCTTCGGGCTTAAGCAGGTGGATTTGATTTACACACATTACTTTTAAAGAAGTTAAAAGCAAAATGGAACGTACTAAAGTTTTTTAGCTTGGTATCTAGACTAAGGAGCATGAACGAGTTCATTCCTCAAAGAATTAAACTTCTTTGCTGTCTGTTAGACCTTGAACCGTGTCTTTGAACTCATGGCAGTCTTAAATAGTGTGCCCCTCTTCAGCATGGAACTCATAGTATAGATCGATGTGCCCCTCGGCTATTATCATTCCCTGACCGATCAAGCCCGCTTCGAATAGCTTCTTCCAAATCCAATTGAGGGGTGACTTGGCTTCTAATACCTCAGACTTAACTATTCAGTTGCTATTCTTGAAGATTGCATTCACTTCACCGGTGTGATTTGGTAGGGGTTGGTAGTAGTAGCTGGTCTACCGGATTTGTCAAAACCTATGACCCCGAGCATGATAAGATTTTCCACGACCTTTTTAAAGCCGATACAAGTTTCAATCGAGTGTCCAACTTGATCAACATGGTATACATATTTTGCGCTATGATCATACCACTTTGGAAATGGAGGTTGTAATGGTGCTTGATAGAAGGGTGCCACCACATGGACATCGAACAGTTGCTTGTACAATTCATCGTGCGAGATTGGTAATGAGGTAAACTTCATCTTCTCAGTGTTTAAGCTTGAGGATGGGCTAATCGCAAGGTTAGTCCCTCAATTCCTCAATCTATGCACTTTTGCTCCCAAACTTTCAATTTTCTCAATTTAGCCACTAAGGCAAGTTTCCATATTTACAATAAGATCCTTAATCAAAATCAATACTTAATTAGGGTTCAATAATCCAGTAATTGGCCACTTGGTTAAGGGCCAATACTATAGTTTGACTTTTGATGCAAAATTTTTGGTTATTGGAATTGAATTCCGACTAGGCTCAGTTTTGGGGTGTTAGAACTCTCCCTCTTAAGAAAAATTCATCCTCGAATTTTACTTGAATTGAAGATATGCAGGTATTGATTCCTTATGGTCTCTTCCGATTCCCAAGTAGCCTCTTTAATCTTGTGACTCCTCCAAAGTACTTTAACTAGAAGAATCTTCTTGTTTCGAAGTCTCTTGACTTTCCTTGCCAATATCTGTACTGGTTCTTCTTCATACGTCTGATTAGGTTGAAGTTCTACTGATTCAGGCTCAATAATATGGGATAGATCAGATCTTTACTTGCAGAGCATTGACATATGGAATACGTCATGAATCTTGTTTAGCTCTTGGGGTAAAGCTAGCCGGTAGGCTACGAGACCAACTTTTTCAATCACCTTAAAAGGTCCAATGAATCGGGGACTCAATTTTCCCTTTTTACCAAAATAGAGAATTTTCTCCCACAAATTACTGTATATCTAGTCTCTTGAGGTCAGCATAGGCCTTATGTTGGTTGAAGACGGCCTTCAAATGATCATGAATAATGGTAACACGTTCTTCGATTTTCTAAAGTAATTTAGGGCCCAACACTCTGCCTTCACCGAGTTCAAACCAACATATCGGTGTTCTACATTTTCTACCGTACAATGCTTCATATGGTGCCATTCCAATAGATGATTGATGGCTATTATTATAAGAAAACTCGAGAGAGATAGGTACATTTCCCAAGTTCCCTCAAAGTCAATGACACATGCACGAAGCATGTCTGCCAATATTTGAATTACTCTTTCTGATTTCCCGTTAGACAGAGGGTGAAAAGCTGTACTAAGATTGGCTTAGGTGCCCAGAGCTCTTTACATTACTTTCTAGATTCGTGAAGAAAAACAGGTATATCAATCTAAAATGACTGACTTGGGTACTCCGTGGAGTCTAACCACTTCCTTGATGTACAAGTCAGCTAACTTGGGAAGACCGTAGTTCATTCTGACGGGTAAGAAATAAGCTGATTTGGTAAAACGATCAATGATGACCCAAATAACATCATGCTTAGCTAGAGTAAACGGTAGCCCTCTGACAAAGTCCATGGTTATTCTTTCCCACTTCTATTGAGGAGGTTCAATGGGTTGCAATAGTTCAGTAGGGACGCAATGCTCAACCTTGACTCGCTGGCACGTAAGGAACTTAGATACAAACTTCGTAATGGCTCTTTACATACCAGGCCACCAATACAATTCCCGAAGGTCTTTATGCATTTTCACCGACCTCGAGTGAATTGAGAAAGGGCTACAATATGCTTTTTTAAGAATATCCTCCCAAAGGGATTTGTCATTTGGTATACAAATTCTATCACGGAAGCACAAGAGTCCTTTAGAGTTAACTTTAAAGTTAAGATCATGATTACTCTAGAGATTAGAAATAATGGCTTGTAATTCAAGATCTTGAACCTACAATGACTTAATTCTCATCCAAATGGTAGACTGAACTTAAAGTTCAGCTACTAAAGGTCAGTACCTCTGTAACTTAAAATGAGCATTGATAGCTTGAGGTACAATCAAATGTTTGTGGCTGAGTGCATCAGCTACAACATTGGCCTTGCCCGAGTGATAATCAATTACAAGGGCATAATCTTTGAGAAGTTTCATCCATCTCATTTGACGAAGGTTAAGCTCCTTTTGTGTCAACATGTATTTGAGGCTCTTATGATCGGTTTATAGATAACATTTTTCTCTATAGAGATAATGCCTCCAGATCTTTAAGGCAAAGGCAGCCGCATCTAACTCAAGATCATGGGTAAGGTAGTTTCATTTCGTGTAGCATAAGTTGTCTTGAAGCATACGCAACTACTTTGCCTTCTTGCATTAATACACATCCTAAGGCCTGATGTAATGCATCACTTATATGGTGTAGTCTTTATCAAACTCAGGTTGGTTTAGGACCGGTGCATGAGTCAATACTTTTTTAAGCTGATCAAAACTGAGTTGTTTCTTTTTAGTTCATTCAAAATGGGCATCTTTTCGTAGGAGTTTGGTTAATGGTGTTGCTATTATAAAAAATCCTTTAACGAATCTTGTGTAATAACCAGCAAGACAGAGAAAGTTATGAACTTCACCTACATTCTTCGGTAGACTCCAATTAACTATATCTTGAATCTTTTTCGTGCCCACTTGGATACCCTATGTAGAAACCATATATCCTAGAAACAAAACTTCGGTGAGACAGAATTTACATTTACTGAACTTGGCATACAACTACTTCTCCTGAAGGGTTTGAAGCACAACACGTAGATGGTCTCGATGCTCAGCTTGATTCTTGGAATAAATCAACATGTCATCTATGAAAACCAATACAAACTTATCAAAATAGGGTTTAAAAACCTAATTCATGAGATCCATAAAGGTAGTCATTGTATTGGTTAATCTGAAGGGCATAACCAAAAATTCATAGTGCCATACCTTGTACGAAAAGCTGTCTTAGGCACATCACATTCTTTAACTCTCATTTGATAGTACCCAGACCTTAAGTCAATCTTGGAGAAAATGGTCACATCTTTAAGTTGACCAAACAAGTCATCAATTCTCGGTAAATGGTACTTATTTTTTATGGTGAACTTGTTTAACTATCGGTAACCAATGCAAAGGCGCATAGATCCATCTTTTTTCAACAAAGAGTACCGGAGCTCTCCAAGGTGAGGAACTTGGTTGAATGAAACCTTTATTCAATAGGTCTTGAATTTGCACTTTAAGCTCTATGATTTCAACCAGTGCCATTTGGTAAGGTACAATGGAAACTGGAGAGTTATAGGTTGCACTTCAATCCCAAATCCAACTTCACGGGTAGGTGGTGGTAAACCCGAAAGTTCATCAAAAAACACATCAGGGAATTCTTGCACGATATATATATCTTGCAATTGAGGTTCTTCTTTACTTCCAGTAGCATATAACAATGATCTCTTGCCCATGGAGTCCTTGAGGGTTATGCTCTTCTTGTTGAGATCTCGATGATACAATTTTTTCTTTGAACAATCTACCCAAGCTTGATGCTCTCCGAGCCACTCAAGCCCTAATAAAGGGAGGGCCATGAGATTGGCTGGAAAAGGCATCCCTTGTTTCATGAGAGGACAATTTTTGCATACCAGTCCAATTACGACACTATCACCTAGAGGATTGGTTATGGTGATTTTGAAAGCTATATGCCCGAATGTCAACTTAAATCGTTTAATCAATACAATACTAATAAAGGAATGAGTGGATCCAGAATCAATCAATGTATAGACAGGGTAAGTATACAATTCAATAGTACCTACTATAATATTTGGATCTTTCTCCTCCTCCCTGCTCCTCACATGATAAACTTGAGCTGAAGCCTTGGATTCCCACTGGCGTGGAGTTCTTGTAGAGCCACTAGGTATCCCAGAAGCTCATGTTGTAGCTTGCTTCTATCCATTGCCCTTGAAGGACTGAGCAGGGGACATTGTATTTTTCGATACAGTAGAGTTGGATGTGTTTATTGGACAATCTTTAATATAATGGCCTTGTTCACCACAGTAGAAACATACTCCAGACTGTTTACGGCATTGCCCCATAGGATGCCTCCTCTGACAAAAATTACAAATGGGGTATTGAGATTCTCGACCTAAACCTCCGGTACTTTTAATAGAGGTTGTTCTTGCAACAGATTAGGACATGGTTTGTGGCTTGGCAAAATTGCTTGATCGGGGAGGCTACTGGTAGTATTGTTGTTTAAACCCTTGTTGCTTGCCGTTCTTATACAAAAAAGAAGGACGAGAATCATTTTGAGGCCTCTTTTCAGATCAGGTTAACCCACTAGTCTTTTGATACCTCTGAGCAGCTTCGTAGAGATAGCTCGATTCACGAGCTCCTGGAAATCCGTGATCCCCAATATAGTGAACAATGGTCGTAGTTCATCACTCAAACCTACAACAAACATCTTACACTTCTCTTCTTCCTTCTTTATGTACTCCGCTCCATACTTGCAATATTTGCAGAAGTCGTGGATGTACTGCTTCAACGGTCTTCCGTCTTGCTTGAGATGCAGGAAAATATCCTACCTTTCAGCCAAGTAATACTCACTAATGTATTTCTTCTTAAACTCACGCAAAAAGAACTCCTAGGTTACAGCTTCCTCTAGAGTAGTAAGTATAGTGGTCTCCCACCAATGAAGAACCTCATCCACCAACAAAGTAAGGGCACACTCTAATTTGTACTCATCTGAACATTGTAACTGCTTATTCAATATCCTCAACGTGCTATTGAGTAAATATTCTACTACTTCAAGGTCGTCACCAACCTGACTTGTAAAAGTAGTAGCTTGATATTGAGCCAACTTATCGATAAGGGCTTAGGTCGTAGAAGTAGCAGCTACAGAAGACTGTGCAGACTACTTAGACTTAAGAGTAGCCATGAATTGTTTGAACATCTTAGTCATGTTCTGATAATATTCAAATTGAGCAGTTTGTAGTACGAGTTCAGAATTTGATGGGTCTTGTTGAGGAACTTGTGGATTCAGAAGGTCTCATTTTTTTCTCCTCGCCATGTTTCAGGAGTCGGTAGTATGCTCAACTTCTTCGTGAGCTTTATCGAAATTAGACATCTTATACTATAAAAGGAAAAATGATCAGATTAATCGCAAGTTACAATATACATAACAATAAACTCCTAGGTGGCATATGCAATGCAACAACAATAATATAAACTTCAGTTTAGTCTTAGAATCGACTAAACTCTCGCTCTAATACCACAAATGTAACACCCCCTTCTCAATCCGGTAGGAATCCAAGTCAAAAAGCATTATCGATGAACAATACGGTGATCAGATCCATATTTACGATGACTTGTGCCAAAAATAATATATCAATGATTTACAGTGCAATATAATAACTATTTTAGTCAATAAAGTCTGCCCAATTTGTAATTAGGGACCATTTGGTCATTTATTCAAGTTTAGGGACTAAATTATAAAACTAGTAAATTATAGGGTCTCATCAATAATTAGGGTTACCAATGTGAAATCCAATGCATGAGTACCTTGCATACAAATTTTTAGTACAATCAGAGTTCACTTGCATCCCTTTTAACCAATTTACCTACCTCGGTACCGATACTTGAAGAGGCCGTATCGGTACGCTTAATCATGGTCGTTAAAGCAATTATAAATGATAGGGGTCGTACCAGTACGTTTACAACTGTATTGGTACACAGTGCATGCCTTAAGTAAACTCGAATTCCACTGTCAAATGGTCGTATTGATATGCTTAAGGCAATATCAATACGCCTACCATGATCGTTAAAACGGTTAAGTTCATTAAGCCCGTACCAATATTGGGTATCTGTACGCATGGTCTAAGCTTAAAAGTTTAACTTTAGGTATCGATACAGTGCTGCAGTAATTTTAGATTCATTCACATGTATCGATACTTTAATATCCGTATCGATATGTCCCCTTTATCTGCGTCCCAAAATGCACACCCGTACCGATCGCCATCACCCTTACCGGTATAGATAGACCTATAATGATAGATTTAGTTTAGTTTTTAATCATTTTTGGGGTCTTAACCTTATGCATTTGTTACCAAATTTTACAAGCAAGTTTTAATCAACTTATATGCCTACATGTTAAATTTCATAGCAATTGGAATCTATTTACCAAGGTTTCACTTATTAGAGCATTATAGGTTAAGTTTGCCAATTTTACCAACTTTCAATTTTCAACATTCCATATTTTATATTTTAATCTTTTCAACATGGTGAGCAATATGTACACACAAAATGGGGCTAAACTAACATGTCTAGACCCTATGCCACAATACTAGGAGTTCAAAGGCTAGTTTTACATTACTTATAGCTTGTGTAACTTGCTTCGAAACTCTATTAGCTCCGATCCTTGATCCGACATGCCCTTTTAACCTGAAATGCATGGAAATGAGATACGTTAGGCTTATATAACCTAGTGAGGTAGTCAACAATAATATTATGAATGCCAATAATGTCAATGACATATATATAAATGTAAGTGCATCTCAAATCATGTTTTAACAATAATTTCAATAACTTAATTCCTTGGATCGATATGTGAATGTGGATATGCGAATTCCCAACCAACATCGCCAACAATAAATGGTCAATATCTTCTAATATTGCCAATAAGTCCAAAACCAACACATCCCGCCAACATCGCCAAATAGAGCCTTAGCTCCAGGACCGTAGTCCACTCCACACCAATGAGCTCATGAATTCTATGGCATGCAAATTGTATCCAATATCCATTCGTATCCAAAGATTCAATAATTTAGGCCAATAACAATAACAATAGCAATGACAATAGAGATGGCAATATCAACTTGTCAATAACGGTATATCATGATCAATATAGCCTTTCACAATATTTAAATGTTATCAATATCAATACCATGAATCAATAATCAATACGACAATGCAATAAGCTTACCAATGATACCTTCAACAAGGTTTTCATGTATCCATACCTTGATTTCAATGATAGAAATGCAATAAACAATACAATGAAATCGGGAATGGCACCTAGCCAATCCCAAGACTTCAACTACACTCACCGATACTCTTGAAGCTTTTAGGGCTCCTGGATGACAATTCCCTTGTTCCTTGACTTATTGGAATTTGATGGATTTGGTGATTCATCAACTTGATTCTCTTGAGCTGCAAAAGAGATAGAAATCACATGGATTTCAATATCAACAATAGATTCATAGAAACTTATTAGCTATGAAAAAATAACGAATAAGCTATGATATCCCTAGAGAATTTCTAGGGTTTTAAGTTTCTTGAGCTTGGAGTTAAGCATGATCTAGCCATGGAATTAATGATCAATTTGAAGGCTCTAGGTTACCGAATCAATAGCTACAACTTGAAAATGATATCTTGAAGAAAAACAAAGCTTAACTAGTACTCCAGTGGAGGTGCTTGCTTGTTCAATAGGAAGAAGAAGATAGTGAGGTGTTAGCTTACAATATCAACCGGTAAGTTTTCTATCTCTTTTTCTTTTAATTTTAATTACAAGGCTTTCATTGCAATGAAGGAAGCTATTCTTAGAGTCCCACGTGTATAGTGATTAAGCTTGATGAGGGACTAATTGCAGGGTTAGTCCCTCAATTCTTCTATCTTTACACTTTTGCTTCCAAACTTTCAATTTTCTCAATTTAGCCACTAAAGCAAGTTTCTATGTTTACAATAAGATCCTTAATCAAACTAAATACTTAATTAGGGTTCAATAATCCAATTATTGGCCACTTGGTTAAGGGTCAATCCTATAGTTTGACTTTCCGATGCAAAATTTCTAGTTGTCGAAATTGAATTCTGACTAGGCCTGATTTTGGGATGTTACACTCTCGCTGGGTATCAGGATCCCATCAATCAAGGGTGACTCTACCATACACGTGCCCTTACTTGGCACACCATATTATTTGATCCACCAAGGATTCCTATAGTTTCTATTACAAACAATCACCCAAGGTTTACCGAGTTATTATACATTATGCTCATAAATGGGAGTTAAATCTCAATTTCTCAGTTTTACCATTTATTATACCATTTTAGAAGCCAACTAGGCCATAGTCCTTGAATTATAAGCCCATCAAACTCAAAATTTATTTTTCGGGTAGATTACCCAGCGGGTACCGGTTCTGACCCACGCGTACCGGTAACGTATCCCTAGGGTACCGATACACACATACGTACTGATATGAAATGAGATCACTAGAATTTCACAAAGCTTAGGTATACCGGTACAGCTTGACTCATACCAAAACTTGCTTGACGGGGTTACTGGTACAGGTTGAACACGATACCGGTACCCCACTACTAGCTCATCCTCGATGAACAGTGTTCTTAAACCCATGACACTAGGGTATCGGTACTGCCTTCCCGCGTACCGATATTGAATTTACAAAATAGCTTTCTAATCTCTAAAAATCACTTCCCAATCCCTCAAATTGCAACCATAAACCTCATAACCCGATCCTACATCTTATGAGAGTGTTTAAGGTGGTTTAGTACCATTTTACAAGTTATTAACATGAAATTTGAGTCTTTCCATTAAAGTGAGTCTCAAGCATTCAACACCCACAAACGACCATACATATCAAATTTAAGCACACAAGGTATCATCTTTGGGATGTGCATGAAACAAAGGAGATAGCAGTGTACTAACCTTGATCCTAAAGCTGGAAAAGAAGCCTCAAGCCATGCTCTTCCAGCCTTATTCTTCCCAAGCTCCTTGGAAGATTCTCCCACTTCTTTCACTACACAAGGAAGTTGTAAAATGAATTACAACTTTGCAGAAGGAGAAAACCAACTAAAACTTACACTTGGGGCTGGAAAACGAGATTAAATCCACCATTAACCCATTTCTCTCAAAACCCTCACTAAACCCGAGAACACATTCTTTCACCATTTCTAACAATCCTTGCCTTGATTCGTAGATCCTTAAACAATGATTAAAACTTCCTTAACAACAAATCCAAGATTTTCATGTAGAATGATAAAGATTCCACCTTTAACTTTGAGCTCTCAATAAGAGATGAAGGAAAAAGATGAAGATGATGAAAAGGAGACAAGGGTGATATCACCCTCTTACAAATCTACAACCACCATAAAACCCACCCACTTTTCCTCCAAAAGTAGGGTAATTTACCCCTTTACCCTTTTATCATCTCCCCAACTCACTTGGTAACACAAAGACTCAAGCCCATCCTCCCAAGAAAGCCCACAAAGCCCTCAAAGGCCCAAACTCTCAGCCTAAAACACAAAGGCCACATTTTGGGTCAAACTGACCCTTGGATTCTAAAATATGGGTCGTTACAACTCTCCCCTTCTTAAAGAAAATTCCATCCTCAAAATTTTACCTGATAGAAACAAATGTAGATAAAGCAACCTTATATCTTCCTCAGTCTCCCACGTAGCCTCCTCGACTCTGTGATTCCTCCACAACATCTTTATTAGGGGTATACACTTGTTGCGAAGCTCCTTGACTCTTTTGTCTAAAACTCTTATTGTCTCTTCTTCATAGGTCAAGTCGACGTTGATCTCAATCTCCTCAAGCGGGATAATATGCAATAGATCGAAGCAGCACCTTCTCAATATAGAAACATTGAAAACATTATGAATGTGCGCTATCTCCAAAGGCAAGGCTAACCGATAAGCCATGGGTCCAACTTTCTTAAGAACCTTATATGGTCTAATAAACCTCAGATCAACTTTCTCTTCCGCCTAAAGCAGATTACTCTTTTCCTCGCTGGCACCTTGAGAAACACCTTGTCACCAACCTCGTACTCAATTCGCTTACGCTTTCGATCTACATAAGCTTTTTGACGATCAAAGGCCACTTACAATCTTTCCTTGATGATCTAAACCTTTTCCTCAATTTTTCTATTAAATTTGATCTTACAATCCTCCTCTCGTTGAGCTCGATCTAATACACAATGTTCTATATTTGCATCTATACGAGGCCTCAAAAGGAGCCATCTTGATGCTCGATTGGAAACTATTATTATAGGAAAACTCAACAAGTGGTAGCTGCTCTTCACAGCTCTCCTCAAAATCAACGAAACAACACCGAAGCATACCCTCCAAAATTTGAATGACTCGCTCAGATTGACCATCAGTCTGAGGATGAAAAGTAGTACTGAAATGCAACCTTGTGTCCAAAGCTTCATGAATCTTCTTCCATAGCCTAGCTGTGAATCAGGGATCTATATTCAAAATGATTGAGGATGGCACTCTATACAACCTCATAATATCTTGGATGTACAACCGCGCCAACCTCTCAAGCGTAAAATCCATACGCACAGGCAAAAAATGAGCAAACTTGGTCAACTGATCTACTATTACCCATATAGCATCATGTTTCTTTTGGGTTAATGGAAAACCTGTCACAAAATTCATGGTCACGCGATCTCACTTCCATTGTAGAATTTGGATGGGCTAAAGCATGCATGAATAAACTTGGTGTTTGGTCATAACTTGCTGACAAACTAAGCATCTGGTCACAAACTCAGATACATCTCTCTTCATACTAGGCCACCAATAAAAAGGATGAAGGTCTTGATACATCTTATTGCTACCCAAATGTATAGTAAACGGACTACGATGCGTCTCTCAAAGGATACAGTCCTATAAATTCTCCAAATCTAGGATACAAAACTGACCTTTAAAGTACAAGATCTCACCATCTTGCACTTCAAAATTAGATGACTCACCTCTTAAAACCATCCCTATCTTTGCCACAAAATCTTTGTCCAACACTTTCATTGTCTTCATCTCTTGCAATAAGGTAGGCTCCACACGAAGCTCGAATAGCAACCCTCCATCCTCGGCCATCCTCAAATGGGCAAACATGGCCTTCAAGTTTGACATAGACTTTTGGCTCAAAGCATCGACCACCACATTAGCTTTATCGGGGTAATACTCTATGATGCAATCATAATCCTTTAGCGGCTCAATTCATCGTCTTTTCTTCAAATTTAACTCCTTCTGTGTGAAGAGATACTTCAAACTCTTATGATCAGTGTAGATGTAACACTTTTCTCTGAACATATAATGCCTCTAAATCTTCAATGCGAAGATGACTACGACAAGCTCTAAATCATGCGTAGGGTAATTTTGTTCATGAGGCTTAAGTTGTCATGAGTCGTAAGCAACCACCTTACCCTCTTGCATGAGTACACAATCAAGCCCATTCAACTAAGCTTCACTAAGCACAACATAATCTTTTCTCGGCTTGGGTTGCATCAAAATTGAAGCCTCCGTAAGATAAGCTTTCAACTGCTCGAAGCGCTGTTATCTTTTCTCGTTCAACTTAAATAGAACTCCTTTCTGTAACAACTTGGTCATAGGTACCGCTATGACAGAGAAGCCCCTAACAAATGACGGTAATATCTAGTAAGTCCAAAGAAACTACAGACATTCGTGATATTCCTATGTGGTTTTTGCTCTACCACTACTTGAATCTTTTGCGGATCAACACGAATATCATCTACCGCAACAATGTGGCCCAAAAATCCACCTCAGAGAGCCAAGATTCACACTTACCGAACTTGGCAAAAAGCTATCTTTCCCTCAAGGTTTGAGGGATAACACAAAGATGATAGTCATGCTCCTCCCCGAGCTCGAATAAACCAAGATATCATCAATGAATACTACCAAAAACTAATCTAGGTAGTGCTAAAAGATTCGATCCATCTAGTCTATAAAAGCAGCAGGTGCATTGGTAAGCCTAAATGGCAATACTAAGAACTTATAATGTCTATATCGAGTCCCGAAAGCGATTTTTTGAACATCCTGTTCTGCCACCTTTAACTGTAGTAACCCAACCTCAAGTCAATCTTTGAGAACACATGGGCACCTCTCAACTGGTCAAACAAGTCATCTATCCTAGATAGGGGATAACAGTTCTTCATCGTTACCTTGTTGAGCTGACGATAGTTAATGAACATCCTCATTGAACCATCATTCTTCTTGAGAAACAGGACCGGTGCACCCCAAGGTGATATGCTCAGTCAGATGAACCCTCCTTCCAACAACTCTTGAATATGATTATTTAACTCTCTCAACTCCGTTGGTGCCATGCAATACGATGATTACAACTCCCTCAACAACAAATTTGGGATTTCCACTTATAATGATAAATATTTCACTTTTAACTTTGAGCTCTCAAGGAGAGATGAAGGAAAAGGGATGAAGAGGAGACAAGGGTGATATCACCCTCTTACAAATCTGCAGCCACCATAAAACCCACCCACTTTTTCCTCCAAAAGTTGGGTAATTTACCCCTTTACCCTTTTATCATCTCCCCAACTCACTTGGTAACACAAAGACTCAAGCCCAACCTCCCAATCAAGCCCACAAAGGCCCTCAAGGGCCCAAACTCTCGGTCCAAAACATGAAGCCCACGCTTTGGGTTAAACTGACCCTCGGATTTCGAAATCCAAATCGTTACACTTTTTGTCTAATGAGGATTAAATTGGGTGCAAAAATTTCATAAGGGCTTTAATTGATTCTTTGATTTTTTATTGAGGGCTATATTGATCCTTAAACCTTTTATTGTTGACGTAATTATTTATCTAAACACATTTTTAAATGTATTGGTGTAATTACATGATATTATCTATTCATAATTAATTTAAATAATTATATACATCGATCTAGTGTATTGAAATTATTTTATAAGTATTTTAATCTTGAACGTAAATTATATTAAAATAAGAAAAATTCTAGAACGGGCGACGCGCACCGCTGCACACCACTAATGCAACACACCGCTGCACACCATTAAATTTTTAATGATTATTAAATTATTATGACAAATTTTATGAATTTGACTTGCAATTAAAACTATTTAAAAAAATGGAATTTGGATTTAATAAACCTCTCATATTTTTATAGTATTTTTTAATTAAAATATTAAAATCAAATATTTCAAAATATTTGGGATAAACAAAATTGAAAATAAACCCTAAACACCCTGCACCTATTCTATAGCGACAACAGAGAAGGATTACCGTGCAAGGGAAATTGAAAATAAACAAAATTGTTAAGGATCGGCAACTAAATATTATTGTTGAAAATAAGCACCCTGCACCTATTCTAATATTTATATTTGAACGATCAGCAGAGAATGTGGCATTGCTCTTTGGTGCTACCCAATAAAAAATTGTTGTTTACATATTAGAGTCAAATATCTCAATATTTGGTTGCCGGTAAGAGTTACCGTGCAAGCTCGTCTGCGGAGAAGGTTTAACGACGGCAATGTGAACAACAACGATGACCTGAACGAAAACAAAGCCTTGGGCGTGACAGCGGTGGTAAAGACTAGAACACAAGGGTTTAGGCTAGAGTTTGTAGACGATGGAGGATTTAATTATAATATTTTATTTAAAAAATACTATAAAACAAATATGTCAGCTTTGTTAAATTCAAATTCTAATTTTCTTTTGAAATAATTTTAATTGTAAGTCAAATTCTTGACATTTTTAATAATATTTTTTAATTAAATAAAGTGGTAATTATATTCTTATACTGAGATTCGAACACATACAAGATGGGGTAATATGAGCATCCTTAACCACTAGGTCAAATCATGAATCTCAGATTTTTAATAATAATTTAAAAGTCATTAAAAATTTAATGGGGTGCAGAGGTGTGTTGCGTTAGTGGTGTGCAGTGGTGTACGCCACCTGTTGTAGTCTTATCCAAGATTGTTATTAAATAACACAAATTTCGAATTATTTCAATCTTATGAAAAATAAAAAAAATCAAATTAAAAATTTAATAATAAAACAACAATATGATCGTGATCGTAAATATTTTTATTTTTTCTTATTTCTTTAACTAATTATATACATTAATATAGGGTACTGATATTATATATATATATATATATCATTATTCAGTTTTAGAAAACAAACTGTGTTGTCAATAATCTCTAGAATATTTAGTTAAAGCTTTCAGTTGACATCATTTCATCCTCTTAGATTGTGGGTTCAAGACCCATTAAAATCTTTCAACAAAAATCAAGATCATTAAAAACAAAATTCTCCTTTCTCTCTTCTAGATAAAAATTATTAAAAAAAACAAATCGTGTGTCATGTTCGTGGCATGAATGTAACGTACTAGATTATTTTTTAGTTCCCTTGCGTAGCAGGGATATAAAATCGAGCTAATATAAAAGAGTTAGAATTTACAATTAAATTTGCATCTTCATAATTAATTTCCTTAAATATAAAATGATAAAATTTATAATAATTTTTACATAAAAATTTTAATATGTCAATATAAATTTAATTCAAAATAGGCTTGTTTAGGGAAAATGTTAATATTAAAATAAAAGAAAATTGATACATACCAAAAATTATCTAGGGAAATGGTCGTTTTTCTACAATACCAGGGGAGTCATCACCAGCTAAAGACGAGTTTAATGGAGTGGGGGGAGTCGCCGGCAATCGTCGGGAACGTACACTCTAAGTGAGGCCCGATGTCACACAGCCTTGGGAATATACACACATACTCGAAATCCCCCCTCGAGTATCTTCGAATAAGGCACAGGGTAGGCGCAGATCTTGGTGTGACGGTTTGAGGGGGCTTAATAAAAAAATTTATAATATTTGGAGGTCTAATCAAAAATTTTGAAAATTTTGAGGATCTAATGAGATTATTTTTTTAAAAAAATTGAAGTTCTAATTTAAATTTTCAAAAAATATTGTGAGATTTAATGAAAATTTCAATAATTTTGTAGAGTTTAATTGAATATATTCAAAAAATTTAAGACTTAATTAACATTCCTAACAAATTTGTGGAGGCCAAATTAAAATTATTAAAAAATTGAGGGGGTACATTTTAAATTTCCCCAAAACTTGAGGGTGTCAAGGCCTCCAAAGGCTTGGCATGAGATCCGCCTCTGGCCCGAGAGTCACACAATATTGGGAATGTACATTCCCTGTCTCTAACCATGGTGTTGCAACATGCTCTCTGGGTATCCGGATCCCATCAATCAACGAATCTACCCAGCATACAAGCAACACGATCCCAAGGATCTCCCTATTGTTTATAATCTTCAGCACATCATAAATTTTTACATTACCAAGTTGTTAACATATTAAGGTGGAGTACATAATTAATTTTATTTATTGTCTCCATAAATCCACGTTATCTCATTTATTAAGGCATTAACCAGGTTATTAATCATACACGTCAATGCTCATCCCTAGCTAGAATTATTAATTATTTAGCTCAATGGGTACCGATACTCGAATACGAGTATCAGTATGATATTCCTGGTACCGGTATTCTCATGCGTACCGATACATAAATTGCTTACTAGAAATCTTAAATTCCGCGAGTACCAGTACGGATCGGCCCGTACCAATATGTTCTTAAATAGTGTTAAACCTATATTTGATTTTGATATAACAAGAACTATTTTGTAAAATGAAATAAATTTTTAAAGTACTAAATTTACTCACTAAATTTACAAGCATTCGAATCTATATATTTTCTAAGTCAAAACTTAAATCCCCAAAGTTTTTCAAAGTGTTTAGGTACTCAAAATAGCCAATTTGGTATAGGAGTACTGATACGGCCTAGGGCGTATCAGTACAGTTTTTCGCTGCTGAAAAACTATTTTATGCATAATAGTTATAGGGTATCGATATGGCTATACGCGTATTGGTACGCCCCTTTAAAACCTAAAAACAAATTGCAATTGAGTATCGGTACGGCTTATAGCGTACCAGTACGAGGGTTAAAGATTTTCCAAATCTTTTCATTAATTATTCGACCGTTGCCTTGTCAGTTTTATTGGAATCATAATCTTTGAAAAATAGTTACTTGTATCGATAACCATATGGGTGTATCGATACAGTCTTTTAACCAAAACTTCCAAGGATTCTAGAGACCAAAACGAGTACCGGTATGGTATAGAGAGTATTGGTATCCGTACTGATATGCCTGATAGCATACCGATACCCCTTTGTTGCAACAACATTTTTTTCTAATGGCAAGTACCAATACAGCTATTTGTGTACCGATACCAGTGATGCCAGACAACATTTATTGCGAGAAAAATACATCCCAATAGTTGTAATCAATATCCCAACTGCCCAAATGGCTAGAAATCAATAAAGGGGTATAAAATCAAGTCTTCAAAGCTTTTGCAACAACTATTCAACAAGTCTAAAACATTCAAGCACACATCCAACATCTTTAAGCCTTTTATTGTCAAATCTTGTCAACCCACTTGAGAGTTCTTATTGTAATCTTTTTACTCAAGTGTTTGGAGTTGAGTGAGCATTAATAGTGCAAACATTTCTGCCTTTGTGAGGTTTTCTTTGTTTTCTACATTTGTAATTTTCTTTGTGAGTGTTCTTAAGGTTTTGGGGTATAAACCTCAAGGGAGTTGTAAGGTTATCTCCTTGATCCTCAAAACAAAACAGATTTAGTGGATTTGAGAAATCCTTAGTGTGGATAGCTAAGATAGTGGATGTAAGCCTTGTTGAGAAGGTTGGACCACTATAAGTCCTATGTCCCAATTTTTTTTTATTTTTTTATTTGCTTCCACCAAGTTTTTATTTGCCAATTCACCCCCTCTTGACCATTTGTAATTAATTGTTTATCCCAACAATTGGTATTATAGCTACACTCATTATAAAACTTTGCATCATCTTGATTAGATCCTACTGGTATTCAATCAATCAATAAATCAAGCCATGACCTCTACTTCTGGCAACCACTTCGAGGAATCACAATTTATCTCCAAATCGCCTTATTTCAATGGGGTAAATTGTCCATATTGGAAAAATAGAATGAGGCTCTTCATCAAATCAAACGACTACCTCCTTTGGGATGTAGTGAAAGAAAGACCGGCTATTCTGATAAAGAGAGAAAGAGACCGACTCGTTCCCAAGGCAAAGGGAGAAATGACCAATAAACATTGGAGGAAGTTGCAAGTCAACGACAAAGCCATGCACATTATATTTTGTGCCCTTAGATTAGACGAGTATGTGAAGATGTCTTCTTGCACAAGTGTGAAAGAACTATGAGACAAGCTAGAAGTTACATATGAAGGTATAAATGAAGTGAATAAGACCAAGATTAGACTCCTCAATCTTAGTTATGAGAACTTCAAAATAGAACTGGATGAAGACATCTCCAAGATGTTTGATAGATTCTTTGTCATCGCCAACGAACTTAAAGGATATGGAGAAATCATTTTAGAAGACAAGCTTGTTCGGAAGCTTATATATTCTCTTCCCGAGTTATGGGACTCAAAGAAGACCGCCATCATGGAATCCAAAGATCTCAAGACCTTGAAGCTTGATGCTTTTTTGGGGTCTCTTCTTACTCATGAGCTTATAACGAAAGGAAGAGAAAATGATAAGAAGAAGGAAAAGAAGAAAGAAGTAGAGAAAAAGAAGATGGGAATTGCTTTCAAAGCTTCACAAGAGGAGAGCGATTCTACTGAGAAAGATGATAAAGAAATGGTTATGCTAGCCAAGAGATTCACAAGGTTCATGAAATCCAATTGTAGAAGGAAGTTCCAACGAAGAGAGGGTTTAGAAGAGAAGGACCAAATTTTTTGCTATGAGTGTAAGAAATTAGGGCACATCAAGTTGATTGTCCCCAACTAAAGAGAGAGAGCTTCGGGAAGAAGAAGAAGCTCAAGGCACATGTAGCTACTTAGAGCGATGAAGACTCATCCGATGAGGAGGAGCAAAAGGAAGCTAGCTTATGTCTCATGGAAATCAAGGAGGATTCTAAGGTAACCTCAAACTCATCTAATTTTGATTTTACATTTGATGAGCTTCAAAAAGCTTATGAAGAGTTGCAAGAGGTTTATGATGAGTTTTTTAAGTATAAAGAATCACTTTTGGTTCTTTATCCAAAACTGTTAAATCCTAAAAAGTACTATTTTTTATGCATATTTTACAATGCTTTTGCTTGTCTTTAGTTATATATGTTTGCATTTAGTTGTTAAAATCATGCATTTGCATAAGGAGTTAGGGAGTTGTTCTTTTACCGGTGTGAAGGGTTGTTTTGCTAGTGTTGATGTAGGTTAGGAGCAGGCATGCATGGAAGAGTAGCGCAGGAGTAGAAAGCAAAATGCCAGTTTTGATTGGCAAAAGTAGGACTAGAATTGCCAAGCTCAATTGGTAAAAGAATAAAGGACGATGAAGTTAGCCTTAGTTAGATCCAGATCAGCCCAAATTTAAATTCAAAAAGAGGATAAGAAGATAACAATCCTATTTTGGTGTGTAATCAAATTCCAAACCCAATCTAGGGTTTCCATGAATGCCTATTTAAAGAGGACCGATCATTGAGCCAAAGGAGGCTGCATCGTGGTGAAAGAAGAAGCAAGGGGCAGACGTGGTTCAACCATATTAGACTGAGAGGTTTGGAGCATTTGAAGGGCTGTATCGATGGGCCTTCTTATTTTCCTATTCTCTTAGTTTAATTTTTATTTGAATGGTGATGTTGAGATACGATATATTTTAGATAGATCCCCCAACCATGAACTAAGCTTTTACAGTTGGTTGGGGATATTTACAATTAAACACTCAGTATATTTTTAGTTTTTAATAATTTGAATGCCTTGACATTATTTTCTATCTTTGTAGCAATTCATTTCCTTAAATCCTTTGCCATACGATAATTGGCATTGCATGCTTATTATGCCTTAATATCTTAACAGACTTAAGTGGTAACGATCAGTTACCAAGTACTAAGCGGAGAACTTCGATAGAAGATATTCAAGTACATGAGCTTACTTCGAAAGTGAATCTACCCACTAGGAGTATAGATTGAAACTTAATTAAGTTAATTAATGAAAAACTTCACTATAGACATATATGGATTAATCATGGTTAACTTAGGGTATTGCCATCGATAGAGGTAATACTATTCTTGAAATTTGCTCGGCAATAAATCCAAGGCAATACATTATCAATAACTAGCTTTATTGGCGTAAAATCGAAGCATCCCTTGCCAAAGCTCATCACCTATTTGAATACTCTTGTTTTCCAAACTGCTTATACTTTTACTGCATTGTCTTAGCTATTTTATAAATAAAAAACCCAAATCAAATTCAATACTCTTGTTCCCTTCAACAAGTAAAATATTGAGCAATTAAATTCTTGGTCAATCCCTGTGGATACGATACTCAGCTTACTTTTGTATTACTTATTGACCGTGTATACTTGCACGTAATAGACTCACCATTGGCATTATTTTCTTGCTTATTTACACTGAAACCTCAATCTTTTGCCAAGCATTAGCAAAGTCGACAATATGGAACTTGAAAGGAAGGTTGTGGATATGCAAGCAAAACAAAAGGATTTTGAAAAGAAAAACCAAGACTTTCATAACCTACTTTCAAAAGTCCATGATGATCACCAAAAGGAAATGGGTGATCTTAAAGCTTCTTTGAACAAGGTTGAGACGCCTCGTTTTTAAAGAATAAATCATTCAAAACCAACCATGTGAGAAGAAACTTTAATGGGTACAAACATAAAGGCTTCCAAAGGCCCTCTAATGAAAATTAGAAGTGTTTAGGTTCCTAAGGAACTTGTTACTTCTAATAACATTGATTCTATTGCTTCTTGGATTCCCAAGGGAATCAAAATTTTGAGATCTAATACTCATAGACCCAAAAGAATTTGGGTACCAAAAATGAAGACTTGAATCTATGTTTGTAAGGGAAACATTGCTAAAAGGCCAAAACATCAAGTGCAAACTCATGGTACCTTCATAGTGGATGCTCGGGACACATGACCGGTGACAAGAGTCGATTCATGGAGCTAAAACCAAAAATTGGAGGAGTAGTGACTTTCGATGACAACTCCAAAAGCAACATTGAAGGAATTAGTTCTATCGGTAATCACTCTTCTATTCTCATTGATAATGTTTTATATGTCAATGGTCTGAAGCACAATCTTTTAAGCATAAGCCAATTGTGTGACTAAAGGTTTCAATATCATGTTTGATTTAAATGGTTGCAAAATCATTGACATTACATGTAATAAAATTGTGCTTATTGGTCATAGAATAGGAAATATATACATGGTGCATCTAGATGAAATTCAAATTTCAAATACATTTTTGTTGCAAAAGATGAGCATGATTCTTGGTTGTGGCATAGAAAACTAGGACATGCAAGCATGAGTGTTTTGGAAAAATTGATTTCAAATGATCTAGTAAGAGGTTTGCCTAAAATCAAGTTTTCTCTTGACAAAAAATTTGTGATGCATGTGATAAAGGAAAACATAAAAGAGTTTCTTTTAAATCCATTAATGATGTATCATCAAGTAGAGTTTTACAATTGATCCATATGGATCTTTTTGGCCCTATTAGAACTATGAGGTTGGGTGGAAAACAATATGCATTTGTTTTAGTTGATGATTACTCTAGATTTACTTGGGTTCTCTTTTTAAGTACCAAGGATGAGGCTTTAGAAAAATTCATCATGTTTTCAAAAGAAAACCAAAATGATGTTGGTTACTCTATTTCTCATGTTAGGAGTGACTATGGAGCCGAATTTCAAAATCTTGGTTTTGAGGAGTTTTGTAACTCAAATGGGATCAACCATAATTTTTTGGCTCTTTGCGCACCTCAAAAAAATGGGGTTGTAAGAGGAAAAATTTAGAAGAAATGGCTAGAACCATGCTTTGTGAGAACAATTTGCCTAAGTATTTTTGGGCGGAAGCCACAAATACGACTTGCTATATTGTTAACCATGTAATGATTAGGCCAATTTTAAAGAAAATACCTTATGAGCTTTTTAAAAATAAAATCCTAACATTAGCTATTTTCATCATTTTGGATGCAAATGTTTTGTTTTAAACAATGGAAAAAATAATTTAGGCAAGTTTTATGCAAAAAGTGATGAAGCAATTTTTCTAGGTTACTCTTCAAACTCCAAAGCCTATTGTGTATTTAACAAAAGAAATTAGTGGTTGAAGAGTCAATTCATGTTGTTTTCGATGATAACCTCCTTTTAAGGAAGGATACTTGTGATAATGATGATGTAGGAATTTTGATGCCAATGGTGGTGGAGGACAATCATCAAAGGTAGAAGAAGTTCGATCAAAAGAAGAACCACAAGATCCACCTCTAGAAGCCTTGAAGGACACGTCTCTAGAGGAAAGAGAGATCACCTACCCAAGGGAGTTCAACTATGTCAAACGTGGTGAGATTTTGGGTGATCCATCCAAAGGGGTAACCACTAGATCCTCTCTTAGAAATACTTGTAATTATGTTGCATTTATCTCATGCATAGAGCCTAAAAATATCAAAGAAGCATTAAATTATGATTATTGGATATTGGCCATGCAAGAAGAGTTAAAGCAATTTAAGAGGAGTTAAGTTTGGACATTAGTTGATAGGCCTAGTAATAAATCTACTATAGGTACTAAATGGGTTTTTAGAAACAAACTAGATGAGAGTGGTAACATAGTGAGAAACAAGGCTAGAATTATTGCTCAAGGTTACACTCAAGAAGAAAGAATTGATTTTGATGAAACCTATGCACCCGTAGATAGAATGGAAGCTATTAGGATGTTGCTTGCATTTGCATGTTATCATGAATTTAAGCTTTTGTAAATGGATGTTAAAAGTGCTTTTCTAAATGGTTTTATAAATGTAGAAGTATATGTAGAACAACCACCCAGTTTTGAAGATCCAAAATATCCAAACCATGTTTTTAAACTTTCAAAAACTTAATATGATTTGAAACAAGACCTAGAGCTTGGTATGAAAGATTGTCAAATTTTCTAATTGAAAAATGTTTTAACAAAGGGAAGGTTGATACTACACTATTTATAAAAAGAAAAGGCAATGATATTTTAGTAGTTCAAATTTATGTTGATGATATTATCTTTGGTTCTACTAATGAATCTCTTTGCCAAGATGTTGCTAAGTTAATGCAAGTTGAATTTGAAATGAGCATGATGGGGGGAGCTCTCATTCTTTTTGGGACTCCAAATCAAATAATGGAAGGATGACATCTTCATTAATCAAGCCAAGTACATCGAAGATATGCTCAAGAAGTTTGGCTTGGAGAATGTAAAGCCTCAAGCCACTCCAATGAGCTTATCTAGAAAGCTTGAAAAAGATGAAGAAGGTAAATGTGTTGATCTTAAGCTTTATAGATCTATGTTAGGATCTTTACTTTATCTTACCGCAAGTAGACCGAATATTATGTTTAGTGTTTGCTTGTGTGCTAGATTTCAAGCTAGTCATAAAGAATCACATTTACAAGCCGTTAAGAGAATCTTTAGAAACCTTAGAGGCACCCCTTGTTTAGGTCTTGGGTATCCTAGAGACTCATCCTTTAATTTGCATGCTTATTCGTATATGGATTATGGAAGTTGTAAGATATATAGATAGAAAGAAGTACCTCCGGTACTCCTCAATTCCTAGGTAACATACTTATCTCATGGTTTTCTAAATAGCAAAATAGCATAGCGCTATCTACCACCGAGGCAAAATATATTTCAGCCAGTAGTTGTTGTGCTTAATTCCTTTGAATGAAACAATAACTCTTAGATTATGGAATTGATATAGGTACCATTCCTTTAAAGTATGACAATACTAGTGCTATTTGTCTCACTAAAAATCACATCCAACATTCTCGAACCAAGCATATAGAAATAAGACATCATTTCATTAGAGATCATGTCTTGAAAATGATGTTTTTCTAGAGTATGTAGATACCTTGCACCAATTAGCGGATATCTTTACCAAACCTTTAGATAAAGAGCATTTTTTGGTCTCTTATGAGAGAGTTAGGGCTTACCAGCCTTTCTTAAACCTTAGAGCCTTTTTTATAAAAAAATCTTGCTTGAATTTGGTTGTTCCTATATGCATCTATTCATGTTGTTAGGGGGAGTATGTATTTGTTTTTGCCAATTTATATTGCTCTCATATCATAATCATGCATTTCATTGATCTAGTGGAGAATGTTCCCATTGCTCCAGTTGCTTCGGTTGCTCAACCTTCCCTTGATGCTCTCATGGCTTACATTGATAGGAAGTTTGCTTCCTTGGATGCGTTGATGGATTCTAGTTTTACCACCATTAATACTCGCTTGACTTCCTTGGATGCTAGAGTATCCTCCGTTGAGAATCGTGTGGCCTCTATGGATATAACTCTCACCGCTTTTCACACCGAATGGCATGGCATGCTCTTGGAGACAATGATGAGGAAGACGAAGACAAGGATGAGGATGAAGATGAGGACGACTCTTAGGCTTTGCATCTCATTCCATGCCATATCATATTATCTATTAGGACTTGATATTTATGCAACTTTGTTTCTTTTGATATTTCCTATGACTCTATGATTTATTCTTTGGTTTATGTTTTTGTTGGATATTATGTTTTGGTTTTTAATGCTTTGAATTTACAATATTTATGTTGTTTAATTATCTTTGGAGTTATATTGTTTTATATTGCCCTATTGATTTTGATTTAACAAAAATGGGAGAAGTGGGATATAAATTTTTCAAAGGTTTTTCAAAAATAAACTTGCTTTTATCCTTAAAGAAAGGGGGAGTGAACTAAAAATTTATTTTGGTTTTGTTATATCAAAAAGGGGAGATTATTAAACCTATATTTGATTTTGATATAACAAGGTCTATTTTGTAAAATGAAATAATTTTTTAAAGTACTCAATTTACTCACTAAATTGCCAGCATTCAAATCTAAATATTTTCTAAGTCAAAAATTAAATCCCCAAAGTTTTTCTAAGTGTTTTGATACTCAAAGTAACCAATTTGGTACAGGAGTACCAAATGGCCTATGGCGTATCGATATAGTTTTTCACTACTGAAAACTATTTTATGCATAAAGGTTATAAGGTATCGAAAAAGCGATAAGCGTATCGGTACTCCCATTTGAAACCTGAAACCAAATTGCAATTGAGTATCGGCACAACTTATAGCGTACCGATAATAGGGTTAAAGATTTCCCAAATCTTTTCATTAATTAGTCGATCGTTGCCTTGTCAATTTTATTAGAACCATAATATTTGAAAAATGGTTACTCGTACCGATACCCATATAGGTGTATCGATACGGTCTTTTAACCAAAACTTTTAAGGATTCTAGTGACCAAAACGAGTACTGGTATGGTACGGATAGTACCGATACCCTTTGTAAAATGCACACTCCGTACCAATACACCTGATCGCATACCGGTACCCCTTTGTTGCAATGGCTCTTTCTTCTAATGGTGGGTACGGCTGTTCGTGTACCGATACCAGTGTTGCCAGATAGCATTTATTACGGGAAAAATATAACCAAACGGCTAAAATCAATATTCAAACTGTCCAAACGGCTAGAAATCAATGAAGGGGTATAAAATCAAGTCTCCAAAGCTTCTTCAACAACTATTCAACAACTCTAAAGCATTATAGCACACATCCAACATCTTTGAGCCTTTTATTGTCAAATCTTCTAAACCCACTTGAGAGTTCTTATTGTAATCTTTGTACTCAAGTGTTTGGGGTTGAGTGAGCATTAATTGTGCAAACATTCCTACCTTTGTGACGTTTTCTTTGTTCGTTACATTTGTAATTTTTTTTGTGAGTGTTCTTAAGGTTTTGGGGTATAAACCTTAAGGGAGTTGTTACATTATCTCCTTGAGCCTCAAAAGGAAAGCAAATCTAGTGGATTTGAGAAATCCTTAGTGTGGATAGCTAAGGTAGTTGATGTAAACCTTGTTGAGAAGGTTGAACCACTATAAATCTTGTGTCCCAATTTTTTTTTATCTTTCCATTTGCTTTCACCAAATTTTTATTTGCCAATTCACCCCTCTTGGCCATTTGCAATTGATTGTTCATCCCAATAAATAGCTAGTGTACCGGTATTAGCCGAAGCCCGTACTGATACCCTTCTCACGATTTCATACCATATTAGTGAAATACGATATTACGAGGCTTACTCAATCCTTAAAGCTAATGAAAGTCATTAGGGTTTGTTTACTAACGCATTTAATCAAATTACTGGTATTTATTCCATCAACATGATTTTCATCAAAAATGGCAAATCATTCAAACTAGCACACAAGGCATCATAATTCATCCATCAATCAGTCATCGATATTTACAGGGATATTAAGAGACCTTACACGGTCTCTAAAGTCCTTAGGAGTCTCGAAATATTATTAATGCCATCTTGCATATCATAACTATCAAGTCACATAATATCGGTCTCTAAACAAGCTTATTTCTCGTCTACCTATTTTGCAAGCACTAACAAGCAAGACAATTACATTTATGATAATTGTGAAACATTTCGGAGTTCGAGGTGTACTAACCTCAAGCAATTACCGATAAATCCTCATTCAAGCTTCCCAATTATTCCACTTGAACCGATATTCAAGCCTGAATAATTGTCATATAGTTACGAATACAAGATATATTAATTTACCGCATAATCTAGCTAATCTATAAGGTCAAACGTGGAAAAACAGTGTAACCCCCACACCCGATCTAAATTATATGACCAAATCCAGAAGGTCACATTAATCACTGAAATGACCTCAAATTTAATGCTTTCTAAAATAATACACAATGGTAAAATGCAGCGGCAAAACCATTAAAAACATATGATATCTCTTCCAAATCAATAAATACTAAGACAATAGTAAATTTATACATATGAAGCTAACTAACAATTTCCAAGTCTTTAATAACAAAAGAAAATAGCATGCCACAAATTGAAAATAAAATAAATAAAGAATGTGTTTAACAGAATAAATAGAAAAGTTTGAGACTTAATTCTTCGAAAGACAAGCCCACTCCTAAAGTCTGAAATATTTTGAAAGGGGAACTGAAAGGGTAAGCTAAAGAGCTCAGTGTGGTCAAGCGTTGTACAATAAAAAAACAAAAAGTAACGAGAGAGCAGAATTTATCAAACAACTAAGTAACACAGAACATACAAGTCATGCAGATGGATTAATGAGGCAAGATACTAATAAGACCACTATCCAAACCCACCATCCGTACTCCAATCCAACCTTACTCCGCGACAGAACTCAGAAAAAAGTAGAAACTTTAAGTATTATTTAGAAGTAAAAATGTTCAATCTTAAATGTAAAAAAAATGGATTATTATCGGATCTCCAGAATATGATCTCCTAGTGTGGCATCCCGCCTGATCTCCATCGTCCATCCTCCACCCCCAACACATGTAAGTAATACAACTCTATGAAGCATGTTGATGACATTAATCAAGAGATACTATGGTAACATATCAATTAACATACTTTTAGTGTAAATCAGAATTCAGAACATAGTAGATATTTTTAATAAAAAAACAAAGTTTGCAAATAAATCATAGAACATACAGAATTAGTGTGAATACGATAACTAAAACGCTAACGTGATTTATCGTGAAATAAAGCAACTGAAAAGACATACACCTATAAAAGATTCATAACCATTCGAATGATAAGACGACGTCTTCCTCACGATCCGACGTATTATTGAGCCTTGCACGATCAGATCCTATACGAAAATTATCTACAAATCAGTAAATCCTAAATAGAACATAGAATTTAGTCACAAATGGCATTCATAACCTAAATAATAATAATAATATCATCATTATTAATTTGCCTCAACTAATTCCTGGCAAATGTAGAATTAGAACACGGCTTTGAACTATTCAATACTATGAATCTCGACTAGCCACTTAGGAAAGAGAGGCCAATGGTTGTGACAGAGGTGTGAACATGGAGGCTAGTGTATCATGGTTGATGTGGGTGTGGGAAGATGTGTACATATATTAGGGGGTTGTTGAGGCTTTCCCATTCAGTGAGGAGAATTAGATTTAAAAGGAAGAATGTATATGTATATATATATCGTTAATGTTTGTATTTCACTGTGCCAGTACATTCTTGTATACCCACATAATATGTATATGTTAGATGTGGGTGTGCAAGTAACACGGATGTAATAGAAGGTACTTTTACCTTGCAGTCTATATCATTACTTTCTCTGATAGATTATGGTTTTACGCATTCATACATTTTGTATGAGCATGCGCATTTGCTTAATATACCAGTAGAAATGTTAGATGTGGGTATGCAAGTAACAAGTTCTTTTAGAGAGACGGTTGTTACGAGAAGGTTGTATAGAAGATTTCCTTTGATGGTTTAAGGTTACGTGTTACGAGGAGTCGTTATGTTTTTTATACAGTATTGGTACGGGACTCCCCTGTATCGGTACGTATTTGTGAATCTATGTTATTTTGTGCTGAAGTTCAAAAATTCTGCAAATTTGATCCCTGTTTGTTATAAATGTAATTATTTGAAATTGAGTGATTGCTTTGGAATGGAAATTAACCTGCAAGAATGTAAATGGACTAATCAAAGGTTGGTAATCTTAATTTAGTCAAATGCTCTGAGGTTTTCAAAGTTTGCGTTTTGGTTCTTTATGTGATATGTTGGGCAATTGATCTCTGATTTGTAATCCATTAAAAATGAAATGCTACCGCTGAAGCATGGTCATATAGGAAATTAACGAAATGCATCTAGACAAGATAAAAGAAAAAAAATAGGGCTCGATTTAGGGTTCTAGCTCGGGTTTGCTTCGGCAAACATAATGTAGCTCTTTTAGTTCGGTTTCGGCTAGGCCGGGCTAAGGGGGTTACATTAAAAATATATATATACATATACATATTAAAAGCCTCGTAATATATGTACACATCTTCGCACACCGATATAGGGGAGTCCTGTACCGATACTGTATAACAAACATAACGACTCCTTGTAACACGTAACCTTAAACCATCAAGGGAAATCTCCTATACAACCTTCTCGTAACAACCGTCTCTCCAAAAGAACTTGTTACTTGCATACCCACATCTAACATTTCTACCGGTATATTAAGCAAATGCGCATGCTCATACAAAATGTATGAATGCGTAAAACCATAATCTATCAGAGAAAGTAATGATATAGACTGCAAGGTAAAAGTACCTGCTATTACATCTGTGTTATTCCTCCCCTCGCGATGTGCATAGATCTTCGCGGGTCCAACACCCCTGGGTCGAATTGCCACTGTATGAGCAACAGTCCTCTATCTTTCCTCTCTCCGCTGGAAATTTCCTCGACCGCACCCACGACCTCTTTTGATGCAACAACTGATGTAGGAGCCTGCACACCTCTAGCTAACATTGGGCAATTATGCCTTACATGATCCCCAGACCCATAACCCCAACAAGCATCATCTGCAACGAGCGCATGAGCCAAACCAACTCGTCCTACCTATGGGCAATCACTTCTAACATGATCTCTCGACCTATAGCCCCAACAGACTTTTGACAATCTCCAACAAATCCCTAAGTGTCGCTTCCCACACTGAGCACACTCGGGTAGCTGTCATTTTCTAGCTTGGCCCACAACCAAATTCAGGTCGATGGCTTCGATCACGGTGCCTCTTGTTCCGGCCACCACTGGAACTAAACTCAGTAGCTCTCTTACCCAAACCAAACCCTCTAGCACGAGATGTCAAACCCAAACTCTGCTCAACATCCTTAGCTCGCACAATCAACACATCAAAATTCGTATACTCAGTAGCCAACATAATTGTCTTTACATCCTGTACAAATCTATAACAAAATCGATCACAGCGTTGCCTCTCATCCGGCACCAACTCAGGCGTATATTGGCTCAACCTCACGAACTGTACCTCGAACTCAGATATCGATATACTACCCTAAACTAAGGCCATGAACTCTCATTTCCTCTTATCTAGTCATCAAACTCCCAGATACTTCTTTCTAAAGGTAGCCTGAAAGAACTCCGACATTACATCATCGGGTTCCATGCCCGTGATCACAGTGGTCCACCAACTGTATGCATTACCCTACAATAAGGACACTGTATATCCTAGCTTTCAGGCATCATTGCACCCTATCTAATCCAAAACCTGATATGTATTGGCAAACCAATCCTTAGATGCCTCGAGTGCCAACCCTTTAAGCTTGACTCCTCCAAGACTGAGCAAATGCTCTAATGGCAAGCACGAACTAGCAGCGAAAGTCAATGCCGGTACGAGTACATGAACTCTAGCTATCGCGGCCTAAAATGCTTCTATCATCGCCTGTACCAAAGGTGCAATATCACCATACACCAGACCAGGTGGTGCATGTGGTACTTGCTCCACTCCCTCAGGTGGATTAGGTGGAGGAGGTGGCAATCTCTCAGGATGCACTATTTCACCCTCAACTCCCTACCCTCTGGTAGTAACACTCGTGTTCGATCTTAACTCTCTCTTCTGTGGCATCACGTAAAAACATATCTAAGGCATGATAATTACACCAAAACATAAACAATCAGACCAGCTTCAAGAAAGGTTCCAAGATTTCCATTTCAAGCCCAAATCATTTTATAATTGTAGTAATAAGGCAATGTGTCCCCAAAAATACCCCAACATAGCATATATCAATAATCGTACGTATAAGAAATCACTGTGAATAGCAAACAACATCGAACAATCATCAACAACATTTTAATTTTTTATGAGCCTATCTCTGATACCAACAAATGTAACCTCTTTAACCAGTCTAGTCGAAAACTGGACTAAAAGGACTATATTAGGTTTGCCAAAGCAAACTCGATCTAATAACCAAAATTGATCTTATTTTCTTCTTTTTACCTTGTCTACATGCAATTAAATTCCCTAGAGTGTGAACGCAACTAGCGAAACATTCAAACGACACCGAAAACATACGATTTATGCTCATGGACTAAAACATAATTTCCCAAAATTATTATCCATTTCCAAAAACAATTTTATCAACCCTCAATTAATCCCATTTATACCACACATGTGAAATATCAGGTCCAATAGAGCTCATTTGTATCACTAATTAAACATACAAACATTTAGGGACCAAAATGCACAAAATCAAACTTTCACAGACAATAAACTGAAATATCAGCCATGTGTACCGGTACTAACATGCCCGTATCGATACACTACTTAAAATGTGGCGTACTGATGTTCCCAAGTATTGATCCCCCCATTTTATTCTTCAAAACCTCAGATTCCATTAGCCAAATCTCGTACCGATACGGTACCCCGTATACCAGTACGAAACTCAATATACAAAGGGAGAGTACCGATACTCAAACTCGTGTACCGATACCCATGGGTTATTTTGTAAGGGCATACCAATACACGGCTAAACCGTACTGGTAACCCTAGGAAATTATACCAAAACTGAGCCATTTCAAACCCTGTGTACCGATACCAGGGTACCCGTACCGATATGGTAGGGCCTGTATTAACCTCTAGTTCTAAGATATGACACTTTGGCTCACTCTAATCAAATTTAAACATTAACCACACATCATCTATCTTCATGGCATCATAAACATGATCATCCAAGCCTGCTAACGAATCAAGCATTCAAGTCAAACCAACATTGACCCCTAATGGCATGATTTCTACCCAAGTTTGCATCTTTATCCCCAAACCCCTCAAGCAAAGATTATCAACCATTTACAAGTTTAAAACCACAATTGAAACTTATACAAAATAAGGAGTCTAGCAAACAACCCTCCCAAGACAACATTTGACATGTTGCCCTTATTACTAGTATATATTGTTTCAAACCATACTTTGCAACCAAGTCCATGGATATCCTTCCATGCTTGCTTGCTATCTTTCAATCCACTAATCTACATTGATGATGAAAGAGAGTGTAAGCACACAATGCTTAGTGAGGAGCGCTCAAAACTCAAAACATCATCTAATGCATTTTAAAACTAGTTTATCCCAAAGCCATTCATAAACATCCTTATTCAAAAACCATCGTGCCTTTCAAAACATACACTTAACCTTTTCCAAACCAAGCATATTAAACCATATGCAACATGTATCATGGATTCAACGCTAATAATCCCATATGCGACCCTCAATTTAAGCCTTCCCATGCATAACAACCCATATGCAAAGCTTAAAGAGTATTCACTTGTATAAATCACATTATACAAAGCAATCCATCAACATGATACGCCAATTCATTATATTGGCTTAGAAGTGATCCTTTCCAAATCTCATTACTTTCATAAAACCACATCGGATACACAGTTTTCCCAAGTGAAATCCCAATCACTTGCAGCTCAATGGCATGAATTAAAGGTAACACAAACATCACCTCTACACTACCAAGGTTAGTCCTCCAATTTGGAGTAAACACTTCCAATACATCACCTTTATGGTCGCAGCCAGAGTAAACGCCATTGAAGTATTACCTCAACAATATTGGGGTTCACATGGCCGGGGTAAATACTTTCAATACATTACCTCTACGGACTCCCCCAAAGTAAATGCCATTGAAATACCACCTCTACGAACCATATACGACTTATTATAGTGCACTTTAAATCATATGGCTGGCCAACTATATCCGATAACATTTCCATAACCTTTTCATAACATCACTTGCCAATATAATTCATTCCATTGACATTAACTCATTGTTTTCATATGCATCAATCAAAACCATTTATCCAATGCATTCAACCATGCATTGCCAATGTTTAAAAACATCATTAAAACATGCATTACTTCCAAATGCATCAACATCATTATATAACCATTTTCCAGCATTAAACCATGCTCAAATCATACATATAACAGTGAGTAATCAAATCATTAAAACAAGTGCATCAAAACCATTTGCCCAACCGAGAACGAGAGAGAAATCATCCTCTACTTACTTCCAAGCTTAGAATAGCGTTTCAAGCTTGATCTAAACTGCCAAACACAACTTTCAAAACTTTGAAAAGCTGTAAAACACGTTCTCACTCATCGACAGACAAAACTTTAATCGCCGGTGCGAATTCAAGCCTTCACAGCTTTCGATACCTCACCTCAAGCTTGAGGATCAACCTATCTTGCTTTAATCACACAAAAACAGAGGTTCCAATGCATCAAAATGCATCCAACAACCTAGCAACATCAATTCACACAAATCCTCATCAAACTCAACTCAATTTCACTCTGCAACAACCAAAAATAACATCAATCCCCGTCCAAATTTAGCCCAGCCAAAACCTAATGTTTTAATCCATAAATTAACATCCAAAAACACATTAACATCATCCTTATACCTCCAGAATTCATTAGACATCCATAACTCCTCAAAAACTCACAACTAACAACCTAGAAAATTAGAGATTCACCTAGTTTTAGGATTCCAATGTTAAAATCAACTTATTAACATTATAAAACATCAAAATCATGTTCAAATCAAATCAAGAACCCAGCAAAATAGATTCATAACAAAAATCAATCAAATACATCAATTAAACCTTGATTTAACCATCTTTCCATAATTAAATCATTAAAACTGTAATACCCTAAACCGGATCTAGGAAAGTTACCACTATTTTAAGTCATTAACTAATTGAATTAGGTTTTAGTCAAATTGAAAGAATTGGAAATTAATTGAGAAAGAACATTAGCTAACATAATTAAAGGATTAAAATGTTATAGCCAACAAGTTAGAGAACCAAATTAAGATGACCAAATTGAAACAAGAATAAACAACAAACATGCATGTGTAATTAGACCATTTAGAGGTAGTGGAATACATGTAGCAAGGTTATTATACATGTGGCAAAGGAGATACCATTTTCTTCCTTGTTGGCTGGCTATTGTGAAGAAAAGAAAGAGAAAATCAAAATTGAATCATCTTCTTCATCCTTCAATCTTCCTAGCCGATTCTTGAGAGAGATTAGTGAGAGAGAGTTGTTTGTTGATCAAATTAGCTTGATAGGAAGGTATAATACTTGATTTTTCATTTGAATTTCATGTGTAAATATTAAATTTTGATGTTGTTGCTGCCTAATTTGATTAGGAAGGAAGATATGTATGTTATTGTGATGATAGTTCTAAGATTCTTTGAAATTTTGAATGTTGTGATCAAGTTGCTAAGAAAGAAATATATATGTTGCTGGAAACTTGATTGTACATGCTGGAAATTTACTTTGAAATTGCTGGAAGTTTAGGTAATTAATTAGTATGATTCGAATGTAACATGGAAGGAAGTTGTTCGATCACATTGCTAGTTGAAAATGTGTAAACTTGCTTGATTATATAAAATGCCCTGTTTTGATCACGTTGCTAGGTGATTTGGACTGATCTAAGCTTGTAGAAATAACTATATAAGTTGAATTATAGTGTTAGAATCTTTGCTTGAATGAATATGAGGCTAAAACTTAACCTAGAGTAATCTGCCCAGAATACTCTGTTCTGGGCAGTAACTTTGAAAAATCACTATAAATTGTAAAAAGAGAATTTAAGGCTGGAAATTTTATGGATAGTGACTTAATATGTCTAATTTCATTAGGAGAAAACAAAACTGAATTCTGGATTGTAGAATGAATTGTAGAAATGAAACACTAAGGACAGTGCAAGCTGTCCAGTGTTGTAAATTGCCCTGTCTTTAAACTAGAAACTGTATTAATTGGAAAAGAATTAAAATGAAAGGCCTATATTTTTAGAAAAACAATTAAGTTATCTTTCCAACGGTGTAAACCAATTGAAATTCCGACGTACGGAATGAAAGTTATGCATGTTTTAGTAAACAATGCGCAAGCTGCCAGGCAGTAGCAGCGGCACCCTTGATGTTTTGAAATGAATGAATTATGTATTGTTGCCTTGTTTTGAATAAATGAATGAACTTTGTATTGATATTGATTTACTTGTATGAAATGTTAGAACGAGAAGAGAACATTGGAGAAGGGTCTAAGGAGGAGCATTAGAAAGCTAGAAACAAGGGGATTTGGATCCAAGATTAGCTAAGCTTGGAGTATTGTGAGTGTAGTTTAATATAGGGTTGAGACTTAGGTCCTAACCAAATATGCATGACTACTTTCTTGCTATGAATATGCCATGATAATGAACCTAATTTAACTTGAATATAAGTATTAAGGGAAGTGTGAAATAAGATAATATATGAAACTTGTTTACATCCTTGAAGTGTTGTACAATTAGAATTGCTTGATTCTTGATGCCTTGATCGTGATCATTTCGAATGAGTGCTTAAATGTACTTTTATGATCTAATTAATTGTTAACATGATATAAATCATGAACTTAAAATCTTGCTCGATGCCTAAGAAATGATATATGTTAATTGCTTGCTTGAATGACAAGATTAAATTGCAAAGTGTAGAGCTAAGGCTCAATTGGCCTAAGGGTTGTGTATATGGACATGATCTTGCAATGTATCACTTGAATTGATCCTTGAATAAGCTATTGCTTGACATAAACATGTAATACTTGAATAATTGATTCATAATTGAACAAAGCCTTGGTTGTTAGTGGTCATAGGTAGAAGGGCATGCCTTAGAGTCTAGAGCTCATTGTGTCAGGGTGGACTACGGTCCAGGGCTAAGGCCCCTAATTGGCGACAGACGGAGGGTACGTATGTGTGGTATTTGGTGACAGTAGGAGGGTTGACCAGTGCTATGGCACATCTTGTGGCGACAATTGGTTGGAGACTCGATTACCTGGACAACTAAATACCAAAGGCTTAAACTAAAGAAAGCAAATGAGAAATAATTAAAGAATAAAGCTCATTTGATACTTGAATTACATGATACTTGAGACTACTTGATTCTTGAACTACTTGATATTTGAATTACTTGATATGTAAGCTTGAATTACTCGAATTTCTTGATATGTAATGCTTGATTCTTGACATGGAACTCTTGAAATGATAATTGCTTATACTTGAAACTTGTATTGAATAACTTGCTACTTGGATTACTTGATATGTATTCTTGAAAGGAAAAACATGTCAACTTGAACTAATATGTACTTGACTTGAATGGAAATGTGTATATTGCTTGAGTATGTTAATTGGCTTGAAATAAAGATTGTGCAAAGCTTGAATTGAATTGCTTTCAACTTGGACTAAGCAACTTAGTTAAGTGATATATGTCTTATAAATTGGTTAGAACTGGTTGCTACCTCACTAAGTACAATCTTGTACTTATCACTCTTGTTTTCATTCTTCCCAACCACAGATTAAGAATTCGATCGTTGCTTGATCCTGAAGCCTGAATTCTTGAGCTGGAAGCAAGACACAAGCATAGCCAAAGTATGGACATACTTGTTTTGTACTCCCCTAGTTGGTGGCACTTAGTTGTATATAATGTCTAGTGCATGCATTTTGAACACTTGAAACTTGTATATGTATATATGTCTTAAATGGACCTATCATATTATGAACTTGGTGGCTAATGTAAATTAAGTATTGAATTAAAATTCTATGTAATGGAAATGTATTTAGCCATATGGATAAATATATATATGATATCATTCGAATGTCTTGAGATGATATTGTCTTGTGTGAACATATCATGTCATAAGTGCTTTTATAAGATTGAATAGTAAATGCCAAAAAGGTAAGGGTGGCATATGCTTGCTTGAAATCAAGGTATGTACAATGGATAATGATTAGTAAGTTATGCATGAAATGTTAATGAGATCAAGTTAATGAACAATGAAATGAAATGGAAACATGATTGCTCTTAGGATATTCGAATGATAGTTGTAAGATGATATTAACCTTGATTGATCAATTATTTGGAAACCTATTATGTATTGAATGATGATTGTATGGTAATGTTAATTGAGATTTTTGGTAACCTATAATGTATGTAAATAAGATTGCTTATATGATAAGTAATGTATGTTTGGTTACTTGCTAGTTAAGTAACTCATATAATAGGGATGAGTTAGCCTATTCTTGCTTGTTCATGCTTGTATTGTTCATTAGTAACGCTCCCGAACCGGTTTCCTGCCAACCCGGGTAGGGGGTGTTACATTTTATTGGTAACCAAAGCTTTTTAGTTAGTTCTAGGACTAAACCGAGCTCTCTTGCATCATATAGGATACTTGTGCCACCTAGGAGACTTGTATTGTACAGCTTGTGTCTTTGCTTAACTAAACCTAATTCTTAATTATTCTCTTTAAACGTAGAATGTCTGAAACAAGGCTCGCTCGGGATGATGAAAGTCCCGTAGGCTCCTCGAATGAAGAGGATAATGTGAGGATGGAGCAAAATCCTCCACAGCAACGAGTTGAACCTATAGCGCAAGCTCAACCCCAAACCCAAGCTGCTTCTCAACAAGAAGCTCCTGCTATAAATCCTGTGCAGCAGGAATGTCTCCTGAGCATGAAGGAGATGTTCAATCATCTTGTAACTACTTTGAAACGAGACCATTCTAGTCCTCCTCTGGTTCCTACTCCAACTAGAGCCCCTATTGACAAACTGGCTCAACACCAGGCTTATACCTTCACCGGTACTGATGAAACCAATCCTGAAGTAGCTGAGTATTGGTTAGAGACCACTACTCGATTCCTGACCAAACAACTGCCCTATTCTGATGAACACAAACTCGAATGTGCTATAGCCCTGTTGGTAGACAAAGCTCTGAGTTGGTGGGAAACCACTTGCTCCTGCTGAAGCTGTAACTTGGAAATTCTTCCTCGATGAATTCAAGAAGAAATACATTAGTGAACAATATCTGGCCGAGAGTCGGAAGCGTTTCTTGTACCTCAAGCAAGGTGGCCGACCTATCAAACAGTACATGAGTGACTTCTGCAAGTATTGCAAATACGGGTCGGAATACATCAAGACTGATGCTGACAAGTGTAGGATATTTATCGATAGATTAAATGATGAATTAAGTCCAATATTCACTGCCCTGGGTATCACTGACTTCCAGAATCTGGTTAATCGGGCCATTGCAACCGAGGCGAAGATGAAAGCCTCTAAGAAACGTAAAAGTGGAAACTCCTGAAAAGGTAAACTATCAAGGAAGGATGACAAGCCTCATTGGCAGTCAAAGAAGTCCAAATATTCTAAGGATCACTCTTCGAATTACACTACTGCCCAGAAAAGCAACTTCATACTGAGATCCCAATCGGTATCCAAGCCTTCAACCCCGATCATCTCTGTTGATAGTACGAGGAATTCCAGTAAAGCTATTCAATATCCTACTTGTAAGTTTTGCCAAAAACACCACACGAGTCAGTGTAGAACTCAACAGAATCTGTGTTACTTATGTGGAGCCTCCGATCACTATATCAGGGATTGTCCTCAGAATCCTAACAAGGTTCCGAATCGAACTCCTCCAAATGTTAGCTCAGCTCTTTCCAATCAAAACAAAGCTCCCATACAAGCTCAGTCTAGAAATCAAGGGAAAGGCAGAGGAAAACATTCGAATGCCCTTACTCACCAGGAATCTCGGGCTCCTGTTCGAATCTATCATATACGAGGAAAAGAAGATGAAGAATCACCCGATGTTATAACATGTACCGTTGAGTTAAATTCGACTCCTGTTTATGCTTTAATAGACTAGGGATCCGCTCATTCTTTTGTATGCTCAACCTTGATTGAAAAATTAAACTTAAAGCCTGAAATTGTAAAACAAAGCCTCGTAGTTTTGAACCCTATAGGGGGAATTAAAAATATAAGCCTTATCTGTAGAAACTGTCCCTTATTCATTCAAAATGTACCCTTTCTTGTTGATCTATATGTACTAACAACTTCTGAATTCGATCTAGTACTGGGACTAGATTGGTTAAGTAAGCCTGAAGACTGGGTAGATTGCCTAAATAGGAGACATTAACCCTGGAGTTTAGGAAAGGAATCAATTCTTCTAATTGACTAGAAACCAACCTCAATCTTTGCTACTATAGTCTTACAAGATGAACTTGAATTCGGCTTACCTAGTGTGCCTATTGTATCTGAATATCTCAATGTTTTCCCTGAGGAACTCCCTGGTCTCCCTCCAACCAGAGAAGTAGAGTTCGGGATTGATGTCCAACCTGGAACAACTCCGGTGTCCATTACACCTGTTGAGTTGAAAGAACTCAAGAAGCAACTCCAAGAGCTACAAGACAAGGGTTTCTTTAGGCCTAGCTCGTCTCCCTGGGGTGCTCCAGTCTTGTTCGTGAAGAAGAAAGACGAGACTATGAGACTCTGTATTGACTACAAACAATTGAACAAGCTTACTATCAAGAATCGATATCCTCTCCCAAGGATTGCAGATCTTTTCAATCAACTCAAAGATGTTGCAGTATTCTCAAAGATTGATCTATGGTCGGGATACTACCAAATGAGGGTAAAAGAAGAAGATGTACCGAAGACAACCTTTCATACTCGATATGGCCATTTTGAATTCCTTGTAATGCCATTCGGATTAATGAATGCTCCAGCTGGTTTCATGGATGTCATGAACCGTGCATTCAAGCCCTATCTTGATAAGTTCGTGGTCATCTTTATTGATGACATTCTAGTGTATTCTTGGAATAAGGAAGAATATTCTGAACACCTTCGAATTGTATTACAAACTCTCCGAAAACATTAATTGTTTGCGAAGTTCTCTAAATGTGAATTTTGGCTATCGGAAGTGTCGTTCCTTGGCCATGTTATCTCGGCAGAAGGGATTAAAGTATACTCGAGCAAAATTCAATCCATCCTGGATTGGAGACCCTCCGAGGAATGCTGGTGAGGTCAGAAGCTTTCTCAGTTTAGCCGGGTATTATCGATGTTTTATCAAGGGATTCTCATCCATTGCCGCAAGTTTGACTAAGCTAACTCGCAAAGATACACCCTTTGTTTGGTCAGAGAACCAACAACGAAGCTTCGATCAGCTTAAACAAGCCTTGACTCATGCTCCGATTCTCATCCAACCAGTATCGGGCAAGGAGTACACTATTTATAGTGATGCATCTCATTTGGAACTAGGATGTGTCCTAATGCAAGATGGAAATGTGGTAGCTTACGCTTCAAGACAACTAAAACCACACGAGTCAAACTACCCTACTCACGATCTAGAATTGGCAGTTATCGTGTTTGCACTCAAAGTCTAGAGACATTACTTGTACGGGGAGAAATGCAATTTGTTCACAGACCACAAGAGTCTCAAGTATCTTCTAACTCAGAAATACTTGAACTCGAGGCAAAGGAGATGGCTAGAGTTACTTAAAGATTATGATTTGGTTATCGACTATCATCCCGGGAAAGAAAACGTGGTTGCTGATGCCCTTAGTCGCAGACCATACTCGGGTAAACCCTTAAATCTAAATCCTAGAATAATCCATTCGAATTAGACCTTTCTTGACTTACAAGTAACTATTTGAAAATCTTTCTTAATGATCTTTTCATTCGTTTATAGCTTCCTTGGCTATCAATGCTCATTTCCAATTATCCAAAGGACAGAAATTCTTGTCTGAACTTCGAGTTCAATCTAGTCTAATCTCGAGAATCAAAGAACTCCAACAAATTGATCTAGATCTTCAGAAGATCATGTCCAAGCTAGACTCTGAGTATAATTCTGACTTTCCCCTCAAGTCGAATGGACTCCTCTATTTCAAGGATAGAGTATGTGTTCCTAACAACGAAGAACTAAGACACGAGATATTATAAGAAGCTCACCAAAGCTCTTTCTCGATTCACCATGGATCGGTTAAGTTGTACAAGGACCTAAAGCCACTATACTGGCGGCCAAGCATGAAATCGACTATCACAGACTTTGTTTCAAAGTGCTTAACTTGTCAGAGGGTCAAAGCCGAGCATCAAGTCCCCACTAGACTGCTCCAACCAATCAAATTCTCTCAGTGGAAATGGGATCAGATTACAATGGACTTCGTTACTGGTCTTCCTTCCACTCCAAGAAAGAATGATGTTGTATGGGTGATTGTTGATAGATTCACAAAGTCTACTCACTTCATCCCTGTTCGAATGAACATGAGCTTAGAAACCTTAGCCAAACTATACATCCGTGAAGTGATTTGATTACACGGTGTACCTGCAGCTATAATCTCCGATCGATACCCCAGATTTGCTTCCCCATTCTAGAATTCTTTGCAAAAAAGCCCTTGGAACTAAAGTGCACCTTAGTACAACCTTTCATCCTCAATCAGATGGACAATCTGAAAGAATCATACAAGTACTTGAAGACATGCTAATTACTTGTGTTATAGATTTCGAAAAGAACTGGGAGAAATCTCTACCCCTAGTAAAGTTTGCTTACAACCATAGCTACCAGAATTTATTTAGATGGCTCCCTTCGAAGCTCTATACGAAAGAAAATGTAGAACTCCCTTGTGCTAGACTAAATTGGGAGAAAACAAGGTTTTGGGACCTCAATTACTCAGAGAAACCGAAGAACAAGTTCAAATCATACATGATCGATTAAAGCAAGCTTTTGATAGACAAAAAGCGTATGCAAACTTGAAAAGGAGAGACATCCAATACAATGTTGGAGACAAAGTCTTCCTGAAAGTGTCCCCTTGGAAGAAAGTCTTTCAGCTTGGAAGAAAAGGGAAACTTAGTCCCCGATTCATTAGTCCGTTTGAAATCATTGAAAGGATAGGACCAATGGCCTATCGATTAGCTCTTCCCAGTGAATTTGACAAGATTTACAATGTATTTCACGTATCGATGCTTAGAAAATATCAATCTGATCCATCCCATATCCTTGAACCTAAAGAAGTAGAGTTAAATCATGACTTATCATATGAAGAAGAACCAATACGAATACTTGACAAAGAAATTAGAAGACTCCAAAACAAGAATGTTCCCTTGGTGAAAGTGTTATGGAGGAATCATAAAATGGAAGAGGCAACTTGGGAACCTGTGGCTATGATGAGAGATCAATATCATCACTTGTTCAACTCAGGTAAATTCGAGGGTGAATTTAGTTTAAAGAGGGGAGAATTGTAATACCCTAAACCGGGCCTAGGAAAGTTACCACTATTTTAAGTCATTAACTAATTGAATTAGGTGTTAGTCAAATCGAAAGAATTTGAAATTAACTGAGAAAGAACATTAGCTAACATAATTAAAGGATTAAAATGTTGTAGCCAACAACTTAGAGAACCAAATTAAGATGACCAAATTGAAACAAGAATAAACAACAAACTTGCATGTGTAATTAGACCATTTAGAGGTAGTGGAATACACGTGGCAATGTTATTATACATGTGGCAAAGGAGATACCATTTTCTTCCTTGTTGGCCGGCTATTGTGAAGAAAAGAAAGAGAAAATCAAAATTGAATCATCTTCTTCATCCTTCAACCTTCCTAGCCGATTCTTGAGAGAGATTAGTGAGAGAGAGAGAGTTGTTTGTTGATCAAATTAGCTTGATTTAAAGGTATAATACTTGACTTTTCATTTGAATTTCATGTTTAAATATTAAATTTTGATGTTGCTGCCTAATTTGATTAGGAAGGAAGATATGTATGTTATTGTGATGATAGTTCTAAGATTCTTTGAAATTTTGAATGTTGTGATCAAATTGCAAAGAAAGAAATATATATGTTACTGGAAATTGGATTGTACATGTTGGAAATTTACTTTGAAGTTGTTGGAAATTTAGGTAATTAATTGGTATGATTCGAATGTAACATGGAAGGAAATTGTTCGATCACATTGCTAGTTGAAAATGTGTAAACTTGCTTGATTGTATAAAATGCCCTGTTTTGATCACGTTGCTAGATGAATTGGACTGATCTAAGCTTGTATTGTTCATTAGTAATGCTCCCGAATCGGTTTCCTGCCAACCCGGGTAGGGGGTGTTACAAAAACTCATTAGAAATCATATGTAAAGGATTAATAACTTGGGAATTTTAGTAAAGAACCTTATATTAGAGGAGAAGAACGAAGGTCACCTCTAACCTTGGCTTTCCCCTTAATTGGATGGTTTTACATGAGAAAACAAGATTAAATCAAATAGGTTTTGTTAGGAAATCATTCAGAATTCATTTGGAAATAAAATAATGTTTAAATCAGGTGATTACTTGAGAAAATTGAAGTAGAAAAGTGTTTTGGTTGGAGAGAATTTGAGAGAAAATCTTTTAGAAAATGTTAATTACGTAAATTTGTTTTTAAGAATTAATTACAAAATTAATTCTCCAAGCCAATTTGTACTACTTTAAAAACCTTTTTAAAATAGCCAATTAAGGTGAAAAGTTTGATATTAAATTTTGGCCAAATAATTCCCTAAGGATTCTAAGTTTTGACCCTTTTGCAAAACAGTTACTAAAAACAATTTTAAAACTTTACATTTGTTCACTGTCCTAACATGTCACTTTTCAAAGCTTCTTTTTGTAAAATTGATTTTACCAAAATCATCTACATATTAAATAATGATTCTTTTTGTAAAATTTATTTTACCAAAATCATCTACATATTAAATAATGATTTTAGAATATTTTTCCATATTTTTTCTCACTCAAAATATCTATTCCAAAATTAATCTCGAAACTAATTCGAATCATCTAATCCGATCTTCTAGACCATCTGACCAACCTAGAAAACTCCTAGGGATTATAGGGAAGAGTATAAACATCACTCAGAGCTTGAGAAATGACTTGCAACCTTTTTCCATGATCGGTCCTTAGCAAACTTAAAGTCATGAAAATGCATGACAATGGAAATGCATTAGGTTTATTTGGCCTAAGTGAGGTAGTAATAACATATATATGGATAATCATGGATTTCAATAAAAAATTAAGAACATAGTATCATCAATACATACAATGAGATCAAAGTACATAATAACATTAAATGATGCTTAAATATATATCTTATTTGAGTTCATTGTCATATCTTGAGTATGTCTTATTAAAGTTCATAATCTTGCCTTGTATATGTCTTATGGAAGTTCATAGTCTTATCTTATCCATGTCATACTTTCTTAATATTCTTATGTCTTGATTATCTTGTCCCTTGGATCACATTGAACATAGATAGCTTGGCATGTGTTTAACCAGTTGGTCCGTGTTACACATGGCACATACCATAAAGCACATGACACATGGTACATAATCATGAATCCCTTCTTCCATCATCTCCCTCAAACCCCACATCCTCGCCAAGAATCATGTAAGCATATACCATGTCAATGTGTCAAAGGTCTTGTTAATTCTTGGATTTATTTCATAATCTTGTTTCTTGAATGAGCTATTAGCTCCTTGAGTTCACAATCTTATTCATGGTGAGCACAAAGCTCCCAAGAGTAGTAGTTCATGAATCTTGATAACACATGGTTCATAAATCTTATTTTGTAGTTTCAAGCATTAAGGTTCATAGTCTTCTCATGGTTCCATTACTTGTCTAACTTGACCTTATTCTAATACTAGGTCTATTCGTTCCATTTATATCATATCATGAAATGATGTATAATTCAATAATATCAATGCATACATAATAAAACCATAACAAAAGGTATCTTACCAACTTTCTGTAACACCCCCTAATCGGTCTAGGAAATAAACCGGCTTATAACGTGTTACCAAATAAACATACAAAGAGACTTGATCAATTTAGTACAATCAACTAGACATGCCTTCGAAAAATAGAGTAATTTAAAACTTTTTAAGTGTTTCAAAGATCTAACTTAATCTTCCAATCATATACAAACATGTATTTACATACCATAGACTATACACATCAATCACTAGTTCTTAGTATGCCTCTATCTTCTATATTCTTCAAATCATAAAGTTATTACATTGATTATACTAACACATAAGATTCCTTTTCATACATACACATTATTAATCTTAACTCAATTATAAGCTTGCATACCTCTAATCCTTTTAAGACATATCAATCTATGATTAAGATCGCTCAAGTTAACATTAAACCATTGGTTAATAATCTTTAAACTTCCATGTTGTACCATTTAATATCAAGATTTACTAACCAAGATTAACAACTAAGCAACACACATCACCTCCAAACATGAATCCTTAGCAGCAAGCATTCAAAGCTTAAACCAATTCTAACCAGACACATATAACCTTTGTATAGCAAGACCGAATACAAAATTTATTGACATCTAGCCATTTACTTATTTTAACCACTAAACTAGCCATTCGGACTATACCATTTTTTTATTTAGGGTTAAACACATGATAATATATATTTCAGATTGCAACACAAAATCTAACTTAATCTTCCAATCATATACAAACATGTATTTACATACCATAGACTATACACATCAATCACTAGTTATTAGTATGCATCTATCTTCTATATTCTTCAAATCATAAAGTTATTACATTGATTATACTAACACATAAGATTCCTTTTCATACATACACATTATTAATCTTAACTCGATATAAGCTTGAATACCTCTAATCCTTTTAAGACATATCAATCTATGATTAAGATCGTTCAAGTTAACATTAAACCATTGGTTAATAATCTTTAAACTTCCATGTTGTACCATTTAATATCAAGATTTACTAACCAAGATTAACAACTAAGCAACACACATCACCGCCAAACATGAATCCTTAGCAACAAGCATTCAAAGCTTAAACCAATTCTAACCAAACACATATAACCTTTGTATAGCAAGACTAAATACAAAATTTATTGACATATAGCCATTTACTTATTTTAACCACTAAACTAGCCATTCGAACTATACCATTTTTATTTGGGGTTAAACACATGATAATATATATATATATATATATATATTTCAGATTGCAACACACAAGCCATCAAGGTGATTTATCAACTTAAGACTCTTATAGATATTTAAACAACCACACAATCTTACTAACTATTAATTCATATAAAGCAAGAAACAACCAAGGAATAATTAAAGGCCCATTACAAAACTTTGAATACTTATCAAACTTATATATATTTAAAACCAAAATGAATGATCTATATGCACTATGCATATATTTCAACTATGTGCCACCAACTAGGAGTTCTTAAAGGAGATACAAAATGTACTTCTTGTTACTTGTGATCTTGACCAAGCTCAAAGTTAACCGAAAGCAATGTTGCCCTAAAAAGTGATGAAACAATAGGGTAAACAAACGCTTAGTGAGGTGGCACTAATAACCGTAAGTAATGTAGTAAATATTTTGTGATCCATTCCTATTCTTTCACCCACGATTTTCAAATTATGCATACTTCTAACTTGATCATGAAACAAGCTATCTTGGTTTAAAGCATTCAGCTAGCATGTTCCTTTACCCGAAGTTTATAAGAGTCCAAGTAAATGCCGACTTAATCAAATAACAAAGCAATATAGACACAAAGAATGACATATAACATATCAAGGACATATATTACTTGTCTTGTAAGATATCGAACATAGCTTATCAAAGTTATATTTAGGAGATGCGTGTATATGTCCAAAAGACTCCAATACATATTGTTTATATGTAAAGTTGTTCCAAATTCATGTACATACATACATAAGCTTAAAACAATCCACTACATGCTTGTACTTAATCAAAACAGTCCAATATTTATATATATACAATTAGACATTCAAAACAGTCCACAACATGCTTAAATTCATTCAAACACTCCACTAAACATGTATATACATAAATATTCATTACAAAACAGTCCAAGGCATGTTCATTTCTATCAAAACAGTCCACTAAACATGTATACAAAAATATACATTGCAAAACAATCCAAGGCATGTTCATTTCTATCAAAACAGTCCACTAAACATGTATACACAAATAACATTACAAAACAATCCAAGGCATGCTCATTTTTATCAAAACAATCCACTAAACATGTATATACAAATATACATTGCAAAACAGTCCAAGGCATGTACATATACAAATACACATTGCAAAACAGTCCAAGGCATGTACATTTCTATCATAGTATCTCATATACATGATACTATTCATATAAATTATCAAGCATAGCATATTATAAACATGATTTACTTATCAAATAAGCTATCATACATAACATATTGTAAACATGTGTTACTTGTCTCATAAGTTATTAAAATAACACATTAGTTTAATTTGCAATTTCATGTTTTGTCTTTAACATGGAATAACATATTATTACTTAAACGAATGATTACCAACATGTCATTAGTAATTCAGCTAGTCATGTTTGATCCATTAATCATAATTTGTGAGAAATTCGAATTGCCATAGCTTATTATGAGTCATAAGTTTCTTAACGAAAAAAAGTTACAACGCAAAACTTATCCAGATTATACATTATTTGTCTTATAAGTTATCACTTTATTTTATTAGTCGGGTTTCATTATGAAGTCTTAAGATAGCCTTGAAATCAAGCATCAGCCTAGGTACTCGAATCCCCAACCAATTGTTGCCAACAGAAAGGTACTCAGAGTACCGATCAATCCCTCCTACTGTCGCGAAGTGACCACAACACTTCCCTCCTACTATCGCCAATTAAGGACCATAGTCGACCCCAAACATAAGCTCAATGGACTCTATGGCATGCCAAATATACCTATGACTGACTCGAAACCAAGGCTTTTCAATTAAATCTTATCATATCAGAATCAGAATTGAGCTTAGCTCCTTAATCCGACAATCAATTAACATATCCAATTTGTGTCAGAAATGGGCATAGCCCCACATTCTTACAATCACATGAACAAAAGCTTATAAGTTATCACATCATGCCAGAATCTTGTTTGAGTATAATTTCACATTCCTATAATAAAAAGGTCAAGGCTTGATTCATAGTATATCCACAAGTTTAAATACATGTAAGTTTCAAACATAGTAGACATTCCATAGCTTTAGGAACATATTCAATCACATATAGCTTTCGAAACTAGCATGCATTTCATTACATTTCAAAAATACATAAAGCTTTCATAGCATCTCAAACATATTCAAGTACATATAGCTTTCATAGCATCTCAAACATATTCAATCTCATATAGCTTTCATAGGATCCCAAACATATTCAATCACATATAGCTTGTAATTTTGTTCTTACCTTGGCATCCAAGCTTATTTGTACGGCCAAATCTTAGCCTAATGAGTAAGCAAAATTAAACAAAGCCAATAGAAATGCTCGGGATAGTTTTAATCTATCCAGAGACTTTAAACTACACTCACCTTATATACTGAAGTTACAGGATATCCTGATCCACTAACACATCCAAGCTTCCTCCATTCGATACTTGATTTATCCGAGCCCTTGATTCCAAACTTTCCTTCTGCTTTGACCTTACTTCCAGCTTCTTCCAATCTTAAGCTCAATTAATCAAAAACACATCCATTAATATACATGCCCCTCATCACACATTAACTCAATAAACTTGACCAATGTTGTCATTCAAGCATTAGCTATACATATATTAGTCATTTCTCAATTCAATTTTCAAGATAAGTCCTTATTTCTAACTTTTACCAACTTGAGCTATCATCAAAGAACTGTTTCTCCAGAATAGAACATACACTGGAATTTAAATCTCTTTACATCTTTACAAACTAGATTTAACCACGGTTTTAACGGTATAAGCCTCATAATTTAACAAGTTCTATAACAATTAGGAGAATTTTTAGAAGTTTCAAAACAAAAACTGTCCAGAGCAGAATCTGCCTCCAGAATTTCTGCACTACCTCCACTTAAAAATTCATAACTTTTAATTTAGAGCTCAAAATCAATCACCGTTTGCTGGAGATTAAACTAGACTCACACATTATTTTACACATATAAAATTCATTTTCTATCTCAACAGATTCAATTTTATATGAATTTCTAAACTTACTGCCAAAACATAGCTTTTCTGGACAGATTGCATTTGACCTTCATTACAATGACTCTATGAACTTCAAAACAACATGTGATTTCAATCTATTGTAGGATCCATTCAAAAACCTCCCTAACTTAAATTTCCAATATCATTTAACACTATTTCTCATAATAAATAGCAAGATTTCCTACTTTCAACAACATTAGTCCATTATGAAAATCCTTGAAACAACATTGCATTCACTCGGCTCACATTAAGCTTAAGTCTCCCTTGTATTTCCAGCTCAAAAACTTCAATTTCAGTTCCAATCTAAGCCTCATTTGTTCTTGCATTTCATTCAAAGACAACATATAAATTTCCAAACCAAAAACTATAGATTTAAGCTTAACCAATTACTCAAGAAATAACTTACCATTCATTGTTGAGATCACTTGAATTAGAGGACTTTCTTTCTTTAATTTGAACCCCTTAAACTGAAATGTTGATAGCAACATCAATCGAGAACCAATTTTGCACTTCCTAAGCAAATTCTCAAGTTACTACAATGGAGGACTTTCGGTGGTAAGGTGAAATGAATAAGATGATTTTTTTTAGTTGGAGAGAATCCTCCTTTTTCCTTGCACTCCCCATATCAACTATTCACCCCACTACATATTTTTCTTTTATTTTTAATTAATAAATTATGCCATTATTCATCACAAAACTATCTAACATGAGGACACATGGAATCCACTATTTTAATTTGGTCATATAGCCATGCAAATATGTAACCTTTGTCTTCCATTCAACTTAGTCCTCACCTCCAATTTCCATTTCTTGAAATTTTGTCCTTTAACAAATAAGCTTAATCCCTATCTTGATAATTAATCCAAATTTATTTCTAATTTGATCCAAAATAAATCTAAATACTTCCTTAGGGGTTTATCAAAATATTTACTATCAGGTTCAGATAATAAAAAAATTATTTACGGCCATCTGGAGTCGATAAAATTCTAGCCCAATTTTCGGGGTCTTACAATTCTCCTTCCCTTAAAGAAATTTGTCCTTGAATTTCCACAGAAATTGATTCAGAGGGTTTTTTATCTAACAATAATATGGATTTTTTCCCTAATCCGTGAAGAATGATCTTTTCCATATAATAATCTACCCAGATATAATGCTTACTTAGTCATCGACATTCAGAAGATTTTGTCATTCCCGATTCATCCTTACACTACCTCCTGCAACAGAGGAGCCAACTGGGATCTCATTATCCCGGTCCAAAGTTTCTTCAGACATTCCTACTAACTATTAGTACATAAGAGAGCTTTTATCAGACACAGATCACAAGCACTTATCAAATTTAACTCCTAGGTGGCACATGTAACAATTGATGATGTAACGAGTTCCGGTTTAGCCCAAGAATTGGCTAAACCTAGGCTCTGATACCAAATTGTAACACCCCCTATTCGGTCTAGGAAATAAACCGGCTTTGGACGTGTTACCAAACAAACATACAAAGAGTCTTTATCAATTTAGTACAATCAACTGAACATTCCTTCGAAAAATAGAGTAATTTAAAATTTTTAAATGTTTCAAAGATCTAACTTAATCTTCCAATCATATGCAAACATGTATTTACATACCATAGACTATACAAATCAATTACTAGTTCTTAGTACACCTCTATCTTCTATGTTCTTCAAATCACAAAGTTATTACATTGATTCTACTAACACATAAGATTCATTTTTATACATACACATTATTAATCTTAACTCGATTATAAGCTTGCATACTTCTAGTCCTTTTAAGACATATCAATCTATGACTAAGATCGTTGAAGTTAACATTAAACCATTGGTTAATAATATTTAAACTTCCATGTTGTACCATTTAATATCAAAATTTACTAACCAAGATTACCAACTAAGCAACTCATATAACAACAAAACATGAATCCTTAGCAACAAACATTCAAAGCTTAAACCAATTCTAACCAAACACATATAAACCTTTGTATAGCAAGACTAAATACAAAATTTATTGACATCTAGCCATTTACTTGTTTTAACCAATAAACTAAACATTTGAACTATACCATTTTTATTTGGGGTTAAACACATGATAATATATATTTATATATATATATTTCAGATTGCAACACACAAGCCATCAAGGTGATTTATCAACTTAAGACTCTTATAAATATTTAAACAACCACACAATCTTACTAACTATTAATTCATATAAAGCAAGAAACAACCAAGGAATAATTAAAGGCCCATAACAAAACTTTGAATACTTATCAAACTTATATACATTTAAAATAAAATGAATGATCTATATGCACTATGCATACATTTCAACTATGTGCCACCAACTAGGAGTTCTTAAAGGAGATACAAAATGTACTTATTGTTACATGTGATCTTGTTCAATCTCAAAGTTAACCGAAAACAATGTTACCCTAAAAAGTGATGAAAGAATAGGGTAAACAAATGCTAAGTGAGGTAGCACTAATAACCGTAAGTAATGTAATAAATATTTTGTGATCTATTCCTATTATTTCACCCAAGATTTTCAAATTATAAATACTTCTAACTTGATCATGAAACAAGCTATCTTGGTTTAAAGCATTCAACTAGCATATTCCATTATCCAAGGTTTATAAGAGTCCAAGTAAATGCCGACTTAATCAAATAACAAAGCAATATAGACACAAAGAATGACATATAACATATCAAAGACATATATTACTTGTCTTGTAAGATATCGAACATAGCTTATCAAAGTTATATTTAGGAGATACATTTATATGTCCAAAACACACCAATACATATTGTTTATATGCAAAGTAGTTCCAAATTGATGTACATACATACATAAGCTTAAAACAATCCACTACATGCTTGTACTTAATCAAAACAGTCCAATATTTATATATATACAATTAGACATTCAAAACAGTCCACAACATGCTTAAATTTATTCAAACACTCCACTAAACATGTATATATATAAATATTCATTACAAAACAGTCCAAGGCATGTTCATTTCTATCAAAACAGTCCACTAACATGTATACACAAAAATATACATTGCAAAACAATCCAAGGCATGTTCATTTCTATCAAAACAGTCCACTAAACATGTATACACAAATAACATTACAAAACAATCCAAGGCATGTTCATTTTTATCAAAACAATCCACTAAACATGTATATATAAATATACAAATACAGTCCAAGGCATGTACATAAAAATAATTGCAAAACAGGCAAGGCATGTACATTTCTATCATAGTATCTCATATACATGATACTATTCATATAAATTATCAAGCATAGCATATTATAAACATGATTTACTTATCAAATAAGCTATCATACATAACATATTGTAAACATGTGTTACTTGTCTCATAAGTTATTAAAATAACACATTAGTTTAATTTGCAATTTCATGTTTTGTCTTTAACATGGAATAACATATTATTACTTAAACGAATGATTACCAACATGTCATTAGTAATTCACCTAGTCATGTTTGATCCATTAATCATAATTTGTGAGAAATTCGAATTGCCATAGCTTATTATGAGTCATAAGTTTCTTAACGAAAAAAAGTTACAACGCAAAACTTATCCAGATTATACATTATTTGTCTTATAAGTTATCACTTTATTTTATTAGTCGGGTTTCATTATGAAGTCTTAAGATAGCCTTGAAATCAAGCATCAGCCTAGGTACTCGAATCCCCAACCAATTGTTGCCAAATAAAGGTACTCAGAGTACCGATCAATCCCTCCTACTGTCGCTAAGTGACCACAACACTCCCCTACTACTATCGCCAAATAAGGACCATAGTCCAGGATCCCCCAAACATAAGCTCAATGGACTCTATGGCATGCCAAATATACCTATGACTGACTCGAAACCAAGGCTTTTCAATTAAATCTTATCATATCAGAATCAGAATTGAGCTTAGCTCCTTAATCCGACAATCAATTAACATATCCAATTTGTGTCAGAAATGGGCATAGCCCCACATTCTTACAATCACATGAACAAAAGCTTATAAGTTATCACATCATGCCAGAATCTTGTTTGAGTATAATTTCACATTCCTATAATAAAAAGGTCAAGGCTTGATTCATAGTATATCCACAAGTTTAAATACATGTAAGTTTCAAACATAGTAGACATTCCATAGCTTTAGGAACATATTCAATCACATATAGCTTTCGAAACTAGCATGCATTTCATTACATTTCAAAAATACATAAAGCTTTCATAGCATCTCAAACATATTCAAGTACATATAGCTTTCATAGCATCTCAAACATATTCAATCTCATATAGCTTTCATAGGATCCCAAACATATTCAATCACATATAGCTTTTAATTTTGTTCTTACCTTGGCATCCAAGCTTATTTGTACGGCCAAATCTTAGCCTAATGAGTAAGCAAAATTAAACAAAGCCAATAGAAATGCTCAAAATAGTTTTAATCTATCCAGAGACTTTAAACTACACTCACCTTATATACTGAAGTTACAGGATATCCTGATCCACTAACACATCCAAGCTTCCTCCATTCGATACTTGATTTATCCGAGCCCTTGATTCCAAACTTTCCTTCTGCTTTGACCTTACTTCCAGCTTCTTCCAATCTTAAGCTCAATTAATCAAAAATACATCCATTAATATACATGCCCCTCACACATTAACTCAATAAACTTGACCAATGTTGTCATTCAAGCATTAGCTATACATATATTAGTCATTTCTCAATTCAATTTTCAAGATAAGTCCTTATTTCTAACTTTTACCAACTTGAGCTATCATCAAAGAACTGTTTCTCCAGAATAGAACATACACTGGAATTTAAATCTCTTTACATCTTTACAAACTAGATTTAACTACGGTTTTTAACGGTATAAGCCTCATAATTTAACAAGTTCTATAACAATTAGGAGAATTTTTAGAAGTTTCAAAACAAAAACTGTCCAGAGCAGAATCTGCCTCCAGAATTTCTGCACTACCTCCACTTAAAAATTCATAACTTTTAATTTAGAGCTCAAAATCAATCACCGTTTGCTGGAGATTAAACTAGACTCACACATTATTTTACACATATAAAATTCATTTTCTATCTCAACAGATTCAATTTTATATGAATTTCTAAACTTACTGCCAAAACATAGCTTTTCTGGACAGATTGCATTTGACCTTCATTACAATGACTCTATGAACTTCAAAACAACATGTGATTTCAATCTATTGTAGGATCCATTCAAAAACCTCCCTAACTTAAATTTCCAATATCATTTAACACTATTTCTCATAATAAATAGCAAGATTTCCTACTTTCAACAACATTAGTCCATTATGAAAATCCTTGAAACAACATTGCATTCACTCGGCTCACATTAAGCTTAAGTCTCCCTTGTATTTCCAGCTCAAAAACTTCAATTTCAGTTCCAATCTAAGCCTCATTTGTTCTTGCATTTCATTCAAAGACAACATATAAATTTCAAACCAAAACTATAGATTTAAGCAACCAATTACTCAAGAAATAACTTACCATTCATTGTTGAGATCACTTGAATTAGAGGACTTTCTTTCTTTAATTTGAACCCCTTAAACTGAAATGTTGATAGCAACATCAATCGAGAACCAATTTTGCACTTCCTAAGCAAATTCTCAAGTTACTACAATGGAGGACTTTCGGTGGTAAGGTGAAATGAATAAGATGATTTTTTTAGTTGGAGAGAATCCTCCTTTTCCTTGCACTCCCCATATCAACTATTCACCCCACTACATATTTTTCTTTTATTTTTAATTAATAAATTATGCCATTATTCATCACAAAACTATCTAACATGAGGACACATGGAATCCACTATTTTAATTTGGTCATATAGCCATGCAAATATGTAACCTTTGTCTTCCATTCAACTTAGTCCTCACCTCCAATTTCCATTTCTTGAAATTTTGTCCTTTAACAAATAAGCTTAATCCCTATCTTGATAATTAATCCAAATTTATTTCTAATTTGATCCAAAATAAATCTAAATACTTCCTTAGGGGTTTATCAAAATATTTACTATCAGGTTCAGATAATAAAAAAATTATTTACGGCCATCTGGAGTCGATAAAATTCTAGCCCAATTTTCGGGGTCTTACAATTCTCCTTCCCTTAAAGAAATTTGTCCTTGAATTTCCACAGAAATTGATTCAGAGGGTTTTTTATCTAACAATAATATGGATTTTTTCCCTAATCCGTGAAGAATGATCTTTTCCATATAATAATCTACCCAGATATAATGCTTACTTAGTCATCGACATTCAGAAGATTTTGTCATTCCCGATTCATCCTTACACTACCTCCTCGCAATGTAGGAGCCAACTGGGATCTCATTATCCCGGTCCAAAGTTTCTTCAGACATTCCTACTAACTATTAGTACATAAGAGAGCTTTTATCAGACACAGATCACAAGCACTTATCAAATTTAACTCCTAGGTGGCACATGTAACAATTGATGATGTAACGAGTTCCGGTTTAGCCCAAGAATTGGCTAAACCTAGGCTCTGATACCAAATTGTAACACCCCCTATTCGGTCTAGGAAATAAACCGGCTTTGGACGTGTTACAAACAAACATACAAAGAGTCTTTATCAATTTAGTACAATCAACTGAACATTCCTTCGAAAAATAGAGTAATTTAAAATTTTTAAATGTTTCAAAGATCTAACTTAATCTTCCAATCATATGCAAACATGTATTTACATACCATAGACTATACAAATCAATTACTAGTTCTTAGTACACCTCTATCTTCTATGTTCTTCAAATCACAAAGTTATTACATTGATTCTACTAACACATAAGATTCATTTTTATACATACACATTATTAATCTTAACTCGATTATAAGCTTGCATACTTCTAGTCCTTTTAAGACATATCAATCTATGACTAAGATCGTTGAAGTTAACATTAAACCATTGGTTAATAATATTTAAACTTCCATGTTGTACCATTTAATATCAAAATTTACTAACCAAGATTACCAACTAAGCAACTCATATAACTGCCAAACATGAATCCTTAGCGACAAACATTCAAAGCTTAAACCAATTCTAACCAGACACATATAACCTTTGTATAGCAAGACTGAATACAAAATTCATTGACATCTAGCCATTTACTTGTTCTAACCAATAACTAAACATTTGAACTATACCATTTTTATTTGGGGTTAAACACATGATAATATATATTTCAGATTGCAACACACAAGCCATCAAGGTGATCTATCAACTTAAGACTCTTACAAATATTTAAACAACCACACAATCTTACTAACTATTAATTCATATGAAGCAAGCAACAACCAAGGAATAATTAAAGGCCCATAACAAAACTTTGAATACTTATCAAACTTACATACATTTAAAATAAAAATGAATGATCTATATGCACTATGCATACATTTCGACTATGTGCCACCAACTAGGAGTTCCTAAAGGAGATACAAAACGTACTTATTGTTACATGTGATCTTGTTCAATCTCAAAGTTAACCGAAAACAATGTTACCCTGAAAAGTGATGAAAGAATAGGGTAAGCAAATGCTAAGTGAGGTAGCACTAATAACCGTAAGTAATGTAATAAATATTTTGTGATCTATTCCTATTATTTCACCCAAGATTTTCAAATTATAAATACTTCTAACTTGATCATGAAACAAGCTATCTTGGTTTAAAGCATTCGAACTAGCATATTCCATTATCCAAGGTTTATAAGAGTCCAAGTAAATGCCGGCTTAATCAAATAACAAAGCAATATAGACACAAAGACTCACATATAACATATCAAAGACATATATTACTTGTCTTGTAAGATATCGAACATAGCTTATCAAAGTTATATTTAGGAGATACATTTATATGTCCAAAACACACCAATACATACTTGTTCATATGCAAAGTAGTTCCAAATTGATGTACATACATACATAAGCTTAAAACAATCCACTACATGCTTGTACTTAATCAAAACAGTCCACTATATATATATATATACAATTAGACATTCAAAACAGTCCACAACATGCTTGAATTTATTCAAACACTCCACTAAACATGTATATATATAAATATTCATTACAAAACTGTCCAAGGCATGTTCATTTCTATCAAAACAGTCCACTAACATGTATACACAAATATACACTGCAAAACAATCCAAGGCATGTTCATTTCTATCAAAACAGTCCACTAAACATGTATACACAAATTTACATTACAAAACAATCCAAGGCATGTTCATTTTTATCAAAACATTCCACTAAACATATATATACAAATATACATCGAAAAACAATCCAAGGCATGTTCATTTCTATCATAGTATCTCATATACATGTTACTATTCATATAAATTATCAAGCATAGCGTATTATAAACATGATTTACTTATCAAATAAGCTATCATACATAACATATTGTAAACATGTGTTACTTGTCTCATAAGTTATCAAAATAACACATTAGTTTCATTTGCAATTTCATGTTTTGTCTTTAACATAGAATAGCATATTATTACTTATATGAATGATTACCAACGTGTCATTAGTAATTCACCTAGTCATGTTCGAGCCATTAATCTTAATTTGTGAGAAATTCCAATTGCCTTAGCTTATCATGAATTATAAGTTTCTTATCGAAAAAAGTTACAACGTAAAACTTATCCAGATTATACATTATTTGTCTTATAAGTTATCACTTTAATTTATTAGTTGGGTTTCATTATGAAGTCTTAACATAGCCTTGAAATCAAGCATCAGCCTAGGTGCTCAAATCCCCAACCAACTGTCGCCAACAGAAAGGTACTCAGAGTACCAGTCAATTCCTCCTACTGTCGCTAAGTGATCATAACACTCCCCTACTACTGTCACCAAATAAGGACCGTAGTCCAGGATCGTACTCCACCCCAAACACAAGCTCAATGGACTCTATGGCATGCCAACTATACCTACGACTGACTCAAAACCAAGGCTTTTCAATTAAATCATATCAGAATCAGAATTGAGCTTAGCTCCTTAATCAGGTAATCAATTAACATATCTTATTTGTATCAGAAATGGCATAGCCCCACATTCGTACAATCACATGAACAAAGCTTATAAGTTGTCACATCATGCCAGAATCTTGTTTGAGTATAATTTCACATTCTTATAATCAAATGGTCAAGGCTTGATTCATAGTATATCCACAAGTTTAATTACATGTAACTTTCAAACATAGTGTGCATTCCATAGCTTCTTGAACATATTCAATCACATATAGCTTTCGAATCTAGCATGCATTTCATAACATTTCAAACATATTCAAGTACATACAGCTTTCAGAGCATCTCAAACATATTCAAGTACATATAGCTTTCATAGCATCTCAAACATATTCAATTACATATAGCTTTCATAGCATCTCAAACTTATTCAATCTCATATAGCTTTCATAGCATCTCAAACATATTCAATCACATATAGCTTTTAATTTTGTACTTACCTTGGCATCCAAGCTTATTCGTACGGGCAAATCTTAGCCTAATGAGTAAGCAAAATTAGACAAAGCAAATAGAAATGCTCAAAATAGTTTTAATCTATCCTGAGACTTTAATTTACACTCACCTTATAACTCGAAGTTATAGGATATCCTGATCCACTAACACATCCAAGCTTCCTCCATTCGATACTTGATTTATCCGAGCCCTTGATTCCAAACTTCCCTTCTACTTTGACCTTACTTCCAACTTCTTCTTCCAATCTTAAGCTCAAATAATAAAAAATACATCCATTATATACATGCACCTCATCACAGTCATTCAAGCATTAGCTATACATATACTAGTCATTTCTCAATTTCTAACTTTTAGCAATTTGAGCCATCGTCAAAGTACTGTTTCTCCAGGATAGAACACACACTGGAATTTAAAGCTATTTACATCTTTACAAACTAGATTTTACTATGGTTTTCATGGTATAAGCCTCATAATTTAATAAGTTCTATAACAATTAGGAGAATTTTTAGAAGTTTCAAAACAAAAACTGTCCAGAGCAGAATCTGCCTCTAGAATTTTTGCATTACCTCCACTTAAAAATTCATAACTTTTGATTTAGAGCTCAAAATCAATCACCATTTGCTGGAGATTAAACTAGACTCACACATGATTTTACACATAAAAAAGTCATCTTCTATCTCAACATATTCAATTTTCTATGAATTTCTAAACTTGCAGCCAAAACAGAGCTTTTCTGGATAGATTGCATTTAACCTTCATTACAATGACTCTATCTGCTTCAAAACAACATGTGACTTCAATCAATTGTAGGATCCTTTCAGAAACCTCCCTAAACTTAAATTTCCAGTATCATTTAACACTATTTCTCATAATCAACAACAAGATTTCCTACTTTCAACAACATTAGTCCATTATAAAAATCCTTAAAACAACATTGCATTGACAATGGGCTCACCTTAAGCTTCAGTCTCCCTTGTGTTTCCAGTCAAAAACTTCAATTTCAGTTCCAATCTAAGCCTCCTTTGTTCTTGCATTTCATTCAAAGACAAAATATAAATTTCCAAACCAAAACTATAGATTTAAGCTTAACCAATTACTCAAGAAACAACTTACCATCCATTGTTGAGATCACTTGAATCACATGACTTTCTTTCTTTAATTTGAATTCCTTACACCGAAATGTTGATAGCAACATCAATCGAGAACCAGTTCTACACTTCTTAAGCAAATTCTCAAGTTACTACAATGGAGGACTTTCGGTGGTAAGGTGAAATGAGGAAGATGTTTTTTTAGTTGGAGAGAATCCTCCTTTTTCCTTGCTCTCCCCTATCATCTATTCACTCCCACTACATATTTTTCTTTTATTTTTAATTAATAAATTATGCCATTATTCATCACAAAAATATCTAACATGAGGACACTTTGAATCCACTATTTTAATTTGGTCATATAGCCATGCAAATCTTTAACCTTTGTCTTCCATTCAACTTAGTCCCCACCTCCAATTTCCATTACTTGAACTTTTATCCTTTACCAAATAAGCTTAATCCTATCTTGACAATTAATCCAAATTTATTTCTAATTTGATCCAAAATAAATCTAAATACTTCTTCAGGGGTTTATCAAAATATTTACTATCAGGTTCAGATAATAAAAAAATTATTTATGGCCATCTGGAGTCGATAAAATTCTAGCCCAATTTTCGGGGTATTACACTTTCCCTACCATGAATGTAACCTCCAACTTGTTCTATCTGAGCTCTGAATGTCATGATCATGCATAAACATAATAATACATAAAAGCACTGATCAGAATGACACCATGTCATCCAAGTCCATGAACTACACTCACTGAAACCTTCCAAGCCAATTTTGATCACGTAAGATGATTTCCACTTCTTTTGGCTTAAGCTTCTCTTGAGAAATAAGTATTCCTTCACTTTTTACCTTGATTCAAACAAGGTTCAAAGATATGGATTCATTAGTTTCCATAATTAATCATATGGAATTAATATTACATATGTCGAGGATTTCAAGGCTCTAAAACTTCAAAAGATTAACTTTTATACATGAACTTACCTTGTCATGGCTAAATTCAAAGATGAATAACTTAATCGAAATAGAAATTCAAGCTTTTGGAAGTTCATCAATGGAGGTGTGTGCTTATTCATTGGGAGGTGCCTGCTTGTTCAAATGTTGGAGATGATGTAAAACAAGTATACATCTCATGCCTAGTGAGGGACGCTGTAAAGAAAACACTCATCAATACATTTAAAATCACTCAAGTCAAAATACTCTTGAACATCATACTTAAACACCGCATGCCTTTTTACCTTCACTAAACATGCATATTAAACCATATGCAAAACTTGTATCATGGATCTTATGCATAATCCCATATGCAAAACCTCAATTTAAGCCTTCACATGCTTATTCATCCAATAGCAAATCTTAAAGAGCAAAACATGTATAAATCTCTTTATACAAAACATAATTCACCATGATACATTAATCCACATATATTGGCTTTCAAGTGAACCAAAAACATAATCTTTCCTTATGAAAAACACATTGGATACACGAATTTCCCAATCCTTCGACCACTTAACATACATCTAACTGGAGTAAACGGCACATTTAACCCTTCGACGGTTACAATGAATAATATCTACAATGTGAGCAAATGGCATATTTAACCCCTCAACCATTGTGATACTTAATTCTCCAGTGGAAGCATATGACATAATTAATCCCTCGACCGTTGCGGTTCCTATGGTAGAGAAAAAAACACAATTAACCCCTCGACACGCATGAAGCGACTTATTATAGTGCACTTTAAACCCTATGACATGCCAACTATATCCGATAACATTTAACCATTGTCACTTAGCCAATATACTCCATTTTAAACATGATACCTCACTATTTTTCATATGCAACTTTCAAACCAATTCCAATGCAACAAAACATGTATTTACATAACCTCAAAATACTTTTCACAAAGCATTTGCCATACTCAGTTGTCATCAACATAAGATCATTTGCATCATCATTCATTTCCAAAACATGCATAAAACAGTAGGTATCAAATCATAAACATAGGCATGAGAAAATCAACTTTTGCCAACCAAAATTGAGAGCGAATTTGTATCATACTTACTTTCGAGCTTAGAGACAAGTGTTTCAAACTTAATCTAAACTCATAAAATCACTTTCAAACCTTTTTAAAGTTGTAAACCATGTTTCCACTCACCAACAACACAACGCCCTCTTGTCGTTGCGAGAATCAAGCTTCTGAAGCTTCCGCAACCTCTCCAAAGGATGAAGGATCTATCTCCCCTATTTTACCCACATAAAAACAGAGGATTAATGCACTTCCATGCATCTCTAAACACAGCAGCACATCTCCTCAACTTCGCCACACTAAAAACCATCAAACTCGCTAAAACAACCGAAAACACAACCAAACTCCATCTAAATAACTCAGCCAAAACCTACTGATTTTAACATCTTAACAACATCAATTAACATTCAAAACATCAACATAACGTTCTTATACCTCTAGCAACCTTACAACACCAAGATCACCCTAAAATCTAACTATTTACAACCTAGAAAATTAGCAATTCACATAATTTCAGGATTCCTTTTATTAATCACTTCTCATAACGTTAAAACAAATCTTATAATTAATCTAAATCAATTAAGATCAACACAAAAGCAGATCAATACCATATTTATCATTTTCTCATCAAAACTCAATTAAAACCAATTAATCATGATTTAAACATAAAAACATAACAAAAATCAATTGCAAATGATCAAGAACTTGGGAATTTCAGTAAAAAACCTTTAATTAGAGGAGAGAAATGAAAATCACCTCTAATTGCTGATTTCTCCCTTAATTGGCAAAGATTGGATGAAAGCTTCAAGAAACCAAGTAGATTTTGATGTGGAAACCAAAGGAATCAAATAGAAAATCAAAAGGAAATCAAAAGAGATTGATTCATGAGAATTTTAGAATGAAATTAATAGTTTGCCGGCTGAGAAAGTTGAGAGAAAAGTTGATAGCAAAAGTAGTTTTGTAAGAAAATAGATTTGGTTATTTAAAAATCCTTTTAATCAATTGTCACCAAACCAAAATGTCCCAAAATTCGATTCAATTCATTCAAATTGAGTTTACCAAAACCCTTATAATATTAATTAAATACTTTCTAGCATTTTTCTAGATTTTATTTTAGCCAAAAACAATTTATTAAGATTTAATTCCTGAAACTAGCTTTAATCGCCTAATCTGTTACTCTCGAACCATCTAACCGATCTACCTACCATCTAGGCCCAAATTCAGGGCGTTACATACTAGAGCCAAACGGTCCATATTTGACACTAAGACTCCATTTTATGCATAATTTGGTCTTTCATACACATTTTACATAATAACCACATAGACATACATCATAATGTTTTTCACGTCAAACAACATGCTTTCACATAGTTTTATGTAGTTTAACCATGTAAGTTCCCAAAGGGCCATTTCATGAATTTTGAACATGTATTCATACCTCTTTTATCTTTATAACTAATCTCATGCTTCACATCACACAAACTTTATATATGAACATACTTAACATACTTTTAGCATATATCTGATTAATCAAATCATAGGAACAATCAAAGAGCTAATCCTTGAAACAAGACAACATATATCTAAGGTTCAATGTATCATGTGTCTTAATGCATGCACACGATTATACTATGACTTCTTCATACAAATCCATGACATATGCCACCATCCTATGAGTTATAGGGAAAAGTATAAACATTACTTGGAGCTTGAGAATAGACTTGCAACCTTTGTCCATGATCAATCCTTAGCAAACTTAAAGTCCTAAAAATGCATGACAATGGAAATGCATTAGACTTACTTAGCCTAAGTGAGGTAGCAATAACGTATATATGAATAATCATGTATTTCAATCAAAATTTAAGCACATAGTAGCATCAATACATGCAATGAGATCAAAGTACATAATAACATCAAATGATGCTTAAATATACATCTTATTTAAGTTCATTGTCATATCTTGAGTATGTCTTATTAAAGTTCATAATCTTGCCTTGTATATGTCTTATGGAAGTTCATAGTCTTATCTTATACATGTTATATTTTCTTGATATTATTGTGTCTTGATTATCTTGTCACTTGGATCACATTGAACATAGATAGCTTCGTCCATGATTAACTATATTGGTCTGTGTTACACAAGTCACATAGCACAAAGCACACTACATATGTACATAATCATGAATCCCCCATTCCATCATCTTCCTCAAACCCCATAACCTCGCCAAGAATCATGTAAGCATATACCATGTCAATGTGTCCAAGGTCCTTGTTAATTCTTGGATTTATTTCATAATCTTGTTTCATGAATGAGCTATTAACTCCTTGAGCTCATAATCTTGTTCATGGTGAGTACAAAGCTCCTAAGAGTAGTAGATCATGAATCTTGATAACACATGGTTCATAAATCTTATTTTGTAGTTTAAAGCATTAAGGTTCGTAGTCTTGTGATGGTTCCATTACTTGTCTTACTTGACCTTATTCTTATACGAGGTCTATTCAAATCCGATTCATATCATATCATGAAACGTTGTATAATTCAATGATATCAATGCATATATAATACAACCATAACAAAAGGGATCTGACCAACTTTCCCTGCCATGAATGTAACCTCCAACTTGCTCTATGTGAGCTATGAATGTCATAATCATGCATAAACATAATAATACATAGAAACAATGATCGGAAAGACACCATGTCATCCAAAACCATGAACTACATTCACCAAAACCTTCCAATCCAATTTTGATCATCTGAGATAATTTCCTCTTCTTTTAGACTTAAGCATGCTTTATCGTGGTTATGCTTTTATAATAATAACCCATGCTTTATCGTGGTTATGCTTTTATCGTGGTTATAATGCAGTCATAATCATGGTTATGCTTTATCATGCAATCATCTGCATATTCATAACTTTTCAATTCATCTTGTTACGAACTTGGAATGTTCTATAATGCAGTCATTTGCATATTAAATGTTCTATCATGGTCATACTTTCATCATTTGATCATCCGCATAACACATGCTCTTTCATGGTTATGCTTTTATCATGCAATCATCTGCATATTCATAACTTTTTCAATTCATCTTGTTACGATACTGAAGTATCTATTTCAATACGGCATGATCAGTGCCTGATACGAGGCAAGTCTGTTAAGACTCTATAGCCTCTAATTCGATACCGTAGTATCTAAAATTGAGTACGTACTCGAGGATGCTCTTTGCTCCTCATAAAGGACGCTCGTTGCTCCTTATTTTCGCACCTCTTTAGTGCTATCGACACCTAAGGTGTCTACTTGTTTCATTTTAATCTTATCACTATTCATGTAAACATAATACATCATCATTTATCCAAAGAGTAGTTCGTAGCTTATACTCCGTCAAGCTTGCCATGTCAAGTCATTCATCATATCACGTATTATAAAGTAATGCAATGTTAAATTTTAATCATGGGTCGACTTATCACAAGTCTTCCCCTTTTTAATAAAACATACATATAGATATGCACTCACCTAAGCCATGAAATAGTATGCCTCACTAAATTCTACTTGATCCTTTCCTTTATAGTATCTCGAATCCTCTTTGATTCGTATTCGGCTTCATTAACCACATGAATGTAAACAACATTTGTTAGATTCAATTCTAATAATTTCTCAAACATGCTATCAAATGTAATCATTCGAATATACAAATTTTCTCTTTCCTTCTTTATACTGTCCAAAACACATTTTGGTTCTTAATAAACATTTAGAATTTCCATTAACCCTTTCCAAGCTTACTAATTAACCTTGGATACAAAAATGTATCAATTCTCATTTTTTGGTAGATTGCACTACCTTTAAAGAAATATTTCTATAAACTAATCTACAACTCAGAATTCGATTCCATTTGTTCTTAAAGAAACTAGATTCAATAAGATTTTCAACCATATAAATTAATAGCCCAAATTCAACTTGTATGATTTATGGCGAATTTTCAAAGTCAATTTCCAGTGCTGATTTTGGAACAGACTGCCATATTGTTTTCTGACCTTTCCCCACTTAAAAATTCATATCTTTTTACTCGGAACTTGAAATCCGTTTCCGTTTGTTGGAGGCGAAACTATACAAACAAATCTTTACATAGGTATAAAATTCACCTTCTAACCATTTTTGTAGAATTTATGGTGAATTTTCAAACTTATTACCAAATCCAGTTTTCCTACACAACTTCCATAAATAACTTCAAACTTTATACTAATTTCTCCTTACTTTGCTATTTTTCAATTTGGTACCCTTACTTGATTCAAACCACTAATGTATCACTTTCTTCTTCAAATAATTATTCAAAAATGATTCCCTCTAATTTTTCGTTCTTTCCGAAATAGTCACTAAAAATGCAAAGATAAGGATTCAAGCTTCTTAACTTTGCAAATCAGTCCTCAAATCAACATTACTATCATAATTCCATCATTATAAATAAAATTCAGATTTAATCCTTCTATAAAACCTCATTTCCGAATTGGTCACTAATTCGATTCAACATTGGTTTAACATTCTAACTTCAATTTCACATCGCCAACTTCAATGATAACATAAATACACTTCAAAATCATAAAAATTCAGATTATTCTTCTAACTTTCAGAATTGCCGAAATGGTCCCTATACCTTTAATTTAGGGTTTTGCTTCCAAATAACAAATTCAAGCTTACTAGATCGTTTATCCAACATCACAAACCCTAAATCAAACTTGAACCCATAAACCCTAAGCATCTTCATAATAATCAAAACATGTAGAGTTTAAATCCCAACTCAATAACATGATTTTAACATCACAAAAGCTTGATTTCAACTTGAATTTCAACATGGAATCATAAAATCTCAAAACCCCAAATTGAGTCCACAAACCCTAATTTCTTTCTCATCAAAATTCGCATCAATCAAACATGTATTCCATAAATTATTGACATCAAAAGATAGAGCTTGAAGAGTAGAACAACTTTGCAGTTGAAAATATTACCTGAAAATCGAGTTTCGGGGCTTGAATCGAGCTGGAAAAATTTTCTCCCTTTTTTTCTCCCCTTAGTTCGAAAAATTTCAAGAAAGATAAAAATTTGATTCATCTTTTACTTATTTAAATCCACATGTTAAAATTAAATGATGTGAAAATTCATTTAATTAGTGAAATTACTAATTTGCCCTTTTAATCCAATGGCCAAGACTTCATCTTATCAAAAATAAATGGCCATGATTTGATCCAAGTGTAATTCACATTCCAAAATTTCCATTAATATTTCAAAATTGTCATCCTTGTCAAATGACCAATTTGCCCTCTAACTAGTCTTTATTTACTAAGTTGCCATTCTTGTAAAAATTCAACCAAGTCTAGTTGGAATCCAACCAACTACAATAAAATATTCATAAAACAATATTTTATGACTTTTCCATGGCTTTTAAATCCGCCTCTAAAATTTTGATTCGATCCGATCTCCCGATATTCATAAAACACTTTTACTGCGATTTCACCTTTATCAAGCTATCAGATTTATTCCAAAAATTCCATATTTCCATATTCGGAAAATGAACACCATCATCTTATAAAGATTTCCTTTCCTAAAGTCTTACACTGAATTTTCCTAACTCAGTCTACTATTCTGATAATTATCGAAAATCTCCATAGAATAAAATTTCTCTTAGAATTCCTTTATCGATAATCCATTCGTATATTCTTTACCTTTACTGATTCCAAAATATTGATTAGAAACACTTTTATGGGACCTTCCCGAAGGTCACCCATCCTTGTATTTCTCTGGCCTGAGCACGCTTAACAATTTCATTCGATCCAAATTCGGTACCTTTTTTCTGCATCTTAATTCTTAAAACCGATATCAAGGTACTTATTTCAATCCGATTCACTCTTATACTGAATAAAATTACTTATTTGGGAAATTTACACTTTAGTCCCCAAACTTTTCCAAGTTCATACTTCCACCCACTAAACTTTCAAAATTTTACGTTTTGGTCACTAGCCAAAATTTGGGATATTGTAATTCTTCCCCCTTTAAGAAAATTCTTCCTCGAATCTTCAACACGTACCATCTCTTAACAGATCAATTCTTTCTTAGCTTCTCAGTAGTATCACTACTTAACTTTTCAATTCTCCCCTTATATGTACTGACGATACAAACATTTTAAAATGAGATACTACTGAGTTATTTTCATCATAACTTCAATCCTTAGCAGGAGCTAACTTCCATGCTTATTTCATTGTATCATATCCACTATGGGTCATTTCTTGACCTCTAAGATTCGTCAACTGACGAAATCCATTATCGTTTTACTTTCCTTATTCTAGTATCATTTCACCTGATACTAATGAGGAGCATCATCAAGTCATACAATCAATACATCAGTAATATGACATCCTAGGGGCATGTATTTACTGACAAATTCATATTAAACTCGGTTTAGCATCCAAAACTGGCTAAACCTTTGCTCTGATACCAATAAATGTAACACCCATAACGTATACTCGAAGTTGAATATACATTATAGATGTTACTTAAACATGCTACTGAAGGTTAAGCTTAAATATTTCTTTTATCGCTATATGATTCATCGTCTAGCTAATTATTTAAACTATCATTATAATTCAATTTAATGCATCATATACTATCAATAAGTAAATAGTTTACATGCCCACTAGAGATTGTCATAATTTAGAATGTCTTACTGATGTTCTGCAGATTGTAACTTGATCAACACGCTTGACTCCTCTTCATGGTCCTCTTCATGAACTTAGTGAGGCATTTAATTTTAGTTTATCAAAACATGAAGTAACACAAATTTAGTATATCATGTAAGAGTGCATTATATTTCTCTATAAATGGCAAGCATGTCATATTGACATGATATCATGTATTACCACTATTATATGAGCCATGTATCATCTCTGTCATGTAACCCATGTACTTTATGTTATATGAATCATGTATTATCTAATGCTTAACATATTCTTTATCAAGTGCATGCTTTCATCATGTAATTATTCGCATAACAGATGTTCTATCATGTTCATGCTTTTATTATGCAATCATTTGCATATCATGTACTCTACCATGGACATGCGTTTATCATGTAATCATTTACATAAAACATGCTTTATCATGGTTATGCTTTTATCATACAGTCATTTGCATATTAAATGTTCTATCATGGTCATACTTTCATCATTTGATCATTCGCATGACACATGCTCTTTCATGGTTATGCTTTTATCATGCAATCATCTGCATATTCATAACTTTTTCAATTCATCTTGTTACGATACCGATGTATCTATTTCAATGTGGTATGATCAGTGCCTGATACGAGGGAAGTCCCTTAAGACTCTATAGCCTCTAATTCGATGTCGTAGTATCTAAAATTGAGTACGTACTCGAGGACGCTCTTTGCTCCTCATAAAGGATGCTCTTTGCTTCTTATATTCGCATCTCTTTAGTGCTATCGACACCCAAGGTGTCTACTTGTTTCATTTTAATCTTATCACTATTCATGTAAACATAATGCATCATCATTTATGCAAACAGTAGTTTGTACCTTGTACTCTGTCAAGCTTGCCATGTCAAGTCATGCATCATATCACGTATTATAAAGTAATGCAATGTTAAATTTTAATCATGGGTCAACTTATCACAAGTCTTCCCCTTTTTAATAAAACATGCATATAGATATGCACTCACCTGGGCCATGAAATAGTATGCCTCACTAAATTCTACTCGATCATTTCCTTTATAGTATCTCGAATCCTCTTTGATTCGTATTCGGCTTCATTAACCACATGAATGTAAACAACATTTGTTAGATTCAATTCTAACAATTTCTCAAACATGCTATCAAATCTAATCATTCGAATATACAAATTTCCTCTTCTTCCCTTCCTTATACTGTCCAAAACTCATTTTGGTTCTTAATAAACATTTAGAACTTCCATTAACCCTTTTCAAGCTTACTAATTAACCTTAGATACAAAAATGTATCAATTCTCATTTTCTGGCAGATTGCACTACCTTCAAAGAAATATTTCTATAAAATAATCTACAACTCAGAATTCTATTCCGTTTGTTATGAAAGAAACTAGATTCAATAAGCTTTTCAACCATATAAATTAATAGCCCAAGATTTATGGCGAATTTTCAAAGTCAATTTCCAGTGCTGATTTTGGAACAGACTGCCATACTATTTTCTGACCTTTCACCACTTAAAAATTCATATCTTTTTCCTCGAAACTCAAAATCAGTTTCCTTTTGTTGAAGGCGAAACTATACGAACAAATCTTTACATTGGTATAAAATTCACCTTCTAACCATTTTTGTAGAATTTATGGTGAATTTTCAAACTTACTCCCAAATCTAGTTTTCCTACACAACTTCCATAAATAACTTCAAACTTTATACTAATTTCTCCTTACTTTGCTATTTTTCAATTTGGTCCCCTTACTTGATTCAAACCACTAATGTATCACTTTCTTCTTCAAATAATTATTCAAAAATGATTCCCTCTAATTTTTCGTTCTTTCCGAAATAGTCACTAAAAATGCAAAGATAAGGATTCAAGCTTCTTAACTTTGCAAATTAGTCCTCAAGTCAACATTACTATCCTAATTCCATCATTATAACTAAAATTCAGATTTAATCCTTCTATAAAACCTCATTTCCGAATTGGTTACTTAACTTTGACAATTTGTCAAAATGGTCACTAATTCGATTCAACATCTGTTTAACATTCTAACTTCAATTTCACATCTCCAACTTCAATAATAACATAAATACACTTCAAAAATCATAAAAATTCATATTAGTCTTCTAACTTTCAGAATTGTCGAAATGGTCCCTATACCTTTAATTTAGGGTTTTGCTTCCAAATAACAAATTCAAGCTTACTAGATCGTTTATCCAACATCACAAACCCTAAATCAAACTTGATTTTAACATCAAAAAAGCTTGATTTCAACTTGAACTTAAACATGGAATCATAAAATCTCAAAACCCCAATTGAGTCCATAAACCCTAATTTCTTTCTCATCAAAATTCTCATCATTCAAGCATGTATTCCGCGAATTATTGACATCAAAAGATAGAGCTTGAAGAGTAGAACAAGTTTGCAGTTGAAAATATTACCTGAAAATCGAGTTTCGGGGCTTGAATCGAGCTGGAACAATTTTCTCCCTTTTTTCTCCCCTTAGTTCGAAAATATTCACGAAAGATGAACAATTTGGTTCATCTTTTACTTATTTAAATCCATTGTTAAAATTAAATGAATTTAAAATTCATTTAATTAGTGAAATTACTAATTTGCTTTTAATCCAATGGCCAAGACTTAATATTATCAAAAATCAATGACCATGATTTGATCCAAGTGTAATTCACCTTCCAAAATGGCCCTTAATATTTCAAAATTTCCATCCTTGTCAAATGACCAATTAGCCCTCCAACTAGTCTTTATTTACTAGTTTGCCATTCTTGTCAAATTCAACCAAGTCTAGTTGGAATCCAACCAACTACAATAAAATATTCATAAAATAATATTTTATGACTTTTCCATGGCTTTTGGATCCGCCTCTGAAATTTCGATTCGATCTCCCGATATTCATAAAATACATTTATTGCGATTTCACCTTTATTAAGCTATCGGATTTATTCCAAAAATTCCATATTTCCATAGTCGAAAAATGAAAACTATCATCTTATAAAGATTTCCTTTCCTAAAGTCTTACACTGAATTTTCCTAACTCAGTCTACTATTCCGATAATTATCGAAAATCTCTATAGAATACAATTTCTCTTAGAATTCCATTATCGATAATCCATTCGAATATTCTTTACCTTTATTGAGTCCAAAATATCGATTAGAAATACTTTTATGGGACCTTCCCGAAGGTAACCCATCCTTGTATTTCTCTGCGCCTAGATGTTACTTAAACATGCTATTTCTTGAAAGTTAAGTTTAAATATTTTTTTTCCTTATTCTTATACTAATTCATCGTCTAGCTCAATTATTTAAACTATCATTATAATTCAATTTAATGCATCATATACTATCAATAAGTAAATAGTTTACTGCCCACTAGAGATTGTCATAATTTAGAATGTTTTACTGATGTTCTGAAGGTTGTACCTTGATCAACACGCTTGACTCCTCTTCATGGTGCTCCAACATAACCTACGTGTGCAATAAACACACGCTAAGTACGAACTTAGTGATGCATTTAATTACAGTTTATCAAAACATGAAGTAATGCAAATTCAGTATATCATGTAAGAGTGCATTATATTTCTCTATAAATGGCAAGCATGTCATATTGACATGATATCATGTATTACCACTATTATATGAGCCATGTATCATCTCTGTCATGTAACCCATGTACTTTATGTTATATGAATCATTTATTATCTAATGCTTAACATATTCTTTATCAAGTGCATGCTTTCATCATGTAATTATTCGCATAACAGATGTTCTATCATGTTCATGCTTTTATTATGCAATCATTTGCATATCATGTACTCTACCATGAACATGCTTTTATCATGTAATTATTTACATAACCCATGCTTTTATCATGGTTATGCTTTTATCATGCAGTCATTTGCATATTAAATGTTCTATCATGGTCATACTTTCATCATTTGATCATCCGCGTAACACATGCTCTTTCATGGTTATGCTTTTATCATGCAATCATCTGCATATTCATAACTTTTTCAATTCATCTTGTTACGATGCCAAAGTATCTATTTCAATGCGGCATGATCAGTGCCTGACACGAGGCAAGTCTGTTAGGACTCTATAGCCTCTAATTCGATACCGTAGTATCTAAAATTGAGTACGTACTCGATGACGCTTTTTGCTCCTCATAAAGAACGCTCTTTGCTCATTATATTCACACCTCTTTAGTGTTATCGACACCCAAGGTGTCTACTTGTTCCATTTTAATCTTATCACTATTCATGTAAACATAATGCATCATCATTTATGCAAACAGTAGTTCGTACCTTGTACTCCGTCAAGCTTGCCATGTCAAGTCATGCATCATATCACGTATTATAAACTAATGCAATGTTAAATTTTAATCATGGGTCGACTTATCACAAGTCTTCCCATTTTTAATAAAACATACATATAGATATGCACTCACCTGGGCCATGTAATAGTATGCCTCACTAAATTCTACTCGATCCTTTCCTTTATAGTATCTCGAATCCACTTTGATTCGTATTCGGCTTCATTAATCACATGAATGTAAACAACATCTGTTAGATTCAATTCTAACAATTTCTCAAACATGCTAGCAAATCTAATCATTCGAATATACAAATTTCCTCTTTCCTTCCTTATACTGTCCAAAACTCATTTTGGTTCTTAATAACCATTAGAACTTCTATTAACCCTTTTCAAGCTTACTAATTAACCTTAGATATAAAAATGTATCAATTCTTATTTTCTGGCAGATTGCACAACCTTCAAAGAAATATTTCCATAAAATAATCTACAACTTGGAATTCGATTCCGTTTGTTCTGAAAGAAAATAGATTCAATAAGCTTTTCAACCATATAAATTAATAGCCCAAATTTAACTTGTACAATTTATGGAGAATTTTCAAAGTCAATTTCCAGTGTTGATTTCGGAACAGACTGTCATACTGTTTTCTGACTTTTCACCACTTAAAAAATCATATCTTTTTACTCGGAACTCGAAATCAGTTTCCGTTTGTTGGAGGCGAAACTATAAGAACAAATATTTTCATCGGTATAAAATTCACATTCTAACCATTTTTTTAGAATTTATGGTGAATTTTCAAACTTACTGTCAAATCCAGTTTTCCTACACAACTTCCATAAATAACTTCAAACTTTATACTAATTTCTACTTACTTTGCTATTTGTCAATTTGGTCCCCTTACTTGATTCAAGCCACTAATGTATCACTTTCTTCTTCAAATAATTATTCAAAAATGATTTCCTCTAATTTTTTGTTCTTTCCGAAATAGTCACTAAAAATGCAAAAATAAGGATTCAAGCTTCTTAACTTTGCAAATTAGTCCTCAACTCAACATTACTATCCTAATTCCATCATTATAACTAAAATTCAGATTTAATCCTTCTCTAAAACCTCATTTCCGAATTGGCCACTTAACTTTGACAATTTGTCAAAATGGTCACTAATTCGATTCAACATCGGTTTAACATTCTAACTTCAATTTCACATCTCCAACTTCAATAATAACATAAATACACTTCAAAATCATAAAAATTCAAATTATTCTTCTAACTTTCAGAATTGCCGAAATGGTCTCTATACCTTTAATTTAGGGTTTTGCTTCCAAATAACAAATTCAAGCTTACTAGATCGTTTATCCAACATCACAAACCCTAAATCAAACTTGAATCCATAAACCCTTAGCATCTTCATAATAATCAAAACATGTAGAGTTTAAATCCCAACTCAATAACATGATTTCAACATCACAAAAGCTTGATTTCAACATGGAATCGTAAAATCTCAAAACCCCCAATTGAGTCCATAAATCCTAATTTATTTCTCATAAAAATTCTCATCAATCAAGCATGTATTACATGAATTATTGACATCAAAAGATGGAGCTTGAAGAGTAGAACAACTTTGCAGTTGAAAATATTACCTGAAAATCGAGTTTCGGGACTTGAATCGAGCTGAAAAAATTTTCTCCCTTTTTTCTCCCCTTAGTTCGAAAAATTTCAAGGAAGATGAACAAATTGGTTCATCATTTACTTATTTAAAATCCACATGTTAAAATTAAATGAATTTAAAATTCATTTAATTAGTGAAATTACTAATTTTCCCTTTTAATCCAATGGCCAAGACTTAATCTTATCAAAAGTCAATGGCCATGATTTGATCCAAGTGTAATTCACCTTCCAAAATTGCCCTTAATATTTCAAAATATTTCAAAATTGCCATCCTTGTCAAATGATCGATTTGCCCTCCAGCTAGTCTTTATTTACTAGTTTGTCATTATTGTAAAAATTCAACCAAGTCTAGTTAGAATCCAAACAACTACAATAAAATATTCATGAAATAATATTTTATGACTTTTTCATAGTTTTGGATCCGCCTCTGGAATTTCGATTCGATCCGATCTCCCGATATTCATAAAATACTTTTACTGCGATTTCACCTTTATCGAGCTATCAGATTTATTCCAAAAATTCCATATTTCCATATTCGGAAAATGAACACTATCATCTTATAAAGATTTCTTTTCCTAAAATCTTAGACTGAATTTTCCTCACTCAGTCTACTATTCCGATAATTATCGAAAATCTCCATAGATTAAATTTTCTCTTAAAATTCCTTTATCGATAATCCATTCGAATATTCTTTACCTTTACTGAGTCCAAAATATCGATTAGAAACACTTTTATGGGACCTTCCCAAAGGTCACCCATCCTTGTATTTATCTGGCCTGAGCACGCTTAACAATTTCATTCGATCCAAATTCGGTACCTTTTTCAGCATCTTAATTCTTAAAACTGATATCAAGATACCTATTTTGATCCGATTCACTTTTATACTAAATAAAATTACTTATTTGGGAAATTTACACTTTAGTCCCCTAAACTTTTCCAAGTTCATACTTCCACCCACTAAACTTTCAAAATTTTACATTTTGATCACTAGCCAAAATTTAGGATATTACAATAATTGTAAGATTTTTAATTATACTAGTCGTGCTTAAAAATCATTCTTGATGCACATAGTGCATTCCTTGAAACATAGTCAAGGAGTTCATATTACTTTACTTATATCTTGAATTCCTTCTTGACGTTTTGTTAACTACTGAAAGATAACAAGATTGAGTTAGCTGCAAGTCACAATACAATAAGGCATTATAACTCCTAGTTGGCATATGCAACATGTAATCATGCAATAAACTTAAGTTTAGTCATAGAATCGACTAAACTCTAGCTCTGATACCACAAATGTGACACCCCTACCTAATCTGGAAGAAAACCAGATCAAAAGTGTCACCGGGAAACAAAATAGATCATAACGATATGTGCTTCAGATAATCGGTACATAAAATTTTGTGTTTTTTTTAATGTATTAAGATCAATGATCAAAATAAATCATATAATTCCATGTATGTTTAACTTCTTTATCTAATTGTAAGCATAGGGACCCTTATAATTTAAATCTTCTGGCACAAATAAGGATATTCATAACAAACTCACACCATAACATACTTATATGATCATACATATCAAACAAAGAGTCGTGTCATTTTACATTAAGCCTTGATTTCATGACTAAGGATCATTTAACAAAGAATTCAAAGTTTAAGGACTAGATCAAAAATTCTAGGAATTAGGAGTCCTTATCTGAATTTTAAGTCTTGATCAAGAAATTCATTGTATAATAAACAAACATGCAAATTTCCTGCTTAATAAGAAGTCCCTAAGTCAACCAATTAAACATATCATAAATAAAGGACTAAAATGTAATCCTTAGAAATTCATAGTCCTTACAAAATTCCAATGACATATTTTTGAAATTCAGATCTTAATGTTCACGTGTCTCGAATTTTAACTTGATTAGAGGTCCTTAACCGGTACCGATAGCCTAGTACACCGTACCGATATGCCATGCACAAATATTTTCCAGAAACTAGCTTTGGTACCGATACAATCAAATGTTCCAGTACGCTTTATAACAATTGGTTATTTTTAGCCTTTTCGTACTGGTACGCACCAGATAGGGTACCAGTATGCCCTTCCCAATTTACAGATTACTTGACAAATCTTTATCTAACCCTGTTTAATTCATGTTCAAAACATACCAAACTTATACATCAAATTTCTAATGTATTAGTCTAACCATAAACCATGTTCATACATCCTTTTAACATGCATATCTTGATTTAATCATACTAGAGCCAAAAGGGCCATATTTGACATTAAGACTCCATTTCATGCATAATTTGGTCTTTCATATACATTTTTACATAATAACCACATAGACATACATCATACATGTTTTTCATGTCAAACAACATGCTTTCACATAGTTTTACTTAGTTTAACCATGTTAGTGCCCAAAGGGCCATTTCATGAATTTTGAACATGTAATCATACCTCTTTTATCGTTATAACTAATCTCATGCTTCACATCACCCAAACATCACACAAATTTCATATATGAACATACTTAACATAGGTTTAGCATATATCTACTTATTCAAATCATAGGAACAATCAAAGAGCTAATCCTTGAAATAAAACAACATATATCCAAGGTTCCATGTATCATGTGTCTTAATGTACACACACGATTATACTATGACTTCTTCATAAAAATCCATGAAATATGCCACCATTCTAGGAGATATAAGGAAGAGTGTAAATATTACTCGAAGCTTGAGAAGTGACTTGCAACCTTTGTCCATGATCAATCCTTAGCACAATTAAAGTCTTAAAATTGTATGACAATGGAAATGCATTAGGCTTACTTAGCCTAAGTGAGGTAGAAATAACATTTATATGAATAATCATGGATTTCAATCAAAATTTAAACACATAGCAGCATCAATACATACAATAAGATCAAAGTACATAATAACATCAAAGGGTGCTTAAATATATATCTTATTTGAGTTCATTGTCATATCTTGGGTATGTCTTATTAAAGTTCATAATCTTGCCTTTTATATGTCTTATGAAAGTTCATAATCTTATTTTATTCATGTCATACTTTCTTGATATTCTTGCGTCTTTATTCTCTTGTCCCTTGGATTACAATGAATATAGATAGCTTGGTCCATGTTTAACCATATTGGTCCGTGTTACACATGTCACATACCACAAAGCACATGGCACATGGTACATAAGCATGAATCCCCCTTCCATCATCTCCCCCGAATCCATCATCCTCGCCAAGAATCATGTAAGCATATAACATGTCAATTTGTCCAAGGTCCTTGTTAATTCTTGGATTTATTTCATAATCTTGTTTCATGAATGAGCTATCAGCTCATTAGTTCACAATATTTTTTTCATGGTGAGCACAAAGCTCCCAAGAGTAGTAGTTCATGAATCTTGATAACACATGGTTCATAAAATCTTATTTCGTAGTTTCAAGCATTAAGGTTTATAATCTTGTCATGGTTCCATTACTTTTCTTACTTGACATTATTCTTATACAATGTCTATTCATTCCATTCATATCATATCATGAAACGATGTGCAATTCAATTATATCAATGCATATATAATACAACCATAACAAAACAGACCTTATGAACTTTCCCTGCCATGAATGTAACCTCCAACTTGCTCTATGTGAGCTATGAATGTCATGATCATGCATAAACATAATAATACATAAAAACAATGATCGGAATGACACCATGTCATCCAAGACCATGAAATACACTCACCAAAACCTTCCAACCCAATTTTGATCATATAAGATGATTTCCTCTTCTTTTAGACTTACGCTTCTCTTGAGAAATGAATATTCCTTCACATTTTAGCTTGATTCAAACAAGGTTCAAAGACATGGATTCATTAGCTTCCATATTTAATCATATAGAATTAATCTTACATTTGTTGTAGGATTTTAAGGCTTTAAAATTTCAAAAGATGAACTTTTAGACATGAACTTACCTTGACATGGCTAAATTCAAAGATGAATAGCTTAATAAAAATAGAAATTCAAGCTTTTGGAAGTTCATCAGCGGAGGTGTGTGCTTATTCTTGGGGAGGTGCTTGCTTGTTCAAATGTTGGAGATGATGGAAAACAAGTATGCATTCGTCTTTCTCTAACTTGCCTTAAGGAGAATAGTCTCTAAATTCCTTCATTTTCATCTTTTTAATAGGCTAATCATATTCGATTGTCTTCATCATTATTTTATTTCTCTTTTATAAGAGATAGCCACCTAGCTAAGTGATTCACCAATTAGAAAAATGGGTAAATCACTCCTTAAGCCCTTAGGATATCTTTCTTTGTCATGAAGAAAGATCATTGTTAAATTACACCATTAGTCCTTGGATTTCTTAACTTTTATACTTCGTCTCTTTGACTTTGAATCTTTTTCAATTTAGTCACTAGGTGGTCTAATTACAAACCTAATCATTTTAAACTTTATGCCTTGTTCTTATAACTTAACGATTTTATTTATTCACTTTTTAACTGTTGGACCTTGATTTCAAATTCTCACAATTTAGTCCTTAATCTTAAATCTTTTTATTTGAGCTCATAACTTTGTAATTATTCAGATTAGTCCATTTTTAAACTTTTGTAAGGATTAACGTAATTGTTGGAATCAAATTTCGGTCATCAAAAACTGAATTTCGACTAGGCCAGTTTTTGGGGTGTTACATTATAAGAACTAAAGTCATTGAGCATACCGATCATTCGGCCATTAAATACTTAGTGACGAAAAATGATGCTAATCCTAGACTTATTAGGTGAATTTTACTACTGCAAGAATTTGAATGTAACCCCCTTGGCCCGCTCTAGCCGAAACTTGACTAAAAGAATCACATTAGGTTTGTCGAAGCAAACTCGAGCTAATAACCTAAACCAAGTCCATTTTTTCTTTTTATCTTGTCTAAATGCTTCTATTAATTTCCTATGATGAACATGCTTCAGCGGAAGTGCTACATTGAAATCGGATCTCAAAACGGGGTTCAACAACTCAACATTACACATTAGGGACCAAAACATAATTTTTGCAAGTTACAGGGTTTTTATCATAATTAATATTACCTAACCTTTGTTAGTCCAATTTCATGCTCACATGTTAAATTCCAATGCAAAACAATCATCCAAACTTATTCAAATCCAAACTTCAGCAAAATGGCATACACAAAAACAACAGAGCGTACCGATACGGGCAAACCCATACTAATACGGCCTAACTAACATAACAACTGCTCGTACCGATACACATTCAACCGTATCAATACGGTGTGTTGACCCACCTGTACCGATACGGCCTTGACCCTATACTGATCCTTCATGCATTTATCAAAAACTCAGAATTTGAGTGAGAAAATCGCGTACCTATACAGTACCCTACGTATTGGTACGACTCCTTAAAATTAAAGGAATCGTACTGATACTCAGAGTCGTATACCGACACCAGTACAAATTTTCCTCAAGGCTTACTGATACGTTGGCTAGGCATACATAAACCCTCTGCTTTATTTCGATGATTTGAGTATTTTCAAACCCCGTGTACCGATCCTTGGGTACCTGTACTGATATGCAGAGGCTTGTAATGACCTCTAGGTCCAACATATGACATTTCAGCTCATTTCAAACACCTTTATACATTACCTAAATAACATTTGACATCAAAAGCATGCTTGACCACAACCTGTCAGCATTTAAAGCAACCCTAGCAAGTCTAGCTCAATCAACCACAAAGTCTATAGGCATGCTCCCTAGTTAACATCCAAAACATAAATCCATCCACATCACAATCACTTTAAACCTCTTACAAATCCAAAACAACATATAAAACTTGCACAAACATGGAGTTTAGCAAACAACCCTCCCAAATCAACATTTAACACATTGCCCTTATTACTACTACTAAGTTTGTTTCAAACTATACTTTGCAACCAAGTCCTTGGATCACCTTCCTTGCTTGCTTGCTACCTTCAATCCACTAATCAACATTGATGATAAAAGGGAGCGTAAGCACATATGCTTAGTGAGGAGCGCTCAAAACGAAAAATATTATCCAATGCATTTTAAAACCGATTTATCCCAAAACCTTTCACATACGTTTTATTACAAAAGCCATCATGCCTTACTTTCAAAATTATGCACTTAACCTTTTCCAAATCTTACATATTAAACCATATGCAACATGTATCATGGAGTCAATAGCATACTCCCATATGCAACCCTCAATTTAATCCTTCACATGCATAACATCCCATATGTAAAGCTTAAAGAGTATTCACATGTATAAATCACATTATACAAACAATCCATCAACATGATACATCAATTCATTATATTGGCTTACAATTGATCCTTTCCCAAATCTCAATATTTTCATCAAACCACATCGGATACATGAATTTCCTAAGTGATATCCCAATCACTTACAGCTCAATGGTATGGAGTAAATGCAACACATGCATAACCTCTACACTTCCAAGGCTCATCCTCCAATTTGGAGTACAAACTTCCAATGCATCACCTCTATGGTCGCAACTGGAGTAAAATGCCATTGAAGTATTACTTCAACAATATTGGGGCTCACATGATCGGAGTAAATACTCTCAATACATCACCTTTACGAACCATGGGTGACTTATTATAGTGCACTTTAATTTCTATGGCCGGCCAATTATATCTGATATGTTAGTTGTAGATAAGATAAGTTTATTTATTTATTGTAGATAAACTAAAGTAGTATGGATAAACTATAAAGTTTGAATTATTTATCCCTTATCCTAGGATTTTATCTCTTATCTTATCTCATAGGTTGAATTTAATTTCAATTAGAGTAGTGTATTTGTAACATAACTCTTTGTAACTAGCCTATAAAAGGCCTTGTATCTGTGTTATTTAAAATTAAGAAAAACAATGAATCTAATTGATCACTGCCAAAAATACTTCTCTTTATTTTCTACATGGTATCAGTTTAGGCTAATAGATCCTTATCACACGCTTTAGCCATCGCAGCCATGGTTAATATCCCAGATGTTTCTTTGGTTCCTATTACCAATCACAGATTTACTGGTCCTGGTAAAACCAGTGACTTGAATCTTGCCCTTACAGCTCATGAAGGTACAAAAGGGTGCTAGTTTTTTGACATTGGCGTGGCTGCACCGGGATGGATAATTGATTCTAGAGCCTCTAATCATATGACTGGGGACAAAGGGCTGTTCAACACATTTCAGACCACATATTCTTGCTCCTTTATAAGAACAACAGATGGTTCTTTATCGCCTATTGCAGGGAGTGGCTCTGTTGTTGTCAATAAGAATATGATGTTAAAAGATGTCTTTATGTACCAGCTTTGAAATGCAATCGTCTTTCTGTTAGTAAGCTGACTACTGATTTGAAATGTGTGACTAAATTCACTCTCCAAACTTGTGAATTGCAGGCAATGGGCTCGGGGCAGATACTTGGTAATGCTAGACTGTCTGGTGGGCTCTATATGCTTCATGGGGAACTGCTTCTCTTTTCTCATAAAAATTTCAAGAGTTTGTCTTTCTCTTCTTTAGTTTCAACTTCTGAAAAATCCAATGATGTTATGCTTTGGCATTTCAGGCTAGGTCATCCCAGTTTTTATTATTTAGCAAAGTTATTTCCAACTTTGTTTCTCAATCAAAAAACCACAATTCTTTCATTGTGACATTTGTTCTCTTGCTAAGCACACTAAAAATTCGTATCTACCATCTATTTATAAACCTTCTAAACCTTTTTCTCTTGTCCACAGTGATGTTTGGGGCCCTTCTAAGGCGAAGAATATAAATGGGTGTCGATGGTTCATATCCTTTATTGATGACTATTCTCGTACTACATGGACTTTTTTTATGAAAGAAAAAACTGAGGTAGAACAAATATTTAAGAGGTTTTATACTATGGTAGTGACTCAGTTTAAAAGTCACATTCAAATTTTGCACTTTGATAATGGGGGAGAGTATTTTACAAAAACATTGGGTTCTTTCTTTCGAGAGAAGGGATTGCCCAGATTAGTTCTTGTGTCGATACTCCGCAACAAAATGGGATCGCGGAGAGGAAAAACAGACATCTTTTATAGGTCACTAGGTTCTTACTCTTCTCTCATAATATACCTAATCAATATTGGGGTGAGGCTCTCTTGACAGCAACCTACCTGATTAATAGGATGCCTAGTAAAGTCCTAAAATTTCAAACACCAAGGTCAGTGTTTCTGGACAGTTATCCTACTTTTACACCTATGTCATCTACCCATCCTTTGAGAGTTTTTGGGTGCACTGCCTATGTCCATAATACTAGTCCCTCTAGGTCTAAACTTGATCCTAGATCTATTAAGTGCCTCTTTTAGGGTATTCTTCACTAAAGAAGGGCTACAAGTGTTACTCTCCTCATACTCATAAGTTTTATATTTCTCTGGATGTTACATTTTTTAAAACGTTTCATATTTTACCAAGTCTTCAATTCAGGGGGAGAACTTTGATGAATTTCAACCTTTAAATCTTTTGCCACATCAAAACCAACTTGTTCTAGTATAGGTTCCCTCTTCTCTTCCTACAACCTTTTTGCCATCATCAACACCAGTAAATTCTACCAGTCCTCGACCTATTCATCCAATGAGTACTACACCTCCAGAAAGTCCCAAATCTACTCCCACGACCCCTCAAAGAACCCAAACTCCACAACTCCAGAGTAAAGAGCTTAGTGTCTACAAAAGGAGGCATAAATCTATTCCAGAGGCCATCTTACAGTCTGACATTTGCCGAGAATTGCAACTGAGTCCAATTGCCTCTAAAAATGTGGAAGGTAATGGAGGTGATGAAGGTAATGAATTATACCAAGTTTCTACTTCTAATATGGATTATGATGAGTTACCTATTGCTAAGAGGAAGGGTGTCAAACAATGTACAAAATATCATATTCAGAGATTTGATTCTTATGGGAATTTAATGTCTTCTTTTAAAGCCTTTACAGCCAGCTTAAATGAGATACATATTACAACAATTGTAGAAGAGGCTCTCAAGGATCCTAGGTGGAAGAAATTAGTAGAAGAAGAGATTGAAGACTTGGAAAAGAATGGGACTTGGACCATGGTTGATTTGCCACAAGGAAAGAAGCTTGTGGGCTGCAAATGGGTATTTGCAGTGAAATACAACTCTGATGGCAGCATTGATAGATACAAGGAGAGACTTGTGGCCAAGGGCTTCACACAGACATATGGCATCGATTACAAGGAGACCTTTGCTCCTGTGGCCAAACTCAACACAGTTAGAGTTCTATTTAGTTTGGTAGTCAATGAAGGATGGAGACTTCACCAGTTAGACGTGAAAAATGCTTTCCTTAATGGAAGGCTAGAAGAAGAAGTCTACATGAGTATTCCTCCAGGAGTGAAGAAGGAAATTGAAGATCAAAGAGTGTGCAAGCTGGAAAAATCCCTGTATGGCCTGAAGCAATCACCTAGTGCCTAGTTTGAGAGATTTACCAAAGTTATTTTGAGAAGTGGGTTTAAGCAAAGTCAAGCTGGTCATACACTCTTCATCAAGATGACACCTAGCAGAAAAAGGGTAATCTTGATTGTTTATGTTGATGACATAATAATCACTGGAGTTGATCACAGTGAGATTAGAAATTTGAAGAATCTACTGAGCAGAGAGTTCAAGATAAAGGACTTGGGAACTTGAGGTATTTCCTGGGAATGGAAGTGGCAAGATCAAGCAAAGGTTTGGTTATTAATCAAAGGAAGTACATTATGGATCTCCTATCCGAGACTGGAATATTTGGGTACAAACCTGCAGACACTCCAATAGAGACAAACTTGAAGCTGAAGAAAGAAGGAGCCCGAGTAGATAAAGAGCAGCATCAAAGACTGGTTGGAAAACTTATATACCTATCTCTGACAAGACCAGATATTGATTTTTCTGTTAATATTGTAAGCCAACATATGGCAGATCCTAGAGAAAAGCATCTTGAGGCTGCATACATAATATTAAGATACTTAAAAATGACTCCAGGCCATGGTTTATTCTTTAAGAAAACTGAAGACAGAATAGTTAAAGTCTTCACTATTCCAGCTGGGCTGGAGAGTTAACAGAAAGGAGGTCGACTAGTGGCTATTGCACATTCATTTGGGGAAACTTGGTGACCTAAAGAAGCAAGAAACAGTCTGTTGTTTCTAGAAGTAGTGTTGAAGCTGAATACAGAGCTTTAGCACTAGGAATCTGTGAAGGCATTTGGCTGCAGAGATTGATGAAAGAATTGGAGATGAACCAAAGTGAAAATTTTGAGATTTTATGTGATAATGAATCTGCCATTAGGATTGCTAAGAATCCAGTCCACCATGATAGAACAAAACATGTGGAGATTGACCGACATTTCATCTAAAAAATGATCAATGGTGGAATAGCAGATTTATCTTATGTACCACTGAAGGGCAGCTAGCAAATGTGCTCACCAAGGCTCTACCAAAAGCAACATTTGATGGATTCACATCCAAGCTGGGACTATACAACGTATACTCACCAGGTTGAGGAGGAGTGTTAGTTGTAGATAAGATAAGTTTATTTACTTACTGTAGATAAACTAAAGTAGTAGGATAAACTATAAAGTTTGAATTATTTATTCCTTATCCTAGGATTTTATCTCTTATCGTATCTCATAGGTTCAATTTAATTTCAATTTAGAGTAGTGTATTTGTAACATAACTCTTTGTAACTAGCCTATAAAAGGCCTTGTATTTGTGTTATTTAAAATTAAGAAAAACAGTGAATCTAATTGATCACTGCCAAAAATACTCATCTTTATTTTCTACATGATAACATTTTCATACCATCACTTGCCAATATAATCCATTTCATTAACATTAACTCATTGTTTTTATATGCATCAATCAAAACCATCTATCCAATGCATTAAACCATGCATTACCAATGTTTAACAACAATAAAAAATCTTGCATTGCCTCCAAATGCATCAGCATTATTTAATAAACATTTCCTAGCATTAAACTGTGCTCAAATCATGCATATACAGTAAGCAATCAATTCATTAAAACAAGTGCATTGAAACCAATTGCCAAACCGAGTTCGAGAGATAATTTATCCTTTACTTACTTCCGAGCTTATACTAGCGTTTCAAGCTTGATCTAAACCCTCAATCACAAATTTCAAACCTTTGTAAAGATGTAAAACACACTCTCACTCACCGACACGCAAAGCTTTACTTGTCGATATGGTAACCACGCCTCCAAAGCTTTCGAAACGATTGTTTAAGCTTGAGGACCAACTTCCCCACTTTTATCCACACAAAAACAGAGGACTCAATGCATCAAAATGCATTCAACAACACAACAACATAAATCTTCAACATCCATAACCAAATTTCACTCCACAACAATCGAAATTACCTTCAAACATCTTCCAAACCTCACCCAGCCAAAACCTAATTTTAACATCTAAAAACTCAACAACAACAACATCCTTATACCTTTAGCATTCAATAAACCACCACAACACCCCAAAAACTCATAACTAAAAACCTAGAAAATCATAGATTCATATAGTTTTGGGATTCCAATGTTTAATCACACTTATTAACATTAATAAACACCAAAATCATGATTAGAATCAATCAAGAACTCAGCAAAATAGATTCTATTCGTAAATCCATCAATTTAACCAATTAAACCTCAATTTAACCAACTTTCCATAATTAAATCATCAAATCAAGTTAGAAAATATATGTAAAGGATCAATAACTTGGGAATTTCAATAAAAAAAACCTTATATTAGAGGAGAAGAATGAAGCTCGCCTCTAAATTTGGCTTTCCTCTTAATTGGATGGATTTTCTTGAGAAAACAATATCAAATCAAATAGGTTTTGTTAGGAAACCATTAAAGATTCATTTTAAATCAAAATAATGTTGAAATCAAATATTTACTTGAGAAATTGGAGTGGAAAAGAGTGTTTGGTTAGAGAGAATTTGAGAGAAAAACTTTTGATGAAAAGTTAGTTATGTAAAATTTTCCTTTAAAATAAATTATGAATTTAATCTCTCCAAAACCTTTTTATCTATTTTAAAGCCTTTTTAAAATATCCAATTTTAAGAGAAAAGTCTAGTATTAGAATTTGGCCAAATAGCTCCTTAAAGATTCTAAGTTTTGGTCCTTTTACAAACAATCACTAAAAATAGTTTTAAAACTTTACATTTTATCACTAATCAATATGTCCAATTTCGAGACTTTTTTTGTAAAATTGATTTCACCAAAATCATTTGAATGTTAAATAATGATTTTGGACAATTTTTCCATATTTTTATCTAAACCAAAAATATTCATTTCAAATTAAATCCCAAAACTGACTCGAATACTCTAATCTGGTCCATCGGACCGTCTAAACCACCTAGAAAACTCCTAGGCCCAAAATCGGGGTGTTACAACTCTCCCCTAAAGAAATTTCATCATCAAAATTTACTTGATGAGAACATCTAGGAAAATTGCTCAACCATGTCTAATTTACTTTCCCACGTGGCCTCCTCAACACCTTAATGTCGCCACAACACCTTAACAAGCTCGATCGTCTTGCCACGAAGAAATTTACTATTGGAGTCAAGGACTTCCACTGGTTCCTCATCATAAGACAAATACGTTCCCAACTCAACATCCTCAACTGGCATCACATGCGACAGATCCGAACGATACCTTCGCAACATAAATACATGAAACACATCGTGAATCTTCTCCAACTCAAGAGGAAACCTCAACTGATAAGACACAGGACTTATACGTTCCAACACCTCATATGGTCCAATAAACCTCAGACTCAACTTTCCCTTGTGCCCAAAATGCAACACCTTCTTCCAAGGTAAGACTTTCAAGAAAACCTTTTCACCAACCTCCTTACACTTCAAATCCACGTAGGATTTTTGCCTATCCGAGGCCTCTTTCAAATGATCACAAATAAAATTCACTTTCCCATTCGTGTCTCATAGAAACATACTTTTCCCCAGCCTCAGCCCAACACAAGGGTGTACGACACCTCCCACCATACAAGGCTTTATACGGTGCCATCTTTATAAGTGCTTGATAGCTATTATTATATGGGAATTCCACCAAAGGGAACCGCCTTTCCCAAGTTCCTTGGAACTCAATGATGCAACATCTCAACATATCCTCCAAAATCTAAATCACAAGCTTAGACTGACCATCCATCTGATGATGATATGAAGTACTAAAATTCAAGTGAGTACCCATCACTCGATGCAAATATCCCAAAAACCTAGTTGTAAACTGCGGATTCCTATAAGAAACAATTGACTTAGGTACCCATGCAACTTTACAATTTTAGCAACATACAAATTCGCCAGCATATCCAAGGTATACGTCGTATGCACTGGCAGAAAATATGCACACTTTGTAAATCGATCAACAATCACCTAAATGGAATCCTTTTTTAGTCATTGTCAAAGGCAACCCAACACAAAATCCATGGTGGTCCTTTCTTATTTCCACTCCAAAATTTTCAACGGCTACAACAATCCAGAAGAAAATTGGTGTTCAGCCTTTACACGCTGACATACCATACATCAAGCAACAAAATCAACCACATCCTTTTTCAAACCCACCCAATAGTACTCTTCCTTTAAATCTCGATACATCTTGATACTACCGGGATGCATAGCAAAAGGACTAGTATGTGCCTCGGTCAAAATCATTTGCCTCAACTCCACATCACTAGGCACCACTATCCGATCTTTGAAACACAACACTCCATCACCATTAAAGTGAAAATTCGTAGGATTTCTATCCATGATTTCCTTGACAAGCGGTACCAACGCCTCATCGTAAGGTTGCTTTTTCTTAATCAAATACGACAAAGATGGCTTCACTTGCAATTCTGCCAACAACCCTCCATCACAAGACACACTCAACCTCGCAAACATGGCCCTAAACTCTACAACAGTTTTCTACTTAAAGCATCAGCCATAACATTTGCCTTGCCAGAATGATACTAAATTGTCAAATCATAATCCTTAAGCAACTCCAACCATCTACGTTGCCTAAGATTCAACTCTTTTTGCGTCATCAAATACTTTAAACCCTTATGATCCGTGTATACAATACACTTCTCACCATAAAGGTAATGCCTCCAAATCTTTAATGTAACACCCCTTACCCGTATCCATCATTGAATACGAGTTAGAGATGTCACATGACACTTGTACAATAGTTCTTATTCCAAAAATCAGTAAAATTTTGTTTCTTCAAAATATAATCAATTTACATCTTTAACTAAAATAATATTTAATCGTGTAAATTTAAACTTAATATTTTGAAGTTAAATTCGAATCTAGATTCAAGCAGCAACTAGGCAGTTTACTTCTAGATCACATAGTTAATAGAATTGCCTAAATTAAAAATCATTTAACTATCAAATAAAATACGATTAAATAATCTCTTTACTAAACATTCATATCAGAGCAGCTCAAAACATTTATAATTTACATGCCAAATAATAATATCAAAAGTATCATCAAAGATGTCATACTGATAATGATGTTACGCTCCCAAAATAGATGATGTCTTCAACCGCTGCTCCTTACACTCTTTTGCCTACTCGTGAAACATTCACAGGATAAGTATACACTTAGTGAGGCAAAATAAAATAATTTAAACAATCCACTATAAGAAAATGACATAAACAAACATAATACAATATATATAGGATTATAAAATCATAAATCTGACTTGTCAAAGTCGTTCCACTGTTAGGCAACCTGTAAAGTCTCAAAATTCAAATATGTATAAAACAAGTTATACCAAAGCAATTTTTTGTTGATAATTCATTTCACTGGAATCATTCTTTGCACTTTCACTCTTAATATAATTATAGCCCAATGTAAAGTAAATGAGAATGCATGGTATGCGAGTCACTGTTGAGTATGCACATGTCCGGCATCAACAAATATGTTGTGCCACAATAAATCACTGTATCACTGTATCAATATACAACTGTTGTAATTTAACAGCATCACTGTATCACTAGGTCATAGATGTAGAACACAGCGTCACCGTATCACTATATCACTACACTCCACCTCATTGGCATGCCAATTATACCAAGAATCTCAATAATCATACAATGGGCTTTTAATCAATTCACTATTTTGATCTCTTCACTTATTCAATAATATCAACAAATAAAGGCATGTCACTATAACATATATAAGAAAAATATTTTGGGCAGTTCATATCCGAAATCATTTATAAATCAATCAAAGCCACTTAATGTGTGTATAATTTACGATTCAAATTCTCTTTCTTTTCAACACTTGAGGTTGACTTATCGCAAGTCTTCCTCGTATCATAATAAAATATAAGTAAGAATACACTCACATGTTGCCTCACTAAACTGTACTATTACTTTCGACTTTACTCTTGTTCTTTTCCTTTATCAACAGCCTGGCTCGTATCTTGATTTTGATCCCGATTACGATCTACACAACATTTAACAACACATACCATTCAAAGTACATGTTAGTATTATACTAACATTAGTGCATATTAGGAATAAAATTCCTAATAATTCTTTTAATACCAACTTCATATTATAATATCAATATTAACTTCAAAACTTCTAAATCTTTCAAAATAGTATTTTATTACACAACTTCAATTTCCAAATCAATTTCCCATTTTAATCACATATTTCTCCAACTTTACAATTTAGTCCTCAACACTTTACAAGCTTCCATACTAGTCCAATTAACATTCCAAGACTTACAAAATCATCCTTACATCATTTATAACCTTAGGAAATTTTTTTCCAAAATTTTCCCTTATTTTTCCCTTAATAGCCGAATACCAAAGGTCATTTTGACCAAATTTCCCAACTTGATTCAAGCATGAATTCAACCTCCAAACATCATATTCAAACTTCTCACATCGTTTCCAATTCAAATAAAAATTTTGCAAGAGTTTCCCCTAATTTTTCAATTTTCCCAAAAACAACCTACAACAAAATTCATGGAAAATTTCACTCTAACAAGCATTAAACAACACCACAACCTCATATTCAATCAATTTAATCCATAAAACATGAAATCTCAACTTGTTCTTCATAAACCCTAATCTCCAAAGTCAACATATAAACATGGAAACCACTCAAAAATTATACCAAATGAAAGAGAATTCAATGGAGATTAATTCTCTATTTCATGCTTTAACCCAAAAACCAACTAAATCAAGCCGAAAATTAAATCAAAAATTTTTCTTACATTGCTTAGAGTGGTTAGGCCTAGAGGAAAAGATGAGAGAAAAATTCTAGGCTTTTCTTCACTTAATTAACAAGACAAATGGCATTTAATCTTTAATTCCTAATATAAAAATCTCCATCAATAGTAAAACTACCATTTTGCCCCTTAATTATGACCAATTAGGTGTTGAAACCTATTAAATTCACTTTTCCATAATCATCTTTAATTAAAAAGTATGGGAAAATGACTAAAATGCCATTAATGAATCCATGTATTCACAAAAATGTCATTTGTGCACTATAATAAAATATTACCTTCAATCGAATCTAAATTGATTAAAAATGATTCCAAAACAAAATGTCATGTTCTTCAAGTCTTCCTACAACTCCCTTCAAATTTCATCACATTCCATGCTCATACGATTACCGGAAATCCACTTAAACTTTAACTAAAATTTCCCAATAATAGAAACATCGAATCGAACCAACAATTTTATATTCGATTCATACCCTTATATGATCTATTTATTTATAGAATAAAAATAATTATTGGGAAAATTACCATTTTGGTCCCTAAACTTTTCTCAACTTTTCACTTTGGTTACCAAGCTTTAACATTTTACATTTTAGTCACTGAACTAGAACCACCAGGTTTTAATTCTTTGCAATTTAGCCACTAACCAATTATTGCGGTATTACAATTCTCCCCTTAAGAAAATTCATCCTCGGATTTTCAGAACGTACTTGATTTGAACAGATGGGGAAACCGTTCTTTCATATCCTTCTCTCTTTCCCACGTTGCTTCCTCCACTTTGTGATTTCGCCAAAGAACTTTAACAAGTGTAATTGTCTTGTTCCTTAGTTCCTTGACATCACATGCTAAATTTTTTATCGGTTCCACTTCATATGTCAAATCTGGTTGAATCTCTACTTCCTCAGGAGTAATGACATGGGAAGGATGTGATCGATACTTTCTGAGCATCTAAACATGAAATACATTATGAATTTTATCCATTTCGGAGGTAGAGAAAGTTGGTAAGCCACATGACCAACTCTTTTTACAATCTCATACGGTCCAATAAATCTTGGACTTAATTTTCCTTTTCGTCTGAAACGTAATATTTTCTTTCAAGGTGATACTTTAAGAAACACCTTATCACCCACTTGAAATTCAATTTCTTTTCTCTTTGGATTAGTATATGATTTTTGTCAATAGGCGGCTATCTTGAGATTATCTTGTATAATCTTTACCTTGTCTTCAGCTTCTCCAATAAGATCAGGACCAAATATGTCTCGATCTTTTAACTCATACCAATTCAAAGGAGTCATGCACCTTCTTCCATACAAAGCTTCATAAGGTGCCATTTTGATACTTGCTTGATAGCTATTTTTATAAGAGAATTCCGCTAACGGCAAGTACTTCTCCCATGATCCTTTGAATTCAATCGCACAAGCCCTTAACATATCTTCCAAAATCTGAATAGTTCGTTCAGATTGTCCATCTGTTTGGGGATAAAAAGCCGTGCTAAAATTAAGTCAAGTACCCAAAGCTTTATGTAAAGATTTCCAAAATCTGGAAGTAAACCTTGGATCTCTATCAGAGACGATCGAGACGGTACTCCATGAAGTCGAACTATTTCTTTAATAAACAACTCTGCATATTTGTCCATAGAGAAATCAGTTCGGATAGGAATGAAATGTGCCGACTTAGTCAATCTATCAACAATCACCCAAATGGAATCCTTTTTGCCTGGAGTCAAGGGTAGCCCTTTCACAAAATCCATGGTTACTCGTTCCCACTTCCACTAAGGAATAGAAATTGGTTGCAATAACCCAGAAGGCACTTGATGCTCAACTTTTACTTGTTGACATGTCAAGCACTTCGAAACAAACTCAGTTATAGCTCTTTTCATTCTTGGCCACCAATATCGACTCTTTAGATCGTGATACATCTTGTTTCCTCCTGGATGCATGGTCAAAGGACTATAATGTGCCTCAAATAGAAGTTCTTTCTTTAATTCTTCATCTTCAGGAATAACAATTCTTCTTTGGTAATACAAGCATCCATCAGACTTAACTTCAAAATCTTTGGCCTCACCAATTTTAACTTGTTTGAATCTTGACAAACATTCCTTATCTCTTTTCTAAAGCTCCTTTATCCGATCTACCATAGCAGGCCTTATTCTTAATTCAGCGACCAAAGCACCATTTTCTTTCAAAGCTAGCTTCGCATTTAAAGCTCTCAAGGCAGCGAAGGTTTTTCTATTGAGGGCATCGGCTACCACATTCGCTTTACCTGGATGGTAGTCAATAACCACATCATAATCCTTTAGGAGTTCGATCCACCTTCTCTGTCTCAGATTTAACTCCTTTTGAGTTAGCAGATACTTTAAACTTGTACGATCCGTATAGATGTAGCATTGTTCTCCGTATAGATAATGACATCATATCTTTAAAGCAAATACAACTGCTACCAACTCTAAATCATGAGTGGGATAGTTCCTCTCATGCGTCTTAAGTTGTCTGGAAGCATAAGCCACAACATTTCCCTCTTGCATGAGTACACATCCCAATCCATTCTAAGAAGCATCACTATATATTACATAATTCTTACCAGATTCTGGCTGCTCTAATACCGGAGCCTCATTTAAGATCTTCTTTAATATTTCAAAACTTTCTTGACACTTATCCGTCCAAATGAATGGCACATCCTTTCTTAAAAGCTTGGTTAGCGGAGAGGCAATTATCAAGAAATTCTTCACAAATCTTCGATAATAACCAGCCAGTCCCAAGAAACTTTGAACCTCAGAAATATTCTTCGGAGTTTTCCATTCAACTATAGCTTGTATTTTCTTGGGATCTACTCTTATCCCCTCTGCTGAAACCACATGGCCGAGAAAAGTAACTTCTGATAACAAAAATTCACATTTTGATAACTTAGCATATAGTTTCTTTTCTCGGAGGATCTGAAGAACAACACGAAGATGAGCATCGTGTTCCTCTTTTGTCTCTGAATATACCAAAATATCATCAATAAATACCACCACAAATCGATCCAAATATGGCTGAAATATTCGATTCATCAGATCCATGAATGCTGCAGGAGCATTAGTTAATCCAAATGGCATCACTACGAACTTATAGTGTCCATATTGAGTTCGAAAAGCCGTCTTTAAGATATCTTCTTCCTTAATCTTCAATTGATGATATGCGGATCGCAGATCAATTTTGGAAAACACAGCTGCAAACTTTAATTGATTGAAAAAATCATCAATCCTCAGAAGAGGATACTTATTTTTCACAGTCACCTTGTTTAACTGGTGGTAATCTATGCATAATCGCATAGATCCATCTTTCTTTCTAACGAACAACACTGGTGCACCCCAAGGTGACATACTTGGCCTTATAAATCCCCGATCTAACAATTCTTGCAACTGCGCTTTTAACGTTCGAAGCTCAGTCGGAGCATTCTATATGGGGCCATTGATATAGGTGTTGTACCAGGTAACACCTTTATTTTAAATTCTACTTCTCGATCTGGAGGTAATCTTGGTAACTCATCAGGAAATACATCTAGATATTCTCGAACAGTAGGAATATCTTCCAACTTAATCCCAGAAGTTTGAGTATCCACCACATTAGCTAGAAAAGCTTGACAGCCTTCTAACAGCAGCTTCTTCGCAGAAACGGCTAAAATTACATTAGATAGAGGATTCATCCTTTCACCAGCTACCATTAGCTCAGCACCTTTTGAATCCCTTAATATCAGTCATTTCAGATGACAATCCATTATAGCATAATAAACAGATAACCAATCCATTCCCAAAATTATCTGGAATTCTTCGAAAGGTAGCTCTATTAAATTTGCCGAAAACTCAATTCCATGTACCTTTATCGGACAATTCCTACATATTCGATTCATTCTCGCACTCTGACCCAATAAATTCATCGCTATTATATCACTAGAGATAGACGCTAATGGGATATTTCTTTCTTCAATCAACTTAGTGCTAATGTACGAATGTGTAAAACCAGGATCAAACAAAACCAATACAGGATTATCAAAAAGATAGAATGTACCTACAATGATTTCTGGATCATCACGATCCTTATTTGTCCTAATATTAAAAACTTGAGCTAGTGCAAGCATTTCTGGCTGTGAAGAAGACTCCGATGGTCTTCCATATCTACCTCTTCCTCTACCCCTCTGTGGCATCACTGTAGATCTCTCTGTTTGCACAGGTCTTTCTCCAGATGTCAGGGGGCAGTCTCTCACAAAATGGCCAACCTTTCCACATTTGAAACATGCCCCTGTCACCATCCAACATATGCCAGGGTGACGTTTGCAACAAACATCACATGGCTGAGATCTAAACTGGGATGACGAACCAGTACCGGAATTAGCAGTCTACGCTTGTCTATTTCCTCCAGCATTTCCTCCTTTACGAGAAGATGCAGCCGATCAGGATTTATTTCTATACCAAGAACCAGAACCTTTATTGCGCTTGGATGAGAAAGAAACTGAAGAGGTTCCTGGTCTCTTTGTCGATGGTGAAGTCTGCTCCGTTACATCCTCTAACTGGACACGTTCCATCTCTTTGGCTCGGTTCACCACCTCTTGAAAGGTAGGCAAATTCAATGCCACCAATAATTCCTTTGGTCTCTTGTTCAGGCCTTTAATAAACCAATCACATCGATCCTTTTCAGTAGGAATCAATTCTACTGCAAACCGGCTTAACTTGTTAAACTCACATTCATACTCATAAATGGTCCAGTTTCCCTGCTTTAAGCTGAGGAATTGTTGTTTCATCTCCCGGATAAATTGATCTCCAATATATTTGTTCTTGAATTCCTCCAAAAATAATTGCCAAGTAACCCGCTCAGGAGGGACGTGCATCGTCGCATTAGTCCACCAAAATCTAGCTTGTCCTCGAAGCAACGAGACAGCTCCATCCAATTTCTCAGTCTCTGAGCAGTGAAATCCCTCTAACATGATCTTTAAATCATTTAACCACATATCGGCAACTACAGGACCTTCCTCAGCTTCTTCTTTAAATTTAGGCGCTCATAAACTCCTTAATTCTTTAGTAATTTTCATCCGAGGAGCAGAGGGAGCTTGTGGCTGAAAACGTGTCAGAACCATTTCCAAAGCCTTAAGGAAGGTCCCTTGATCTTGCACAGCCATTCCCTGCTGTGCCGGTGCTCTTACCCGCTCCGGTTGAGCTTGAGGGTTATTATTAACTTCATTACTTCCTCTTCCAGAACCTCCTGTTCCAAAGCACGTCTGGAACTTCCTGCTTCAGATATCTATAACCACATAACTATTACATTAGTAAGGAGCAATATTCATCAATTATATAAACATCAAATCGGTAATTTTGATATTCTAGGGGCATATACACACTATTCAATAAAAACAACTTTTATTTGGGCCGAGAACCGGCTAAACCTATAGCTCTGATACCAATAAATGTAACACCCCTTACCCGTATCCATCACTGAATACGAGTTAGAGATGTCACATGACACTTGTACAATAGTTCTTATTCCAAAAATCGGTAAAATTTTGTTTCTTCAAAATATAATCAATTTACATCTTTAACTAAAATAATATTTAATCGCATAAATTTAAACTTAAAATTTTGAAGTTAAATTCTAATCTAGATTCAAGCAGCAACTAGGCAGTTTACTTCTAGATCACATAGTTAATAGAACTGCCTAAAAACTGTCTAAATTAAAAATTATTTAACTATCAAATAAGATACGATTAAGTTATCTCTTTACTAAACATTCATATCAGAGCAGCTCAAAACATTTATAATTTACATGCAACTAATAATATCAAAAGTAACATCAAAGATGTCATACTGATAATGATGTTACACTTCCAAAATAGATGATGTCTTCAACCGCTGCTCCTTACGCTCTTTTGCCTACGCGTGAAACATTCACACGCTAAGTATACACTTAATGAGGCAACATAAAATAATTTAAACAATTCACTATAAGAAAATGACATAAACAAACATAATACAATATATATAGGATTATAAAATCATAAATCTGACTTGTCAAAGTCGTTCCACTATTAGGCAACCTATAAAGTCTCAAACTTCAAATATGTATAAAACAGGTTATACCAAAGCAACTTTTCGTTGAGAATTCATTTCACTGGAATCATTCTTTGAACTTTCACTCTTAATATAATTATAGCCCAATGTAAAGTAAATGAGAATGCATGGTATGCGAGTCACTGTTGAGTATGCACATGTGCGGCATCAACAAATATGTTGTGCCGTAATAAATCTCTGTATCACTGTATCAATATACAACTGTTGTAATTTAACAACATCATTGTATCACTAGGTCATAGATGTAGAACACAGTGTCACTGTATCACTATATCACTATACTCCACCTCATTGGCATGCCAATTATACCAAGAATCTCAATAATCATACAATGGGCTTTTAATCAATTCACTGTTATGATCTCTTCACTTATTCAATAATATCAATAAATAAAGACATGTCACTATAACATATATAAGAAAAATACTTTGGGTAGTTCATACCCGAAATCATTTATAAATCATTCAAAGCCACTTAATGTGTATATAATTTACAATTCAAATTCGTTTTTCTTTTCAACACTTGAGGTTGACTTATCGCAAGTCTTCCTCATATCATAATAAAATATAAGTAAGAATGCACTCACATGTTGCCTCACTAAACTGTACTATTACTTTTGACTTTACTTTTGTGCGTTTCCTTTATCAACAGCCTGACTCATATCTCGATTTTGATCCCGATTACGATTTACACAACATTTAACAGCACATACCATTCAAAGTACATGTTAGTATTATACTAACATTAGTACATATTAGGAATAAAATTCCTAATAATTCTTTTAATACCAACTTAATATTATAATATCAATATTAACTTCAAGACTTCTAAATCTTTCAAAATAGTATTTTATTAAACAACTTCAATTTCCAAATCAATTTTCCATTTTAATCACATATTTCTCCAACTTTACAATTTAGTCCTCAACACTTTACAAGCTTCCATACTAGTCAAATTAACATTCCAATACTTACAAAATCATCCTTACATCATTTCTAACCTTAGGGTTTTTTTCCAAAATTTTCCCTTATTTTTCCCTTAATAGCCGAATACCAAAGGTCATTTTGACCAAACTTCCCAACTTGATTCAAGCATGAATTCAACCTTCAAACATCATATTCAAGCTTATCACATCATTTCCAATTCAAATAAAAATTTTGCAAGAGTTTCCCCTAATTTTTCAATTTTCCCAAAAACAACCTACAACAAAATTCATGGAAATTTTCACTCTAACAAGCATTAAACAACACCACAACCTCATATTCAGTCAATTTAATCCATAAAACATGAAATCTCAACTTGTTCTTCATAAACCCTAATCTCCAAACTCAATATATCAACATGGAAACCACTCAAAAATTATACCAAATGAAAGAGAATTCAATGGAGATTAATTCTCTATTTCATGTCTTAACCCAAAACCAACTAAATCAAGCAAAAAATTGAATCAAAAATTTTTCTTACCTTGCTTAGAGTGGTCCGACCAAGAGGAAAAGATGAGAGAAAAATTCTAGGCTTTTCTTCACTTAATTAACAAGTCAAATGGAATTTAATCTTTAAGTCATAATATAAAAATCTCCATCAATAGTAAAATTACCATTTTGCCCCTTAATTATGACCAATTAGGTGTTGACACCTGTTAAATTCAATTTTCCATAATCATCTTTAAGTAAAAAGTATTGGAAAATGACTAAACTGCCATTAATGAATCCATGTATTCACAAAATGCCATTTGTGCACTATAATAAAATATTGCCTTTAATCAAATCTAAATCGATTAAAAATGATTCCAAAACGAAATGTCATGTTCTTCAAGTCTTCCTACAACTCCCTTCAAAATTTATCACATTCCAAGCTCATACGATTACCTGAAAATCCATTTAAACTTTAACTAAAATTTCCCAATAATAGAAACCTCGAATCGAACCAACAATTTTATATTCGATTCACACCCTTATGTGATCTATTTATTTATAGAATAAAAATAATTATTGGGAAAATTGCCATGTTGATCCTTAAACTTTTCTCAACTTTTCACTTTGGTCACCAAACTTTAACATTTTACATTTTTGTCACTGAACTAGAACCACCAACTTTTAATTCTTTGCAATTTAGCCACTAACCAATTATTGGGGTATTATATTTAATGCAAACACTACCGCAGCAAGCTCAAGATCACGCGTAGGGTAGTTGCGCTCGTGCACCTTCAACTGTCTCGATGCATAAGCTACAACTTTCCCACCTTGCATCAGCACACACCTCAAACCAATGTAGGATGCGTCGCTATAAACCACAAAATCTTTTCCTAACTCAGGTTGAATCAACATTGGAGCTTGTGTCGAAGCTTCCTTCAACTTCTCTATCTAGCTTCCTTCCACTCGAACCGTACATCCTTTTGCAACAACTTGGTCAATAGAGCAGCAACCCTTGAGAATCTATCTACAAAGTGATGATAATAACCTGTCAACCCCAAGAAACTACAGATTTTTGTCACCATCTTATGTTGCTTCCAATTCACAACCACCTCAACCTTTTGCAGATCCACCCGAATACCTTCCGTTGAAACAACATAACCAAGAAAAACCACTCTTGTAATCCAAAACTCATACTTACTCTACTTGGCGTAAAGCTGGTTATACAACAAGGTTTGCAACACAATCTGTAAGTGTTGATCATGATCCTCCTCGGTACGAGAGTACACAAGAATATCATCAATGAACACTACTACGAATTGGTCCAAAAATTCATGGAACACCCAATTCATCATGTCCATGAAAGCTATAGGCATATTTGTCAACCCAAATGGCATCACCAAGAACTCATAATGGTCGTACCTCGTATGAAAAGCAATCTTCGGTACATCCTTATCCTTAACCTTCAACTGATAGTATCCAGATCTCAAATCAATCTTGGAAAACATCGTAGTACCTCGAAACTGATCGAACAAATCATCAATTGGTGGTGGTAAAGGATACTTATTCTTAATCGTCAACTTGTTCAGTTTTTTATAGTCAATACACATCCTCAAAGTGTCATCCTTATTTTTCACAAACAGCATCGGTGTTCCCATGACTAAACACTAGGCTGAATAAAACCACGGTTCAGCAACTCCTAGAGTTGCGTTTTCAACTATTTCAACTCCTTTGATGCCATACGATACGGTGCAATCAACATCGAAGTTGTATCAGCATACGTCTCAATACAAAACTCCATTTCTCTATCCATTGGCAATCAAGGAAACTCCTCCAAAAAAACACCAAAAAATTCACAAATAGTACAGATATCCCTAGTCTGCACTTCTTCCACATTCGGGTTCATAACATAAGCCAAATATGCTTGACACCCACACTCTAGAAACTTTGTGCCTCCAAGGCCAAAACCATATTGGACAAGAACTTAACATTCTTGCCCACAACGACCACTTCATAATCATCAGCAAGTTTCTTGATCTCACAATCAACTAAAGCCTTGTGCTCAGACAACCAATCAATACCCATGATCACGTCAAAGCTGTAAAATGGCAGCTCTATCAAATCAGCTGCGAACACGTGACCCTGAACCTTCAAAAGACACCTTTTATACAACTTCCTCGTAACAACCGTCTCTTCGAAAGAACTCATTACTTGTATACCCACATCTAACATTTCTACTAGTATACCAAGCAAATACACATGCTCATGCAATGTATATGAATGCATAGAACCAGAATCTACCAGAGAAACTAATTACCTAGACTGCAAGGTAAAAGTACCTACTATCACATATGTGACATTCCTTCCCTCTCAATGCGCATAGATCCTCTCTGGCCCACCACCCTCGGGTCAAACTGCCACCATATGCACTATAGTCCTTTGTCCTTCCTCTCTTCTCTAGAAATTATCTCTACCTCGCCCACGGCCTCTCTATGGTGAAACAACAGGTGCATCAGCCCACACACCCTTAGCTAACATCGGGAAATCACCCCTCATATGATCCCCATACCTACAACTCTAGCAAGCATTATTCGTAATGGGCGCAGGAGCCGGACCAGCTCATCCCACCTATAGGCAGTCACGTCTAACATGATCCTTCGATCCACAGCCCTAATAGACTTTTGACAATCTCCAACAAACCCCTGAGTGTTTTTTCCCACAATGAGCACACTCGGGTGGTTGTCCTTTCCCAGCTCAACTTTCACCCTGACTCAACTCAGGTCTATGCCTTCGATCACGGTGCCTCTTGTACCGACCACCACCAGAACCAAAATCTATAACTCTCTTTCTAGAGCCAGAGCCTCCTAAACGAAGAGATAAACCAAAACTCTGCTCAATATCCTTTGCTCGAGTAACCAACACATCAAAATTCACATCATCAATGGCCAACATGTAGGTCTTAACATCTTGCTCCAGCCCATATTGAAAACGGTCACAATGATGCCTCTCATCCGATACCAACTTAGGCACATACTAACTCGGCCTCATGAACTACACCTCGTACTCAGATACTGTCATATTTCCATGAACCAAGGCCATGAACTCACGTTTCCTTTCATCCAAGTATCTAACTCCATATACTTCTTTCTAAAAGCATTCTGAAAGAATTCCCATGTCACATCCCTAGGTTCTATACCCGCAATCACAATGGTTCACCAACTGTACGCATCACCCTGCAACAGGGATACAGCACATCCCAACTTACTATCATCATTACATCTTATTTGAACCATAATACATTTTGTACTGGTAAACCAGTCCTCAAATGCCTCAGGTGCCAACCCTCTGAACTCAACTCCTCCTAGGTTGCGTAGACACTTTAATAGTAATCTCGTATTAACAATAACAGCAGATGCTGATACAGGTACATGAACTCTAGCCATTGTAGCCTAAAACGCTCCCGTCATCGCCTGAACCAAAGGCGTCATATCACCATACACTGGACCAGGTGGTGCAGGTGGTACTTGCTCTACTCCCTCATGAGGATTAGGCGGAGGAGGTGGAAATCCCTCATGATACACTATTTCACCCTCAACTCTTTGCCCTCCGACAGTAGCATTCTCACTCGATCATAATTCTCTTCTCGGTGGCATCGAATAAAAATGTATCTAAGGCATGATAATTACACCAAAAAAACAATCAGGCCAGCTTCAAGCAAGGATCCAAGACTTTTATTTCAAACCAAAATCATTTCATAACCGTAGTAATAAGGCAATGTGTCCCCAAATATACCCTAACATGGTATATTTCAAACACTATACATATAAACAATCCTCGTGCATAGCAAACAGCAATGAACAATCATCAACAACATCCCATTTTTTGTAAATCTGTCTCTGATATCACCAAATGTAACCCTCTTAGCCCGTTCTAGCTGAATCCGAACTAAAAGAATCATATTAGGCTTGCCAAACCAAACCCGACGTAATAACTTAAACCAAATCCATTTTTCTTTCTATCTTGTCTAAATACTTCAATTAATTTCCTATGATGAACATGCTTCAGCGAAAGTGCTACATTGAAAATGGATCTCAAAATAGGGTTCAACAGCTCAACATTACATATTAAGGACCAAAACATAATTTCTACAAGTTACAGGGTTTTTATCATAATAAATATTACCCAACCTTTGTTAGTCCAATTTCATGCTAACATGTTAAATTCCAATTCAAAACAATCATCCAAACTCATTCAAATGCATACATAACATTCAGGGACTAAATTGTAAGATTTCCAAACTTTAGCAAATTGGCATACTCAAAATCAACAGAGCGTACTGATACGGGCAAGCCCGTACCAATACGGCCTAACTAACATAATAGCTGCTCGTATCGATACATATTTAACTATATCGATATAGTGTGTTAAACTACCCATACCAATTCAGCCTTGACCCATACCGATCCCCCATGCATTTATCAAAAACTCAGAATTCCAGTGAGCAAATCACGTACCGATTCAGCACCCTGCATATTGGTATGACTCTTTAAAATTGAAGGAATTATACCGGTACTTAAACCCATATACCGACACGAGTATAAATTTTCCTCAAGACGTATCGATAAGGTGGCTATGCGTACCAATACCCTCTGCTTTATTTTGATGATTTGAGCCTTTTCAGACCCCGCGTACTGATCCTTGGGTATTCGTACCAGTACGCAAAGGCCTGTAATGACCTCTAGGTCCAACATATAGCACTTTGGCTCACTCCAAACACCTTTATACATTACCTAAACAACATTTGACATCAAAAGCAAGCATGACCACAACCTATCAGATTTTAAAGCAAGTCTAGCTCAATCAACCACAAAGTCTATAGGCATTCTCCCTAGTCAACATCCAAAACATAAATCCATCCACATCACAATCACTTTAAACCTCTTACAAATCTAAAACAACATATAAAACTTGCACAAACAGGGAGTTTATCAAACATCAATTCATTATATTGGCTTACAAGTGATCATTTCCCAAATCTCAATATTCTCATCAAACTACATCGGATACACGAATTTCCCAAGTAATATCCCAATCACTTATAGCTCAATGGCATAGAGTAAATGCAACACATGCATAACCTCCACACTACCAAGGCTTATCCTCCAATTTGGAGTACACACTTCCACTGCATCACCTCTACGGTCAGAGTAAAATGCCATTGAAGTATTACCTCAACAATATTGGGGTTCACATGGTCAAAATAAATACTATCAATACATCACCTCTACAAACTATAGATGACTTATTATACTACACTTTAAATCTTATTGACGGCCAACTATATCCGATAACATTTCTATAACCTTTTTATACCATCACTTGCCAATATAATCTATTGCATTAACATTAACTCACTATTTTCATAAGCATCAATCAAAACCATCTATCCAATGCATTAAACCATGCATTACCAATGTTCAACAACATTAAAAAATCTTGCATTACCTCCAAATGCATTAACATCATTTAATAAACATTTCTCAACATTAAACCATGCTCAAATCATGCATATATAGTGATTAATCAATTCATTAAAACAAGTGCATTTAAACCAATTGCCAAACCGGGTTCAAGAGAGAATTCATCCTTTACTTACTTTCAAGCTTAGACCAGCATTTCAAGCTTGATTTAAACCCCCAAACACAACTTTCAAATCTTTGTAAAGCTGTAAAACACATTCTCACCAACACGCAAAGTTTTGCTTGCCGATACGGTAACCACGCCTCTAAAGCTTTCAAAACGATCGTTCAAGCTTGAGCACCAACTTCCCCTATTTTATCCACACAAAAATAGAGGACTCAATGCATCAAAATGCATTCAACAATACAGCAACATAAATCCTCAACATCCACAACCTAATTTCACTCCACAACAACTGAAATTACCATCAAACATCTTCCAAATCTAACCCAGACAAAACCTAGCGTTTAAACCCATCAATTAACATCTAAATACACAACAAAAACATCCTTATACCTCCAGCATTCAAAAAACCACCACCACACCCCAAAAACTCACAACTAACAACCTAGAAAATTAACGATTCATATAGTTTTAGGATTCCAATGTTTAAGCTCACTTATTAACATTAATAAACATCAAAATCATGATTAGAATCAATCAACAATTCAGCAAAATAGAGTCTATTCGCAAATCCATCAATTTAACCAATTAAACCTCAATGTAACCAACTTTCCATAATTAAATCATCAAATCAAGTTAGAAAACATATGTAAAGGATCAATAACTTGGGAATTTCAATAAAGAACCTTATATTAGAGGAGAAGAATGAAGCTCACCTCTAAATTTGGCTTTCCTCTTAATTGGATTAATTTTCTTGAAAAAACAAGATCAAATCAAATAGGTTTTGTTAGGAAACCATTAAAATTCATTTGAAACCAAAAGAATGTTGACATCAAATATTTACTTGAGAAAATTAGAGTGGAAAAGAGTGTTTGGCTGGAGAGAAATTGAAAGAAAAGCTTTTGATGAAAAGTTAGTTACGTAAAGTTTTCCTTTAAAATGAATTATGAATTTAATCTCTCCAAAACCTTTTTATCTATTTTAAAACCTTTTTAAAATATCCAATTTTAAGAGAAAATTATGATATTAGAATTTGGCCAAATAGCTCCTTAAAGATTCTAAGTTTTGACCCTTTTATAAAACAATCACTAAAAACAGTTTTAAATCTACATTTTAGTCACTAATCAAAATGTCCAATTTTAAGACCCTTTTTTGTAAAATTGATTTTACCAAAATCATTTGCATATTAAATAATGATTTTAGATTATTTTTCTATATTTTTTCTCACCCAAAAATATTCATTTCAAATTAAATCTCGAAACTGACTCGAATACTCTAATCTGATCCATTAGACCGTCTAAACCACCTAAAAAAACTTAGGCCAAAAACTGGGGCGTTACATTGACATTGAGGTAGTGGATAAAAAAGGTACTAAAAATCAAGTAGCCGACCATCCCTCTAGGCTTGTGAATGCACTTGATCATGATAATTCACTTGATATCAAGAAGAATTCCCTAAGAAGAAATTACTGAAGGCTATGGCATTGTCGCGATACGCTGATATTGTTAATTTTATTGTTAGTGGTATTTTTCCTTGTAATTTTAACAACCAGGGGCAAAAAAAGTTCTGATACGATACACGCTACTATTATTGGGACGAGCCTTACATTTTCAAGCAATACGCTGATCAAATGATCTGGAGATGCATACCCGAAGAAAAGAAAGAAGACATCCTTTACCATTGTCATTCCACTCCATATAAGGGCATTTTGGAGGATAAAAGACTACTGAAGAGGTCCTATAGTCTGGATTCTATTGGCCAACCTTGTTTAGAGATGCTCAGGTGTACTACAAGGCTTGAGATAAATGCCAAAGAATGGGGAACATCTCTCGAGGGAATGAGCTACCTATGCAAGTTATCCTCAAAGTTAAAATATTCGATGTTTGGGGCATCGACTTTATGGGACCCTTCATATCCTCTAGTGCACACTTGTACATTCTACTGACAGTTGACTATGTGTCCAAGTGGGTGGAGGCCATTGCAACAACCAAGAAGGATGCAAACACTATCCTGAAGTTTTGTGCACAAGAATATCTTCATTCAATTTGAAGTGCCTCGAGCTATTATCAGTGACGATGGAAGCCACTTCGACAACAAATTAATTGCTAAGGTGATGCGTAGATATGGAGTTCACTATAAGATTACCATAACATATCATACACGGACCATTGGACAAGCCGAAGTGTCAAACTGAGAAATCAAATTGATCCTTGAGAAGGTGGTCAAGCCGAACTGCAAAGATTGATCCTTGAATTTGGATGAACCCTTATGGGCCTATCAGACCGCGTTCAAAACACCATTGGGCATGTCACCCTATAGACTTGTCTATAGCAAGGCGTGCCACTTACCAGTTGAGCTTGAGTATAAAGCCTTTTAGGCTATCAAAAAGATCAACGTGGACTACAAATTACCTAGAGAGAGAAGATTACTGGAGTTGAACGATCTAGAAGAGCATATTGCCTGGATGCTTATGAGAATGTCAAAATCTACAAAGAGAAAACCAAGAGATGGCATAATGCGAAACTACTGCCTCAGCATTTTGTTGAAGGCAAAAAAATTCTTGCTCGACAACTCTCGCCTAAAGCTCTTCCCGAGAAAGTTGAAGTCTCGTTGGTCCGGCCCATTCCAAGTTGTCAAGTTTTATCCACATGGTGCTGTGTACATTAAGGATCTCAAAGATGGCCAGATCTTTAAAGTCAACAGTCAAAGCTTCAAGGCCTATCAAGGAGCATCGGTCTATCATGACAAAACTTCAGTCGCGCTATTGGATGCTTAGGCATCTAGTTCTATCCCTTTTATTTTTTGTAATTTTATTTTGAGCATGAATTTACTTTTCCAGTTTTAGTTTTCCACAATTTATTTGTAGTTTTATTTACTTGTAATGTTTAAACTTTATTATATGTTTTTAGTTTATTAGTATTCTTTATTTGGTTTATATTGTATTTAATGTTTTATTATTTTTGGCAGTTATTAAAGAAAGAGACAAGGTGGAAAGTCCTCTGATGCCTCTGCTGATACTCTACTTTCTCATCTTATGCTAGGCCTACTCGCCAGCTGCTGCCTTTCTAGCCAGTTCAAGCAACGATATACGCTCATGTGCGATCAGGAGTTTATCTTGGAAGAAGGGATGGAGTTTACACCCACATACATAACAAAATTTGATGATGATGTGCTTAATGTTATCAGAACACAGAGGTGGCAAGCATTCATCCGAACGTACCCCGTAATCGTTTCATGGGTGCAGGAATTCTACACCCACACTGGTCATCCTAGAGAAAGATGGGTGTATGTTCGGGACAGGTAGGTAGACTTCTCTGTCGCTACTATTAGTTTTTACCTCTGAATCCCTATAATAGGGATACGCACTCTACCTTCATGGCCTTGGCCACCGAAAGAACTTATTCCCAATTTTTGCATGACCTTTGTGCTCCTAAGACCAAATGGGTAAGGACAGGAGCTCATATTAGAGCGGTGCGTTGGCGGCATTTATTGCCAAATTTCAAATTTGGGGCTCAATTCATCAACAACCGCCTCCTACCCACCAGAAATAAGACAACTGTCTCACTCCGACAAATGTTGATTTTACACTCTCTAGTGTGTGGGCATGACTTTAACCCTGCTGAGTTGATTTATGAGGCCATTATCCAAGAGCAACCTCAGGAAGGCGACATAAGGAATTGATATTTCCTAATCTGGTCACGGCTCTCTACAAGATGGACCAGGTGGACGAATGAGCTGAAGAAATTATCCTCTAGGCACCCACTAGGATGCTACCCTCGCGAGTGTGGGAGTTGAAATGGATTACATGCCAAGATACTACGTCAAATGCTCCAGCACCCAATCTTTTAATACCAGAAGCCATAACTGCCTTTTTTCAGCCATATTTCTCGTATGTCCAAGAATGTGATTTGGCAGTGAGAACCCTCTTCAATGAGTTGCTTCTAGATTCAAAGGTTGCATTCCAAAAGCTTCCCCTACAATATCTTATAGTGCCTGTTGTCGTACCCCAGCCGCATCGGCAAGATAATGATGAAGCCCCTACTACCCTGCTACACCAACATCAATGAAGACCTGCTCCTGAAGCTACCACTTCAATTCGCCATGCCAAGAAGACCTTAACCACTGTAGATAAGGGCAAGGGACATATGTACCCTGCACGCGATCCACCATCTCCACATCTCCAATAACTTCCTGGATATTAATTTTTCTTTTTTTGTTTTCCTTATTTTTTGTTTTTGCATATTCTTTTCCTATTGCATGTTTATTTTCTTGTTTTTTTTTTCTTTTTGCAGTGGGGACAATGTTTCTCTCAAGTTTGAGAGAGTGTTGTCATATGTAAAAAAATTAGGAATATTAATAGCCTAGTCAATTTTTCAGGTTTCATTTGCTATGGTTCTATTGTACTGAAACTGTTGTTGCGTTGACCATGATATTCCTATGATGAACTTGTGGTTAATTTTGTTTTGCAATGTGTTAAGAGCTTTAGTGATTTGAACTTACGATTAAAACTATTGTAGTTATACTTCACACGTTGCATGCTCTCTAAAAGTTTAAGAAGCCTTAGGGAAATTCTAGGTCAACTCTCTGATGTTGAAGCATAAGTTGATGATAATGAACTAAATGCTCAATGTAGCAATAAAAGGCTTAAATTGAAACTTCCAAAAAATTGAGAAAGAAATAATGTTCAAATTAAATGTTAAACTCGTTGCCAAAGGAAAATTGTTGATGGACACTCTAATATGCATCTTGCTAGCTTAGTACACTAGGTGAGTTGTGTTTGCTCCATTAAACTTTCTCAGGTAGGAACAGTAGCATAGCATAAGAGTGAATAAAAGTCTTCACAGGATGACTCTATTTGTAGGGCTCGGGGATGGGCTGTTTACTCTACTCCATCTTCAGGACTGAAGAGTAGTGATAAACTGAAGCCCCAATGATACAATTTAATGAAATAAAAAGAATTAAGGGAGTACAACATTGTGCTTAAAAGAAAAAGAAAATGCTAGGGCAACAATAGAGAGCAATCTTTGAAATTTTCTAAGTCCATTAAGTGATGATTGTACGTAACACAACATACACTACACCTACAGTAGAATTAAACCTAGGAACAAATCTGTGAGCTCTATTATATTGCATATCCTTATTTTTTCTAAGGATTAAATTGATGTTGCAGCATGTTTTGGAATCTTTGAAACCATAGCTTCGTTGGAACTTTTGAAACGATAGGTTTTGATCTTAGGTTTAGGTTAGTTTGCATTGCTTTAGGACAAACAATAGTTCAAGTTTGGGGTATTTGATGAGTACATAGATAACCTATAGTTTGTGCCCTTTTTACTTAGCTTTTGCATGTGTTTAGGCTCATATAGTTGCATTTATGAGTAGTTTGCATATAGATGCATGTAGTTAGGGAGTTATGGTGCTTGTGCTTAAATGAATATATATTTTGATGCATTTAATAGGGAAGGTAATGTTTTTTAGGCGTGCTTGTGCAGGAAGTAATCGAGGTACAGGAGAGATAGAGCATTAGAGTGGCATCCCTCTCGTGACGAACCAACTAAGCAAAAGAGTTAGAGATAAACCCAGACTTTTGGCACATGTGTACTTTCATCCGATATGAACTCTCATTGAATGAAATGGGAAAGCAAGATCCTCATTAAGAGGCTTCGCGTGCTTTAGGATTTCATAACCATAGTTTTGCCCCCTATATAAAGAAGACTTGGGCTACAAACAAAGAGAGCTTGATTTTAGACGGCAGCTCTTAGTCTTCAACTAACGGAGAACCACTGTAGTCGAGGGTCTAGAGGAGTCTCTACACAATTAGAGTTATCGAGAGAGGCTTGAGGAGTGCGGGACTTGCAGAACAGTTAGAGGGCTCGGAGCAGACATCGAGGACGCTTGATCTTGCTTTATAAAATGCCATGATCTTTACAACTTTTATTATGGATGTTATTTTCTCAAACATGAGCTAAATATTTTTGTTGGGTTTATTATTTTAGGATTTTATATTTTAATTACTTGTTCAATGCTATAGTCTTTTTCCTTTATCTATTATGTTCATCGTTCCTCATGCATAGTTATTGTCAGAGCTATCGAGAGAGGCCTTTTAATTATTGATCTGGGGATTAATATCGAGAGAGTTAAGGTAGACAAACGTGAACAGTGGAGCTTAAGCTGTCAACTTGGGTTCTAATCTGGCTTAGACATAAGTTTAGGATTTCAACGAATAATAAGAGGACTTGAATAGATAATAAAGTTGTTAGGGGTCACGCAGACATGTATTGTCATGGCATCCTTATTATCAACTTCTAGGTATCGATAAAATCATGAAGTTAATTAGAAAACACTGTCGAATAGGTAAATTCATAATTGGTTTGCACGACATGTATTGCCAACTACTATAGCATTCGAATAGTAATTAGCAAAATTCCTAGACAATAAACCCAACTTCCACAATTATCTGAATATCTGCTAAAGCAGTTGCTTGTCTTTGATCATTGCTACTTTACTTTTATTGCAATTAGTTTTGATAAACCACCATCAAATCAATATTTTCTCATTAACTCTTGAATACTATTACTTTGCATTTGGTAATTCAATCTCTGTGGGTTCGATACTCTACTCTATCACTTTATTACTTGATCAAAAAGTATACTTGCTCTTAATTGCATGCATATTTCACAAGCATCACAAAGCAATCAGAGGTATATCCGTGCAACCGGACCAGCGGTCCTCAGTAGCACGGAGGCATCTCCCTATCGAAGGCAATCGTGTGTCCGTAGCAACCAATACCCCAATTGGCATAAAACACAGTCATCTCAACATCCTTGGAGAATCACAATGTCGTTGGTATTGAATGGACGGAGGCATTTCATCAGTCTTTGTAGAAATAGTCAACAACTTTTTGTGGAGACAATCGATAGCTTTTGTAGAAATAGTCGATAATCGAGTAGAGGCGCTTTGATATTTTTAGAAACCGCCGTGATTTTAGAGGATTTGAATGGGCAGAGACGACTCAGCATGCCTGCATGGTGGCAATGCCGGAGGATGGAGGGTTATTTATTTGCATTCATTTGTCCGCACATTCATTCATTCATAGTAGTTACTCTCCAGGGTGCTTTATGTACCAATGGGCTAGCCCTTGTACCTTATAATTTTTTAGCAAAGAGATCATTCATAGAAAAGCATTTGGGGAGAGTCCCAACAATGTTGATTCCATTTTGTAGTCCAGCAGTGTTTACGGAGGAGGGTGTTGATGCTTGTAGATTTCAAATCGGGCGATACATGGTATACCTCCATCTTTGAAGGAGGTTGGATGTTGCAAAAGCATTGAGAGAATGCTTATCCAGAGAATGCTATTATTTTGGGGAGAAAGTCGATTGCTCCAAAAGAAGTCACTTCATAGGCTTTTAACAATTTATGAACTTATAGTTCTTTTGTGGGGCCGATAGAGAGGTTACTTCATAGGCTTTTAGAGTGTGGCCTCGATACGCTCCCGAGACGTTGACGGTGGACATCAGGTGTACCTTCTTCTCATGCCTGAAAAAATTTAAATCTACCTATGGGAATTTTAAGCTTTTGTCTCGCTGTTACCAGCGAAAAAACTAGGCACACCAGCCAAATTTTATGATAAATTAATTATCCAGAGATGGTTGACTTTGAGGAAGCATCTCGACTGATTCTTTTGGTTAAAAAGATGTCCACACTCACAGCACCAATTGTTGATGCCAAATTTGGGTGACACCAAATAAAGAGGTAGAGATTGTGGTCAGAGGAAGGCTTGGGGACGATGATGGGTGGTCCATTGGTCGTGGGATGAGCCAAGAGCCATAAAGGACCATGGTTGGTCGCTAGATCAGAAGGTCCACCCCTAGTTGACTTGGGGCCAAGAGGTGCAAATAGTTTAAGGGCAGAGGCTGGGCAGTGGTTGACAGCAGTCGGTGGTGGTTCACCCATTCTGATATGGGTGGAGAGCCACTGATCGTGATTGAGAGAGGAGTGGGTAAGAGTTGATGGACGTGATAATCCTTGTAGAGAATTCAGGGGTCGTCCCTTTTGTCTTCAGTCTTGGGGGTATTTATATCCCCTTGGAACTGTGGATGGTGTGATGCTTTAAAGGGACTGTGCCAAGACTAGTGATGGCTAGTGATGGGCTAGCAGGTCATAGCTTGAATGTTAGGTTGTGAGCTCTGTAGAGCTTGATAGTTGTCTTATTATAGTGCAGTGATCGAGCGTGGAGGTCTCTGAGGCTGACAGATTTGGATACGTAAGAGCATATAGGCTCTGTGATTGTTTAGAGCATGACGCATGGACAGTGATGATGTCTCGAGGGTAATTGTAGATCTCTAAGTGTATAACTAAGGCGATCTCTCTGGGGCTAGGGGTTATCCGGGGATGTTTGGTGGAGGTACAACAATAAACTAAACAAATAAAAGATAATAACCAAAAATTAAAATTGAGGGAAATCATTGATTTCGACAGTGTTCAAAGGTGATTAAAACTTAATCTGAAATAAAAAGGCTAATCACACAACATGTTCCCAAAGTTTTTAGACTTCACGAATTCGCCTATGAAAGTTTGCTTTTCTTTAAATCAAGTCTCAATTTCAATTAACCTTAAATGTTGAAATTTCAAAATTCAATCCAAAACTCTTAGCCTATATTTCAAGATGTGACAACTCTCCCCTCCTTAAAGGAATTTTGTCCTCAATTTTTTTTAACTTGATCATAGTTTCATAACACTCCAAAACAGTATAAGACGATTGATTGTATCGTAAGGTACATGTATTATCATTTGGTGCATCGTAGTTATCAAAATGTCTAGTCGAATAAACCAACCTTGGTTGTCTCGCTGTGGTACGATACAAATCTTGTCCCTGTGACCCCTAACCTCCAGCGGCGAATATAGAAAAATATTATCACCTGGGCCAATATAAATAGAACAAAAAATTTACTAACAATTTATTATCTAGACCTAACTTATTTGTGTAATTGTATCACTATTATTCAAAATACATAATAAAAATAAACAAATAAATAAAAGGAACCTACTAATATTAGGATAGTTCCATAACATAATATGACAACAAAAAATGTCTTTGAGAATTACTATAGCAGTTTAGCAAACACACTATAATTTTTATGGTATTACCAAACTAAATAATGAATAAGTGGTTCTAAACTAAATAATGAAGCGGTAGAAAAGAAACAATAAAATGCCCTAACTTTCAATTTTGATTGTTAGAAAATAATGAAACCAAAAAAAATTTTGGTTTAGATGTTTAGGGAAACTAAGAAAAGAACTATAAAAAATACCCTACCTCTCAAAATTAGGATATTTAGATATTAGTAAAAATAAAAAATGGCAGGAGATGGGGTGGGCCCTGGCCCAGGTAAACCCATCCCTAAATTCGCCACTGCTAACCTCTGTTAGTCGTACCAGCTAAGACTCCATAAGCTCTAGATCTAGTTTGAACACGATCCCTTCGAGGTGTTTGCCTTGAACCATGAGTCTGTGTTGAAGCTCAATTCGTACCATAAGGTTGTGGACAATCTTGTAGTTGGTGCCCCATAGAACCACATTCAAAGCATACACCGACTCTGTTATAACAATCACCCGGACGTCGTTTGTTGCAATAATCACAAACTGGAATTCTTGTAAACCTGGATGATCTCACAACACTAATAGTTGAACCGGGTTGAGCAACTGATCTACTCTCGATATAACTTGGTCGTGGCCTATCCTCTCGGAAATGCTTTGAAGGTCGGGAAGATAACTATGTATGGCCAGAATCTCTCCAAGGTGGAAGCCTATCTTCCTTCTATCTATCATACTCTTCTCGATCAACCTCATCCATAGTCTTCGCACTCTCAACTAGATCCTCGAAAACCTCCAACTATTAAGGCGCGGCCACTCGCCAAATATCATACTTGATACCCTTCTAGAAGTGCACACACATATCCCTCTCAGTAGGGATCATACTCTCAGCATACTGGCACAACCATACGAACTTTGTCACATATTCAGTCAGTCATATTTTTGCTTTAAGTTTAAAAATTCTTGTCGACGTTTTTCTAAGTATCTGGCACCCATGTATTTATTTCAAAAAGACTCACAAAAGAAGTCCCAAGTCATATGTTCATTCAGAGTGCGACTCTCAAGGTTTTTCCACCAATGGTAAGCCTATTTCTCCAACAAGGACATTGTACCCCTGAGTTTCTGCTATGGAGAGTAGTCTAACTCATCTAATTTTCTCTCAATGCTTTTTAACCAGTACTCTGCATCTGTAGGATTAACTCCTGTGACACCTTCAAATTCTCGGACCCCTTTATTTTAAGTCTCTCATCAATAGATCGTGGCACAGGTTGTGCTCTCACTAACCTCAGAAACAATCCAAGTAAAGCATCAATCGAGAAATTATTAGCATTCTAGCACAGATTTCCACCTCCAGCCACAAGTAGGGTAGTGGTGGGGGCATACAGATTAATATTGGATATTGGCAGATTATTACTAGTGACAGATGGGTTCATTTGGGGTGCCGACGAGTTATTTAAAGCATTATTGCATGATACATAAGTAAAAATTCCTTTTTTTCATTGATAAAATTCCTTAGCTAATTACCGACAAATATCTAAACATAAGAAAAACAAAGTTCTAATTAGGGACGGCATCAGAGTCTCAAAATTTAGTGGAAATGATTTTTAAAACATTGTTGCATGGCACATAAGTAAATATTCCTTTTTTTAATTGATAAAATTATGCATACAGATTTATTTTAAATGGGCTACACAGTTCGAGAGTTTAACATGACTCTGATATCACTAAATGTAACCTCACACCTGACCTAAATTATATGACCGAATCTGGAAGATCACATTAATCACTAAGATAACCTTAAATTTAATATTTTTTAAAATAATATACATAATAATAAATGTAGCGGCAAAACCATTAAAAACATATGGTATCTCTTCCAAATTTATACTTCTGAAACTAAATTACAATTTTCAAGTCTTTAATAACAAAAGAAAATACCATGCCACAAATTAAAAATAAAATAAATAAAAAATGTGTTTAACTGAATAAATAGAAAAGTCTGAGTCTTAATCCTCTGAAAGCCAAGCTCACTAAGCCTAGAATATTTTGAAAGGAAAAACTAAAAGGGTGGGCTAGAGAGCTCAGTGTGGTCAAGCATTGTACAATAACAAAAACAAAAAGTAACTAGAGCATAATTTATAAGACAACAAAGTAACACAAAACATACAAGTCATGTAGATGGATTAATGAGCCAAAATACTAATAAGATCACTACCCAAACCCACCATCCGACTCCAATCCAACCTTACTCCGTGACAGAACTTGGAACAAAAGTAGAAATTTTAGGTATTAATCAGAAGTAAAAATGTTCAATTTTAAATATAAAAAAAATTATTATCGGATCTCTAGAATATGATCTCCTAGAGCGTAGTCCCGCCTGATCTTCATCTTTCATCCGCCATCCCCCAACGAATGTAAGTAATACAACTCTATGAAGCATGTTGATGACATTAATCAAGAGATACTATGGTGACATATCAATTAACATACTTTTAGTGTAAATTAGAATTCAGAACATAGTAGATATTTTTAATAAAAAATTAGTACAATCAAACCAAGTGCATAAAAAACAAAGTTTGAAAATAAATCATAGAACATACAGAATTAATGTGAATACGATAACCAAAACCCTAACGTAATTTATTGTGAAATATAACAACTGAAAAGACACATACCTAGAACCATTCAATACTATGAATCTCGCCTAGCCATTTGGGAGGTTGATAGTTGTGACAGAGGTGTGAACATGGAGGCTGGCGTATCATGGTTGATGTGGGTGTGGGAAGACGTGTATATATATTAGGGGGTTGTCGAGGCTTTCCCATTCGGTGAGGAGCAATAGATTTAAAAGGAAGAAAGTACTGACACAGTGACACACAGACGTGATTTGGTTTGGTCAAGAGGGGACTGAGTCGAGGGTGGCTTACTGGGAATGTGGACGTACTGAGGAAGCAGTGGACAGTGAAGTAGCTCGGTGGGGGTGCAAAGATAGAGGGTTTTATTAGTGTTTAGTTTGAAAAAGAAATTTAAAGACTAAAATTTATATATATATATATTGTTAAGAAAATAAATATAATAATAGTAATAACAAAGGGTTTTAAACAAATAAAAGATAATAACCAAAATTAAAATTGAGGGAAATCATCGATTTCAGCAGTGTTCAAAGGTGATTAAAACTCAATTTGAAATAAAAGGGTTAATCACACAACATGTTCCCAGAGTTTCTAGACTTTATGAATTTGCCTATGAAAATTTGCATTTCTTTAAATCAAGTCCCAACTTCAAATTAACCTTAAATGTTGAAATTTCAAAATTTAATCCAAAACTCTTAGCCTATATTTCAGGGTGTGACAAACATTTTATCGGGTTTGAATTTAGCAAAACAGGCTACGAAAATGAACTCAGGGCGTCAAAAACCCCCAATAGGGTCCCAAAAAAATTTAACGTCGGTCAACGGTAACAACGGTGCAATGGCGAGGTGTGGATGTAGCGCATTGGGCTACGCAATTGGGCTGTGTGGTGCAGCCCAACAAGCCGGCCCAAATCAGTTTAGCAACGATTCAGCCTAACCGGTCTGGTTCACCCGGCCAATATCTGATTCAGCTGGCGAAGCACGCTCACGTGCAGGCAGCGGCGTGTGCGACGTCCTTCGATGGCCGAACGACGACAGCAAGCTCCAAATCCACTTCTTCGACGAAGGGGAGTTCAACTATGACCTCAAAACTCGACGGAGGGCTGTGGTTCCTTGCGAACAAACTTCCTCAATTCTTCTTTTTTTCTCACTCGGACAAATGGCAGCAACGACAGTGACAGTGCAACCACGGTCGAACTTTTCTCGATGAGGCAGAGTTAATGGTGGCGGCAGTGTCGACCACGAACAGCCGACCAGTGACGGAAATGAGTTGAAAGCACCCTTTCTCTCTAAAATTATTTATTTCTCTATCCTCAATTTCAAATCTGATTTCTTCTCTCCTTTATCATGCCAATTTTGATCCCATTTAATGCCCATCAACAACCAATGGATAAACTATACAAAGGGACATCAAACTTTTCAAAACTTTACACCTTGGTCTAAAAAATTTACTCCTTGCACATCTTGGTCTCCAAACCACTAAATTGGAATTCAAGCTCCAATTCCTCAAATTTAGTTCCCAAAACAAGACAAAAAAACCCCAAATTAAATATCTAAAAACTCAAATCCACAATCCGAACTTTTGACCCGCTATTTGGGTCGTTACACGGTCGACAGTGAATGTGGCATTGCTCTTTGGTGCTACCCCAATCGAAAATTGTTGTTTTCATATTATAATCAAATATCCCAAAATATTTGGTTGTCGGTAAGGGTTATCGTTTAAGCTCGCCAGCATATAAGGTTCAACGGAGGCGACGTGAGCGGAGGCGGTGACGATGAAGACTAGAGCACTAGGGTTTAGGGTTGAGGCTAGGGTTTGTAGATGATGGAGGATTTGATTCTAATGTTTTATTTAAAAAATACTATAAAACAAATATGAATTGTTTATTAAATCCAAATTCTAATTTTCTTTTGAAATAGTTTTGATTTCCAGTCGAATCCTTAAGATTTTTAATAATGATTCAAAAATCATTAAAAATTTAATGATGTACAACATTGTGTTGCGTTAGTGGTGTGCAGCAGTATGCGTCGCCTATTGTAGACTCATCCAAAAAATAATTACAACGTTCGAAATTTTTATTAAATAACACTAATTTCAAATTATTTCAATCTTATGAAATAATAAAAAAATCAAACTAGAAATTTAATAATAAAACAATAATATGATCGTAATATTTTTATTTTTTCTTATTTATTTAAGTAATTATATACATTAATATAAAGTACTGATAATATATATATAATTATTCAGTTTTAGAAAACAAATCGTGTTCATGTTCGTGGCATGAATGTAACGTATTAGTGATTTTTAATATAAGTTATATTGGTAGTTTTTTTTAAGGGAAGTTATATTGGTAGTTAATTTTATATAACTTTTGATCAGTTCATATATTCTTGTGGTATTATGTTAAATTTTAATTATTTTTTAGTATTTTTTATATCTCAATTTATTTAATATTTTATATGGATTGTCAAAATTTAATACTGATTATGTAATATAATTACACTTAAATATATTTATAATTATTTTTTAGTTCTCTTGCGTAGCAGGGATATAAAATCGAGTTAATATAAAAGAGTTAGAATTTACATTTAAAGATTTATCTTTATAATCAATTTCCTTAAATATAAAATGATAAAATTTATAATAATTTTTGCATAAAAAATTAACATGCCAATATAAATTTGATTCAAAACAGGCTTATTTAGAGAAAAGGTTAGTATTTAAAAAAAATTGGAAAATGGTATATACCAAAAATTATTTAGGTAAATGGTCCTTTTCTACAATACTGAGGGGAGTCGTTGCCCGCTGAAGACGAGTTTCATGGGATGGAGGAGTCACCGGCAGCAGTCAGGGACTTGGGGACATTTTTTTGCATTTTGGGACTAAAATGAAAAGAATTAAAATTAAAAGGAATAAAGTGAAAATTTATAGAAATACTTAAACCAAAACATGCATTTACCTTTTTTACTTAAACGTGTGTTTCCTACTCATTAAAACATTTTTACTTTCCATTTTATGGACTAAAACGAAACAAAATGAAATGAGATGCACAAAAACAGAAATTATTTTAAAGCATATTGGTGTTTGAATTATGTATACAATGCAAAACTTCCTCGTGTGGTGTTCAGGTGTCCAATTGAGGTGGTTTTTTTATTCTACATAACTTTTCGAGATCTACATACTGGGAAGAGACGTAGTTGCATCGTCGTCATTTTTATCCTGAAAAACATATTTTAGATTTTTTAGTTTTTATCGAAACTTTTAACATTTTGTCTTCGATCTTTTTTTAACTTGTCGGACTTAAAAATTATATACCACTATTTATAGAAATTCTATATGTGCACTTCTCATTTCTTGAGTTTTTAATTTTGGCCCATGTAATTTTAATTCCAATTCAATTGAGTCCCTGAAATTTTACCATAAGACCAAAATGGAATATTTGAGAATGCAATAACATTACACAGTTTTCGAGTGTATTATAATTACACAATTACAATAAATTTTTGTCCATTATTTAAAATTTTTTATTTTGTCCCTCTAATTTGAATGCTTTTCATTTTACTCTAGAAACGAAAAAAAATCCCAAAATCGTCGGCAGCTGCCATGACTCTCCAACCCCATGAAACTCGTCTTCAACTGGCGATGACTCCTATTGATACGGTAGAAATAGTCATTTTCCTAAATAATTTTTGGTATGGACCATTTCCATTTTTTAAAATATTGACCTTTTCTTCAAAATACATTTAATTCTATTTATTAAATAGAGATATTATATTCTCATGTCGGGATTCAAACACATACAAGATGAGACAATGTGAGTATCCTTAGCCACTAGGCCAATTAGTGGATTTCACAAAACACTTTTTATTAATTTTAAAGTTTACAACTATAAATTCAAAAAGATTGGATTTCATGATTCAAGCCCTCTTAAACATAACCTTGAAGGGTACATCACTGAGAGCCAGACGCCTAACACCAGCATCATCGATAAAAACACCCACATCCCTACACAATACTTTGCAGAAATTACAGACAGTTGGGCAGAAAACAAGCTTGTAATCATCTTCATACTTCTCGATCTTAAGCCAATTGTCAACAGTTTCACGACCAGGCTTTCCTTCCACACCACCACTTGTAACAAACCACTGTCGTGTCGAATCATCGAAACTGGAAAGCTTCCAGACGGTAGACTGGACACATATTGTCGCAGCAGAAAACTTGATGTTGTGCTCGGTGGAGACACGGATAACACCTTTCTTGGTATTAAAAGATGTGAAGGTTACCGGGAGACCATTTGACACCTCCAGCTGCTCTTGAACAACGTCGATTGGGCAGGACTTGTTGCCGGTGCTGGCAAGAGCCAGGCCACCTCCTTGGCCACGGAAGACCGGAAGGATGTAATAGTCGGTGCCGGTGCGGAGTATTTTGCTGGAGATGTCGAGCACCGGATCAGGTGCGGCATTGGAAGTTGCGCACAGGATAAAAAAAATTCTTTTAAGGAACTCGAACTTGACATATTTATGATGCATAAAAGTATCTAATCTAATTAAATAAATCTAATAATTAAATTAAAGTTAACAATATTTTGTATATATTTTAAATTATAGTTAGTGAACAATTTAAAATCAAAAGTTTAAAATTATATTAAATTCATTTAGCGAATCTAAACTCACAAACATAATTTATTTTTTAATATAATTATAGATAATTATTAGAATTTCAAAGTAATAACCAACCCCTTTTATTTTTTTTCAAAGGGAAATTTTATTTTTTAGGTTTAAAACAGGTATCTGACTTATTGGTCGACTAATTCGATTTAAATTTTACTAATGCCCCATATGGGGAGACACTCTCAAATCCGATTTTTCGCATTCACAACGTCAAGATTCGAACATATGACCTTGCTTTAAGGACTTAGTGTCTCATCCAACTGAACCAACTCATTGTTGGTTCAAAGTAAAAATTTATTAATATATAATTTGATTTGTTTCATCTTGTGATTCGAATCGTGACAATTACCTTTGGAATGTAAACATTTCTCTACTTAATAAAAAAAATGGTATAAATGTAATCCACTTGAACAAAAAAATCTCGAAAAGTAAAATTGATAAGATTTTTTTTTTGAATAGTCTAAAAATGATTACAAGGTAGTATCTGTTCATTCAAAATCTTAACTCTTTGACAATGCGCATACACCTTGTTTACAAAACAATTTGAACCCGTGTCTCCTAGGATGAATATCATCCACTTTTTCACTAGGACACTTGTTGGGTTCTAAAATTGATAAGATTTCGAACATCGCAAAATACAAACCACATCGTTATTAAATATTAACCACTAAATCGTATTTTTCAAACTAGTACGTTAATTTTGATCGGATAATCTTATATTTTTTCCGATAAATTTATAAGTTATAACCCTTAAATAAAATTACAACTATTAAGAACCCAACAAGTGGCCCCGGTGGAAAAGCGAATGATGTTCATCCTAGAAAACTCGAGTTCGATCTCTTTGTCTGCAAGGTGTGTGTGCATTGTCAAAGGGTTAAGAATATGTATGAACATATACTAATTTATAATCACCTTTAGACTACTCAAAAAAATTACAAAGTCAAACATTAAAATCGAATCGTATCAGGAAACCGGTTTTATATTAGATGGAAGTTGCACGATGTACATAAAGTTGTAGAAATTAGTGATAGAGTTAGATTAAGATTAAGAATATAGGCATTTTTAAATCAATATCCTCTTTTTATTAATTAATTAATTAGAAGAATGACCTCATCTCAAATTATTAATTGGAAAAAGACCTCGCATTCTGCGTATAGGGAGTTCTACAAAAAATTGAAGGGACATAACAATTTATCGCCTCACTTTATTACACTGAACTCGCTTCCTGCAGATAACGAGTTCAATGAATATCGAGCCATTACTACATGGGCCGATAGGTATGTTCGAGGGGATTTTTCAGGATGTTAATCGGGGAATTTGCATAAATTTTAAGCTTTGAGGCGTAGTATTAGAACTTAATATTTAGGATCTTTTAAATTAATATTACAGATCTTAAATTATTCAAGATAATATTTTTTTAATTAAAAGGATCTTTTTAAAATATAAACATACTATTTTAAGATAATAACTAAAAAGATATTAAAGTTTCAGATATACGTTATTTTCATAGAATATATATTTATCAGAATATTAAATTATTCGAATCCATATTATTTAGATAGAATATTACGTTATTGTAAAATATTTGTAAATAATATTTGTAAATATAAAAAATAAATTAATAAATTGTTTTTTATTTATTCTAATAAGTTAATCTTATCAGTTCTGAACATCCACGTCAGACTAAACTCGTTGTTTGTAGGAAGCAAGTTCAGTGTCATAAAGTTCGGCGATAAATTGCTCTATCGCTTCAATTTCTCATGGAACTCGCTATACGCAGAAAGCAAGGTCTTTTCTCAATTATTAAAAGGGATTATTTGAAAAGGTCATCCACATAGGATGAAACTCGTTTTCTGCAGGTAGCAAGTTCTTTAAACGCTTTTTGTAAAACGTGAGATATTCTTATGTGAAAAATTTTAGATTATTTTTTTTAAATACTCTAAAATGAAGTTCATTTTTTTAATTAAATAATAAAAAAGGTATATTGATTTAAAATTGCCAAGAATATATCATGGTGAGACGGCCCACGCAACCTTGAACAATTTCTTTATTATTGTATAATGATTATTTCCAGCAGGAAGAGAAGATCGTCATAATCGGAACCTCTTTTTTATTAGAAAATAAAACAAAATGTACCATAAAATAATAAACGAAATTTATATGGATTCAACTTTTATAATAAACGAAATTTATGTGGAATAAAACTATCTAGTTCTAAATACTAATGATATCAGTAAAAAAATTTGATCTGACCTAATGCTCTCTACTGGAAACCCTACTATTACCATTGCCCCACTTCTATATGGCAGTGCGTGTGGCCGGCCACCGAAGGAGGGAAACCTGGTTGTGGTGGCACAGACGTTGGAATGCCCGGCCTCGCCAACGGCTCTTGAGGGTAAGAACATAGCAAAGAAAGGGAGGAGCGAACTAGTCTCGATGGTAGATCAGGTTGCGTTGCCATGGAGGCTAATAGGAGTGGTCTACCTAACGTGGGAGTTTCGAATGATGAACAGGTTTCTCCGACTGCGGTGGATGATGTGGGCGGTGCCCAGCCGACAGCAGAAGTGAATGCATCCGCAAAGGCTACGTATGCAACCATTGTTGATAAAGGATCGGGCAAGGCAGATTCGAAGCAACTTGACATTCAGTATGTGGAAGAGAAAGTTGTGGTGCTGGAGGAAGATGTTATTATTGATCGATCGAATCTGATACCCTCGATGCAATTCTCGGATAGGGTGCACAATCAAATTGATCGGAATGTGGGCAATACGATTATTGTTCGCCTACTTGGGAGGAAGATTAGGTATGCTATGTTGTTGAATCGTGTGCGAGCGATGTGGAAGCCTATTGGGGATATTCAATTGATTGATATCGAGAACAATTACTTTATTGTTAGGTTCTCTAATGCTAAGGATTATACAAAGGTACTCATGGATGGACCATGGACAATATATGAAAGTTATTTAATGGTTCAGCGTTGGAGTCGATCGTTCTCTCCGACAGAAAAGCATATGTCCCAAGTTATTGTGTGGATTCGTTTATCTGGGTTAGCGTATCGCTACTATACAAAAGCTTTGTTCCGATGTATTGCGGCCTTAATCGGGCGAGTAGTCAAAATAAATTATAGAGAATGACGTGGAAAATTTGCAAGACTAGTCGTTCTTGTGGATTTAAGCAAGCATTTGTTATCTAGCATCCGAATTGATGGTAAGGTGCAACGTTTTTAGTATGAAGGGTTGCAACAGATATGTTTTGGTTGTGGGGTACCTGTAGACACTCTCAAGATCAATGTGAAAGCTTAGAAGCCGCTAGAGAGAATGAAGAGACTGTTAAGAACTCGAAATAGGGTGTTTTTCACTCGGAGGAGACTGCATCGAAGGAGGAAGAGTTGTTTAGTCCTTGGATGGTTTCTGAGACGCGCAGGCGTCGGCCACCTTTGCGGTCATCGAGCGTTAATATGGATGCTGGTAAGAAGGCATCTGGTGGCTCTAGATTAGCTGCGTTGGTAGCTTCGGATGAATATAGGGTGGAAACTACAGCTTTGAATAATGTTTCGGCGACTCAGGCACCGGTTAGTGGGGGTCCTATTGTGATACAAAAGGCTATTGCTAAGGGTAATAATGTAGCTAAGAATGCGGCATATATGGCATCCAACCCGGATAAGCGTTCAAAAGACGTGACTAAGGAAACACAAACTGAGGTAATGAATTCTTTTGTAGGGGTGATATCTACGGTAACTGGCCAAAGTGCTAAGGTGGTGGTTCATAATTCAGGAGTCAGCTCAGGTAACCATTCGGCGATCAAAATAGTTGAGCAAGGAATTAAGGGACGTGGGGGCTTGAATGTGGCTAGATTAGGGAGTTTGAAAGGGAATGGTGCAAAAAAATATTAGTCGGGGGTTGAAGGTTAGAAAACCAGAGGATTTTCGTACTTTACTTCGTCCTATATTGGCAGTTGGGTCAAAATACTCATGAGCAAATCACAGATATGAGTGTTAGGTAGTTTTCAGACCCAGGGGATCCTTTGAGGAGTGGCAATTCAGGATTACATTCTTTTGATGAAGAGGATATGTTTGATATGTATGATGAGGATGAGATGACGGACATGGAAAAGGTGGAGCAGCCTCTTGCAGTTTAAGGTACCGTTTGCTTGTTCTACTTTATTTTAATGATTAATATTATATTTTGGAATTGCCAGGGTACGGCGAGTCCTGCTTTCATGCATTATTTTTGGATGTTTCGCTTGCATTATAAGCTGAATTTGGTTACTTTGTTTGAGCCGATGATTAGTGGCTCCATGGCTGATAATGTGATTGCTCGGTTGGGTTTTGTGAATTCTGCGAGTGTCGAGGCACATGGTTTCAGTAGTGGTATGGTTGTTATGGGAGGATTCAGTGATTGTTGAAGCTTTGCACATTTCGAACAAGTTTATCATTGGGAGGGTTCGTGAAGCTAGTAATACTGATTGGGTGCAATTCATGGCTTTATACGTCAGCCCATGTTTCATGATTCGTAAGCATGTTTGGTCACAACTTGAGGGTCTTACGCCTAGGGATGATACTCCTTGGATTATGGGAGGCGATTTCAATGCCATTCTTACTGAAGATAAATGATCGGGAGGGGCAGCGAATAATGGGGATAGTAGTCGGCTCTTTTGCAATTTTTTGTTTCATTTAGGATGATCGATTTGGGTTTTCTTAGCAATCCTTACACTTGGAATCGTGAGAATTTATATCAAAGGATGGATAAATGTTTAGTGAATTTGAACTGGTTTAACTACTTTCCTAATAATCATGTGTTACATCTTGAGAGGCTTGGGTCTGACCATTGTCCGTTGTTACTTCTAATGTTAGAGGATTTTTAGGGGGAACATGTTCGTCCCTTTCATTTCATTGCAGCTTGGCAGGACTACCCTGAGTTTTAGGATTTCTTAAAGGCAACATGGAAATGAGATCTCTCGGTGGTGGATAATGTGGAACAGTTTTGATCAACCGTGGGGATATGGAACACCGAAGTGTTTGGGCTTATCGGACGTAAGAAGAGTAGGTTACTGGCACGGCTTAGGGGAATTAATCTTGCGTTGGCAAGGTGACACTCTAATTCTCTCATCCGGCTTGCTGATAAATTATGAAAAGAGCTTGAGTTGGTGCTCGAACAGAAGGAAAGTCTTTGGAGACAAAAGGCTTGTTCACAATAGTTCTTAACAGGTGATCATAACACAAAATTCTTTCATGCTTCAGTACAAGCTCGGCGGGGGGCAAATTATGTTTTTGATTTGAAATTAGATGATGGTAATTGGTGTTTTGAGCAAGACAAACTTTCAGAGTTGGCGTTAAACTATTACAAGGTTTTATTCACAAGTGCAGCTAGCCAGTGGGGTAATTATGCAAGTCGAGGTTTGTTTTCTTGTGTGTCGCGGGCTGTTTTGGACCATTTAGATATGTCTCTGTCAAATAAAGAAGTGTATCGTGCAATTTTTGATATGGGATCTTCTAAAGCACCCGAAATTGATGGCATGAATGTCGGATTTTACCAGAAGAACTAGAGCATTTTTAGACTGTCGGTATATAATTTTATTCATGCGATTTTTACTTCAGGATTAGTCTCAGAAAATATCAATCAGACGTTGTTGGTTCTCTTGCCAAAAGTCATGGTTCCAGACTCTATCACTAAATTTTGGCCTATTAGCCTATGCAATGTCGTATATAAAACTATCATGAAGGTAATTGTCAATCACCGTAAGCTTTACCTGCCATAATGGGTATCGAAAAACCAGACGAGTTTTGTTCTTGGTCATTCAATCACTGATAACATAATTATTGTCCAAGATGTGATACATTCGATGAGACGAAAGAAGGGTTTAAAGGGGTGGATGGCTTTGAAAACCGATCTTGAAAAAGCCTATGATCGACTTGAGTGGGGCTTTATTACAGATACACTCACAGATATTAGTGTACTAGGTAGGTTGAGCTCACTAATCATGCAATGCATGTCCACTGTGTCTATGCGGGTTTTATGGGATGGTTCGATGTTTGACTCTTTTCGTCACGAGGGGTATATGTCAAGGCGATCTTATTTCGCCTTATTTGTTTGTTCTTTGCATGGAGATGTTAGCTCAGAGTATATAGTGTGATATCAGAATGGATGACTAAAAGCCTTTTCGTACGTCACATGTCGGGCCTCCCATCTCTCATTTATTTTTTACCGACGGCATAATCCTCTTTGCGAAAGCTTCAATGAAGCAAATGCAATTTATTAGTCATGTTTTGGATTCATTTTGTATGGCATCAGGACACAAGGTTAGTCAAACAAAAACAAATATTTTTTTATTCTAATAATGTTTCTACTTCTCTTCGGTAAAGTATCAGTGCTGGATTTGGGCTTCATGAGGTGTCAGACCTTGGCAAGTATTTAGGGGTTCTATTATTGCATCAGCAGGTTACTTTGGCTTTTTATCAATTTCTTGTTCTGACAATACAGAAAAAGTTGAGCGGTTGGACTACGAGCTCTTTATCACTGGCGAGACGGATTACGCTAGCAAAAGCAGTGTTATCTGCGATTTCAATGTATACGATGCAAGCAGCTGTTCTTCCAAAGAGGACATGTGTGGAATTAGAGAAAATCATTCGCCGTTTTGTGTGGGGAATTACATCAAACAGAGGTGGTGTTCATTTAGTTAAGTGGGATGAGGTATGTCGCCCTATGGAGCATGGTGGCCTTGGATTTTGAAAGCTTCAGGTTCAAAATAAGGCTTTTTTAATGAAGCTTGCATTTAACTTAGTTGCATGTAAAGAGGCGTTATAGGTGACGTTTCTCCGCGCAAAGTATAAATGCATTAATACGATACTTTTGGTGCTTAAAAGTCAAAACTGCTCTCGGTTATAGAAAAGATTAAGCTCATTTTGGTATGATGAGCGGCAAAACCTTAATTGGAGCCTTGGTAAAGGGGAGTCGGTGGATTTTTGGTTTGAATCTTGGGTGGGTGACATTGGACCGTTGGTGACTCACATTTTGCCGATGAATGATCCTAATGTACCACATGTCTCGGCTATATCCATGGTTGGTGACACAGGTGATTGAAATTGGCCCATGTTTCAGCATATGTTGTTGGTGCATGTGCTGTTGCACATTGTCGTAATCAAGCCCCCCATGACGCAAGTAGAAAGGGATAAAGTGGGATAGAGCGTCGGTGTGCTGAACCGTTTCACGGTGAGATCAACTTATTATGTGAGCGCAGCTACCTATACGAGTGATACCGGTAATGTGTGGAAAGTGATCCACAAACATCGGGGGTTACAACGGATTCATATTTTCTTGTGTCTTGTATGTTTGAATCGTATTATGACTAATGTCGAGCGAGGACGTCGTCATTTAACTATGGATACTCTTTGTCTGATTTGCCATATTGTGCCAGAAGATGTGGATCATGTTCTTCGAAATTGTGTGTCTACAGCAGCAATATGGTGTTCATTTGTTAGACAAGACAAAATTGATGAATTTTTTGGGTTGAATACACGGGAGTGAATTGTTGCAAACCTCACTAAGCAGGATTATTTTATGAGTAATAAACCGGATTGGGACATTCTTTTTGGTGCACTGGTGTAGTATTTTTGGAAGGCCCGCAATGCAGTTATTTTTAACAATCCGATGGGGGAAGTGAGTCAATGGTACAGTTAAGCCGGCGAATGCTAACAGTGGCTTTGAGAAGGGGGCTACGCAACATAGTGCAGTTGATACGTTACCGTCGTTACAACAAGGTTTGGAAATTTGGCATCCACCCAAGCAAGGTTGGGTGAAATTGAATACGGATGGGGCTCGGCATATGGCTTCAGGAGTTGCTTCGTGTGGAGGGGTCCTTCGTGATCATACGAAGGACAGGATTTTTGGATTTTTAAAGTTCATAGGGATTTGTTCTGTTATTGATACTGAGTTGTGGGGTGTGCTTGTTGCGCGTAATAAGTGCTACGCAATTGTGCAAGTATACACGTTGCAAGTTATAGTATAAATGATATCGTCTCCACAAGGATTGGTGCCACTTCAAGAATCTAGTCTATTGCATTGTAAAAAGTAAAAACACAAATAAAGGATTATAAGAGTTTAACTAATAACTAAACTAGAAAGCAATAAAGTAAAAGAATGAATGAGATCAAATGAGAGAGATAGGCCAGGTTATCGTGACTTGAGGTGTGATAGCCGATTGGATCGTCTTGGTAAAAGAGTGCACGGGCAACTCAGTTGCCGTGGCAACTTGCAACACGGGGTTGCCTTGGCAACTAATCGATGGTTGCCTGGGCGACTAGTTGGGCAACTACTTGGGCGTCTGGGCAGCAACCTTCAAGGCTCGGCAAAGCGTTCTTCAATGGTTTCTTCTTATCCCTAAGTCGAAACTCTAGTTACTTGTGCATGCCTTGATAATATATCTCTGCGTGAATCAAGGGTGAACAACAACCAATCTTGCGCTCCTCTTAGCCGTTGAAATCCTTAACTTATTCCTAAGCCGGATTAATCTTCACCATCAATAGATTGAATAAAGATCATATTCATTCATTTCTTGAAGCTAACTCTCCCGATATTAGATAAATAGATGAAGTTACGAGATCCTCTCCCAATTCACTCGCAAACAAGAATAAGAACCAATAATGAAAAACCTTGAATAGAAAAGTGCAAACTCTTATTACCTAAACAAAATCTAATAGTTTCTCACAACCACAAAACACAATAACCATAGCCAAATAGATTTAGTTCATGGCTAGGTTCCAAAGAAACACAAGATAAATAATCCCTAGCATGAACCTAATTGAACAAGAAAGAAAAAGATGAGGAAGGAAGCTTGTCGAAATCCCTTTGCCCTAGATGCTTGTCGAAAATTCTCTCCTCTTGCCCTCCTTTTTAGTTGTCAAAATTCCCCTCTCTTGCTCTCCCTTCAAGTTGACGATATGACCTCTTATTTATAGGGCTAGGTCAAAGTCCTTCTTTGAGGAGGAAGTTAAGTTGGAATTAAATTATCTTTAAAGAATATAATTCTTTATTATAATTATATTCCTACTAGAACTTCTCCTATCTTCTTGGAATTTAATTCTTCTTTAATCTCTTCATGGAAATCAAATTCCTTTGGGATTTAGCTTTGCTCCACGTCATCTTGGGATTGTCTAGTCATCAATTTCGACTACCATATCACCTTGTTCTTTGTCGACAATTGCCCTAGCAACTGGCTCGGCGTCTCCTTCATGCATTGCCCTGGCAACTAGCTCGGCATCTCCTTCATGTATTGCCCTCGCAACTAGCTCTAGCCTTGCTTTGGCAAGTGATCCTGTACATACACACAAAACACACCGAAGCAGCATCTTTTCCCACAAAAACTACCAAGTTATGTAATCAAGCTCAACGATGGAAGGAAACATGGATTAATGCATGAATGGCTAAGTATGCAACTAAAATGAGCCTAAGTCTAACAATAATATGAGTAAAAAGGGTAAGAAAAATAGTACTTTTAAACACTTATCACACCCACAAACTCGAACTATTGCTTGTCCTCAAGCAATGCAAACTAATAATTACCTGCCAAGACTTCAATTTTCACAAACTTAGCTTTGAACTTGATTTCAATTCTCAGAACCGGGGCACAAAGTATGATTGGCTTTTCATTTTTTGGAAAACTTAGGAGTTACTCGGAATCAAACTATAATGCTTGTGAGTGTGTGCGGAGTTGTGTGCAATTTGATTTTTCGGATTCTATGCAAACAAGAGGTTTTCAAATTACTTCATTGGGTTCTTTTTAACTTGTTTTAACTAGAGCCAGTTTTGGGTACCTCTAGTGTTTTGTTTTTAGTTTTATTCGACTAGAGCCAGTTTCGGGCACCTCTAGCGATCAATTTTTTTAGCACATACTAGAGCCAGTTTCGGGCACCTCTAGCAATCAATTTTTTTAGCACATGCTAGAGCCAATTTCAGGCACCTCTAGCATTCATCCAATTTTTATTCTAATCCCCCAATTTGTTAATTATCAACCTAATTTCACTATAATTCCTTAAATCAATCAAACCACAACAGTGTTTTATCACATTTAGCATCATAGTAAAATTCTATGTTTTTCCATGGTTATCCTACAATAAAAATTCTATCAATTAAGTGCATTGGCAAAGTCATCATCGGATATTCATCAAATCTAAGCAATTCTTGTTCCAACTAAAGGCATGGCAAGCAATTTATGTATCCTAAGTGTAATACTTAAGATGAATGCAACTAAACATGGTAACTACTAATAACAATCCCCCCCAAACTCGAGTGAGGCATTGTCCTCAATACGTGCATTAAAGAAAAATAAGAATAATGTAAAATAAAATGCAAACGGGAACTTACTCCGAGAGTTCGTCATCGTGGATGATTAGTTTCCTTTTGGTCGGTGTCTTGATTCTCTTGCTTGAACGCGATGGTTGTTTTCTTGTTGCCGGTGGTGGAATCGATCCTCGTACAGGGTTGTCCTCATCGTTATCTTCATCAGTGTCGTTGGCTTTTTGCATGGAGGATTCAATTGATGCGGTCTTTGCTGGTGCAATGGAGGACTCGTCCGAATCTAAAAAATCAGAAAATGATTCCGTAGGAGTTGATTCAGGCATAGGTGTTTTACCTTTGCCTTTTGCAGTGGTTGCCGGGATGTCTTTAGCTTTGGTTGACGTGGCATCTTCAGGGTTGGTTGTCGGGGCATTTGCTTGTGCAAGCACGATGTAGGTTACCGGGGCATCATCTGTTGTGGTTGCTGTGGCGACTGCTTCATTGGTTGTCGGGGCAAGGATCTCGGCAGGAAAGATTGGGAACGGCACGCGACTGTCCGGATACTTTTCTAGGATAACTTGGGTGATGGCATTGTTGTGCTCCTTCATGTACCGCATGAACATTAGTTGCCGGTCTTCAATTTGCCTTAGATGGCTTGCCAATGGTTGCAATAGTTCTTCAAAGTGTCCCGGGGTTGATGGCCGAGTTGCCCGGGCGTTAGGTGCTTGGGTATTAGGGATTGCCGGGGCGGCAGGAGTTGCTGCGGCAATTGGAGGCCTTAAAGATTTTCCCGGTGCCTCTCCCATTAGCTTTCGGATTTGTGCTTGATTCCAACCGGACTTTGGTAATGCCTTTTCATCGGTGGACTCACTTGGGACATGCATCTCCTTGCAAAGATTGGAAATTAAGCAAGGGAAGAAAAGAGAACCCTTATCTTTTGAGCTACATACAAAAATCTCATCACAAATAATTTTTCCAATGTTAATGATGCGATTATGCAAAATAGAATGTATGAGCAAAAGACGTGGTATATCAACGGTAGTATTGCGTGTGGTGAGCATTAAAGAAGTTTTAACAAACTTATTCCATAGTTTTGCCTCAGGTTTAAGCCGAAGGCGATTTACCGTGCCCTTGTATTTACCGTCGTTCTAATGAGTTCCCAGTTGAGTGAGTTCTTGAAGCACCTTGTCGAGTTGCTTGGGCGTGATTTGATCAACGAAGGCTTGATGCTCGTCCTTCTCAATGTAAAGCCCGTAAAAGGTGTTGATGTTTTCGGGGCTTATAAGTATGGCCTTGTCACGAACAAAAACATAGGGATTATCCGGGTTAGGTGAGTGAGCATAGAATTCTCTTACCCATGAGATGTTGCCCGGTTTCGATTGATGGCAAAAGATTTGCCACTTTTGATGTGCAATCCTCTCGAAGATGAATGGTTCAAAGCCGAAATCTTGATGAGAGTTGGAGTATTCAAAGCCTTGTTCTTCATAAATCTTTCAGCTTTCAAACTTGGAGTGAAATCTTTCTTGAACCACCGATGTAGCAAACTTCTTGTATCTTGGTTCTTTGGAGGAACTTGGATGAACTAAAAATTTAATTTTGGATGCCATAGATGATCTTGGTTGTGAGTTTTGTAAAAACAAATAAAAGAAAAGAAAAGAAACTAAAAAGTTGCAAGATAAAAAGTAGGAATAGGTTAAGGGTGATGGGTTTATAGAAAAGATAGGTGGTAAATATGGTGGGTGGGATTAGAGGAAGATGAAAAAGAGGGTTTTGGGTTAAGGGAAGGGTGACGGCAAGGGGAGTTTGATTAGGGTAAATTGGAGGCTTTATATAAGCCTTAGATTCAGCCCATTAATTTCCTTGTTGAAGATGTTTTCCTTCTTGGATTAAAATTCCTCCTTATCTTGAACTCTTTTCCTACAATTCAAAGACAAATCAAATAAGGATTAAAATTAAAGATAAACTAATAAAAGAAAATAAATAAAGATGTATAAAGGGATTCTTAAACTTAAAAAGATAAAAAAAAAAGAAAATCTATACTAAAAATAATAATAATCAGAAATAATAAAAAATAAATAAATAATAGTTCAAAAAATAAAATAAGAAATTAAACAAAAATAATAAAATAAAATAAGAAAATAAGAAAAAAATAAAAAAAAATATCAAAGGGAGAGCATGCTCATGCATCTCCTAAGTTGACCACTTCTTTGTTACGTTCCACATGGGCACTGTTGTAGTGCTTCAATCTTTGTCCATTAACTTTGAATTCATGTTTGTCAGTGATGGACTTGATTATCACGGCACCATGGGAGAATGGTTTGACAACTTTGAATGGTCCCGACCATCTTGATTTCAGCTTTCCCGGGAAAAGTTTTAGCCGAGAATTGAATAAGAGAACTAGTTGCCCTGGCATGAATTACCGCGGCAATAGTTTCTTGTCATGCCATTGCTTTGTTTTCTCCTTGTAGATTCGTGCATTGTTATAGGCGAGTGCACGGAATTCTTCTATCTCATTGAGGTCCAACAAACGCTTTTGTCCGGCACTTTCCCAATCCATATTCACGGTCTTGATTGCCCAGTATGCTTTGTGTTCGATTTCCACCGGTAGATGGCATGTTTTGCCATAGACAAGTCGGAAGGGGGACATACCTAAGGGTGTTTTGAATGCAGTGTGATATGCCCAAAATGCGTCATCTAGTCTTAATGACCAATCCTTCCTAGAGGGATTTACAACTTTCTCGAATATACCTTTCAATTCCTGGTTGGAAACTTTTGCTTGCCCGTTGGTTTGTGGGTGATATGTCGTGGCGATCTTGTGTGATACGCCGAAGCGTTGCAACATCTTGGCAATAAGTCTGTTGTCAAAATGCTTGCCTTCGTCACTAATAATTACTCTCGGTATCCCAAACCGTGTAAATATGTTTTTCTGCAAGAATCGTTGCACGGTCTTGGAATCGTTGTTGGGAACTGTAGCTACCTCAACCCATTTAGACACGTAGTCGACGGCAAGTAGAATGTAGAGGTTGCCGAATGAAGATGGGAAAAGTCCCATAAAATTGATCCCCTATACATCGAACAATTCTACCTCGATGATGTTCTGGAGAGGCATCTCATGTTGTCTAGAGATATTGCCCGTCCTCTGGCAATGATCACATTGCTTGTAAAAGTCTTGGGCATCTTTGTACAATGTTGGCCAATACAAACCGGATTGCAAAACTTTGGCCGCGGTACGAGTTCCTCCAAAATGTCCTCCATAGGGTGAAGAATGGCATTGCCAGATTACATTTTGTTGCTCTTCTTCAGGGACACATCGGCGTATAACCTGATCTGCACATTGTTTAAACAAAAGAGGCTCGTCCCAAAAGTAATGCTTAGCATCATGGCGGAACCGCTTCTTCCCTTGGTGAGTAACGCCATAAGGTAAAATACCACAAACAAGGAAATTAACTAAATCCGCGTACCAGGGTATTGCCGAGGCATGTGCTGCATTGGCGACTGCTCCAAAAATTGTCGAGGCGTGCGCGTCAAGGGCTGCAGAGGCGTGCGCGTCCATGGTTGCCGAGGCGTCGAGGGTTGCCGAGGCATGCGCATCCATGGTTGCCGAGGCAACTAAAAGTTGTTCATCCAGGAATGCATCGCATATCTCTAGATCCGCGTCCTCCTCCCTAGTGCGTTCTAAACGTGATAAGTGATCGGCCACTTGATTTTCTGTTCCTTTCCTGTCTTTAATTTCAATATCAAATTCTTGAAAAAGTAATATCCAACGAATCAAACGAGGTTTGGCATCCTTTTTAGCAAATAGAAATTTGATTGCCGAATGGTCCGTATGAACAATTACCTTTGTACCAATCAAATAGGATCGGAACTTGTCAAATGCGAAAACTACAGCTAGTAACTCTTTCTCCGTTGTTGTGTAATTCACTTGAGCACTATTAAGAGTTTTACTAGCGTAGTATATCACATGGAAGGTCTTACCTGTGCGTTGGCCTAGGACTGCTCCTACCGCGAAATCACTTGCATCACACATGAGCTCAAAAGGTAGCGTCCAATCTGGTGGAACGACAATGGGTGTTGAGGCAAGTTTTTCCTTTAGGGTTTCAAATGCTTGGGTGCAAGAATCATAAAAATCGAAGACTTTATCATGTTCAAGCAAATTGCACAAGGGTTTAGTGATTTAAGAAAAATTATGAATGAACCTCCTGTAAAAACCTGCATGTCCAAGAAAGCTTCGAATTCCTTTAAACGAACTTGGTGGAGGTAATCTCTCGATCACGTCCACCTTGGGTTTGTCTACTTCAATTCCCTTGGATGAAATCTTGCGGCCGAGCTCTATTCCTTCATCTACCATAAAATGGCATTTCTCCCAATTGAGGACTAAATCAGTTTCTTCACATCTTGCCAACACCCTCTCTAAATTGTCGAGACAGCTGTCGAAGTCATTACCAAAAACAAAAAATCATGTATGAAGATCTCAAGAAAGTCTTCAACCATGTCTGAAAAGAGTGCCATCATGCATCTTTGGAAGGTTGTCGGGGCGTTACACAATCTGAACAGCATCCTTCGGAAAGCATAAGTACCGTATGGGCATGTGAAGGTTTTCTTTTCTTGATCTTCTGGTGCTATGGCAATTTGATTGTAACCTGAATAACCATCAAGAAAACAATAAAAGGGTTTACCTGCAAGACGGTCAAGCATTTTATCAATAAAGGGTAATGGGAAGTGATCTTTCCTAGTGGCTTTGTTTAGCTTTCGATAATCCATACAAACCCTCCAACCGGTCACAGTCCTGGATGGAATGAGTTTATTGTTTTCATTACTTGCCACTGTTATACCTCCCTTTTTTCGGTACACATTGTACCGGACTTACCCATGTACTATCAGAGATAGGGTATATAATGTCGGCGTCAAGCCACTTGATGATTTCTTTCATTACAACCCCTTTCATGGCATGATTCAGTCTCCTCTGGGCCTCAATTGAAGGTTTGTGATCATCTTCCAACAAAATCTTGTGCATGCACACTGCTAGGCTAATTCCCTTCAAGTCGGCAATTGTCCATCCTATTGCCTTTTTGTGTAGCTTCAACATTTGATCAGCTTCTTTTCCTTCTCAGGCTGTAACTTAGAAGAAATAATTACAGGCAATGTATTATCGGTTCCTAAGTATGCATATTTTAGTTGCTCTGGCAATTGTTTCAACTCAAGAATCGGTGGTTGTTCAATAGAGGGTTTTTCGAGCTTACCTTCCTTACCTGAGTAATCCAGTGGTTCAAAGTATGTACCTGGTCGATTTACTAGCCAATTTGCCTCTTCTTGTTGTTCCTCATCGACCGGTTCTTCATACTCCTCAGGTTCCTCTTGATCGATGATGTAGTTGCCGAGGCAACTAAATTCCTCATCGAAGTTAAACTCTGTCGTGGCATGAAGAAGTTGGCATTCTTTGGGATCATCGACATGCCTTAGTGTTGGGAACATATTTAGTTTAACTTGCTGGTCATTCACCCTCAGTGTGAGTTCTCCCTTTTCAACATCGATCAAGGTTCTCCCTGTTGCTAGGAATGGTCTCCCGAGAATGATAGGTGCATGCTCATCTGCTTTACAATCCAAAATAATAAAGTCAGTAGGAAAAATAAATTTATCAACTTTTACCAGTATGTCCTCGATTTTTCCCTCTAGATGCACATAGGATCTGCCGGCTAGCTGTAGCATAACTGTTGTAGGTCTTGCCTTCCCGATTCCTAATTTCTGGAAAACTGATTTAGGCATCAAGTTTATGCTAGCCCCAAGGTCGCATAATGCTTTACCGACATAGTGGTTTCCAATGGAACAGGGTATTGTGAAACTTTCGGGATCCTTCAACTTGGGTGGCATACAATTGTGCAACATTGCCATGCATCCCTCTGTTAAAGCAATCTGTTTCAAACTCTCCTAGCCTTGTTCTCTTGGACATAATGTCTTTAAGAAACTTGTCATAGTTTGGCATTTGTTCGATTGATTCCACCAATGGAAAGTTGATGTGGACTTGCTTTAGGATATCAAGAAACTTCTTGAATTGATATTCTTGCTTTTGTCGCTTCAACCTTTGTGGGAATGGTGGTGAAAGTCGAATATCTTCGATCCTTTCATTGGTTTAGAACCTGATTGACGGCATTGTCGGGACAACTGGAGTTGTCGAGGCATTATCAACTGGGGTTACCGAGGCATGCTTATCACAAGTTGCCGAAACATCCTTATCGTCGGTTGCCGATGCATGCTTATTGCCGGTTGCCGCGACAATTCCTGGTTTAGCATCTGAGGCTTTGCCGCTAGGTTCATCTTGGTCTTTTTGTGGAGTTTTGTTTGATGAAAGGGTTTGAACCTCTCTAAGTTGTTGGCCACTTCTAGTGGTGATTGCCTTACATTGCTCATGGCCAATTCCTCTTGCGACTTCAGTATCGCTAGGTAAACCTCCTTGCGGTCTAGTATTCAGATTTTGAGCAAACTGTCCGACTTGATTTTCCAATGATTTGATTGTCGCCTCTTGGTTTTGCAATCTCATCTCGGTCCTGTTAATAAAAGCATCAGTTCTTTTTATGAAGTTACTATTCTCAGCCATATAAGATTCAGTTTTCATCATAAAAGCATTTAGAGAATTTTCCAAAGAACTAGATGTTGTCGGATGTTGCTGCGGCAGCTGTTGCCGTGGTATATTCTGCTGGAATCCCGATGCTTGTGCATTCTGATTGTTCTAGTTTAGAGCATTGTTGGAATTACTCCATGAAAAATTCGGGTGCTTCTTCCAAGCTGGATTGTATGTATTGGACATCACATTGTTGTTTGGATTGTAATTCCCCACATAGAAGTTGGATTCCGGATTCTGCATACATTCAAAAGAATCATGGTTATCACCACATAACTCACAAAAAGAATCCATTACCTTGACCTCATGTGTATTGTTTGGTTTTTGCATGTTCTGGACCATCTTGGTTAAAGTGGCCAATTGTGCCGAAATTGAATCTGATGATCCTAGTTCATGTATTGTGGCTTGGCGTCTAACTCCTCTTTTAGTAGAGGGGAATTGATAATCATTCTTGGCCAGCCTGTTTAGAATTTGCATTGCTTCCTCCGGTGAATTATCTAGGAGTATGTCGTTTGCCGAGGCATCTAGCATCATCCTTGTTGGTGTATTCACGGTGTTGTAAAACATTGTTACTTGAGTCCACACCGGGAATCCGTGTAGGGGAATTTGTGTAGAAGTTCTCTATATCGCTCCCAAGCCTCATACATGGATTCATCATCCGCTGCGAAAAAAGTAATGTCGTTCTGAAGCTTATCGGTCAAATTTGTAGGATTAAATCGAGCAAGGAAATCACGACAAAGATCGGTCCAAGATGCTATTGATTCGGCAGGAATGCTATTCAACCATGCTTTCGCCCTATCCTTCAGTGAATAGGGGAATAATCTTAATCGTAAGACATCAAGGGTGACTCCGTGTATTTTGAACGAGTTGCAAATCTCGAGGAAAAATTTCAGATGTTGTCGTGCATCTTGATTCTTTGAGCCGCAAAATTGACCAATTATGTTGATCATATTAAACATTACGGTTTAACTCAAAGTGGTCGGCTTCAATTTCAAAGACAACTCTGGATTAAGTCCATCAAGATCTTCTTCAAGATAGTCTCGAATAGTTCTGTTTCGTGCAAGAATCACTCCTCCTCCTGCTGGAACATTTTGATTCATATTGCCGTCTTGATTAGCCATTGCTACTCTTATCCTTCGTCTACGTCTTTGTAAGGTTCGTTCGATTTACGGATCAAAGGGATATTCTGTGTAATCGGTCTTGCCTCTGGTCATATACCAATGCAAAACCAAAGTTTGTTAGCCCTTTGAATCTTAAACAAGAAAAGTAAAAAGAAAGTGCAAGAGAATAAAAGAAAGTCGCTATTGCCAATCCCGCAACGGGCGCCAAAAAACTTGTTGCGCGTAATAAGTGCTACGCAATTGTGCAAGTATACACGTTGCAAGTTATAGTATAAAAATAT